>CM041016.1:30649627-32054627 GCA_022984855.1 Dimocarpus longan | reverse complement strand
AGTATAATTCACAATTTATCAAAGTATTATTAGATTTCAATATAAACGTTTATAACTATATAATTATCATAATTATAGTTAACATTTAAAATTATCTGGTAATAACTAGAAACAATATTAAGTAATTTATATGAATAAATTGTTATATACTAACATAATATAATAAATATAAATTAAAATAGCATGTATAAGTACATTAAAATAATATATAGTAAATATTCATCCTATAGTTAATAATTACATATTACTATAGTATATTCAGATAATAATATCATTATATAACATTGTCCATAAGCAATAAAATGGTTCTATGAATTAAGTAATATAATTTATATATATTAATAAAAAATGTCAAAATTGATATTTATAAATTAAGCTATATTATTAATAAAATATATATGTAAATAATATATTTGTAGCGGTTACCATATTCTATACTAAATCGATGACTCTGAATTAATTTATAATGTGGAAGTATACAAATTATTTACTTTTAATCTAATATAACTATACATTAATGAATTTACATTGTATGCGAAAATAATTTATTACATAATATACGTAAATTAGATTATTATATGAATATACTATAATTATTATAACATACATAATTTAGTCAATGAAAACTTCCATAATTGGTCACATAGTATATTTCTAATTATTATTAATAATTATAATAATTATAGTATTACTTAATTTGTCTTTCATACTATATAATTTGTCTTTCATACTATATAATTCAGTTTGTTTATTAAATATATAACATTTATATAATTTATAACTAAATTAAATAATTATCATAGTTATAATAGTTTATTACTATAAGTTATCATATTTTGGGCTGAAGATTAATTTATAAATGATATTAACATATAGCATTTGTAATCATTAAATTTAATAATAAACACTAATGAACATACATATTATAATCATTATAACATATATTCTTAGTTTAAAATAATATTAGTATTTAAATTTAAAAATATTAACAATCATAAGTAACATAATAATGTAGTATTTAATAAATACATTAAGCTATATTGATATATAAGAAACACAACGCGACATGTCAATATAGCATTTGTGTATTAATTATTAAATATATTATATAATAAATACATTATAATACACTATATATTTTTATAATTGCTGATTAATATGTATGTATATATAAAATAAATTATATCATTACAAAATCAATTATTTGAAAATATACTATTAGTTTTTCTTATACTAATGTAAAAAATACGATGATATTATATAAAATATACATAATATTTACTTTTATATAAGTGTATATATAATATACATAATATTTATCTTTATACATGGTAAAGTTTTTTATACATTGTAAAGTTTTTAATGAGATCTACTATAGAGATAGTTCTGCAAAGTTTTGGTTTCAGTTGAATCTTTAACTACCTATCTTTCCCCTTGGTCGTTTTTTCTCTCTTTGATTCATTCATAAATGATATAAATATATAATCTGTATTATTTAATATGATATGGTGGATGAAATATATAAATGACATGTATTAAATATAAAATTATATTATTTATGGTCATCTTGAATTACCAAAATCTAAATAATATTTTTAATATACTGTTTTTAAAAATAAATTATAAGTATAATAATTTATTAAAGGCCTAAATTCTGAATATGTATAATATCATACCACAGTATGCATATTATCTCTGATTTATTAATCATTTAAATAATATATTATTAATTAATTCAATTTATCGTAATATATTTAACTCAAAAGTTATTAATTTAATTAGATTGTAATATTACTAATAATCATAATATGTAAATTAATATTTATATAAATGCAAGATAATATTTTAATTACTATCTATTATTTTTAGATGAGTTAATAACTTATGTGTTTGTTATTACATGTACGAGTATAATTTATAATATATTAAAGTAATATTAGATTTCAATATATACGTTTATAACTATATAATTATCATAATTATACCTAACTTTTAAAATTATCCGGTAGTGATTAAAAATATTATTAAGTAATTTATATAAATAAATTGTGCTATAATAAATACAAATTAAAATAACATATATAAGCATATTAATAATTTATATAATAATGTTCATACAAATTAATTCATATATATATAATTACACAGATTAATCTGTTATAAAGGTAAATTAAGATATTATATATTATATTATTGTAAATATAATCAACTGTAAGGGTGTGCTTTTTTATTATTGTTTCAATTTTACAACTTATTTGTGATAAGTTATAAAACTTATTTGTGATAAGTTATAAATAAATTATAGTTAATAATTTATTATAATTTATTTATAACATTTATATATAATGCACAATATTTTTATATTCTCTTAATTTTATTATTAATTTACATGGTTATTGTAGAATTTGTACTATAATTAATATATTACTACATGATATAAAATTATATAATATATATGATATTCGATCAATAATTATTAATAAATAATACTCATAAAATACTATAAGTTAATTATATGATAAATTACACACTACATTGTAATAAATTTATTTAAAATATATATATATTATAGATATGAATCTCAATATAATAACTATTCAAGCATTTTGTATAATATATCTATTATATAGTAAATATTTATCATATAGTTAATAATTACATATTACTATAGAATATTCATATAATAATATCATTATATGACATTGTCCATAAACAATAAAATGGTTATATGAATTTAGTAATATAATTTTTATATATAAATAATAATAACTGTCAAAATTGATATTTATAAGTTCAGCTACATATGTAAATACTATATTTATAGTAGTTACCATATTCTACACTAAATCAGTAACCCTAAATTAATTTATAATGTGGAAGTATACAAATTTTTGCTTTTAATATAATATAATTATATATTAATGAATTTACATTATATGTGAAAATAATTTATTACATAATATACATAAATTCGATTATTATATGGATATGCTATAATTATTATAACATACATAATTTAGTCAATGAAAACTTCCATAATTGGTCACATAGTATATTTCTAATTATAATAATTATAGTATTACTTAATTTGTCTTTCATACTATATAATTTAGTTTGTTTATTAAATATATAACATTTATATAATTTATAACTAAATTAAATAATATCATAGTTATAATAGTTTAATACTATAAATGATATTAACATATAGCATTTGTAATCATTAAATTTAATAATAAATACTAATGAACATACGAATTATAATCATTATAATATATATTCTTAGTTTAAAATAATATTAGTATTTAAATTTAAAAATATTAACAATCATAAGTAACATAATAATGTAGTATTTAATAAATACATTAAGCTATATTGATATATAAGAAACATAACGCGACATGTCAATATAGCATTTGTGTATTAATTATTAAATATATTATATAATAAATACATTATAATACACTATATATTTTTATAATTGCTGATTAATGTGTATGTATATATAAAATAAATTATATCATTACAAAATCAATTATTTGAAAATATACTATTAGTTTTTCTTATACTAATGTAAAAAATACGATGATATTATATAAAATATACATGATATTTACTTTTATATATGTGTATATATAATATACATAATATTTATCTTGTAAGGTTTTTTAATGAGATCTACTATAGAGATAGTTCTGCATAGTTTTTGGTTGCGGTGGAACCTTTAGCAACCTTTCTATCTTTTCTGTTGGTCGGTGTTTCTCTTTTTCATTTGTTCATAAATGATATAAGTATTTAATCTGTATTATTTAATATGATATGGTGGATGAAATATATGAATGACATGTATTAAATATTAAATTATATTATTTATGGTCATCTTGAATTACCAAAATCTAAATAATAATTTTAATATATCGTTTTTAAAAATAAATTATAAGTAAATATAATAATTTATTAAAGGCCAAAATTCTGAATATATATATTATCATACCACAAAATGCATGTTATCTCTGATTTATTAATCATTTAAATAATATATTATTAATTAATTCAATTTATCGTAATATATTTAACTCAAAAGTTATTAATTTAATTAAACTATCTATTATTTTATAGATGAGTTAAAAACTTATGTGTTTGTTATTACATGTAAGATTATAATTTACAATATATCAAAGTAATATTAGATTTCAATATATACGTTTATAACTATATAATGATCATCATTATACTTAACTTTAAAATTATCCGGTGGTAATAAAAAATAATATTAACTAAAATATATGAATAAATTGTTATATACTAACATAATATAATAAATATAAATTAAAATAACATATATAAGCATATTAATAATTTATATAATAATGTTCATACAAATTAATTCCTATATATAAAATTACACAGATTAATTTGTAATTATTATATAAGGTATATTTATTTATAAGTTATTAATTATTAACATATAAATATATTCGTTTTTATTATTGTTTCAATTTTACAACTTATTTGTGATAAGATATAAATAAATTATAGTTAATAATTTACTATAATTATTATAATTTATTTATAACATTTATATATAATGCACAATATTTTTATGTTCTCTTAATTATATTATTAATTTATGTGGTTATTGTAGAATTTGTACGATAATTAATATATTACTACATGATATAAAATTATATAATATGTATGATATTTGATCAATAATTATTAATAAATAATACTCATAAAATACTATAAATTAATTATATGATAAATTATGCACTACATTGTAATAAATTTATTTAAACTATATATATATATATATATTATAGATATGAATCTCAATATAATAACTATTCAAGCATTTTGTATAATATATCTATTATATAGTAAATATTTATCATATAGTTAATAATTACATAGTACTATAGTATATTCAGATAATGATATCATTATATGACATTGTCCATAAGCAATAAAATGGTTATATGTAGTTAGTAATATAACCATTTTATATTACTTTTTATATATAAATAATAATAACTGTCAAAGTTGATATTTATAAGTTAAGCTACATATGTAAATACTATATTTATAGTAGTTACCATATTCTACACCAAATCGATAACCCTAAATTAATTTATAATGTGGAAGTATACAAATTTTTGCTTTTAATGTAATATAATTATATATTAATGAATTTACATTGTATGTGAAAATAATTTATTACATAATATACATAAATTAGATTATTATATGAATATACTATAATTATTATAACATACATAATTTAGTTAATGAAAACCAATTATTTGAAAGAGCCTGTAAGAAACAATGGAACAGTCATATCCATATGTAACATGTATTGCTAAAATCAACATCTCACGAATCGCAGATAATTCTCCAAGTTGTCCAGTAAAAGAGATGCCTTGGGCAGCTAAATTCTATCAGCTTTCAAATTGGGGAAAAAAGAAAGATAATGTCATAAAGATAACTGTTACACGATACAAAAAGCAAGAGGGAATAGTCCAACTTATGGACAAGCAAGTTATACTTAGTTCCATCTGTACTATATATGCCATCATGGTGCACAATGCCTAGGAGTATCATAGTCCACTCTAGATCCCAAGAAATCATAAAGCCAAGTTCTAATCTTTCCATCAATTGCAGTAGAGAAAATAAACTGCACATATGGACATAGCAGCAAAAGGGATAATATGAGAGTTGGAAAATGGGGAACTTGTCTTATTTCTGAATAATGGAAAACAAGATTTTTTGCTCTTCTTGTGACCAACAATGACAAACAAGTACTAAATAATAATAACTGAAGACGAAACTCAAAATAAATGGACCTGGATATTTTCTTTATGATGAGGACAGACTGAAATACAGGAGCTTCATGACCTTCAAACCTTCAAAACTATACTGTTTGTGACCACCAATAGCATACCAAACCCGACACAAAGGAAATTACATGGAGTCTAGCCATCAATATTAAAAAATATATGAAAGTGACAGGGGGAAAAACTGAAAAAGAATCTTCTTTTCAAGTAAACACATCACACCCTCTAAGTGGATACCTTAATCATCTTCTCGTCGCCACATGTGACAGTACACAATTGTTAGTTGGGATGAGCAAATGCAATGTCATTAGCACCACCAACATGAGCATCTATCTAAAAGATAAAGAAATTGTCAATAAACTGTAACAGCCATTGTAGACAAACACAATATTCAGCATACAGAACATACCTCTAAATGTTGTCTTAGTTCTCCAGTAGGATTGTAGGTATATATTTGAAAATATGTATTGAAAATGCAACACCTAGACAAAGAAAAATTTGGTTAACAGCAGAACAAATTAATGTAATGGAATAGGGATGTTATTGGCATTAATGGGAAAAAAATCAATCTGTATACCAAGCATAAGTCCATCTAGTCCCCACACACAGCAACAAACCCATATTACAGCATCATAGACCAACATAGGCTGGAAATGTAACAAGATTAATCAAACAAGGACAATCAGTCGCCATTAAACTGTTAATGGTGCTAAGTACGAAGGTGTTTACTATTTATTTAAGTCTTCATAAGTATTAGTCTGAATATGTAGGTAAAGCCAATTACTTACCAAAATATGTGAATGCCTGCTAAGGCATTGAAGCAGCTGCAATTTCCCAAACCTTGAAAGGTTTATGTGAAATCTTTTCCCGAGACCCAACTTCCCATAGACTGATGTCACCAACATTTTTCCCGACTACAAAAACAAGGTTGAAAGTTTAGCATACAAAAGAATGTCAAGTGGCTTCTTTTAATTCCTCCATGTGAAATGATATTAGACAGCCCAACTTCTAAGTTTCAACCTAAAAGAAAAGTTTGCTGCTGAGGATGGAAGTCCATGCTCAAGACATTCGATCCCTCATTTAAGGTCCGAACAACAGTTTTAGCAAGGTCATCTTGTGAATAAACATTGGGAGTATGTGTTACACCAGCAAAAGATGCCAATAAAGATGACATGTTATCTACACAGTCAAAATATGAGGAAAAATGAAGATAGAGTAACTAATCAGCCTCTACTCAGACCAGCAATAAACTAATAACAACTACAAAGTTTGAGAAACTAGGCTTAAACAAATTAAAGTCATCTTACTCATCACACCTCATCAGATGAGCCAATGCAGATACACTTTATTAAGTGCTCCGAATCAGCTGATTGATAATCCATAGCTGTAACACCTGCAGGTGTCCTTGGGTGTTTCAAGAATGCAGCTCTGCATATGAATAAAATACTTTCAAGTAATATACATAACATATTAAGCCTAGAGAGAGAAGAAAAAACACTAATCAGTTTCGAACATCCTTACCAGCATTGGAGGGCTGCACAAGACCGGGAGGCACTGCTGCCACTATAGGGTGAGGTAAAGAAGGACTATTACTTGACATCCACCCTGCAATTGCACCGAGTGATTGCGAAACTACAGGCCAAAATGGCTGCAAATTAAGAAACACTCTACAAATTGATTTTTTTTCAATAAAGCCATTTTGCATTTACTGATGCAGGTAAAAAGTTTCCGGAAACACCTGTGCTACGACTGCAGGCAGAAGGTGCCTTCATCAGCTTGGCAACTTTAGTCAATTATAGTACCTTCAAGCAACACAATTAGCAAATCAAGCTCTGAAATGAAACATGTCAATAAGTTTAATTAAAATGCGTTTGGACATAAAGCAGACAAAAATCTATTCTACATTTGAAACACTATACAAATTCATAACAACACATCACAATGTTTTACATTTGTCAAGTTCTTGCTCACCTTAGGTGGAGAACATGAGGAAGAAGCAAGAAAAAGCCTAAGACAAGAAAATATATTCACTTACCAGCTGCAAATATTTATGGTACACAGCAAGTAGATTCCTTCTCCACTCTCGTAAATCAAACAAATTCATCCCAAATGCCCACGTGCAAGCTTTGACATTAAACATCTTTGTCACCAGTAGATCTGAGAAGTTGATAAACATATTCATATGACAAAACGGAACTTCACTTTCCTTACAAGTCTCTACTACTCCATTTACTTTCCCCTTCTTATTAACACTCCAAAGTACAGACAGATCCTTTTGCACAACCACATCATGGTCCAAGAGTACAATCTTATTCAATGCAGGGAAAACATCTAGTAGATAGAAGCGAAGGTGGTTTAGTGTAGATGTATATCTAATTATCACAAGAATTTTGCTTCTTCAATGCTGACTTAAGTAAGCAGACAACCATTTAAATTCGTCTATGCTCTGGACCTGAAAAGTAGCCTTGCTAGGAAGATTCAATAAGAACCACATTGATATTGTCGTGAGGTTAAGCAAATTAGTCACCACATGAAATATAACTTTCTCTGGTTCCTGCACATGGTTAGAGTAAAAATTAATCGTCATTTTTATTTAATCTACTATAAAGTATTGAGTCATGAAATGACAAATCAAGTGGCAACCAATTTATCATAATAAGGGGTACAATGATAGTATCAACTACCCTTTTTTTTTTCTCCTGAATAAAGCAATATTAACTACCTATAAACACAAAAAATGATTCCATCAGAGGATCACAAATTCAGGACTTACCGACTTACTATTTACATAGACAATGGAAAGTTATGCACATATCTACACACATCATTGCAAAATATGCATATTTACAAGACCACCCCTTACCCTACCTATCTCAAAACCTCATAAAAATGAGATCTATATGCATCAAAGTAATACATTCAAGTACATAAATAAGCAATGTCCCAAAAAAAAAAAAAAAAAGTGCATAAACAAGCATCCATATGCATGCAAACGCCTAACAAAACCATGAAAAATGAATATAGAATAACTAATCAGCCTCTACTCAAGCCAACAGTATACTAATAACAGCTATAAAGTTTGACAAACTAGGTTTAAACAAATTAAAGTCATCTTACTCGTTGCACCTCATCAGACGGGCCAGTGTGAATATACTTCATTAAGTGCTCTGAATCAGCTGATTGATAATCCGTAGCTGTCATACCTGTCACCATTTAATTTTAAATAATATACAAACAACATCAGTATGTAAAAAATCTACTTTCAACTGCTTTTTCCAAAATCTGCCATATCCTTGACTCAATTGCAGGAGTAAAAGGAAGTTTTAGTCTTGTACCTCTTTGACAAATCAAAATCCTTTAGTTGCAGCACCAACTGCTTTTTCAACTCTTTTACTAAGTGAGAATTGAAACCTACTGGTGCAAATTTCTAGTATGCTTTAGGCCAAACTACTTGATCTTTTATCTCTTTCACCTTTGCATTTGTCACTCTCTGCACTGAAGCTTGTGCATTATGATCATGTCGAACTGCTGTTCCGCTGCTGTAACCAAGCCATATAAAAAAATCATAAAAACAGTAGAACATGATATGGACATCATATTATTCAACACTAATTCCTATCCATGCTTTCATCTTCTTACAATTCTTACAACCATCCAATTATGTAGATGACAAAGGGGAACAGAAATAAACGTTTATCTCATCACAATTTTCACCTATCCTACATCCTTTAACTTCCTCTAGTGAGATTAGGGTACTATTGCCAAACTTCAATATCTAAAGTAAGTCTAGATATGTTAAACGATGAGGTGACAGAAATTTTAACCCACTCTAAGAAGTAGGCTATGTCAGCATATACAACCATCAATCTAAATTTTACAAGAAAAGGTATGCCAAAATATCTTGTTTGTTTTTGGCATTACACCTCAAACCATGCACCAGCCATTCTTTTGCATTACACTTCAGCAAGGACCATCACAGTCATCCACTTAAGATGACCTGTCAACCAAAGGATTTTCAAACATATATAAATACCTTTTCACAAGAGGGTGGTGATACTATTTTCTGCTCTGTTTGCTTATCTTGTTATTTGTTTTCACCATTTGCTCCTATCAACGATAATGATACAAATTAACATAAATTTACAATCCCCAGAGTAAGAAAAGCATTCAAAAAGGATATTGAAAACACATAATCCTTAAAATACTAACCGTTGTTTTCCAAAATATTAGGAGTATCTCCGGATCTTCCATTTTGTTTGTTATTAATATAATTAGTAGTAGTGTTGTAACTAACTACAGAAACAATCTTCTTATGTTTGTATACATCTAGTTTCAGCTCTTTCATACCTTCTTCACTAGCTTCCTAGACCACAAAGCAAACCAAATCCAGGATACACAAAATAGTAAAACAATATGAAATTAAAATGTAAAAACAATTCAAAAAGTTATTATCAATAAATACCTATTCAATCGCCCTCTCTTGACTCCCTCACACTAATTGCTTTGAAGCTACCTTCTCCCTCATCTGACTTCAATACTAGTCCCTTTTCCCTTCTCCTTCTTTTCACTTTTATTCCATTCATCATCTATTCTCATCTCAGACTTGTGTTTTTCAAATGCCATCCACTTGTTGTTACTACTTGACCCCAAGGCCAAGCCTTTTTGTGTATCACCACCACTTTCTCTCACTCCACCATTTGATCTTCCCTTGTCTTTACTATTAGTGGACTCACATTTCCTGTTTACATCTTCAAATTGTTTATCCACTCACACTACAACTTTCATACTGCATCATAATGTTTTACACCAAGTCAAGTCAAGCATAATTATCATAATTAATACTAATTAAACACTATAAATTTTTTTAAGAAATGAATTTTGTTGTATGAAATTATTTGTTACTTGATATACTCTTGCAGGCTAAAATTAAATTTATCTGACTTAACTAAAAATTCTCACACTAGCAGCGCCAATACTAATTAGAAACTAAAACTATAAGAGAGAAAAGATTCAAATTTGAGTAGACAATTACATGTTCTGTTTAGAAAAAACTTAAAATTTGAAACTCTAAAACTACGTGAAATGATAAACAAGACACAAGTTCTTACTATAAATTGAATTAAGAATAGAGCCGAAACATCAACATACCTAGAGCAACATATGTCAGAGATGGATAACACCATGGATCAGTGAAGCTCCAGAGCAGTAGTTCTGTTGTTTTGAGTTGTTATGGTATATAAGATTAGATGTGCTTTCAAGAAAGATAGGAGGATTGGATGACGTTCAAATTTCACCATAAATACAATTCTTACACCAGAATCCCACCCAAAACTCCTCTACCTTCCAATTCTTACACGTATTGATGCAGTTTTTAGGCTACCCACAACAAACAGTACGTTTTGTTCAACTCACTAATAAGTTATCCAATGTATCCTCAAGAAAATCATCACGCTCACAATCTTGTGTTTAGACTAAAAATAAGTCACTAATGATCCTTACACAATTCTTAGTCTTCTCCAACTTATCACCCAGCATTCAAGCTTCGAAAACATCATACATGCACATTGTGGATTTATTTCGCCTCGACTCTAATTCTCACAAGGTTTCACTCATTTCATTCTCTCATAACCTAGGCTTAACACTCTTACAACACATACGAGGTGGAAATTATATACAAGAAAATCACAAATATTTTACAACGCATGTGAATAAATAATGAAAGACCGCTAATATGCATTCAAAGGACCTCATGGAAGGAATCGGATATCAATAACATGTCAAACATTGTTTACTCCAACAAAATAGTTCAACTTTTTAAGAGATCAACTAGGTCTTTTCCTTAGGTTGTAACAAGGTCAATGGGTGAATGGCTAAAAGAAAGAAAGGATAAAGTGGTTATCAAATGAACTTAGAATCACAATATGAGTTCTAAGAAATTGATTATTTAGGCAATGATCTTCTATTGACTGTTCCGCCCTCCTAAGCTTCTTCTTCTTTCTTCTTTTTCAACAATTTTTTTTTTCTTTTCACTTTTTGCTTTTGCACTTTCTTTTTCTTTTCATCTTCTCCTCTTTTTCTTTTCATTTTTTTTTTCAATTGATGCTTATGCTTTCATATTTAAGAATTTCTTTTTTGATAATGATTTGTAAGCATGCACAACACTTTTTTTCTTTTCCTTTTCTTTCTTTTTTTTTTTTTAATTCGCCACAACTTCACTTCATCAAATATGTCTTTTCTTTTTTTTTTTCATTCTCCACCTTCTTTTGCCTAATTCTTAGTCTCACATGTGAATCAAAGCTCTAAAGGATAAAGCTTAATTATTTCGAGCTTGGACACGGATTTATGTAAGGTAAGAAAAAAAATATTTAGGTTAATTATATGTTTGGCTTCAAATTGGCTATTGGCACACACAAAACAAAGGTAAGGAAAAGTGTTTGGCCTTTTACTGATTTAAGCATGCAGAGCCTACTATCATTTCTCAAAAGTAGTTAAACTTTTCATTTAAAGCAAACGGTTTATTTAATGTAAGACATGCTATTTCCTTCCAATACAAAACCTATAGAGGTCAATCTAATCAATTCAAGAATTTACGAAAAGTGTTTAGGAATTAGAAGAAAACATCTCTCAACAATAAAAAAGTTAATGGCTCAAATTACTCACATGGAAAGTCTCCACTAATAATCCACAACTATGCATGTTTAATGTCTCTCCACTCTCTTGACTAGGATTCAAGCATTTGAAAACCTCAAACCATGTTTAGACTTTCATGGCTACCTTCTAGTCAAGACAACCAATCATAATACGCGTATATTCCTCTATTGGACACACTAAAACAACCTAATAATGAATTTGAAACAAAACAAAAATACTGTGAAATTTCAACCTGAACCATACTTGAAGAAAAATTCATAGTTTATGAAATACTCATCGGAAGCTCATTGTTGCCTGCTGCAAATTTAAGATGAAATGCAACAAGTTAGAAAACAAAAAAGAGATAAGGATGCCACAAATAATAAAGTGATACAAGAAATACTGAGTACCTAAATTGCAAATTATTATTCATACATTTAGAGGAATTTCTTCTTCAAATGACAATAATTCTACTAAAAGTAAACAAACAGAAAGGGGACTAACAACAAATTATTGAGTAATAAGTGACAATCAAGGACAAAAATCAGTAAAATTTCAAAATCTATTGTCTTTACATATAAATTACACACAAAATAGTGATACAACATCAACAATAATAAATATAAAATAAACTATAGTGCCATTAATTAGGGCTAACATGGCCAAACATTTAAAATAAAAAAAAAAAAAAAAAAAAAAAAAAAAAAAAACGGATTTTGACAAACTAAAGTCAGAAGTGTCATGACTATTCACAATGGTGCAATAGCATGACATATCCCAGTTAATTTATTAAAGAACTAAAAGGAACCAACAATAAATCTAAATGTTTTGATACAATTAATATAAATTTGAGCATCTTTGCCAATAACTGCACTGACAAGATAAGGGAAGCAAGTTTGCAAAGTAAACCTTGCCAAATAATAGATGTCTGTGCTTTCTCCCATTTTTAATGCATGTGTCAATTAAAAGAAATTTCCAATTCGCACTAATAAGAATGAGAAAAGTTTTTCATAATCTAAAGCATTCTGACCCTCTTCTTTTTACTTTATTTTATTTTTTTCGATCGTTTAAGCTAAACAGTTCATATCTAATTAAAACATTAAAACAGACTATAAGGCTAAACAAATATATAGACTCACAGCTCCATAACAGAATAACAGTTCATGATGACCTCAAAGACTGCATCCAGCCTTCCTCAATCTCTTAGATTTTCGGTGAAGATACCTCCAATCTTTCTCACTATACCAGTAGTATCTGAATGAAAAAGCAAAGGAATTATTATAACAAATTAACAATCAGTAAAGACTACGACATGAAGATCAAAATTTAATATAAAGTGGAAGTGCACATAAATTTATTTGTTTTGAATAAGAAAAAGAATGTATTAACTCAAGAAAAGCAAGATTTGAAGAGCATGAACAAGTTGTCTATAAAACAAGATAACACTACCATAGGGCCACAGAAATGGTCCTCAAACACATAAACTTTTAGTAATTATATAGACATAATAGAGACAGTAAAAATATACTCCAATTAAGTAACATGATTTACCTCAAATCAGATAAAGAATTCCACTAAAACCAGTAATATAATATGTTCGTCAAATATGCAAATAACCAAACATGCAGCATACCAAAAATTTGTTTTCATAATAGTAGATATAGAAAATAACCCAAATGTAAAGTAACCACCATGTCAACCATGCAAAAACCGATTTAATTTGAAAACTAAAATATACACACATACAGAAGACAAATTGACACATCCAATACCGAAAATATATAATTGAGGAAAGCATGACAAAGCTAAACAAGGAATGAAAATTTTCACATTTCAAACAAATCAAGTTCATGGTTCAGTTCCTAACACATAATATTTTTTAATTGTTGAGCATCCAAAAACATAATGCTACAGATTATAATTTCCATAGATGACTTTCACGAACACACAAATTAATAGCTTATATAACCTTTGGAGTCTAACAAGACAAATAAATAATTAAAATTAAATATATCAGCATCTTAAATCACATTCCAAATTAGCTTCAAAAGAAATTTTAAATATGCAAGCTTTCTCTATTGTTAACAAAGCTTATGTTAATTTTGAAAAATCAATAATGGAATATTGTGAATTGGGATGTGGGATGTGGGCATCTTAATCGTACTGAGTGATACGTGTGCCCAAGTAATACCAAGTAAGACCATGTTGGTCATGACAACATGAGTGGAGCTGTTCTGTTTCATGAAGATACTGTCAGTGGACTTGGTCAAGTCAGTTTGGATTGGTCAAGTCAGTTAGTAGAACTTAGTGGAATCCTTAAAATAAGTTGTAATGTTGTTAGTGTTATCTTGCAATACTGCTTTCAGTTACTACTTTCAGTTAACATTGTTATGCAGTCCTATTTCATTGGTTTCAGTTGCTGGTTTGTGACTATAAATTAGTCATGACTATGAGAATAAAAAGGAAGGAAAATTTGCACGACTCTGTTCCCTTTTCTTCTCAATTGCTCTCTGTTTCTATTCTACATTTCTGTTCTGCTAAGTCACACAAATTTACTCATCACTGAGCACCATTAACAGTAGGATTGTAAGTATATATTTGAAAATATGTATTGAAAATGCAACACCTAGACAAAGAAAAATTTGGTTAACAGCAGAACAAATTAATGTAATGGAATAGGGATGTTATTGGCATTAATGGGAAAAATATCAATATGTATACCAAGCATAAGTCCATCTAGTCCCCACACACAGCGATAAACCCATATTACACCATCATAGACCAACATAGTCTGGAAATGTAACAAGATTAATCAAACAAGGACAATCAGTCGCCATTAAACTGCTAATGGTGCTAAGTACGATTAAGATGCCCACATCCCACATCCCAATTCACAATATTTCATAAGTCCATCTAATTTTGAAAAATCAATTATATTTGTGCTGCTGTAAAACTTCTTCAAAATTATAAATTTCATCAAATGCCTACATCCCAACAAATCTTTACACATTTCAAACAACCCATCAAGACCAGTGAAGATATAAAGATTTGAAACAATGTCCAAGAGCATACCCATGCGTCCTCCGGTGCCGCAAATCATCGACAAGAACCTAGCCCTCCTGATCCTCACCTGAGACCCTCTCTTCAAACCATCAATGGTGAAATTCGCTTCGTCTACGTCGCCGAACTCCTGTGCCTCCATCAGCACCCTCTGCCTCTGCCCGTTTTCAGAATCAAATAAATGGGCTGTTATAGTGGTTGTGGTGGTTCTCCTGAGAGGATCAGAGAGGAGGAGAATTGTAGAAATCTTGAGGGGTGGTATCTTGGGAGATAGATAGAAGAAACAGAGTGCCTGTACTGAAAAGACAAAAGATGTGAGAGATGAGAGCTGCTGGTTTTGAATTTGTTTTTCTTCGATTTGTTTTCCTCGTGGGCTATTAGTTTTGTTCGATTTAATGAGTAACGGTGAGGTCACGGGTGGTTTGGTCATTTAGATCAAGATTTCAAAATTCAAGAGGTAGTGTTTCGGATGTCGGGTAACGGTACTATGTCACAGTTTTTAAAAGTGGTCGTAACACTAAAAGGAAAAACAGTGCTTTTCTGGATAGAAAAATGGAACTTTCTTCATTTCTTTCTTATCACACATAAAATTGAACTGCTCAGGTTGCTAGGCTTTGAGTGGGGACCAATAAAGTTAATTCATTTGTAACATTATGTTAAGATTAAAGAAGAATATATAAAATTATGGACAATAATTAGATAATATGATATTACTATGTAAAACCAATATAATAAGATAGTTACCTTCAAGTTTACTCTATATTAATATTTGATTACACAATCAAATTAAATTATACATCAATTTTGTAAAAAGTAATTTCACAATCGAGTAACAATAAATCTATCATCATCCAATGTAATTTAGTGAAAAAGAACATCTATTTAGTCTGATAAAAATCTAGTTTGAGTTGTTTTTATTGTAAATTGTATGAAAAAAATAAATAAATAAATAAATAAAACTAAATAACAACAATCCCCAAAGAAAACTGATGCATAGGAACTATCTAAAGATCCAATAAAAAACCTAAATTGCCCAAGATTACTTTCCAAGACAATTTAGATTTCAGATTAAGCAACTCACAGAATTTGGTAAATTAATCCTCTAAAATTAGATAAAAAAATTCACCTAACTCTCGTCCAAGTAAATCTCAAAACGAATTCTCAAAAAAATCGAAATAATTTAGAATTAACTTTACGAAATAATTTGAACCTAGTCCAAACAATCTCAATTATTACGACTCAGAAAAGCTTAAAAACAAAGATAAGTTACGTGAAAAATCTATAGGGTTTTATTAATTCTTCTAAGTCGAAAAACCATAATAATAATTCTAAACTAATCTCTTATTTATAGCTAACTAATTCCAATTTTCCTAGGAAACATGACTTCCTAGTGAAATGCAATCCTAAAACAAAACTAATTTTAAATTAACAAAAAGATAAATATTAATTAAAATAATATAACTAATCCTAATTAAATCAAATACTAATCCTAAATTAAATAAAATAACTAAATCAAAATTAAATAAAATAACTAATTAAAATTAAATAAAGTCCTAAAACAAAAATCCTAAAAGTGAAACTCGAGGTTCTCATCACATAACCACCATAAATAACCTTTTTTATGAATGTTTTTAAGTATATAATTATTCAAACTTTTTTTTTAGGGGGCAAAGTCTCCACTTCCTTTTTGGTTTCTTTGTTAAAAACGTAATTAATATTCATTTTATTTAAAAAATGATAAATCGTTATGATTGAATTAGGAAAGGTGCAAGGTGTGCTTCAACTTGTGAAATCAGTTTAATTTGATGGTTGCGAGGTCATATTTAAGTTATGTTTTGGGTATCTCTGCTTTGATTCCTAAAAAGCTTTTATGTTTTAATTTTATATTGTATTTCATCCATAAAAGGGGTGTTCTTAGTATTTAGAATTCATTTGATGTAACAATACACATAAAATGCCAACGTGATTCGAGTATATTCATTGTGGACTTGTGGTCATGTGTACAAGGAGAACTTCCCTTGGCTGTTTAGACATTGATATCTGTGTAAAACATGTAGTATTCGTATGAGCAGTTGTAGACAGAGTATATTTTAATCTTTGAACAGTCAACAATCTGTTATTAGCAGGTAATTCATAATCAAACTATGTATACAAAATATTGAGATTGTACAAGATACTAAACTATTAGGAGATTACATAACAATAATATTTAAATGCTCTTAACACATATGTTTGAATATAAAATCCACGAGTTTGTCATATGACCCCAATCCTAATAGAAAGATGAATTCAAGTAGCAAAACAATAATAATCACACTAGGAGACTTGATCCAACTAATAGCCACCAATCATCATATGTGAGGATTTGCCTCTAAATACTCTTATGGCATGTTTATTAATTCGAATTCCAAGATAGAGAAAGAGAACTTGACTCAAAGATTTAAAATTCCAGTGTTTACTAAAATTTTTTAAAATTTAATTATGTGAACTTAACCACATGTCAAAATTAGTGATCAAGTTTTTATTGGAAATTAAAATAAACTTAATTCCCTCATTTCATCTTGGAAATCAAGGGAAAAACAACAATTGTTTTCGTTAAAAATAAGAATTTTACGGAATATTGAGTTTTAAAAATTTTTACAAAAACTCAAGAACCCTAGATCCATAAAACAATTAAATAAAATAATATAAAAAAATAAAAATAAGACTTTTACCTTATGTATTGATCTCACCACTTAGCCTTTCTTGATATGTCTCTACGTCAAGAAACAAGTGAGTTGACACAATTATATAGAATTATGCTTATTTTTTATTGATTTATTTTCTAAAAAGAATAAACAATATATGTAAGATGTGAATTTTAATTTTGGTTATACAGAGAAGAAAGATACAGATTCTTCTTCTTTATATTATACTGTAGAGAAATTTTTTTTTTTTTTTGTTTCAAAAAACGTACAACAAAAACCAAAACAACTTTTATTAGAAAAAGAAAACTATTTATTTTTTATTTATAGACAATTACTTAGAGTTTTAATTAATCAAAATTAATGTTAAACTCTATGTTTATTAAAATTAAACTTTTGCCCCATATAACATAATTAATTCAAAACTAATTCATGTTATATTTTGAAATCAAACTTGTGACCTCTAATTAATTCATAATTAATTTATACCCGATCACTATTGAGAATTGAATTCAAGATCTCTTATAAAATTAATTAAATAATTATTAATTCATAATTAACTAATTAATTATTAAATAATTTGAATAATCAATATTATTCAAATACCAAGTGAACACATATTTTGCTACTTATGTAACAGTTGTAATTGGATGGTCCAATTACAATATTCTATACACAAGTTTCTTATCCATTGATTTATCACTACATATGATTTGACCCTCCACAAATAGTTCATAATTAGAGTTATGTCAAAATGTCCGTTTTACCTTCTAATTATATCTTAATCCTTAAGCACCATTGATTCTCCAATGAACAATACATACATAACAACTTATGAATTTATCTTTCCATTTACATATGAACGGAAAGTTGAGTGCTCTTATTGTTCAAGACTTGAATCAACCCTTAAGAGAACTACTTCTCTACTTCTCGCAAGAAGGAGTAGATTCCAATATTGTATAGAATGTTTCCAAATATTTACTAAATCATATCCTCAAAGTACGAAATTATTGATCGGGTATCTACACCGATCTCACCCATGTAAATTAAAGGATATAACTCAACAACCAGGAGTCCATAATATACTCAGGATTAAAATCAATTCATATATGATCATCTTGTCGAAAAATATAAATTTCTAAGTTTAACGGATATTGATAAGAGACTTATATTTATTATGGTCCAGTCCTATATAATCTATATTATTTAAGGTGCCTCCATTTCCATGTCACTACATAAATAGTCTTGGATAAAACTATCGTACCGAATACAAAATGGATCGCAACTGTAGATTTACCACAAATAAAGTACCTAGCTTAATTTGCTTTCAACGGATTTTTTATATTACTTATCTCAAACTAAATCCATTTGTATATAATACTTATATACTTAGTTTGAAATTACATCAGTAATCAATGATATTTCTCATGATACATACAATTTTTACAAAATATATAAATCGAATAAAATAAATATTTTATTAATATTTATTAAAACTGTTTACATAATTACAAACTCTCAGAGCACAAATCCCAACATGAAATTCATGTAATTTTATTAATACATCCTCAATTAATATTTAAAAAGACAAAAAAAAAACACGTTGTTTTCTTCACGCAATAACAACTCTAGATTCTAGTCCTGACAACATCATAATTACTCATACAAGATTTTGTGTTTGAGTGAGAGGATTAAAGAGCATAGAAATAAAAAAGAAAGATGCCTAAACAAAAGATGCTTTGCTCATATTAACCTTTCTCTTTGCTCATATGCAATACCTTTGAGGACGGAAAGAAGCAGTTGGTATAGTTTTCATGAACTCTTAATGTTGTATACGGTTTATCCAAATTTCTATAATGGTATGACTAGAAATTAAAATCTACTGGAACTTCACTAATAAGAAAGTGTTTAATAATGTTGTCAAATTTGCATAATATAATTGGTCATTAATTTTTATCAATATTTAACCAAACAAAAATACTATTAATTATTATGATAATAATTTTATAAGAAATAATGAAAATTTTTGTTACATATTAAAATTATATATTCATATTTGTAATTAATTTTGTTTTATCCCTACTCTTTAGTTTAGTAAACATTAAAAAAGAAACTTATTTTGATATCAATTTTAATTCCTAAAAGTTAGTAAATAGTGGAATGTTTGTAATTTAGTTCAGACTCATCCTTATTCCCTTTCTATTGGAACTTAATTTCATTTGCTTTTCATTATTGATTAGTAAGCAACTTGTTAATTAAATAGGGCCCCCATATTATACCATGTTAATTGCCACTCAATTCATATCAAATCCAAGCACTCTTAATAAAATATTTAATCATATCAAAACTAATCACTCTTGATAAGATGAGTATATTTGATATCATTTATTACTTTTAATTAGGTTATAATTATAAATATTTTCCACCCAATTTACCTAATATTGATGTTATGTTTTCAAGTTAAATTGGTACTTTTATACTGTTTTGTATTTTGGTGTCAAAGTTTAGAGTTTAAGAAGAAATGAGTTGAAGTGGTAGATGTTTGGACTGATAGTGAAGTGACTTGCATGAGCTCATATGAAGTGTATAGTTCGGGTTACATAAGTCATAACCTATCAAATTAAAGCTACAAATGTCTAGTTCTAAAACCACTGATGATTCATAAATTGGAATTTTCTAGAGTAAGTTGTGGTTGAATTAGTATCTGAAGGTTAGACTATCACAAGATGAAACAAGATATGAGTCACAAGCAGCAGTTGAAGCATGAACCACAACCCTAGGTAGTAACCATGGCTCGTGCCAGACGCAAGCAAGAGTTGCTAGGAGCAACTTGGAAATGTCTTACGACCATAACTTACAACCAACCGCCAGTGAGAGAGTGGCCAAATTTCTGGACATGGCTTGCGACTCCTCCAAGAGCACTAACCTCTTGCACCATTCAAGTTCGTCCAAGTGACCATCACCTACCACTAGTTGTCATAACCATACCGAGTGGAGTGCCCGGTGTGGATAGAGCAGATATGGTTACTAGAAATTTTCATACTGGGCACATGCCCGGTATATATATTGGTAACCATACCGGGTCATACCTGGTATGAATATATATCGAAAGTGGATTGACCCGTGGGTCAACCCATGGATATGATTATCTATACCGGGCACATGCCCGGTATGGATACAATTATCTATACCGGGCACATGCCCGGCATGGATACCATTTTTATATTAAAAAAAATATATTCATATTTTTTTTTTCAGAAAATATATATAATTTTATATTAAAATGAATATTATTACAACATACATAAAAAATCCATTTATATATAATCATTTCAAAATGTTAACAAAATAAATATAATCACTTGGGACATTTTCTTTATTTTCTTCTCACCACTCGATGCACCTAAAGACGGACCACTAGATGTACCTTCGACCGATATCTGAAAATGTTATAGAAATAACATATATTAGTAACAAACACATGGATAATAAACTCTATATATAAAACAATACAAATAAACTCAATCAATTTTGCAAAAATTTTGACAAAGTTTTCCCTATTTTTCGAACTTTCCAAAATTTTAATTCACCTGTAAACTAAAGTAATTCACAACGGATCCAACAGAAATAGAGACTTAGTCTCTCCACAAACAGTACATATATTGAAAGAGTTACAAACAATATATATTATACAATTTTAGTAACTTCTTATTGAGCAAAAATATGAATTCTTTATGTATAAAGCTCATGTGTCATTAAAATAAATAAGCAATAAACTCATTTAAAAAACTCAGCAATTCTAAAAGTAATGTTACACAATAGATACATGGAACCATTATGAATAATAGACTAAATTCCTTGTTAAGGGAACAAAATAATAAAGAAAATTCAATCAGAAAAAGGAAGCCTAAAATCACCTTAATCTTCCAATATTTCTTTTTATTCCACTAGTCTGCCATAAATTCCACTGCAACAGGCTTTGAAGAAATGTACACAAATAAGAGCAAACAACAGTAAGATCTATCCTAAGAACTATGGTCAGCATAGCCATTTATACAATCAAGTCCAAAGTTGCAGAAAAAGCATAAAACCATATATGATTTTAGATAACCATGAATCTTAGTTCAAACACTTTGTCAACTGCCCAAATGATACAAAAGCAGTCAATGATATCTGATGAACCGGAATCAAAAGGCGTTATAGTGACTATCTAAGTAGATACTACCACATCTGTTTTATGGACTTCTCATTTGTAACAAAGAAACAAAGCAGCACAAAAAATATTAGTAAAAATATATTTGCATGAACAACAGATATTACAGCTTTGTGAGAGAATAAAAATATATACATTACTCCATAACTATTATTTATCATTCTCAACTACATATATATATATATATACCTGAACTCAAAATTAAAGACATCCTAGACATACTTCCCTATCAATATAAGAGGATGGTGGTGGTGGGCATTAGAAAACAGCAACTACAAGTCACAAATCAAAGCATACAAATGGGGCTGAATTGAGTCTGAATTAAGTCCCACAATATTTATTAAAACAAATGGGGCTTCCATAATGGCAGAACAATAATGTCAACAAATGATAGATCCAACCACATAAACAACATATAACAAACTCAAATGGTTCGAAAACAACCGTCACAACAGCAGCTCTCATAAACAACCGTCACAACAACGACAACTTCAAATATGTTGCGTCCAACATCATAAATTCAAAAATGTAATAGCTCCTATAAGTATCCCAATGACTTCTTGTTATTTCATTCAATTCATATGTTTTAACATTTTCTCCTCCATTATAGATTTTGTTCGTGCGTGCTGACGCGAGATGCTTTTACCAGTTACTTGAACATAAGGAAATTAAAAGGTAAAATCAAGGAGAAATTGTACACTAAAAATGAACTGGAATGCACACCTGGAGCATCTTCAAAGCTGATTTTTCCCTAGACTTTTCTGGTACTTCACCAGGCAGATCTTCAAACTGCAAATAAGACAGAAAATTGTTCAATAAACATGTAAAAGTAGACTTATAAATATCACTCTACAAGTAAAAAAATTGATCTACAGACCTTGTCACCGTCTATCACAGATGCCTTGATAAAATCAATCTGATCCTCAAACACAAATCTGAGGACTGGCGCTTCGGCGGTCGGACAGCAGTTCGACCGTCACCTTCAGTCAACGAAGAACAACATGACGAAGAAGAAGAAGATGAAGAACCATAGAAGAAGATCGAAGAGGAGACCGAAGAAGAAGAAGATGAAACGGAAGAGAAGAAGAAGAGGAGGAGAAGAAGAAGAAAAGAGCACTCATCGACGGGTCTGCGACGAAGGATGACAGCGGGGACATCGGACGGCGACGAGATGGCGGCAGCGGCTGCTAGGGTTTCTAGAGAGAGAAGGTGTGAGAAAGAGATAGAGAGAGAGAAAGAAAAAGGTGGAAATGGGGAAAAATGCCCGGCGGGGTTAAAAGATTCAGATTATTCATACGGGCAGATCACAACCGGTATGGATAATCCTTTCAAAATTAAATAAATGGATTATCCATACCGGGCTCCGACCCTATCGGTATGAATAATCCATAGTATTCATATCGAACAGGTCGGTCGTCCGGTATGAATTATGGATTATCCATACCGATCGGGTCGGGTGACCGGTATGGATAATCCTTATATTTTAAAAAATTAAAAAAATTGAATATTTATACCGGACACTCGATCCGATCGGTATGGATAAGCAACTTATCCATACCGATCGGGCCGGTGCCCGGTATAGATAATATAAATTTATTTTTAATTTATTTCTTTCAAATATCCATGCCGGGCGTCATGTTGCCCGGTATGGATAACCAATTATCCATACCGGGCATTAAAAGCCCGATATGGTAAATTATATCTATACGAAGCTTTTAATGTCCGGTATGGATAACCAATTATCCATATCGGGCATTAAAAGCCAGGTATAGTAAATTATATCTATACCGGGCTTTTAATGCCCGGTATGGATATCCCGATATTGCTGTGCTGTTTTCTTGTAGTGAAAGAACAATCAAGTTGCAAGTCGACTGTGGGTCGCGACACCCAAAATCACTTATTTCCAATTTCGTGCACATATTAAATTCTAGCATTTAATTCTCTAATGACTGACTTTTTTTCATCGTACTTAGATGCCTTATAATTAAGTGATTTCATCATGCAATTGAGACACACATAAGAGGGGAGCAAATCAAGAGAGAGGGGCTATGGTGAGTTTAAGGCTCCGATTTTATATTTCTTTTTATGTTTATTTAGTTATTTATTAGTTAGGGCTAAGTTAAAGCTCTAAACATGAACTCAATTTGCTTAACTTTTCAATAAAGCTTAGTGTTCTCATGTTGAAAATAATGTCTCCATATTAATTGTATTCTATGTATTATGTTTTTTTGATTGATCACCCTAGAAGCATGTTTATAGGATTGCGTTGTAAGAACATAAAATGCACACCAAACAGGCATATTCTTTGTTTGCAAAACTCAATTGCTTAAAGGACATTAATTCATAAAAATCTAGAATAGACACCATATTATAGGATCTGTGTGACATTCATATTCTTCTAGTTCTTAATGGATTTCTAGTATTAAATCTAAGTAGATGTTATGCTAGGTTATAATTAGGAATATAGGTATCTACACAGACATCGTGTGATTTACGTAATTTAAGGAAAAATCGATAAGACATACAATATGATAATTACCTTATTATGAATATCTTCATCATGCTCTAACATGAATTTGCTTTAATAATTTTTTTTTTTAACAAATTGAGGGATTATTTAGTGGTGGGTAGGATATTTTAACTAATTTTTCTCCATTGATTTCCTTTAATTTAGCTTTATGTTTTGATTTAGATTTTAGCTTCCAATACAATTTCAACCTATCTTTAATTTAATATTATTTTTTTTTTAATTTAGGGTTTAAAATAAACTTGGAATAAAAGTAGGTTAATAACTCCTCATGGGATTAACCGTTGCTTACCGTTATCTTCAATCAAACAATTTGTGCACTTACAAGGTTAAAATAAATTTGTTGTTTAATTTTACAACCAACAATTATCTCTTGTAAAGTACTAGAAAAGTTTTTGATAATAGTAATTTTTTTTAAAAAAAAAAAAAAAAGAATAACACTGAAATGGTTAGAGGTCAAACATTACTTAGCCAACCTAGATTTTCATTCCCATAAATGAGAGATAACTATTCACACAATGATAAGAAAAGACTATCCACACAATTAATGATATGGTTTTGATGAGAATGGAATCTCTAATTTAAGAATGGAGAAATACACAACAATCCATTTCAAAAGTTGACGTGTGTTTATAGTAATATTTAAGTATTTCAACAAATAAGGATACGAATTATATGATACGATTGCATTCAAGTATATAAAGTGGATTAAAACAATTAGTATTCTTTAATGAAACAGTGAGTTTTTTGCTAGTTATGAACATGTATTGTCGAAGGTTTGTTAGTACAAGCATGCACTTTATAGTTGTTGAAATATTTTGCATTATGGCCTATAAAAGTTTTTGTACTGGCATGATTTTGACACCTTAACTAATTGTCAATCTCTCACTTTTCTTCTTTTTTCCGCCTTTTCTTTTTTTCCTTTTTGATAAAGATATATATATATATATATATATATATATATATAATAGTTTATATACACACATATGTAAACATATATATATATATATATATATATAATAGTTATCCAATCAAGACATCTTTAAAATTTTATTTCAAAACCACAAATTGTAACCACTAATTTTCAGTGGACCTATCTTAGTGATGCAGCCTACTGAAAATATATATATACTTCAATTAGTAGTCTTGAAATAAAAATTTCAAGACATCCTCACTATATATGATGATATATATATATATATGATCATTTTCTGTATAAAAGAGAAGGGAATTTGAAAGTCAATATCCCTGCTACACTATATTAATGATTGCAGCTAATTATTTTTAAGAAATAATTGCACAAAACCCCCTTGAGATTTGTCAAAAGACAGATGAAAGCACATATACTCTTTTATTACACCAAACCCCCATACCATCAATTGACTTCTGTCAACTTTAATAGTTTGACCAAAATTTTAGGCTGATGACTATACTACCCTCAACATTGTAAGTTGACTAGATTGCCCATGAATATGACCGAAAAAACTAAGTTGAAGATCTGGGTAATCTAAATCTTCAACTTGAAATCTAGGTAATCTAAATCATCAATCTGAAGATCTGGATTCCAGATATTTAATTTGAAGATCTATGCAGATCTTAAAAAAAAACAATGGAAAAACTTAAAATAAAAAAAATAAAAAGTTAAAGATCTGGGTTGATCTTCGAGTTGACAATCTGGGATCTAGGTCCAGATCTTCAACTTGAAGATCTACCCAGATCTTAAAAAAAAATTAATAAAAAAAAAAAATTGAAGTTGAAGAGATTTCAATTCTCTTCAAAATAGTCACCTGCAAAAACTCAAATATTCAACAAATCATCAAGAACCAGAAAATCAACATAGTTTCATCAACACAACTGAATCAATATCATCAAATATATCAACACTTCTTCACCAACATCATCAAAACTAGCCTCAACACAATCAAATCTCAAAATCTGAGATGAAAATAAGATGAAGCAGAACATATTTAAAAGTCCAAAAAAAAAAAAAAAAAAAACCTAAATCTGAGATAGAGCTCATCAATTCCATCTCTATCTAAGATAGAGCCGAACAGCTCCATCTGAGATGGAGATGGAGTAGATTGTTTCATCTCTAACGACGGCAACGACAACGGCAAGGAATGTAACAACAAGCGATGGCAGCAACGACCACAGGCTTTCAAGAGATGAGAAGAGTGGAACCGTCCACAGCGACAGTGAAGGAAGCAGCGGATTGCTGACGGAGGGGAGAGAGAGTGAGAGAAACAAGAGAGCGAAAATAAATGGGTCTGGGTGATGAGTTGTGGGTCTGGTCGTACATGATAGCTCATCGGGGGCCTTGTATGGTGGACGTGATGCTATCATTATATAGATGGTGGAGCTGGACAGACTGGAGGAACATGAGGCCAGATCTGCGCGATAGTGGAGAGGGAAGTGAGGGAAGCTAGAGTTGTGCGATGGTGGAGACCAACAGATTGGAGGAACGAACTGGAGGAAGAGAGAGAGGAGAGGGAAGAGAGATGTGTGACGGGAGACCAACAAATTGGAGGAACGAACTGGAGGAAAAGAGGGAAGAGAGAAGAGAGATGTGCGACGAAAGAGAGGGAATAGAGAAGAGAGGGAAATGACCAAAATGCCCTTCATTTAGTTAACGTTGACAAAAAGTCAACGTTGAGCATGAGGGTTTTGTGCAATAAAAGTAAAACTATATTTTCATATGTTTTTAGACAAACCTTGGGGGAGTATTGTGCAATTCATTATATTTTTAATTGAATCTGTTAGAGATTTGTTATGATTAGGGTGGGTATGAATACATGGAACTGATGCGAACAACCCATGTTTAATTTAAGGGTGTTTAGGTCAACATTGTGGAAAACATGGTGTTTTGTGGGTTTGGTTCCTAAAACCGATTCGACCCGTGAAACACCCTCTTTAGGGGCATATGCATTATTTCCAATTGCCATATATAAACCCAAGTCCCTAACCCTTAGGGATCATATTTATATCATTAATGTGTCTTCTATGGTTATGATAATGTGACCTATGAGACATATCTATGGTGTCAGTTATTTTTTGTTGACTGAGGGACAAAAGTGAGATAAGAATGTTTAGTGAATTTTATTTTATTCATATATTTACATGTCAATAAATTATGATTTGGAATTAATATTAGAGGATGAAGCGTTTTATGTTAAGGAATTAAATATGTTTGAACAAATAAAATTCTATTAAATTTAGAATATAATAATGAGTAAGTTTTCAATCTCTTGTATAATAATACAATTGAGATTTGAAAAAACAAGCCTTGTTATATATATATATATATATATATATTGTTGTCTACAGGTTACACGATATATTTGTCTATATGAATGCCTCTAAGCCTTATTATGAAGAAGCTTTTCTCTATGAGTTATGTTTGGCTCATCTTGTGTGAGTCGAAAATGTTGGTCATGGGTCAGGTTCATCCAAAATGACTCAAACTTAAGCCTAAGATTCTGATCAATTTGGATTAAAACAATTAATTGCTTGAGCAGTTAAAAATAGTTACAACATAGTTGCTTGTGGCAATTAATGCACGTTTAAATTGGAAAAGAGATAATGGGTGGTTAAGTAAGTTCTTAATTCTCTGAAATCAAACCAACACTTAGTCTTAGAAAAACATATGTAGAACACTCATAAACAAAGCAAAACACAAAAGTGAGAAAACAGAGAAAAAGGGCAAGGGTACTTACATTGTGAATTGAGGATTTGGTTCCATATACAATAATTGAATTCCGACTGATTGAACAACTAACAAGCCAGGGACATTCACTACAAAATGATTTGTTTTTACTATTTTTTTATTAGAGTTTATATATTTAAAAGTCTTTCACCGACCCAACCCAAAGATGAGTCGAGTTGTATGATATCAACCCGATCCCCTAACTCAAACCAACCATAAAATGGTCAGGTCAAGTCAGGTTTGTTGGGTTAGGTTCAAGATACTTGCCTACAGTTGTTCATGTTTTCACTTCCCATTTTTTTTAGAATGAATTAGAAACTCAAAACTTATCGATAAAAATGATTCTACTGAAATTTTTTAAATGTTCTTGTGGTTATATAAAAATGCGCTTTTTTATATAACGACCCATCCTCTCCTCATGCTGGGCCGGGATCTTCCTGGGTGTATGGACTTACCAATCCTTCGGTCCAGCTAGTAGCTCAATTGGTACACATCTTGCTTCTCATTTGATTATATGACCTTGGTCATGGGTTCGAGGGGTGTAGGAGGCGTATGAAATCCCTAAAGGCTAAGGGACAATACCTGGACCGAAGGATTGGTGAGCTCATGCACCCAGGAAGGTCCCGACCCAGCATGTGGAGAGGATGGGTCGTTATACATATACAACAAAGATAATAGAATTTTTGAATAATCTATTCACCCCTTCTAGGTTTTATATTATACTAGGGCATTTTCAACATAATTCATCGAAACAAGGGAATTCCAACAACTCAATGTCAACTTTCATAATTTGCATACTTTTAGAGTAAATCTCAAGATGCCTTGTTTAATATATAGAGTTTCGGATTGAATGTTCACTTTATTTTATTTAAATTTTCTTTTTGGTACTTAAAAATTTTTGATGCTTATGTTGCTGAGTAGTGGTCTAGTTGGTTTAACACACCACCCGTGGTGCCACAGTGCATAAGTTCTACATCCCATGATGCCCCCCCTTCCTTGGTGTGGGTTCTACATCCTTTATGTGGGCCCCTCCCAGCTAAGTGTGGGAGGCTTTCTCACATAGCTTTCTAAGTTGCATCTCATAGTCAAATTTTGTCTAATCTTAGTTTATCTCTAGGTTTATACCAACCATAAAAAAATTTAAAAAAAAAATTGATGTTTACGATTCATATAAAAACATGATTGTGGATAATACCAAAAAAAAAAAAAAACTTGATCATGGAGATCCATACCTTTTTGTAGTAAAATTGTAAATATATATATATTTTTAAAGAAATATAAAATGAAGATAAACATCTCTAAATTCACTTCAAGACCCACAGATTCTTAAATGAAAGCAGTGGTCAAAACAAGTCAGAGTGGGAAGCCTGATCCGAAAAATGAATTCAACGCTCAAGTTATGGAGGGCATATACATGGCAGAACGAACCATCGATAGTAGCTCACCAAATGGGAGCCTGTCCTTGGCTACTCTTGCTGAGCAATTTAGCAGGTGACTATTAAGTTTCATTTAGTTTTTTTAGTTTGTTTTATTGGTCTTTGCTGCCTATATATATATGCATTCTGCAATTGACATACTTACTTGAAATGTCTACTTTTTGCCCTTGAAATTCTATGGAAGATTTTGTTTTAGCTTTTCAAGCTTTATTTCCCTTATGATTTTCATAATATATTTGAGGTTTGCATCACTTTTTCTTGCTTATTAATCTATTGGGAATATGCTCCCAGTGGCTTAATGGTTGTCCAATAAAATGGTCGGGGGCTGAATATTGCTAAAAGATTTTATGTCCCTACTTACTATTTATTTAAGAGTTAAGAGTTTTAAGACTTTTGATCTACTATTTTTCTTGCTTGGGGTGGTTTAAAATGATAGGCTTGACATGTTTGCAGGAACCTGCTTTCCAGAGATTAATTTACATTACAATGCTTGCATGGGAGAATCCTTATCATGAAGAAAATGATTTCCCTACCAACCTTCTGGAGAAAGCATTTTTTTAGGTATATTTTATCGGCCACAAGTTTAAACTAGGGGTGGCAAAAAGGGTTGACGAATCAGGTTGAGTTGAATTCGATTCAATTCGATTCATTTATAAATTTGACTAATTCGACACGAATTCGTTTCAGAAACGGGTTGGTACTTTTGGATTCGACACGAATTCGTTTATAAACGAATTATTCGTGTCGACATGAGTAATTTGTTTAGTAATTAAATTATAGAGGATTCAAACTCATTAATCCGTCAACCCGTTAATTCTTTTAACTTGTTTAACCCATTTAACCCGTTTAATTTGTTTCATTCGTTTAACCAAAATAATATTTTAAACACAAATATAATTAATAATTCACAATTAAACATTTAATCACCTAATTCAACATATAAAAACCAACATATTAAATCAACTACATAAAATTTCATATCAACCACACCTATGGTGTGTTTACTTCATGGATTAAACAAAGGGAATGGGGAATGAGATTCATTGATGTTGTTTACTTGCTTAAAATTCATTCTGTAATGGGAATGAAAATGTGGGTCCCACATCAATTTGGGGTTGTGGAATGGGAATCCCATTCCCCCCAACCCACTTGGGAATCCCATTCCCATTCCCTTTATCAAAATAAAATGTCTCTTATACCCCTTTTTAAAAAAATAAAGAAAAATCTATTTATTTGATGTTAAAAAAAAAAAAAAATTACATATTGTAATAAAAAATTGCGCACTATTAATTTTTCATCACTAATTTCTTAATTATCATGATGGACTAATAAAATAATATGTAATTTTTTTTTTTATTATTATATGTAGTTTTTTATTTAATATTAAAAAAAATTACATATTATAATAAAAAACTACACACCAAGTTAGTAAACTATTAAAATAATATTAAGTTTTTTTATTATAATATGTAGTTTTTTATTTGATATTAAAAAAAAGAGCATATTATAATAAAAAACTACACGTTATTATAATTAATCCATAATTTTAATTAAGGGTATTTTTGTAACTTATAATTAATTCATTCTGATTCCGAAGTAAAGTAAACAGTTTAATGGAAATAATATTGATTCCGATTCCGATTCCTGTAGTTGAAGTAAACAACTTATATGATTTCGATACTTCATTCCGATTCCAAGTCATTCCGATTCCAGATCATTCCAATTCCTATTACGATTCCTCCAAGTGAAGTAAACGCACCACTAATTTAATACATAAAAACCAACACATTAAATCAATTACATAAAATTTCATATCATCCGCACATAATTCAACACATAAAAACCATGGAAATGGTGGGTCTCGTGGTGGAACTGTGGAGAAGGGTTGGCGACCTTGACGAAAAGTGGAGAACGGGCGGCGACCGTGAGGGAGGAGAGAAAAACGGGTGACAACCGTGAGGGGGAAAGGAAGAACCAGCAGCGACTGTGACGGAGAAAATGCTGACTGGACGACGATTGGGACTTAGAAGATGGTGATCGTGATTCATGAGTGAGAAAGTGGCGATCGTGAGGGAGGAGTGACCGGACAACCACCAAAAGTAAGAAAATGGCGATCGTGAGGGGGAAGATGGCGACCGTGAGACAGGTGGTGATCGAATGGCAAGTTGGCGATTGAGAGGGAGAAGGTATAACGACCCATACTCTCTCCATGTTGGGCCGGGACCTTCCTGGGTGCATGGGCTCACCCATCCTTCGGTCCAGGTACTGTCCCTTAGCCTTTAGGGATTTCATACACCTCCCACACCCCTCGAACCCATGACCAAGACCATATAGTCAAATGGGAAGCAAGATGTGTAGGTACACATCTTGCTTCCCATTTGACTATATGGTCTTGGTCATGGGTTCGAGGGGTGTGGGAGGTGTATGAAATCCCTAAAGGCTAAGGGACAGTACCTGGACCGAAGGATGGGTGAGCCCATGCACCCAGGAAGGTCCCGGCCCAACATGGGGAGAGGATGGGTCGTTATATATATCATAATTAAAGTTTATTAATTAAAATAATACACATTTATTATATATTAAAATATACATTATAATCATATATAGTTTTAATTATTTAAACAATTATACATAATATATAATAATGACTCAAACAAAGGTGCATATTATTTTAAAACCATGATAAAGGGTTATTTGAATTAATCAATATAATATATAATTACTTTACTTTTATTGTATATAATATATTTTAATATATACCATGACATATTAATATACATTAAATGTTTTTATATTTTGTTTATAGTATATTGAATACTAAGTTATATAATATTACCAAGTAATATTTAATATAATAACATTAATTATCATGTATCAAAATATTATAATATATGATAAATTATATGGTAAATGTATAAATTGTAATATGTACTACTTTTACTTATGCTATTAATATATATTATATAGTTTATAATAATTATTAGCCTTATTTATCATTATAATTATCCTCATTAATTATATCTTTAAACGTATAATTAATATCATTAATATCATCTAATTATTATATATTTATATTTTAACTATATACATTTGGCCATATCACAATAATCAAAAGTATATATTCCTTGTATGATTATAAAATTTATTATGAGAAAAAAAAATTGATGAGTATAACATAAAATTCGTATAAATATAAATATATAATATACACGACAAGTGTTGAAAAAATTAAATTATACCATTAATATTATTATTTAAATATTATAAATTATTTCTACAGTTTATTTTATTAGATATGCTATAAATATTAATACATATATATATTTATACACATTGTATATGTATAATTTATATATCACTAAAAGTCATATTCAACACAAATTATATCATCACATATAATTTATACCATAGTACATTTAAATATTAATAATATACCATCACCATAGCTATATGAAGATATGTATATATATATGTATGTATGTTATATATTAATATTAATAGTCGTTTATATTTTATTTATTAACGTATTTTTTATCCATACTATTATCAAATTCAATGATCAATTATCATGTATACTAAATATATATTATTATCATAGTATTAATTATTTAAATAATTGCACATGATATATAATAATGACTCATATAAAGATATATATTATTATAAAACCATGATAAAGCGTTATTTAAATTAATCAATATAATACATAGTTACTTTACTTTTATTGTGTATAGTATATTTTAATATATCCAATGAGATATCAATTATACATGATATATAATAATGACTGATACAAAGGTGCATATTATTTTAAAACCATGATAAAGGGTTATTTGAATTAATCAATATAATATATAATTACTTTACTTTTATTGTATATAATATATTTTAATATATCCCATGACATATTAATATACATTAAATGCTTTTATATTATGTTTATAGTATATTGAATACTAAGTTATATAATATTACCTAGTAATATTTAATATAATAACATTAATAATTATATATCAAAATATTATAATATATGATAAATCTTATGGTAAATGTATAAATTTTAATATGTACTACTTTAATTTATGCTATTAATATATATTATATAGTTTATAATAATTATTAGCCTTATTTATCAATATAATTATCGTCATTAACTATATGTGTAAATGTATAATTAATATCATCAATATCATCTAATTATTATATATTTATATTTTAACTATATACATTTGACCATATCACAATAATCAAAAGTATATATTAACTTGTATGATTATAAAATTCATTGTGAGAAAAAAAAAAAATTGATGAGTACAACATAAAATTAATATAAATATAAATATATAATATACATGACAAGTGTTGAAAGAATGAAATTATATCATTAATATTATTATTTAAATATTATAAATTATGTGTATAGTTTATATTATTAGATATGCTATAAATATTAATATATTTATGTATACACATTGTATTTGTATAATTTCTATTTCACTAAAAGTCATATTCAATACAAATTATATCATCTCATATAATTTATACCATAATATATTTAAATATTAATAATATACCATCATCATAGCTATATTAAGATATATATATACACATGTATGTTATATATTAATATTAATGGTTGTTTATATTTTATTTATTAAAGTTGTTTATATTTTATTTATTAAAGTTATTTTTATTCATACTATTATCATATTCAATGATCAATTACGTATATTAAATATATATTATGATCATAGTATTAATTATTTAAATAATTATACATGATATATAACGTATAATTAATATCATCTAATTATTATATATTTATATTTTAACTATCTACATTCACCTTATAATATATATTGTTAATCAATGTTATAATGTATTAAGTTATTTTAAAACATATGTATAATAAGATAATAATTATGTTATTTTGATGAGATTATATGATAGGTGTATATTATTATAATTAATAAACTTTCACTATGATAAAAGCTATGATGCATAAATAATAATTCTATATGAGTGACTAAATATTGTATAAACATAGACACTAAAACCAATGATATTTAATAAACAACAAATCGAATACTTAAAAGATAATAACCATAACTTTTATCATAATTAAAGTTTATTAATTAAAATAATACACATTTATTATATATTATAATATATATTATAATCATATATAGTTTTAATTATTTAAACTGTTAGGACCAAGTCCTACATGCTTAAAAATATATATAGATATCGATAAAATACGTTAAATGTGATGGTATTTTTAAAATATTCCACCGTTGTGGGAAACTTTTCTTATGTGATGAAAATGAACAATTATAAGTTTAATTGAATGTTTATGAGGTTAATTTGATGAATTGATAAGTGTGGAATATTTTAGAAATATTATTGAGAGGAATAATGATTAATATTGTCGATATTACAATCGTTATGGAAATTGACGGCTTTAATGTATTTATTTTTATGGAATAATTTTTTTTATGAAAAATATAAGTGATGAGGATTAAAAGAGGTCATTAGAAAGTGTTAATTATAGATTAAAAATGAGTATGGGCATGATTGGAAATAGATAAATAAAGTACATAAAAATAGTCATAAAAGAGGGGTGTAAGTGACAAAATTGGATTGAAAGTTAAGCTGTTATAATTGAGGAAAATTGAGGGGTGTTTAGGCAATATGTTAAGTAAATTCTAGAGTCTTCTTCCAGCTCAAATCTGGTCTCCAGGCAATCATAAAACAGACCCGAAGACAACCCAGCAGAACGGAAGACATCTCCCTCTCTCGCGCGATCGTCTCTCGGCCACCAAGAGCTGCAACAAGACCGATCATCCATGGGCTTTCTTCACGGTCAAAAGGGGACTTGAAGGAGCAAGATGAACCTCTGATTTCAGCCCAGAAACCAGATCTGAAAGTTACGAAATCAGACTAGAAATCGGGAAGAGAAGTTGAAGTCGTGCGTGGGTGTTGACGAGCTCGGCAGGCCGAGTGAAGGAAAAGCAGTTTCGGGTCAGCTGGTGCAAGCAAAGGACGAGCTGAAAGCAGCTGGAAGAAGCCAAGGAATGAAGGAAGAATGCAGGGGTTGGCGTGAGGAAGATGATGAACAGTTGGTAAGAGGGATGACTTGACTTTTTGAGTGATTTTCATGAGTTCTTTGCTGTCCATTTGAAGAGTTATGATTTATTTTTGTTGTAGTTCAAGTTGACCAGCTGAAATGAAAAGAAATTGTTGTCGTGAGACTCTCAGAGCAGTTGTGGATCTCAAAAACAAGTGAGTTATGTTGGGTTTTAGTTGATTTTATCTTATTAAAGATGAAATGGAATGATTGTTGTGTAAAGTTTGTGTGTGGCGTGAATTGAGTGAGTATGTGTTATGTGTTCTGCCGAGCAGCAGGTATTTATGTGTGTATGGGCTGTATTTTGTTTGGTTAAATGAGAATTAAGTGATTTATAAGTGTATAAATGCGTAATGAAATATGAAGACGCGTTGGAACCGAAATAAAATCGCGTAAGGTGTTATTGTGTGATTTTCGACAAATGTAAATAGCAGCTGCATATAAGTTGAATTTGGATGATTTTAAGTTGATTTTAAGGTCTTAAACATGTGCTTGAATGTGTAATTGAGTGTGACTAAGTCATAGGGAATGAATTACATTGTATGGAACACGTGTAACGCTCAAAGATAATCGTTTGAATAAATGATGCGCAAGCTGTCCCATTTTTATTTTCTTTCAATTTGGTGGTTTCAAGTATGTATTTAAATATATTTGGACATGGAAATATCATGGAAACGAATGGTATTAAGATAAGGGCATGTAACGGAAAGAATATTGCTTGATTAATTTGATTAGTTTGAGAGATTGTTAAGGAAAAGTATATTGTCATTAGAGTTGTGATTGAAAAGAATTTTAAATAAATTGGTGATTAAATTTTAGGTGAATTGGAAACTCTTCGAACGGAAACGGAGACGTGCGGGAAGTGAAGGAAATTCTTTGAATCGAAAGCTAACGGACGGGAATAAGTTGTGAGTGTAAAACTATATATATATGTTTTATTTAAATATATATGTTATGTTTAAGTATATATTTATACATATATGTTTCTTTTAAGTATGTTTGTATATTCATATTTTATATATGTTTATGTTTTGAATATAATCGTTTTGATTATAGAAATGTTTTAAGTTTTGATATCAAGTTTAAGGAAAAAGAATCAAATGTTAAGGTTTTGATTTTAAGAAAATTTTTGACAAACGAATGTTGATGAAAAATATAAAAGAAATGGTTTTGGTTTTTTAAATGAAATGTGGTTTATAAAAGGATTTTAGCCAATGGTTACCCTAAACCCTATCATGACTGGAATGACTGAAATGACTGGATAATCGGCCGAGATACTTTAAATGTGTAAAGGTACGGGTAAAGAAATAGGTTACTAACTAAGGGAAGGGATAGAAATTATAGGATTGCCTTTACACATTATAAAGTATTCTTATGACTGTTACCCTGCGCAAGGCGTGATTTATCCGCAGCGTAGTGGTTTTATGACTGGAAATGGATCGTCCCGCCACCGTCTCTTTTAGGTCGGTTGGTGCATTATTCCCTGGGTTCCATTGGTAGTGACTGAAATGTTAAAGATGATTTCAAATGTATATTATGATTGATATAATTGATAAATGAAATGAAATGTTTTATTTATTTTATAAATGTTATGATTTTACTGAAAGATGTTGAAAGGTGTTTTGATGTTAAACTGTACACTCACTGAGCTATTTTTAGCTCACTCTTTCAAAATGTTTTAATAAAATTTTCAGGAACTGAAACTAGGGAGCAGTCTGAGCAGCCTCCAGGGCAGTCATAGGCGGCCTACTTGTAGACGACGACGACTTGAAAATATGTATATAATTTTTGGGCTATAAATATGTTATATTATGGTTTTGATACTTGCATCATTATTTTTGTATTGTATATACGTCTATGCATAATTAAACTCTGAACTACGAGGGCTTTGATCCTCTGTAGATAATTGAGGTACGTAGGCGTTTGGGAGTGTCCAAACTCAAGCCCAAAATATTTCAGAAAATATTTTGAATTGTTCATAATGCATATGTTTTGTTTATGGATGAAAAGGATTTCCTTGAAAGTTTTTAAATGTTTTTGTGGTTAAACTGTGATGGACCTGAGGTCCTGAATATAGTAGTGGAGAAAATGAATGAATTTTAGAAGTGTTTATGATTTTATTTGCAGGTTTTGTAAAAATTGGGATGTCCGAAAAACAGAGGAAACTCTGTCCGTTTTTCTGTAAAATTTTCGTTGAATAAATGGTTTATTGGTTTTTAGAAAAAAAAAAAAAAAAAAAAAATTTCCCACCACCTTTTCTGTTAGTTGACGAAAAGAATAAATGTTTTAATCGGGTTCGCTCCACGGATTCCTAAGTTCATTGTTTAAAGGAAAGGTTTTCGGAGTCCGTTGGAGTGCCGGGAGGGCTTCCCACGGATTCAAGAGGTTAAATCCGGGTTGGGTCCCTTCATAAACAATTATACATGATATATAATAATGACTCATATAAAGGTGTATATTATTCTAAAACCATGATAAAGGGTTATTTATATTAATCAATATAATACATAATTACTTTACTTTTATTGTATATAATATATTTTAATATATCCCATGACATAGTAATATACATTAAATGCTTTTATATTATGTTTATAGTATATTGAATACTAAGTTATATAATACTACCTAATAATATTTAATATAATAACATTAATAGTCATATATCAAAATATTATAATATATGATAAATTATATGGTAAATGTATAAATTTTAATATGTACTACTTTTATTTATGCTATTAATATATATCATATAGTTTATAATAATTATTAGCCTTATTTATCAATATAATTATCGTCATTAATTATTTGTTTAAACGTATAATTAATATCATCAATATCATCTAATTATTATATATTTATATTTTAACTCTATACATTTGACCTATCACAATAATCAAAATTATATATTACCTTGTATGATTATAAAATTTATTATGAGAAAAAATAAATTGGCGAGTATAACATAAAATTGGTATAAATATAAACATATAATATACAAGTGTTAAAAGAATGAAATTATATCATTAATATTATTATTATTATTATTATTATTTAAATATTATAAATTATTTGTATTAGATATGCTATAAATATTAATATATATATATATGTGTACACATTGTAAATGTATAATTTATAAATCACTAAAAGCCATATTCAATACAAATTATATCATCACATATAATTCATACCATAATATATTTAAATATTAATAATATACAATCATCATAGCCATATTAAGATATATATATGTTATATATTAAAATTAATAGTTGTTTGCATTTTATTTATTAACGTATTTTTTATCCATACTATTATCAAATTCAATGATCAATTATCATGTATATTAAATATATATTGTGATCATAGTATTAATTATTTAAATAATTATACATGATATATAATGACTCATATAAAGGTGTATATTATTATAAAACTATGATAAACGGTTATTTAAATTAATCAATAAAATACATAGTTACTTCACTTTTATTGTATATAGTATATTTAATATATCCAATGACATATTAATATACATTAAATGCTTTTATATTATGTATATATATCGAAATATTGTAATATATATGGTAAATAATATGGTAAATGTATAAATTTTATTATGTACTACTTTTAATTATATTATATAGTTTACAATAATTATTAATCTTATTTATCAATATAATTATCACAATTAATTATATGTTTAAACGTATAATTAATATCATCTAATTATTATATATTTATATTTTAACTGTATACATTTAGTCAAAAGTACATATTACCTTGTACGATTATAAAATTTATTATGAAAAAAAAAATGGTGAGTATAACATAAAATTGGTATAAATATAAATATATAATATACATGATAAGTTTTAGAGGATGAAATTATGTCATTAACATTATTACTTGTATAGTTCATATTATTAGATATGCTATAAATATTAATATATATATATGTATACACATTGTATATGTATAATTTATATAACTAAAAGTCATATTCAACACAAATTATATCATCACATATAATTCATACCATAATATATTTAAATATTAATAATATACAATCATCATAATATATTTAAATATTAATAATATATAATCATCATAGTCATATTAAGATATATATATCTAATATACAATCATCATAGCTATGTTAAGATGTATATAAAAGCCACATTCAAACACATCATCACATATAGTTCATACCATTAATATTTGTTTATATTTTATTTACTGGGCATAAATAATATATATATATATATATATTATAACTTTGAAAAGATAGACACTAATATCATTAGTTTATATTTTATTATAATTATAATAATAGGGATATTATGAAAAAAAATCCTTTGAAAAGTGATTAGAAACTAATCGAGATTTATCTTTAGTTTTTTTTTTTTTTTATTAGAGGAACTGACGCCACCGTTAACTTTCTATCCAAAAAGTTGACATTTTTCATCCAAAAACTGTGAAATGACCAAAACACTCTTTATCAAAATTATAAAAAATATCTATCATACCCTTCAAATTTATGTAATAACTAAATTATTGATTAATAAAATATTTAAAAAAATAAAAAAATAGTAATTAATATAAAAAAATAATAGATTTTCGAATCATCTTGATTTCCAAGTTGCTGCAAACCCACCTTTTTATAAGCTTCTTTCTAGGTTTCTAGCAACTTGAAAACCCAAAAATTAATTAAAGGTTGCTGCTGACTAGTTTCTCAACAACACACAAATACACTAGAAATATTCTAGAGAGGAGAAGAGACTAAGGAACAACCGCCTTCCCCCCACCCCACCCCACCCCACCCCACCCCGATCACAATCACCATCACCATTACAAACCGCCCAGAACAACCTTAAACCACCCACCCACCCATAACAACTAACATCATTGATGAAAGAGGAAGGGAAGAGGGAAGCACTCTCAGTTTTGGAATTGTCGATGTAACGTCCCAAAATTTTCTGAATTTTTTTATATATATATTGAATTTTATTTTCAAGGGGGATTAAAATAAAAATTCAATGAGTGGCATAAAGGTAATAAAGTAGTTGATCTTGGGGTTAAGATGGAATAAGAAATGAAAGAAAATATCAAGTTAGGAATATTTCTTATTCGAGGGGTTTAAATGAGAATTTTAAAAAGTTTAGGGGTCGATTTAGCATTTTAAATTTTTGAGGGACTAAATTGTAATTTGACATAAAAAATTATATAAAAAGACAAGCATAGTAACCGGCATTATTCATTTTCTTCTCTCCTCAGCCGGCTGCGTCTCTGGTGCGAATTTTTGATTTTTTTATTTTATTTCCTATTTTCTTTATTTCTTTTACTTTAATAACTTTTTTTAACCAATTTCTTAGCCAAAACACCTAGATCTAACCTCATTCAAGCTATTGGGTGTCTAAATCTAAACTTGAAAAATTGTCAGTGAAGTGAAATTCGGGTAAGTTAATTTTTTTATCCCATTGAGAGCTCAAATCGTGTAGAAATTCATGTAGAAGCATGCTAGAATATTTAGGAAGCATCAATAACATTATATGATAGCTTAATCACCTCTCAAGCATGATTTTCTTTAATTTTTCAAACCCCAGGTAGAGAAATACGCGATTCTGATCCCAGAAATTTCAATTAAAGATTTTAGGGATCAATTGAGAGCTGTTAGAGGCTAGTAGAAAGCCCAAAGATTGGTGTACTCATATTTTTAAAAATTTTGCTTATTAATTCCGAATTTTAATATATATTTATTATTGTGATAGTTGATTTAATTGTTTGTTTGAGATATTAAATTATTTTGGGTATTAATTATATGTTATTTGATGAAATTATTTGAAGAAAAATGATTTCGAAACAATTTTCGCAATTAAAATCCCCTATAGTCGAAATTGATGTATAAATTATTATAGGGGTATTTTCGTCATTTTGTTTGCCTTGAGATGTTAATTATGTGATGTATTGGTGGTATGTTTGATGGATTTAATATTTGAAATGAAAAATTTTGAGAATATCCTATTTTGGGATCGTCCCAAAAATAAGAGAAATGAGATAATAATTTTATTAAGATGTGATAATGAGATTAGGGGCGAAATGGTCATTTGAAATGATCACGAGTGGTACCCCGAAGAATCTGGAATAACAGATTTAAATATGAAATAAAATGTTTATGTGATTAAAGTCTTGTTAAATTCTGTATTTTTAAAAAATTTAAAGGGCCCAAGTAAAACTAATCACCGGTAGGTGGGGATTGGTAGTTGGCTAGCCAATAGGGTAATTATTAGCAGTACTGCACCGTTATGATTGCTTATAGACGTTGTATGACGGACTGTGAGAGGCACCGAATGCCCGGTCCTGAAACGGAAACAGATTGTGATATGCGACCCGGTGGATAGACACCGAGCGGCCGTTGCCGGGGTTACCGTTTAGTCTGGCTGATGCCAGTAAACCCGTTACCGATCCATGGTATCGTGATAGACTTTACGAAGGGCTAAAATAAATTGAATAAAGAAAATCTTGTGAATTTATTTGATAATTGATTTTGTAAGAATTCGATTGTGATTGCGTTTGCAATAAAATGTATTGGAAAGCTACAGGATTATGATTTATTTTGTGAAATTGGGTACCGTGTGTTTTATTGATAAATAAATTATGATCGTGCATATTGTTTTAATTTATGCTTGTATTTTGAAAATAAATATGATTTCAATATTATATGAGTACACCCACTAAGTCGAAAGACTTAGCGTGTTGGATTTACCGCGCGCAGGTAATTGAATAGGGCTTGAAGCAAAGACAAAGACAAAAAAATAGCTGCAGTTTCCCTCAAGTCACATCCGCCCTCATAATTTTGGTAATCATCATTGTTGTGTTGTAGGAATATCCTATTTTGGCCACAATCATGTTGTGTGGATTTAACGTTTATCACTTGTAATAACTTCTGTAAATTATTCGCTGAAAAAGATTTTATATGGTATTATCTTTGTAAAATATTTGAAATATTTATTATCAAATGATTGTGTGTTGGAGTGGATTGGAAACGGACGAGAGGTCCGAAACCAGAAAGTTTAGAAGTGCGTTTTCTCTACAGGTTTAAATTTGGATTTTCAGAAAAATAGAGAAAACTCTGTCGAAATTTCGTTAAAGTATAATAAGAGTTTTTGAAAACGATAATTTTTATAAAAGAAATTTTGAAATAAGAAAAAGAGTAACATCCCACGCCTCGATCCTCGTACAGACGGGAATTTGGGGTAAGGGTGTTACAGTCGACCTCGCGTCGACTGTGGAGAGAAAGGGGAGATGAAGAAAAGGAAGAAGTTGAACATCGACAAAGAGATGAAGAAGATTATTATTTATTTTTATTATTTATTTTTTATTTTTTACATAGTTTGATTATTTGGCACCTAGCCCAAGTTAAAGGAAAAATAAATAAATAAACAAGATTAACATTAAAGCAGAATTAGAAAGTTGTTCTCTGCGTTCTATTGATAGACAACTGCTTATCTTGGTCTCATTAAGAAAGAGAGAGGGAGATAATAGAAAAAAAGAGAGTAGAAACTGGAGGATAGAAAGAGATTAAAAGCATAATAAAAGAAGAGAGATTTTTAGAGAAGAGAGAGAGTTAAATGAAATGATTATGAATTAGTAGAAATTAGAAAAATACAAGTTGCTGAAAGTAGAAGAGAGACATGAATGGTTTTGTGCGGTAATTGATAGAGAGAGAAGTCAAAATGAAAATAAATTTGAAACTAGAGGGAGAGAGAGCTGATTAAAACAGAGCAATAGAAAGAGCTAAAAATTAGAGAGATTTTTGTGAGTGAAACAAGTCAAAACTGCAAAGAAAATCATGAAGGAGAAAGAAGACGAGAAACAGAAGAAAGAAAGAGATATCAGTAGAAAAAAAAAAGAAGGAAAAACAGATATGGAAGAAGAAGAAATAGAATAGAAACCACAAAGAAAATATGAAGAAACAAGAGATAACAACAAGAAGACCAGTATACTATCATCAAGTTTTAACATTAAGCATTTATCCTCAATTATAATTATTTATACACACACATATATATATATATATATCTTTGTGTGTGTGTGTGTGTGTAAAGGTGAATATTCCGTACCTGATCTTGCATGTTTTAACCTCAACTTTGTACTTATAGTCTCATCCGTATTTGTGTCAACATTTCAAAAGTTCCTTTGTGACCATCTTGAGAGAAAGAAAAGAAAGATTGTTGAATTAAATAATTTTAGTAATTATAGACCCAACAAAATTTAAATTGCATAAAATTTATACTTAATCTTTTGGCTCTGGTTCAATCAAATTCTTTCTTTACTATGTTTGGTATTGACTTGTTGTATTTACTGCAAATTAGTAAAGGTACAATTATACTAGATTATACAAGATAACAAAGAAATTTAAAGGGAAAAACATACTACCGTTCAGTAACCCAATAACCAAGACAATTTGCATACAAAGATGTGTTGAATAACCCAATAATAAAGACAATTTCACACAAAAAAGGACCAAAGGTAGATAAATTCTTTAGACACCCCTTTATTAAGTATTAGATTGTATCCACCCTCTGATTATAGAAATGTTGCATCATCAATTACCAAACTGTAGTTTGGAAAAGCTAGGACATGTGCTCTTTCCTAATGGGCCATGGCAAATTAAAATTGGTTATAAACATTAGAATGAAGTTCATGCCTGTGATATATTGATAATGCACTTATAAAACATCCTTCCCCTATGGTCAACTATGCTCTAGCTCTAGTACACTGATAACTCAACAAACTGCAAAAAAATATTTACAAAAGTAAATAAAATTAAAATCCAACTACGAAATAAAAATAATTTGTTATCATTCAACAATACATATAATTAAGCAAAATAAAGCGTCAACAAATTAAACAAAAATAGCTACTATGGTCCAAAACTTAAAATTATAATTAAAATTAAAAAACTATTAGATGTTCAACTTATGAATTCTATCGACATGACTAATGGAAAATAATCAAGATTGTAAATCAACTAATCTAACAAGTGAACTTTTGAATATTACAAGAAAAAATCATCATGAAAAATAAGAATTTGGAAAGATCTAAAGCTCAAGATAGACATAAACCCTCTAATTGAACTAAAATAGTACATTACCCAACTGTTCCAAAAGAAATTATAAATAGCTACCATATATAAAGAGAATATAGCAGACAGTCAGTAGATAAAGACAACAACTTCAATACAAGGCTTAGGAAATATACCTGATAGCAATTATAAAAATATCAACCAGAACACAATCTAAAAACCAATCAAAATGAACATAATAGAAGCAATCATTCCCTTTTGGAACAAGTCCTGAAACCACAAAGTCAAACATTATGTACCTTGCAAATTCCCGTGGAACAAACAAAATAAATTTGGTTTCATCTTCATAAAAGTTCATTACCAAAGTATGATAAAATTTGCATGTAAAGATCACAATATTAGGAATTTAGGATATAAAATTACATTCTCAACTATGAAAACAAAAAAAAAAGAGTTAAGAGAACAATTTAGAACGAAGTAATATCCATTAATGATCATTAGTGTTACTCTTAAATAAGATCTAAATCACTATTATATATTTTAGTGTGATCACATCATTATCAAATGAAATCCTTATCAAAAGGATAAAATAAATAATTGAATTATTGAAAATATTTACTGTTTTACAAGCAAATAAATTAGCTTTAGTAAATTAAATTTTTACAAGAAAGACTAAATGATTACCTTCTCAATTAAATGTAAAATACATGCTCAAACAATTGAGATGACAAAATTAGACATGCAACATTATCTTATTATAGGTACAACCTCATCCTATGATAAAGCATTGTTTACCTCATTGAAATGTTACTGAAGCTTTTCATTTGCAAAATTGCTCAAAATTGCATAAAAAATCATATTAATTAATCAATAAAAGAAAACATTGTTAATCATAATAAAATTGAATTCACAAACTACAAAACTCACAATAAAATTAACTTTAAGTAATTTCTCCTTTGGCGCTAACAACTTTGTTTGAATAAGTATATTTCCACTAATACCTGAAGAAGGTCCAGAAATGAAACATAGAACTAGAGCAGTAGTATATCAACAGACAATCACATTTAAGGTCATAATAAAGCATGACATGCACAAACAAAATAGCAAATCAGACAGCATTTGCAAGCTCAAGATGAAATCTTATTAAAACTATTGATCCCTGTAGTAGTAAGAGACTTCTTTGAATGCCAATGTCAGGCCATCAGTACAATCAAAGCATTATCATGAGAATGGTATCTAATAACTTAATTGTTTAAAATTTCATTGTGCTCAAACAAAATTTTATAAGTAAACATGCAAAAACTAAAAACATAACATTTACCTGTTATATTTAAAACATTCAAAGTCATAAATTTCCATAACTCAAATATGAATTTGAGAGTTCAAATCTTGCCCAAAAGACCTATTAAAGAAACATTCAAACCATTCAAAGTCATAAATTTCCATAACTCAAATATGAATTTGAGAGTTCAAATCTTGCCCAAAAGACCTATTAAAGAAACATTCAAACCATTCGACTTTCTTAGAAAAAACATAGATTAAGAGGAACAGTTATTGATGATATAAAGAGGTATACCAGTCAAATAGGTGAGAGTAGATAGTCTTCGCCAATTTGCATCTAGACTAGCAATAGCAGCATTATAATCTTTAATAATACTTCCTTCACGAGTTTGAATTGTACGAGTACAGAGCGTAGCCAACAAAAACTTTACATCACACCTGATTAAAGACATTTCAAGCATCTAAAACCAAAAATTTTAGCATCGTATTGTGTACGTCACCCATGGATATAGGTTATATGCATCCGGCTGAACAACTCAGCTTGACAAAACTTGCTCTCAAAGCCTCTTTATTAATATCAATCAGTTTTTGACATTACCTCTTTCATCCAAAATGACACTAGCTTTCTCTTCCAATTCATAAAGGACCTGTAAAAGCATCCAACCTAATTTAGCTCTCTATCTCAAAGAACTTGCATGTCCATAAATTTGATAAAAAAGACAATCAATTTTTAGCGTAAAAAATTTCAATAAATATATCTAAACACAAATACTAATCATCTAGAGGAACCATGAGAATAACTATTGAAGCCTTCAAATCAAAGATAAAAGAATGTCAAAGTTACCCCAAACAAGAAACAAAAAGATCCAAAAGGAAACATTTGATCCAAATGCATGGAGGAGAAGATCTAAAAGGAGGACCCTTTTAAATGTAAAAAAGCTTAATTCATGTCACACAAAACAACAGAACTATTGAACAAGAAACTTGTCCAAAATAGCCAAATTTATAAATTAATGATCAACAAGATGCAACAACAAAAGTGCCATAATGTCTTACTGCTGGAAAAATAATCTATATCCCTCCTTTTTGCAAACCATCCCTATATTATCACGTTGTGACAAGTCACAACAACATATTGCTATTCCATGGATATCACAGAAAAGTAAAGTAGCCAAAAACATCAATATTTACAATTATATGGTATCCATAAAATTAACAATTGCCTGAAAATTAGGTGTCACCAAAAGTACACTGAACATACCCGTTGCAATACTGCTTAGGATTCTTTTCTTCCCAACTGTTCATGTCACAGAGCATCAACAGCCTTTTAGCATTTCGCATATATTTTAGCCAACTACAATAACATGAATATCAAACCTAGTCTAAATCGAAAAAAATCTGAAACAGATGAAACAACTAAAATTATTAAAACACACACTCCAGCCATCATGCAAAAATGAAGGGGCTAACACTGTTCCTAAGACACCTTCAAGAACCTTTGGCACAAACAAGCGATTATTGTTAGGACCAAGTCCTTCATGCTTAAGAATATATATAAATATCGATAAATACGTTAAATGTGATTGTATTTTTAAAATATTCCACCGTTGTGAGAAATTTTTCTTATGTGATGAAAGAGAACAATTATAAGTTAATTGAATGTTTATGAGGTTAATTTGATGAATTGATAAGTGTGGAATATTTTAGAAATATTATTGAGAGGAATAATAGTTAATTTTATCGATAGTAAAATCGTTATGGAAATTGACGGATTTAACGTATTTATTTTTATGGAATAAAGTTTTTTATGAAAAATGTAAGTGATGAGGATTAAAAGAGGTTATTAGAAAGTGTAAATTATAGATTAAAAATGAGTATGGAAAATGGATAAGTGAAGTTCATAAAAATAGTAATAAAAGAGGGGTGTAAGTGCCAAAATTGGATTGAAAGTTAAGCTGGTATAATTGAGGAAACTTGAGGGGTGTTTGGGCAATTTAGTAAGTCAATTATATTGTCTTCTTCCAGCTCAGATCTGGCACCAAAATCACGCACAAAACAGACCCAAAAATCACAGAGCACAACAGCAGAACCGAAGCCATCTTCTCTCGCGCGATCTCTCCCTCTCGGCCACCAAGTGCAGCCACCGAACCGATCTTCCAAGGGGCTTCTTCACGGTCAGATGGAGGCTTGAAGAAGCAAGATAAACCTCTGTTCTCAGCCCAGAAAATCAGATCTGAAAGTGAAGATGTCAGACCAGAAATCGGGAAGAAGTTGAAGTCGCGCGCGGGCTGTCGACGAGCTGCTGACCGCGAGTGAAGAGAAGGGATTTCGGGTGAGCTGGGACCAGAAAACGTGGAGCTGAAAGGAGCTGGATACAGCCAGCAGATGGAGGAAAAATGCAGGGGAGGCGTGAAGAAGATGATGATCAAGAGGTAAGGGAAGCAGCTGAAACTTTTTGAGTGATTTTCATGAGTTCTTTGCTGTCCTTTTCAAGAGTTGTGGTTGATTTTGGGCAGTAGCTTAAGGTTGACAAGCTGAAATGGATGGAAATGGTTGACGTGAGAATCTCAGAGCAGCTGTGGAACTCTCAGACAAGTGAGTTATGTTGGGTTTTTATTGATTTTATCTCATAAATGCTGAAATGGAATAGATGTTTGTGTAGATGGGTGTGTGTGTATGCCGTGAGATGAAATGAACAAGTATGGGTATATGTTCTGTTCGGCTGAATGTGAGAGTATGTGTGTGTGCTGTATTTTGTTTAAATTAAATGGAGATTAATTGATTTTAAGTGTATAAATGCATGATAGAGTGTGATTACGCGTTGAAACTGAAAGAAAATCGCGTATGGTGTTATTCGTGTGATTTTCGACAAAAGTAAAGACAGCTGGTTATAAGTGGAATTTATGTGATTTTAAGTTGATTTTAAGGTCCTAAGAATGTTCTCGAATATGTATTTGAGGGTGATTAAGTTATCGTTAATAAATTTCATTGCGTGGAACGCGTGTAACACTCAAAGATAGTCGTTTGAATAAATGATGCGCAAGCTGTCCCATTTTTATTTTCTTTCACTTTGGTGGTTTCAAGTATGTATTTAAATATATTTGGACATGAAAATATCACGGAATTGAATGGTATTAAGATAAGGGCATGTAACGGAAGGAATATGGGTTAATTAGTTTGAGAGATTGTTAAGGAAAATTATATTGTCATTAGAGTTGTGATTGAAGAGAATTTTAAATAACTTGGTGATTAAATTTTAGGTGAATTGGAAACTCTTCAAACGGAAACGGAGACGTGTAGGAAGTGAAGGAGGTTCTTTGAATCGAAAGCTAACAGACGGGAATAAGTTGTGAGTGTAAAACTATATATATATGTTTTATTTAAATATATATGTTATGTTTAACTATCTAGTTATACATATATGTTTCTTTTAAGTATATGTTTGTATATTCATATTTTATATATATTTATGTTTTGAATATAATCGTTTTGATTATAGAAATGTTTTAAGTTTTGATATCAAGTTTAAGGAAAAAGAATCAAGTGTTAAGGTTTGATCTTAAGAAAAGTTTTGACAAACGAATGTTTATGGAAAGTATAAAAGAAATGGTTTTGGTTTTTAAATGAAATGTGGTTTATAAAAGGATTTTTAGCCGATGGTTACCCTAAACCCTATCATGACTGGAATGACTGAAATGACTGGATAATCGGCCGAGATACTTTAGATGTGTAAAGGTATGGGTAAAGAAATAGGTTACTAACTAAGGGAAGGGATAGAATATAGGATTGCCTTTACACATTATAAAGTATTCTTATGACTGTTACCCTGCGCAAGGCGTGATTTATCCGCAGCGTAGTGGTTTTATGACTGGAAATGGATCGTCCCGCCACCGTCGCTTTTAGGTCGGTTGGTGAATTATTCCCTGGGTTCCATTGGTAGTGACGGAAATGTTAAAGATTGTTTCAAATGTATGTTATGATTGATATAATTGATAAATGAAATGTTTTATTTATTTATTTATGTAAATATTATGATTTACTGAAAGATATTGAAAGGTATTTTGTTATTAAACTGCACACTCACTGAGCTATTTTTAGCTCACTCTTTCAAAATGTTTTAATAAAATTTTCAGGAACTGAGACTAGGGAGCAGTCTGAGCATCCTCCAGGGCAGTCGTAGGCGGCCTACTTGTAGACGACGACGACGATTTGAAAATATGTATATATAATTTTTGGCTGTAAATATGTCATATTACGCTTTTGATAGTTGCATCATTATTTTTGCATTGTATATACGTAGATGCATAATTAAACTCTCAACTACGAGGGCTTTGATCCTCTGTAGATAATTGAGGTACGTAGGCGTTTGGGAGTGCCCAAACTCAAGCCCAAAATATTTCAGAAAATATTTTGAATTGTTCATAATGCATATTTTGTTTTATGGATGAAAATAATTTTACTGAAAGTTTTTAAATATTCTTGTGATTAAATTGTGATGGACTTGAGGTCCTGAAAATGGTAGTGGAGAAAATTAATAAATTTTTGAAGTGTTTATGATTTTATTTGCAGGTTTTGTAAAATTTGAATGTCCGAAAAACAGAGGAAACTCTGTCCGTTTTTCTGTAAAATTTTCATTGAATAAATGGTTTATTGGTTTTAATAGAAAAAAAAAAAAATCCCACCACATTTTTCGATAGTGAATGAAAAGCATAAATGTTTTAAATGGGTTCGCTCCACGGATTCCTAAGTTAATTGTTTAAAGAAAAGGTTTTCGGAGTCCGTTGGAGTGCCGGGAGGGCTTCCCACGGATTCAAGAGGTTAAATCCGGGTTGGGTCCCTTCAATTATCCTCAGCAATGTCGTTGGTATCAAATGATTTTGGCCTGCTGTAGTAAGACAATTAATTCAAAATTTACATATTAATATTTCCACAATTAAAGACTAAGAAAATTACTCATTTAGTCAAAGAGACTGTATATTGTTACTATAGGTCTAAATTACACAGCCAATACAATTTGTGATCTGCAAATGACAAGAAGACAGCCACAAAATGCAATCTGTTCAACACATAATAAAAAATGCAACAAGCCGCGTATGCAAAACAAAGGAAGTGATTAATCTTTTCCTTAAAATTTGAAAAATGTTGTCTCCATGCATGAATTGGATAACAAGTACAACCGAGAGTGAGAATTACAATGATAAGCAGCTTACAACCCTACACTTTAGTTCACTAGTTGGCATGGTAGAGGCCAAAAGAGAAAACTATATCCACAACTATGTCTTGTACTCACACCTAAATCTATGAAACATAGATCTAAATTAGAAGCAATCATGATATTCTTATTTTAGCAAAACCTTATGCTCTACAACATCCACAGCAAAGTACTATTGATATTAGTAATTACTAAGCAAATTTATAACCTGTCATTGACGTACTGCTGGCGCATTAGTGTTATGCATCCAACTAATAGCTTAAGGAGTAGAACAAGTTATGTGTATTTTCTATATTCAGTTTTGCATCATTAGTTGATATAAGAGTACCAACCTATAAAAAAAACCTTTCTAGTGTGAGACAAAGCTGGTTGAGGGCAAACAATATGCAGTCATGCATATCACATCATCAGAGAATTGGCATCCATGTTTTACAATTTCATTTCTTTTTTAAATTTAAGAAATAAAAGAACACATTATAAATTTCATCAATCAATGTACATACAGTTCTTTCGTGAAGCTGTTGAGGAAGAATATTCAGCTCATTTGCTTTCCTACTATTTTCAATTTCAGCTTCACACTTCTAAAGTTTATTTCAAATCCGAAGCCTCCTATAATCACCAAAACAATTAAGACTATAAGTATACCATCAAATAAACACTTTCATCAAACAAAATATAAGATTACGAAAACCCAAACATGAAAAAAAAAAAAAAAAAAAAAACAGAGCACTAACATACAAATGTGGACCAGAAGTGACCAATTATCCAACATAATTAAAAACAGGACATTTCTTAGAATTATCAAGCCATTTTTCCCTTAAAGTAAACATTAAGGAGTCATTAATGACAACCATAGCTAAAACTTTTATGACAAATAATAAAAGCTTTTTTATAATTACAGTAATTGTATTACAAAAACAGCACTCAAACTTTTGACCCAATAAGATTTTTTAACCTATAATGAAAAATTTTGAAAATATATTTCAGAATCAATCAGAAAGACAAGAGAATGAAAACTACTGCCCCGAATAGATTGTACAACTTGCATGACTCAAATAAAAAAAGAATTAAAACGTACCTTTTTGAATTGTTTTTGTGGGGTCCCTCACCGTCGTATCAACCTCGGGTCTCGGTCCCACTCAACGGTACTGTTATGGGAGGTCGCAACTCCCCTTTTCTTTCGCCTCCGTGAGAACTCGAACCCACAACCTCAAAGCGACTCTTATAGGTTTGGGAAGCATTCTCACTACCAATTGACTCAATTGGTAGTGAGAATGCTTCCCAAACCTATAAGAGTCGCTTTGAGGTTGTGGGTTCGAGTTCTCACGGAGGCGAAAGAAAAGGGGAGTTGCGACCTCCCATAACAGTACCATTGAGTGGGACCGAGACCCGAGGTTGATACGACGGTGAGGGACCCCACAGTTTTCTTGCAGATTCTTCCTTCTCATGTCTCTCTTTATAATCATTTTCGACATGACTCAAAGGGATCTGTTTAACCACAGTAACATAAATAAGCAAATGAGAAACAAATAGAAATTGCATATTGTATAAAACAAAAAAATAAATATCTTACTTCTAGTTCTCCTGCCTTTCCGGACCATTCCTCGAATTTTTCTTTGTATAATTTAACAAGCTTATTTACCTAAAAAGATTGGTGAAAATTCCATATAAATATAAAATTGTATACAATTTCATCAGGATAAACATGTTTTTCAACTAATTAACATATATATATATGTAAAGCAGAATACTGATGACAATTTTCATATAACAAATTAACAAAAGCAACTAGAATAACATTCATTGTAAAGTCAAAAAGATCATCAATTTTTGAGGATGTAATAGAGTAGGTGACACTATATAGTACATCAAAGATTATTGGCTTTGTTCAAGGCTTCAAGGGCTAAGAGTTTCAAGATACATCTTTCTTCTTTATTCATGTAATTAAGACTCTCTAAATATAGGGTTATAAACCTAGCTCCATTTGACAATATGAAACCCCATTCGCTTCACCATAAACCTCGCGAAAACTGTTTCTCATCTTTCTAATTATTAGCTACCTCACTAGCAATCTAAAGGAGACATATATAGGTAGGTAAAGAGGATAGCATGGATTGCAACTTTATCCTTTCCATTTCAATCACCACATATAAAACATTGATATCATGTAGGAATAGACTATTATTGAGAAATTAAATATGAAAAACCTCTATCTTAGCTTTTTAATTATCATTCCTTCCAATATTTTAACATCAATAGCTTTTTCATCATCCTAGTCAAACTACCCACTATAAAAAATGAGGAGAAATTCGAATAGCAAATTGAGTGAAAGACTAGGTGAATGTAGAGTTCATTGATATCAATTTGTAATTTTATTTTAGGGCTCCTTTCTTGTAATCTTAACTATTCCTATAAATCATTTGCTTAAATTCACATCCAAAGGGAGAGTTCTACTCAGTTTCTCTTCGACAACCTTAGAGTTCAATAGGTTATCAAAGTAATCAAGAAGACTACAACCTATCTATTATAACGTATACTTTGGTTCATCCCTATATCTATATGAAAATAAAAGCCTACAGTTAACTCACTTGCAACGCACAATCAAGCCAATACCACAAATGGCATAAACGTTGATGAGTGTGATGCAATTTCAAAGAGTTTTGATTCTTTGAGTAAATGTCGTCCTAATGTATATCGGTACAATAAATTTAAACTTACCAGTTATTATTATAATCACAGTATACTGATTTAAATGAAGAGATTTAAGAGATTGTGGTGTTATGTATTTACAATAAACCTTCTCAAGCTCTAAAGATTATGATGGACACAAGCTCTAAGATTATGGTGTAATGTATCAAAAGCCTAAGGTAGTAAAGATAAGGAGAGAGAGAGAGAGAAGAAAATTACAGTGACGAGAGAGGGTGAGAACCCAGTTGAGGTGGGAAAGAGAGTGACGACTAACCCTAAATCTCTAACATGTCAATTATATATATAAGGCCCCAATTTTGTGATTTTATTATATTTTAAACCTTTTTTATAAGATATGCGTCTCACGTAAAAAAATGCACACCTTGCGCCTTAGGCTTCACGACCTCTTTACGCCTCGGTACTCCTTGAGCTTTTAAAAACTATGGACGCAACCCAACATATACTAATGACATAATATTCTATGTAGTCATACTCACTAACATGGATGCAAAAGCAAAGCTAAGTACACATAGACAAACACATAATAGTTATTCAAGGAAAGACTATACGCAAAACTCACTGTTGAAAGTTCAACAAAAATCTGCTCCTCATTAGAGGCAGCAGCATTTTTTGACAAGCAAAATTCTTTTTCGAACAACAAATTATACTGTTGAGGCTGCTGACACAGAAGAAATGATATATAAAACACATTTTAAGAAACAAGTACAACACACAATACCTCCTATAGGGATGTTAACTTTGTTGCTAGTTCCCTCACTCTTTCCTTGTGTCAATTTAAAGAGCTAGAGCATTCACTAAATTGTCTCTCCACCTAGAAGTCAACAAAAATGATTGAATCATAATAGATGGGGCATCGTGTGCAACATATTGAACTTTCATGCTAAAAATATGCAATAGATTGAATTTTCACATCAAAAGAATATGCAATAGATAAACTTCCTGATCAAGATAATAAGTAATACCTGGAACCAAGTAAGAACAGAAAGGCAATGTTTTTAAAGGCGAGGCGAGAGGCGCCGCCTTACCGCCTCAGTGGCTTCGACGCCTCAAGGAGTCCAGCTTAGGCGAAAACCGGCCAAACCCCGCCTCGGACGCCTTGAGGCGGCACCTCATAACGCCTCGAGGCAGAGGCGTGGCAGAGGCGACTCTGAGGCGCCAGAAGGGCAAAACCGGAATTTCAACATTTTTTTCCCCCTTTAAAAATCGACCTACCCCATCTGTCTCTTTCTTCTGCACCGACGCACCGTTTTCTCTATTTTTGGTGTTATTTTCTCCCTTATTCTTCTTCTACCCGATCAGTCTCCTTGTTCGGCCATTTTGGTGTGATTTTTCGTATGGTACAGCTCCATCCATCACAAAAATATTGATCTCAAGTCACTAAATGCCTCTCCACTCGGGATCTGACAGCCAGTTTTAACTCTCCAGCAGCCAGCTCTCTCAAATCAACTCTCAAGTAAGTTTTTTTCAACTTTAAACTTATTATACTATGGATTTGTACAATGGGTCTTGTTCAAAATCACTTTATGCTATATATCTTTACATGTTTACTTGTAGATTTGTTGTATATTGCTATATATAAATATGGAATTGATTTATTTTGAGAAAATTACTTTATGCAATCTGCTGTATACTGTTATGCTTGTTAATAAAACATGTTTACTGATGCTGTCGTGCTTGTTAATAAAACATTCTAGCATGACAGCATCTGATCATGATTGTATATAAACATTCCAACATGACAGCATCATAATGTTAGTATATATGTGTGTCAAAGTCTTAAAGATAGTTATATATAAATGGATATATTTTTGCATGTGCCGAAAATGTTGTATATTGTTATATATATTTTTTGCGTGTTCACTTGTAAGTTGGTTGTATTCTAGCTGTTGTATACTGGTTTATATTGCTGTACAGTAGTATATAACTATATATAATTGCTTTATATTAGTATATGTTAGTATATATATGTGTTAAAAGATAGTTATATGTAAATGGATACTTGGTTTTGTATATTGTTGCTTGTTGTTAGCTGTTGTAAGTTGTTTTTGTACATTATTTGTTGTAGATTTTGTGCGAAATGTCGAACCGGAAAGATCCGGCTTGGAAATATGGAATTGAGGTTGAAATGGATGCACAGAAGCCATACAAGTACATTCGCTGTATTTTTTATGAGAAAATAATCAAAGGTGGTGTGTTTAGGTTGAAAGAGCATCTTGCGGGTACTCACGGGAATGCTGCCCCATGTGAAAGGGTTACCCCGGACGCCCGAGATGAAATTAGAAAGTACATTGCTAAAACTGGAGATGCCAAAAGGAAGGCTCAATTGGAACGGGAAGAAAGACTTGATAGCTCTATCAACTTTAGCAATCCTCATCAATCTACAGGAGGTTCAAACACAGGTTCCGTGACCCAACGAGGAATCAGGGGTCCAATGGATAGGTTTCTAAGTGACGGTGGAGAGGATGATGTGCAGTTGGAGGGACAAAGACCATCCACAGGAGGTGCAAAGGGGGCACGTTATCGAACGTGTATGGACATTTGTAGATTCTTCTTTGAAAATGGGATTACGTTTAATGTTGTCCAGAGTCCTTCGTTTATTAATATGTGCCGATCAATTGGCAATTATGGACGTGGTTTAAAAGCCCCTTCACTACATGAAATGCGCACTAAGTTTTTAAATGACGAAGTAGACAACACGATGGTTATTGTGGATGACATAAAGAAGACATGGTCACAGACAGGGGTATCAATAATGTCAGATGGTTGGAAAGATATGAGAGGAAGGCAGTTGGTGATCTTTCTAGTGAACAATCCGTATGGTACAGTTTTTTTAAAATCAATTGATGTAAGTGATATGGTGAAAGATGCAAATTTGATGTTTAACCTACTAGATGATGTAATTGAAGAAGTAGGTGAAGATCTTGTCGTTCAAGTGGTGACGGATAATGCGTCCAACTATAGAAAAGCAGGTGAAATGTTGATGGCGAAGAGGAAACACCTATGGTGGACGCCGTGTGCTACTCATTACATTGACTTAATGCTTGAGAAAATTGGAGAACTTTCTCAACACAAACGTGCTTTGTTAAAAGCAAAGAAGGTAAATATCAAATTATAAGTTATTTTATGAATACTTTATTTTTTTCCTTTAAATATTTTGTAGTTGTTATTTGCTAATATTTTTATTATTGTTTTATTATAGGTGAGTAATTTCATCTATAATCATGGATGGGTGTTGGCCTTGATGAGGAGCCATACGAACAAAGAGTTGGTTCGTCCTGCTCCTACAAGATTTGCGACTGCATATTTGACTTTAGATAGTATATACAATTTGAGGAAGCCATTGGAGACGATGTTTAGTTCAAAAGAGTGGCAAGAGAGTACTTGGAGTAACAAACCAGAAGGAAAAGCAATAAGGGATATCATATTCAGGGATAGAAGCTTTTGGAGTAGTATCTCTTATGCACTGAAAACGACTAAGCCCATTGTGAATGTGTTGAGGATGGTAGATTCTGAAAAGGTGCCTACAATGGGATTCATTTATGATGCCATGGATAAAGCTAAGGAGGAAATAGCTAGAAACTTCGGAGGTGATTTAGGGGCTTACAAGGAGATATGGAACATTATTGATGAGAAATGGAAGTTTCAGTTGCACCGCCATTTGCATGCAGCTACGTACTTTTTGAAACCTCAAATCCATTATAACGAAAATCCTTTCACTCATCCAGAGATTAAGAGGGGGTTTCTTTTATGCGTGGAGAAACTTATTGTTAATGAGGAGGATAAAATGAAGGCTCATGTTCAAATGGATGTCTACGACCGAAAACAAGAGCTATTTGGATATGCATTGGCAAAGAGTACTGTATACAAACGTAGCCCTGGTATGTGAAGTTCCCATTTACCATTACTAATTTGTATATAAATTTTGTAGTATTCTTCTAATTCCTAAGTGATTATTTGTAGCTGATTGGTGGCGTGCATTTGGAGTTGACACTCCTGAACTTTCATCTTTTGCTGTGAGGATTTTGAGTCTCACTTGTTCGTCCTCTGCTTGTGAGAGGAATTGGAGTGCCTTTAATATGGTATAACTTTCTAAATTAATACACACACACACACACACACTAATTTAATATGTACTAAATTAATTTTTCCTTAATGCTCATTTTCCTTAAACATTTGTGTAGATTCATACTAAGAAGAGCAATCGATTGCATACCAAGAAATTGAATGATTTGGTGTACATCATGTACAATAGAAGATTGCAACATAGATACTTGAGGAAACAGGCACTAAAACCTGATGAGGATCCCTTGATTATTACTGATGAGGTGCCTTCTGATACTGAATGAGTGAATGATGAATCTTTAGGAGTTGACATGAGTCAACCAAGTGCCAGTAGGCAAAGAAACAGAAAGAGAAGTACAAGTAAGTTATTCTCTAACTAAATATAGTAAGTTTTATTTAAAGTCAATGATATGATGATCACTAAATTTTTATTATATATTATTTGTTAGACAAAAGGAAGAATATACAACTAGAGGCTGAAGAACCCGAGTGGGAGGAGGATGAGACTAGTGATGAGGATGGTGACACAAGAATCAGATATAATGATGATTTTTTGGAGGATGACACACCACATGATGATGACGAGACCTTACCTCCAGATTCGACCTTACCTCCACATTCCACCATACGTTTTAATCCAAATTTTAGGCCACTAGATTCAAATGATTCTTTGTTTAATACTAGTGGTCGTTAGGATGATCTGGATTATTTGATATTTTATATGTTAGGATTTATATGGATGATATGGATGATTTTGTGTGTTAGGATGATATGGATGATCCATGTTTTGGTTGTGTTGGTTTTGTTTAGTTTGATATTTATGTTTTTAACATTAGTTTTCATTATATTTTAAAATGTTATGGATGATTTTATATGTTAGGGTTGTTTTTTATTTTTTTTTTCATTTGGTGTCGAGGCGGTCGCCTCAATCGCCTCAAGGCGACCGCTTCGCCTCGCCGAGGCGGTGTTTAGATATGATATTAACAAAAAATAAGAGGTAAAATGATGTTTTTTGGATTAATAGGAGGAAAAATTAATAAATTATAATAACTCTAATAATTATAATGATGAAAAGTAAAGCCTAAACTTCTCCTACTCGTAATTTAACTATACGCTTTACACATGAAGAAGTTGGATATTGATATTTCTTTCTTATCATCTCATTTCTCTCCTCGACAATTCACTCTTTGTATCTATTACTTACTATGTACTTGGGTTCTATTACCTCCAATCTTTCACTTATATTGGCCTAGTTACAACCTAATGTGTTTAATACCATACATCTCTAAGTAACAGACTAAGGTCAAACGATCCCAAAACTCATAAATGCACATACTGTGAAACTAAATTTACTCATTCATTGCTCACCCCATGGAAACAAATTAATATTCACGGTTATCAAAGCCCTGCTACCAGAAAAATAAATTAAAAATGATAAGGCTTATAACAGCAAAGGTACAATCTCGATCGACACCAATACAAATGACATACAAGGAATTTTCATCAATAAAGAATGATAAATATTCTATAAGCAAGCAAAACACCAAGTTAAGTCAAAATTTTACCTTTAACTCTTGGCAAACATCCAAAATTCTAAGTATTTCCTTAATCAGTTCTAGTCATTTCTATAAATCCACGGACCATTAGCTTGGAATTACAATGCCAAATATTAAGAATCATGTTTCCCATTGAATTTGCAATTATCAGGGGCAAAAGAGTGGATGACATCTCACATTATAGGAGGTTATAAGCAGTCTGTAAAGAAAAAAAAAAGAAAGAAAGAAAACAATTCATTATCATCCATTAACAAAGTCCTGAAAAATCAATTTTTTTTTTCATAAAAACAACTTCATAAAATAAAGACAACGAAAATACATTAATTTGTGTGATTCCAAGAAGTAAAATTTCTGGGCAGTGTTTGAGAGGGAACTCAAGCATTGCTCTCACTATACCGGCATGGCTTGTCTCAACTAGTTGACATAGAACCTCCAAAGGTCAAGAGACAACAATGCATGATTTGCCAGTCCATGACCTTGAAGAACTTCATCATGTTCCTACAAATAAAAGAATATGCATCTTGATTAAACAGAAAGGGAGGATTTTGGCATGAACAAGCAACAAGCCATAACAAAAATAGTCTATAAAACAAGATAATGCTACCATAGGGCCCACAGAAATGGTCCTCAAAAACGTAAACTTTTAGTAATTGCATAGACATAATAAAGATTGTAAAACTTTGAATCATCACAAAGATTGGACACAATAATTACTCCACTCTCATTTGCAATCTTTCATTTTATCAAAAACAATGAGTAGATCTCATTATGTAAACCTTCTTTACCAACTAGTCTGTTATATCTAGTACCCCCTATAACTCCCTTGAATCAAATCCCTTGTTTCTCTGTGTCAATTCTGTATAAAACATTCCGTGAATCTTGGGCTTGGACAAATTTACCTTTGTTTTCAAATCTAAAACAAACCTTTCATATCACCTAAACACAACCTTTTTTCTTCTCTCATTCTACCACCAAATTGTGCATTAATCATACCAAATGCTACTAAGACATCATATAGTTGCCCGACAACAGATTCTAGTTCCTACAATTTAACCAAATGGAGTAATTAAGCATGGAACTTTAATGACTAACCTTAGAACTGAGCTAAATATTCAGGCTAAGAATGCATCAGGGAGTTTATACTTCTGCACGATGTTTTCAAAACTTATCCAATATTAAAAGTCACGAAGCAGATTTACAAGAAGCTAAGACCACAGAAAATCTAATATTACTCAACCAAACACTAATACCGTAAAATAAAAAAACTATATTTTTTTATTTTTTCCTTTCACTCCTACTCAAAACTTGGCGCACTTATCTCTGAAGAAAACTAAACACCATTATTTCCAACCAAAAACCAAAAGCCTTCATCTCTCCCACAACTGCTCTGCTTCAGACAACGTTGTTTTACCTACGGGGTGCAACAGTCCATTCTCACAATTGGCAATAAGTCCGATACAACAAGTTCAAGTTTCAGCCAAAGACGACTAGAAGAAATACGAATATGACCTGTCTCAATGCGGCTTAGATGAGAAGAGAAAGTGTTCTAATCTTTAAGCAAAACAACCCATCCATTTAGGATGAAAAATGTGTGCCCAAAACTACACGAGTTTAATCAATCAGAAAATTAACCAGCAGAGACGGCAAAACAAAACTGCGAAAACTTAGGGAATCGAGAACCAAATGAAGAGTGACATAGGGTGCAAGCATAACTACTTGAAACTTTCATTATTCATGCCAATGCATTTCATCCATCAAAATGTAAAAAATATTAACAGCATGTAGGAACTCAAGAAATAATTTTCCATTCAAATAAACATCACTACACGAACGAAAAACCGTAACACACCAATCAAGTTTACCTATCTCGTCCCATTCCCACATCCTCAATCTGCCAAATCAATAACCCAAAGCCTCTCCTCCTCAGGCAAAACCGTCTAGTTGGGACTCTACACAGCTCTCAGCCACTTGAAATCATCCACATTGGCCCAATTGCCCGACTCCTCATCCAACCAGGCCGGCACCAAGTCCTCGTCAATCCCCTCATAGTTCAAACAGCAGGGAGCAAATCTGAGCCCATGACTGCCCTCGATTATAGGCCTGCTCCTCACTCTCAAGTAAAAATCAGTCCTTTTGGCGAAATGAATCCGAATCTGATGCGAGGCCAATACAAACACACAGTCCTCACCTGCTCCATCAAAACGGAACCCACCACAGGACCCACATAGACTTTACACTTCTTCAATCTGTTAACAAACATAGCACTCACACACCCAACTAACTTGACCACACATGAATCAAGATCCGACATTGTAAACTCACCAATCTCGGCGCCCTTGAAATCCTGTACCAACACTTGGTTTTTTTCGTGCTTGAAACCCGGAGAATCCCGAATCGGGTAAGTCGTAGTCGTCGTCGTCTTCTTCTCGGTGGTGTCAGGTTGTGGGGTGTTGTTATGGTGGGTTCTGGTGGGGGGGTTTGTTTTTGAAGGAGAACTTCTTCTTTGGGATCAACCGAGAGGAGAGATAGTCGAGACGTTATTTCAAGTCGGAGATGGTTTTGAGGGAGGATCGGATTTTGTAGGAGGGGAGGAGGTAAGAATTCTCGGCCACCAGCTTGTCGAGGTCACAGATGGCTGTGGAGATGGGGCCCGGGGGGGCGGGGGGAGGGGGCGGAAGAGATGGGTGGACGGCGGAGTCGATTTGCGTGGCGATGGAGTTCTTGGAGTCGGTCGTTGAAGCGGGAGAGGAAAGCGGAGGTGGTGGTGGTTGAGGAGGAGGAGGAGTCGGGTTTAGGAGTGTCTAAGCGAGTCTGGTGGCGAGCGGAGAGGCGCTCCAACATCATTTGGTGTTTCTTTTTAGGTTTTCTTGGGGGGCGAGGGGGACGGCGGAGTCGATTTGCGTGGCGATGGAGTTCTTGGAGACGTTGAAGCGGGAGAGGAAAGCGGAGATGGTGGTGGTTGAGGAGGAGGAGGAGTCGGGTTTAGGAGTGTCTAAGCGAGTCTGGTGGCGAGCGGAGAGGCGCTCCAACATCATTTGGTGTTTCTTTTTTAGGTTTTCTTCCATTGCATTTTCTTCCTCTTCCATTCTTTTTCCTCACTCGCCTCCGGTGCTCATTTCTCAAGCCCATTTTGTGATTGATGAGAAGCGCCTTCCCATTTTTTCAAAATTTCCTTTTGAGTAAATTGCAATTAGCTGCCCAGTTTAAAACTTTATTAAGATGGAGCAAATATTACCGTTTTATTATAATAAAACCCTCTAATGTTAGCAATTCTCCATAATATTTGACAATAAATAAACAGTACGGAGTGATTAAAATATCAAAATATTCTCACTTTTTAATTTTAAAAAAATAAAAAATAAATTTAAATTTAAAAAATTATTTAAAACTAAAATATTAAATAAAAAAATTTTTCATCAATATACTTTTAAACATACCTCCTTCTTTTTTTATTGCTTCTTCAATCTTGACACACCAAAAAAATAAATCAACAAAAAATTTTAATTCTTCTTCTTCTTCTTCAAACTAGATTCCACGCCGCGACACATCTCTCGACGACGACAGTTGGATCCGTTCCCTCTTCCTCCTTCCTCCACTATGGCGGTTGGTTTTTCGATTTGGGTAGGGCTTGTTTGGGGTCGAAAGTTGGGTTTTTAGAAATGGGTTTCCGATAGCCGATATGAAACCTAGAAGTCAGTGAAAACTCAGAGATACAGTCAAATTTTAATTTGATTGGGTTTAAGTTTGAGTTTGAGTTGATTTTGGGTTGGCTTTGATTTTGAAGTGGAAGAATGGAGGATGCCTTTAAGAGAAGTCTCAAAGGTGAGAGAGGATTTAAGAGAGATGAGAGGGCGGGATGTCATTGGAAGGATGGAGGTCTGGAAGGATTTTAGCGGAAGAGTGAGTTGTGATAGGATTGGTATGAAAGTGGAGATAGAGTTGCAACAACGGATAGGTGGTGATGGCAATGGCAATACTAATTTGTTAATGGTGTTATTATTGTTATTTTGATTTTTAGGACCTATAAAAACTTTTCTGGTTTTACAGATTCAATAGAGAGAGGGAATTGAATAGTGGTTTCCATATGGGTTTCTGGTCAGAGTCCAAAACCTAGAAATGGGTTAACAACTAGAAACCTAGAAATGGCTAAAAAAATGGTTCCAGATGGTTTATGGTAGGGGTGGGCATGACAATATAGAATCAATTATAACGACTTGACCCGATCCAACCCGCGGGTGCTTGATTCGGTTTTCATGTTTAAATTGAAGGTGTTTGGATCCTAACCCAAGAAAACATCATGTTTCACAGATCGATTCAGATCTAAGTATCCAAAACCATTTTGACCCATGAAACAAAGACATATATGTAAATTTGCATGTGCCTTATATAAATCCCCTAAATAAACTCAACCCTAAATTCTTGAGCCTTTTTCACTGCTATATCTTTGTTTGCCATTCTCTCTCTTCTTCCTCCTTCTTATTCTTCCTTCTTCTTCCATTGTCGATCTCGTTTACTCCCTCTCAGACCCTCACCGTCTCCCCTTGACTCTCTACTCTGCTTAATCTTCATCGACTTGCTTAGGTGTCTGATGGCTACTTCATCTTCATAGATAGAATCGGAGCTAAGAGAGAAAGAGAGAAAAAAAAATAGAGGTCAAGTAATCAATCCCCTGATTTTCAAGGCTCTTGTTTACTACTCTCACTTCTATATCTATTAGGTAATTTGTTGTTTTGTATTTGCTTGATTTGTTTGTTATAGTTGGTTGATTTGGAGTAAGATTTTGTTTCTTTTTTTCTTTTAGTTTGGATTGTGGTTTTTGGTATTGATTTAGAGTGAAATTGTTTGGAAATGGACTTGGAATCTTGAAATGTATAAGTTTGAGTCTAGTTTGACTATTTTTCTCCCAATCAATATTTTTGAGTGTTGGGGTTCAATATTGCTTTTAGGATGGGCTCCAGTGGTGCTGTGCCAATGGATCTAACATCAGAAATTGGGATTATAGTTAGTTTTTTTTAATATCAGTGTTGATCAAGTTTTTGATTGAGTTTTTAAGTTATGATTTGTTGAATCTAAGTGTTTGAGTATAAGTTTCGATTGAGTTTAGTTCTGATTTGGATTGAGGTGTTAAACATGGAATCGACCTGAACCAAACCGACTTATCCTATTCGATTTTGGTCGGTTCCAGCCTTCCAAAAAAGCATGCTCTATTTTCAAAATAAAAACCGATGATGTTTTCGATTCGTGTTCGGTTCTTATTAGAATCGAACCAAACACTCAAATGCCCACCTCTAGTTTAAAACCCATTATTACAAACCCTTTTTTTGATGATTTTGGGTTTATTATTGATAAGTTTGTTTACGATTATTTGGGTGTTTAATTGATCTTCACCACTAATGAAATTTTTTTATTTGATTATTTAATTTAAATTTTTATTTGATTTATTTAATTTTTTTTTTCAAATAATCTTAACCGTTTGGAGATCTAATTAAAAAATTTATTTAACTTATTTAAAAAAAATAAGGTAAATAAAGTTAAAAGATAATTTAGCACCTCAATCAGTTAACTCTAATGAAGATTCACAAACGATGGGTAGGTTAATTATAATAAAATAGGGAGGCTTGCTCCGTCTTAATAATATTTCAAACTGGGTAGCTAAATTATAATTTATTATTCTCTTTTTCTTATATGAAAATTTTTCTCACATCTTATGCCAATATCAATATCAATTTTCAATGTTCTTTTTTATCATTGGGATTGCCCCAAAGGAATATTGAGACCATGCGAAATGGAACACTGATGTACGGTTCAGAGAGCAACTCTCATACAGAAGAGATCGACCTACACAATTATGAGAGGGTAGCCCACACAAGGTGGAAAGACAGCCATATAGTGGCTACATTATTTGGGCGTCGACAAGAGATCGACCTACACAATTATGAGAGGGCAACCCACACAAGGTGGAAAGACAGCCATATAGTGTGTTGCCTACCATTAAGACAAAGCTTAAGCAACAATATTAATTTTCAATTTGATACCAATTTTTATATATATTTATAGGTATGTATATATATATATATCAATTTTTATTCTCTTATAAAAAAAAAAACCAATTTTCAATTTGTAATGTCATATTCGAATTTTTTTTTTTAATCAAGTTAAATATTGTTCTTTACATTTTATATAAAACACATTCTCTTTGCTAACTTGTTTTCAAAAATAATTTTTTTCAACACGCCATTCATGAGTAAGAATGGTTAAATATCTCTAAACCCTAAACCCTACTTATCCTGACTAGTGATTGCATTATTCAAAACAATTTTTTTTTTCTTATCAAAAATAAAATAATATCTTTGTTAAACTCTTACAGGTGGGATTCTTTCTTGAACACGAGTGCCCAAAGTAGACATTTATAAAATCCCATTGGGTTTAACAATGCCTTTGAATTAATTGGATGAAAACTGAAAACATAAATTCGGCTAATTCTATTACTTTGCATGTTTTCCTTTCTAATTTGCTTAATGCATTACATATATCGTCCTACCAAAAAAAATATTTTACATATATAGGCTGCCATTCTGGCTTTACATGAAGCTTTTAATCACATGCTGGCTGGTGATACCCAACTTTGATGGTGCTTTATATGTATAAACACCTTGTTTGTCCATGCCTCTCCTTGGACATAAAAGCGCTTATCAACAAGTTAAATGCATGGATGATTTCTCTTTGAAGAGGGGCAACTTTGAAAATGAAGTAGAGAAATTTGTAAAAGAGAAAGGACCTGAAGCTCTTTAGGAACTTGTTGCTAGTAAGGTAAGTAATGGTAGTTCATAATAACTTGGTCTGTGAATGGTTGGACTTTGCTAATAGACTTTGAGCTTTCTATTAGACCCATGATTATGACATGAATTTAGTGGGACTGCCACCTATTATTACATCAATCGTGTTTTAGGTCGAAATAGACACAATAACAAAAATTACCGCTTATGGCCTTCTAACTTTATTTTTTGAGCTAAATATCACATGGATCATATAAATTGAAAGATAGACTAAGACCTCTCCTGTCATATCCAGATCTAATTGGTTGTATTCTATCTGACCCCGGTGATGGACATGAAAAGCCAAATCTATGCTTTTGTTTCTTCTTTTCACTTTCTTGCAATCCTCTGATGATGTCTACAAGAACTGGCATTGGTTTCGCAGATTGATTTTTGAAGAATGTCCGGCATATGATTTGCCAAACATTACATCTGAATCCCAAAAATGGCCGGAGAATGAATATAATGGATAGTTTTTACCTGGACCAGCCCTGAATTGATATCTCCATCCTTCAGGGAATGTATTTAACAAAATTTATGAATTTTTGAGATGCTATTTGGCAATCGCCAGTCTAGATTTGTAACCAATTTCAGAATTTTTAACAAAAATTCTGACAAATTTTAAGCTTATGTAGTGTTTTTGTAGTTTCAATATATTCCTCACATCCACCTTGTGGTGCAGTTGAAAAGCTGGAAGCCCAATGTTGTGTAGAAAGAGGTGAAAACTGTACAAGTAACAGCGCAAATAAAGGAGGAGGCTGCATTTTCCAAGGAAGGATAGTCTAACGGGGCCTGATGTCACTCAGTCAGAGAACAAGAAGCCTGAAACTGATCTATTTTCAAGTGAAAAAGTGGAAGTAGTGGAGAATCTTCCACCTCCCAAACAAGTCCAGAAAGAGTGAACTTGTGCTATTTGTCAAGTCACAACCCAAAGTGAAACAACACTCAACTAGTACTCTCATCTTCAGGTTAAGAGACATAAAACTGCTTTACCAAAACCAAAGCTTCCATTAGCCCATAAATTAAGGTATTCTTTTAAGAGAGAATTTTTGCTTGAAAAAAATTCTGTGAAAATAATTTAATTCTTGAAATACATTCGATCAAAATAATTTAATGTGAATATATAGGCAAGGTTATTTAATAGGTGGAGTATCTACTTCGTGCTTCTCCAGAAAAACATTTGAAGCATTGTTTGCATCTTGAAAAACATTATTTTTAGTTTAACTACATATATAATGCTTTTGATCTTAATAAAGGCATTTATTGTCTGTTGGTGCCTCTCTATGTACACAACTTATCATCAAAGAAGTAGCAGGATTGGAAGGAAGACCTTTCACAGAAAAATAACCTTGAAGCAGAGGTTAAAGAGAATGGACATGAAGCTTGTGAGGAACCAGTTTCTAGTGAGGTATGTGACTGGCTATATAGTAATTATTATATTCTAATCTAATTTCTAAATAAATCTATCCCTTGTTAAGTCTTTTTTTTTTTAAATATTTGAACGAAATTGATGTTTATTGTCACTATATGGTAATATGATTTTAATTAGTTATCTTGTTCAATTATACACTGGTTATGAGTATAGAAGGAAAAGACTGGTCTTTTTTTTATGAAAATCATGAAGTTTTGAACTTTTGAAAGGGTTCCTAACAACCATGATAATGACTTCACTACTGTGATCCTCAAGTTCAATAAGAAGTCGACAAAATTGTTACACCTGTGACCACTAGAAAGCATATTCAATTTGAACCTAGAATGAAAGCTCAATCTCGAGGCTAGTTTCTCTTAACTACCACTTTTGTAATAAAGGCAGATCCTACTTGTGAGTGTGAGTTGCTTTGCTGCTTTCAGGTTTTGTTATACATTTCTTTGTACCCTTTTAATTTTTAAAAGGTCTCCCTAAGTTGGCCTCTCTGGACAAAATATATGCCAACATATGTTAACTAAGCCAACAAAAAAAAAAAAAAAGATGTTACAGAAACAAAGAAAAACAACAGCAGTAATCAACAGATCATCATCCAAAGAAGAACGGGGCCAAAGATTTCCTCATGCAGACCAAGATAGAATTGCTAAGTATGTCCCGAGTTTCAAGGTCCAATTCTATCATAATCTTGGATGATAAATTCTTCACGTTTCGAAAAACACAGCAAAAATCATGAACATGAACTACCATACCTTGTAACACTCCAATGTCAGTTGTGACATCAGTAAAGATGGTTGGGACCAATAACATTGCCATGCTCATATCCTGGAACCTGTTGTTACCAGTCACAAATAAACATCGATGCAGACCAATTTCACTTACAAAAGTGAGAGTGTTTAACTTATTCGTAACCAAAAACCCAATCAAAGACCAAGCATGCCAGTTAGAGGACGAAAGTGAAAGACAAGCTGGTAGTTGCCTTCTGTTCCTTTCTTGTTGGGTTCCTCTATCAGCCCAGGGGAGGCAGGGTGGCTGTTTATATTTTAATGCATGTTTTTCCATTTAATTTTTCATTCATTTGTCAAGAAAAACAGAAAAAAGTAAAAATAAAAATAAGTTTAGATGGAGAGATAGGCCCAAAGAAGAAAAAAGAGCCAAGGAACAAAGTTGAGACCTCCGTTGTTTAATACTCCTAACTAAGAGTTGATGTGCGGTCATATACACCCCTAACGGCCTAACCAAAGTCGTTTGAATGTGAAAATACTGATCTATTGTGTATTAATGAGCAAATTTAAATTTTCAAGTACTAGTATTTATATTGTTTCCCACATCACCGCTCTTTAATGAATATGTATGATATTTCTACCTTTACTCATTTATTACTGTTATGTACTTCTTACATAAATTACTCAGTTTTATTTATTTACTCGTTCAATAATTTTAACTGCATATTATATGATTCATGCACAAAACAAGAATGGATGCTGAAAAGAAAAAATCATATCATTGTAGACATACGTGGTAAAGAAAGGGTCCTCATAGTCATGCATTGGATCTTTAGGTAACAGCATTGTGCTCCCGGGGAAGGTTGCAAGAAGCTTTTGAATGCTCTAGACAAATGTTGGTGAGAGGAAGGCACATGAGTGAAGCAGTATATTGGATGTTGGCAGGGGCGTAGCCAGGAATTTCTTTTAGGGTGAGCTAAAATAAAGACAAATAATTTTTTAGACAAACCTTGACGGTATGAGGAAAATTTATTGATTGAAAACAAAATATAATGCTGCAATAGAGTTAATTCAGCTGTATTAGGACTTGGGATTGTCATATATAACATGGAATCATAAGTTCAAATCAGTACAGAATAGAGCTGCTGCTTTCTCTGCTTATCAGGAGGTCAGATTAAAGGACTGAGCAATCGAGTGCAAATCTGATTCAACTTGAGGCCAAACTGATTCTGGTGCTTGTGCATTTAGAGTATACAATCTGCCACTGCGAGTGCAACAAACCGCAATATTGTGCCGCCGGAATGAGGGGCTTTCCACCCTGAATTCCAGTTCATAGTACTTGATATTCTTTGATAAATCTTCTCTCAAACTTGATTTTATCAAAGTTCCTTTGACATCAGGGCGTCCTGTGATTTTCTTAACTATAGATTCTCCCACCGCCTCGGGTTCTCCAAATGCTTCGATACTGTGAGTGATCAAACGTAAAAGCATTATTCACCACTCAAACTCACATTCATTAATTTTGATGATGAGAAAGTACTCACGAGAAATCGAGAGGCACCGGCGAGACAATGACACTAACATTTAACTCGCCAGTTGAACCAGGGGGACCAAATGCAACAACTGGCTCATTAATATTCAGGTTCTTGGATTTCATTTTGTTTAGAGGAGGTGGATCAAGAGATCTCTGAAATTCTGACTTTTTAGCTGCTCTATACAACAGTGTCTGATCTCCAACCCAACTTGCTGGATATACAAATTCTGTAGAAAATGAGAATTAGCTGCATTATGTATTGCAGGAACTAAAATCAAAGATTAAACACCAATGGATTGAATTATAATCTTAGTCTCAGTAATTGTTGTGTCGTTAATAAGATAGAAGTGAACTAACCAAATCCATCATTTGTGTCAATGCAACGACTGTAACCTCCAATTGGATAGAGCACGTCTAGCTTAAGATTTCGACCACTTTCTGGCGATAACCCGATAAGAAAACTTGTTATGCCTCCAAAATTGGCACCAACGGCTACTAGAGAAGCTGATCCAACACCCACAAGTAACCGTCGTCTGAAAGTTGCTGCTAGTGGTACATATTCCTCTGCTGGAGGCTTTAATTGCTGAAAACTCTCTTTCTGGTCATTGGAATCCGAAGATGATTGGGTCATGTAAATCCTACGGAGAGAAGCACTTCTGCATGCGTGCAAATAGTGTTGCAATGCCATCCTTATCTTCAGTTTCTACCACTTGCTGCTTATAAGCATAAATATTCATTCACATTATCTTTAGTAGACAAAACGTGCCACTCCTTGTGTGAGGTCACAATCCAAATAAACCTATTAGATTAATTGAAACTTATATTATTATTATTAATTTAATAAAACCTAAGATTTAAAAATAAATAGATACATGAATAAATATTCATTTGATGAATAATTTTAAAATAAATTAAAAAAATTGAGAGTAAAAGGAAAATGACTATTATGAAAGATAGAGTGCAAAATGAAAATTAACAAGATAAATATTGAGACAAAATGAGTGGCCATGCATGAAGAAATAAAAGAGAGATAGCCATATTATTTTATCAAAAAATGAAATGAAATGACAAATGTCAGCATATAAGGTTGATAAGCAATTAAAACAAGAGTTTTGTTGAAAACTAACCCACTTTTAATGATCCATTTAAATCTCAACCTCAAGGTAGAGAATCCCAACTTTCAGGTTATGAATTCTAATATTTTGAGATGATTTGAATATAAAAGTTATTTTTGAGATGGATCATACAAAAATGGGTCATTTTTATAATTATTTCTTAAAATAATGAAAACAAAAGAGACAAAATAGGGTGCAGAGCCAAAAAAAAAAAAAAAAAAAGGGTCAAAAGTGACAATTGAGACGAAAAAAATAATAAATTGGATCGACATAAGAAAGAGAGGCGGTGAGAGAGTGTCTTTGTGGTGATTTATTTATTTATATATATATTTTTAAAAAAGACAAATATATTGGAAACAAATATGATAAGCAATAAGAGAAGGCGGTTAAGACCCACTTGAATATTTATATATAAGGTTAACAAAGGCAAGAAACACAAGAGGGGCTGTTCGACCATAAAAAAGAAAAAGAAAAAGGCAGGAAAAAAAAAAAGAAAAATAGAAGAAGAGACAAGAAAAAAAGAAGAAAATTTTGTATGAATAATCAAAATATTTGGATATCTGATTTATCCAGTTAAATAATTTTTATTTCAATGAAATTTGGATTTCAGAAAATTAGTTAATTTTTTTTTTATAAATTCTAAATTGAGTTTTATGTGATTTTAGAATAAATCCAGAATTATAAAGAATCATATGAGAGAACCTATTTTAAATCCAAATTTGTACAAAGGAATTATGTGAGTGGATAGTTTTATTTTAATTAAATTGATTGAATTATGTTTATTTATATTTTAGGTTTTATTATTCATTAAAAATAAATTATTTATTTAGTTAATTAAGTTTACAGAATGTAAATTATGTTTTATGATTAAAATGAGAATTTATTGCGTACTAGTATATATGTGTTATGAGTGTTTTTACGATTATACTAAATAGACTATCAAAAGTCTGAAAGACAAGCCCAATGACCTGAAGGCCTAAAAGGCCCAGCAATCTGCTCGTCTCTCTATTCGTCCTTTTACTCGATAATCTGCTCGTTGCTCAGCTCGATAATCTTCTAGGATATCAGATTGTCCAAGTATTTATTTATCAGCTCGTCCATGAGCCGTTTATGATGTTGATTGTCTACTCGCTTATCTGCTCACCCAACTGCTCATTTACTAGCTCATTCATGAGCCCACTTATGAGATCGACGGTCTGCTGATTCATCAGATCGTCATCCAATTCGTCTATCATCTCGAACAGTAGTCCGAAATAAAATCAATTTGACAGAAAGTCTTATTCGCTCATTAGCCTGATAAGACATCATTCTCGTTAAAAAACTCGCTTCAGTCACATCTCTCAGAGTGCAAGTCAACTACAGTCAGAATTGTCAGATCGGTTACAGCTCAATGCGTAACATACACGTCAATCCCGTCAGAAATTACAGCATGAATTACGAAAATCTCACCTAACCAGCATGGGGTTACCATCTAAACACATGTTTTAGTAGAATTAGGCCTAACAAATGTCAGCTGCATTAAATGTAATTCATTATTTCATTCTGATTTACTGTACATTGTCTTATTATGTATTACTGTAGCTCATCCCATTCTCTATAAATAGGGGGGATTTTCATTGTAAAAAGAGGACAATCTTTGAGTGTTGTTACTCTGTAGAAATAATGAGAGAGTGAACAGTGGACGTAGACATTTTTTTAGGCTGAACCACTCTAAAAATCCTGTGTCTACCTTTCTTTCTCTTACCTTTTCTCCTTCGTTTTCTTTTCATTTCATCCCTACAGTACTAGACTCAAACGAACTTTGGTTGACTGATATTGAACGTCAACATTTTTGGCGCTAGAGGAAGGGCTCATCTGCAGCTTCACCACCATTGCTCTTGACTTATAGAGCTCGTTCGTTAGTCGCCATAGTCAAACGAAAAATCATTAGGAGTTTCGACGCGGTTACTGACCATTCCGAGCACTCAGACCAGCAACGAGACACCATGCCTTCTAGAGGACTACCTAATATGAGTGCAGGAACGTATAACGCACCTACAACTAGAAATACTCAAGGTATGCCTCCTCTTTCCACCCGTCAACTTGTACCTAATGTTATTGGAGGAGATGTCATACAGGTGCTACAATAGTGCTAGGAGGTACTTAAGAATACCATGACGCAGCTGGTAAATAAAGTAAGAACACTGATTTAGACCCAGGCTCAAGTTGCCCAAAGACCGCCTCAGGTTGCTACGAAGAAAAACATCTCGCGAAGACAGCAAGTTGAGGCCTTTATCTTGAATGAGAGAGTTATCAGGGGATCAATTCAAGACGGGTCGTTTCATTCCTCCAGCGTACAATCCAGTGCTCCGAGTGCTTGGTTTCAACGAGCCCGTAACAATGAAGAAGGGACTTACCCTTCTGGATTAAGGGCGAGGGTGAGCCAGGATAGATATTAGCCGGAAGAAATGAACCATGGATACGTGCAAGTCTTAGTTCGTAGAGATGAGGCCTGGTAATAGAGGTTCGCGAAGAGAAGTTGTACTAGACAGACGGGATAGATAATCCACTATCAGAAGAGCTAAACCACAAAGTCCACTAGTCGAGGAGTTCCTTCAGAGTATTCAGTAGCTTAAAGCCTGACCCAAATCCCATGAACAGGGGAGTTAAAGTGGAGAGAGGACTCCATTCACCTCGGAGATCGAGATGGAGCCACTTTCCCCTAGATTCAAAGTTCCTAACATTCCGTAATATAATGGAGACGCTGATCCTTATGACCATCTCGACGCTTTTAACATCTAGATGGACCTACAAACCACCAGCTTGCTCGTCAAATGCTGCGTTTTCCAAGCGACACTTGGAGATGTTCCATGGACATAATTCAGAACCTCCCACCTCGCAACATTAATAATTGAGAGGAGTGTCAACGAAGATTTCTGAACCAGTATAAGGCGCTGAAGAGGCAGCTCGCGCCATCATGCCACCTCGCTACTATCTTACAACGTCTTGGTGAATTGTTGAGAGACTACATCAGTAGGTTCAGACACGAGGTGAATAATATGGAAAGCCATATGGACGATGGGATCTTGATAGCTATCTCAGTGGGACTAAGAAAAGACGGGAAGCTGTATGAAAGCATTTGTAAATCCCTAGTGAAGGACCTAGGGGAATTTTATGAGTGAACAGCGAAGGAAATAAGGTGGGAATAAGCATTTGGCCCCAAGAAGGCAAATATTCATAAAGATGAGGCTAGTAGCTCCAATCAGGGGAAAAAATGAGCAATAGAGGAAACAAGGAAACAACCTTGGGGGTCCAAGAAACAACCATCAAATTGTAAGGAAGGCCAGAAATGGGCCTGGATCGAGGAATAACTAGAGGCACGAGCGACCTCAGCTTCAAGGTTGTTATAACAGATATAGTGTCTTGTATGATACTCAAGAGAGGATCTTTGCAACTGAAAAGAGTAGAGCAAACTTTGGAAGATCGATTTCTATTCAGACTCCTGAAGGATGTAGAGATAGGAGCAAATTCTGTGCCTATCACAACAAAGTAGGGCATACTACCTTTGATTGCTAGGTGCTGAAAGATGTCATAGAAAATTTGATAAGAAAAGGTCGTTTGAGGGATTATATTGTGTAACCTCCGGGGCGACCATCCCAGTAGCAGCATCCTCACCAACGACAATAAGAGCAGTAGCCAGCACAACAAGTGCTTGACCTTGAGCACGAAACTGCTATGAGGACGATCCATACTATCCATAGGGGTCCTCATATGGCAGGAACATCTAATAAATTGCATGAGCGATATGTGCTTGAGGCTAATCACATCCAGCTTGCAGGTCGAAGAGAGTTAGAATGACCTGCAAAGAAGGCGAGAAGGGCGTATGAAGAGATCATTTTCATAGAGGAAGATGCCTGGGGAGTTCACTGACCCCACAATAATGCCTTGGTGATCCGAGCCCGTATTGGGAACTCAGAGGTCAGGAGAATTATGATCGACGTTGGGAGCTCGATGAATGTGATATATAATGAGTGTTACGACCAGATGGGGATTGGTGATGAATAGTTAAAGCCATCCCTTGAACTTCTGTATGGTTTCACTGGAGATACAATCACTCCTATCGAGCAAATCAAACTATCTATTACTCTTGGAGATGCAGCTCGCCAGTCAACTGTGCTCGCGGACTTCTTAATTATTAACTATCCCTCAGCTTATAATGTGGTGTTGGGAAGGCTAGCGATGAATGATCTGGACATAGTCAACTCTATGAGAACCCTTACAGTGAAATTCATAACTCCGAGCGGGATAGGATGTGTGCGAGGCGAGCAGTAGCTAGCTTGTCGTTGCTATGTGGACGCAGTAAAGATGGGAGCAAAGGGAAAGAAAGTGAATGTGGTCTCAAGGCACGAGCTGCAGACAATTAGTACTTCGGGGGGTTAATCATGATTTGGACCCTAGGGAGATTGATGCATATCAGGCCACAGGTCCAGTAGAAGAACTGGAGGATATTCAGGTCGACGAGGTAGATGTTGAGAGATGTCTCAAGTTGGGCAAGAATCCGGTCCCTTAAGCAAAGGCCTAGCTGGCTGATTTTCTTAAGGCGAATTTGGATGTGTTCGCTTGGAACCATGAAGACATGGTGGGAATTGATCCAGAGGTGATGATGCACAGATTGAATATAGACTCCCACCACAAGCCAGTTTGCCAAAAGAGGAGACCTATGACCTGTAAGCGGTATGAAGCCCTAAAAAATGAAGTAAACAAGCTCCTAGCAAGCAAGTTTATCTGTGAAGCTCATTACCAAATCTGGGTAGCCAATCCCGTACTAGTAAAAAAGAAGAATGAGAAATGAAGAACTTGTATAGACTTCACGGACTTAAATAATGCCTGCCTAAAAGACAACTTTCCACTACCCAGGATCGATCAGCTTGTAGATGCAACAACTGGGCATGAGCTCTTCAGTTTCATGGATGCTTACTTAGGGTATAATCAGATTCCTATGAATCTTGAAGATGAGGAACATACCTCGTTCATCATAGACCGCGTCCTATATTGCTATAAGGTAATGGCCTTCAGATTAAAGAATGCAGGGACGACCTATTAGAGGATGGTAAACATGATGTTCGAGGATCTGATCGGGAAGACTATGGAAGTATACATCGATGATATGTTGGTGAAATCCAAGCAAGCTATTGACCATGTTCGTGACCTCGATGGGATGTTCCAGATTTTGAGGAAGTACCAAATGAAGCTCAACCCCCTCAAATGTGCTTTTGGAGTGGCTTCGAGTAAATTCCTAGGGTTCATGGTGAATAACAGAGGAATTGAGGCCAACCTAGATAAAATAAAAGCCTTGCTCGACATGAGGTCGCCAACAAAGATGAAAGAGGTACAGAGCCTAAATGGTCAGGTTGCTGCCTACAACAGATTTGTCTCCAAAGCCATAGATATGTGTGTTACATTCTTCGAAGTCTTAAAGAAGGTGAAGAGCTTTGAATAAACGGAGGAATGCGAGATGGCGTTCCAGTAGTTGAAGGAATATATGAGGCGAGCCCCACTTTTGTCAAAACCTAAAAAAGGGGAAATTCTGACAATCTACCTTGGGGTATCTCAACATACTCTAAGTGCAGCCTTAATTCGGGAATAAGACAGAACGCAATTCCCTATCTATTATGTCAGTAAAAAGCTCGTTGATGCTGAAACAAGGTACACCCTAATAGAAAAGCTCACATACTGTCCCATGGTGGCATCCAGGAGCTGCATCCATATTTCCAAGCACATAAAATCAAAGTGCTGACTAGGTATCCCCTTAGGTAGATCCTGTAGAAACCTGACGTCTCAAGTCGCTTTCTCAAATGGGCAATTGAGTTTGCTCAATTCGACATCGAGTTCAAGCCAAGGTCAGCAATTAAGGGGCAAGCGTTAGCTAATTGTATAGCTGAATTTACAAGACCCATGGATGAAGGAGCTGAATCTTCTGAAGGCCTATTTTGGGAACTATTTATTGACGGTTCTTCCAGCGAACAGAGGGTTGGAGCTAGGATATTGTTGATCAGCTCAAAAGGACACAAAATCCTCTGTGCGCTCAAGTTTAGGTTCCATGCAACTAATAACGAAGCAGAATATGAAGCCTTGTTAGCAGGGCTCCACTTAGCCAAGGAGATGCAGGCTGAACGGCTCAGAATCTTTAACAACTCCCAACTCGTGGTTTGTCAGATAAGGGGAGAATACCAAGCTAGGGGGGCAAGTATGGCAATCTACCTGTAGAAAGTCCGAGAGCTGTTAGGAACGTTCAAAATATATGAGATGAATCAAATCCCGCGAGGTTAGAATTCCCATGCAGATGTTCTAGCTCGCCTAGCAACAGCTCAGGACATAGATTTCTCTGGAGATATACTGGTAGAATTCCTGTCAAAACCGAGTACAGAGCCCAATGACAAAGTGATGGTCCTAACCGTGGCAGCAGACTCATGGATGAGATCTTTGGTTGACTATCTACAGGAGGGTAAGCTGCCAAACGATAAGCTAGAAGCACGTCGTCTACGGATGAAAGCTGTGAGGTACTGCATCTATGACGACATGTTGTATAAGAAAGGCTTTTCAACCCTATTGTCATGATGTGTTGGCGAGCCAGATTGCACCACCATTCTGAAAGACATCCATGAAGGTCGTTGTGGCAATCATGCCGGGGGGCTATCTCTAGCCCAAAAAGCACTTCGGTAAAGGTTCTACTAGCCAACAATGAAACAAGATGTCGTCAATTTGATGAAAAGATGTGATAAATGCCAAAGGTTCACCATGATTCCACGAGCTCCACCAGCTTACCAGCAACATATGATCAGTCCGTGGCCCTTTGCGATTTGGGGCATGGATATAATATAACCTCTTCCAACAGGTCAAGGTAGGTGTAAATATGATGTTGTTGTCGTAGACTATTTTACAAAATGGGCGGAGGCGAAGGAACTTGCTGAGATCTCTATGATGAAGATAGAAAAGTTCGTGTGGGATAATATCGTTTGCAGATTTGGAGTTCCTCAGCAGCTCGTAACGGACAATGGAACCCAGTTTACTAGCAAGCAATTCCTCGAGTTCTGTAGTTACCTGGGCATTACAAAGAGCTTCTCAACAGTAGATCATCCCCAAGCTAATGGTCAAGTGGAGGTAGTCAACAAGATCATAAAACAGATTCTTAAAACCAAGCTCGAAACCAAGAAAGGGGTATAGGTAGACGAGCTTTAAAAGATACTATGGGCTTACAGAACAATAGCTCACAGTAGCACTGAAGAGACTATTTTCTTAATGATCTACAGATCTGAAGCCATGATCCCTGCAGAGTTCGAGGTGACTAACCAGAGAAGAGCAAGCTTCAATCCTGTAGTGAACGATCAACTTCTGGCTGTAAACCTGGATCTCTTTGAAAAAACCAGAGAAGCAGCTTGCTTAAGAATAATTATCTATCAATAAAGGATGACCAAATACTATAACAAAAAGGTCAAAGTTCGAAAGTTCAAGCTAGGCGACCTAGTATTGCGACAGATTCTTCTCAGAGCCCACAAAGCCAGTGATGTTACTCTAGACCAAACTGGGAAGGACCTCATATCATTCATGAAGATCTCAGGAATGAAGCATACCACTTAGCAGACATGAATAGGATATTACTTCCATGAGCATAGAACGCGGTACATCTATGACCATATTATTAGTAATTGTTGTATTAATTGAACTACTTCTATAATACTGATTATGCAAATATGATAAAGGCTCTATATATCCCTTACACTATTACTAACACAAAATTGATTGTATTCTTATGTGAAGTGTGTAGCTATGAAAAGCAGGAAACGAATCGGAGATTCAGGCATTTAGCTATCATATAGGGATAAGGGGCTTAATATCGGCATGATAGCCAACCCCACACCTGCCCTACAGGGTCAAGGGCTGATACGACCGCAAGCTCGCACACCTAATTGTAGCTCATTGACAAGCTTTCCCTTTTGATTGTTTCAGACACTTCACAAGTCGGCACATCTCACGACGGAGAGATCAACTTGACGGATAAGAGTTATGCACCCAGGAAACCTATATAGTTGAGGGTTCTACTCTGGACGTGACCCTACGGGGCCAAAAGGTTAAACGAGCATTGGGACCTACGAGATATGGGACGTACCCTCCCAACGAGCTTGGCTTACGGGTGCCTTAAAGCGTTACAAATTAAATTCGGGTCATAGGTCCACTCATATGCCATCTGTGCCACCTCACGATTATACTATAGATGCTCGGATTTTGACCCTGTAAGTGTAGTTGGGGTCCCACAACCTCCGCAGCTCTCACTATAGAAGCTCGGGCTGACCCTACAAGCGTACCTCGAGAGGATATTATGTTGTATAGCTCGGGTTTTGACCTTGTGAGCGCAACCCATTGTAAATGCTCAGGTTTTGACCTTGTGAGTGCAACATGCTGTAAATGCTCAGGTTTTGACCTTGTAAGCGCAGTTTGTTGTAGATGCTCAAGCCCTAACCTTATGAGCGCAACTCGCTATAGAAGCTCAGGCCCATACCCTTTGAGCACAACTCATAACCAATTGAAGAACGACCATGATAGTCTACAAGCAGTACTTCGCCTAACTAGTTAATTCTCTCATAACCCTTATATTACTTTGCAAGCTTTTGTTTAAGTTGTAATTCTCATTATTATCTTTTTATTTTGATATTATGTAAGCCTATCTACTCCAGTTGTCATACCTCTTCCCTAATTTGGTGCTATATAGGAGATACGAAGGATGAGAGTGGCAAGAATATTGTCCAAGTATATATTCATGCACGGAAAGATAAAAATTGATTGAATTTTTTTGGATACGAACGCGATTAATTAAATTTTTGAATATAATCGAGTTTTCGTAAAAGTTTTCGGATGACCTGGAAACGAACTCAAAATTCAAAAAAAAAAAAAAAATGATGATGATGACAAGACCTACTAAAATACATGTTGGGAATAAATATTGAAGAGATTTTAAGATAGGATATGGATTACTTGAGTGATTGGAGGAATATGTAGATAGTGAAATATTAATTAAAATTAAGTTAGTATGAAATTGGAAGTAGTCATCAAAAGAGGACAATTCCACAAGATTTGGATAATGGATATATGTGATGGAGTGGTGTAAAGATATTGTACAAGTATATATTTATCAACAGAATGATAAAAATCGATTAATTTTTCCATTTCAATTAAATTTTTATATTATATCACGTATGGGTAAAAGTTTCCGAACGAACCAGAAACGGATTCGAAATCCTAGAGATGATGCTATGGCTTATCAAGACACATGTTGGGATAGAAATTGAAGTGATTTTTAAGATTGGAATGTGTAATTAAGGTGATGAGAAAATTATATAAGAGATTGAGTATGGAATGAATTTTTATAAAAGTTTTTTTTTAAAAAAAAAACAATGTCATTGTCACATGAATGGAGGGGCAATTTGCAAAGAAAAATGCAATGGCATGGCTGTAATTTATTGTCAAACTTAGAGGGAAAATTCATAAGGCATGACATATGTATATATAGTGTAGAAATGTCTAGAAAAATCAAGAGAAATAAAGAAGAGAAGAGTAGCTACCGGCATTGTAGGAGATGACAGAACAGTCCCAGTTTTCACCATTTCAGCTCATTTTTGAAGAGTTTTCAAGCAAGAAAAAGGTCAATAACAAGCTAGGAAGGTCATCCAACAAGGGTAAGTGAGTTTTAAATGAATTAAAATTAGTTTTCATGAGGATTTTGAAGTATCAAAATTATTCAGAAAAATTAGTTGTTGTCATGTGTAGATTTTTGGAATATAATGACATTTTATTGTTTGATTTTAGTATTTTGAAGCTTAAATGAAGTGGGAGAAGTAAGGCAAAGGTTGGAGGATAAGTTAGTAAGTATTTAAAACTCAAAAGTCTTGGATTGAAGTGTGTTTGGTAGATGAAGTTTTGTGAAAAAGCTATTCCCGACCAGTTCTGTTCATGATGAAGTTTTGGTGGTTTAAGTCAAGGTTTTGAAGCTCAAATCAAGTGAAAAAGCAAGCCAACTCACCTAGGAACAATTGATAAGTGGTTTGAATGAGAAATAATGTGATTTGAATAAGTTTAAGGGTGTTTAAGTGTGGTAGAAATCTGATGGATGTGATTGAATGTGTGTGTAGACTGTTTTGTGCAAAAATAAATGATGAAAGGTTGATGTAACATGCTGTTTCAGTGTCCAAATAATTTATTAAATGTTGATTATTAATTAAGGGATGATGTAATTAATTATCCGTTCGGATCCGGATGAGTAATTGAATTTTAATTTTCAGACGGGTCCGGGGATAATTATTAAATTCAATTTCATAAAATAAATTAGAGCGACTGGATTCGAATAATTATTCGGAATCTAATGAAGTTTTTGTATGTGAATTTGAATTTTTATTAAATTTTCAAGCAGACCCGAAGCGAATCCGAGAGAAAAACGAAATCCGTAAAGCGCGAATTAAATGCATTAAAGTTGATGTATGGGAAAGTATGCATGGTGGGACAAGTGTCACAAAAGCATGAGATGGGTATTGCATGAATGACATGTGTCATGCAAGGGAATTAAATAAATGAAAATTGAATGGTGGATGATGACTTAGCTATGACACGTGTACGACATTAAGAGAGCATATATAAATGAAATGAAAAGTGAATTAAAGAAGAGAGCAGAAGCATTCAAGTGCAGCCGGTTACCATTTTCATTTTGAAAGCAAAAATCGATTTCAAAAGAAAGCTTGAGGGGACTCGTGAGAAGCATTAGAGAGAACCGAGAGAGCTGATCATCGAGGCCTTCATCTCGTGCATACAAGAAGCTGGAGCTGCTCGGTTTGGGGAAATGAGATCTGAAACGTGAAGTTGGTGCAGTAAAGAAGAAGTGCAGCGAAGGAGAACTCACGGTGATTGTAAGCTGTCTGTGAGCTGATTTGTGTGCAAAAGCCATGAGTTTGTAGGCTGATTCAGGTAAGAACAACCCCTAACTTCTTTTTCTTTCAATCTTTGTCAAGGATGAGAGCCAAAAGAGTGTTGCATGTACGTTTTTGTAAGTGGTTGTGCTGTCGTGACCTGTAGCAAGAAGAAAACGTGCAAGCTGCCATCAAGCTGTCTATGAGTTTTTGAGATTTGCTGCAGCTTGTGGATGGCGTTGGAGGCTGTTCTGGACAGGAAAAAAAAATAGCTGTTTGAGGTAAGATCTAAGTGCAGTTTATGAGTGAAATCATGCGTGCAAGAGGGAGAAATGATCTAGGTTGTAAATCAGTGCAGGTTGTGAGTGAGAGTGCTGACCGTGACACCCAAGTGCAGTCCAAACAGCTTCGAACTTTCATTCCCTTCTTCATTCGGCTGTCATCAATTTTAAAGGTGAGGTTTTCATGTCCCTGCAGTGTGTGTAAGGTCTAGAGAGCTGCTTTCGAAGTGATTTCAGCTTACATGCAGAATGAGGGAAGTGTGGTTGTTGCAGTGAGCTTTAGTGGGCACCGCGTTGCCGTCGCGGATGCGTAGAAACTATTAGAGATGAAGAACAGCACTCCGAAGGTTCGGTCAAGCAAAGGATAGCGGGCAGCCCTTCGCGAGCAATTTTTGTTGTGTCGTCTTGATTTTCGAAAGGTACGTTGAGTGTTATTGATATGATTTTTGATGGATAATGTTTAGGATGGTTTATGGATGCGTTTTGATGATGACATGATTGAGAAATAGGATTTAGAACCTTATTAGTGAAAGGTTCGTTTGATATTGGTTCGATATGTTTGCGAATGAATTTTGATATTGAAATTTACGTTACGAAATCCATATAGGGGCTGTTATGTTAGGAAAGTATGAGATGTTTTGGACATCCAATTTTCATGAAAATTATGTGTAGTTTTTAGCATGTTTAATGATTGTTCTTGAATTGTTTAAAGGCTGTTTTCATGCTATATAACTGAGCTGTTAAGGTGTTATTATATAAGCTGTAAATATGCAAGTTATGGGTTGTTTTGAGGTTATTTTCAATATGGTAAAGACAGTCATAAAAAGGATATTATGAGCTGTTTCGAAGTGATATCCATTGGAAGTGTTTAGAATGCATTATAGGAGAACATATAGTTATAGTACACTAAGTAACGCTAGAAATATATTAAATAAACTTTCGTTATGTTTGTTTTTATTGAAAGGTCAAGGAGAACCCGGCGAAGCGGATTCTCAATCAAAGAATAAGGGTAAAGCGTAAGGGAGTATTCGATTCAAAGATCAAATCCATTTGAGGTCGGTATACACATTATCTTTAATTTTACTTGAAAGTGTTTTCATTGTGTAATGAATTTCTTAAATGAGATTGTTATATCGTTTCAATATAATACATTTACAAACGTATTTGACTATACTTGAAATGAAACGCGAAATTGATTTGTTATGAGAAACTTGGTACAAAAACCAAAGTTGTAAATGTGAATTAAGCGTTATGTTGTAAATAGCCCTAGTAAACTTAGATATCGATAAATGGGAATTGGTAATTGATATGTCAATAGGGAAATCAACAGCTGCACCGTTTATTTGTATACACTAAATTGATTCATTATGGACTATGAGAGGCACCACGTGTCCGGTCCCGAACGATTATGTGATATGATATACGACCCGGTGGATAATCACCGAGCGACCGATGTCGGGGTCGACCGTTATTCCGACGGGTAATCACCGTGTGTCCGATGCCGGAAACCCATATACCAATACATGAGTAACGAATATATGTTTACTAAGAGCACTGAAAAATGTTATGAGCAATGAAATGAAAAATGTTATGTGAAATGAAATGTTCAATGCTTTGAAATATGTTGAACTCGAAAAATTGTGAACTATATGTTTAAGTATTTTTATGCAACGTATATATATATATATATTTATGAATGTTAAAGTTAGAATATTTTTAGTTACGAATGAAATTATATTTGAAATTGAGAAATTAGATTATGTGTATACCTATTAAGCAATTATGCTTAGCGCGTTGGTTTACCGCGCGCAGGTTGAATCTTTTGACTCCATCTAAAGGCAGGGGAAATAGCTTGTACACGAAAGCTTAGATAGTCACCATCCATTCTACGCTTTTGGTAGTTATATATATTGCGTAGAATCATGCATTTTGAGACATATGTATATTTATGTAAATTATTGTATTTCACTTAATTATAATAATGTTCTATATGTAAAAAGCTTATGTATATTTATTAAAAACTTACTTTTGGTTATGTATGCATATAAATGTTAATGATATATTGAGTAATGAAATGTTTTGGAAATGGACGGGAGGTCCGAATGGGAATTTAGAAATTGATGTTTTAAAAATGTTAGAGTTTTAATTACAGGAAATGAATTTTGGGATTTCAGAAAAACAGAGGAAACTCTGCCGGATTTACGTTTTAAATAATAATAATAATAATAATAATAATAATAAAGATTTGCTCTATTGGTAACGAGTTTAATATTGATAATAATAGTTTTTGAATCGAAATAGATTTTCGAAGTCGGTAACATCCTCCGTCCGGATTTTCGATAGTTAATGGGAATCAGATTGAAAGGTGTTACAGTTTATGCATATTATAAGATGTAATTTGGTAATTTTAGGGCAAATTAAACTAGAAGAGTAAGATTAAAGCAATACCAAAGTAAGTTATCATCTTTTCTTCAAGTTTGATATTAGTTGAGATTGTATTGGGTTTATGTATATGATGTGTTGATGTTGAGTTAGAGTTTGATGTTGAATTAATGGAAGTTTTATTTAAACCTAGATTAGAACCATGAGTGGCTAAAAAGAAAGCTTAGTATGAGTAGAAAACCTTAAGTGTATGTTATAACATATCTAAGCAATTATAGTAGTAGTTAAAAGTGTTTGATTAAATGCCTAGGAGAATTTCCAAACCAAAAATCATGAAAGTTAAAAAAAACAACAGGTTAAGGGTGCATAAGGAGGTTCGACTATATGGTGGATGAGGTGTATTCATTAGGTTTCGATGCCTATCAACTTGAACAACATGCATAATTAATACTAGAAAAGTATATAGGAGTGTTAGAATTTAAAAAGGAACACTAGATGGTATTGTTTGTGCATTTCGATTTGATGAAGGACAGTAGGTTATGCATGAGTTTTGTTGATATTTATGACATATTTAGAGTCCTAAAAACATGCATGGATGAGTAGGAATCAAGGTAATTAAGAGAGACATGCATGGGTGCATAAATGGCATATCATCTAGTAAACGGTGAAATAATATTAGAAGAAAAGAATATGCAAGTGGAGTTATAGAAACATGCACTCTTTGAGATTAATTGGGGTTGTTTTAGACCTTAAAATATGTCTAAATGTCATAGCAAACTATAGAAATTGGAAGGGAACGATTCCGATAAAAATTGATGAAGTTATGATTAAAATAGTGTATGTATGAAGTCGTAATATGAAATAAGAATGTAAATGTATTTTTCAATGTATGAAATTAATGTAATTGATCATAATTAGGTAAAAAAAACCTTAGATATGAAAGAAATGAAGTCGTCACATGTAGGATGCCACAAATGTGCATAAAAAGTTGTAATGTCTCGAATCTCACATTGATAGAGTACAGATCTGGGGAAGGCTATATAAGTGGGATGACTTGGAGACTTGTTGAGGCGCCTTTTGGAATATCGTTCCAAAGGACAAAACCGTGAGGTTGTATGGGGCGACCTCAGGCCAAAGTGGACAATACCTCGGCTGGAAACCCAGATTGTCACATTTGATATCAGAGCCGGGGTCGGCTCTACGCAATGGTGGGGGGAACTGTAACGTCCCGAATCTCACATTGGTAGAGTACAGATCTGGGGAAGGCCATATAAGTGGGATGACTTGGAGACTTGTTGAGGCGCCTTTTGGAATATCGTTCCAAAGGACAAAACCGTGAGGCTGTACAGGGCGACCTCAAGCCAAAGCGAACAATACCTCGGCTAGGGACCCAGGTTGTCACAAAAGTGTTGAAAAATAGGCGTTTTTTCATAGGTTTCGACCCTCGATACTTAGAATTTTTCGAAACTCTTTTATAGGCGACTTAAGTGCGAGTTTGGGAGATGATTTGAGTGAAAACAAAGCGAAGAAAATTTCTTGGAAAGGTCCTAAATTAGTCTCTGTTTTAGAGGGGTCAAAAACAGAGATTTTGCATTCCGGGCTTCCAGTGATCATTTTAAGCATCCTGAGAGTCCCTAGGTGATAATAAATAAGGCCCATGCAAAGAAATTGGAATTAGAGAGTCTCGGTTGAGTTAAAATCGAGTTGGGAAGGTTATAGGGTAAAGAGTTGTCAATAGAAAAAATTATACTGGAAGCGTTATTTTAAGTTTTGAGTTATGCATTTGAGCAAATTATAATAAGAAATTGATATGTAGGTGATGAGCAGTCGAGCGAGGCACGAGAGGCTCGTTGAGACGTATGACTTAGCTTACGCGGATTGAGGTAAATGTCTTACCACTTGCATATATTTCGATTTCTATTTTAAATATTATATATTGTTGATAAACGAAAACAAAAACAATTTTCAAATCCCAAATTCGAGTATTGAGCATCTGAATTCTTTATGGAATTCACAAAGTGAAGAAATAAAAACAAAGTCGATTTCAAAATGTATGAATCGAGAAAATTTTTAAGAGTTAGAAAAGTAAGAGGTTTTGTGCTTTTGCACTTAGCGAAAACAGTTTCGAAACCTATATATATACTCTCAGTTTATATGAGATTTAGCGTCACGCGACGATGTAGAAAATTTCATCCATAATCGCTAAGTTTTCAGAATATCTAGCATGATATGTATGATGTAGAAAATTCCGTATATAATCGCTGAGATGTAGAGAGATTTCTAGCGCTACATTGCGATGCAGAAATTCCACATGTAATCGTTTAGAATTGCAGTTTTGGCACTATATTGCGATGTAGTAAATTCTGCTCGTAGTCGCACAGAGTTACAGTTTATATATAGCACTACAATCGCGACCTAGAAAATTTCGCATTGTAGTTGCTCAGATTTGAGATGGTTTCACACTACGCTTGCGATGTAAAAAATTCCACATCGTAGTAGTCGAGATATCTCATTAGCTTTACATTTGGCGTCAGTCGAAAACTGCCACTTGATGGTTTGAGTATATTAAGGGTATACATGGGGTTTTCAGAAAGAAAGGTTTTTTTTTTTTTTTTTTTTTTTTTTTTTTTTTTTTTTAAAGTTTTGATACAATTATATCTCGATGTTGTTAATAATTGTTGAATTAACCTTGTTTATCTTTGTGCAGCTTCCATATATATATATATATTGTCTTAGGTGCCTATACAAGTGATTTGCTTTCAGAAAGCCCCGTTAGACATTTTAGGTGGGCGAAATCAAAGAATGCATCAAAAAAATCATATATTTTGTTGTTGTAAATAACATGAATGAATGATTGCATGTTAGATATTTGGATATTGTAAAACTGTAATATCACGTTTTGACATGCATATGTAATTGGAACACTTCCTCATGATTCATTGATATGTGATATTTCCATATGTATATATACACATATATTAATGCATATGAATTACTTTCATAGTATGTGTTGAATAATACAATCACGAAAAATGTATGCAATGGAAATTACTTATTTGCGAGAATGTATGGCATGAAATTGAATTGAGAAAATGTGTGTTTGTGGCCAAAAGAAGTTGGGTGGTGATTTGAAATAGTTTGAAGTGTATTTTTCTTTATAGGTAAATTTTGGGAACTATAAAAATACAGTCGTTATGCTGTCAAATTTTCATTAGAATTCGTTTAAAATTTGCGAAAAATTTACACCCACCCAATTGTTTATAAAAAGAAAAGAATGTCTTAAATTGATTTAAAGAATCAAGCAAGATTAAAGGGTTCGCTCTGTACATAATTCGACGAGTCGGATTAAAGGAGGTCCGTTAGAATGCCCGACGAGATCCTCCAGACAAGAGTTCAAAAAGAATATGGTTCGAGTCTTGTCACTAGTCTATGAGAAGTTCTCAATATTGTTGTACAAGTTGACTTGCTTTGTGTTATCGAGATGAGAATCTTTTTCTTTCTGAGTTGTGTTCCTCCAGAACCACTCTACCTTAAGTTCAAGAAGGCGTTTTCATGACCTATGAACTTGTCTTTACGCTCTGGTAGATATTTTTGTATAGATATTCATGCTCGGGAAGGTATCTCTGCGACCTGATGATACTTATAATTATAACTGAGCATGTTCGGTCAGTTCTCTTATTCGGATTCATCATTTAACTCTGTTCTATTACTTATACTTGGTCGCGGCTTATTCAAATTATACGATATGGGTTATGGTCCTATAATGCATACAGGACTTAGAAAAATAAGGCAAAATCAATCCAGATCTCATCTCGTGTAGAGGAAAACAGCATATTATAGAACCAAATCAAATTATTATCATCAATGTTCAAAAACAAGCACAACAAAAAAAAAGAGAATGAAAAAACAGTTATCTATGGGGCTTGTGAAGGGCTGGCTAAAGTCTTCTTCGAGCTTTGATCACTGGGAGCTTCCTTTGAAGATGAGCCTTAGGCCTCAAGGGTTACTGGCTGCGAAAAGCTTGAAGGAGGTCCTGGCAGAGGCAAAGAGGCAGTGTTCTGAGCAGGAACTAGAAGAACACCAGCCTGAGCAATTTGAGGTGCAGAACTTTTCTTAAGAGCTAGAGGAATAGTCCCCTGTTGAGAAACCTGCGTAGCATGAGCCGTGTACTTCTTCACATCCCCAATTGCATTTTTTTAAAGAATGAGACGTCCAATTCTAGATGACGTTTTCACAGAGTATACATGAACGAACTCGACGTCTTCGAAACGACATCTTTGCGGATCTGCTCGGTACGAGCTTCAGCTTGGTTGAGTGATTCTTGGGCGTGAGCAAGGTCATTTCTCATTGCATCCAAATCTCTCATCATCAGCTCGACCTTCTTCTCAACGGCCTCAGCTCGCTTGTTGCTCGAGCTCACCTCTTGCTTCATCTTCTTGTTCTCCTCAGTAACCTTATCAAGCAAGGAGGTGGTGATGTCTCGGAGCTTGATTTCCTGAGCTAGAGACTCCTCTGCTCTATCTCTCTACTCCCTAGCACCCTTAAGTTTCTGCTCAATCTCATGTGTAACTTTTTTAGCCTTCTCAGATTCCTTGTGAAAGAATTTCGACTCGCCTTTGATCTTTTTATTATCGCTTTCGAGCTTCCTGTTCGCTTCTTCCAGCAAAGTTTTCTTCTATGGTAGGTCAGGAAAGTCCTTGAACATTTTCATTAGGCCCAAGGCAGCCTAAAATGAATATATTTTATTAACGGATATGAAAAACATAAACAAAGGATTAATGATCAAGGTAGAAGCTTGCTAGCATCACATGCGAGTAGAGTAGCCGACCAGTTGATTGCCGCGTATGTGGTTTTGATAAACGCCTGGTTTGTTAGGACCCAAGAGCTGTGGCATCCGATCTAAGAGGTCGTTGAAGTATTCCCCAACATCGAACTCTTATGTTTCCTCTTCATGGCCCCCCTTAGTAACGGGCTCTTTGCCCTTGGTTTTTTAGCATTTAAAAGAGGACTCTGCGATCCCTTTCCCTTTATCTGCTGCCCCAGATCACCCAGGAGCTGGGATCATTTGGCTGTGGGGCTCCTTCATGGGGGCAATATCTCTACTTGAAGCTTTCCTCACCACCGATTTGTACCTCACACCTTGCTTCTATGAGGTCGCTACAATTTCTGGTTGAGAAGACAACCCCTTAACAGCTTCTGGGGCAGTATTCAAGCTAAGACCTTCCATGGTCTAGCCTGGTCCTGCAGATTGAGAAGATTAAGGCTCTATAGACCCCGTTATCTGTACATTAGGATCGACATCTTTGACCGTTGAAAAAAATGGTGGTGTCTCAAAATCCAATTCCACCATCACAGTAAGTTTTCTAAAGGCCAGGACTAGTGTTCGCTCTTCAAAAATTTCGAAGACTAAGGGGACCTCCCTTTTTCTATAGACTTTGATGTTCTTGTGAATGTTGTGGCATTTGGTGTCAACCTTTGGTACGAGCCGTATTTTCACAAGAAGTAGTCGCTTGGAAACTGGTCGTCCAACGGGCTCTTTGTAACATGCTGTTTCGGTGTTCAATTAAATTATTAAATGTTGATTATTAATTAAGGGATGATGTAAATAATTATCCGTTAGGATCCGGATGAGTAATTGAACTTTTATAAAATCCTCCAGTCGGGTCCGGGAATAATTATTTAATCCTATCTTATAAAATAAAATAGAGCGTCCGGATTCAAATATTTATGCGGAATCTAATAAAGTTCCCGTATGTGAATTTGGATTTTTATTAAATTTTCAGGCGGACTCGAAGCGAATCTGAGTGAAAGCGATTTCGAACGGTGGAAACGATTTGAATTTCGAAAGCGGAATGGAAAGCATGGAAAGTAAGTAGAGAGCGAAATCCGCGCATGAAAGACACATGTCATCATGTAAGAGTGGAAATAAGACAAGTGGCCCTCAAGCATGCTATTTCAATGACAAGTGTAAGATGAACATTAAAATATTTTTAATCAAATGAAAAGCAATAAAGGAATAGAGAAGCTAGAAACATTCATTTTTGCATTTTCGGTCATCATTCATCTAAAGAGAGAATCATTGTGGCCGAGTGAGATAGAGAGCGAGAGGAGGAAGAAAGATCCGTGAGCTGCTCGTGAGTAAAAACCGAGAGAGTATGAGTCCAACTAGGAGAATCGTGACCTGCAGCAAGAAGAAGAAGCTGTGCAAACTGCCATCAGCTGTTCGTGAAACCGTGAGAAGGGAGAGGAGTGAGCTGGTGGTCTGTGTTTCAGATCTGAGTCAACTCGTGCATGCAAGGTAAGAGCTGAAATCGAAACCTTGCCATCTTCTCTTTCCACCCAAGCAAAAATAAAAAAAAAATGGTTTTGTGAGAATGAAAGCTGAAATCTGTTAATCTAGTAAGGGAGATCGAGCAACACCAGCTGATGCATGTGCTGTCTAAGTAATCCATGTGAAAGGTCTGATCTTGCATGCAAGCAAGGACTGAAATTGTTGTTGCCTTGCTGTCGCCGTGAAGCTGCTGGTGGCGTGAAGTTGCTGCTGGTAGCGTGAAGGTGCTGTCGCTGCTGTTGGCGTGAATTAGCTGCTGTCGACGTTCTGAAGTGCTGCCGTGAACTGTCACTGCTACGAGCTGTTGGGCTGAAGCCGTGCTGCTGCTGTTGTCGCTGTTGAAGTGCTATCGTGAACCAGTTGTTGTCGCCATTGCTGCCAATTGCTACTGTGAGCTATCATCGTAAACCAGCTGCTGCTGTTGTGCAAGCCGCTGCCGAACTGCTGTCAAGCCAGGCCGAGCGCAACCAAGCAAACTTGAAGAGAAGACAGCTTGCTGGTGAAAGAAGAAGTTGCTGTCGAGAGCGAACGTGAGAGAGTCGTCGCCGTCACAATTGCCCGAGAGCTGTTTCGAAACGAAAAACAGCTCAAGCGAAGGTAAGTTGCTGCCCCATTGGTCTTGTTATCATGTTTTGATTAATTTGTAAGAGTTAATCTTGTTCGTTTAGATTTAAGGAAGTTCGCGGATAGGAGAATCGATAGGCAGCCCATTCGCGGGAGTCCCTTAAAGTTTCAAAGCTTTCGAATGGATTTCGGAGTGGTAAGTCCGAATTTATGGATTTCGTTTGCAATGGAAATATTTATGATTTAGTTGTGGATTAAATTGATGATGACATGATTGGGATATAGGATTTAGAACCTCGTTAGTGCGGAGGTTCGTTCGATATTGATTCGATATGTTTGCGAATGGATTTTGATATTGAAAGTGCGTTGCGAAATCGGTATAAGGGCTGTTATGTTTGAATAGTATGGGCTGTTATGTTTTGCTTTTCGTTTCGAGATTGTCGGCATGGAAAATGATTCGCATCGATACGCTTAAGAGTATTGAAAAGTTATTTGAATATCGCTAGATTGTTTTCAAGTGTTTCGATCGAGTTTTTCCATGATTTCGAAAGGTGTTAGTTTGCAATTTAGTGTCGAATGAATTATGATTAAAATGTCATGATGTTAAGTGATATTTGAATGTGATTCAAATGAATATCTATGACGAAACTGATTGAGAGATTTCATGATGGTTTGTTGGAGTTAATTCGCGTAAATGAAAGACGATGTGACTAAATTTTGTGGACTGTTTTGGACATGCAGTTTTTATAGAAATTATGTGTAGTTTTTAGCATGTGTAAGAACCGTTCTTGAATTGCTTAAAGGCTGTTTTCATGCTATATAAATAAGCTGTTAAAGTGTGATTATATGAGCTACAAATTATGCTAGTTATGGGATGTCAAAACGAGGAATAGCATGCTGTTTTTAGAACGTTATTCGTGCAGTTTTGAGTTATTTAAATGTTGTTTTCGTATTGATTTTTTGGCTGTCATAAGCTATATGAATGTGTTATTTGAGATTATTCTCAATACGGTAAAGACAGTCATAAAAAGGATATTATGAGCTGTTTCGAAGTGATATCCATTGGAAGTGTTTAGAATGCATTATAGGAGAACATATAGTTATAGTGCACTAAGTAACGCTAGAAATATACTTAATAAACTTTCGTTACGTTTATTTTTTATTGAAAAGTCAAGGAGAACCCGGCGAACCGGATTCTCAACCAAAGAATAAGGGTAAAGCGTAAGGGAGTATACGATTCAAAGATCGAATCCGTTTGAGGTCGGTATACACATTATCTTTAAATTTTACTTGAAAGTGTTTTCATTGTGAAATGAATTTCTTAAATGAGATTGTTATATGAATTTCTTAAATGAGATTATTATAACATTTCAATATGATGCATTTACAAACGTATTTGACTATACTTGAAATGAAACGTGAAATTGATTTGTTATGAAAATCTTGATACTAAAATCAAAGTGTAAAATGTGATACAAACGTTATGTTATAAATAGCCCTTGTAAACTTAGATATCGATAAATGGAAATTGGTAATTGACATGTCAATAGGGAAATTAGCAGCTGCACCGTTTATTTGCATACACTAAATTGATTCATTATGGACTATGAGAGGCACTTTATGTTCGGTTCTGAACAATTATGTGTTATGATATACGACTCGGTAGATAATCACCAAGCGGCCGATGCCGGGGTCGACCGTTATTCCGACGGATAATCACTACGTGTCTGATGCCGGAAACCCATATACCAATACATGAGTATCGAATATATGTTTACTAAGGGCACTGAAAAATATTATAAGAAATGAAATGAAAATGTTATGTGAAATGAAATGTTCAATGCTTTGAAAAATGTTGAATTCGAAAAATTGTGAACTATATGTTTAAGTACTTTTATACAACGTATATATATATATATATTTATGAATGTTAAAGTTAGAATGCTTTTAGTTACGATTGAAATTATATTTGAAATTGAGAAATTAGATTATGTGTATACCTATTAAGCAATTATGCTTAGCGCATTGATTTACGGCGCGCAGGTTGAATTTTTTGACTCCATCTTCAGACAGAGGAAATAGCTTGTACGCGAAGGCTCAGATAGTCACCATCCCCTCTACACTTTTGGTAGATATATAGATATATTGTATATGATCATGCATTTTTGGAATACATGTATATTTGTGTAGATTATTGTATTCCACTTAATTATAACAAAGTTCTGTATAAAAGCATATGCATATTTCTTAAAAGCTTACTTTTGGTTATGTATGCATATAAATGTTTATGATATATTTGAGTAATGAAATATTTTGGAAACGGACGGGAGGTCCGAATGGGAGTTTAGAAATGTTAGAGTTTCAATTAGAGGAAACAGATTTTAGGATTTCAGAAAAACAGAGGAAACTCTGCCGAATTTATGTTTTAAAAATATATATATATTTATGCTATTGGTAACGAGATCAATAAGTTTGATAATAGTTTTTAAAAAGGAAATAGAAACGGATTTATTAGGAAAGTAACATTCTCCGTTCTGGATTTTCGACTGTAACGGAAGTCGGGCTGAGGTCGTTACACTCTTGATCTCTAAAGAGCTTTTGCCTCCTCATCGCTCAGCTCCATCGAGCTCTTAGATACGTCTGCACATGAAAGAAAAGATTAGTAAATACGAAAACAATAATATGTATGCATGTGTTTAAGGTCAGCAAGCCAGAAGCACGCTCACCGGGATAAAGAGAAAAAGAAATATTTTCAAGGTCGAAAAGAGATGGGCAGGATGTGTAGAACCAACGGGTTTGTAATCGCCTCAATTCGATCTAATGACCCTTTTAGGCAAGAACACCTTGTAAGGCGAACTACGAGCTGCAGTGTAACAAAACCTATCTTGCTTCTCCGCCTTGGCACCCGTGGTGGCCTTAAAGTTGAAAAGGTGTTAGATCATATTGGGGGTCGGAGGTGGAAGTCCGTTCTTGATGAAAACGGAGGCCAAAGCAGTCAGGTGGGCATAAGAATTTGGTGTAAGTTGAAATGGGGCTAAGGCCCGGTCGTTTAGAAGGTCGATAAGGTAGTGAGAGATAGAAAACCTAAACCCAGATTCTAAGTGTTGGCGGTTGATCGCTATGAACTCCGGGGAAGGGTGAGTCGCATGGTCGCGAAGGGCTGGCACTATTGCACAACATCCTGAAGGAAAATCAAACATCTGGGCTATCATAACAAGCTCACTACGGGGAATATTGGAGTCATGTTGAAAAAAGGGTTCGCGAGCAGTAGAGTCATCCCGACATAACAACTCCGGTGCACTTTCACCACTTTGGGAAGTTGCACCTGAGATATCCTTGACTTGTTGAGCATAATCCCCCTTAGAGTTCTCATCACTACACCTTACTTGATAGTTACGGCAGAGGATTAGGTCGCTAATAGCAGACTAGACCTAAAAGACAGAATCTTCCTGAATTCACTTTTCTAAGTGTCAAGTCATGCGCCTAGGGGAGTTATCAAGAACAGAAGAGTTTCAGGGTACGAGCTCATCATGACCCAGTAAAAAAAAAAAATATCTCTCTTTCTCCTTGCAGGTATCCCAAATTCAACTAGACAAAGAGCAACCCTCACGCACGCGTTCTACTCAAAATTTTCAGACTCTCTCAGACCAAGAAACGCAAAGAGTCACAGAGCAGTCAAACAAAAACAAAAACTAGAATTGAAAAAGGCGAACAACACTATGCATGCAAAAATAAAAGTAGAAAAATCAAGAGTAAATGTAAAACTCACCTTGTGCATAGTAGAGTCTAGTGGTTCTGGAAAGAGAACTATGAACAGCAGCGATAGACGGTACAGAGAAGTTGGAGAATCGAAAAGCATCTGATTTTTGAAAAAGATAAGGAAGAAAAAAAATGAAACGTCTCTATCATTATATAGCTACTAAACCTTAGCCATTGGATCAAACAGCTATGTAATTGCCCTTGATCTGATGACTCTACACGATTCTCGGGATTTTGTCATCATGCAGCAATCAGTTGAAAGACGTGCATTAAATACGTGCGGTGTAAGACGTGCCCTGTAACCGTTGTCTGGGATGACATCACGTGTCCAAGAAATAAAGCAGATTTTGAAAAGGTGGAGTAACAGTTCTCGCCAAAGCAGCTCGTGTATAAGCTTGTAACTCCTAGTCCACAAAATGCACCAAGAGCTAGGGGGCTTGTGTTATGGATGCTTTTACTATCAGATCAAATGGGTTGTCAAAAGTCTGAATGACAGACCCAATGATCCGAAAGCCCAAAAGGCCCAACAATCTATTCATATCTTTGTTCGTCCTTCTGCTCGATAATCTGCTCGTTGCTCAGCTCGATAATCTACTCGGATATCAGATCATCCATGTACTTATTTATCAGCTCGTCCATTAACCCGTTTATGATGTCGATTGTCTACTCGCTTATCTACTCGTTTATTACCTCATCCATAAGTCTGCTTATGAGATCGACGGCCTACTGTTTCATCAGATCATCATCCAGTTTGTCTATCATCTCAAACAGCAGTCCGGAATAAGATTAACTCAACAGAAAGTCTTATTCGCTCATTAGCCTGACAAGACATCCTTCTCGTTAAAGAGCTCACTTCAGTCACATCTCTTAGAGTGCAAGTCAACTACAGTCAGAACTGTCAGACCGGTTACAGCTCAAGATGTATCGTACACTCCAATCCCATCAGAAATTACAGCATGAATTACGAAAATTCCACTTAACTAGTATGGGGTTACCGTCTAAACCCATGTTTTAGCATAATTAGGCCTAACAAATGTCAGCTGCATTAAATGTAATTCATCGTGTCATTCTGATTTACTGTACATTATCTTATTATGCATTACTGTAACTCCCCTTCTTCTCTATAAATAGGGGGGATTTTCATTATAAAAAGAAGACAATCTTTTAGTGTCGTTACTCTACAGAAATAGTGATAGAGTGAACAGTGGATGTAGACGTCTTTTTGGACCGAACCACTCTAAAAATCTTGTGTCCACCTTTCTTCCTCTTACCTTTTTTCATTCGTTTTCTTTCATTTCATCCACTGCAGTACTGGGCTCAGATGAACCTTGGTTGACTGATATCAAATGTCAACAATATGCATATGTATTAGATTTTCCATTTGGAATTTTATGTTTATAGCTTGAATTTATTATAAGAAATGTTTTGAATATTTTTAGTAATATTATTTTATGTTTCAAGAAAGAATATTTATTTATGTCTTGATTTAAGTATTATTTAGAATTATGTAGATTTACATATAGGGATCGTTTAAGATTTGAAAAGAAAATAAATATTTTCAAAACACTAATATTGTACCCTCTCTTCTAACAATCAGACAAACTAAACATGTGTGAGACTAGATTCGTCCAGTATATATATGATAGATGTTATCTCTTGCTCTGTATGTCTGTTGATTATCTCCATCACATATGACAAATAGTTGATGTAGATTTTTAGATTACAGATGTTATATATTGAGTTTAATCGATATAGACAGAAATTTACAAAACATCAGATTTATATAAAGAAATTCTAGAAAAGTTTTATGGATTATAATTTTTATATTTTATATTATTAAAGTTATAAAAATAATTTTTATAGAAGTTTACAGTTTTACTAGTTTAAATTTAGTTTTATTGTTTCAGATATGAAATTATATAAATCATTGAGAAGTATTTATTGTTACTATAAATATGTTATGTTTTATTTAGAAATATTTTAGAAAAGCTATATCTAAAATCCATCACTATTGCATATTCGTGCAGACTATTGAATATCATGAACATGGTCATATGGTGATTATAAAATTCATTATTATTTTTATGCAGAAACATTTTTGCATAAATGTTTATTATTTTTAATATCAGATTTCGTAAATATGTTTTCAAAATACTTTTATAGATGAAATAACTTTTCTAGATATATTATAAATATTTTGATTATTCAGTTAGGCCAATGCAAGAAATGCACAGATTTAAGATTAAATATCTTTTTAAGATATTACTTGTGAATATTTTATATATTCACTATACGAGAAATATACAACTTGTTGATTCATTTTAGATTAAATGTTATAAATCGATTATCATATTTATGATGATTTTTCTAAAAGATTTTCAGTAAATTCAGATTTCGATAAGAAAGATCCCAATTTTCATGAAATCCTCTCGGACTTGACAAAGGAGTCGGGATGGATCCTTTGACCTTGTCCACACTTTGTTTGTAATTCTCTGTGCTGTACTTGAAGGGTGTATGTACCATACTAAACCACGTGTGACATAATTTATGCTAAGAAAGGGGTTTTATTTTCAGACACGATATGTGCAATTGAGAAATGTTGCACTATTTTATTCAGCAACAGCGTTATCCATTTTGTGTGGTTCTCAATGATTGGTGTCCACACTCTGTTTGTCATTCGCCATGCTGTACATGAAGGGTGTACGTACCATACTATACCAAGTGTGACATAATTTATGCTAAGAAAGGGGTTTTATTTTCAGACATGATATGGGTGATTGAGAAATGTTGCACTATTTTATTCAGCAATAGCGTTATCCATGTTGTCTGGTTCTCAATAAGTGGTATGGTTATCACACGCATAGTTTAAAATATCCACGATATTCCCGATATTTCCGTCGATATTTCCGTAAATCAAGGGTACCGATATCGATAGGGGGTGTAATCTCCTATCCGTCAAAATATCTTGGAAATATCCGGAAATATCCGCGATATTTCCGTAAAATATCCTTTCCGTGAGCTTGTAGTACAAATTTTACAAAATATCGAGGAAATTTCCGGAAATATCCGTAGAATATCCGTGAAATATCCTGGAAATATCGGTTAAATTTCCATAAAATAAAAGTGAAATTTAAGTTTTTCAAATAAGAATTTGTTAAGTTTTTATTAAATAAATAAAAGGAATAATTACAAAAAAGACTCATTTGGTAAGAACAATCTCTAAAATAACATTTCTTATTTTATTGTTATAAAAAATACATTGGGTGGACAAAAATACCCTTAACAAAATGATAGTAATTTGAATCACTGTTGGGATTCTCAACCTTAAAGTTGGGCATCTCAACCTCTATATTGAGAGTCTCAACCTTTAAGTTGAGATTCTCAATCTTGATTTAACATCCGGGTTGGGAATCTCAACCCTAAGGTTGAGATTCCGAATGTAGATTTGAATCAAGATTAGGACTCCCAACCTAGAAGTTGGGATTCCCAACTTAAAAGTTGGGATTCCCAACTTGAATGTTGAGAATGTGAACTTGGATGTTTTATCAAAGTTGAGATTCTCTACCTCGAGGTTGGGATTTGGGATTTCCAACTTCAAAGTTGGGATGTAGATTGGGATCTCAACTTCGAGGTTGAGATTCTCAACCAGATCGTTTGGTAGAAAGAGTGATCGACAAAAAATGATGGGTCAAGGGCATTTTCGTCCAAAAAAAGATATTGTGCGAAGATTAAAACAATAAAGATTATTTTTCAAATGAGTTATCAAAAATAGGTTAGTTTTCAACAAAACCCTAAATAAAATAAGTTTTTAACTCACGTGAATAATATTATTTTTATCAGGAATCTCATTATTATATTCTATTTTGTAGTCAAGCTTAAACATCTCATAATTGCTATTCTATTTTAAAAACAAAAACTCCTAAGCCCTTGCTAGTGATGAAATTAATAATAAAGACAATGGTGTTGATGATGGTGATGATGATGATGATCATGACAATGATGATGACGACAATAATGATGATGATGATAACAATGGAGGAAATAATTATGCTTTTACTCAAAGAAATGATACTGATACAGGTTTGCCATTGAGCCCATTTACTTGTGAAGAACAATACACTCATTGCACACAAGATGAAGACCATGGGTGTAGAGTTGCGGGTCTAGACATAGGGACTATTAGTAAGGATTATACAAGGAGAATCCATCAAATGCAGTTAGGGATGTCATCATCTAATGAAGATAACATTTCAATTACTTTTGAATCTATGAGTTTAAGGTCTAGTGATGATTGCTATATAAGTTTTGGGATCTCCAATGATCCTTACACATAATTTTCTATCTATGGACAGATGGTGGGAAGAAATCAAGAAGCTTATTCATGGCATGTTCGTGATTATATTCAAAACCATTCAAATTATATGTCATGGTATCAGTATTGTATAAATCTAGATACTAGCTATACAATCTATGAACCACCTAGGACTTCATTTTGGTTTTAAAATTCATATGATTTATGTGATACAAATTAATTGAAAAGTTTTAATGGAAACTTTTTATATTTTCATATATCTCATATTTATATTATATCTATATTTATACTTTTTAGTTGTTACTTTTTAGATAGAATATATATATTTTAAATATAATATGATTTTTGGTTGTAGAAATGATTATTTTAACATTATCAAAAGTTTCATTAAAAAATATTATGTTTTTAACTAAATTTCCGTACTTTCTGTAAATTTTACGTAAATTTCCGTCGATATCGATATTTCCGTCGACATTTCCGCCGAATTGTAGTACCGATATTTCCGTCGATATCGATATTTTCAACATTGATCACACGAAACTCACTCTCGCACCTTGCACAGTGACGCAACATGCGAGCCTGTTAGTTATTATCATTTATGTTTCTAAACAATGTTGTTAGGAACTAAGAGCCAAATTTTGGAGTTATATTATGAATTTGAATACTGCCCGTGATCATGTAAGAAACACCATCAAGTGTGCTTGGTGTTTGAATGCAATCAACAACTTAATAATCAAGGAATAGCTTTCACACATTGACAACCTTGTAGACACGCTACATTCAACAATTTAGGGAGCTCCAAAACACGTCCACAATTATAACTTCCAACTAAAATCCAAACATTTCAGACAGAAGAAAGCATCACTGTGCTCCAGTTGCAAGATCATGCCAAGTATCTTCATTTACTTGTTGAGTCTGCTGATCTGGTAAATGAGCATAAAATAATAAAATTGCACCGAGTTAGTAAATAGAATTATAAGAACAAAAATATATACATTTGCTTAAATGGCATGATAGTAATATAAATGAATTGACTGTGGTATTCATCATGAGTTTCTCGTTTTTGCAATTCTTGAAATTACGTTTTGCCATCGATAAATAGATGGACAGGCCCAGATGAGCTTAAATAATTGATCGCTACGGAAGGCCTATCTTCACCATAAAGCTTAATGCATCTGGTAAGTTCTAACTTTCCACTTGTTAAATAGCTTTTTCTCATTCATACAATTCACCAACAACAAAACACAACCTAAGATTGGCATGCAAAGGATAAAAGCAATGGTTCAATGAAGTATGCAATTTAGGGATAGACATACTTGAGTCTTCGCTATCATCTGCTCGAACAATAAGAACTGGTGGCAATGGAAGATCTGCATTAATGCAAGTACAATTTAAACAATAAAGCTATGGATAAACCAATAGGGAATCTTTTTTCAAAAAGAACAAAAAATGATAAAATTCCAATAAAAAGGGTGTCAGCCAATCATAATACCATCATCAGGCAGAGTGTCTCTCATCCATTCCTCATCCACGATATCGATAAGTATGCCCTGACTTAGTTCAGCCATAGTTGCCCTGGAAATCAATCAATTCCTTTCACAAATGCACAAACAATACAAAATCATTTCTTAAAAGTTCTTGTTCAAAATTTTTATTTATTTAAAGTATAAAATATATATTCAACTTCACATCAAAGGCAATGCGTGATAGAAATATAAAATTTGAAAAATAAATAACCAGAAAAAGTTAACCCTAAAGAAAACAAATTGCAAGTTAAAAAAAAAACAAGAAAAAAACTATGTTTAAGACTTCAATTATAGTATAAGGTCAGAGATGAAAAAGAATAGCAATGGAGGACAAGAGATTTATCAAACACAAGGGATGCCAATAAATCTCTTCAGGAAATGAACATCATACATTAAACATTTATATTTGTATCTACGATCTCAACTAAGAGCAAACTCATTAGCCAAATGCTTACAAAGGATCTTGTAGCTGTGCTCCTATAATTGCAAAAGGGAGGGGGGGCAGAAAGCCTCGATGATATATGGAGTGACTATTTAAGGAATAACTGAATAAGAACATTAAATTTTGATATTTTAACAAAAACATGTTTATGAGTAAGCATACAGAATAAAAATAGTTAGAAGTGTTTTGCTATTGGGAATGGATTCTACTAGGAAGCCAATGCCAATGCACAATTGGGATTCCCAATTGTGTAATAGTTAGAAAGATGATACACCAGTTAGAATAAAATACAAATAATGAAGATGTGTAGAATGCAGAGAATACATCCTTATATTAACCTCTGGCTGAGTATGGGTTCAAAAGGACTTGCAACATTTCAACAAAGTGCAACTGAATCATCGATAGTGTTAGCACAAGGGGGTATATCTCCGTTACTAATTCAGGTAGGCGCATTTATTTGCAACCAAACAATGTAATTTACTAAATTAACGACCTTGCAGGGAGGTTACAAAACTTAAATGCTTCAAGACTAACCAAAATTTACACAGATTTTGACACAGACTAATTACAATTAAATTTAAGAGGATAGGATGCTGTACTTCTGTTTTTTATTTTTTTTAATGTAATCAGCTTATTTTCTCAAGAAAATAATAATAATAATAATAATTCTAACATCTCTTTCCTGTCTCCTCTCCATCCAAACAACAAATTTTTTTTTTTCCCAACCATTGGATACAATGGTTGAGAAGTAATCTAACATCTAATCTTGTCATCTATGTTAATTTTTTTTTTTTTTTAATTTTCACTTCTCTATCTTTTTTTATAAAGCATCCAAGATAGATTTGGCCTTGAAATTCCATTAGACAGCATAATTGCTTTATGTTTTTTCTGGCAGCAAGCAAATCAAATTATGATAGAACCCTAAGATGTAGTTTAAAGTTGTAATGGAGAAAGTCTATAAAGCTATTTAGAAGCCAGTAGTCCAATAGAGAAACCTGTTAATCATCATCCACAAAACATTCTTAGCTAATATTTGATTCAAAAGAAAATGCCTTCAATTTTGACATAAACCTAAACCCCAAAATGAAAATTAAACCCTACATCACTAAAATTAAATCTTCATGGTCATTTCATCAAACAGCTTATCAGCAGAAATAAAATTTTGCAAATCCCAACCACAATCCATACCATACATAATTACACAGCTCCAATTTCACAAAAAAATAAAAATAAAGAATGCAAAAAGCACACGAAATTTCAGAGTTAATCGTGAATACGTACCTAAAATGGAGATCTACAAAAATCGCTGAGTGTTGGAAACTAGTCCGCCAATGAAAGTAGGAACTTGGCCACTGGGCTCCACTTAAGACTACGAAATGACCAAAATACCAAAACAGAAAAACTAATCCCAAAATCCTATTACAACTTATCACAATATCTATAATTTTATTTTTATTTAATATCTCTTATGTTAATAAAATAATAAAAATATTTATTTCACTCCAATGACTACACCGTCATTACTTGATCATCAGAGATATTATTTATTTCACATATCTTCAGCAGCTATTTGAATATTTTTATTAATATTAGATGAGATTTTAAATGAAAAAGAAATCATAAAAAATAGCATCGACATTTTCGCAAACTATATTAGAATTTTTGAACCTTTCCCTAATAAGAGGAAAGGCACGTAAACTTGGAACATTCGCGAAACAGAAAGTGAAGTTGGGAAAAGCAGAGGAAACCAAGCATCAGCAAATAATCAATAATGGCAGGGAAAGCAGTGCATCGTTTAAGACCTCAGACAACATCTTTCTTGCAAAGACTATTCAGCTCCTCTGTTAACAATAAAATCAACACCAAAGTCAACTTCTCTTTATCAGATGATGATGATGCTGATGATGATGATGTTAAGAAGATGGCCAAGAGCAGTGAAACCACGACCAAGCTTCCGCCTCCTAATAACCCCTTCAACAAGAAGGCGGCCATTGAAGAGCCGGACGACCCCAAAAACCTTCAAGAGATATTCCACAAGATGAGAACGGAAGGCCTCACCAACAGTGCCATCAAGATGTTCGACGCTCTGTCCAAAGACGGCCTCACTCACGAGGCCTTGCAACTCTTCTCTCAAATCAAAGACAAATCCCAGATGCCTGACGTCATCGCCCACACTGCTGTCATCGAAGCCTACGCCAACGCTTCTCAGCCCAAGCAAGCTCTCAACGTGTTCCTCCGCATGTTGGCCTCCGGAGTGGCGCCAAACGCGTACACCTATTCTGTTCTCATCAGGGTACTCGCTGCTCACTCCAGGACACTGCCCGATGCGCGCAAGTATTTGTTGGAAATGATGGCCAAAGGCATCCGCCCCAATGCTCCCACTTACACTGCTGTGTTCGAGGCCTTTGTGAGGGAAGATAAGATGGACGAGGCCAGGCAGCTTCTGCAGGAAATGAAGGCCACAGGCTTCCTCCCTGATGAGAAGGCTGTCAGGCAAGTTCTAAACGGCATGAGAGGCCACGTTTATAGGGGCCTCATCACCCTCCTCTTTGATAAATAGTTTTGATATCAGGTCTTTGTACTCAGAAGTTTGTAACTTCTTAAATTTATGTTCCGTTTCACTCTATATTAATGTCTTCAAAGTTATGCCTTTGCATGCATGCTTTGATTTTAGTTGGCGGCAAGTAAAAGAGACGATAAGATTATGCTATTTTGCTGGCAAAAAGATTCCATTAAGATTGACAATGAGTTAGACATACTTTAATCAAATATCAAAAAACCCAAGAGACTTAAAATGATACAAAGCAATTGATTCTTGTGACTATATCTGGACCTGATGCATTCACTGTCTATCATCACCACCAAATTAGTACAAAAGAAATGCCGGCGGCAACCTCCATTAACGACACTAAAAATTGAAAAGGACCTCACATAAAGGAGTAGAGGATCATGCCAGGCAGGATCTTGCTTGTCACGGTAGTTTTTTCTTATGCACCGTCCTTCCCCCATACTGCCAACAGTTGGAACAGGAACCTCCGCGGTGCCAATCTAATAATCTTCCTTGTTAGGACATTCTGATGCTCTGTGCCCAGACCTTCCACAATTGAAACAGGAACCTCCAAACCTGTTTGTCATGTTCACAGCTCTGGTCAAATTTTATACAGATGTGTACACAGCAAACTACTGAAAGTAACTATTATGTTTTTTTAGCCTCAGTTCTCATGAAAACAAAAACAAGCTTTCGCAACACAATTACATTGTCACACATAAACAAGTTCCAACAAGATTTCGTAGTAGCTCCTAGTACACATCTCTTTATTTTACTCCATTTACGTTAATAGGCTCTGATTTCTAACAGAAATTCGGCTTATGCCCTGAGTTATCATCTAATGATATAACCACAAGTCCACCTTCCCTCTAAACCTCATCTGTAAACTTTTACAAATAATTGAGCCTACCAAACATTAATGCCAACCAGAACAGACTTATCTAAAGAAATGCACATGCAAGAATAACATTATATTATCAAAGCAAGTACTAAATGCTTTCAAATTTTTATGTCACTTTTCACTGTCAAAGATCAGTAGGACTATGCATAAACAGTTTATGCTAGAAAAGCAAAATAACTCCTGGAAGAAAGTAGTATACCTATCCCGGGATGACGGCCTGCTTGATCTTCTACCACCAATTAACCAATCATCATTGTTGTCACTTTTTGAAAACTTAGACCAGCTATTTTCAGTTTTAAAACTTCGTCCACCTCGCCTAAATCCACCTTCATCATCACTGCCCCAACCTCGTGAGGCTTTGAACCCTCCTCTTCGGTCCTTGAAACCTCCTTGGTCCCTGGATCCTCCCCGGGAAAACCGACCCAAACCTCCCCGCGAAAACCGATCCCTGCTTGAGAACCTGCCATAATTATCAATCGGAGGCCCATCATCTTGCAAAGCAGGCAACTGCATAAACAAACAACACAGAATTCATTCAGATGTCAGAAAATGATGGCAATAATGATGATTGATAGGAAAAGAAAAAGGAAAAAAAATAAAGGTGCATGGCATACATCCATCAACTGCCCAAGTAGCAGATTATAACCAATTCAAGTAATGGATATGCATAAAATAATAATAATAATTATTATATAATTAAAAAAAAAAAAAGGAGCTAAAATAGAATATAAACCTTGGTGATCTTGGAAATAGTGTTTCCAGGTGGAATTTGCTTATTTAGCAACTCCTTGGCAATCTCCTCTGGAAGATCAAAAACAGCTCCTTGAACCTGACATTAATCACATTACTGACAAGTATTGAACAAACCCATGCATTAATAATAAATTAATAATAAACAATGTATAGAAACAAACCTTGTCATCCGCAATTATATGAATTTTTCCAACTTCATCGGCAGCTGCAGGATAAATATCAGAAAGAAACCCAGTGACAGATCTAGCTGACAAGAACCCTCTTGTATAAGATGATTCCCGAGTCAATTGCAAAGTCACCCATCCCTGTGATGCAAAGATTTAGTTTCAGTAACAACAAAAGACTACTTCAACTAATTACAATATGAAAGCAGAATATAGAGAGAAATGGAAAGAAAATTATAATCCATATTGTAATGATCTTTAAGCAACTATTTGGCATAAAAGTTTAGCAGAAAGAGTGTGCTACATGAGATTAAGACAAATAGGAAATTCTTTTCAGTAAGACCACAATTCACAGCCATGTACAATTGAATTGCACTATATATAAAGCATAAACAAAAAATCAAGTACTTGCAAATCCACAATAGTGGTCAGGGTTGATAATTCACCTGCTCATGGTTGATAAGAGAACGGGATGAGGGAGGCCGTGAGAATCCACTCAACTGTGCCAGGGCAGCAGCAAGAGCATTTGTTCCTTGTTCTTCAATCAATTTTTGTGCAGTTGGGGTGAAAAACTCTATAGATTCGGGATGAACCCCATTAAGAGTAGCAACTACTTGCTCAGCCGATGATTCCAAAACCTCTTCAATAGCAGGGGGACTGACAAACTCAAACTTACATCCCACATCACGCTCAAGAGATCTGACTGTTCTCCTTTGGCTATTAGTAAACATCAAAATGGCAGTACCTTCCTTCCCTGCACGTCCAGTACGGCCAGAGCGGTGTACAAAAGTCTCCGGATCATTGGGAAGTTCATAGTGGATAACCTAAAACAAGTGAAAAGAAACAGAGACATTTTCAGTATATTGAAAACACAATCTGGACTTGAATGTCGCCAGCAGGGTAAAGGAGCGTGGAAAACTTTCCATATACAGAAGGACTGCAAAAACTCCAGCACATGGAAGTAGTATACGGATGCAAGTTTTTTCTCTCTAAAGGTTTTCAAGTCACTAAATAATAACTGAACTTGCTTCTGCTTTTATGAATTTATGCAATAAGATGTTTATGAACTTACTAAATCAACGTTGGGGATATCAAGTCCCCGAGCTGCAACATCAGTAGCAACCAGAACAGTAAATTTTCCTTGCCTAAAACCGTTCAATGTTCTTTCCCTTTGATGCTGAGATATATCACCATGTAATGCCTCCGAAGCTATACTATTTGTCAAAGCCATCGAGACTTCATCAGCATCTCGTTTTGTCTGTGTAAAGACAATGGTCTTCCCACCCTTCGCATAGACCTGAAATATGAGAATATATTCAGCCCCTTTAAACCAAAAAGTCCCTTGCTTTTGCAATCTATAAGACCATTATCAAACAAAGACATCATAGAAATATTAAACTACGATTATGATATGCTAAAAGTTACATCCAAAAGTTAGAGAAGAACAAAATGATCAATGCAAGTTCAGAAAAATTATGAAAACATGTGAGAGTTGGAACCCATACCGTTACAAGATCACTAAGAATGGTCCGCTTTGATGTTGCAGTGGCTGATAAAGCATAAAGTTTGATCCCTTCTGCAAGCTTTTCATCTTGGTCACCAACCTGTAGGAAGAAAGAAGAAATTCAAAAACAATTCAAGTCTTATTTTCAACACTAAATAACTTGGGAAATAACAAGATACAGCACATGGGTAATTTTTCCTGACTGGTATATATTCCATCACCACATAATATTTAATGCAGAGACACACATTTGAAAGACGCAAATTCTAAGAAATGAAAAGTGAGAAATTTACCAAATCAATATTGAGAGGATTATCCAAGTATTTTCTAGACAATTTCTTGACCCAAGCAGGCATAGTTGCAGAGAAAAGCATGCTCTGGCGCTTGGGCGGGAGATTTTCCAAAATAGTCTCAACATCCTCCTCAAATCCAACAGCAAGCATCTGATCAGCCTCATCGAGGACCAAGTATTCGATTTCCCCCAGTCTAAGAGAGTTGTTCTTAATAAGGTCAATAATTCGACCAGGAGTTCCAACAACCACATCAACCCCACGTGTAAGAGCATTTTGTTGGGTATTATAGGAAACCCCTCCATAAACACACACAGTGCTCAAATAAGGAGCAGACTCTTGAATCTCTTTCTCCACTTGCCTCGCCAGCTCCCGAGTTGGTGCAAGCACCAAAACTTTAGGAAGCCGACCACGCCTAGTAGAACAAAAAAATGCTCATCAGAAACACTATTACATATAATAACTTACAAAAATTCAAAACTTGCACTTGTATATCAACACAACACAAACAGGTTTTTAACATAACAAAGGGTAGGGTACCTCATAGAAGGTGTTTGTTCAAATTCTTCAGTGAGGCGTTTAATAATAGGGATACCGAAAGCTAACGTCTTTCCAGTGCCGGTCTTCGCTCGAGCTATCAAATCTTTACCTTCGAGTGCGGGTACCAAAACAGCTCTCTAAAGTAGACACACCAACCATCATTAGAAACGAAACGCGAACTTACCCAAACAAAGAAATGAAGAAAAAAAGACGTACCTGAATAGGGAAAAGGTGAGTAATGCCACGGCTTTCAAGAGTCTGGACGAGGCGATCAGGCAAGCCCAACTTGGAAACAGCGAGCTCATCTTCATCGTAAACTTCATCGTCAGTGGTATCAAGAGAAGAGGAGTCGTGGTCGGCGAAGTCACGAAGTCCTTTAAAGGCCTCCTCACTGAGCACGGAATTGGGAGTAGCTATAGCCGACGCAACAAAACTAAGACTCTGCCTGAAGGCCAAGGGGGGTTTGGAAAGTAAAAGAGAATTGAAATGAGACTTGTCCGCCGACCGAAACAACGCCGCCGCCCTTCGTTTAGCGGAAACCTCCAGAAACGGAGTAGAAGACACTCCTACTATGGACGACATGTTTAGTTGAGCGGCGTGAGAGTGTGCAGAGAGTGAGATAAGGCCTCTCTCTCTTTATAAAGTGTATGGCCTTCCACACCTCCACCTCGCCCACCCTCTAAATACATTACTTATAGGAGGGGATGAGATATTTGTTCTCGGATCCTCGGCAGATTGTTTTCAATTCGGACTCGGGTTAACCCCATCTGTTCATTGTATTATCCAACGCATATTAAAATTAGGGAAAACTTTACGTGATCCTACAGACTTCAGATGATATCATATTTATAAAACTCGTTTGAAAATAATTTTTTTTATTTTTTACTTTTTTAAAACTTTAAAAAAAAATACAAATAGTTTATAGACTAAAATTTTAAAAAATATTAGATTTTTAAATATTTTTAAAATAACTTTTTTTAGTTTTAATTTTTTCAAAACTTTTAAAAAAAATTTAAATTATCTATCAACTAACTATTAATATTAATAAAATATATGAAAAAATATTTTTATTTTTGATAATTATTAATTATGTGTAATTATCAAATTATTTTTATGAAATAATAAATTTTTAAGTTAAAATTTTTAATATATTTTTAAATTTAATTTATTAAATTATAATTTAAATGTCATAAAATCATTATTGAATATCATTGGACGGATGATTTGAACTTTTTAAAAAAAAATTAAAAAATTTAATGATGAAAAGAATTAATTTTAAAAAAGTTTTAAAATTTTGATATTTTTAAAAAGTCGTAGGAAATGAAGTTTTTAAATATCAAATTGATTGTAAAACTAAATAAAGAAATAAATATAGATACGCATTAGATTAGCATTTACAGTTGAAAAAGAAAGTTGGTTTTGGAATGGTAAATTCTTCTGACAACTGTATCGTATTGGGGTTTCCATCCAGCGAAGACTGATATAGAGAGAGAGCCGCCATTATTGCTCCTTTCTTCTCCTTCTTCTCGTGTTAGCAGACATTTCTACACGCGGCGCCAAGTGGAAGAAGTTGTTTACAGATCTACCTGCCGCGTCTCTTGCTTTCTTCATCGTTAAGATTGATCCGTTAGGTTAGTTTTCCAAACAAATTTTAACTTCGTCAATCGTTTTCGTACTTGAATTTTCATTTTCCCCTAAAATCGGTGTTGTTTCTTGTTGATGTTGAGAGTCAGGGAAATTACTTGTCTTTTCAGTTTTCACAATCTAATGTTTAGCTTGAAGACGCCATTGCGTTGTTCTCTTCTCAACTCAGACACTTGTAGTATTTGAGAGGTTTGTGTCTACCTGCTTCTTATCTGCGTTTTGCAAATTGTGAAAAGTACATAGCTTTACAGTGGTTTGGATATCTGTCAGTCCAAGAGAATGGCGCATATATACTACAGCATCGTTGCGTTTATATGCACTGCTGGAGCCACTGCTTTGGCCGTTCTTCACATTTACAGACACCTCTTGAATTACACCGAGCCTACTTACCAGAGATTCATCGTGCGCATCATTTTTATGGTCCCTGTGGGTCCTTAACCTTTACTTCATTTCAAGCTTTCATTTCATGTTGCAGCTCCTATTTCTAACGTGTGTCGTTGGCAGGTCTATGCCTTAATGTCATTCTTGGCCCTCATTTTTCCGGAGAGTGCAATTTATTTCAATTCCATTCGCGAAGTGTAAGTATTTGCAATTTTATTTCAATTCCAGTCGCAAAGTGTAAGTATATATGTTGGAAAGTATTCACTAAATGTGCATGTCTTCAATCCTGCTTGTATAGTTTTGTTTTTCAAGTTAATTGCTAGTGCATAATAAGAATAAGCTCCATTCTTTTACCTTGTTTTATGTATTGGTTGCTTCTTCTGCATATCAAGTTTTGGTTATGTTGTCAGTACTATTTCTTCTTGTCCATATTGGTGCCTCTAGGATACCCTTAATATTCAGTGTCCCTGCCCCACAAAAGCAAATTAGGGATGAGAGTAGGCATTTCTAATGCATTGTTTGGATTTCTATAGCTTCTACTGAATTGGTACTGTTATATTAGCATTTTGAGTCTTACTAGTTTGCAAACTTTAGAATAGTTTCCTTTCAGTTATTATAGGTATTGTGCCTCTGGCTCCACGGCACTGCAACATTTTCCATAAATGGAACTACAGAACCTATTTATATAAACTATTTATATAAATACTAAGACCAAGGCTGCATTCAGCTAGCTGATCTATTCTAGTTAGAAGTAGGTTTACTGAAGAGAAGATTAATTTTAGGCTTAGAAGGCGAATGGACATCTTCAACACTTGGAAATCGCAGGGATGATTTTATTTATCATGTGATGTGTTTACTGACTAGGTCTTACATGATATATAACGTGTTGTGCATTTAATTAATTGATTCTTGTCTTTTTCTTTTGGTCGTGGGATTTTGTGCTTCTTTTGGTATTACTTAATTTATGAAAGAATTAATGCAAGAGATGATATGTGGTTACATGCAAGTATGCGCACGCACACACATACGCACTGATCTTTGGTTTATGCTGCACAAACTGTTGTTATGTGCTAATTTTGTTTCCTGAACTCCTGCAGCTATGAAGCTTGGGTCATTTATAATTTTTTGTCATTGTGCCTGGCATGGGTTGGTGGTCCTGGATCAGTTGTGCTAAGTTTAAGTGGTCGGATTTTAAAGCCAAATTGGTGTCTGATGACATGTTGCTTCCCTCCCGTAGCGCTGGATGGGTGAGTTTACTCGTTGTTAACCTGAAAATCCCTGTTCTTCATATAGTTGGGGCATGCATTGTGAAATAATCAAAACACTTTGAGTAATAGTGTATATACGAACGAAAGTATGTTTTTAGCTTGCACACGCTGTAAATACCCAAATAATTGGTTATTGTTAGCTATAGTTTTTCAGTATGTGAAATGCTTGGACTAATTGAATTTCATGCTCTAAGGCAGCCGTCTTTTGAATTCTATTGATAGGTTAAGTAAACCTCTAGACTTTATAGAAATTTTCAGGATTTCTGATACAACCTATTTAACATGATGCTATATTTGAGTTAAAATTCCAATTCATTTTGTTTCTTGAGCTCACTTATCTTGTATTGTTGATACAGGCGTTTTATAAGGAGGTGCAAGCAAGGTTGTTTGCAGTTTGTGATTCTGAAGCCTATCTTAGTTGCTGTTACTCTCATCCTTTATGCAAAAGGGAAATATAAAGATGGAAATTTTAGTCCCAAGCAAGCATATCTGTATCTAACTATCATCTATACACTCTCATACACGATGGCTCTTTATGCTTTGGCATTGTTTTATATGGCCTGCAGAGATCTGCTTCAGCCATTCAACCCAGTTCCCAAGTTCATCATCATAAAATCTGTTGTTTTCCTAACTTATTGGCAGGTGAAGTTTGATTATTACTTTTCACTATTGCAAGAATACTATTATGTAATTACAGAGTGATTTGGATTTTTAAATTTCTTTTTCTCTTATTAATAAATTCATCTAGTTGTATTATGTGGAAAATGAAGAATATGACCCTCATGTATATGGTCTCATCCTTTCTTTGAAAGTCATTATTTATCTAATTTGATTTCTTTCTGCATGCATTCTGTTTCTTCTTCTTCTTCCTTTTTTTATTTTTTATTTTTTTTCCCCCCAAATGCAGTGGAAGGGAAGTCTTTCCAACTGATCTGAAGCAATAAGGAAGGAATTGGATAAAAATGAGCAAAAAAAAAGTTATCATAATCAGATGCAATGATTTGGCAGATTTGGAAATGAAGTGTAGGCCAGTATTTTAAAGCCTAATTAAAGGGTCTGATATCTTCTGATAGGATTAACTTCAAGACTGTAATCTCTACTTTGACTATTTAAAAGAACATACTTTATTAGATACAAGATGACATTGTATTTATATTATGTCTATAATCTGGTTAGACGTTCTTGAAGAAACCTGAAGTTCTAAGTCATCTAGGATTTCTGAAAATGAGAGTTTTACCTTTGTTTCTGAAGCCCAAGTTGCATAGAAAGTATGTGCAGACAGTAGTTACCCTATTCCTAGGAATCTTTAAACAAGTATATATTTGCAACCTTAAAAAGTAACGGTAATAGTTTCATGGACACAGTATAATTAGAACCTAGAGGGGTGGCATTTTCTCCCTGTTAAAGGAATCACTTTAGCATTATGTCCTTGCAACTTGAAAGTAATTAAATATCGTTATCACCATTAGGTATTATGTAAGTTATTTTTGAGAGTCATTCATTTTATGCACATGCTCGCTCAGTTTGTTGTTACTACTATTTGCATTTCCCTGTTTGGTTTTACTAGCATTAATCTGGATCCTTAATGATTACCTTGTGTATCTGATGTGAACCTAAATATGCTATAAAACTGATCAGTATTTTTGTGGATTAGGCTGGACATTATTTTCTATAAGAAAAGTTAAAATTTGTAGAATATATTAGTTTCTCTCAAATTTCTCCTTTTTATTTCAGGGTGTTCTGGTTTTTCTTGCTGCAAAGTCCGGATTCATAAAGAATGCAGAGGAAGCTGCTGAATTTCAAAATTTTATAATATGTGTTGAAATGCTAATAGCTGCTTTCGGTCATCTTTTTGCATTTCCATACAAAGAGTATGCTGGTGCAAATATTGGTCGGTCGCATGGTTTGACAGCAAGCCTTGCACATGCCTTGAAGTTGAATGACTTCTACCATGACACCGTTCACCAGGTGAGCAAGTTATTGAATACTCCCACCAATAAAAGATTCTTCTAGGCTGTTAAGCCTTCTTATTTAAGGTTTTCTTAACAGCAGCTATGCTATTTATTTTGCAGTTTGCTCCAACCTATCATGACTATGTACTCTACAACCATTCTGAGGGTGATGAGGGAACAAGGAAATACAGGTCACGCACTTTTGTGCCAACTGGCCCGGAAATGGATGCTGTGAGAAAAAACAAACACATGTTAGGAACCAAGATGGATGACATTCAGCTCTCCAGTCTCTCGTCTTCTGATACAGGCACTCCAAAAAATTCCAGCACCATGCCTCATATTGTGCAGTCTGATGCAATGAAATCTTCTCTGCTTGTAGATGCCTCAAATTCTGTATCCGTGTCATATGACATGTCACTTATTGACCTTGATATGTCCAGTTATCCTGCGAAAGTTCCTGCAGCAAATGAAACAGGGACTAGGTGAAAGAAGCCACTGCAGACAGGTAAGAAGAGTGTTTGTATTAGGAGGAAGAAAGATTGTCAGATCTTATACATGGTTTGGAAACCCTTGTTTGCTCCATTGTGTGCTGATATTTCTATCATATTGCCAAAAAGTGTGAACCCCCTGGGTACTCTCAAATGGTTACAAGAATTGTAGTCACTGATGTGTAAAACCTCCTGCAGAAATTGACTTCACCGGCCTATTTGTCCATGGTTGTCTGGCTTCGATGCCATTCATTGTAGATATGACTTTCGGTTGTCATACTTACCAAATCACTATTTCAATCACAAAATTGTTTTTAGATTTGTTGTTTTCTCTGCACAATTAAATGTACCATGGCTTCAGGATCACATAGCTTTAACAATGCTTATGCACCAATTATTTGATATTTGGATTGCACTTCATTTTCTGTTGGTTTAATATCTGAACTTGTACATGGTTTGTGTGATATTGAAACATATCTCTCAGCAATAGATGTCATGAGGTTTGTATGTTTATTGGTCTCAGCTTGGCTTTTGGCAGTTGTTGTAGATAAGCGGAAATAATTATTTATATGTTCTAGAAGTGTATGTTCAATGGCCAGAAAGCCTTAAACCTTGCCGAAAGATATAACCTCAAGAATCGCATGCAATGTTGCTAGATATTTTGGACATTTTCTCTTGTTTCGATTGTAAAACGCGTACAATTAATCCTGTTCTCGATGATCATTTTCAACTTCATGATTCACCACTTGCATGGGATGATGGTGTTATTGGGTGACAACAAAAATCACCTTCTATAATAACATCTACTGTATTTTAGTCAGGTGTGTCACCTCGGTGCGGTGGGAGGCAACAATGCCTTGCCTTTGTTTTTTCCAGCAAAACTGTCGGGTTCGACTCATGTTTGCCACCATGGGTGTGACGATTTTCCCTTTTCTTTGTAGGATTCTCCTACCTCCTATAGGAGCTATCATCTATTTTTGGGAGTCTCTCTTCCGAGTCTAGCCTCAATAGGTATATTCTAGAGAGCCTAGCAATGAGTTATTTGTTTGTAATATGTATGTAATATGTCAAAAATAAATAAATAAATAAAACATTTGCCATATTCATGTACTATAAAATCATTAGATCTCTCTCTTAACTTTATAGAAACAACTATTGAAAAACTCTTCATAAATTCATTGCTATTATCTACTAAAATTTTTCAAACTCATATATAAAGGACGCTGGACAAATTTTATATGGATGTATATTTAATCTAATGAAAGCGTATTTTCTATAGTTTTCAAGTTTGCCTAATCTTGTTTGAGGTAATCATATTCAAGTTCACATATGATTGTACATGCTAGGTGGTAGCCATGCAAAGATTTACCGGACAAGGTTGTTTATTATTATTTATATTATAAGTATCGTTACATCTACCAGGACTTTTAAATAAGGATTTTATAGTACGGTCCAAAACTAACACTACCCTCCCACTAGAAGGACTTCTGATTAATTTGTTCACATACCAGTGAGTCATGCGGTAATTATCCACTTTTTTCGCGGATCTGGTGCTCACACCCTACATTGATTGTGTAAAGTGATAGGATGGATTTGATCAACACGCCCAACCATTTGAGAGCACGTTGGTTGTTTGATAGTTAAGTAAGAAATGCATAGAAAAATCATTATATGTGATAAAAGAAAAAAGTTAATATTTATTTGAAGTGTTAAGATAAAATCATAACAATTTAATATAAACGTGTAAAATATGACATGACAACCAAGATAATGGTAATTAATTTAAAAATATTAAATATATGTTATTATTAAAATGACCAAGGAGACAACAATAATGATGGTATAACGTAATTTTAGTGCCAAAAGTATTTTAAAAATATTGCTCATGATGGCAATAATGGCCTGGATACACGTGGATTAGTTAAAAAAAAAAAATTGGCAACACATTCTTCATAAAATGTTAATGACTATGAGTATTAGTTTCTAAACATTATAGGTGAGATTAGTTTATAACTGATTAATGATTTTGCCAAGTAATCACCATATATATAGTGAGCTAAGGACATGAATTATACCTACAACTATAATTAAAATTTATACAAGTACGTTATAGGGAAATTATAATTACTCTGCTCGTGGTCACCAACTAATTAATAAGAATGAACATACCATAATAGAAAACTAAATGATGTATGATGTTGCTAGCCAAAATTAGGAGTAAATACTAACTTTCTGCATGTTAAAAATACAAAAAATAAAGAGTCTCACTATCACCTTTTACATTGGCAACTTAGCAAAGTTTAGATTCTAAAATAAAAGGAGAAGATTTGACTTAATTCATACTACAAAATAATTTGTAATTTCTTCTTAATCAATTTAATTATTGAGCTCCTGTATTTGAAACCTACCCCGCGCGGTCGTTGTCTGCTGCTTCATTTGCTCTCCTTTTATACTCTATTCTAGCGTACTTTAAGCCGCAAGCATTGCATAAACTCTACAACATAAATTGGAGAAGACAAATGAGAAAAAATGAATGTTATCAATAAAAAAGCGTACATACATATTTAAAGAGAGAGGGGATCATGTGTGAAAATTTGCATGGCTTTTCGTGCAAAATCCAATTTCGCAAATATCTCTCACACAAAATACAACAATGATGATGATGATGATAATTAGAACTATTATGAAATAAGTTATATATGAATTTTAATTATGAATTCCATTACCTTGTGGCCTAAGGGACCCTTACGCCACATAGGAGTACTAGTGGTTTTGCAATTGTAATTACTACATTCTAGCTGAGGAGTAGAGTAGCCTGATTGGCTTCTTGAACCACCAACAATGGAGCTCGAGCTTCCACTTCTATTAACCCTTCTCCTTGGGAAGTGATTGAGAACTGTGTAATTATTCATGGCACGCAGTGGTCGTACATTAGGGTTCATATTTAAGTTGGTGTTGGTTTGGGGCTGAGGACGGTAGGAGTAAAAAGGAGCAGCAGCTGCTGATGAAAAGCCTGTAAAACGTTGGCCACCAAATCTATACGCATTTGATTGCACATTATTTCTCATGTCATAGTGATTATTTCTCACCTGTAATATTAACATGTTGTTAGATTTAAATACAAGTTAGGAAATAGTTCTAAGTTATTATAATACATAAAAATAAACTATTGTATGTACATTTTTTTGAAGAGTTTAAGTATAAATAAAATCAAAATGCATAATGTAAACATTACGACAAATATTGTTAAGAAAATAAATAAATACCACGTGAGACATCATATGAGAATTCCTAATATATAACAATGAAGTAAATGTTATGGTTAGAGATTACTAAATATAGCAGTGACATTGAAGACAGCAACAACAATGGTAAGAAATTAATTTTACTACCAAAACAATTTAAAATCACTTGAAAAAGCAACTAGACGCGCATATAGGTGTCAAAATAATATATATATATATATATATATATATATCTATATATATTTATACTTTTATGATATTACCTACTTTGTAGAAGAATACAACAATTATTTAAGCACTAAAATTTCATGTTTTAAAATATATTAAAAAATATTTACAAAAATAATGAAGTTTAAAAGTATGTGTAATATGCATGTGGTTTTTTTTTTTTTTTTTTTTGTCTTCCTAATACATAATTATATGATAAATTCAGTTTATCATCTATTAATCATTAGATTCACTTGCTTTCATTTTCATTTTGTCATACTCACTTAGTAGCTCACAAGTCTTGGATTGACTTTATTAAATTCAGACGGAGAAAATAAGAGGCAATAGTTGTTGTCTCTGTATGCATGTGTGTTTTTTCAATTTAAGTGATCAGCATATGAAGAATAGTGTCTTTGAGAATGTTGCACGAAATTCCAAATTCCAAATGCTCATGTATAAAAAACAATTCAACCTAAATGCTTTTCTGCATAAACATAACCTTTTTTCATTTTAGTTATCGTACCTGAGTATTATTAGGGGTATCAATATTGTTGAGGTTGATACGGCCATGTGAGGTCATAATGGGAACAAAACCATACACTTGGGCATGAGTGTTCTCTTGAGGCACATCGACATTCTGTTTCAAACAAGAAAATTACAAACCAAAATATATAATTATTATCTTGTGTATACTTGCTATAGATAAAAACTTTTAGTAGAAAACATTACCAATAACAAAAATGATGCTAATAGTAATATCCATGATTTTAATAAACTTCAGGACAGTCTCGGCAATCGCAATTAAAATCTTCATAACTTTGATCAAGATTAATTTATACTGAGTTTTGTCAAGATCAAGATTAATTTAGACTGATTTTTGTCAAAATCAAGATCTACAGTTGGCAAAGATTATATACAAATATTTATCTATATATAATTTAGAGATAAAATCTTTACGTGCATAAAAATAATCCTAATTGAATGCTCGCAATATATTGACAAAACAAAATGACTGTAAGATCGACAAATATACTAGGAATCAACATAGAATAATTATTTAATACACTGCAAATTGTTTAAGATCATCAACCAATACACTGCAAATTGTCACTTTTTATGTATAAAAATAATTCCAAAATCATAAAACAATTATTTGATATAAATAATATATAATGTGTTTTATTTTTCATGATTGTTTAAGATCAGTAACTAAATAGATATGATTTTGATGAAATGGATACGTGGTCAAAAAATATATCAAACAAATGATTGTCCGATAGATCCACCATCTCCCATATGCACCACTATAAGACAACAATGGTGTTAATATATTAGATAAAAAATATGAACACTACAACCAAACAGGTCAATCATATCGGTCTGATTGATTATCCATATCGGGCAGCCGACCCAGCATGATTGCTACCGGTATGGATACCGATAGTATCCATACCAAACGCCTACCTGGTATAGATAATTGATATTCATACTGAACGATATTCGGTATAAATATGTTTAAGTCACGAGTCAACCCATAGGTGGACCCATGACATGTCCAATATCCATATAAGGCATATGCTCGATGTGGATATTGTTATGGGTGATTTTACGATCAGGCTAATTGGGCCGAGAAAGGCCCACAGTACGCGCCCAATGACTCGAAGACCTAGAAAAACTCAGTAATCAACCCATCTATCTGATCAAACGGCTGTTCATCGGCTTGCTCGCTCTTTTTGATTGTTGCTATGCTCATATTCCCAGTCTTCTCGCTGGTTATTAACCTGTTCGCTATTGAACCATATTACCTTGCTCGGTATCTGCCCGTCCCTGTGCTTGCTCATCAAATCAAATAAAAGCCCATCTGCTCTGATCAATCAGCTGCTCGCCAATCCGCACTCATGCTCGTTTACCTGCTAGTGTCTTAGATCTTTTGTCCGTTGAGTTATTTGATCGCCTGAGGGCTCGCCAACGACCTACCTCGTGACCTTTAGGAGGCCCAATTATCTTAAGCTTTGTTTGCTCGCTAAGTCAGCAAGATATTCTGTTCGTTGGAGAGGTTCATCTCTGCCCCGTCCATCACATCACAAATCAACATAAATCTAAACTGTCAGGTGAACTACAGCCCCAGACGTACCGTCCACGCCAACCCCATCAGATATTACAGCCTGGATTACGGGGATCTCACCTAACCCTCGTAGGTTAGCCGCCTAAACCCATGCTTTGAGCAGAATAAACCTGACACTGTCAGCCGCATTAAATGTAATTTTGGCGCATTAAATGCACTCTATTATTGTAATAGTAGTTTACTGTACATTATTTTATTGCATGTTACTATAGTTCTTCCCCTTCTCTATAAATAGGGGAGGACCCCCATTGTAAAAATGATGAATCTTTTAAGTGTCGTTACTCTACTAAAATAGTGAGAGAATGAATAGTGGACGTAGGCATCAAATTGGGTCAAACCATTTAAAAAACTTCCTGTGTCATCTCCTTCCTTCCTGACCTCATCTCCTTTGCTTCTTACTTCACTTATCCAACAACGCCAATCCAATACTACAGCTTGAGCCTAAAACACGAATCTGGTTAGTTAAATTCAGACATCGACAAATATTAACTACCTATACCGGATAGGTGCCCGGTACAACTATTTATTTTCATTTCGAGCTCTGACCTAGTATAAAGAAATTTGTCCATCTCAAGTCCATGCCCGGAATAGGTAATTATCTATATCAGGCATCCCAGTATAAATAATCCATTTTTTATTTTTTAATTAAATGGATTATCCATATCGAGCATCAAACCCATCCGATATGGATAATAAACACTGTCCATACCGGGTGGTCAGGCGCCCGATATGAATATTAATTTTTTTTTTTTTAATATTGTTAACGTCAGAAAATGGTTTCCTTAGTCAACGAGGTTGTTTTAGGGCCCAAGCTGCAGTTTCGGATGTTCAATAGAATGCATGTAAAGAAGTAAGAATGAGAAGGAAAGGTTAGAGGTGAGGAGAAAAGACACAGAAGATTTTTAGAGTGGTTCGACCCAAAAAGATGCCTACGTCCACTGTTCACTCTCTCACTATTTTGGCAGAGTAACGACACTCAAAAGTTGGATCCCCTTTATAGTGAAAATTGTCTCATATTTATAGAGAAGGGGGATATGCTACAATGAAACAGAATGAGACAAAAATAAACAGTTAACTATAATTACAATGATAGACAACATTTAATGCGTCGGAATCTCAATTACTGCGGTTGTCAGAGCATTAAATGCGGTCGAAAATACATTAAATGCGGTCGAATCCATCGTATCTAAGGTCTGCCCAAGGGAGATCTCTGATGACTGGACCGGATACACCATGATGGGTTCGGGATCACGATCACAACTTCTGGTGATATAGCGTGCATGGCACATTTTAGAACTGTACTCTGCATGGCGCTGTTGACTTCTGTTGACTCGGGATTCTCAAGAGCGAGGCGGGGATGGATCTTCCAGCGGACTGAGTACCAAGTCAGTTGGGAGAACAAGTGAATCTCTAATGAGTCGGGCTACCTAGAGAGTCGAGGAGGTGGATTATGAGTCGGCATGTTCGCGGCTGGTAATGGCAGTGAGGCAGGCAATGTCACAGGTGAAAGAGCCGGTATACGGCCACGCTCAGAGATTGGCGATCAGCTCAGCTAGATCATCTTGGGCAGGAAGGACTTGTTGAACATTTCTAACGGATGGCTCCTCTTGGGGAATACCTCAGTCGGGTGGGATTGGCGAAAAGGCAGATAGTCAATCGTGGCGGATAATCTGGCGAGCGAGCTTAGTAGTCAAGGCTGGCGGCCAGCGGTTAGTTTGAGTAAACAAAGCTGACGGAGAGATCGACGGTCTGAATGGCGGAGTAGATAGCGGTCAGAGCCAACTTTCAGAATGGGCGTATGCGGTCAGAATCAGCGGACAGGCAGAGTGATAGTGATTAGCGGTCACGGATGGGTCCTCCATCAGGAAGGCGGATCGGAAGAGATAGCGGATAATGGGGCCTTCTACCCACTGGGTCTATACTGTAGATCCTTCTGGGTCCGATTACTCTGATCGCTAAATTATCCATAACAAATATGAACTTTTTTAAAGGCCTAGTATAGATAATTAAATTAAAAGTTTTTATATTATTATCCATACTGGACAATTATTTTTCGGTACGGATAATTAACTTTAATAATAAAAAAATATATTATCCATATTTGACATTAAATACCCGGTATGGATAATTGGTATCCCTCGGTTTGAATATTCCAGTATCAATATTCTATTCCGTTGTAGTAAAAGCATAAATATAGTAATTTCAAAAATTAAAGATTAAAAAAATAATAATAAAGGAAGAAGTGATCATTTGCTCTTATGATAGAAATTAAGACGAAGTGATGATCTATAATCAATAGCACCAACCCATGTAAAAATCCATGCAAATCTAAACATGCAAAGGTGTTTGGAAATGAAAAAAAAAAAAATGTTGGATGAAGGGATGATATAAAAGAATATGAGGGAGAGACCTATATATACAGCTAGATCTCTGGTGAAGGGTGTGTTGCGAACCAAAATTAAAGAGAGGTTCAAGCTCAATTTATGGAGTTTTTAGAGGGAGAGCACTGGCGCTTCTATATGGCAGCCCGATAGATGTGAAGTTTACCTTTTGTTGATACATATATCTCATCATGTAAACATATTTTAGTGAATTTTATCTACTTCTAAATAAAACATATATAAGCGACAACGTTGTAGATTTCAATCATTTACTAATTGTAGCTCAAATATACTTTGAAAAACTTTTTACACATCAATTTTGTAAGTTATGGATGGTTGGAACGCGATTTATTTGTTTTCTCTTTTCCATTTCCTTTGCGTAGATACTAATTAAATTTTTTTTCCTATGCTTAAAAAACTCAAACTCAAGCATAATATGAACCTAAATTCTTATTATTATTATTGTTATTAGGAAATTTAGCAAAATTGCCCTAAATACAAACTAAAATGACAAAAATACCATTTGATGTAATTCAATTACAAATATGCCCCCAAATGACTAAAATTGCCTTATAACATCATAATTTGCATCAGGGCAGACCCTCCCCTTCATCTCACGGTAGACCTGAAACCTTCCCTTCATCTCACGGCAGACCAGAAACCTCCCCTTCATCTCACGGCAGACCAAGCAGACCCAAAACCTTCCCTTCATCTCACGGCAGACCAGGCAGACCCGAAACCTCCCCTTTATCTCACGGCAAACCCGAAATCACAAACTCCCCTTCATCTCATGGCAGACTCGAAACCACAAAAGCTTCTCCTCTTGCATCTCACGGCAGACCCGAAACCACAAAACCTTCTCCCCTTCATGGCAACAAATTCCTCCCCTTCACGGCAGTAATTCCTCCCCTTCACAGCGCCCTTCATGGCAAACCACTCACAACACCCCTTACGGCAGACCTGATTGAACCTGAAAACATGTTGTTAGAAAGATCAAGTTCTCTAAGGCCCTAAAACCTAGTAATAAACTCAGGGAAACTCCCTGAAAACTTATTGCTACCCAAATCAAGAAACTACAAGTTCTCGCAACTAGAGTTTCGCAGTGCAGGTTCGGAGAGAGTACCCGAAACTGAATTTCCATAAAGCCTGAGAGATACAAGCCTGTCACATAAATTCCAAATTGATAGAGCCAAAACACCACTCAAAAGATTATCACCCAAATCAATATCAGAGAGTGAAGAGCTGTAACCCAGCTCCAGAGGGATGGTTCCTTGCAGTGAGTTGATATTAAGATACAAACTTTAAAGCATAGACAACTCATCAATCTCTCTGGGGAGCGAACCAGAGAGGTTAGCTGATGGTAGCTGAAGAGAGAAAAGAGAAAAGGTGAAGAGAGGAGTCTTTATGTAGAGAAAGATTGGTCCATTGTGGTGAAAAGAGGTCACTGTAGGAGAGTGTAATGCCATTGGAGAATACCCATTTGAGTCCTCTCCACTGACACAGAAGCACCGTTAAGTTCCATGAAGATAAGAGCAAGCTCTCTATGTTACCCTGTAATGAGGCTTTTATCTTTCCTAAGAGAAGCTCAACATCCAATGCAGAAGAAGAAGAAAAGGATGCAGATAAATCAACGGCGAAGAAGAAGAAGAAAATGTACAAAGAGTAAAGTTTCAAAGACGCCATGAAAGAAGCAGAGAGACAGAAACAGTGAGAGTGAGAGTGAGAGAAAGAGGAAAGATGATAGTGTGGAGTTCTATGAGAGGGTTCTTCTTCTTTTCGAAAAGCTGACAGAGTGTTGATTCTGTGCATCTCATAGTCCAATAATTCGGGTCATCGACAATCTCATAGTCCACGACAAACCACTCAGGTTCAATTTTTTCACTTCAGGTCAACGGTTGACCCGATTTCGGGTCATCCTCTGATCCGAAGAGGAATTTTTCTTCTTCGGGTCAGCCTCTAACCCGAAGAGTAAATATACTCTTCGGGTGACTGACCCGAAGAGGGAAACTTTTCCTCTTCGGGTCAACCCCTGACCCGAAGAAGTAATTTCAGGTCTCTCAAACTGGTGGGGTTTCCAATTCAGATGATTTCGGGTTGCCCTTGCCATCGCCGATGGAGGGATTTATACCGCTGTCGACGATGACCTAACGTCGGCGTTCGGGTTCATCTGGTGTGGGATTGTGCTGGTGCGGTGTGGAATCAACCTGGTGGGATGTGTGTCTGTTGGCAGAATGAATGAAATGGGGTAATTATATTAAGGGCATTTTAGTCCTTTTAGGGTAGTTTTGCAAAATCATTTTTGTTAAGGGCATTGTTATCATTTTAGCTTGTATTTAGGGCAATTTTTCTAAATTCCCTTGTTATTTTTAAACTTGAACTAGATATAAATAAAATCTCTCAAAAGGCCTTATCATTTGAAATAGCCAGTACTTATAATATTAGATCAAAATTTACACCATATTTAGATAACGAGGATTGAACAAATAAATCAAAATCCAATTGTTGATCTCACTACTAACTAGAGTTTAAAAGGAAATATGTATATTTTGTTGTTAGAGCATCACAAATGTGAAGAAAAAGATGGGAAGAATCTGATAGTGGAAGTATAAAAACAGAGCGTGCAGAGCATGTATACCAATGGGTGTCATAACCTAATGTAGTAGTCTTTTGGGCTGTAAAGTCATCCATCAATATATATATATATATATATATATATGCAACTCCTCAAAGAACACCACGCATTAAAAGTCAAATTAGACAAATTCAACATCCACATGTACAACATCACTTGCTTAATAATGAAAATATTTTACAAGAATAGTCTAAAAATATTTGCTTTTTCGCTTTTTAATTTTATTATTCAAAAAATCTATATTAGCATTGTGTGTGGACTTTCTCACCATCAAGATGTCAAATCTCGTAAACAAAAGATGATTACTCGCATGATAAACCAAGAAAACTATCCACGCAAGTTCTAAAATGTGTTTGATGATAATTGGAACTTTAATAACTTAATGAATAAGGAGGTGTACACCATTTGCTAAGAAACAGAAAAAAAAATATATCACGTCTAGAAGTTTTAAAAACTTTTAGTGTTAATTACTCATTCTTTTCAAAATTATAAAAGCATCCCGAAACAAAATTACATTATATTTATTTAAATTGTAAAATACTAACCACATAATAAATTATAAAGGTAAAGATAAAGAGATATGTATACCTGTGTATAATTTTGATCATAGCGGTTGAAGTTGGCTTGACCATGTGGGGCCATATTGGGAACAAAATGAAATAATTGGTCTTGATTTTGATTACTGCATCCATTTGGTACCCCTAATTTTAGGGTCAGGTCAAGACTGTCATTTCCATTGTTGCGTTGGTTGTTTAAACCATCAACCAGTCGATTGATCCACTGAGAATCCATTAGCATCAATTTGAATTTGTATTGGACACTTGTGCTCTCTGATCGGCAATCCATATATTAGTTTGAATCTAATTATATATACATATATATATATATATATATATATATATCAATTATAGAGATACAGAGTGAGGTTTGGGCACGCAATAAAATGTTCGCCAAAATTAAAGTGTACTCCATGGATAAAACAAAATGGCCTAGTAGACTGACAAGTGTATATACTGCAAATTGGCACATTTTTCATGTGTGAGACTCCAAAGATTATCAGTAATATTAATTACCATCGGACCTAAAACTTTAAACTAATAGAAAATAATTTCATTATAGTATTTAAAACTTGAGATTATGTCCAATTATAATATTTAAAATTTAAGATTATGATACGTAAATACGTCCATTCACGTATAATGTGGATATGTAATAAATGATAGACACATTTTAAACGTTTTCTACCGTATAATATGTATAATGAGAAGACTTAGACACATTTTAAACGTTTTCTACCGTATAATATGTATAATGAGAAGACTTTCAGATAAAGGGGAGAGGAAAGAGTTTGAATCAGAAACCTTCAGGCTCTGAAATTATGTTAGTTACCATCAGATCCAAAAATTTAAACTAATAGAAATAATCCAATTTATAGTATTTAAAACCTGAGATTATGATACGTTAATAATTAGCAAAGTTGAGCCATATGGATACATCTAAATATTATTTATATAAATAATATAAAGTTTTTTATAAATTTAATTCTCCTCGTTCAATATAAATAAAATAAAATAAAATACACATATTCTGGTATGCACCAATATCAAGAATACAAAGTGGTCAAAAAAATAAAGAATAAGAAAAAAAAAATCATGTCAAATCAACTTGAAATACACTCATGTATACATAAAAGTATATTTTAATGTAAAATAGAAAAACCGATCCATAAAGTGCCTAGGTTTGCCATATAAATTGTAATACTACGTACACATTTTAAAAAGTTTACCACGATCTAGTAAACAATAAAAATTAAAAATATATATATGAAAAATTAATTACAAGCTTAGTGTATGAACTCAATTATGAAAGAACATAACAACTATTCTCCCCTTTTGGAGATAATCAGAAGTTCTAAAGAATACAAAACATAAATTATATAAAAAAAAAATTATAAACCAAATTTCTCTTTTTGATACCATACCTTTGTCATAAATACTACAACCAGAGTTTAATATCTAAAAATTAAAAGATAAAATTATGTGAAAGGATAAATGATCAATTAAATACTCAAATCTAGTTGATTCTCACTATTAACGACTCCATGTAAAACATATACAAATCTAGAGAAAATATAGGAAAAAATAAGGTGGTGTAAGAGATGCTTGTGCAATAATTAAATAAAAAAGGAGAGACTTACGCGGATAATAGATAGTGCGGATGCGATGTGAATAAAAGAGAGAGATTTGAACTCAATTTATCTTGCTTTCCAAGGAAGGGCTCTTTATAAATGGAAGGTGTGCAATTTATGGTATGTACAACTCATATACGTTTGTAAAGTTAAGTGAGCCGTTATTTTTCTTCTATAACTTGTAGTGGTAAAAATCGGCCCACAAAAGATGTGGTAGATGAGGGTGCAAGTAAAGCTCAAGATGGCGGCCCAATAGTTGACCCAATATCCAATCCAGTCCAACCAGCGCCGAGAATCTCGGGAGCCCACACTTAACAACAACGCTCAGAAAACTCAATAGACATATTGATAAGATTTGACCGAATTAATGGGGAGATTTCCCCAATTAATGTAGAGGCAAGAATCAAGCAAACGGATCGCTTGATCTTCGACTACTTTAACACCTCTCCAATGATCCGCTCTTTACTTCTAAAAAGGGAGCAACTGGAGAGGCAAAGAAATCTAATTCTAGATAACGTTACTTTGTTAAAATTCTCTCAGATGCTCAACCAGCATTTCTACTTAACACTTTTGCTTGACAGTCGACTACCATCATACTCAACTACTTATCCTAATCCAGTTTTAGCAACTTATTCACCTCTTTCATCATACACCATTGGTGCAATAATAAGTGGTATGACTATTTTTCCCTTTTATTTCCTTACCTTGATTATTAATCTGACTTCAACATCGGAGTGTCTTTGGTTGACATCATCCCGGTGTCAACGTAGCCCACTTTTTTTGTTAGACTTTTTGCGAGTTGCTAGGTCTCAAAAAACTGATCATAGAGTCAAGCTTCCACATCATAAACTATAGGAAACCACCCACTACAGTTTGACGTTGTTTGAGGGAACTCTATTCACCTTTTTCGTCGTACGCCATTAGTGCAATAATAAATGGTACGCTGTTCTTCCCTTTTATTTCTTTACCTTGATTATTAGTTTAATTTAAGTGTCAAAATACCTTTAGCCAACACCATCCTAGTGTCAAGGTAACCCACTCTTTTTGTTTGACTTTTTACAAGTTATTAGGTCTTCAAAAATTGATCATAGAGTCAAGCATCCACATCAGAAACTATAGGAAACCACCCATTACAGTTTGGTCTTGTTTGTGGGAAACTAGCAATCCAAATAAAAGGATTCGATCGAACAAATCAAACCGACAAAATGGTAGAACAACCAAATCAAACATTGCTTGAAGCCAGTTTAGTGTGTCACCATCGTAGGACCATCGTTAGATTAGGTTTGATAATGATTAATGATTTAGTTTAGATGATTTTTGATGTTTGGTTTTCAAGTTTTTTTTAGGTTTCCAAGCTTTCGCTTAATGATGTTTGATGATTTTTTTTTTTTTTTGGTCCGATTTTTGTAGGTTTGATGACAATCGATTATTAGAGTTTGATATTTTTGATGATTTTGAGATTGAAGATAGGTTAAAAATGATTTAAGATGATTTTTTTTTTTTTTATCTCAAGGTTTTTTTTTTTTTTTAAGATGATGATGTTTAAGATGATGATGTTCTGGTTTTTGATGAAATTGATAAAGATATATTGATGTTCTAGTTGATGTTTAAGGTTACACATCGTTTCAGATAGAGTTCCAAATTTATTGACATTCTATATAACGTTTTGGCTGTTGATGATATTATTTTTTCATTTTTTTTTTTTTTTTGGTTTTGGAGATTGGATCTCCTTTTTTTTCTTTCTAATTTCATTTTTTATTTTTTTAAATATGTTTTTTTTATTTTTTATTTGATCAACTTGGTCAATTTAATACAATTTATTTTAAATTTTTTATGTTTATATTTTAATATTATTTAAACCAAGGGTAAATTCGATATTTTAAGGTTTTCTAATTTTTTTTGTTAAAAATTTGACAATATAGAGGATTTTAGATAAAAATAAACATAGTGTGGTAAAATGCACAATATGTCAAAAGTTATAAGATATTTTTAGGATTTTCTCTATATTTAAATGATCATTGTAAGCGACTAAAAAAAGAAAGTGGAATGACTAGTAAGTTCTCATCAAATGTTGCAAAGAAAAACATTATACAAGATTTTTGACGTCACTAGTGCTGTTTATTTATTATTTATTTTGGGTGATTTATGCATAGCCAACGTTATCATCAAATTACATATGTGCATCTATCTATGTCCATAAGCATCAGTGGCTTAGATTTCTCTTATTGTTACATGAGTAAACTTTTTAGCTTATTTTATATCATATATAATATCTAATCTCGTCAAATCATCATAAACTTCTGGATGTTAATGTCAATAAAGTTTCAATTATATTTAAAAGAAATAAAAAAGTGAATTGTCTTTGATTTTAGGGAAAATCCTAAAAAGCCCCGACTTTTGATAATATATCTTTTATTTTTTTCCATCACGTGATTTCGTTTTTATCCGAAATACCATCTGACATTAAAATAAACATTTAAAGTATCCCCTAAAATTATGATTTCGTTTTTATCTAAAATATCGTTTAACATTAAATTAAACAAACTTAGAGTTGTTGTTTCTCATTGTTCTTGGACAAGAACTTTTATTTATAATCATTTAATGAGTTAAACTTTTGTTTATGATCACTTTATAGATTAAATCCTAATTTGTATTTGTTTTATGAATTGAATCTTTATTTGTAATTATCATTTGAAATATTTGAATTTATATATGATAATGTAATATTAGGAATGTTATTTATAATTATTATAAACTTCTTCAATATTTCAAATAATATTTAAGCTGGTTAATCCAATTTAATCCAACCTGACTAATATTGGATTGAGTTGAAATATGTTCAACACGATTTATATTCGATTGGAAGATTTCCAACCTAACTTGACTTGACAAATGCCCACCCCTACTAATGAATCTTCATGAAGTTTATATGTTTTCATGGAGATGAATCTCCATATACTCATTGATAGGTTTCTCTCTAACCACACTAGCTAGGCGACCTGCCCGACACCCCACGGTGGCATTCTAGTCGAGATCTGCACTGATTGGAAAGTTCTCGTGGAGCAAAACCTCTTTCTCTACTGAAAAACTTTTGAATCTTTTTTAAAACTCTTTTAGTTATGAAAATGGGTGAAAATTTTGTTAATTGAAAACAACTTTATGAAACAGATTTTTACAAAAATCCGGCAACACGACGACTATTTTATGAAGATTTCCACCCTATAGTATTATACAAAACATGTATAATTCGAATCAATAAATTTTCTCAATCTACTAGGCCTTAGGCCCTTTTTCAAATACCACAAATAAATGCAAATATGCTTTCAAGGTAAAATAACTTAATCATGTGGAAATCAAACTTACTTTAAAAATCTTAAAACATCGTTACTGAAAATATGATAAAATCCGTTATCCAAAATAATATTTACAACATGAGATAAATCTGAAAATAAAGTAATGCAATAAATGAGAACTCGACTGAAAACTAGTACAACATTGTCGCGTCTCTAACTCATCTGTACGTTCAATGGAGATGCTTCCGCTACTTTGCTTAGACCTGCACCTGGGAAGAATTTTATAAAACATGGAAAACAGTGGTGAGAATAACTCAATGAATGGGTAATTTAATTTAAACTATACTTTCACTTAAAATAATATTCTTATCAAAATAGATTGGAAAAACTACTATTTATTTTACTTTTCTAAAAATTGTAAAACTCATTTTAAATGCAGAAGAGACTTTATTAAACTTGTCTTAAATTGGTTTTCTTATTTTTCTAAACTTACGTCCATCGACGTATCTCATTTCCTTAATTAGCCTATATGGCAACCCAGTAAACTTATTCTCCGAGACTATATTACTACTTGACATGGTATTAATATTAAAAATTTTCTATTTAAGTGTTCTAAGATGCAGGAACTTGGGATTACGATTTCCTCCAACATCAAGAAATGCGAAAACTTGGGATTACGTTTTTCCCCAACATCAGAAAATGCGGGAACTTGGAATTACGTTTCCCCTCGACATTTAGGCGATACGGGAACTTGGGATTACGATTCGCCTCGTCCCTTGTCATACACGCATAGGATACCTCAGTCGAGTAATGGTAGAGGTTAAGTTAAACTAAAGGCATCTAAAAATCTTTTAATATACTTAAAACTTGTGCTTAACTTTTATTTACTTGCATGGAAGCATATTGATCACTTTTAGAAATCTTATGAGTATTTTGTTTCTATCTTGTGGTTTAAAAACCAAATAATTTCTTTTTTAAGGCAAAAGCCTAAACTTTTTCAAAACTAACTTCCATACATATTTTCTATGCATGTATATCATTTAAACTTTTTAATTTGCTTGAGAATAAACGCATTTATAGCATAACTTGAGTAAACTTATACATGCATTAAAGTAAAACAATAACATGCTAAAGTTTATATATAAATAAGTGTATTCAAATATAAATAATCGCATGTAATAAAATTCATGAGAACTTTATAAAACTCCGCACTCACGACTTGCGTCCAATAATTTATCCACCACTTTTGTTACGGTTCTCCCCCGTTCGCCGGTTTACCTTTCGAAATCATAACATTTCACAAAAATGTAATCCCGTTGAAACCTTACAATTTCAACTACTTTTTCAACTATTTCAAACCAACGATAATGTCATTCATTCTCAATCAGTATCATCAAAATCACACTCAAATGGCTTCAATAAATTAATTTTTCAATACACAACGAATAAATAACAAACTTTCGCGATTTCGAAAATTTTTATCGCGAACAATCATTTTCAAACGTTTCGCGCGACTATTTTCGTTTCGATTCGAACTTAACGTCAATGCAACTTACTATTTCACGCAAATCATTGAAAACGAAGATTCAAACACTTCAACACACATAAATGAAAGTCATGGCAGCATACTACACATTAATTCAATTTCCGTTTTGACTCTGAAAATCGACGATTTAATATATTCGCGCGTAACAAAAACTATCCACTTAACTTTAACATATTTCAATCCATCCTAACGTCAACATTTATCACTTAAATGATCTTAATTACACATCATGGTAGCTTGTTAACATCATATATATTTTCACATTCAACAACGAAAATCATAAATTAAACACATTCGCATTTGCGGAAAACTTATTCGAATCACTCGGAAATTATTTTTTAATAATCGAACGACTATTCGATACTTTAAAATACACCATTAGGCATCATTTTTCACGTCGACGAACTCGAAAATGAAAACACAACATAACAACCCCTAACTTGCAATATAACAGCCCTTACAACACATTTTCACAATGAATTCAACATTGAAAATTCATCTGCAATCATAACAAAACAATATCAGATGAACCTCTGCACTAACGAGATTCTAAATCCTAAAACTCAATCATATAATCATCAAATTTCATCCATAACTCATCCTAAATATTTTCCATCAAACGAAGTCCAAAAAGAAAAAACTCAACACACATTTCGAACCTTAATTCAAAACCTCGAAACACTTACACGAAGGAGCTGCCCAATCTCTTATCTTTTCAGAGAGCTTCCTTCGATCCAAACAACACATGCAACCTTTAAAATCACTCAAAACATCACAATAAAACCAATTGGGATAGCACTTACCCTTGCATAAGCTATTTTTCACTTCGAAACAGCCCCCAAACGTCATTGACAGCATGCCAACACCAAGAAATCAATCACGGTTGCAAGCAACTTCTTCTTCACCTGTATGCACGAGTTGAATCCACTTAAAAACAGCTCTTAAAACTCCTTCAAATGGATGCTGCAGCTACTGGTTGAAGACCTAAACTCAGATTTGCTGAAGACGGAATGGAGGAGGGAAGAATGGTAGCTACATAGCTTGAGTTTGCTTGATGAGTTTCTCGGTTCAGATCTTCAAGTTTCCTCAAGTTCTTCCCTTCATCATGAGCTCACTCATGGTCCTCTTACTCTACTTTATGAGCTGCACTCACACATATAAGCTCACGAGTTCAGCTCTCATGGCAGCTTGTCTGTGCTTCTCTTCTTACTTCATTTCTCTCTCGATTTTGCTTGGATGGAAGAAGATGATGACAAGCTCTCGATTATGGCTTCAATGACCGAGTTCTTTTCTCTCTTACTCAACTCTCTCTCGACTTGAATGGTAGAAGAAAAAGACGATGAAAGCTCTCTCTTTTATTGATTTAAATAAGTGACGCATGACATATATATATAGTTCTTCCTCAACACAATGACCAAAATTAGCTCTTCCTCATCTTATCATTTCAATTTAATACATATATATATATATATATATTGTTTCTAATTGCTTGACGCATGACACTCATTTCACTTACTAACTTAATACTTGTCATCTACTAACTTTGCATACTTTACACGTCTCCTTCATGCACCTTATCACCTCTTTTTTCGTGACACTTACTTTTCACGTGCTTTCCCATTGCGCTTATGAATTCGAATTCGTTTCCGTCCATCCGGGAATCCACTTATAACTCAATTTTCGCCTCTGGAATTATTTTAAAATTTCAATTTCATCTCCAAGCATTCGGAATTATTTTACTTCTCTAAAAATATTTCATACAATCCGAAATCAAAAAATATTCTTTCGTCTGATAATTTTTTCGAATAGTTTAAAATCTATCCGAATGGATTCATTTTCGATCTGTTTTACTTTTATTTAACTCGAAATTAATTTTCGAAACTTTCCAATCACTTATTTCGCTTTTTGAAAAATTTTTATTCCTGCAGATTCTTTCCGTTCGAAAATGCGATCTATCTGAAAATAGTTTATTTTCCCACGAACGAGGTTTTGAGTTTTACACCCATCTTCTCTAGTCATTTATTATTATTATCTCCTTGTTAGATCTTTAAGGAGTCTAGATGTTTTTATGGAGCTAGATCTCCATGTATTCATCTTCTCTGTATTTTAATATGTTTTAATATTATTTAATAAATTTCTTGAGGGTGTAACGGTCTTTCTCATACTTATTTAGTTATTTTAGAGAAAAGGGGTTGGTGAATAAGCAAAATTAGAGGGAAAATTTTAAGTACACCCTTTGTGTAATTATGTCAGTTAAAAATATTTGGGTTTAAAATGGGGACATAATACCCAATCAAATCAGATCTCATGCGGTCCTAAATTTGTACTAGTTAGATCCACCTTGAACGTAAAATATTAAAATAATAAAATGACTTAAGTTGAATCTGGAGCCTAGATTGACGATATTTTCACCCCTTAACAACTCTACATACACCCTTTTTTGTATTTATATCTCACTAAGATTTTTAAAAATTTATATTCTATAGGTACACCCGATATATTACTAATTATATTCATTCATTTGTTCATCTTATAAATATTATATGTAAATAATTATAATGGTAATTAAATTAATTAAATCAAATCATTAAAAAAAAGTCAAACTTTCTTTTTTATTAGTTTATACTTGCTTTAATGCTCCGTTTCATGTTTATAGTTTTTCCATCTTATTTTCCCTTTCATATTCATATTTTCTCTGTTTCATGTAAAACTATCAAACAAAACTAAAAACCTCAATTTTCACTCAAGCCATGCTTTAACCAACTCAAAAGAAAAAAAAAAAAAAAAAAGGCAAAACAAAAACAAAAAGCGTATTGAGATTTCCAGTTGGAGTACTCAAAACCCTTTAAATCTAAACTTTCATTTTCACCATTTATAAAACCTCTAAAAACATAACAAAAGGCTCTAATATTTAACTACCCTTTATCAAAACAAACCAAGTTTCTTTATTAAGATTTGAAGTTAGATTATTCAAATTTAATCATAATAATAACAATATCATCTTTTAATTAAAAAGTTAATAATTTAATTTAAAGGTAATATAAAAATATTAAAAATGTAAAAATTAAGAAACGCATATGTGGTTTTAGAGTGGTGGAAATATCGCCACTCAAAGAGAGGGTGCATGCGAGTCCGTATCAAGTTTAAGCCTAGATCGGCAGATGGGCTACTCAGAGCCTAATAAAGCTACAAAAGTCACTTCCTCCTTGCATGGTTGTAGGGTTTCTTTTAAGTTATTATCGTGACTGTAAGTTATATTTCCTTATTTTCTTACACTTTAGGTATTTGTTGAAGCCGCTAGAAAGCGAGCCGGCCTCCAAGGAAAAACCACCATCACCATTTATTAATAAGTCTACAATTTTGTATTTTGTCGAATTCCACATGCCTTTTATGAGAAGGAAATGCAAAGTTTCTTCTTTTTCTATGTTTTATTTATGGATAATTAATAATATGTTATTTGATTGCTACTTCGATTGTTTTGTTTTTTCACAACTTTCTCTAGCCAATTTGACCTCATCAAGAGGCTCAGGATTGCTCACAATAAAAAAGTAAAAACACAAGATTATGATGTTAATAACTCGTTCCTAATATGTATGCTTAATCAATATTCAAATATGCTAATATTCCATTGGTGTTGAAGGGACCCAACCCAGATTTAACCTCTTGAATCCGTGGGAAGCCTTCCCGATACTTCAACGGATTCCGAAAACCTTTTCTTTAAACAATTAACTTAGGAATTCGTGGAGCGAACTCAATTAAAACATTTATTCTTTTCATCAACTATCGGAAAATGTGGTGGGAAATAATTTTTTTTTTCTTTTTCTATGAAAACCAACAAACCATTTATTCCATTAAAAATTTTGCGGAAAAACGGACAGAGTTTCCTCTGTTTTTCGAATATCCCAATTTTTACAAAACCTGTAGATAAAATCATAAACACTTTTAAAATTCATTCATTTTCTCCACTACCATATCAGGACCTCAAGTCCACCACAATTTAATCACAAGAATATTTAAAAACTTTCAGTAGAATCATTTTTATCCATAAAATAAAACATATGCATTATGTACAATTCAAAAATATTTTCTGAAATATTTTTGGGCTTGAGTTTGAGTACTCCCAAACGCCTACGTACCTCGATTATCTACAGAGGATCAAAGCCCTCGTAGTTCAGAGTTTAATTATGCATATACGTATATACAATACAAAAGAATGATGTAATTTACAAAACATAAAACCATGACATATTTATAGCCCAAAAATTTTATACATATTTTCAAGTCGTCGTCTATAAAAAGGCTACCTACGACTGCCCAGGAGGATGCTCAGTCTGCTCCCTAATCTCAATTCCTAAAAATTTTATTAAAATATTTTGGGAGAGTGAGCTAAAAATAGCTCAGTGAGTGTGCAGTTTAATAATAAAATACTTTTCCATATCTTTCAGTAAAATCATAACATTTACATAAATAAATAAAACATTTCATTTCATTTATCAATTATATAAATCATAAACATACATTGTTAAAAACAATCTTTAACATTTCCATCACAACCAATGGAACCCAGGGAAATAATTAACCAACCGACCTAAAAAAGCGACGGTGGCGAGACGATCTACTTCCAGTCATAAAACCACTACGCTGTGGATAAAATCACGCCTTGCGCAGGGTAACCGTCATAATAATACTTTATAATGTGTAAAGGCAATTCTATAATTTCTATCTCTTCCCTTAGTTAGTAACCTATTTTTTTACCCGTAAACCTTTACACATTTAAAGTATCTCGGCCGATTATCCAGTCATTTCAGTCATGATAGGGTTTAAGATAACCATCGGCTAAAAATCCTTTATAAACAACATTTCATTTAAAAACTAAAACTATTTCTTTTATGCTTTCCATAAACATTTGATTTGTCAAGATTTTTCTTAAAAATCAAAACCTTAACTCTCGAGTCTTTTTCCGTAAACCTGATATCAAAACTTAAAACATTTATATAATCGAAACAATTATATCCAAATCATAAACGTATATAAAATATATATATACCAATATATATACTTAAAAGAAACGTATATATATACAAATATATACTTAAACAAAACATATATATATAAACAAAACATATATATATATATAGTTTTACACTCACGGTTTCGCTTCCGTTCGCTAAGTTCCAATTCGAGGAACCCTCTTCACCTCTTACCTGTCTCGATGTCCGTTAGAAAAACTTCCAATTCACTTGAGTTTGATATCAGTAGCTGTTCTAAGATTCTCACGGCATCCAAATCCTTCCATTTCAGCTTGTCCAACTTGAACTACTGTTGACCATCATCTTCACGCCTACCCCTGCCATTTTTCACCATTCCTTGGCTTCATCCAGTTGCTTCCATCTCAGCTTTTTCTGGTCTCAGCTCACCCGAACTTGCTTTTCTTCGCCCGCGGTCTGTTGAGCTCGTCAACAGCCCGTCATACTTCAGCTTCTTCCCGATTTTTGGTCTGACTTCCTCACTTTCAGATCTGGTTTTCTGGCCTGAAATCAGCTACTCAACTAGCTCCTTCAAGCCTCCATCTCAGCATGATAACACCCCTTAGATGATCGATCTTCTTGCTCCTTCACTTGGCTACCGAGAGACGATGAGATTGCCGAGTGAGGTTTGTCTTCAATTCTGTTGTCGGGTCTGTCTTTGGGTGAGTGTGAGAGTGAGCGTCTCTGGTAGTCCATATCTGAGTTGGAAGAAGACCCATTTAATTGCTTCACAATTTGCCCAAACGCCCCTCCATTATTCTCAATTATGCCAGCTTAACTTTCAACCAAAGTTTTACATGTTTACCCCTCTTTTACTAACATTTTTATTACTCTCACTTATTCTTTTCCAATCATGTCCCTACTCATTTTTAACTTATACTTAACACTCCCTAATAACCTCTTTTCATCCTCATAAACTTATATTACTCATAAAAAATGTATCTCATAAAAGTAAATACGTTAAATCCGTCAATTTCCATAACAATTGTAATATCGATAATATTTACCATTATTTCTCTCAATAGTATTTCTAAAATATTCCACACTTATCAATTCATCAAATTAACCTCATAAACATTCAATTAAGCTCATAATTATTCACTTGCATCACATAAAAAAATATCTCACAATGGTGGAATATTTTTAAAAATACAATCGCATTTAACGTTTTTCTCTCTATATAGATATATATTCCTAAGCATGAAGGATTTGGTCTTAACAGGTGTATTGTGAATTTTGATTGGACGTGTTTGATCGGCATCATGTACATATAGCGTATGATTTTTCTACGAGTTATATTGTTCATCAACTCTTTCTTGGTTTAATCTGAAAACTATGATTACGACTATGTTAGCCTGAGATATGTGACGCTTTTGTTCTACGGCCTGAGGTCAACATTTCATATTTTCATTTTGTATATGAAAGAATTCAAAGAATTCAAAGCAGTATATAAAATTCAATATACAATGTAAAACGAAATCGAAAGTGTACCTATTTCTGCGCAGCGAAAATTCCTCTAGATTATTTGAATTGGTCAACTGGTCGGATTCTAATCACATAGGCGGGAAAGGGATCTCAAATCACAATGTAATTTGCCTTGCCATATGTTTTCTCTGTTTTTACTCTTTTCTCTATGTTTACACTATTCTATGTTGTATATTGAGAAATAATTCTTCATCAAACTTTACAAATGAAATACAACAAATATTTATAGGGGTAGTGGTTATTTTTTGATAACTACCGGTAACCACCAGTAACTGTAAATGGTTACTTACTTTTATCTAAATCTATTTCATTTGGATTAGGTCATGGATTTTGGTCATCTTGGGTGGACCCGACCCAACAACCTAATAACCCAACATTTCTCGCTCACACAAGATAAACCAAACGGAACTTATAAAGAAAACACTTATGACCCCTTTATGATAAGGAGTACATATATTCATACAGGTAAATACACCGTATGACCTATGAATAATTATATATGTAATGTGGCTTGTTTTCAAATCTCAATTGTACTGTTATACAAGAGATTGTAAATATATTCATTATTATATCCTAGATTTAATAGAATTTTATTTGCTCAAACATATTTAATCTCTTAACATAATATGTTCGATCCTCCAATATCCCATATAATTACAATTGCAATTCCAAATTGCAATTAATCATGACTAGTAATTATAAGAACAAAATAAAATTCATTAAATCTTCCTGTCTCACTTTCGTCCCTCAATCAACAAAAATGACTGACATCATAGTAATGTCTCATAGGCCCATTATCATAGCCATAGGATACACTAATGATACAAACATCACCTCGTTACTTTAAAACAAAGTGAACAGTCATTAAGGACATAGGTAGAAGTTTTACAAATTTCAATGGAACTTACATAATGATGAATCAGGGATAAGTTCAGTCATCTTTCATATCGATCACAATAAGCACACGCGGTATGAAACACATGTTATAGTGAATCTTGTCATTCAATAAAGACGCGTATGTCTTTTATAATTAGATTATTCACTGTACAAATCTTAGTTAAGATGCTCCCTTCGCACCTAACCTAAGTTTCTAAAAGCTCGCCCTTCAAGCGCTTTTATCAAGAAACTCACATCTGGTTTAATCAGGTTCTCATAATGATGAGGATACATCATGAGCAGCTCAATAATTGATTTAGGTAGAATCTCATCTTGATTTTAAGGTAACGTTCTATATATTTCAAGCCCTTAAAAGAGTAACCTCATTTTTTATCATCTAAAAATACATGTGTCTTATCTTGGCTTGCTTTTTTAGCAACCAAGGCGACTTTACGTGTAAGAATATCAGTCTCAAAACCTAACGACATACTTTCATATATAATCTATGTGAAATGAATATATGCTAGTTTTAAATAATCATAATGACGTATCTAATCATAAAATAGATATAGTTTAACGTAACAATTTTAACATTACAATTTATACAACTCCAAAGATTCAACATGCGATATAAATAATCTCTTGTCACAACTTTTGTGAGTGGATCTATAATCATCTCACACGTAGATACACACTTAATTGTTACATTTTTTTTATCACTATATCTTTGATGAAATTCTAATTAATCTCTATATGTTTCGATTTACTGTGATATTTTTCATCTTTGATATAGGTAATTACTACCTGACTATCACAGTATGCAATAACTGGCTTTTACACATTAGTTTCGAATTTAGATTCTCTAAGAATCTTTTGAGCTGGACTATTTCCTGGACTGCAGTTGAGCATGCTATAAATATAGTTTTCATGATGGACAGTGTAATGCATGACAGCTTCTTGCTACTCCAAGAAATAGCACATTGGCTGAGCAAAAGCATAATAAATACAGATTTTGCTCATCCAAATCACCTCTCTTATCAACGTCTATATACCTAATTAGATGCATGTTGGTACCTTAGTGTTATGGGTGATCTTACGATCCCCAATTGGGCCAAAGGAGACCCACGATATGGGCCTAATGACCTGAAAACCCGAAAAAGCCCTGTAATCGATCCACCTATCCGATCGAGCGGGTGTTCGCTGACTTGCTCGCTTTGCTGATTGTTACTATACTTATATTCCCAGTCTCCCTGCTAGTCGTCAACCTGCTCATTATTGAAGCCTAGTACCCTACTCGATATCCTACTCAGTACCTGTCCATCCCCGTGCTCACCCATCAGATAGAATAATAGTCCGTTTGCTTTGATCAATCAGCTGTTCGCCAATCAACACTCATACTTGCTTACCTGCTCGTGTCTTAGATCTTTTACCCATTGAATTATCTGACCATCGGGAGGTTCGCCAGCGGACTTACCCCGTGACCTGTGGGGGGCCCGATTTGTAAAACCTAAAACCGCGTTCGTCAGAGGACAAAAATATTTTTCCAATGGATTGCGTCCGATCGGAAAAATATAATTATCGAGTCCGAAAATAATTGGAATAATTATTTGAGAATAAGAAAAATAAATTGAGTTCGCGAAGACAGATTTGAGATTTATTAAATAATTCCAAGAGTACGAACCCGAGATTTAATCAAAAGCGGATTTCAGGACAGACGGATGGAAACGGAATCCGGGCTTGGAAATTAGAGCTAGAAGGCATGAGAAATAAAATAAAGATAATGCATGGTGGTGACACGTGTCACACATGCAAGCAATGAGCGATACAAGTGTCCAAGAGAATCAAAAGCAAATATATATTAAAAGATTAAAAATCAAGAAAGGAAGTAAGCAAGCAAGTGTCATTCGGTCATCCATCAAAACAAAAGCCAATGTTATTCGGTCCATGCTTGACCAAACCGAAACCATCTTATGAGAGAGTGAAGCAAGGTAAAACAAGAAGCTATAGACTCGGTTTGCATTTCTAACCCAAAACAGAAAGTGAGTTGTGTATGTGTACTGCTCGTGGAAGAAGAGAGAATAGAGAGCTAGAGAGTGAGCGTGAGAGATAGAGAGAACGAGAAGGGAACGAGTTGCTGTCTTCAGACCGAGATGATGCAAGAAGAAGGAGCGAGCAGATCTGAAGCATCTGGACGCATGCAAGACCAGATTTGAGAGTAATCTTCAATCCAGCAGCTGCTTGTAGCATCTGAGCAAGCTAGGAACAAGCTGGAGCAAGCAGATCGTGCATGCAAGCAAGAGGGGGTGAGCTGCTGCCTTTGTCGCTGCTGTTGAACCAGGTGCTGTCTGATCGTGAGCTGCTGCCGGCGAGTGTAACTGCTGGCGTGAGGAGTTGAGTTGCTGCCTTGTGCTGCCGTAAGTTGACCAGTGCTGTCGCTGCCTTTGCTGGGTGCTGTCACCGTGACCAAGTGCTGCCATTGTGGGCTGTTGCGTTGCTGTTGAAGTTGTTGCCGTCGCCGCTGCTGTCACGTTGCTGCCGATTGCTGCCGTGTGCTGTCATCGTAAGCTGCTGTTGTCAAGTCTGTTCAAGTGCACCATTTCAGACCTGAAAGAAAGCAGAAGGAAGCGAAGACAGTGGCTGGTGGAAGAAGAAGCTTGCTGTCGCGAGTGATTCGTCATCGTTGCACTTGCTCGGAAGTTGTTTCGAAGCGAAACTGTTAAGGTAAGTGCTGCCCCATTTTCTGTGTTGAGACGTTTTGGTAATTAGTAAAGTGACCATGTGAATAGAATTGAGAAAAGTGATGATATTATGCTTGGGTTTAGGATTGAGAACCTCGTTAGTGCAGAGGTTCGCTCGTTGATATTGCGATTGTGTTTTTATCATTGATCGTATTCGTTGTATTATGTTACGGGCTATTAGACGAATAGTTAAAGGCTGTTCAATTATGTTTTTAGTTTCACGTTTGTTGATGTGGAAATTGGATAGTATTAGTGTGTTTTAAGTATCGAATAGTCGTTCGGATATTTAGAAATCGTTTCCGAGCGATTCGGTTTAATTTTTCCTCGAATGCGAGCGTTGTTAATTTGTGATTTTTGTTGTCGAATATGAAAGTATTAGTGAGGTTAGCTCGCTGCCCCAAGATTGTTATTAAGCCGTTAAAGTGTTAAAGTTGAAGTTAGGATAGTTTGAGTTATAATAAAGTTAATCGGATAGTTTTTGTTTCGAGCGAAATCGTTAATTGTCTAAATTTCGGAGTTGAAAACGGAAATGAATATTCATTAAGCTTGCTGCCATATTTTTCTTCTTTATACTTAATCATGTTTGAATATTCGTTTGCAGTGTTTTAAGTAAAGTCACGAGTTGAAATTGTCGATAAGTTTACTTAAAAACAAAGGAATCGCGCGAAATGCTAAAATCGATAAATCGCAATAACTAGTTGAAATCGCATAAGCTTTATGTTAGCCGTTTGGTTTCGAATCTTCTTTTCATTGAATCTTTTAGAATATGATTTTTGATGATGTTACTTTAAGATTCGGATGGCATAGTTGTTGATTTTGTAACCGTAGAGTTTTGAGTAGTTATGTTGTGATAACGAATCGGTTTAAATAGCCTTCGCGTGCGATTATGAGTTTCTATTTTGTTATCATGTGAGGATGGTCACTTGAGTTATTGTGATTAGAAATCCTCGTATGGCTTAAAGTTTAGTTGCGCGCGAGTTATATTTTAACGACATCCCGATCGAAATCAAATGTAGGTGAATCGAAAACCGAACGAGAGCTATATCAGGAGAGGTTGATCAGTTATTGGAAGCAAGTTGTGAGTGTACATTTTTATTAAGCTTTCACGAATTCTGTTATATGACATTATTAATGCGATGTAGTTTATTATTTATGTTATTCAAGTAACATTTTAGAATATTATAGCTTTCCCTATAATGCTCATATAGTTGTATATATGTATTTAGTCATAAAGATACTTGAGACGTTCTTTCAATAATTAAGTTTTCGCTCTAGAAGAAAACGAAACACTTATGAGATAATTTTTAAAGGTAATTTATATCTCTTTAGTTATCTTAACTTCTAGCAGAATCCGGTCGAGGTACCCTATGCGTGTATAATACTGACGGGGGGAATCGTAATCCCAAGTTCCCGTACGCCTAATAGACGGGGGGAATCGTAATTCCAAGTTCCCGTACGGCTTAACATTCGAGGGGAATCGTAATCCCAAGTTCCCGTATATATTCAGATGTTGGGGGGAATCGTAATCCCAAGTTCCCGCATCTTAGTACATGCAAACAGAAAAGTTCTAATATTTCATGTCATATAGATATTTAGTTTAAGAGCTTAAGAGAATAAGTTGTTCTAGAGTTACCCTTCTAAGTTGAAATACGTCAATAGACGTTAGTTTAGAATAAAAAGAATCTTTTGCTTATATAAGCCATATCATTTTCAAAATACTAATGAAAGTAGAATTTATTATTTATGTGCACTCACTGAGTTATTCTCACCATCATTTTCTGTTTTATTTAAATTCCTCCCCAGGTGTAGGAGCGAGCATCGCGGCGGAGGTATCTCCATCTGTTGTACAGGCGAGCTGCAGACGCGATCACGCTGCACTAGTTTTTTTTTTAAACATGCTATTATGTATTGCATTTATTATCATTTTTCAGATTTCTCAAGTTTTGTAAATATTGTTTTGGGTAAAGTATTTTATGTAAATATCATGTATGTCGTTTTAAGATTTTATTCAGTTACTTTCCGCTTTATTGTATGATTATGAGTTTTAAAAGGGCCTGAGGCCTATTGATTAGTGAAATAATTGTGAATACAATTATACAGGTTTTGTGAAGCATTAAACAGAGTGGAATTTTTGAAAAACAGCCGTTGTGCTGCCGGATTTTCGTAAAAATCCTATTTTCATAAAGTTATTTTCAACGAACAAAATTCCCACCCATTTTTAAAACTACAAGGATTTCAAGTATTTTAGAAAAGAAAAAAGGCTTAGCTCCACGGGAACTTTTCAGTCGGAACAGATTTCGACTGGAGAGCCACCGTGGGGTTGCCGGGCAGGTCACCTAGCTAGTAGTTAGAAAGGGGCCTGTCACGATTACCCTGAGTGTTATTTGCTCGCTTATTCAACAAGATATTCTGCTCGCTAGAGAAGTTCATCTCCACCCCGTCCATCAAGGCAACAAAAATCACAGTTGTCAGGAGGACCACGGCTCAAAGCGTGCCATCCACGCCAACCCTGTCAGAGATTACAGCTTGAATTACAGAAATCTTACCTAACCCGCTTGGGTTAGCCGCTTAAACACATGCTTTGGGTAGAACTAACCTGACACTATCAGCCGCATTAAATGTAATTCTGGCGCATTAAATGCAGTCCATCATTGTAATAGTAGTTTACTGTATATTATTTTATTACATTTTACTGTAACTCCTCCCATTCTCTATAAATAGGGGAGGACCCCCATTGTAAAAATGATGAATCTCTTTGAGTGTCGTTACTCTGTTAAAATAGTGAGAGAGTAAACAGTAGACGTAGACATATAATTGGGCTGAACCACTTAAAAACTTCTCGTGTCTTCTTCTTCCTCTTCGACCTCCTCTCCTTTGCTTCTTACTTTACTTATCTAACAACTCAAATCCGAAATTGTAGCTTGGGCGTAAAACACGAACCTAGTTAACTAGGATCCAAATCCAGATGTCAACACTTAGTGATACAGGGAGCAATCAACAGTTTTTTCAAATATGCCAATATACTTTTCACCGCAATCTAATGTTTCTATCTGGAATTGGATTCATATCTACCTATCAGTCTAACTACATAGCAGATATCGAGTCTCGTATGCATCATAGTATATATGATTTCTGATAGTACTGGACTAAAATTTTTTTTGCATTCTATACATTCTTTTATGCTTTTATAGAATCTTAGGGTATATTGTAATACTAAGAGTTTAACCTTTCGAGATGAGTGTATTTATAGGCTTACAATCAGCCATATAGAATCATTCAAGAATCTTCTAAATGTATGACTTTTACGATAAAACCAAAATTTTCCTTGAATGATCTTTATTCATTTTAACTCCTAAAATATATAGGCAGCTTCTCCCATGTATTTCATTTCGAAAGTTGACGATAACTATTTCCTTATAATTATCCTAAACTCCTTGTCATTTTTTGGCTAACAGAATATCGTCCATATGTTAAGATAGTATTATGAACTTATATTTTACCTGTTTAACATACACATAATGGTTCCCTTCCATCAACTTAAATCTATAGAACATGATAATCTCATGGATACGGAGATACCACTATTTGGAGAATTATTTCAAACCATAGACCGACCTCATGAACTTATATACTTTCAACTCGTGGCCTTTTGAAACGAAATTCATTGGTTGCTCCACGTAAATTTCTTTCTCCAATTCTCCATTAAGAAATACCGTCTTTAATCCATTTGATGTAATTTTAGGTCCATATGTGTGACGATAGCTAATATAAGGCAAATGGAAACAAATCTTACCATAGTGGAGAAAGTTTCTTTATAATCTATACCATCATGTTGAATATATTCTTTTGCTATTAATCTCGCCTTATATCTATCTGTCTTATACTTGATATAGAGAACTCATTTGTTTCTAATGGTTTTCCCACCAAGTAATAAGTTAACCAAAACATAGATATAATTTCCCTTCATTAACTCCATCTCTTTTTGCATAGCTTTAATCCAAAATATCTCTAGTAGGTAAGTTGAAAGTCTTCTTCATAACCTTTAACTCATCATTATCATGTGAAGCAAGTATAAAAGTTTCCCTTTTAATTTCAAATCGACAATGAGAAATAGCTTTACGGTTGTTTCTACGAGTTGACAGTTTTAAGGGCACTAACTCTTTAGTCCCTTTGCTCTCACTGGGAAAAATGTACGAGCTATTCCAATAGCTCTGTCACTCACACTAGAAATAGAGTATTTAAACTTTAAATAACTCTCTATCTTCCTCTAGTTGAGTGTTCATACATGGAACAACATCCGAATCATTCAACTCATAAAATTGAAATTTCTTTTCAACCTCACATCTGTTATCAAATTCATTCTTCAAGAAGTTCACATTTTATGACTCTAATTCAGTAATGCTTCCATCTGAGTTTTTTTTTTTTTTCTATGAGTACATAAAATTTTAAGTGCTCGAAATATCAAATAAAGATACAATTCTTTACTCTAGCACCCAACTCTCCACATTATACTGGAAAGATCATATACATATTTTGCGCACCTTCAAGGTCGAATATAAGTAAGATCAGGTTTCCTACCTGTCTATAATTCATAGGATAAGGAAGATACTAATTTGGTAGGGATCCTATTCAGAATATAAGCAACTGTTAAGAGCGCATCTCCTCAGTAAGATACTGAGAGGTTTGCTTTGTGTCATTATAGATCTTACCATCTTCAGTAACATTCTATTCCTCTTTTCCACTACACTATTTTGTTGTAGAGTTCTAAGAATGGTCTACTGTCTATCAATACCTTTCTAATTACACAATGTCTCAAATTGTTCTGAAAGGTATTTTCATCCTTGATCAGTTCACAAGACTTTGACAGTTTTATTTAACTGATTCTCTACCAAATTTAAATACAATTTAAAACAATATAATGCCTTAGATTTATGAGAGATCAAATAAACATGACCAAAACAAGTGTAATGATATATGAATATAAGGCACCATTTCTAACTCTCACAATTATTGGTTCCCAAATATCATAATGAGTTAATTGCAATGGATTATCAACCCTAATTCCTTTTTCAAATGGTTTTCTAGTTATTTTTATTATTAGACAATATTCACATATAGACAAATCTATCTTATCAAGGGAATTTAAAAAAAAAAAAAAAAAAAACCCTTTTTGGCCAATCTATTCATTTGATTCAGCCTAATATGCCCAAGTCTAGCATACCAAATATTAACCTCAATATTGGCAACTTCAATAGAAGTAATTAATGAAAAACAATTATTGCATTAATGGTACCGTCAAATTTAGTATTTAATATGATGAAACTATCCATTAGGTATCCAGTACTTAATCACCATTCAATTTGTCACCTGTATTCAGTTTAGCAACTATGTTTTAAAGGATATGTCATTTCCCTAAATGACATTTATTGTACTTAGAGACTTATAATCTATATCTTTCTACGTTTATACTAGCACATTCACTATCACTTTACTAAAATATTGTAACAATTATGTACTTATAAATATAATAAAAGAATCTTTGGACAGGAATCGAAAAAGTAGTCAAGTTACTCATCATCATCCAATTTTCATATGTTCACTAAACCATATATGTAAATATATTGCGCAAAACAGTCATAATATCCTTCTCCACAAGATTTTAGGACATCCACAATTTAAATAGCATCATTTAAGATCTTTAACCTTGGACATCTCGTCATCGAAATCTCTATGATCTCCAACATTTTATCATCCGAGATTTCTATGATCTCAAGGTCCTGCTACTTATATGAGATTTATTTAATCTCAAGGTCCTAGTCGACAATTTGAAATTTCAATAACCTTCTCGTCATCTAATAGAACAATGAGCATAATCATGTCATCAGATAGCTTATCATTAAAATCAATCAACCCAGTCCCATAGAAATACATTTTATAATATAATATTTTATCAAAACTATCCATCTACTAAAAAAATGACAATCCATATATACAAGCATGTATATAAAAATTAATATTTAATCGAATATAAATTATTATTTTAAAAAAAATTTCGGTGATCGGAACAGTTATCTGCGATGGAGCATGGCGCTTATACACTGGCATCGTCAAAGCCACACATCTACAACTGCAACTATATAGCCACGCGTGCAGCATAGGCGCACTTGGACTTTTGGCTTCAGTGCATCATGTGGTAGCTTATGGTGCTACCACACTTCCATGCGACGTGGCTACTCCAAACGTTGCCATGTCTCGTCACAAGTGTCACGTTCCAGTTCGTCCATTCTGAGGACACGTAGCTTCTCAAGATGTTGCCATACGTTTCACACGTGACCTAATTATTTTCTGCCACATGGTGAAACATGTGGGCGAATGACATTATGCCATGCTGTTAATATGTGGCCTCACTTGATTGGCCACTCTAGTGCACATGTGGTTCACCAGAAATTGACACATCATTAGAACGTGGCTTTACTACAGGTCGCCACGTGGATTTGCTACTGTTCATCATCTTCTTTATTAAAAAAAAAAAAATTCATATTTCAATTTTACATTTTGAACTTCAAATGCATTTTTCCCACTCATTTTTAATCCAAATTGCTTAAATAATATACCGTTGGAAAGTTCTTTTCGAGCTCTATCTAATGGTGTAATAATCACATGAAGAAGAAAAAACTAAAATGCCATAAACGCCTAAGAATAAATTCGGGTTTCATACTTCTATTTATTAGATTTTCAATATGGAAAAATTAAGTTTCATGGCATTTTAATTACTCAAACATGATTCTAAACTAGCAAACAATTCAACAGAGTTCTGATACCAATGAAAGAATTCAAAGCAATATATAAAATTCAATATAAAATGTAAAATAGACTCGAAAGGGTACCCGTTTATGCACAATGAGAATTCTTCTGGATTCTTTGAATTGTTCAACTGGTCGGATTCAATCACATAGGTGGAAAGAAATCTCAAATAATAGTGTAATTTGCCTTGTCATGTGTTTTCTCTGTTTTTACTCTTTTCTCTATGTTTGCTCTATTCTATGTTGTATATTGAGAAATAATTCTTCATCAAACTTTACAAATAAAATACAACAAGTATTTATAGGGGTGGCGGTTATTTTCTGATAACCACCAGTAACTGCTAGCGGTGACTTGTTCTTATCCAAATCTATTTCATTTGGATCGGGTCATGGATTTGGATCATCTTGAGTGGACCCGACCCAACAACCCAATAACCCAAGTATTTGTCATATAATTGATGGCACATTAACTCACTTTATTAATCTTAAGTTTCAGACAGGAAAATTAAAGCACTTTGGCTTCATCAAATTTAAGGATCCGAAAGTGGTTTTCAACGTGGTAGAACTTAATGTGCAAACACTTATAATGTTCGTCCCTCTGTTCTGATGTACCTTTTGTTGATTGTTGGTAGCGGAAGTTGTGGCTGATACTATGCAAGGATATCTGTTGTTTGAACACATTTTGCTAGCGCATCTTATACCTCCAGAACATGTTTATCCGAAACTGTAAGTAGTTGATAGTTTTCTACGCAAATTAAGTTGTCCAAATTTGTAATTTTTTTTCCCTAATAGAATTTGTAATTAATATGGTGGCATTGATAGGAAATTCTTACCAAGTACCCTCTCTGATATTGTATTCTATGTGAAACTAGGCAAGCGCCATCTAGGTTAGCTGAGAATAAGAAGTAATATAAACTTAACTGTAATCTAGTATCGAGGTGATGTGTGTGTTCAATGCGTTATTGTGATCTCTAACACATGCTATTTTTAACATCACTGGAATGCACATGAAAGATGTTTGACTATTTAATGCCTTGATCATTATGTTGTTGCAATTTTTGTAACCTATCTGCATTTCCTACCTTGTTAGATGGAAACGATTTAACCCCCGACACAAGCCAGTGGACTGGGTTCAAGAAGAACGCAAGCATCAAAATAAGGTTATTCATTGTGGAGTACAAGAGAAATTACTTTTGTGCAAATTGATATTTTTGATGCATACAATGCAATTTGGAAGAGTCATTTTTAGGTCCAAGAATTTCATTCTTTTTCAATGATTTTCACGAAAGAACTTTGATGGAACACAAGAAGTTGGTGGATAAATTTTGAAGAGTGACCACAAGTGGCACAAAAGGATAGAGGCTGCTGGTATTGATTATGACTGTCCAGAAATTGTAAGCTCCAAACATTGCCCCTTTTTTTTAAAACCTATTTAGGTAATTATATATTTGTTTTTTATTTTAGGTGGACTCGTGGAGAAAACAATAGTAGTGTAGTAATTATTGGTAAAAGAAAATGAATTTGTTCAACAAAGTAAACTGTTACAATAAAGAGTTTTGATGTTTTGATGTTTCTTTGCATGAAAGTCGTACTGTAAGATAATTATTTTTAAGGAAAAATAGTACAGGAATTAGAAGTCTTTTACATTTTTAGTATTACATGGTTTTGTTGACACATAATGTGGTATCGAGTGGCTGAGTAACAAGTTTGTTAATAATTTTTTTCTTTGTGAGCGCTTGTAATGTGAGCGCTGAAGGTCATACACATTAAAATTCAAAAGTTTAATAAGCAACTCATATACATCTTTATTTTTATTTTATTTTTTTTAAGGACTAGGACTGATCCAAGGGATTATCGGGATCAATCGGGATAGAAATATTGCGGCACAGTTTGAAAAATTACTCCCAAATAAAAGAGATCCACTCATATAGAAATGGAGGAGAGATCCACACAAGAGTAAAAGGGCAATCTACACATAATAGTGGAGAAATTTTTTTATTTAAGTTACGTGATGTCGAACCCATACCACTAAAAGCATAGGGGCAATTGGTGCCTACACCAATGACATCCGCTACCATTGACTATCCATCTTTTTGCAATGTTCCAACGCACATGAAATCGTGTTTTGATAAAGATAAATATAAGGTTATATATATATATATGCTTTTTCAATCTTCGACATGTGCCTTAAATTAATACAATCCTTTCTATACAATTATTATAGGAATGATTTATTGACAACTTAACCCAGATCTTACTAAATTGTCAGGTACTTAAATTTGCATGTCCTTTTTTTTTAAAAGAATTTTATTTTGTATTTTGTGACCACTTTTAGCAAATTTAAATAAGTTTAGTTGTCTAAGCTAATGTTGATTACAGATTTTACTAAAACCTGAAAGTGAAAAGAATCGTAGGCGATTAAATACTTAAATTATGACATTATTAAAGGCATCAAAGTTATATACATAGTGAAATTAATTATAACATCATATAGTTCTCCTAATAAAATCACATATCTTACATCCAAAAATGAGTTTATGTGACAGATGGTGGAAGTTACTGATATTTTTGCTTTTTCATGAGTGTTATATACTACATACATACACTCACATGGATAGCGTGCACGCCCTCTCCCTATCATGTACTTACATTGTTTGCCGTGTGTGGGCGTGTGATGGAACCTATGTTATTATTTTCATTTCTTGTCATATGCAAATAATTAGTCAAATATATTGCTTGATTGTGGGGCGTACGAGACCCTTTAATCATATCTTATGTTCCTTTCCAGAATTCCAGGTGGGTGGCCTCATGCCAATTCCTAAGAAGATAAAGTTTGATGAAGATTAGGTGTGCTATTGCGTTATTATTTTCTGTTTTGCAATATTAAGCTTCGTCTCCTTTGATGAAAATTTTAATGTAACAAACTAACAATACCTTCTCTTCCCTCCCTTTGTTAGGTTGGTTTGGTTGTAGTGAAGAAGTCCAATCAATTATTCTTTGAAGAGTGAATGAGTATAAATCACTTTCTGACGGGAAAACAAGTGGCTTTCTCCTCTAAGCTGAATCCTAGAATCAACTTTTGTATCTCTGAAGTCTAGATGGAAGGTTTGTGACCTTCAAAAAAGTACAGATTTGACTGATAACTTTAATAGGTTGAGTCAACATTAGATACCGTTTTCTGCAAATGTTGTAAAGAGGCTAGGCTATCTATTGTTAAATAACCAGTCTTTCAGTTTTGGGCATCTGATTGAATTTGATTGAAATGGTATAATTATTTAGTCAATGAGTTATGCAGCAAATTGTGTTATATATATACCAATGAAATAAAAACCAGAATCTTACATGACAACAGCGTCATGTAGGCATGGAAAGATTGAAAAATGTTGACAAAATCTATTCAATTAAATACAAGCATCTACACTCTTGTTGACTTTGATAAGCATTGATAATCTGGTCAGGATTCAAGAATCCTATTAGAGGGCATTAAATGTTGGGGTGCATAAGCCTTGGGGCAGTTGCATATTCACATCAACTCATAATCAGCTTTTAGATTATCCTGGGAATGACCTCAAAATTTTCAACTCTAACCAAGTTTCCAGAAATTAGCTATAAGTGATCACAAAACATGCCTTGTTTATTCTTGGGATGACAAGTTCATTTTCTCAACATTGTGGCAAACCAAAACCAAAATAAGAAGAAAAAACCTTTGCCAATAAACTAAATATGAATTTCTTGAAAAATCAATTGTAGAGTGATGAAAGTAAAAAGAGTAGATGGGAATTGTAAAGGAAAGTAGAAAAAGTTTTAAGCAAGAGTAAAAATATGGTAACATAAAAAAGGCAGTCAAAGAAGAGTAATGAGGATGAAAATAAGAAGAGCAGCAATAAAAGAGTAGTTGAGAGCTGCAACAAGAACGGCCAACTGCCACAACACTTGCACACTTGCCCAATTAATCTAGCAGATCCGTCAATCTAACGGCCATTGCTAGATCACCATTTTTGAGATTGAACATGTCCTTCTTCAACTCATCACCATTGCTAGATCTATCTTTTTTTGTTGTGTTGTTGGGGTTTAGTGCAAATCGAATGAATCTTGAGGAAGAGACATGGGATTTTGTGACTTTGAAGGGAAAATTGTAAGTCCTATTCATGTAGTCAAGTGTTAGAATTGGTGGGCTGTCGTCGCTTCTCTCAAATGAAAAATAAACTATATATATTACAAAATCTAAATAGATAAAAATAAACTAATTAACTTTAGGTTTAAAACCTTAAAAACAAAATTATTAAAAAAAAAACTCATAAACAATATCAAACAGTACTAAAAATCACTAATTGATCGAAAAACAACAAATAGAATTAAAGTAAAAGTACAGCTCAGACTTAAAATCAAAGTCTCACTTAATAAGCATGGGCATAGTTTCCGTAACAAACAAGTGTTGACAAACATCATTCTTAAGCAAATAAATCTATCACACGCCAATGATATACACAACAATTTTATGGTGAACTTATAAATTTTATTCATAGTGAACTAGACGCAATCATATCAATTACAACTAAGAAAAAAATGGAATTTACAAATTCACGTCCCAACAAATAACAAATAAAATTAAAATAGTTGGAAAAAATAACTTACTAGAAGAAGCCAAGAAATATATAAAGAAAATGTCACCCCAAGTCACTTTCAACTAGTGAAGAAACATTTTTATCCCATTTGAATAAACTTAACATTTGTGTCCCAATCCCTTATTTTTTGGACACAAACACCCTTAAAAACTCATTTAACTCATTTCAAAATTTTGCTCTCTCTCTTACTCTGGTTCTTCTTCATTTTCTCATTTTTCCCGCCCCCTCCTCATCCATTTCTTTGATAGCCCCTGCTTTTTCTTCACTCTCTCCTCTCTGATAACCCCTGCTTCTCTTCATTTTTCTTCATCTATTCTTCATCTTCACTTTCTCTTCCTCCTTCATTTGTCTGGCAGCCGCTGCTTATTTTTCATCTTTATTTTCGCCTCTTCCTTTATTTCTCTGACAGCTTCTGCTTCTTTGTTACTTTCTCCTCCCGCTTCATTTTTTTATTCTACTGATCTACTTATATCTGTTTTCTTTTTTGGTCTCTCTTCACATTTTCGACTACACAAACACCATTCACCACCCACCATCCATCTTTATTCGCTTCTGCAGTAGCAACCATCCATTTTCATCTTCTATGCTACGGGTAATGTATCTTAACTTTTGAACACTTTTGACAAGTGGTGATGTGTCGAAATGGAACAAAAACAGAAGCGATTATACTAGTCACACTAAGTGTGACGAGTGTCAATCATACTGGTCACATTTGGTGTGACTAGTGGTGCCATGTCGAAAAAACGAACAAAAACAGAAGCGATTACACTAGTCATACCAAGTGTGCCGAGTGTGAATCATACTGGTCACACTTGGTGTGACTAGTGGTGCCGTGTCGAAAAAACGAACAAAAACAGAAGCGAATGCATTAGTCACACCAAGTGTGACGAGTGTGAATCATACTAATCACACTTGGTGTGACTAGTGGTGTCATGTCGAAAAAACTAACAAAAATAGAAGCGAATGTACTAGTCACACTAAGTGTGACGAGTGTGAATCATACTGATCACACTTGGTGTGATTAGTGGTGCTCTGTCGAGATGGAACAAAAACAGAAGCTTCACACTTGGTGTGACTAGTGTATTAGCTTCTGTTTTTGTTTCATCTCGATAGGGCACCACTAGTCATACCAAGTGTGCCCAGTATGATTCACACTCGGTATGACTAGTATAATCGCTTCTGTTTTTATTCGTTTTTTAGACACAGCACTACTAGTCACACCAAGTGTGACCAGTATGATTCACACTCGTCACACTTGGTATGACTAGTGTAATCGCTTCTGTTTTTGTTCCATTTCGACACGACACCACTAGTCAAAAGTGTTCAAAAGTTAAGATACATTACCCGTAGCATAGAAGATGAAGATGGATGGTCGCTACTGCAGAAGTGAATAAAGATGGATGGTGGGTGGTGGATAGTGTTTGTGTAGTCGAAAATGCGAAGAGAGATCAAAAGAGAAAACAGATATAAGTAGATCGGTAGAATAAAAAAATGATGCGGGAGGAGAAAGAGACGAAAAGTAGAAGCTGTCAGAGAAATGAAGGAAGAGGTGAAAGTGAAGATGAAGAATAAGCAGCGGCTGCCAGACAAATGAAGGAGGAAGAGAAAGTGAAGATGAAGAATAGATGAAGAAAAAGGAAGAGAAGTAGGGGCTGTCAGAGAGGAGAGAGTGAAGAACCAGACTGGGTTATCAGAGAAATGGATGAGGAGAGGGCGGGAAAAATGAGAAAATGAAGAAGAACCAGACTGAGAGAGAGAGAAAAGTTTGAAATGAGTTAAGGGCAGCTTGATATTTTCACACCCAATTTAGAATCCAGTTATTATGTTTACTAAAAAGTGACATAAATATTAACTCACTAATTTATTAGGTCATTTTTACCCCTGTCCCAAATATATATATATACACACAATGGGAATGACAAAAGTGTGAATATTTGTACCCTAAATAGACAGAATGATCATCTAGGATGGACACATATGTCACCGTTGCAAAATTGTTGGCCATTTATGATGTGCCAAATTTTGTTGTAAATATACGTACAGACCTAAACTCATACATACTACATTTTATACACCCAATTATTTTATAAACTCATATTAAAAATTAAAATTAAATTTTTACTCCCTTACACCTTTTAAAATGCCAAAACCATCTTTTAACGTTAATGATAATTTTAACCATGTATTTTTTTTTTTTCATTATACCCTCTTAAAACACAATTCTATTTTTTTTTTTTTTTTTAAGTTGGATTTCACTGTTTCTCATATAATTCCATGTGATTTTTATATTATTGTTCTTACTTCTTTCATTGTGTTTTCTACCTTCTCATCTCTTGTACATTTCTTTTTTTATCCATGTTAATTTTTTTTTCTTTTTCCTTTTTATGGTTTATTTATAATGATGATTATTATAGTGAAGGGCTAAGTTTTCAAAAAAAAAAAAACTACATTAATCACTTCTTCGCCTAATTGCTTCCTTTGGGTTTCATTTTAATTCCACACTTGAATATAAGATAATCTACTTTCAAATATGCCAAAAAGTTCATAAACTTATCAATTTGTCATACATCTAAGAAACCATCAAAATACCATAGAAAAATCAACTTACTTACTATTTTCTCTTCACTTTCTTTACTCAAGTTTTGTCCGAGCACCCATTTAGTAAAGATTAATGGAGTTTGATGTCCAAAAGTAGTCAAACTTTTCTTGTCCTTCTTCTTCCTCCCTTGGCTGAACTCACCATGCACTCTCTCTTAATTTTCCTTTCAATTTTTCTTATCATTTCATGCACAATTCACTTTATATAATCCTCCTATTAATTAACCAAAATGCACTTGAACTATTTCCATAATGTCAAACAAGTCCTTAGTTACAAATAATGACATATAATTAGTCCATAAGCTAACTAATGATTAAACTAACTAAATCCCAAAATTTTTAGTTACATGACAACTAATTAATTAGTTTAGTGCCTTCCATGTGGCATTCTCTCATTGGTTCATTTTGTTTCACATGGATTGTGCTTCTAGTTTTTATTTAATGTAATACTCACATATAATTCATGTGTACTTGAATTTGAAAATATCTACTTTACACTCTAATGAATTAAATTCTCATTTATGCATAAATAATTTTCAAAAATATTTCATGGTTATTTCATCATCCAATTGACAATTTAATACTCTAATTGAGTATTTGATCTCTCAATTTCATACTGAAAAAAATTTCAAATAGATGTAAAATCATCAATACCCATTATTTTTCAAAAAATATATTTTCGTCCAAAACTCTTAAAATCTACTCAAATAGACTCATTTTTTTATCTATTTCAGTTTCTTTAGACCCTACTACTTAGGAATTTTCACATTTCAAGGTCTGCTTCCCAAAAATCATTATTCACTCGATCACTATTCATCGAAAATACTATTCATCAGAAAAATTTTATTTCTCATAAAATAGGAAATTCTAGACTTTACAAAAGATGGGTTTAGGATTCAAAATTTTTCAAACTCTAAAATCTTGCTTTTAGAGAGTTCAACTTGAGATTCAAAACCCAATTCCAAGCTCTCTCATTTTCGGTTTTCATGGGATTCATCATTCACAATCAAAATGGTAGGATTTGGTGGATTTGAGATTTTTGGTTTCCCATCCTTTTTTTTTTTTCTCTTCTCTCAATCCTCCATCTGCATTGTCCCCTAAATACCAACCCGAAGCGAAACTCTCATCATCATCATCTAGTTGCTGACCCAAAAATCTATATAAGGGGAGCACTTTTATATAATAATTATAACATTATGAAACTAAGTTATATGAAATTTTCCTTGTAATGTAAAATAAAAATAGTTAAAATATACAACCAGTAGAAGATATGTAATTCATAGCAATAATCATGAGTAAATCAAGATTTATTAAGATTAAACAACATTATATGTTTTATTCTTTAGTTTATGTAAACATTATATAATTTGCGATAAGAAAAATAATTCAAAATGAACATAATAATTTACAAAGTCAAAATATTTTAAATTTGAATATCGGTTTGTAATATTGGGAAAAAAAAAAAAAAGAGAAAAAAAACATGTTTTGATAGAGGAAGAGATTGAAAGGAGAGAAAAAATTAGAAAAAGTTAAGTAGCATTTTATTTATACAAAATATATAAGGACTAAAAATAGATAAGAGAAAAAGCAATATTTTTTGATGGGACGAAAGAAAAAAAGAAAATCAACAATAATATAAAAAAAAATAGGAAAAAATAAAAAACAAAACAAAAATCTGTACCTTTTGATGGGATTAAACCATGGTTCATCAACAACTTTTAATATTTGTGATTGTATGCAGCATTTTATTTATATAATATATTTAATAATCTAAAAAAAAAAAAAAAAAAGAGAGAAAACAAAATTTTTTGATGGGGCAAGGAGATCAAACATAGATAGATTTTGGAAAGGAAACGCAGCCCCAACCATTAACACCATTCAATGATACTGATAGAGAGTAGCATTTTATTTGTATACTTAAATATCTAATGACCAAATCAATTTTTAAAAAGTTTCAAGGAGGGCACATGCCCCACATAGGCTCAAGCTAGGTTCGCCCCTATCATCATCCTCCATTTCCCTCCTATGAAAATCGCCTCCTGTAGTTTTGCCTCTCATTGAGCCTTTACCTCTACCTTGCCTAGGATTGCCACCACTGATCTCCTCTCCTCAGCCCTACGATAGAACTCTCATCCCGTGCTTCTGTGGTGGTTATTGTTTGTCACTAGGCTTTCCATGGTCGGGTTCTAAGTCTAAAATAATGGGTTCCAAGTCTGATATGAGGATTTTCTTTTGTCGATGGTGGTTGTTGTTTGTCATCGAGCTTTCCACGGTTGACGCCGTATAAAACCGAGTGGATGTTTGATGGAAGGTTAAGTGGTTCACTCGGTTGAGCTGACTCAGTGGGTTAGGTAAAGTGGTTTGACTTGGAGATCGATTGGCCATGGCCAACACCGCTGTCTTTGATTGAGGAAATGATCAATGAGTGTTTTCTTTTCATTTTTTCATTTTTTTTAATTTTTGTTATTTAATTTGATCGGCCATTTTTCTTTTTCTTTTTTTAGATTTTTTTATCAAATTAAATTTATTTCAATCCAATTATTTTTATTATTATATATATAATAAAGTATTTAAATTAATTTTATTCCAATTCATATCTATATCAAACACAATATGATATAATTTTAGAGTAATGCTAAACTTTTAAAATTTTTCGTCCAAATTTATACCTAAAATGGTATAATATGTGAGTTGTCAACATTTTATAAATTATAAGATGATATGATAATTAATAAAATGTTGATAACTCACATGTTACATAATTTATTCATGAATTTGGATAAAAAAATTTAAAAGCTTTTAGAGTAAAAGTAATGTTATATTGTCCAAAAAATTGTTCAAATTCATTACTCAAATGATGTGATAAGCTTATGTGTTAATACCATATCATCAATATATCATTCCAAAATTAATTTGGTAACTATAAATCAGCTTGTTTGCCACATTATTTAGGCAAAATTTTTGGATAAATTTTTAAAAAATATAACATTATTCTTAGAGTAATGTTAGATTTTTTAGATTTTTTATCTAAATTTATATCCAAATAATATAACATGTAAGTTATCAATATTTTATAAATTATGAGATGATGTGATAATTAATAGGATGCTGACAACTCATATATTATATCATTTAAGTATGAATTTAGATAAAAAATTTGAGGAAGTCTAACATTACACATGATTTTAATCTTATCCTAAGTTCTATTAAACATGAGACAATAATTTTTTAATAAAATAAAATTCAATCCAATCTATTTTATTCTATTTCAAGCCGTGTGTCAAACGTAACCATAGTTTCATATGCTCGGTTGGAGCCATGCAAATAATTGGTCTAGTCTGCACCCATCAATTTTATTGTCATTCATTGGTTTGTACCCATCAATTTTATTATCATTCACTAGTCCTTCATTGCTCATTTAAGAGTTATTAAGTGGTCCGCGCAAGAACTAGTTGTTTGATTTAAAATTTAAATACAATTTCATAGAAAATCATTGTAAATTATAAAAGAGAAAGTTTATATATATTTGAAATGTTAAGTATAGATTAAACAATTTAATATTAGTAAGCAAAATACAATATGACAACGTAGATATATATTAAAAAAAAAAAAAAAAAAAGGAACAACTAAACTGCAAATGACGGTAGTTAATATAAAAATAATAAAATATATATTATTGTTAAATAATTTTAAATATAGAAATTTTGTAAACAAATAATTTTAAATATAGAATTGACAGGGGAGACAATGGCAAAACATAAATAATTATATTGCCAAAAGAATTTTAAAAATATCTCTCATAATGGCAACAACCACTTGGATATAAAGTAAATATTTATGATAATATCTTTTTCTGAGGATACAAAAGATTCAAATGAGATTCTCTACCATCCTTTGCCATTAGAGACTTTAAAATAAAGTCCCTAATTAATGAAATTTTCTAAAACTATTAATCAATAATTTGTACAAATACTATAATAAAAAATAATAATGATTGTATTCACGTCACCGACTAATAAAGAGCCACAAAATCAAAGGTGAATCAGGATCTCTGCACGTTTGCTCTGGTTAGGGAGGAGGAAGGAGAGAATGTCTGGTTATGCCTATGATGATGTTCGTGGTTCTCTGCCAGAGAAGAATCACCAAACTGATGATGAGGAAATTAATGACAACCCAATTGAGGAAGTGAGGCTAACAGTACCAATCACAGATGATCCAACAGAACCTGTGTTGACATTTCGCACATGGATGCTGGGGCTAGCATCATGTTGTCTTCTAGCCTTTGTGAACCAATTCTTTTCCTACAGGACGAACGCGCTATCTGTTGGTTCAGTTTCAGCGCAGATTCTGGTTTTGCCAATGGGAAAGCTGATGGCTGCAACACTTCCAACGAACAAGTTTCGATTTCCTTTGACGAAATGGACGTTTTCGTTGAATCCAGGGCCGTTCAACATGAAAGAACATGTGTTGATCACCATTTTTGCAAGCTGTGGAGCAACAGGAGTCTATGCAGTGTTTATTGTGACAATTGTCAAGGCCTTTTACCACAGAAATCTGCATCCTGTAGCAGCCATGTTGTTGGCACAAACCACTCAGTTACTTGGGTATGGATGGGCTGGTTTATTCAGAAAATACCTTGTTGACTCTCCGTACATGTGGTGGCCAAGCAACCTGGTTCAAGTCTCTTTATTCAGGGCATTACATGAGAAAGAAAAGAGAACCAAGGGAAGCTTAACTAGGCTACAATTCTTCATCATTGTTTTCATATCAAGTTTCGCTTATTATGTCGTTCCAGGTTATCTTTTTCCTTCACTGTCTGCTCTCTCCTTTGTTTGTTGGATATGGAAGGACTCAGTCGTGGCACAACAGATTGGTTCAGGTCTCCATGGCTTCGGAATTGGCTCTTTTGGCCTTGATTGGGCGACCGTGGCTAGCTTTCTGGGAAGTCCCTTAGCTTCTCCTTTATTCACCATTATAAATACTATGGTCGGATTTTTCTTGTTTCTCCATGTCCTTGTTCCCATTGCTTATTGGACTAACACCTACGAAGCCAAACGATTTCCCATCATGACTCCAAATACTTTCGATTCAACGGGCCAACATTACAATATTTCACGAATCCTGAACGAGAAAACCTTTGATATTGATCTAGCTGCTTATAATAGCTATAGCAAGCTCTATGTCAGTGTACTTTTTGCCTTCACATATGGATTAAGTTTCGCGACTCTGACAGCTAGTATTTCTCATGTTGCACTCTTTGATGGAAAAGCAATTTGGTCAATGTGGAGGAAAGCAGCTGCTGCAGCGAAAGATCAGTTTGGAGATGTGCATAAAAGGATGATGAAGAAGAATTATAAAGCAGTGCCGCAATGGTGGTTCCATGTCACTTTGGTTGTTTCAATCGCTCTTTCTCTCTATTGCCTTGAAGGCTTTGACAAACAACTTCAACTTCCATGGTGGGGACTTTTCCTATGTTGTGCCATGGCATTCTCTTTCACCTTACCTATTGGGGTAATTCAAGCAACGACGAACCAGCAACCGGGACTGAATGTGATTACAGAGCTTGTCATTGGGTTCTTGTATCCTGGGAAGCCCCTTGCTAATGTGGTTTTCAAGACCTATGGCTACATCAGCATGTCACAAGCCCTTGGTTTTCTTTCTGACTTCAAACTTGGTCATTATATGAAAATCCCCCCTAGATCCATGTTCATTGTCCAGTTGGCTGGAACTGTAGTTGCTTCAGCTGTGCACTTCATGACAGCATGGTGGCTTCTTACATCCATTGAGAACATCTGTGACCCATCTAAGCTACCAACAGGGAGTCCATGGACATGTCCAGGTAACGATGTGTTCTTCAATGCTTCAATCATATGGGGGGTAGTTGGTCCAGGCAGGATGTTCACAAAGGCGGGCATCTACCCCGAAATGAACTGGTTCTTCCTAATAGGCCTACTCTCCCCAGTTCCGGTGTGGCTGCTTTCGCGAAAATATCCCGAGAAAAAATGGCTCAACTACATACATATGCCTCTGCTTCTGTCAGGAGGAAGTTCACTGCCTTCAGCCAAAGCAGTGCACTATGTGTGTTGGGGGGCTGTCGGAATCTTTTTCAACTATTATGTCCTGAGAAAGTTCAAGGGCTGGTGGGCTAGACATACTTATATCCTGTCAGGTGCATTGGATGCTGGAGTTGCTTTCATGGGAATTTTCCTCTATTTCACTCTTCAGTCTAGTGGTATAAATGGTGTGTCATTTTGGGGTATGGAAAGTGATGACCATTGTCCATTGGCACTGTGTCCTACTGCACCAGGAATTGAGAAAGAAGGGTGCCCTGTGTTTTGAGATGGCTTAAAACATGCCTTTTCACTGGGGCCTTGGTTATGTATGTTGCCTTCAATATATGCATAATCTTATAATTCAAAAATAAATAAATCGGTTTAATTTTGTATTGGGTTTGATTTTTTTGGAGTTATATTCAAATAAGTTTCTAATTATTTAATTAAAGTTTAACATTTTATTTCGGTTCAACGGATGTACTTGTATTATGGGAAAAAAAGTTGAATTAATCTATGATTCTTTATTGAAATTAAAAATAAAAAAATTTCTTGATTTATGTTTTTATTATTATTTTTCATTCAAACAGGTTTTCCTTTTTTATATTTTTTCTTTTTTAACTAAGTATAATAGTTTCATCATGATTTTGATTAATTCTTAATATTCTGTAATTAATTTATTTCCTTAAAATTTGTTTAATGTTTGAAATTAGTATTTAAAAGAGAAATTAATGATTTGAGAGAGAAAAAAAAAAAAGTTTTATCATATTCATGAGGAAATGATTAATATTTGTGGATGTAACTACAAATTATTTACCCTCTTTATTAATTTTCTTTAAGGATAATATTGGATTTTTAGATCATGTTAGGGTGGACATACAATTTTTTAGGGTGTAAATATCGTTACTCATAATAAATATATATTGTCCACGGGTGCGGGTTTGGATTTTTTTCACACCCACATCCAAGCCCTACTCGGGTGTGGAATTGTGCATTCACACCTGCTCATGAATCCATTTGCAAGTGAAAATGTGTGGGTTCACGGATGAAATTGTCATCCCTAACAGTATGACATTTTACATTGGCAACTTATCCAAAGTTTGTCATAAAATAAAAACGAGAAAACAAGACTTAATTGACACTACATAACAATTTCTAGTTTCGTCTTAACCAATTTAATTATTGGACTCTTGATCATGAGAGCTGCTACTGCTTTTTTCTACTTCAATTGCCTTCCTAAAAATCCTCATCCTTCCTGTACTTAATGCCATAGGCATTGCATAAAATCTACAATATATATTTGAGAAGATAAATAAAAATAAGGAAAAATATTTATTAATAAGAAAGCATATACACGCAGGCATGTTAATGTGAATTCACGTGCATATATAAATTACTCTAGACTAGTCAAAGATTTATTGAATTTCAACATGTCACTTTATAAGTGTTATACTAGCATTGGCTTAACACAAGCCACTCTTTACTACATTAATCTAACTTCAAATACCATTAAATTCATTACTGTCAACATTATCTCTACTGATGTAATCAATTTTCTTTATTTTTAATAAATTGTATATAAGGCCAGTTATCCTAAATTACATATATATGTTTTAAAGGAATAAGGATTTTCTGTTATCATTTTTTACTAAATTTTTGATAATTTAATAATACATTAACATACAAAATAATGAATAACTAAATTGTTACTCTTGTTTCTCTATTATACATCACCCAAACTTAAATTTTTTTTATACAAAATTTAGCACCATGTTAACATCATCAGAGAATCTTTACTTGTTTTAAAGACCCAAAATAAATATCATAAAAATTTTCGACCTTAAATGTCTCTATTAATCTATCAATTTAAACCTTTGAATATAAGCCAATATTGTATCGAAATTAGTTTCAAAACTGAACAACCCTAAATGTCCGACTTTTCAAAATTAAAGAGCTTTATAAAAATCCTTAAAATTTAATGACTTAAAGAAGACTCGTAATAGTTCTTATAAAAATTATTGAGATCAAAATAACATCAATAGCATGTTGAAAAAAAAAAAAAAAAAAGAGTTTTAACCTAATACAGTGTTGTCCAAGTTTTGTTTCACTGAGTCAGAAATGAACAAAAATTTCTAATTAATTGTATACTAATCATATGACCATGAAATTTTTCCAAACTATAACCTAACATCCTAAGGAGCATTCATACCAAATTTCATAATTTTATACCTTAATTTACCTATTCAAACACTTAAATAAATTTGACAGATCTACTAAAAAACAAAATTTCCACCCGCCTCTATTTATTCTAAAAAGATTCATATAATTCTAATCTTATTTTAAAACAACTCTAGACATAACAATATTATATTGTAAGTCTATTGTAGCATGACTCCTAATATTAATTATAAAAAATAATAAAGAAAGGGAAGAAACCTCTTGATTCACTGTCAACTTTGATCTCCAAAACTTACTATATTGGTTGAGAGTGTAACTCTATTAATGAAGAAAGAAGATTTTTGAATAATATAAGTGTGTTTTCTAGGGAGACAATTGACTGCTAAGAATGAAGAAAAATAATATATAAGACTTCGAAGCTAATTGTAGTGAGTAGTGATTAAGAGATTTCTTTTTCCCTCCAAATTTAGTGGTCATTTATTTTTCTATCTGAGGATAGAATAGTGCTATTAAAGATTGATTGGAACATGAAATTTGAATGTTTTTTTTTTTTTTTCTTATTTCTGAATGTATAGTAATGTTGTTTTTTTTTTTTTAATTAAAATTGTTTAAAAACTAATGATTTGACATTTATATCCAATTGTTATATAACTTCATTTAATATAATAGAAACAATTGTAATAAATTATTTAAAAAATATTAAAATATTTTTATGTATATATTAATAATATTTTTATTCATAATTAAAATACGATTAATTATTATATAAAGTATCTTTTTTTTTTTGAAAATTACATATACATAAATAAATTATTATAGTAAAGTAAATTAGATTTATATGTTTAAATAAAAAAAAAAATTGATCTTAAATTGAATTATTGTTGTAATAAAAGTTGAAATTGTAAAGTACTACTAAATTAAACAAAAAAAATCAAATACTTAGGGTTTTTATTTTTCAACCATGTTTGTTATAACATTAAAAGGAATCTGTATAATATAAAATTAAAACAAATTCGAAAATATATTATTTTGGATATGATAGATTTGAAATAATATATTTAAAAAAATCATTTTATGATTTGATATTCAATTAAAAGTCATAAATTATAGTTTTTTTTAGTGATTTTTGGATGATTTTAAGTGATTTAGTCTCTTTAAAAGGAAAAAAGAATCACTAAATAGGTGTAATTTAGATCCATTTAAGTGAAAAAGTGATAAAAACAAACAAACCCTTACTTCCACCAAATTTTCCCTTGATTGCAAACCAACTTTAAGAAAATGTCAATCAATCTTGCCCTTAATTGCAAGTTGACCTTCCTTTAATTGCAACCCAAATTCAAGTCATTGATTGATGGAAAAAAATAATAATAAAATAAATTGTTGTTACACTGAAAGTGATAAGGATTGCAGTTGGTTAAGTATTTAAATTATGACATTATTTAAGGCATCAAAGTTACATACATGGTAAAATTAATTATAACATGATATATTTCTCCCAATAAAATCACATATTTTACGTCCAACAATGAGTTTATCTGACAGATGGTGGGAGAGGCCAATATTGTTGCTTTTTCGTGAGTGTTATATAATACGTACATACACTCACATAGACGGCGTGCACGCCCTCTCCCATCGAGTACTTACATTAGTTGCCTTGTGTTGGCGTGTTACGGAACCTATGCTATTATTTTTCTTTTCTTGTCATATGCAAATAATTAGTCAAATATATTGCTCGATTGTTGGGCATACGAGACCCCTTAATCATATCTTGTGTTTCTTTGCAGGTGGATGGCCTCATGCCTACTCTGAAGAAGATAAAGTTTCGTGAAGATTAGGTGTGCTATTGTGTTATTATTTTCTGTTTTGCAACATTTTCTCCGTCTACTTTTTTGAAAATTTTAATGTAACAATCGCTTCTCTTCTCTCCCTTTGTTAGATTGGTCTGGTTGTAGTGAAGAAGCCAAACAATTATTTTGTAAAGAGTGAAGGAGTATAAATCACTTTCACACGAAAAGAGAAGTGACGAACTCCTCTAGACTGAATCATAGAATCAACTTTTGTATCTCCGGTCTCTAGATGGAAGGTTTGTGACCTTATAAAACGTACAGATTTTGAGTGACAACTTTAATAGGTTGAGTCAAACATTAGATACTGTTTTCTGCAAATGTTGTAAAGAGGCTAAGCTATCTGTTGTTAAATAACTAGTCTTTCAGTTTTGGGCATCTGATTGAATTTGATTGAAATGCTATAATTATTTAGTCAATGAGCTATGTGGCAAATTGTGTTATGTACCAATGTAATTAAATTAATGATGCTTAATCTTACGTAAAAACCAAAACCTTACATGATAACAGCGTCATATAGGCATGGAAGAAAATGAATAAGATTGAAAAATGTTGACATAATTATTTCAGTTAAATACAAGCGTCTCCACTCTTGTTGACTTTGATAAGCATTGATAATCTAGTAAGGATTCAAGAATGCTATGAGAGGACATTAAATGTTGGGGTGCATATATGCCTTGGAGCAATTGCATTTCACATCAACTCACAATCAGCTTTTATATTATCGAGTGAATTACGTCGAATTTTCCAACTCTAACCAAGTTTCCAGAAATTAGCTACAAGTGTATTAACTATATAAAAAATGGGATGAGGAGCCATGAACAGTGTCAAAGTGTAGACCCCAAAAATTTCTTTGAAACGAAGTTTCTTTTTTATCCTTGATGTTCCTTTGAAAAGAAAAGGGTGGACAAGTAATTTAGTGGCATTATAATTGACAATTGAGAGTGGTTGAATGGGCCATTGATGATATCGATGAATGGTCTTCACTAGAGAGAGGCAAAACACAGAGAAAGCAGAATATGAAATGAACGCGAAGCTTCCACCGTACGAGTTGTTGAATCAGTATGGCCGGTAATTGACCTCTCTTTTTCTTTTCTTCTGGGCAAGCACGTTGTGTCTAACGAAGAAGGTGACCTCTGCCTTCAATTACCCTAATTTTGTTTTCCTTTTTATCGTTTGTTGACTAAAAATCTTCACTTTTTCTTCTTCGTGTAATCGAAAACTCTAGATTTCAAAAACAGCATCGTTTTGGAGTTGAAAATAGGGGATACAACAAGGAAGCCAATGAAGAGGAACAGGGCGGTGCCAACGATGACGGAGGAGGAAATGGATGTCCGAATCGAGGGCTTCAATTGCATTTCTGTTCTATTGTCACTTGAAGTTGTAGTAATCAGACAAAGAGCTTCACTTTTTTTGTACCCTTTGCTCTCCTTTGAACATTTTGACAATCCATTTTGCCGCCGACAACAAACTTTTACTCTTTCAAGTTTCTATTTGGTTTTATTTTGTTTTGTTTTGTTTTTTGTTTTTTTGTTTTTTTTGATGATTAGAGTTTTAAATCATAAAGAAAAACTTGATCATTTGAAGATATGGTTGTTTTTCTTAGGTGGGGTTGTTTTATTTTGCATGTTCATTTGTTTTTTGATAGTGGTTTTTTCAGTTTGGTTGATAAGGAATTGGTAATTTTTTTTTTTTTTTTGAAAAAAGAGACAAAGAACAAAGTTTGTTTTTCAAATAAATTTTGTTGTGTTTCATAGAAAGTGACTAAAAATGAATGTTGTATGGAAGGAATATGATTATTTGTTTGTTTTTCAAGGGAAGTGATTGTTTTCGAGCTTGTTTTGTGAGTTTGATTCTAAGTCTATTTATGTAGTGTTAGGACCAAGTTCTTTATGTTTAAGAATATATATAAATATCGATAAATACGTCAAATGTGATTGTATTTTTAAAATATTCCACCATTGTGAGAAATTTTTTTATGTGATGTAAGTGAACAATTATGAGTCTAACTGAATGTTTATGAGGTTAATTTGATGAATTGATAAGTGTGAAATATTTTAAAAATATTATTGAGAGAAATAATGGTTAATATTATCGATATTACAATCGTTATGGAAATTGATGGATTTAACGTATTTAGTTTTATGGAATAATTTTTTTTTTTTTTGGAAAAATATAAGTGTACGAGGATTAAAAGAGGTCATTAGAAAGTGTTAATTATAGATTAAAAATGAGTATGGACATGATTGAAAATGGATAAGTAAAGTGCATAAAAATAGAGTAAAAGAGGGGTGTAAGTGCAAAATTTGGATTGAAAGTTAAGTTGGCATAATTGAGGAAAATTGAGGGGTGTTTAGGCAATATGTTAAGCAATTAATTGGGTCTTCTTCCAGATCAGATCGGGACTACCAGACACTCACACAACAAACCCGAAAACCAGCTTTCTCTGCTCAATCTCTCACTCGGCGATCTCTCTCTCTCGGTCACCAAGTGCAACAACAAGACTGATCATCTAAGGGGTTTCTTCACGGTCAAATGGATGCTTGAAGAAGCAAGATGAGTATCTGATTTCAGCCCAGAAAAACCAGATCTGGAAGTGAGGAAGTCGAACCAGAAACAGGAAGAAGCTGAAGTCGCGCGATGGGCTGTCGACGAGCTGCAGACCGCGAGTGAAGGAAGGAGATTTCGGGTGAGCTGAGACCAGAAAAAGATGAACTGAAAGCAGCCACGTGAAGCCAACAGATGGAGGAAAAATGCAGGGGTAGGCGTGAAGATGATGGTCAATAGTAGGTAAGAGGAATCAATTGAGTTTTTGAGTTGTTTTATTGAGTTCTTTGCTGTAAATTTCAAGAGTTATGGTTGCTTTTGGTTGTAGCTCAATGTTGACAAGCTGAAATGGAAGGAAATGGATTCCGCGAGAATCTCAGAGGAGTGTCTAATATCAAACTCAAGTGAGTTATGTTGGGTTTTAATTGATTTTATCTTATAAAATGCTGAAATGGAATAGATGATTGTGTAAAGTTTGTGTGATGTGTGTGTGTCGTGAGTTGAGTGAAGAGAAATGGGTGTGTTCTGTTCGGCTGTAGGTGTTTGTGTGTGTATGGGTTGTATTTTGTTTAAATAAATGGAGATTAATTGATTTTTAAGTATATAAATGCGTAATGAAATATGAAGACGCGTTGGAACCGAAAGAAAATCGCGTATTGAGTTATTCGTGTGATTTTCGACAAAAGTAAAGGGCAGTTGCATGTAAGGGGAATTTTTGTGATTTTAAGTTGATTTAAGGTTCTAAGTATGTTCTCGAATATGTATTTGAGGGTGATTAAGTCATAGATAACAAATTACATTGTATGGAATGTGTGTAACGCTCAAAGATAGTTGTTTGAATAAATAACGTGCAAGCTGTCTTGTTTTTATTTTATGTTATTTTGGTGGTTCAAAGTGTATGTTTAAATGTATTAGGACATGGAAATATCACGAAAATGAATGGCATTAAGATAAGGGCATGTAATGGAAAGAATATTGCTTAATTAGTTTGAGATATTATTAAGGAAAATTTTATTGTCATTAGAGTTGTATTTGAAGAGAATTTCAAATAAATTGGTGATTAAATTTTAGGTGAATTGGAAACTCTTCGAACGGAAACGGAGACATGCAGGAGGTGAAAGAGGTTCTTTGAGTCGGAAGTTAACGGACGGAAATAAGTTGTGAGTGTAAAACTATATATATATGTTTTATTTAAATATATATGTTATGTTTAACTATATATTTATACATATATGTTTCTTTTAAGTATATGTTTGTATATGCATATTTTATGTATGTTTATGTTTTGAATATAATCGTTTTGATTATAGAAATGTTTTAAGTTTTGATATCAAGTTTAAGGAAAAAGAATCAAGTGTTAAGGTTTGACCTTAAGAAAAGTTTTGACAAACGAATGTTTATGAAAAGTATAAAAGAAATGGTTTTGGTTTTTGAATGAAATGTGGTTTATAAAAGGATTTTTAGTCGATGGTTACCCTAAACCCTATCATGACTGGAATGACTGAAATGACTGGATAATCGGTCGAGATACTTTAGATGCGTAAAAGTATGGGTAAAGAAATAGGTTACTAACTAAGGGAAGAGATAGAAATTATAGGATTGCCTTTACACATTATAAAGTATTCTTATGACGGTTACCCTGCGCAAGGCGTGATTTTATCCGCAGTTTAGTGGTTTTATGACTGGAAATGGATTGTCGCGCCACCGTCGCTTTTAGGGTGATTGGTGAATTATTCCCTGGGTTCCATTGGTAGTGACTGAAATGTTAAAGATTGTTTCAAATGTATAATTATGATTTTTTTATAATTGATAAATGAAATGAAATGCTTTAATTATTTATGTAAATGTTATGATTTTACTGAATGATGTTGAAAGGTATTTTATTATTAAACTGCACACTTACTGAGCTATTTTTAGCTCACTCTTCCAAAATGTTTTAATAAAATTTTCAGGAACTGAGACTAGGGAGCAGTTTGAGCATCCTCCAGGGCAGTCGTAGGCGGCCTACTTGTAGACAACGACGACTTGAAAATATGTATATAATTTTTGGGCTGTAAATATGTCATATTATGATTTTGATACTTGCATCATTATTTTTGTATTGTATATATGTAGATGCATAATTAAACTCTGAACTACGAGGGCTTTGATCATCTGTAGATAATTGAGGTATGTAGGCGTTTGGGAGTACCCAAACTCAAGCCCAAAATATTTCAGAAAATATTTTGAATTGTACGTAATGCCTATGTCTTTTATTAAGGAAGATGATTTCATTGAAAGTTTTTTGAAAATATTTTAAGTTTCCCATCAATGGTTGATGACAATTATAAATTGTTTTACTTAAAGGTTTGAGTCTGTTAGTACCATCAACCCTGAAATGTTGGTCAAAAAGCCATAAATTTTGTTCCCTCAAGATGTGGAAGACAGCTGTAATGCTAGCAACTTAAGAGTGACTTTTCTTTTTCGGTGCTAACGGACATCAGAAATCCTATAAGGAGCAGTTTTTGACTAGGCTCAGCAAATGGGTGTTCTATGAAAGAAGTCATCTGAATGTTTTGAGTATTTATTGATAGACCCCGAACCTAATTTTTCATTATATTCTATGTACCTGAGTAGTATATGGAATATTGATCCAAAAATAGAGCCAAAAAATGATTTAAGATCTGATTAGGGTATATAAAATTTTAGAGTTTGTTTTGGTGAAAAACGAAAACTTTCGGTGAATAGTATTTTCGAACAGAAACATCTTCGGATGAATAGTGATTTTTGAAAAAGAGCCCTAAGAATCGAAAATGTCTGAAATAGGTCATGGGCATTGAGAGAGTTGAAACGAAATGAAACGGAATCCGTTTGATTGAGTTTCAGGAGATCCGAAAGATTCCAGTTAAATTATACTATTTTTCGAATATTGAGTTTTCGTAACCTAAACTTTGTTCAAAAAATTTTGCGAAGCATAGGATTAAGAGGTAATAGACTCAATTAAAGTATTTCATGGTCAATTTGAAGTTTAGATAACCGTAGAATATTTTCAGAATATTTTTCGGATGGAATAGTATATTAAATTATGTTTAGATTAAATTTTCACCCAGATTTATTATTTTATGGTACTAAAAATATTCAAATTGAATTACGGTCGCATCGTAGGCCTCCGGTAGTGTTATTTGAAGTTTATTATATTTTTGTATCGCAAGTCGGATATCGTTTGACTAACCCCGGTACGATTACAAAGTTATTAGGTGTGAATTACGTGTTAATCAAGTAATGTGAGTTCACGGAATTCAACCAATAAGAAATGAGATAAGTGTTTTAAAAAGTAATGGTTATGGATGTGCCACGTGTCATCCATGAATTGGTTGGAAAAATAAGTGAATTAGAATGTGCCAAGTGGACCAATAGAATTGATTTTGGGGCACTAGTATAATTAGTGAAAGTTTGAGGTAATAAAGTGAGATTTTCTTAAGGGAGTTTTTAGTAATTGAGCAATAAAATATAATTATATGTTGTTTTGTCTTATATGAGTCATTTATGCCGTGAAATAAGAAAGAAAGAAAGAGAGAGAGAAGAGAGAAAACAGAGAGTGAGCGGGTGAGCCGAGAGAGAAAAAGAAAAAAAAAAGAGAGGGGGAGAAAAGGAAAAAGATACGGTCCGAAATCGTCACGGTTTCTTCACGAAAGTTGCTCCTCGTCATCTCCTCTAACTAACCCAACAAATTTGAAGCAAAACGGTTGTCTATTTGGTGAGTTATCTCAGTTTTAAGCTTGATGCTTCGTATGAAATCCATTTTTTTTCTTTCGTTTATTTTTGAATCAGAAATTAGGATGATAAGAGGGTTATGTGAGGATGATTTTGGTATGATTTTGGAGTGATTTGATGGAAGAAAAATAGATAAAACGAGAGAGTGAAGTCGTAGAGAAAAAATGGGTTTTTATGGAATTTGATCCTGTTTTCAATTCTAAGACATTAGATTGATGTTTTAGAGGTTAGGAAATAATCTTTTGAAGTTAGATTTCGAAAACGAAAAGTTTAAGATCTATTTCGGAGCTAAACGGACGAGTTAAAGGGCGGATTCTAAAACCCTTCGAAACGCATTCGTTTAACATTTGAAACGGTTTATTTAATCATAGTTGGGTGTTAGAACACTAGAGGATTGATTTTTGAAGTTGTTGAAAATTCGGAGCGAAAAGTGATTTTCGTTAGTAAGCGAATCCAATTGATTTTCATTCTGAGTTTCCAACGATGAAATCAAGTATACTGAGGTATTCCTAGGAAAGAGTAAGTAGAATTCATGTAAAGAAAACGGATTTCGAAAACTCTGAAAAAAAAAAATTGAGATCCGAAAGTTTAGACGTTAAAGGATATATATAGAGATAATTAAATTTTTATTGATTTTGAATATTATTTGAATGAGTTAAGTGACCCTAAATGGATATTTGATGTTCTAGGGTAAAAGCGGAAACTTCCGGAGGCATACGGAGGAGGCTCGGATTTTATCCGAGAACGTGTTGTGAGTGGAACTACAAGTTTCTATTTTTATTGTTTTAAAGTTTATTTTTTTTTAAATTAAAAGAATTTATTATAAATAGTTATTTATTTATTAATTGAATTTATATTTTAATTCTAGCATAAAGATTTTAGTTTATTATTTCTGTATATGAGAATGTGCTAGAATTAAATATTTTAGGCTTATTGCCTTAAGATTTAGAATATTTTAGTGTATTAAGAAAAAAGAAATTTTAATAGCCTATGGTTTACCCTAGCCCCAGTTTAGTACCCGGTCGAATACCCTATGCGTGATACTGTAGATGAGAGGAAGTTAGTCAGTGAGATTTGAGTCTAGTCGACTCATGTGTGAGCGAGGTATGAGTGATCCGTATGCACGTATAGGGTAGTGTAGTCGGTCCGTAGCGTGGACCCGCTTTCGACGACTACACATGGTAAATCCCCACTCTTAGTGGTTAGATTTTATATGCTACCACGCCAGGAGTAGATATTCCCTGGGTTACCATTTAGGCAAGCATCAGAAACGAGTTTAAGAAAAGATTTCAGAAAGTTTTAGAAAGAAATTTAGAACGAGATTCAAAAGCAATTTAAATGAGTTTAGAAAGTATTTTTCTAAAATACTTTAGTTTTATTAAACTTTTTTTGGGAGAAGTTTAAGTGTAGAAATGACTTTTAGTTTGGAAGTTACTACCACTCACTGAGTTATACTCATGTTTTTCTTTAAATGTTTTTCTTAAAAATTCTCCCATAGGTGCAGGAACTAGTCGTCCAGCCGACGAGGTTCAATCAAGCGTGCAGACGGACATATAGGACGACACCTACTACATGTATATATTTTGTTATTTTGATCATGTATATATGTTGATGTACGTAGTGGTAAATATTTTAAAGAAATAGTGGATGCATTAGATAAAATGTTTTATTACGTTTTATGAAATCATGTTTTTAAATTTTATGATTTGTTTGTGAGAAAGGAGCCGGAGGCTCCAGAAGTTGAGAAATGGATTTCATAGAAGTGTTTTTATAAATTGTATTTGAAATTTACAGGGTGGTATAGTTTAGAAAACAGACGGTATACTGCCGAAATTTTTATTAAAAAACGAAAATTTTTTATCACCGTTACCTTGTAAAGAAAGTTAAAATATATAGTTAAATGAGTTTCGGTGCCTTGACGGAGTTTCTTCGGGCTGAGTATAGGGTTCGTGGGAATTCTTTCGAGGTGCTACGAGATCTTTCTCGAGTCCAGAGTAGGGATTCGGGAAGGGTCCTGTCATTTATTGTTTTATTGAATTAAGAAATAAGGACATTTTAAATAAGATTTGTATGTTAAATTGAATCACCTATAGAAGTTTGGATTAGTGTAATCTCTACCTATAAATATGACTTCTTTTTTTTTTTTTTTGAAATGACAAATGTGACCTTTAACCTTTAAGTAATTAAATTACTGTTTGAGAACGCCTTTAATTTTGGTATCAATTTTTTTGTAAATTTTTATGTAGTCCTTAGACAATTGTGCTTTGATTTATGTTGTGTTTACAAATACTAAACTTGCTTTTCATGACAGACATATTGAATATGGTCTTCTTTTGTTTTGTTTTGGTTTTTTGTTTGTTTTTTTTCTTTATTTCAATAGCTCAAAAGGAATTTTAAACAGTCAAAATCCCTATAGTGGTCAAAGTTCAATTTAGGCTTCAAATGTTAAATACTCTTTAAAGCTTAAAAATCCCAAAGATTATATTGTATATAAAAGCTTTTAGATATTATGGATGTTAACTATATACGTATAATTATACATCTTCTCCCTTTTATAGTATGTTGTAAATAAGGTTTCTCTTTATCATGTTTATTTATTTAATTACTCTCTTTTTAAGTGTGAAATATTTAATATAATACTTAGAATCATTTGAAATTTTATTAATTTATATGATAAAAATGTATTGAATCTACTTTTTTATTTTCTAATTAAACGAAACATATTATAGATGTTAAATTTAGAATTATTATCTATGATATCATATATATAATAATAATTTAAATAAAATAATATTATTAATTCAGTAGTTAAATTTAAATATCCATTCAATATGGATTATAAATAATAATATTTAATTATTTTAATTTTAAAATTTATTTGATGAATAAAATGAACATAAATTTAAGCGTGCCTTGCACGTACAGCCAAAACTAGTCATCAAAAAACATGTTTTGTTTATTCTTGGCATGACATGCAAGTTCATTTTCTCAACATTGAGGCAAACCAAAACCAATATAAGAAAGAAAAAAATTAGCCAAATATGAATTTCTTAAAAAATCAATTGTAGACTGATGAAAAGAGTAGATGGGAATTGTAAGGGAAAGTAGAAAAAGTTTTAATCAAGAGAAAAAATGTGATAAAATAGAAAAGGCAGTCAAAGAAGAGTAATGAGGAAGAGCGGCAACAAAAGGGTTGTTGAGAGCAGCAACAAGAATAGCCAGAGATAAGTTTTTTGAAAAAAAAAAAAAAAAGCCAGCAACATAAAGGCCGACTGCCACAACACTTGCGCACTTGCCCAACCTAATACCCCGTCAGTCCAACGACCAATATATTGTCACTTGAGATTGAACATAGGCCGTCCATCCTTCTTCAACTCATCACCATTGCTTGATCGCTCTCCTTTTTTTTTTTTGTTGTTGTTGATGTTGGGGTTTAGTGCAAATCGAATGAATCTTGAAGAAGAGACTTGTGGCGTTTTGTGGGTTTTAACTTCGAAGGGAAAATGACAAGTCATATTCATTAGTCAAGCGTTGGAATTTGTGGGTTGCTAGGCTTCTGAATCCTAACAGTCTTCTCCCAAATGAAAAATAAACTATATATTACACAATCTAAATGCATACAAATAAACTAACTTTAGATTTAAAACCTTAAAAACAAAATAAAGAACTCATAAACAATATCAAATAGTACTAACAATCACTAACTGAAAAGCAACAAATAGAATTAAAGTAAAAGTAGAGTTAAGACTTAAAATCTAAGTGAGACAAACACTTAATAAACTTGTACATAGTTTCCATAACAAACAAGTGTTGACAGGCATCATTCTTCAGCAAATAAATCTATAACACTCCAATGATATACACAACAATTTAAGATATACCTATAAATTTTATTCATAGTGAACTAGACACAATCATATCAATTACAATTAAGAAAAAAAAAATGGAATTTACAAATTCACATCCTAACAAATAACAAACAAAATTAAAATAATTGGAAAAAAAAAAAAAAAAACTTACCAAAGGAAGCCAAGAAATATACATACAATGGGAAAGACTAACGTGTGAATATTTGTACCCTCAACAGACAAAATGATCATCTAGGATGGACTGTCTGAAGGGAAAAAACAATAATTATTTTTGTTAAAAATAAGAATTTATAGAACATTGAGTTTTAAAAAATATATATATTTTAATAAAACTCAAGAACTCTAGGTCCATAAAATAATGAAATAAAATAATATAAAAAAATAAAAATCACATTTCTACCTTATGTATTGATCTTAGTGGATTGCTCATCACCTAGTCTTCCTTGATATATCTTTACACCAAGAAACAAGTGAGTGGACACAATTATATAGAATTGTGCTCACTTTCAATTGATTTTTTTTCTAAAAAGAATAAATAATATATGTAAGAGGTGAGTTTTAATTTTGATTATACAGAGGAAAAATATACAGATTATTCTTCTTTGTATTATATTGTAGAAAAAAAAAATTCTTTCTATTTTAAAGAATGTACTGTAAAACTAAAATAATTTCTATTAGAAATTATAGGCAATCACTTGGGGTTTTAATTAATCAAAATTAATATTAAATCTCATATTTATTAAAATTAAACTTTTACTCCATATAACATAATTAATTCAAAATTAATTCATTTTATATTTTGAAATCGAACTTGTGACCTCTAATTAATTCATAATTAATTTATACCTGGTCACTGCTGAGAATCGAATTCAAGACCTCTTATAAAATTAATTAAATAATTATTAATTCATAATTAATAATTAACTAATTAAGTATTATATAATTTTAATAATTAATATTATTCAAATATCAAGTGAACACATATTTTGCTACTTATATAACATTTGTAATTGGACGGTTCAATTATAATATTCTATATACAAATTTTTTATAGTGAAATGAGCTCTCAAGGGGACCCAATTGACTTACAGTTTTGAGCTACAATAATATCAAAATTATTAATTAAACTCTTTAATTAAATAATTCACTATTATTAATCTTAGAGTTACCCCATTAAAATCCTAAAATTGCACTCTTAAAATTATAGATATTTTTATACAATCCGAAATTTTTAGTGTCCATTGAGTTAATCACTACATATGAGTTGACCCTATACAAATAGTTTATAATTAGAGTTGGGTTAAAAAATCCATTTTAACCCTCTAATTATTTATTGATTCTTAAATACCATTGATTATATAATGAACAATATATCCATAACAACTTATAAATTTATCTTTCCGTTCACATATGAATGAAAAGTTTAGCGCTCTTATTATTCAAGACCTGAATAAACCCTTAAGGGAATTACTTTTATATTTCTTGCAAGAAGAAGTGGATTCCACTATTGTGTAAAATGTTTCCAACCACTTACTAAAACATATCCCCAAAGTACAAAGTTATTAATCGGGTATCTACACTGATCTCACTCATGTAAATTAAAGGATATATGTAAAACCCAAAACCTCGTTCGTCTGAGAGTAAATTATTTTTCCAATGGATCGCGTTTTCGATCAGAAAAATATAATTCTCGAGTCCAGAAAATTTCGAAATATTTATTTTAGAATAATAAAATATATATTTTTTTTAGCGTGAAGACGGATTCGAAATTATTAAATAATTCAAAGATGAAATCAAGTCGTAAGCGGATTACCCGGATGGAAGGATGAAAACGGATTCGAGCTTGGAATCGGAATGGGAGAACGCATGAATTAGCATATTGCATGAATGGTATATAATTTCAACACGTGTCATCGTGTTTAAATGGAGGCAAGACATGTGGCATGAAACTTTCATGCATGAAGGCCAAATGTCACCAATTGTTAGGGCTTTATAAAATAAAATTTTAAAAGATGAAACTTTAAACAATTCTAGCATTCTCGGTCAAATATCAAAGTCTTTTGGTCACCATTTCCAAGCTCAATCGAGAGCTCTGATAACTTTATATTTATAGAGTTATTTTATCTTTTTAAATTTGAATTCTTGCTTAGTTCTTAATATTTTTATTATTATTAAGTAAATTATTTAATATTTCTTTTATTTTTATTTTCAGAATAAAATTGGTTAAAAATGCGCATGTGGACCCCACCAAGTAATATTGTTCAAGACAAGATCATCGTTACAAAATGAATATCATTCGCAGCAAGTTCATCGCCTTAAGAATTACTCGAGTCGGAGATCGCATAAAGAAATTATCGCGATTTAAGGATAGGGTATTCTAGAAATAAATATTATGTCATGCTGATGTAAGAAATGATGTAATCAAAATTATGATGTAAGCAATGATGTAATAGAAGTTGACTTGAATGGGGTAGGTGAACGATGATGTAAGCAATGATGCAATTTGAAAGTTGACTTTGAATGGGGTAGGTGAAAGATGATGCAAGCGATGATGCAAAATGGTGGAAAATCAGGAAACGATGATGCAATCGATGATGTAATTGGAGGTGAATTTGGCCTATAAATAGGCCTTAGAATCACCATTCTAAGCATTCCATCACAAACCAAAACAATAAGTAGTTTAGAGAAAGAGAGAGAGAGCTTGGAGAGGAGGAGCAAAGCAGAGGAAGAAATTCTACGGTGAAGCTTCAATCCACTAAGTTTTCCTATCTCTTTTTATGTTTAATTTTCTAGTTTTTTGTAAATTCTATTATGGAGTAGATTTGTTTTCTAAGGTTATGATGTAGCCTAATTTTGATGTTCCAACCCTTTGTTCAATTCAATTAAGGATTTTCTATCTTAGTTGATGCATTTAATACTGTTCTTAATGCTTCTAAATAATTGGCCACTATTTAGTTGAATTGTTAATCATAATGATAGTGGAAGCTGATTTATGTGTTTAGTTCATTGTATTTAATGTCATAAATTGTATGTAGGATAGGAATATACCTGCATGGTTTGTGTAGTCTATAAAAGAGATCCATAAATCTTAATGAATCCTTTAATGTTTTGACTTGCATGGGAACATAGCAGTTAATCTTTATAGGGTATTTTCCTTAGACCTCGGGAGAGGCTATGTGAATAATTCAGGGAATCTCGACTAACAACTAGATAGTTAATTTTGGTTAAAAAGAACAAAGGGGAGGAATAGATTAGTTATGGTGAAATCATAATCTTAGAGTTTTTATTCATTGAATTAATTTTCATTTATTTTCAATTGCAATTAAATTTAATCATAGTTATCAACTCATTCACTCAAATTTCATCTACCAAATAAAAGTTGAGTTATTTTAATTTTGGGAATTAATTAACAACAATCCTCGTGGGACGATACTTTTCTCATCATTTTATTATTTGTTCGACTCGTTCACTTGCGATTTTGCACAACAAGCTCCTTCTTCTTCTTCTACCTCCCCAAAGCTGAGAGCTCATTAGAGTGACAGAGAGCTCGTGCAAGATTGAAAGAGACATGAGAGAGGAGAGTTCAAGCCACCATCACCCTCTCAGTCAGGGGACGAACCTACGAGCTGGTGAAGGAGAACGAATAGCACTAGCAGCTGCATGTGCTGTCCAAGCAACCAGGTGGAGGATCTGATCTTGCATGCAAGCAAGGATGGATGATCTGTTGTTGCCAGACCGTGAACTGCTGCTACCGTAAGGAGTTGCTGTCGTGAGTTGCTGTCAAGTTATGGATGAGTGCTGCTGTCAAAGGTGAAGATCCAAGCTCTCCGTGTCCTACAGCAAAAGGAAGTGAGGTTGTGAGAGAGAAGGAAAGGAGGAGATTTCAGTTGTTTTATGCTGCCTTGAGAGCTGAGTGAAGACCGAGTGCTGCAAGGGGGCAGCAGCTTGGTACTGCAAAGACAATCTGAACCGAGAGAAAGAAGAATTGCTTTGCCTTGAGAAAGAAGACCGAACAGCAGTTGAAAGGGTAAGTTTTGAAGCTGATCTTGAAGTCCTTTCACTCATGCAACAAGTGTTTGGAAAAAGAGGGAGAAGGGCAAGTTGTTTGGAGCTGAAAACGGAAGATAGCTCGCTGTCTTAGACGTTTAGAAGCTGTTTCTGAGCAGATTCAGCTCATTCAACGGGTAAGCGCTGTCCCATTAGCTTTGTTGAGATGTTTTGAGTGGTTTTTAAAGCTTGCATGTCAATTTTGCATTGAAGGAAGCTCGGTTAAAGGTAAGGTATAAAGGCAGTACCTTCGCGAGTAGTATTAACGATAAGTTTGATTAGAATCGAAGTAATCGCGCGAAACGTTAAAAACGATAATCCGCGGTAAATCATCAAAATCGCATGAGTTTTACGTTATTCGTTTAGATTCGAATATCCTTTTTGTTGAATCCATTACAATGTGAATTCGATGATGTTGGTTTAGATTCGAATAATGTAGTTGCGACATGTTTATATTAGAATGTTTAATTATAGAGGTATCGATAAGGTGTCAGAAATCGAAGTTGGGGAATTATATCGAGATAGAAAATTGAGAAGTTTTCGTTAGTTAGAAATCGGTGAGTGTAAATTGTTTTATGAAATGATAAATGCACTATGATTACTATGCCTTCATGAAAGATTGAAACGTTTTTAATACTTAAATGAATTTATATGAATGATGTACGCTTATAAATGTTTTTATATATGCATCTAAAGAAATATTGATTATGTGAATTTATTATTGAAATGCGCTTTTATGTTTTGATTTCTAATCGAAGAAATATGATATACAACAATTATTTTAGCATGTCAATGTATTTCAAAACCGATGGCTACCTAATCCCCATTATATGACTGAAATATGACTGTTATGCAACCGAAGTGCCTTATTACGCGTATGACATGTCTGTGGGGGGAAAATCCACTAACTATAGGGGAATTGAGTCTGTCATGTCGCCTTCTACGCGTATATAAGGTACTATTATGACTGATGCCCTATGTGCAGTGAGGTAACATTCCGCGGCATAGTGGCTTATGACTGAGATTGACCGTCCCCACCACCGGTGTCCTAGGACCTGTCGATGATCATGATTTCCCTGGGTCCCATCAGATACATGTTTTATGACTGAGGATACGATTTATGAATTCATGATTATGTTATGAATGAATTTTTAATGCATGAAATCTTGTTTTCAAGCAAATACATAAATGATTATGTAATAACATGAAATTCATGTTTTGAATAACTTATTACGAAACTTAGAACTCTTTCAAAAGATTTTAGTGAAGATATTAAAGGAAACTTATTTAAAAATACATAACACTCACTGAGTCTTTTTAGCTTATTATTTTCTTGTTTGTTTTATGAAAACTCCTTAGACGCAAGTGCGAGTTCTCCAAGCAACAGATCTCCAGCTCATGAATAGGTGAGCTTATCAGGCGACCGTAACTGTAAAATTAAAGTAAATATTTTGATGTATAACGGATTTAATGTAATGTAAATGTTTAAGTTTTATAATAATGATTACACTGTAACACATGTGGAATATTTTAAGTTTGAAATGATTTTGTTTTGAATATTTGATTTGTGTTTGAACATGGATTTTGAGATGGATCTGAGGTTCCATTTGGAAGTAGAAAAGAATGTATGCATTTAGAGATGTTTATAAATCATTTTATAGGTGTTTTAAAAAGTTGGAAATAATCCAAAAAACAGTTGTTGTGCTGCTGAAATTTTTCCACCCTAAATTTTAAATGATGAAGAAATGAATTTGTTTTACGGCTTTGTTTCACAGAGTTCTTTTGAGTCACCTACATAACGACTGCAAGGATTCTGTGTGGTGCCGGGAGGGCTCCGCTCGGATCTCTACAGGAGTAATCCGGGTTGGGTCCTTTCAATATAACTGAACAAGTAAGAGTCCATAATACACTCAAGATTAATACCAATTCATATATGATCATTTGGTGATAAATATAAATCTCTAAGTTTAACAGATATTGATAAAAGACTTATATTTATCGTGGTCTAGTCCTATATAATCTTTATTATAAAATGTGTCTTCATTTTCATGTTACTACATGAATAGTCTCAGATAAGATTATCGTATTGAATATGAAATGGACCGCAACCGTAGATTTATCACAAATAAAATACCCAGTTTCATTTGCTTTCTACGGACTCTTTAAATTACTTATCTTAAACTAAATTTGCTTGTATATAATATTTATATATTTAGTTTGAAATTATATCAGTAACCAAGGATGTTCCTCATGATATATACAATTTTTGTAAATACATAAATCGAATAAAATAGATATTTTATTAATATTTATTAAAACCGTTTATATAATTACAAGCTCTTAAGACACAAAACCCGACACTATCACCATTGCAAAATTACTGGCCATTTATGATGTGCCAAATTTCATTGTACATATACATATATAACTAAACTCATACTACATTTTATACACCTAATTACTTTATAAAATCAAATTAAAAATTAAAATTAAAATTTCACTTCCTTACACCTTTAAAATACCAAAACTATCATTTAACATTAACGATAATTCTAACCATATATTTTTTGTTATGGATATTTTTGCGACCGCATTAAATGGGCTGGCAAAAGCCCAAATGGTGGGCTCAACAACAGGAAAGCCCACAAAGGCCCGTCTTTCTGATCGTCTTTTTGCTCATTTATCTGTTCGTCTGTCCGCTTGGAGATCTGCTCGATACCTTGCTCGTGAATGTGATCGCTTACCGGCTTCTTTTTTGCTGTCGTTTATTAGCTTATGAATGAGCTCATCTGTGGGACTGGTCAGTTGCTCTTCTTCCTGCCCACAGAACCGCTCGGGTCTGTGTGTACGTGTTCGTATATCTAATCGTCTACAAGGCTGACTGTTTGCCAATATATCTTATCGCTAGAGTGCTCACTTATGACCTGTATTAGTAACTCTCAAGGTGGCCAGTTTACTAGAAGCTTTATTTGCTCGCTAACTCGACAGAGTATTTTGCTCGCTGAAGAGTTCGCCTCTGCCACATCTCTCAAATCACAAGTCAACAGAAGTCAAAGCTGTCAAGCATATTACAGCTTAAGGCGTGTCGCGCACGCCAATCACGTCAGAGATTATAGCTTGGATTACGATGATCTTATCTAACCCACACGGGTTAGTCGCCTAAATCCATGCTTTGAGCAGAATAAATCTGGCGTCATCAGCCGTATTAAATTCTTATCCAAGCGCATTAAATGTAACTCATCATTGTATTATTGATTTACTGTACATTATTTTATTACGTTTCACTGTATGTAAGACCCGAAACCTCGTTCATCAGGAACAAGTTATTTTTCGATGGATCGTGTTTTCGAATGGAAAGAATCCGCGGGAATCAAAATTTTTCGAAAAGCAAAATTTGTGATTTGAAAGTTTTGAAAATTAATTTTAAGTTGAATAAAGGTGAATCGGATCGAAATTCAAATTCATTCGGATAGATTTCGAGCGATTTAGAAATTTTCAAGTGAAAAAATATTTTTAATTTCGGATCACACAGAATTTTTTTTAGAAAAATAAAATAATTTCGAATGTATAGAGATAAATTCAAAATTTTAAAAATAATTGCAGAGGCGAAATCAAGATATAAACGGGTTCCCGGACGAACGAAATCGGATTCGAATTTGAAATCGGATTAGGAATAGCATGAAAAGCAATTGGCAAGATAAGCCACATATTTATGACAAGTGTCCCATTCTCAACCATCATTTATATATATTAAAGTTAAAAGAGGAAATTAAAGCAAAAAGAATAAGTGTCACGGTCAAAATATCCCATGTGAAGCCGTGAGAACCATTTACTTTCAGAAAAATAAGTACTTGAGAGAAAAAGGAACAGATCTGGTCCATTAAATCAAGAGGAAGAGCAGCACCGAGACCATTTCTCTTCATCAAACAATTCGGTCACCATCTTTGAAGCCATACCCGTGACCTATAGCAAGAAGAAAAGCAATCAAGTTGTCATCAAGCTGAAACCGTGAGCAACCCAAACCAAGAGACCATTTTTGAAATTAAAAAGTTGAAATCGAGTAAGGAGAGAAGCACGGGCAAGCTACCAAGTGAGTTGATCGAGCAAAGAGCTGTGAGTTGCTCGTGAGTGAAGTGCAGCGGCCAAAATTAAGAAGACAAACTGAGAGAGGGAGCTTCAAGGTGCTGAAAGTTGCTCCTGCATGCAAGTGCAAGCCCAAGCAAATCAAATCTGAAGCAAAGTCAAAAGAGTGCAACCGTGAGTTTGTGAAAGGGAGGAACGACAAGCAGCTGCAGTCCAAATCGAACAGAATAGACCGAGTAGAACAGCCACTGTCCTTCCCTCTCTATCCAATCTTCCACCAGATTTGAGAATGGATCTTGAAGTGCAGCAACGAGTAAGTTATTCTGAACTGTTTTTAGTATAAAATCAGCAGCTTGTTCCATTACTTTTGAAGCAGTTCGTGAGAGAAAATCAGCTCAAGCAAGGGAGAGATGCAGTTTTGAAAGAGGACAGCTTGTGCTTATGGTGAAAGGGGCATTGCTTGCTGCCGTGAGATTCACCTTGGTGTCGTTTTGCCGTCGTGGACACGTAAGGGCTGTTTCGAAGCAAAAATTAGTTCACGCGAAGGTAAGTTGCTGCCATAGTTGAGTTTTAGTGTGATTTTAATGCTTGAATTGATGAAAATCTAGACGTTATGAGACTGGTATAGGTTCAGTTAAGAGAAAAGTTATAGGCAGCACCTTCGCGCAACCGTTTCAAAGTTTCGAAGTTTTCGAAATGATTTTTGAATCGTACGTTTGAGTTTTATGGATTTCGTTTCCGATGGAAATTATTTAAAATGAGTTGTTGATAAGATTTGGTGATGATATGATTAGGTTTTAGGATTTAGAACCTCGTTAGTGCGGAGGCTCGTTTGATATTGTTTGGTTGGATTTTAAATAAAATTATCTATGATTGTATTAGTTCCGAAATGGATATACGGATAGTTTTTGTATTCGGTCAAGAGAGGGCTATTTGTAGGACATGTAATGGGCTGACATAGTGTGTTTAAGAGCTGTCAACATGCTGTTTAAGAGCAGTTAAAATGCACTCAGTTAAGCTAGCGAAACGTCGTGTAACGGACTATCGAAACGAGACGTTAGGTGCTATTTTCGAGACGATTTTACGTGCTGTTTTGGAGGCAGTTTTCTAGGTGTTTTAAGGGTTGTTGTAGGTTGTCAATCATGCAGTATTTTAAGTTGTTAAAGTGCTGTTTAGGGAGCTGTAAAAATGCTAAGTATTAAGCTATCAAAGTATCGCATAATGGGCTGTCAATGAGTGCAGTTTTAATGAAAGATGAAGAGCTGTTTTGTGTGCTGTTTTAATGGTCTGTTTCGGAACTGTTATTAAGTTGTCTATGTTGTCTTTAAGTGCTATTATATGCTGTCTTCCAATGCTGTTTTTTTTGGCCTGTCAAGTGCTGTTTTAAGGGCTGTTAGAATATTGTATCATGCTGTTTTGAGTTATAAATTATGGGCTATTTTATGTAAAGCTGTCTTGCATAATCGCGTGTGCTAGTTCGATAAATATGGGCTGTTTTGAAGTGATCTTAAGTGCTATTTTTGCATAAAAGATATTGGTTTGATTGTTGCCTGTTGTTTTGATTTCAAATGAATGTTATGCCATGTTTCAATGCGCAGTTTATCATGAGTTTATTTAGAAATATTTCGAAGCCGTTATGTAGCGTTGATGTAATCGATTAGGCGATCGAAATCGCTTATGGCATTACCTAAAAGATTAGCGTTAAGTGTATAGATAACGCGAAAGAAATATCGAATAAGTTGTGAGCTTCGCAATAAGGCGAAAAATGAGTATAGAAATCATTTTGTCATTGATAAAATGCAAAGTAATTATGTCTTAATGTGAGTAGAATTTCGTTATTTTCAAGCGTAGTTTGTTTAAAGTTATTTTATAGTTTCATATACTTATTTCATTTTGAATTTGATTTACGTATTATAGTATATTGAAATTCTATGATATGACTAGTTAAAGGAAATATGTGTTCATACTAAGAAATTATGAGTATTCAACGTTTTTAGACTTTTACCTAAAAAACGAGATTAATTGAGTATATCGAGAAAATTATTTTAGTACGTCGATAGTTTACCCTAGCCTAAGTTGAGTACCCAGTTGAGTACTCTATGCGTGCATGGTAGATGTGAGAGAGAGTTACTAACTGAGAGAGAGAGTCAGTTGAGCGACCCTCTGCACGTATAGGGTAGTGTAGTAGAGACCGATTGCGTAGGGGTAATGCGTGCCTAGAGTCACGCATCGGTAACTACACAGGGTAGATTTCCTAATTTCTAGTGGCTAACTAGAGACTTATGCGGTCACGACAGGAGTAGTTTCCTTGGGATGCCATCAAGACGAGAAATGAAAAAGTTTTTGAAAGAAAATCTAAGAGAGTTTCAAAAAACAGTTTTCTTATAAATCACTAAAAAGTATTTTAGAAAAATACTTTACTTTATGCAATTGTATAAGGTTTATCTCATTGAGTTATACTCACCTTTAGTTTTTTTGTTTTATAAAATCCTCCCCAGGTACAGGAATGAGCAAGATATTGGAAGCATCTTCTACGGACGCTCAGACGAGATAGAGCGCGACCCCACTGCACTAGTTTCAGTCAAGTTATCATGTATTACATTTCTTTTGGTTTTCAAGAATTATCCAGCATTGTAAATATTGTTTTGGATAATGAGCTTTGTGATGAATTAACTTAGATGAGGATAGTGTTGTTAGTGAGGTGAATGCTTTATTAGAATCTGCCCCATTACTAGATACTACCAAATGGAAAGCCAAAATAGAACCTCTTCCAACTTCTGAGTCTGTATCTCTTCCATCTGTGGAGAAACCACCTAAGTTAGAATTGAAACCTCTTCCTGAGTCATTAAAATATGTGTTTTTATGACATTCTGAGACTTTACCTGTTATCATTGCATCTGATTTAGAAAAAGAACAGGAGGATCAGCTGATTAGTGTACTTCGGAAGCACAGAGAAGCAATAGGTTGGACAATTGCAAACATTAGGGGTATTAGTCCATCTGTGTCCATGCATAGGATTCATTTAGAAGACAATGTTAAACTCACTCGTGAGCCTCAAAGAAGATTAAACCCTAACATGAAAGAGGTTGTAAGAGCTGAAACCATTAAACTCTTAGATGCAGGTATCATTTATCCTATCTCTAATAGTTCATGGGTAAGTCCTATATAGGTAGTACCTAAGAAGTCTGGCATCACGGTAGTTAAGAATGATCATGATGAATTAGTTCCTACCCGAATGCAAACCGGGTGGCGTGTTTGTATTGACTACCGCAAGCTTAATGCCGCCACTAGAAAAGACCATTTTCTTCTTCCTTTTATTGATCAAATGCTAGAAAGGTTAGCCGGTTATGCATTTTGTTGTTTCCTTGATGGTTATTCTGGTTATAACCAAATTCCTATAGCCTTTGAGGATCAAGAGAAAACAACTTTTACCTGTCCTTTTGGCACTTTTGCCTACCGTTGTATGCCATTTGGGTTGTGCAATGCTCTTGCTACTTTTCAAAGGTGTATGATGAGTATTTTTTCTGACATGGTAGAGCGGTTCCTAGAGGTGTTCATGGATGATTTTTCAGTTTTTGGATCTAGTTTTGATGAGTGTCTACACCACTTGACCTTAGTGTTAGTTAGGTGTAAGGAAAAGAACTTAGTGCTTAATTGGGAAAAGTGTCACTTTATGGTTAGGAAAGGGATAGTTCTTGGGCATGTTATTTCTAATAGTGGTATTGAGGTAGACAAGGCTAAAATAGACTTGATTTCTAGTCTTCCACCTCCTAGAACAGTTAAAGAGGTTAGGTCATTTTTAGGTCATGCAGGGTTTTATCGTAGGTTCATAAAGGATTTTAGTAAGATTTCTAAGCCTTTGTGTAACTTGCTTGCTAAAGACACCCATTTCAACTTTGATGATGATTGTTTGGGAGCTTTTGAGAAGTTTAAGACCTTTTTGACAACTGTACCTATCATTAGGCCACCAGATTGGAGTATTCCTTTTGAGATTATGTGTGATGACTCCGATTATGCCATAGGGGCTGTTTTAGGACAACGCATTGATAGACTACCTCATGTGATCTATTATGCCAGTAAGACTCTCAATGATGCACAACTCAATTATTCCACCACAGAAAAAGAGTTGTTAGCAGCGGTTTTTGCATTAGAAAAATTTAGTTCTTATTTGGTTGGGTCTAAGGTAATAGTCTATTCAAATCATGCTGCACTGAAATTTCTTTTGTCCAAGAAAGATGCTAAACCTCGTCTAATTAGATGGATTTTGTTGTTACAGGAATTTGATCTTGAGATTAGGGATAAGAAAGGGTTAGAGAATGTTGTTGCTGACCACTTGTCAAGGTTAGTAGTCGAGTCTATAGATGAGCATGTGCCTATTAGAGAGTCCTTTCCTGATGAGCAACTCATGCTTGTGTCCAAATTTCCTTGGTATGCTGACATAGTTAACTATCTTGTTATTGGTCAAATGCCTACACATTGGACTAAACAAGATCGTGTGAAATTTTTAGCCAAGGTTAAGCATTATTTTTGGGATGATCCATATCTGTTTAAGTATTGTCCTGACCAAATCATTAGGAGATGTGTGCCTGAGAGTGAACAATTAGATGTTATTTCTTTTTGTCATGATCATACTTGTGGAGGTCATTTTAGTTCCAAGAAAATCGTTGCAAAAATTTTACAATGTGGTTTTTATTGGCCAGATTTGTTTAAGGATACTCATGTGTACTGTAGTTTCTGTGAGAGGTGCCAGAAATTAGGAAGTATTACTCGTAGAAATATGATGCCTTTACATCCTATTCTTATTGTTGAATTATTTGATGTTTGGGGTATTGATTTTATGGGTCCATTTCCTAATTCTTTTGGCAATTTTTATATTATTGTTGCTGTAGATTATGTTTCTAAATGGGTGGAAGCAATTTCTTGTAAAACTAATGATCATAAGGTGGTGGTTAAATTTTTGAAAGAAAATATATTTTCTCGTTTTGGTACACCTCGTGCAATCATTAGTGATGGGGGAAAACACTTTTGTAATAGGCCTTTTGAGCAATTAATGAAAAAATATGGTATTACACATAAAGTTGCAACACTATATCATCCACAAACAAGTGGACAAGTTGAGATTTCTAATTGGGAGATTAAAAATATTCTTGAAAAAATGGTTAACCCAACTATAAAAGATTGATCTTTGAAACTTTGTGATGCATTGTGGGCTTACCGTACTGCTTTCAAAACCCCTATAGAAATGTCTCCTTATCGACTTGTTTATGGCAAGACATGTCATTTACCTGTGGAGTTGGAACATAGAGCTTATTGGGCCACTAAAAAATTGAATTTTGATCTTGATAATGCAGGTAATCGCAGAAGGCTACAACTTAATGAGTTGGAAGAAATAAGGAATGATGCTTACTATTGTGCTAAACATTACAAGGATTGAATGAAAGTTTTTCATGATAAGAATATTCTAAGGAAATCCTTTTCACTTGATCAAAAAGTCTTGTTATATAATTCTCATTTGCATCTATTTCCTGGTAAGTTGCGTTCTAGATGGTCAGGTCCTTTCATTGTCTGCACTGTTTTTTCTCATGGTGCTATTGAAATTGAGAATCCTAAGAATGGTGATGTGTTTAAAATCAATGGTCAAAGATTGAAACCTTTCTTAGAAGTCCAGAAGTAAAGGAAATATTGTTGGAAGATCCTGTTTATCAGGATTGACCTTCTTTTAAGTCTAGGTTTACTTTTATTTTATTTTATTTTATTTTTAATTGTTTTTTAATTTTTATTTTTTATAGGGTTTTTGTTATTTTATTTTTCTCAGTATTTGGTTTTCGTTTGTGTGATTCATGTTAGTTTTAGTTTTAGTTTTTTATTTTTATTTTTTCATTATTAATGTATTCTAACGTGAATTTTTTATTTACATTATTGTGTTAGATTACATGATCGAGCAAATAAGGTGTGATCTCTTTCTTACTATTTTATATTGTCTATTTTTATTTCCTTACATTTTTAAATATTAGTTTGAGCATTTTTGGATAATAGATAAGGAAACATTGAGGACAATGTCTAAAATAGGTTTAGGGGTGGTGCAAAATGTTTTAATAAAAAAAAAATCATTTTTTTTTCATTAATTTTTTTTCTTGATTTTGAATTCTGTCCTAATAAGTTAACTAATTACTTTGTGTTTGTTAATGGAGTCTTAATACATGTTTTTTATTGGATATTTTTACTAAGGAATAGCCATGAACATCTTTGCATGATTTGAGACTTTTGAATGTCATGATCTTAGTTAATTGAGTGAATGAATATCATGTTTACATGAATTGTGGACTATTAGTGGAGACTACCCTTGGTGAGGATTTGAGTTTTTTAAGCGTTTCTTTTTTAGAGATTTATTTATTTCTACTCTTAAACACTCTTCACTTTATTCTTAATAGATGATCTCTATAGGTTTTGCATTGAATACTAAAGAACAAATCATCATTGTAGATAACATTAGTTACTTTAATTTGAAAATTGGATCGACTTTTTAGAAGTGATATAGGTAATTTTTACTCCATAAAAACCTACTTTCTTACCCTGAATTGAGATATATCATAAACTCTTTGAAGCCAAACACTTTAAACCTTTTTTTCTTTATTATCCTTATTAAATGACCCTATTGAGCCTTTAAATTTAGCCATACCTGATAAAACTTGGGATCATACTATGTGGTGAAAGAAGAGTAGAGGATTGAAATGTTAAGATTTATATGATATGTATATAGGCATATGCATTAAAAGAAATGTGTTTCTAAATATTATTATAAAAAAAAAGTGAAAATAGAAAAATAGAAAAAGAAAAAAAAAAGAAAGAAAAAAAATATGAGAAGCATAAGTTTTTTAAGGCCTAAATGTACAAAGGGATATGAAAGTAAATGGAAGAAAAAAGTATTGAATTGAAAAATTTTGTGATAAGAAAGAAAGAAGAAGAGAGAAGTTGTGATGAATTAAAGAGAATAAATGAAGTGCTTCGATATGATCCAAAGTTTTTTTTTTGTTGAACCTATACCTCAAAATTTCCTACATATCAGTTAACCATAGCCAAAATACAACCTCTAATAAAGCCTATTGATCTTCAAGAGGAAGTACAATTTGAGAGTTGAAGTATATTATCATGCTCTATCTATGTTCTTAGTATTTGATTCCAATCATGAGATCTATTCACTTAAAAGTGCGGTTCTTTTTAATGTCTCTATTCATATGTGATGTAAATGACGCTTGCTATGCCTTTACATAACCTCTGTCACATATGATTGCATGAGTGCTTGCCTTAGGATTCTTGAGTGCTATGAGAGATATTTGGTGAGGATTAGAGTCGAGGCGAAATAAGTCCATGACATGTGAATGTGGTGTTTTGAAATAAAATTGCTTTGAGAGTGGTGTGAGATTGTTGATGATTGTGTTTTAGATCATTAGTGACTCATCTTTAGTCCTGATACAAAATCATACATGTATGAGATTTCTGTTAATTTGCATTTAGTGAAAGGTTGATGACTTATGGGTGGAATCTTTTAATGTTTGTGGGTATCGTTGCTGGTAAACCCTCAGGAGACATAACTCCTACTACTAGGAACACCTAGAGGTTTAAAGGCTTGTGGCATACGCTCAATGTCATCGTGTTTACCTACGAAAATGGATTGTTTTTATATTTTCTGTGTTTTTAGCTTAGATTGTTTTAAAATTTTTAAGTTTTGCTTGAGGACCAGCAAAATCTAGATTTGGGGGTATTTGATAAACATAATTTATATATATTTATTACCCTTAAATATAGATTTATTAGTCCAATTTTGTGTTGAATTTATTTTAATTAGTTGTGTTTTTGGTGAAACAAGAATAAAAGAAGATTTGTGTGTTGAATGAGGAAAAATTCCAATTTTGATTAAGTCAAAATCCAAGTCAATCAAAGATTCAATTATTGCCTAAAATTATTTGTTTGGAAATTAGTTGAGACAAGGAAATTGATCAATGAAGGAAAAAGAAAATTTGGAAGCACATCAAGAAAAGAAGAAAAAAATCATTATGTAGTTTTCTGGAAAGACTAAAAACGGTGTCTTACTATTGAGGCAATTTTCAATTTACAAATTGAGACTAGTGGTATAGTATAAAAGAAAGCTTGGAGACAGAAAATATCAGAAGACAAGAAAGCTTTGAGATGGCTGAGGCGAAAAAAGATAGTAGCTTTAGTGGAGAAAAAGAAGAACAAGAGTGCAGTAGAACAAGACAAGACAGCAGCCAAAGTTCATAGAAATTATGTCGGGTTTTGATTTATTTGTTTTTGTTATCACCATGATTGCTTAGTAGGATGAAACTGTTATTAACTTTATAATGATTTTGCTATTTGAATGTTATTATCAATTTTGTTTTTAATGTTTAATAATTCTTAGTTTCATCAATTGATAAAATAAAAATTGTTTCACCTTTAATATCAAGTATTTTTGGTTGTTACAACATTATTTTATTAATTTGACTTTGAATTGAAAGGGTTAAATATAAGATTTTTGATTATTTGTTTTTCAATATTGGATACATATAATACTTAGATCTTATAAATTTCAAGTCTTGAAGTAAGAATTTACATAAGATTTATTTTTAAAGCTTAATTGATAAATCCTGAGAAAACAACAGATTGATTTCTAAGTTGTTTCTTTAATTTTTTATAATAATATTTTGATTAGTAAAATATTATAAGTTGATAATGGTGGATTCTGAACATCAGATTTTTCATCTATTGTTTGAATCTTACAATTTAATACTATTTTGTTAATTTAGAATTTTATTTGTTTTAGTTTTAATCAATTTTTAAGCATTGTTAACTAGATTAGAATTAAATTTAATTTAGATTTAAATTAATATTTTCTCAATCTTTGTGGATCGACCTCATACTTATATAATCTATTTTACAATGGACTCGTGCACTTGCGAGTACTAAAATTTGCACAACAACGTGCATCCAACATCTGGTATTTATATTTACAAAACAAATATTTATACTATAATTTACATACAACACATGCATGTGACAAAAGATGAGCTATACAATGGAATGTAGTCGTCCGTCAGTCAACCCGTGCGTCAGTCTGAGCCTCGTCAGCTAGACGACTCGCTCCTGCACCTGAGAGAAAAATTTAAGAAAGACATAGCAAACAAACAGTGAGTATAACTTAATGAGATAAATAATAAATAGCTTTATAAACTAAAGTATTTTTCTGAAATACTTTTTATTCCTTTCAATTAAAACTATTTCTGAAATTCATTTTGAATTTCGTTCGAAAACTTTCTCATTTCTTGTTTTGATGGTAACCCAGGGAAACTACTCTTGTCGTGGCCGTATAAATCTTTAGCTAAGCCACTAGGAATTAGGGAATCTACCCTATGTAGTTATCGATGTGCGACTCTGGGCACGCGTTACCCCTACACAATCGGTTTAAACTATACTACTCTGTACGTGCAGAGGGTCGCTCAACTGACTCTTTTTCTCTCAGTTAGTAACTCTCTCACATCTACCATACATGCATAGAGTATTCTATTGGGTACTCAACTGGGGCTAGGGTAAACCATCGTCGTAAGAAAATACTTTTTCTCGGTATTCTCAAATAATCTAGTTTTTAAGGCAAAAAGCCTAAAAACTTTAAAGTCTCATAATTTCTTTACATAAATATATATTTGCTTTAAAAATTCATATAATAGGATCCAACTATATTAAAATCTATAAATCAATTACATAATGAAGTAAATGCATATAACATTAAAATAAGCTTTAAACAAACTAAGTTTGGGGAAAAGTAGATTTCTACTCACAAAGCGCTTCCTGATTGCTAACTTCCAATTCGAGGAACTCTTTTCACCTCTTATACGTCTCGGTGTCCGTTAGAGAAACTTCCAATTCACCTAACATTTAAATCACCAACTTGTTTACTACTTCATTCCAATATAAACTTTAATGGAATTCTTTAAAACTAATTAAGCAACAATTCACTCCATCACAAGCCCTTATTTTATACCATTCATTTCCATGAAGTTTTCATGTCCAAACGCATTTAAATACACACTTAAAACCACCAAATTGAAAGAAAATAAAAAGGAGAACAACTTGTGCATTATATAGTCATACGATTACCTTTGAGTGTTACAAGCATTCCATGTAATGCAATTTATCATCTATGACTTAATCACCCTCAAATACACATTTAAGCATATGCTTAAGACTTTAAAATCAACTTAAAATCACCCAATTTCAACTTATAACTAGCTGCCCTTCATCCTAGTCGTAAATCACACAATAACACAATACGCGATTTTCTTTCGGTTCCAACGCGTCTTCGTATTTCATTATGTATTTATACCATTAATAATTAATCAAATATCCATTATTAAAACCAAACACAGCCCACACACATGCCACTTGCTGCAGCACCTAAAAAAATGCCTACCCGTTTCCTTTTCATTCAACTCACGGCAACCACACACACACCTCAAACTTTACATAACAATCTTCTCCAATTAAGTTTTTCAAAAGATAAAACCAATTAATCTTAACATAACTTACTTGTCTGAGAGTTTAGCAGCTGGCCATGGACTCCCACAGCAGTCCAAAACTTCCATTTTTCGAATCTAACTTGAGCTACAACAAAAAAACCAACAATAACATGAAATGGACAACTCACAACTCAAGAAAACATCTCACAAGAGTTCCGGCTGTTTCTCTTACCTACTGTTTATCATCTTCTTCACGCCTACCCTTGCCATTTTCCACCATTTCTTAGCTTCATCCAGCTGCTTCCAGTTCAACTTTTTCTGGTCTCAGCTCACCCGAAATCTCCTTTCTTCACTCGCGGTCTGCAGCTTCATCAACAACCCATTGTGCGACTTCAGCTTCTTCCCGTTTTCTGGTCTGATTTCGTCATTTCCAGATCTGGTTTTCTGGGCTGAAATCAGATGCTCATCTAGCTTCTTCAAGCCTTCATCTGACCGAGATAACACCCCTTAGATGATCGGTCTTCTTGCTTCTTCACTTGGCTGCCGAGAGAGATGAGATTGCCGAGTGAGGAGGTCTTCGGTTCTGCTGTCTGGTCTGTTTTACGGGTCTGCTTTGAGTGAGTTTTCTGTTCTAGATCTGAGCTGAGATAACATCGAATTAATTTCTTAACAAATTGCCCAAACGTCCCTAAACTTTTCTCAATTATGCCAGCTTAACTTTCAACCAAAGTTTTACATGTTTACCCCTCTTTTACTAACATTTTTATTACTCTCACTTATTCTTTTCCAATCATGACCCTACTCATTTTTAACTTATACTTAACATTCCCTAATAACCTCTTTTAATCCTCATAAATTTATATTACTCATAAAAATTTTATCTCATAAAAATAAATACGCTAAATCCGTCAATTTCCATAACAATTGTAATATCTATAAATAATATTTCTAAAATATTCCACACTTACCAATTCATCAAATTAACCTTATCAACATTCAATTAGACTTATAATTATTCACTTGTCTCACATATAAAAAAAGAATATCTCACAACGGTGGAATATTTAAAATATACGATTGCATTTAACGTATTTATCTATATATATATATATATATATATTCCTAAGCATGAAGGACTTGGTCTTATCAATTTCTCCCTTCTTTAAAATAAATTTCGTCCTCGAAATTTAAATATGCATACCTTAAGAAAACAAGTATGGATACTGAGTCTGCATTTGGTCTTCCCGCTCCCATGTAGCTTCTTCAACTCCATAGTTCATCCATAATACCTTAACCAAAGGAATTCTTTTATTGCGAAGAACTTGCTCTTTCCTGTCTAAGATCTGAATCGATCTCTCCTCGTAAGTCAAGTTCTCTTTCAATTCTATCGGTTGATCCCTTAAAATATGCAAAGAATCTGGAATATATTTACGAAGCATGGAAACGTGAAAGACATCATGAATCCTGGCCAATTCTATAAGTAGCTTTAATATGTAAGCCACTGCCCCAATTCTTTCTATAATTTCATAAGGTCCAATGTACCTAGGACTCAATTTTCCTCTTTTTCCAAATCTCAACACCCCTTTCCAAGGTGATATCCTCAGGAATACTCTGTCCCCTACCTGAAATTCTAGATCTCGTTTTCTATTATCTGTATAACTTTTCTGACGATCTTGGGCAATCTTTAACTTGTCCTGAATAATCTTGATCTTATTTGTAGTCATCTGTACCAGCTCAGGACCTAAAGTTTTCTTTCACCCACTTAATCCCAGTACACCGGCATCCTACACCGCCTCCCATAAAGAGCCTCATAAGGTGTCATGCCGATACTAGCCTGATAACTATTATTATAGACAAACTCGATCAAAGGTAAATAAGAATCCCAACTACCTCCAAACTGCATCACACAAGATCTCAACATATCCTCAAGAGTCTGAATAGTAAGCTCGGACTGTCCGTCCGTCTGAGGATGAAATGTAATGCTGAAGTGTAACCGAGTGCTTAAAGCTTTTCGTAAACTAGGCCAGAATCTGGATGTAAATCTAGGATCTCTGTTAGATACAATCGAAACTGGAGCTCCATGTAGCTTGACAATCTCGTCAACATATAGACTGGCCAACTTGTCTAGGGAGTAAGTATTACGAACCGACAGAAAATGAGCTGACTTCGTGAGCCGATCAACAATCACCCAAATACTATTATATCCTATCCGACTGCGAGGAAAACCGACTACGAAATCCATGGTGATATGCTCTCATTTCCACTCTGGAATAGGGAGAGGCTGAGATAATCCTACTGGCTTCTGATGTTCTGCTTTAACCTGCTGGCATATCAAACATCTGGATACATACTCAGCTATCTCCCTCTTCATACCTTTCCACCAATAGTGCTCTCTCAAGGTATGATACATCTTTGTACTCCCCGGATGTATTGCATACGCAGAAGAATGAGCTTAATCTAGAATCTCTTTCTTTAGATCTGGCAGGTCTGGCACACATAATCTTTGACCCATCATTAAAGTACCATCCTCCCTCACAGAGAAGCCCTGTCCTCTACCTAACTGAATCTCCTAACGAATCCTGATCAACTGAGGATCCTGACCCTGTAACTCTCGGATCTGATCTGCAAGTACAAGTCGGACCTGAAATGAGCCTAACAGTGCATCTGACTCTGTAGTCTCCAAATGAACACTTAGGGATCTCATATCTCTCAACAACAGAAAGTACCCTGCCCTCAAATGAGCTACGGAACTATTGGGCTATCTACTCAAAGCATCAGCCACCACATTAGCTTTCCTTGGATGATACTGAATAGTGCAGTCATAGTCTTTAATGAGCTCTAACCATCTCCTTTGCCTCATATTTAATTCTTTCTGAGAGAATAAATACTGGAGGCTCTTGTGATCTGTGAATATCTGGCAGGAAACTTCATAAAGGTAATGTCTCCAGATTTTCAGTGCAAACATAACTGCAGCTAACTCCAAATCATGAGTAGGGTAATTCTGCTCGTGCTTTTTCAATTGTCTGGATGCGTAAGCTATGACTTCTCCATGCTGCATCAAAACACACCCTAGACCCTGCCTGGATGCATCATTGTACACCACAAAGCCCTCTGTCCCCAAAGGAAGGGTAAGAACAGGAGCTGTGGTCAATCTAGCCTTCAACTCATCAAAACTTTTCTGACAAGCTTCTGACCACTCGAACTTGACATCTTTTCTAGTCAGCTTCGTCAAAGGAATGACTATCTTAGAGAATCCGTCTATGAATTTTCGATAATACTCTGCCAATCCCAAGAAATTCCTGACCTCTGTAACCGTGACTGGCTGCTTCCACTGTAAAATGGCTTCAACTTTCTGAGGGTCGACACTGATCCCATTTGTAGATACTACATGTCCAAGAAAAGAGACCCTGTCTAACCAAAACTGACATTTACTGAACTTAGCATACAGTTGGCGATCCATCAAGGTTTGTAGTACCAATCTCAGATGCTCGACATGGGCCTCACTACTACCAGAATACACTAGAATGTCGTCAATGAACACTATCACAAACTTATTCAGGAAATCATGAAACACCCTATTCATTAGGTCCATAAATACTGCGGGTGCATTGGTTAGCCCGAAAGGCATAACCAAAAACTCATAGTGTCCATATCTCGTTCTAAAGGCAGTCTTTGGAACATCTTCCACTTTAATCTTCAACTGATGGTGTCCGGATCTCAAATCAATCTTCGAAAACATACTAGCCCCCTGGAGCTGATCAAACAGATCATCAATGCGAGGAAGTGGATACTAGTTCCGTATAGTCACTTTATTCAACTCCCTATAATCAATACACAACCGCATACTGCCATCTTTTTTCTTTACAAATAACACAGGTGCTCCCCATGGAGAAACACTTGGTCGAACAAAACCCTTATCCACTAACTCCTCTAACTGCACCTTCAGCTCTCTCAACTCGGTAGGTGCCATCCTGTAGGGTGCTCTGGCTATAGGTGCTGTCCCCGGAATCAGATTAATCTCGAACTCTATCTCCCTGTCTGGAGGTAACTTAGGAAGATCATCCGAAAACTCCCTAACCACAGAAATATCCTCTAATCTAGCTTCCCTCTCAGAAGTATCCACAACATAAGCCAGATAACCTTCACACTGCTTTCGCAACGTCTTTCGGGCTGTCATGGCCGATATAATACAAGAACAAAGCATCCGACGCTCACCCTTGAAAACCACATCTGGCTCCCCTACACAACTGAATCTGACTTCCTTTCGAAAACAGTCAACTGTGGCACGGTGAGTAGCTAACCAATCCATCCCCATAATCACATCAAAATCATGAATATCCATCACCACCAAACTGATCGGGAATGCTCTACCTCCCACCGTAACCTCACCACCTCTGTATACCCTCTCTGCCACTAGTACACCCCTTGTAGGAGTTGTCACTACCATCTTACACTCTAATGGCTCTATCGACAATTCGGCTCGATCAACAAAACCCTCAGAAATAAAGGAGTGAGTAGCTCCCGGATCAATTAATGCATGAATATTAAAACTAGAGAGTGAAACTGCACCTGTAACGACCTCGAGCGTTGCCTCTACCTCCTGCTGCGTGACAGCAAATACCCTGGCCTGAACTAAAGGTCTCCTTGGCTGACCTCTAAATAGGGCACCTCGACCTGAACCTCTGATCGGCTGACTAGGGGTCCCTGGTCCTCTCCCCTGTAGACCTCCTCTGCCTCTCGACTGCCCTCCACTAGGCTGAACCGGAGTCACTGGTCTCGACTCACTACTCTCTATAATAGTCCTCTGCAGGCAATCCTTCTTCAGGTGTCCCTTTTGACCACAATAATAGCACCCAGTACGACCAAAATGACACTCTCCTCGATGAAATCTCCCACATGTCGCACAGCGGGGTACCCTACTCTGATTACTACCTCGGCCTTGAGAACCCGATGGCTGCCTCACCGAACCCTAATTGGAGGTGGCTTCCTGACCCTGTGGTCTCATCGAAGGTCCTTCAGACTTACTTCCAATCTTGGGGGTTTTACTGGCCCCCCCACCTGTCTGCCATCCTTGGCTCGATCCCTTCTTCTGCTGTGGTGGCCCCCTTTCTGCCTGAACAATCCTCTCGACCATCAACGCTGCCTTTACCAGTCTCTCATACTCTCTATACTCTGTAACAGCTACATATGCTTTGATTTTGAAATTCAGGCCTAGTAGGAATTTATGGCATTTGTTGGCTTCGTCGTCGACAATGAATGGTGCCACTCTGGATAACTCTGTGAATTTCTTTTCATACTCTTCCACCGTCATATTACCCTGGACCAGACGGTAGAACTCCTCAATCTTTGCATCTCTGTAGGCTCTGGGGTAAAACCTCTCATTGAAATATTTTTTAAATTGCTCTCATGATAGTGGAGTGGTCACTCTCCTCCTTATCGAATCCCACCAGTCTCTAGCAGAAACTCGCAGGAGGAATGATGCAATAGATACTCTCTACTGGTCCTCGCACTCCATCTGCTCTAGAACCCTCTCCATACTCTGTAACCACTCTAGAGCTACATCAGGACCCCTCTGATCCATCAAAACCCTCAGCACCTAGCTTCTGTGCTCTCTCTACAGTAGCGCCTGGTGCGCGAGGTCTTATGCCCTGCATAATATGGGCCAGTCTCTCAATAGGATCAACTGCTGGCCCTGCCTCTACTGCCTTTGGCTGCACCCCAGGTTGAGGTTCATTTACGGACTCATGAATAGGCTCCTCAGCCTCAGGTGAACCAGAAGGAACAGGTGGAGTCACAGCGGCGGCTCTGCGCATACGAGGACGACCAACTGGACGCATAGCTCTATGACAAGCAAAACAATGAATGTCATGCAAATTTTTATAAATAAATGCAATAAAATGCATAATTAACCTTTGGATGCACTAATTTTCAAAAACTTTATAAACATTTTCGAACCAAAAGCTCTGATATCAAATTGACGGGACCCTTCCTGAATCCCTACTTTGGATTCGTGAAGTATCCCGTAGCACTCCGACAGAACTCCAACACACAATAATTATATTTGCAAAAATTAATGGGAAACTAGGATTTTTTTTTCAAAAACACTTTCGTAAAACGTGCATCCAACATCTGGTATTTATATTTACAAAACAAATATTTATACTATAATTTATATACAACACATGCATGTGACAAAAGATGAGCTATACAATGGAATGTAGTCGTCTGTCAGTTAACCTGTGCGTCAGTCTGAGCCTTGTCAGCTGGACAACTCGCTCCTGCACCTGAGAGAAAATTTTAAGAAATACATAGCAAACAAACGGTGAGTATAACTTAGTGAGATAAATAATAAACAGCTTTATAAACTAAAGTATTTTTTTGAAATATTTTTTATTCCTTTCAATTAAAACTATTTCTGAAATTCATTTTGAATTTTGTTCGAAAACTTTCTCATTTCTCGTTTTGATGGTAACCTAGGGAAACTACTCCTGTCGTGGCCGCATAAATCTCTAGCTAAACCACTAGGAATTAAGGAATCTACCCTGTGTAGTTACCGATGTCCGACTCTGGGCACGTGTTACCCCTACACAATCGGTTTAAACTACACTACCCTATACGTGCAGAGAGTCGCTCAACTGACTCTTTTTCTCTCAGTTAGTAACTCTCTCTCATCTACCATACACGCATAAAGCATTCTATTGGGTACTCAACTGGGGCTAGAGTAAACCATCGTCGTAAGAAAATACTTTTTCTCGGTATTCTCAAATAATCTAGTTTTTAAGGCAAAAAGCCTAAAAACTTTAAAGTGTCATAATTTCTTTACATAAATATATATTTGCTTTAACAATTCATATAATAGGATCCAACTATATTAAAATCTATAAATCAATTACATAATGAAGTAAATGCATATAACATTAAAAAAAGCTTTAAACAAACTAAGCTTGGGGAAAAGTAGATTTCTACTCACAAAGCGCTTCCCGATTGCTAACTTCCAATTCGAGGAACTCTCTTCACCTCTTACACGTCTCGGTGTCCGTTAGAGAAACTTCCAATTCACCTAACATTTAAATCACCAACTTATTTACTACTTCATTCCAATATAAAGTTTAATGAAATTCTTTAAAACTAATTAAGCCGCAATTCATTCCATCACAAGCCCTTATTTTATACCATTCATTTCCATGAAGTTTTCATGTCCAAACACATTTAAATACACACTTAAAATGACCAAATTAAAAGAAAATAAAAGGGGAACAGCTTGTGCATTATATAGTCATACGATTACCTTTGAGTGTTACAAGCATTCCATGTAATGCAATTTATCATCTATGACTTAATCACCCTCAAATACACATTTAAGCACATGCTTAAGACTTTAAAATCAACTTAAAATCACCTAATTTCAACTTATAACTAGCTGCCCTTCATCCTAGTCGCAAATCACACAATAACACAATACGCGATTTTCTTTCGGTTCCAACGCGTCTTCGTATTTCATTACGTATTTATACCATTAATAATTAATCAAATATCCATTATTAAAACCAAACACAGCCCACACACATGCCACTTGCTGCAGCACCTAAAAAAATGCCTACCCGTTTCCTTTTCATTCAACTCACGGCAACCACACACACACTTCAAACTCTACATAACAATCTTCTCCAATTAAGTTTTTCAAGAGATAAAACCAATTAATCTTAACATAACTTACTTGTCTAAGAGTTTAGCAGCTGGTCATGGACTCCCACAGCAGTCCAAAACTTCCATTTTTGGAATCTAACTTGAGCTACAACAAAAAAACCAACAATAACATGAAATGGACAGCTCACAACTCAAGAAAACATCTCACAAGATTTCCAGCTGTTTCTCTTACCTATTGTTTATCATCTTCTTCACGCCTACCCCTGCCATTTTCCACCATTTCTTAGCTTCATCCAGCTGCTTCCAGTTCAGCTTTTTCTGGTCTTAGCTCACCCGAAATCTCCTTTCTTCACTCGCGGTCTACAGCTTCATCAACAGCCCATCGTGCGACTTCAGCTTCTTCCCGTTTTCTGGTCTGATTTCGTCATTTCCAGATCTGGTTTTCTGGGCTGAAATCAGATGCTCATCTAGCTTCTTCAAGCCTTCATCTGACCGAGATAACACCCCTTAGATGATCGGTCTTCTTGCTTCTTCACTTGGCTGCCGAGAGAGATGAGATTGCCGAGTGAGGAGGTCTTCGGTTCTGCTGTCTGGTCTATTTTACGGGTCTGCTTTGAGTGAGTTTTCTGTTCCAGATCTGAACTGAGATAACATCCAATTAATCTCTTAACAAATTGCCCAAACGCTCCTCAACTTTTCTCAATTATGCCAGCTTAACTTTCAACCAAAGTTTTACATGTTTACCCCTTTTTTACTAACATTTTTATTACTCTCACTTATTCTTTTCCAATCATGACCCTACTTATTTTTAACTTATACTTAACATTCCCTAATAACCTCTTTTAATCCTCATAAACTTATATTACTCATAAAAAATTTATCTCATAAAAATAAATACGCTAAATCCGTCAGTTTCCATAACAATTGTAATATCTATAATATTAACCATTATTCCTCTCAATAATATTTCTAAAATATTCCACACTTACCAATTCATCAAATTAACCTTATCAACATTCAATTAGACTTATAATTATTCACTTGCATCACATATAAAAAAAAATATCTCACAACGGTGGAATATTTAAAATATACGATTGCATATAACGTATTTATCTATATATATATATATATTTCCTAAGCATGAAGGACTTGGTCTTATCAATTAAATTTATTTAGTTTTGGAAAATAGATTTTCGGATATGTAAATTTGTATTTAAAGTTGGTGGAATTTCTGTAAAGTTAGGCGGATGGAATTAATATTTTAGGGCAATACTAATCATGAATAAATATTTTTCAAGTATCAAAAACATCCAGAAAACAATTCGAAATAAATTTTCCCGAAGAATATTTCAAAAATATATCTAGCAACTTCGAAGGAGGTGAATTGGGTTAAGGGTCATATGTAACACCCCAATTTGACATAAAAATCAACATAATGAAATGTTTAATTAACCACTTAAATCTCCAAAACTAAAATACAATTAAAGATTAATTCCACAAAGTATTTATTTTAATAAGACAAATTTATCTCAACACCTCAATAACAGTCTTAACAACCCAAAGCCACAATTATTTAAAATCAATCCTTATATTTAAGTCCTAATGAATGAGACAAACTTAAATATCTTTTATATAATAGCAAGAGAAATAACCACAAATTAGGACTAAAATCTGCAACCAAGCGTTACCAATAACTAGAAGTCATCTCTCGAGACAAACAAAGCCTACTAATTTGTAAAAATAGTAGAACGATGAGTAAGTTGTCAACTCAATAGGTAAACATTAACTATATAACATATAATAGGAAGAAAAAATAGAAATTTTATAAAAATAACTTTTTGTAGTAAAAATAAAGTCATAATTTCATGATAATTAAAATAATTATGAATATAATAAGGCTAATAAAATGTTGAACAATAAGATATGGAAAACGTTGGATATTTGAAGCAATTGAAATAATTGTGAATATTGCTTTCGGTGGTAAGGTGCTTTTGCTTGTATAAAGTTGCGAACGCACCCCACTTGGAGTAAAATAATAATAATAATAATTATTATTATTATTGTGAATATAATAAAACCAATAAAACGTTCAACAATACGATATGAAAAACGTTCAATATTTAAAGTAATTGAAATATTTGTGAATGTAATAAAGCCAATAAAGCATTTAATAATACAACATGGAAAACATTCAAATTTCAAAATTGCAGTAAAAAGTAATAAATAGCACTAAAAATGTAAGTGGCTCATGTCATGTAATATCATTCAAAATTCTACCTGTAATCTCGATGCGGGGCCAATATAATTAATATTGTATAACAATAAATATTTCAGCTAGATTAATACGATCCAATTATGATACCTGTAATCTCGGTGCCTAAGCCAATACAATTAACTGAACTGCAGACATATGAGCCAAAACATTTTCACTACAATCACGATTACAATACATATCATACTTTTCAAATACAAAAAAAATACTTTTGATAAAATATAACACACTTTTGAAATAAAAAGACGATACTTTTAATACGATCGAAAAATGTACCAAAGACATATTTAAGGATACAAAATCATTTAAAAAGAGTATAATGAAAAGTAACATTGAAAACTTTAAGGTTTCATTTGATTGTTAAAGAAGACCAATCAATATATATATATTTTTGAAGTCGAATACATAAAATATTAAAGTAATGTATACGTTTAACTTACTTGTTCTGCTTATACCAATAAAGAAAATAGCTTTACAAACTAATCCCACTTATCAACCTAAAATTATATAACAAAACTCATTTATATAAATTTTGTTATGGGTGATTTAGCGATTAGATTAGTCGGGTCTGGAAAGATCTACAGTGCCGGCCCCATGGCCCAAAAGGCTCGACGACCTATCACTCTTCCAGTCCGCCTTCCCGTCATAAGACCCGATTCAACAGACCCGCTCTTCATTTTTCAACATCGTTCAGGCTGTCCACTAGTTCTTATCGTCCTGGCTGTTCGCTGGTTCTGATCGTCCGGGCTGTTCGCTGGTTATTATCGTCTGGGCTGTCGGCTAGTTCTTATCGTTTGGGCTGTCCGCTAGTTCTGATCGTCTGGGCTATCCGCTAGTCCTGATCGTCAGTTCTGTTCACCAAACCTGTCTGCCATATCTGTTCGTTTAAGCTACTAGTCGAAGGATGACCTACCTGCATGTCTGGAACTACCCGTCCAGATCTTTCGGTGATCCCTAGACGTTTTGATGCATCTGTTCGTTGATAAGGGTACTCGTTTGATACTGTGACCAGTTGCGGAAGGATTAATTCACGGTTTACCTGTCCAACTCTCAAGATATCTAACTCTTCCTGCCAGTGGGTCTGCATGCTTTGTCCGCTGAAGAATCCATCTCAGCCCTATTCCTTAGGATCGCGAGTCAACAAAAGTCAAAGGAACCATGCAAGATACAGCACCAAGCGTGCTATGCACACCATCTCTACCAGAAACTACAACCAAGACTTCGGTAGCTACTCGTGACCTGTGCAGATCAGCCACTTGAAATCTCCCTTGGGCAGACCTCAGAAGTGACGGGTTTGGCCATATTAATTGTAATTTCGGTCGCATTTAATGCACTGTCAGCCGCATTAATTGAAATCCCGGCGTATTAAATGCGGTCCATCATTATGCTTTATGTTTACTGTATGTTTTTGTTTTATTTTGTTTTACTGTAGCTTCTCCCCTTCCTCTATAAATAGGGGAGGATTTTCATTGTAAGAAAGGGGACAATCTTGAGTGCTGTTACTCTGCCAAAATAGTGAGAGAGTGAACAGTGGACGTAGACATCTTTTTGGGCTGAACCACTCTAAAATCTCCTTGTTCTCTTTTTGCTCCTCTCCTCTGACCCTTTCTCCTTGTTCAACTTTTACTTTATGCAAATAACATCAACTGCCCGAAACTGAGGCTTGGGCCAGAAAACAATCTCGTTGACTAGGGAGCCAAATCCGGATGTCAACAAAATTATAGGAATTTATAACTTCATAAATTATTATAGACTAGTCAAAGATACATTGAATCTCAACATATCATCTTATAAATGTTATAGTAACATTAGCTTAACACAAACTACACTTTTTGCTAAATTAATCTAACTCTAAATACCATTAAAATTCACTACCATCAATTCTGCCTCTATTGATGCAGTTCATTTTTTCATTTTTAATAAATTGTATATAAAACTAATCATCTTGAAAATAAGTACATATGTTCTAAAGACCCAAAATAAATATGATAAACATTTCCAGTCTTAAATGTTTCTATTAACCTATCGACTTAAACCTTTGACAAGCAAAGGTTATACCCAAATTTTTAAAATTATTAAACCGTTCTATAAAAATCCTTGAAAATTTATGGCTTAAAGATGACTCATACTGATTCTCATAGAAATTTAATGAGACAAAATAACATCAAATACATGTCTAGAAAAAATAAAGTTTAGTCTAGTGCAATGCTATCCAAATTTTGTTTCACTAAGTCAAAGGTAAACGAAAAATTCTAATTAATTACTCAGTTATCATATAATCCCGAAATTTTTCAAAACATAACTTAACATCCTAAGGATCTTTCATACCAAATTTCATAATTTTATACCTTCATTTGTCTATTTAAATAATTAAACAAATTGACAAGTCTACTTGGAAGCAAGAATTTCCAGCAAACTCTATTTGTTCTAAAAAATATCCACAAAATTTTAATCTTACTTTGAAATAACTCTAAACATAAACAATATAATACTATAAGTCTATCATACTATAAACTTCTAATATTAATAAAAAATATCTAAGAAAGGAATGGAAACCTACTCGATTCCTAAACAGTTTCACAATAAATCTTAATCTCCTATGTTGCTATGGTTGAAGGTTCAACTCTGTTATTGGAGAGGAGAATTTTGAATGATATATGTATATTTTCAAGGGAGAGAATTGGCTGCTGAGAATGGGAAAAAAAATAAAAAACCAATATACATATAACTTCAAACCTAATTGTAGTGATTAAGAGATATATTTTTTTTCCACCAAATTTACTCCCACCAATTTTCCCCTTGATTGCAAACCAACTTTAAAAAACTGATCGATGGAAAATTTTCCAAAAAAAAAAAAATTCAACCACTCTTGCCCTTAAATGCAACCCAAATTCAAGTCATTGATTGATGGAAAAATTGAGGAAAAAAAAATCCTCCAATCTTCCCCTTAATTGCAGCCCAATTTCAAATTTTGACGGATGGAAAATTTAAAAAAAAAAATTCCGTTACACCGCACTTGAAATTTCTTAATTATCAAGTAAATATGAATACTCTTTATTGAGTTTGTATTAAAAATTCATTTATCCATTTTTGTAGGAGGTAACACACTCTTAATATATAGTAAAGGCCACTAGTGGGGAGGACCCCGTGGGGCGGACACAAAATCCTGGTGTTATGTGATCGAGGTAGGGAGAATTTTAAACTCTAGATCTAGTAATATAATATAATTAAATTGGTTTGATTGTGGTTTTTTTTTTTTTTAATATACTTGATAATTGATGGCTGATTGATAAATGAATTGACAATATGCTTATACTAGTCTTTAGTAAGGATAATATGGAAACTCATGAAATGTGACATGTATGTTTGTGTTTATTTTGTGTATCCAAAGAAATCAACTTTATTTTTTCTTGTTCTTTCCCTTTTCCTTTTTGCCCGTTCAATTATTATTATTTTTTTATTTATCTTTTTGGTTAATATATTTTATGTTTGGAAAAAATAACTTGAAAAATAAAGTTGATTTGAAGTTGTTTTTAACTATTCTAACTAGTTTTTTTAATCAAATTTAAAGTTTTATTTTGAATTGGATAAGGATGTCAACTTAGAAAGGTTTACTAAATTGATTTGAAATCTAAATCAATTTTGCTATAAATAGTGTCTTTCTCACAAAATTTTTCATAGAGTTTTTATTTGCACAGTTATTGAATGAGAGCTTTTTGAGAGACTATTATTTTCTTGGAATCTAGGTTATTAGTGTGAGGGCATTAGTTCATCTAGATTCCTATAGTGTATTCATATTATTTGATTTGCATATAGTCATGTGAGCATATGAATCATATGGTTGATCATTGAGATTGCATCCTTGTTTTTCTTATGGAGTCAAGGAATAAGGAGAATTAATTTTGCTTACAGGAGTCGAGGAAGTGGATTCAAGTTTGTAGTGGATTATGAGACAAAAGGCTAATCGTCTTACTTCATGAAGGATAGAATTGGAGCCATTAGTCGTTACAGAGGGATTAGACAGCTAGGCAAAAATGTTGCTACGAAAGCGATTTGTAATTCATCTATTATTAGCGAAGTTTGGTTCGAAATTGGGTAAAAAAGGTTCTAGTCTCATGATTTTTACTTTGTTAGGTTTTTTGCATAGAAATTTTGTGTCTATCATTTTATTTCTCCCTTGTTTTATTTCATTGGGCTTAATTTTTTAAAACTCATAAAACTACAACTTATTCACTCCCCGGCCCCTGTACACTCTGGTTGGTCTAGTTTGTACCCATCAATTTTATTGTCAATCAATGGTTTGTACCCATCAATTTTATTATCATTCACTAGTCTTTCATTGCTCATTGAAGAGTTAAGTGGCCCCAATAAGAACTAGTTTTTTTTTTTTTTTTTTTTTAATGAGTATTGGTAAATCGTCCTAGATACTGCTATACCACACTAACTACAATATAACTCTGAGGTGCGGTCTAAGGATCTACTCCCATAAATGGGAGGGAGCCATCCACATCAAGTGGAAGAACAACCAAGTGGTAGGAATCTACTCTTAAAAGTGGGAGGAAAAAACCTACATCAAATGAAAGAGCAACCAAATGGTGGGGATCAACTTTCAAAAGTGATAAAAAGCAACCCACAACAAATGGGGGAGAAAGTACCCACAAAGTGGGACAAGTGAGAATAGAACTCACAACCTTAAAGTAAGGAAAATGAGTGGGGTCATGATATACCACCAAACCAGACCACTTTTCCCAAGGATTAGTTGTTTGATTTAAATACAATTTCATAAAATATCATTATAAGCCATAAAAGAAAAAGTTTATATATATTTGAAGTGTTAAATATAGATTAAACAATTTAATATTAGCATGCAAAATACAATATGACAACGAAGATAACGGATAAAACTAATAAAATACATATTATTGTTAAATAATTTTAAATATAAAAGTGATAGTGAAGACAATAGAAAAGCATAAATAATTATATTGCTAAAAGAATTTTAAAAATATCGCTCTCAATGGCAACGATGTCTAGGATATAAAGTAAATATTTATGATAATACCATTTTCTAAAAACCAATGAAAGTTAGTTTCAAAAAAAAAAAAATAAAACAAAATAAAACAAAATGAAACAAAACAAAAGTTATTCAAATACCATAAAGGCTTTAAAATAAAATACCTAATTAATGAAATATTTTAAAATCTTGAAATATATCATAGATGGTTGTTGATGTCGTTCGTTAAAAGCCACAGGCCCCACGTTCAGGACCCTTCCCCCACCCCCGCGCCTCCCGCTTAGATGAATTAATTTATGTGGGTAGACCTCTTACTTTTGTATGGATCTTTCTTCCACCTTTGTATGAATTGATCTCTCTCATATGTGATTTTGGTTGAAAGCCACAAGCCCCATGTTTATGACATGAGTAATACACACCCCCCAACCCAACGAATTAATTTGTGTAGGTAGACCCCCAGCCTTGTATGGACCACTCCCTCACCTCCATATGAGTCGATCTCTCTTTTACGTGATTTTGTTGTGTAAGTAAAGACAAAATCACTATTAATAATAATTTGTACAAATATTATTATAAAAATTAATAATTATTGTATTCATGGGCACCAACTTATAAACAGCCACAAAATCAAAGGTGAATTAGCATCGTGAGAAAATCAAAGGTGAAACTAATAATAGCCACGAAATTAAAGGTGAACCAGGATCGTGAGAAACTTAATGGCGAAACTAATAAATAGCCACAAAACCAAAGGTGAATCAAGAATTTCTCCAGGTTGTTGGACATTTCCTCTTGCTAGGCAGAGAGGAGGAAGGAGAGAATGTCTGGTTACACCAATGCGGATGTTCCTCATTCTCTGCCAGAGAAGAATAACCTACCTGATGAGGAAATTAATGACAACCCAATTGAGGAAGTGAGGCTGACAGTACCAATCACAGATGATCCATCAGAACCTGTGTTGACATTTCGGACATGGATTCTGGGGCTAGCATCATGTTGTCTTCTAGCCTTTGTGAACCAATTCTTCGGCTACCGGACGAACCAGCTGTCTGTTGGTTCAGTTTCAGCACAGATTCTGGTTCTTCCAATGGGAAAGCTGATGGCTGCAACACTTCCAACGAACAGGTTTCGATTCCCTTTCACGAATTGGACCTTTTCGTTGAATCCAGGGCCATTCAACATGAAAGAACATGCATTGATCACCATTTTTGCTGGTTGTGGAGCAGGTGGAGTCTATGCAATGTTTATTGTGACAATTGTCAAGGCTTTTTACCACAGAAACCTGCATCCTGTAGCAGCCATGTTGTTGGCACAAACCACTCAGTTACTTGGGTATGGATGGGCTGGCTTATTTAGAAAATACCTTGTTGACTCTCCATACATGTGGTGGCCAAGCAACCTGGTTCAAATCTCTCTATTCAGGGCATTACATGAAAAAGAAAAGAGAACCAAGGGAGGGTTAACAAGGCTACAATTCTTCATCATTGTTTTCATATCAAGTTTCGCTTATTATGTCGTTCCAGGTTATCTTTTTCCTTCACTGTCTGCTCTCTCCTTTGTTTGTTGGATATGGAAGGACTCAGTCGTGGCACAACAGATTGGTTCAGGTCTCCATGGCTTCGGAATTGGCTCTTTTGGCCTTGATTGGGCGACCGTGGCTAGCTTTCTGGGAAGTCCCTTAGCTACTCCTTTATTCACCATTATAAATATTTTATTCGGATTTTTCTTGTTTCTCTATGTCCTTGTTCCCATTGCTTATTGGACTAATACCTACGAAGCCAAGCGATTTCCCATCATGACTTCACACACTTTCGATTCAACGGGCCACACTTACAATATTTCACGAATCCTGAACGAGAAAAGCTTTGATATTGATCTAGCTGCTTATAATAGCTATAGCAAGCTCTATGTCAGCGTCCTTTTTGCCTTCACATATGGATTAAGTTTCGCAACTCTGACAGCTAGTATTTCTCATGTTGCACTCTTTGAAGGAAAAACAATTTGGTCAATGTGGAAGAAAACAGCTGCTGCAGCAAAAGATCGGTTTGGAGATGTGCATACAAGGATAATGAAGAAGAATTATAAAGCAGTGCCACAATGGTGGTTCCATGTCACCTTGGTTGTTTCAATAGCTCTTTCTCTCTATTGTCTTGAAGGCTTTGACAAACAACTTCAACTTCCATGGTGGGGACTTTTACTAGCTTGCGCCATGGCATTCTTTTTCACCTTACCTATTGGGGTAATTCAAGCAACGACAAACCAGCAACCTGGACTGAATGTGATTACAGAGCTGGTCATTGGGTACTTGTATCCTGGGAAGCCCCTTGCTAATGTGGCTTTCAAGACCTATGGTTACATCAGCATGGCACAAGCCCTTACTTTTCTTAGTGACTTCAAACTTGGTCATTACATGAAAATCCCCCCAAGATCCATGTTCATTGTTCAGTTGGCTGGAACTGTAGCTGCTTCAACTGTGTACTTCGCGACATCATGGTGGCTTCTCACATCCATTGAGAACATCTGTGACCCATCTATGCTACCAGAAGGGAGTCCATGGACATGTCCAAGTGATGATGTGTTCTACAATGCTTCAATCATATGGGGGGTAGTTGGTCCAGGCAGGATGTTCACAAAGGCTGGTATCTACCCCGAAATGAACTGGTTCTTCCTAATAGGCCTACTCTCCCCAGTTCCAGTGTGGCTGCTTTCGCGAAAATACCCCGAGAAAAAATGGCTCAACTACATACATATTCCTATGGTTCTGTCAGGAGGAAGTGGACTGCCTTCAGCCAAAGCAGTGCACTATTTGTGTTGGGGGACTGTTGGAATCTTTTTCAACTATTATGTCTTCAGAAAGTTCAAGGGCTGGTGGGCTAGACATACTTATATCTTGTCGGCTGCATTGGATGCTGGAGTTGCTTTTATGGGAATTTTCCTCTATTTCACTCTTCAGTCTAAAGGTATAAATGGTGTTTCATTTTGGGGTATGGAAAGTGGTGACCATTGTCCATTGGCAATGTGTCCTACTGCACCAGGAATTGAAAAAGAAGGGTGCCCTGTGTTCTGAGATGCTTAAAACATGCCCTTTCACTAGGGGCCTTGGTTATGTATAATGCCTGAAATATATGTATAATCTTATGATTTAATAGAAAAGAAAAAAAATAGCCACAAAAATATCATATAGAAAAAATTGAATGATACTGTTAAACAAAACCAAGAGCGAATACTCCAAGCTTTTGCATGTTAAAAGTAGTATTTAGGGATGGCAACAGGACAGGTTTGCCCAAACCTGCCTCCGAACCTGAAAAAAAAATTTTAGACCCTCACCAGCATCGCACGTGCAAACCCGCAACATGTAAAAGGAAAAAAAAAAAAACATACCAAATTTCATAAAGTTTTTTCCTTTAGTATTACCTAATAAGCATAAATGATATAATTTCTAAATCCTAAATATACTATCAACCATAAAATAAAATAAAATTTAATAATCCAATCTAAAGTTTAACGTTTAACATGATAAATTTATACTAAAGAACATAATTTAAATCCAAATAAGACATAAAATATGTAAAACATGGGCCAAAATACATAACAAATTCTCCAAACAACATAACAATTAACATGACCTTTTACACTGGCAACTTAATTACCCAAAGTTTAAGTCATAAAATAAAAAGGAGAAAATAAGACTTAATTGACACTGACTACATAACTTCTTAAGAAATTTAATTGTTGGACTCCTGATCATGAGAGCTGCTACTGCTGCTTTCTGCTTCAATTGCCTTCCTTTTATCCTCATCCTTCCTGTACTTAATGCCGCAGGCATTGCATAAAGTCTACAACATACATTGGAGAAGACAAATAATAATAAGTAAAAATATTGATCGATAAGATAGCATATGCAGCACACATGTTAATGTGAATTCATGCACATATATACATAAAAAAGAAAATAAAAATAATTACACAAATATTTTGAGCTATATTTTCTCCAATAACATCCTATATTTTCTTCTTCGCTAGTAAAAAAGAAAACAAGAGAGAAGTAATTAATATTTAACTAAAAATATTAAGTGTTACCGCATCTAGTAATGCTATTAGTTATTTCATTTTGTGCCAAAACATTTTTTTGCTAGCTAGATAAATCAAAAAGCTTTTGTATGAATAATAATAATATGAGTTATATATATTTTAATTATAAATTCTATTACCTTGGGGCCGAGAGGACCTTTCCGCTACATAGGAGTATAATTGGTATTGCAATTATAGTTGGTGCATCTTATATTGGAAACGGAGTAGGTTCGTTGTGGTTTCATGCTTGATCTCTTCACTGGGACGTGATCAAGAAGGGTGTAGTCCTTCATGGCCTGCGATGGTGGTGGCGGCAGCATCATATGATGATTGGTACTCATCATGGAGTTGTTGTGGGGATAAAAGTTGCTGGAGACAGGAAGTCCCGGTAAAGAGCCTGAAAATTGGCTAGCAAATGCATGCATATAATTTGGTTGCATATTGTTTTGTGCATTGCATCCCATCCTTGGTGGTTGCCATACATATAAAAGGTTGTAGGCATTGTTGTGGACAGTTTGTCCACCAAACATTACCCATTTCATAGTAAGCATTCATTCCCTACAATATAGATAAAAATTTGGTAAATGTAATTATTGAAAGGAAATAGTTAAAAATGTATGAATATATATTATGTGTATAGAAATTTAACGAGTATTAGCTAATATAGATAAAATTAAAAACAATTGTTAGACTATAATTATTTATTTATTTGATTACTAAGGCTAGTCTAGAAAACAACCAAAATCAAATAAGATAGGATACCGATGGCATGGTCCGGAAAGTAATTCTCATACTAAAGAGAGCAATCCACATATAAGTGGTGGAATAGCTTACACAATAGTTAGCGGAAAATCAACCCCTTTTGTACCAAGGGGGTGTCTAACCATGATCACCCAAAGGATCATGGTGGGCCACAATGTTTAATCTATAACTGGAACCATATACACACTGCAAAAAATATTCGGTATAATAAACATTACATATTGGTTTACCAACGTGAGGGTGAGTGGAGTTGATAAACCAAAAAATCACATTAGCTATGGAAATTAAACAAAATAAGTCTAGTCCAGAACCTTTTCTTTCAATAAATAATTTCTAAAATCAACTCATTTTCAAGCATTAACTATCATTTTGCAATGTGTATTCGTAATATAAGTATTATGAGAAATTAAAATATGAAGGGCTTTTTTAATAGCACAATAATTATAGTGTCATTTTTAAAATTAGGACCAAAATATTGAAATGAATTTTTTAGCATCTTCCTTTGCACACAAGTTAATAATTAGTTTGTAAACAATTACAAATTATGTGTTTGTGAATAGACTTAGTTCGCAAATAAATGGTAGATGCTAAAATACGCAATTTTATGCTTTGGTGCTCATTTTATAACTCATGTTAATTTTAATGCTATTTATTAGAATTTTCTCAAACATCATTTATAAGTTCTGTATCTAATAGCAATCATAAATTTAACGAAAAAAGGTCAAAAAAAAAAATAATAAAGTTAGCGTCAAGATTGCTATATATATATAGATTATGACAAGATGCCAAAAAATTAAATTGATTACTATAATAATTTATAAATATCCCGTAAAGAAAATAACCAACTAACTGAACTAGCCCCGACGGACATATGAGGAATTAGGTGTAACTTAAAAAAAAAAAATCATGCTTTTATTAACAATACCTACTTTGTAAGAAAGCAATAATTATAAGAATTATAAATAAATCATATACTTACATTATGTTGAAAGATTTAAAAACTAACCGTCCAAATCATGAAGTTTAAATTAAACAGTTGTAAGTTACATAAATGAGAAAAGTATACAGTGATTTTGCAGTAACAATGGCAAACATGATCTACTTTGTTATTTTTTTCCAATTAACACTATAGTAGATAAAGTAATGGGATAAATCTAAAAAAGCCCCCAAAAACGAAAATAACCTCAGTTCACCCTAACTTTAAAAATATTAGCCAAAAAACCCCTTACCGTCTCCAAAAAGCGGTTTTCAATTAAATTTTAGTGGTTTTGTGATAAAAAATATTAAAATACCAAAATACCCTTATGAATTTAAAAAATTAAATAAAAACTATCCTTAAAATATTAAAAAATTAAAAAATAAAAAATAAAAAATTAACCAATTACCAAACTAACCTTTGAGAACCAAAATAAAAAATATATAAAAATAATAAAAATTATTATTAAATAAAAATAAAATAAATGAAATAAAAAAAATTTCATCCTATCTATCTATCCATAGATTAATTATTAAATAAAAATTAAATAATTTTTTATTTAGTTAAAAAATTTTCAATATTTTTAATTAGAATTAAAAAATAAATTAAAACAAAAAAGATGAAAATCTGGGTATTAAAAATCTTCGAACTTACAGAAAAATATAAAACACACATATATGGATATAAACAAGAAAAAAACTAATATTACATTAAACAAAAAATATAATTAAACATATTTAATTACATCACAACAAGACACATCAAACAAAAAAAATTGATAATAAAACACAGATCTAAGTTCACCCAATTACATCAAACAAAATAAATAAAATTTCAGATGCATAAAACTCAGTAATCTCTGCAATTACAACATCCTCACAATTACATCAAAAGTTCATCTCATTACATCAAACCCACAAAACCCAATTAATCACTCATCCAGTAATCAAAAAACCCAAAAACAGTGCTTACAGATCCACCTCCTCTGCAGCGCCGCACTGCTCCATGACGACGGCAGACAGGCGTCGTTTCTTTCCGTCCTCTGCATCTCCTCCACGAATCGCGTCGGCTACAGCGCCCGCAAGATCTAATCCATCTCCGCACCATCACACCGCTCGACGACGACGACGACGAAGACAGACAGGCGTCGTTTCTTTCCGTCCTCTGCATCTCCTCCACGAATCGCGTCGGCAACAGCGCCAGCAAGATCTAATCCATCTCCGCACCATTGCACCGCTCGACGACGACGGCAGACAGCCGTCGTTTCTTTCCGTCCTCTGCATCTCCTCCACGAATCGCGTCGACAACAACGCCGTAAGATCTAATCCACCTCCGCACCATCTCACCACTCGACGCAACAGCACTCAACACTCCATTCCTCGTCGTCCTCTCCATCTCCTTCACGAACCAATGTGCCGTGAACAACACATTGAAGATCCCATCGAAGAACAAACTAGTATCACTGCTTATATAATCGGACTCGGCGGTGGCGTAAAAGGAGGGCGGCGGCGATGGGGTAGGGTGGTGCGTTAAGTGGTGATGGGTTAGGTTTTTGAATGGTGATGGTGCTTGGGTGAGATGTCTGAGAGAGAGAGAGAGAGAGTAGTTGTAATGGGAGAGAGTAATAGGTGGTGACTGATGACTAATGAGAGAGAACATTTGGGTTCGAAGAAGAAGAGTAAGAGAAGAAGGAGAAGGAGAAGGAGATGAAGAGAGAGAGACAGAAAGTCTCTGTGTTAGAAAAAGAAAGAGAGACAGAGAGTCTCTGTGTTCGAAAAAGAGAGTAGCAGAAGAAGAAGAAGGGAGGGAGAGAGAGAGAGAGAGATGTGATTGATTTTTACTTTGTTTAGTTTTTTTTTAATGAAAATATTTATTGTTATTAATTCTTTGATGCCACGCGTGGCATACTACGAGTGATCCAATTAAAATACATTATAGGTTCCAACCTCAATGACCATTTTACCCTTGAATTTCACGGATCCGTCACTATTTTGATCGTTTTCCTGTTCCAATTAACGATCGGACTATTTTAGTTAATATTTTTAAAACCAGTGGTGGTTTGATATTATTTTCGATTTCAAGGGGTAAATTGATAATAACCCGTAAGTAATTCAATGGCAACTTGTAGTATGTGATTAAAAATGTTCTCTAAATGTGTTTTTTTATTTTTTATTTTTTTAAAATGTATGCTTTCAAATATAAACATTAGTTTCTTGTAAAAACATTTCAAAGCTTTCATAAAAGAATTAATGTGTTTTTTATTTAGGAAAAACAGAACAATATAATTTTTTTTTCTAATTTTATAAAAAAGTTGTGTAGATTAACTTTTCTTTTACTATTAAAGAAAATATTTTCTAGCACTATCCAAAATACTTATAAGTACAGTTCCAAATAAAAAAAAAAATGTAAATATAGCCTTAAAGATGGCAATAATAAACTAATATATAGAAAGTGTGTCTACATAGAAAATTACCACTTCTCAAGACAATATAACAAACTTTAATAAATGGAATAAGTAAATCGAAGACCAGCCCATAACAAAATGACAATTATATATTTCTTTAAATTTTAAATTAAACCACATAATGAATTATAAAGAAAAAGAGATATGTATATATACCTGAGTATAGATTTGATAATCATGACCGCTAAGATTGGCTTGACCATGTGGGGACATAGCGGGAATGAAATCAATCCATTGCTCTTGATTTTGATCACCGGCCATCACCATTTGGTAACCCTAATTTTAGGGAAAGGCCAAGATCGTCCTTGCCATTGTTGTGTTGATCAGAGTTGTTCATTGCATCACTTGCTTGCCGCTTGATCCATCGATGAGAATCCATGATCAACAATTTTAATTTGTATTGCAAACTTGCTGGATCTGATCATCACTCCTTATATTAACAATATACAGTAAATTGTTTTTTTTTTTTTTCCTGCAACCCAGTAAATTGTTAAATACTTAGAATAATTGAAATATACATACATAATTATTATCATGATTTATTATATCGCGACGCAAACTTTAAAATTCTAGTGGATTCTTTATTAAATGAATTAACTCAAAACTTTTGAGTTATTATTATTATTATTTTTGAAATAGAGTTATTTTTTTTGAGATTTAATGGAAGAGTTAAATTTGTATCCCGTCAATTCAGTAAAGATAAAAGTCTATGTCAGAAAAATTTGAATGTAATAAAAAAACTATTATTTAGGGAGAAAAGTGGGCCTTGGGCATGTAAGAAATGTTAGCCGAAACTCAAAATAATAAATATATAGACAAAAACAAAATGAGACAGATATACAACAAATTGTCACACTTTCAATGTGAGGGACTGCAAAGATCATCATTAGCAATGTTAAGCCAGATTAGATACATCTAAATATTAGTTATTTAGATAAAATGATTGATTTTTTTATCACACAAAAATCAATTTCTACCCATAGATTTGATTTGTTGAGATCTATGATCAAACATATGAGAGAAATGATCATCCGATAATCACACATGTGCTACTATCAACATGATCAAGAATGAGAAGAAAAAAATTAGAAAAAAAGAAAAACTAAAAAAGATCTTGTTGTATCAACATTAAATTAAATACAGAAATGTATACATAAAAGTAAACTTGCATACATATATATATATATATATATATATAAAAGATGATCTACAAAGGTGCCAAAATTTGTAATACTATAGATATTAAAAAGTTTACCAAAGATCGAAAATATTAAAAAAAATGAAAAAATTAATCCTGAAAAAACATAAAAATTCTCCGATCCTTTTGGAGATAACCAAAAGTTCTAAAGAATTAGACTACAAGAATTATAAGAAAGAAAATAGATATAACCCCTATTTTCTCTTTTAGATGACATACCTTATCGTATCTTCGTCTAAAATTTAATCATTTCTGTAGAAGGAGAAATGAGTGTTCTTGTGGGGTCCGGGATTTGCCTATACTGGGGTCCCCTCGGGCTGCCCCCAGGTTTGCCCCGCGAGCCCACTCACTAGGTACTGTCCCTGGTCAGGGGATTTGCTTCGCCTCCCCCAGCTGCCACTCGAACCTCTGACCCTCAAGGATATGAGTGTTTAACTTGCAAGCTGGGTACCAATTGAGCTACTGAGTGAGTGGGCTCGCGGGGCAAACCTGGGGGCAGCCCGAGGGGACCCCAGTATAGGCAAATCCCGGACCCCACAGTTCTAATCTAACCACCCCAAGTAAAAACATAAAATCTAGAGAAAATTTTATGTGAAAAAGAGGGTCATGGAGGAGATGATCGTGAAAAATTTAGAATGAAGGAAGGTACTGAAGGAAAAACAACAATTGTTTTTATAAAAAAATATGAATTTTGCGGAACACTGAGTTTTAAAAATTTTTAGAAAACTCAATAAATCCTAGATCCATAAAACAATGAAATAAAATAATACAAGATAAAATAAAAATCAGATTTTTACCTGATGTATTGATCTCTGTGGATTGCTCACCACCTAGCCTTCCTCGATATGACTCGACACCAAGAAACTAGTGAGTGGGCACAGTTATATAGTATTGTGCTCACTTTCTTTTGATTTCTTTTCTAAAAAGAATCAACAATATATATAAGAAGTGGGTTTATGATTTTGGTTATGCTAAAAGAAAACTTTTTCTCTTCTTTTCAAAGAACGTAAAGTAAAACCAAAATATAACTTCTGTGTTAGGAAAAGAAAACTATTTCCTTTTCTATTTATAGGCAACTAATTAGGGTTTTAATTAATCAAATTAACATTAAACCCCAAATTTGTTAAAATTAAACTTTTGCCTCATATAACATAATTAATTCAAAATTAATTCATATTATATTTTACAATTAAACATGTGACTTATAATTAATTCATAATTAATTTATACCCCGTCACAACTGAGAATCAAATTCAAAACCTCTTATAAAATTAATTAAATAATTATTAATTCATAATTAATAATTAACTAATTAATAATCAAATAATTTTAATAATCAATATTATTCAAATATTAAGTGAACACAAATTTTGCTACTTGCGTAACAATTATAATTGGACGGTCCAATTACAATATTCTATATACAAGTTTCTTATAGTGAAATGAGCTATCAAGGGGACCCGATGGACCTACAATTTTGAGCTCCAATAATATCAAAATTATTAATTAAACTCTTTAATTAATAATTTACTATTATTAATCTTAGAGTTACTCCACTAAAAACCTAAGATTGCACTCTCAAAACTGTAGATGTTTTTATACAATCTGAAACTTTCAGTGTCCATTGATTTAATCACTACATATGATTTGACTCTCCACAAATAGTTCATAATTAGAGCTAGGTCAAAATGTCCGTTTTACCCCTCTAATTATTTCTTAATCCTTAAGTACCATTGATTCTCTAATGAACAATATATCCATAACAACTTATGAATTTATCTTTCCATTTTCATATGAATGAAAAGTTGAGCGCTCATATTGTTCAAGACCTAAATCAACACTTAAGAGAACTACTTCTCTACTTCTTATAAGAAGGAGTGGATTCCACTATCGTGTAGAACGTTCCCAGCTACTTATTAAATCATATCCCCAAAGTACGAAGTTATTGACCGGACATCTACACCGATCTCACCCATGTAAATCAAAGGATATAACTCAACAAGCAGGAGTCCATAATACACTCAGGATTAAGATCAATTCATATATGATCATCTGGTTGATAAATATAAATCTCTGAGTTTAACGGATATTAATAAGAGAATTATGTTTATCGTGGTCCAGTCCTATATAATCTTTATTATATAAGATGTCTCCATTTCCATGTCACTACATAAATAATCTCGGATAAAACTATCGTACCGAATACAAAATGGACCGCAACTGTAGATTTACCACAAATAAAGTACCCAGCTTTACTTGCTTTCTACGGACTCTTTAGATTACTTATTTCAAATTAAATCCGCCTGTATATAACACTTATATACTTAATTTGAAATTACATTAGTAATCAAGGATGTTTCTCATGATATATCCAATTTTTGCAAAATATATAAATTGAATAAAATGAATACTTTATTATTTATAAAACCGTTTACATTATTACAAGCTCTTAGGGCACAAAACCCAACAGGTACTTACATCAATTGTAGTATGAAAGAGTGTAGATGGGTAGTGGTGTAAATAAAAAACAGAGATTTGAGCTCTAGTTACAAGAATTTAAAAGGAAGGAGTGTCTTCATGTATGGAAGGTACACCTCATATATAGTAGCAAAGTGGAGTGTTTTAAAATAATAATTCGTTTTTATAAAAATAATACATGATACTTCACAATTTACCCTTTTTAAGAGCTGATATTTAACGGTCTATTAATACCTATCAAGATTACCATATGTGAAAACCGGATATCTATTGTCGTAACTAGAAGACATCTATTCCCATTAATATAAAATTTTGTTATGTTTTTAAAAAATAAATATTAATCATGTATTAAAAGTAATGTTAGACTTTTCAAATATTTTATCAAAATTCATTTATCCAAACGATGTGGTAATTGAGTTGATAATTTTTTGTAAATCATAAGATAATATGATTATTAATATGATGTTGATAACTTATATGTAACATTATTTGACATAAATTTGGAAAAAAGAAAATATTTGAGAGTTTAGTCTTACTCTTTAATTAATAATGTAGTTTGCAAACTAAATATATTAAAGTAAAAACTCAAATTAACAAACAAACAAAAAAAAAAATCATTTTTACAATAGTATTTATATTATGGTGATGTAAATGAGATTCGGATTTGAGATTTTCTTGCATAACAACAAAATTCTCATCCATTAAACTAATGAATACCCAAAAAAGGATTGAAATTCTATTTTCACAAGAAGTTTAGATACAGAAATATTAGAAATGAAATTTATAATCTAATATTAGATCACACGAATGGAGAGATACATAAAATCTAACCGATCACTTAGAATTGTCATTTTATTAAAAAAAAAAAATGTTTTACGAATACAGACAAATCTAACTGATCACTTAGAATTATCATCATATTAACGAAAACATGTGATACGAGTACAGACTCATGGTACTTGCACTTTTATTTATTTATTTTAATTTGACAAATATTATGTAAGTTTTCTGGTTTTGGGTAAATTTTGTTCAATTATATATATATATTAGTTTAATTATAAGTGGATTGGAGCAACTTATAAAAAATATTATAAATCTCTTTTAAATTAAAAAAAATGGAAAACTAATTTAAAATTCATTTGAAAGATCTCGTAAATAAAAATTAAAAAAAAAAAAAGACCTTTCACATAAGGGCAAATTGCACATACCTTTGAGGTTAGATGAAATTGCACCAAAATGATAGGTTTGGCCATAATGATATTAAACCTACCTAAGACTTCAAAAACACAACACAAATATTCTTTGTTATTAATACAACCATTAGTTAACTACTGTTAAATCAAAATAATCAAGAGTAAAATAGTCAATACATAATGAACAAATATTATAATTAAAATAATATATTATTTTAAAATTTCATTAAAATTTAAAAAATATCAAAAGTTGCATATCTCTTTAAGGAGATTTGCAACTGTGCAAATATGGACACCTAGATGGGGTCCACTCTACCACCATGGCAAATGATCTCTTTCACCACCATAGCCGCCTCAACTTTCTTTCATTGGAGACCCAAATGAAGCCCTAATTGGTCTTTATTGGAGAACACATGGGTATCCATAAGAGGGTCTCCAAACTGTCTCTCCATTGTTAGAGACTCAAACAATCTCCATCAAATGGAGATCAGTGGTCTCCATGCATGGAAACCATATCTGGATGGAGACCAATCGATTTCCATCCTTTTTTTTTTTTTTTAAAGGATTTATTTTAATTTTAAAATAAATCTTGATAATTGTTTTTTTGGTTTTAAGTGATCTTTAATCTTATGGCTATTTTTGTTTTTGGTTTTAATTGACGAATATATGTTCATAAAGATGTAGTTGAAAGTGGTGTTGATGTAATGACGATGAATCAACTATGTTTTTTAAATTTATAATAGCAATGAAGAAGATGATGATGAATTTTTAATTGAATTTTTTTTTTAATTTTAATATAATAATTTATTTAAAATATATAAATTTATTATTAAATTTGACTTAAAGTGTATTTTAATCTTTTTGTACTTTTGACTATTGACCGCTAAAATTTAGTTGTTGTTGACTAATGATAGGGGTTACTTATGTTATATTTTTGGAGCCTCATGTATAGATTTAATGTCATTATAGTCAAATCTATCATTTTTAATGTAATTTCACCTAACTTGGGGGGAATATATAATTTGTCCTTCACATAATGTCAACAATACACGTATAGAGAGAGATAAAGAGAGTAAGAAAAAGTATGGAAATCATACAAAAGCTTACACCCGATAATTATTATAACGTTGTTTGAAAAATCGGCCTTGGTAGGCCACTTAGGCTACCTTTTTCTTTAATATATGTATGTATGTATGTATGTGTATATATATATATACAAAAACGGTTTCTTGTTGGTGTTGACTATTTAAGCAAACAACCTACAACCCTACAAGCACAACTAGTTGACCCAAAACAACGCCACCAAATTTCTCTCTTGTTCATATACTCATCACCACAAACCAGAAACCTACCACCACCAATGCAGAATAAGAGGAAGACAACCATCACAATCCCATTATACCAAGAAGTCACAGAAAGCTCACAAGTCAAATCAACAATAACCCATAACCTTTTCACGCCTCCACAGTCCTCCTAAGCTTTCTTGTTATTAAATCTTCTAAGTTCTATGAGCCTTCTTCTCCTATCAAACAAGCTTTTACCCTACTTCCAATTTCATGTTTGATTTTTTTTTTTTTTTTTATTGAATTTCTGTTATAGGTGTTTTTTTTTTTTTTTTGGGGCTGATATTAAAATGCTTGTTTTTGGTAGGTTGTTATTGTAGACTTGTAGTAGTCGGAGTGATGGTGTCACGACCTGGGCTCTCGGCCCTGGCAGAATCGTAAATTATTAAGTGATAGAAATTTTTAATTTGATACTATGAAGTTCCTAAAATTTTCAACTTTTAAAACTAAAGAAAATTTTTCTGTTTTGGATACTCCAGAGTACTAAAATAAAAAATTGTGAACAAAAAAAATGAAAATCTTCAAAACACTCTAAATAATCTTGATGGAAATCATTCCCATAGATATGTGAGCACCTGCTAGGAATTATGGATTTATAGTAATAATTAAAATCATGTACGCTTAGCCATGCAATCAACTTATCATAATTAAACATTCACATTCACTTAGAATCTCAAATGAAATTTCATAACTCTGACGTTTTTAATACAATATCTTAAATACATCGAATGTAAGTCCCTTAAATGAGTTCCAAGGATATTCAATTCCAAATACCAAACTTAAAATGAAATAAACCAAATGTCTATATCATAGGCAAAGTCCCTGATTTCCTTGATCCTTTACCTAATCAATCTGATTGCCACCTAAGTCATCCTGTGATAACTCTATTTTTATAGAGTTATTTTATCTTTTTAAACTTGAATTCTTACTTAGTTCTTGATATTGTTATTTTTATTAAGTAAATTATTTTATATTTTTGTATTTTTATTTTCAGAATAAAATTGGTGAAAAAGCGCACGTGGACCCTACCAAATGCTATTGTTCGAGACAAGATCATCGGTACAAAATGAATATCATTCGAAGCAGTTCACCGCCTCAAGAATTACTCGAACCAGAGATTGCATAAAGAAGTTATCACAGTTTGAAGATCGAGTATTTTAGAAATAAATATTATGTCATACTGATGTAAGGAATAATGTAATCAAAATTATGATGTAAACAATGATGTAATATGAAAGTTGACTTGAATGGGGTAGGTGAACCATGATGTAAGCAATGACGAAATATGAAAGTTGACTTGAATGAGGTAGGTGAACGATGATGCAAGCGATGATGCAAAATAGTGAAAAATTAGGAAAAGATGATGCAAACGATGATGTAATTGAAGGTGAACTTTACCTATAAATAGGCCTTAGAATCACCATTTCAAACATCTCATCAAACACCAAAATAACAAGTAGTTTAGAGAAAGAGAGAGAGAGCTTGGAGAGGAGGAGCAAAGTAGAGGAAGAAATTCTACGGTGAAGCTTCAATCCACTAAGTTTTCTTATATTTTATTATGTTTAATTTTCTAGTCTTTGTAAATTCTAATATGGAGTAGATTTATTTTTCTAAGGTTATGATGTAGCCTAACTTTGATGTTCTAATCATTTGTTCAATTTAATTAACGATTTTTTGTCTTGGTTGACGTATTTAATACTATGTTTAATGCTTCTAAATAACTTATCACTATTTAGTTGAATTGTTAATCATAATGATAGGGGAAGCTGATTTATGTGTTTAGTTCATTGTATTGAATGTCATAAATTACATACAAGATAGGAATATACCTGCATGGTTTGTATAGTCTATAAAAGAGATCCAAAAATCTTAATGAATCCATTAATGTTTTAACTTGCATGGGGACATAGCAGTTAAGCTTTATAGGGTATTTTCCTTAGACCTCGGGAGAGGCTATGTGAATAATTCAGGGAATCTCGACTAACAACTGGATAATCAATTTTTGTTAAAAAGAACAAAGGGGAGGAACAGATTAGTTATGGTGAAATCAGAACCTCAGAATTTTCATTCATTGAATTAATTCTTATTTATTTATATTTGCATTTAAATTTACTTTTTGTAAAACCCAAAACCGCGTTCGTCGGAGAGCGAAATAATTTTCGATGGATCGCGTCCGATCGGAAATATATAAATATCGAGTCCGGAAATAATTGGAATAATTATTTTCGTTTTAGAGAAATAAATTCGGGTTCGTGAGACGGACTCGAGATTTATTAAATAATTCCGAGAATGCAAACCCGAGGTTTAATCAAAAGCGAATTCCAGGACGAACGGACGGAATTCGGGCTTGGAAGCTAAATCAAGAATGCATGGTAGAGACTTAAAGAAGTAAAATTTGTGCATGGGAGTGACACATGTCACACATGCATTGGATGAGCAAAACAATTATTATTAATATAGGTAGTGATGTTGAAAAAGAAGAGAGCAATATTGATAGCATGCTCGGTCACAAATAGACAGCCATCATTCGGTCAACAATTTTTTTTTATATCAAAACCGAATCCAAAGCAATCTGTCAACTTCTCTTCATTTCAAAACAGAAACAAGTGAGAGAGATAGAGAGGATTGAGAGAGCAAAATCAAGGCAAGCATTCGGCCTCCATTTTTTTCAAGCTGAAACCGAGAGAGAGTGTGAAAGAGAGAGAGGTGCAGCTCGTGCATGCAAGCAAAGGTGGACTGAAGAGCTGAGCTGTCGTGAGCTGAGGAAAGCTTGCTGTTGATGTAGTTGCTACCGAGTTTGAGTTGACGTTGTCAGCTACTATCTTGGAGAAGAGTTGCTGCCCTGCCATTGTCACCGTGAAGCACTAGCTGCTGCTGAAAGGAAAGCTTGCTGTTGAACCAAGTGTGGCCGTGAAGGAGCTGCGCCGGAGAGAGGAAGCTTTCTGCCATTGCTGTCACCGGTGCTGTCTTGCTGCCATAAACTGAAGAGCTGCAGCTGTTGAGGTACTGCTGTGCTGTCGCCGTTGCCACTTTGCTGCCGTGGGCTGTCATTGTGAGCTGCTGCCGGTGAGTGTAGCTGCTGGCGTGAGAAGTTAAGCTTGCTGCTGTTGCTGGCGCTGCCTTTGCTGTGTGCTGTCGCCGCTGTTGAACAAGGTGCTGTTAGCATGAGCTGCTGCCGGCGAAGGGAAGCTGCTGTCACGTTGCTGTCGCCGTGCTGTCTTGCTGCCGATTTCTGCTGTGTGCTGTCTTCGTAAGTTGCTGCTGTCAAGTTGTTGTTGTGCTGTCACGCTGCTGCCGATTACTGCTGTGTGCTGTCATTGTAAGTTGCTGCTGTCAATTTGATTTAAGTGCATCATTTTAGAGCTGAAAGGAAGCAGAAGGAAGCGAAGGCAGTGGCTGGTGGAAGAAGAAGCTTGCTGCCGTGAGCTGTCCAAGCTGCTGCCAAGCTGTTGGAAGTCAAGCTGTGCTCAAGTTGCTGTCGTGAGCTGTCCAAGTTGCTACCGAGTTGTTAAGTCAGGCCAAACATCTTTCAGACAGGAAGTAGAACAGCAACAAGAAAGAATAGCTGGCTGGTGGAAAAGACAGCTTGCTGCCGAAAGAGTCGTCGCCGATCGGAAGCCGTTTCGAAGCAGAGAACAGCCCGCTTCTTGGGTAAGGTGCTGTCCCCTTTGTTTTGTTGAGAAGTTTTAAGTAATTAGTGAGCATCCATGTGATTAGAGTTGAGATAAATTGATAATATTATGTTTGGACTAGGATTGGAAACATCGTTAGTGCGGAGGTTCGCTCGTTGATGTTGCGATTGTGTTTTTATCATCGATCGTATTCGTTGAATGTTGTTTATGGGCTGTTATGAGATGTTTTGGGGCTGTTGAGTTATACTTTTAGTTTCGCATTCATTGTTGTGGAAATTAGTCCGTATTAAAGTGTTTTAAAGTATCGGCTAGTCGTTCGGATATTTAGAAATCGTTTCCGAGCGATTCGGTTGATTTTTCCGCGAATGCGAGCATTATTAGTTTGTGATTTTCGTTGTCGATTAAAAAAGGAATATGAATATTATCTCGCTGCCCCAAGATTGTTATTAAGCCCATTAAAGTGTTGAAGTTGAAGTTGAGATAGTTTGAGTTTTAATAAAGTTAATCGGATAGTTTTTGGTTCGCGCGAAATCGTTAATTATCGAAATTTCGGAGTTGGAAACGGAAATGAATATGCATTAAGCTTGCTGCCATGTTTTTCTTCTTTGTGCTTAATCATGATTAAATATTCGTTTGCCGTGTTTAAGTAAAGTCACGAGCTGATATTAACGATAAGTTTAAGTGGAAACAAAGAAATCGCACGAAACGCGTAAAATTGATAAATCGCGATGATTAGTGAAATCGTGTAAGCTTTAAGTTCGTCGTTTAATTTCGAATCTTCTGTTTAATGAATTCATTAGAATCTGATTTTGATGATGTTATATTAGAGTCGATTGGCTTAGTTGTTGGTTTTATAACCGCAAAGTTTCGAGTATTTCAAGTCACGATAACGAATCGGTTTGAAATCGTTTCCGCGTGCAAATATGAGTTTTCCGTTATGTTATCGTGCGAGGATAGTCACTTGAATTATTGTGTTTATAAATCCTCGTATGGCTTAAAGTTTAGTTGCACATGAATTATGTTTTAACGACATCTCGATCAAAATCAATTGTAGGTGAATCGGGAATCCAACAAGAGCCGTAACGGGAAGCGGTGATAAGTATTTTGGAAGCAAGTTGTGAGTGTGGATTTTTAAAAGTTTTCATATATTCTACTTTATGAATGCAATCAGTTTTAGCAAGTAAAAGATTTTGAGATGCTAGTAAAAGTTTATAGTTTTCAGTTTATCGTTTATAAATGCATGTATATTTTTATATGAGATGCTATGAATATGTTTATATTCTTTAATAAAGTAATTGAGCAAGTTGAAATTATATACATGCATAGAGATAGTAATTGTGAAAGTTATTTTGCGATATTATAGCATATTGCCGAGATTTCATTTTTATATATATGCCTATGGTTTACCCTAGCCCCTAAGATTACACCCGGCCGAAAGTATTCCATACGTGTACGGTAGATGGGGGGAGTTACTAACTTTGGGGGGATCGAGTCTGTCAGTCACCCTCTGCACGTATGGGATAGTGTAGATCTGCCTGATGTTGGAGGGATTCGCGATCCCAGAGTTGTATCCACATCTGCGACTACACATGGTGAGAGTTCCCCTATCCTAGTGGCGTGTTTTCGCACCGTCACGAAGGACAAGATTTCCCTGGGTTGCCAGATAAGGCTAGTAAGCAAATAAGAAAATTTTTAAGAAAAGTTTGATAAATAACTTTCGCAGCTTTTAAACGAGTTTACAGTTTTCAGGAAAAGTAAGTAAGTAATAGTTTTCCAATCTATTTTTGGGAGGAATAGTATTTTTAAGCAACAGTACAGTTTATGTAAACTTACCCACTCACTGAGTTATTCTCACCACTGTTTTCCTGTTTTCTTAAAAACCTCCCTCAGGTGCAGGTGCGAGTAGCGCGGTTGACGTATCTCCTTCGGACGGACAGGCCACGGACAGGCCAGCTAGACACGCGTGACCAGATTGCACTATTTTCTAGCATAACATCATTTATTGTATTTACTATCATTTTTCAGATTCTCTAGTTCAAATATTATTTTGAGTTAAGGATTTTATGTAAATATCATGCATGTCGTTTTTAAGATTCATTCAAATTACTTCCGCTTAATTGCATGATTATGAGTTTGAAAATGGCCGGAGGCCTATTGATTATAGAAATTGTTTGTGAATACAATTATACAGATTTTATGAGATATTTTACAGGGTGGAATTTTAGAAAAACAGTCGTTGTGCTGCCGGTATTCTGTGAAAATCCTATTTTCATAAAGTTATTTTCAACGAACAAAATTCCCACTCTTTTTCAGAATCAAAAGGATTTCAAGTATTTTAGCAAAGAAAAGAGGCTTAGCTTCACGGGAACTTTCCAGTCAGAGCAGATCTCGACTGGGGAGCCACCGTGGGGTTGCCGGGCAGGTCGCCTAGCTAGTAGTTAGAAAGGGGCCTGTCACTTTTAGTTTTCATCTCCAATTTCGTCTACCAAATAAAAGTTGAGTTATTTTAATTTGGGCATTAATTAACAATAATCCTAGTGGGACGATACTTCTCTCATCACTTTATTACTTGTTCGGCTCGTCCACTTGCGATTTTGCATAACAAGTTTTTGGTGTCGTTGCCGGGGATTGTTTGTTTAAATTAATACTAATACTACGTAACTCAAATTTTAATTTGGTATTTTATTTAGTCATTTATTTATTATTATTATTATTATTATTATTATTATTATTTATTTTTTGCTTTATTACTTGTGATTTTTCTGGTGTATAAAAAAGTCTAGGGGCGAAGTTTTGATACCAATTGATCCAGAAATTGAAAGAACTTGCCGCAAGAATCGAAAAGAAACAAGGAAGGCTACAAGTACTGCGCTTGTAGATATGGCAGAAGGACCAAACAACATCCAAAATATTGTACCAATGAATGCTAAAATTCGAGCACTATGAGCTTATGCTCTACCCACAGTGGGTAATGTTTCGGCAATACGGCGATTGACTATTGCTGCCAACAATTTAGAGATTAAGCCGGCTATTATCCAGATGGTGCAAAACAACCAGTTCAGTGGGGCTCCGAACGATGATACAAATGCCCACATTGACAGCTTTTTGGAGATCTGTGATACTTTCAAGCACAATGGTGTTACTGATGATGCCATCCAATTGAGATTGTTCCCATTCTCTCTTCGAGATAAAGCCAAAAGCTGGCTCAACTCATTGCCATCAAGGAGTATTACCACATGGGATACCTTGACACAAAAATTTCTAGCCAAATTCTTTCCCCCAGCCAAAACTGCAAGACTACGAACTGAGATTGCCACATTCAGACAACTTGATGGAGAGTCATTGTATGAAACATGGGAAAAATTCAAAGATCTGCTAAGACGGTACCCACATCATGGAGTTGCTGACTGGTTACAGCTACACACATTCTACAATGGTTTAGGGGGTTCCACAAGAACATTGGTAGATACCGCAGCTGGTGGAGTACTTTTAGGGAAACCCCATCAAGCCGCTTGAGACTTACTAGAAGAAATGACTGCAAATGCCTATCAATGGCCATCAGAAAGAGCAGTTCCGAAAAAAGTTTTCGAAATACAAGAAAATGATGTGTTAACTAGACTTTCCACTCAAGTTGAGACATTAACCAAGCAACTCGGAAACTTGACAGCTAATGCCATTTATACTCAGTCAGCATCTTATGATTTTTGTGGAGGGGACCATTCCAACGGGCAATGCGATGAAGACCAGAAGGGTCAAGTTTTTTTTGTTGGCAACAGACAACAAAATAACCCGTACTCCAATACATATAATCTAGGATGGAGGAATCATCCAAAATTTTCATGGAAAAACAACGATCAACCCAGACAACCATATCTGCCACCACTTCAACAACAGTAGGCCAACAAACCGTCACTTGAAGAAGCATTCGCTCAGCTCACCGAAAGGACAAATCAATTTATGACGAGAACAGACATCACGCTCCAGAATCAAGCTGCTTTCATTCGAAATCTAGAGGTACAAATGGGTCAGATCTCAAATCTACTGACTGCAAGACCTCAAGGAACCCTACCAAGCAACACAGAGACCAATCCTAGGGAGCACGTTAAGGCTGTCATATTACGAAGTGGTAAAATGTTGAAAGAGATTGCCAACGGAACAGACGAGAAAGAAATTTCTAGCAAAGTAGAAGAAGAAGTGATGGTTGAACAAAAAGAAGCAAAGAAGTCAAAGTCAAAGCTGTTTCCAGACAATCCGACACCATACAAACCACCATTACTTTTCCGTCAAAGATTCCAGAAGCAGAAACTAGATAAATAATTTTTTAAATTTCTTGAAGTTTTTAGGAAATTACAAATTAATATTCCTTTTGCAGATGCTCTAGAACAAATGCCTAGCTATATGAAGTTCATGAAGGAAATCTTATCAAATAAAAGAAGGTTAGAAGAATATGAAACGTTAGCTTTGACCGAAGAATGTAGTGCAATCTTACAGAAAAAGCTACCGCATAAACTTAAAGATCCGGGGAGTTTCACAATTCTTTGCACCATTGGTTCATTCTTTGATAAAGCATTATGTGATCTTGGTGCAAGTGTTAACTTAATGTCATTCTCTGTTTTCAGGAAACTTGGCTTAGGAGAAGCAAAACCTACTACAGTATCTTAACAGCTAGCTGATCGATCAATCAAGTATCCAAGGGGAATTATAGAAGATGTACTGGTGAAAGTGGATAAGTTCATATTTCCTATGGATTTCATTGTGCTAGATATGGAGGAAGATCAAGAAATACCCATCATTTTGGGTAGGCCATTCTTAGCAATAGGAAGAACTCTCATTGAGATATAGAAAGGTCAACTTATACTAAGAGTTCAAGATGAAAAAGTGACCTTTAATGCGCTAAAAACGCTCAAACATCCACATGATATTGGCAACTGCATGAGGGTAGATGTAGTGGAAGAATGTATCAAAGAAAACGCTAAGTTTTATAAAGAACGCACCAAAAAGTGGCATGATCAACGTATCCTAAACAGGGAGTTCACTCTAGATTGTCGATTCAAAGTCAACAGAAAAAGACTTAAAACTTACATGGATGGTGGAGAACCTCAATAGAAATCCACTATCGCGCTTTCAGACCCAACTTAAAGTGTTTTTCAACAGTCAAACTAACGACTATAAATTAAACGCTTCTTGGGAGGCAACCCAAGTTTTTCTCTTTTTAGCTAGTTTTTCTTTGTTTGTGTGTTATTGTGTTCTTTGTGTGTTTTTGTTTTTCTTTGATAATTTTCTTTTCTTTTTCAGAGATGGAGACAAGTCTTGCAGCACTCAAAAATCATTTCCCTACTCTGCCTCAAGATGTACTCAGAAAGATTTACAAGTGTAGACTCGAAAGAATGAGGACACTAACATGTTTAGGTCTTCCAGAGCATATTTGGGGGATCATTGAAGCTAAGGTACGTCTAGCAGGTGAGTTGAATGATTCATTCATTAAACGTTTACCAGGATTAGGAAGAAGTTCTTACTCAAAGAAGAGGAGAGGTAAGAGAATGGGAGTCTACCATAAGTGTGCAAGATGGAACTGCGACACAAGCTGTAAAAATCCTGGATATTTGTCCGTAAATCGACAAGATAAACTTAAATGCATAAAGGATGGGCTAAGTAAGGAGTCTCTGGATAATATCTTTGAGACTCTTTGTAAACCCCTATTCGATTCTTGATAAATCACTCACTAATACTAGCAATTTGATATTTTCAAGGGAGATGTAGGAATTGTAACAAATAACAATAAAATTAATATAAAGTGTTAAATATTAATAAAGAGATAAATGCCACGAAGGGCAATATGGTTATTCCATAATGAGAGATAAATGATTAAGTGATAAAGTTGTAAAATAAAAAAAAATAAAAAAAAAATAAAAACTTAAAGACATTGATTAAATGATAGAGGATTAAAAATATTAATGAAAGACATAAAAGCCCATAAAGCCCATATGTTAGTTGTTAGTAAAAGAGATGACTAAGGGTAGTAAAGTAATTTAAACCATTTAATCTTTGAAGTGTTATATATTATTGAGAGGGGGAGATGTTGGTCGGCCAACATCCAGCAAAAATCACCAAGAGAAATAGAGAAGAGAAGTGTAGCTGCCAGCACTGCAGGGGATGACAGAACAGTCCCGTTTTTCACCATTTCAGCCCATTTTTGAAGAGTTTTCAAGCAAAAAAAAGGTCAATAACAAGCTAGGAAGGTCATCCAACAAGGGTAATTGAGTTTTGAGTGAATTAAAATTAGTTTTCATGGGGATGTTGAAGTATTAAAACTGTCCAGAAAAATTAGTTGCTGTCATGTGCAGAATTTTGTTGTGTTGTGTTGGGTATTTTACCCTCAAAATTATGGTAGAACTCTAACTGATTGTTGTAGAGAGTTCAATGATAAGTTGAGATGTGTAAATGGTAGCTTCGGGTTGTAAATATGGGCTGCCATCTACTTGATTAAAGTAGAAACAAAAATCTGTTTTTACATGCACATCAAGTAGTCGATAAAATTGGTGAGTGAGTTGTGAGAGGTTAAATGACAAAATGGTGTTTATGTGTGTGTCATGGCTGTGAAGATCAGTAGACAAGCTCTGAAATTAGATGGTTTTGAACCCAAATTTTACCATAAATAAGATTAGGAAGATAAGTAGAAAGGATAGAAGTTCAATGGAAGTAGTTTTGAGCAAACTAGCAATCCCGAGCTTGATGAAAGGTCAGTAGAGACCTGACTTGTTCTAGCTTATTTGGGGTTGTTCTACACCTCAAAACATGCCTCAGGAACATAGAAAACCATAGGAATTGGAATGAAATCATTCCGATAAAAATTGGCGAAGTTATGGCCAAAATAATGCGCGTAGAAAGTGTCATAGAGTAAAAGTGGAATCCCGAGCTCAAACCATGAGCTAGAGAAAACCTGACTAAGTCTGACATGTATGGGGGTGTTCTACACCTCAAATGATGCCTAGGAGTCATAGAAAACCATAGGTTTTAGAACGGATCGAATCCGATAAAAATTACGTAAGTTATGCGCAAAATAGTGCCGTTAGAGAGTCGATAGGTGAAATAACTATGCGAATGAAATTTTTATTACATGAAATAAGTTTAGATGATCATAATGAGGTAAATGAAGCTTAGATACGAAAGAAAAACCATCGTCGTTTGTCAGATGTAAAAACTCGCTTTGAAAAGTGCCCGAAATGGGGCGTTTTGCCTAGATTGACATAGCAAACGATGGAGTTTCTCAACGAAACTTTGCGGGCGACTTAGTTATGTGATAAGGAGACGCTAGAAAAAGGAACGGAGGTGAAACCATGGCTGGTTTTAATTCTGTTTTTCATGGTCAACTATATAGTTAAAAAAGTTGACTTTTTGTTTTAAGCTTCCGAAGACCAAACGAAACATATGGGGATGATCCTAGGGGTCTAGAAGTAAGACTTTTACAAAGAAACCAAATTTTGAGAGCCTCGGTTGAGTCAAAAATCGAGTTGGAAAAGTGTGGTGTAGTGAGTTTTCAATGTATTGGAAACTCTATTTTTATTAGTTTTAGCTATGAAAGTGAGTAAGTTATAACGAAACTATGATGTGTAGGTGACGAGCACGCAGACGAGACGCGAGAGGCTCGTTGAGGCATTGAGAACGTTGGGATCGAGGTAAGTGTCCTTCACTTTACTTACATCTAGTTGATTTCCGTTTATATGGCAATGATAAAATATATTGTTTCAAAGAGTTTTGCAAAATGGTTTTCCAAAATCATAAGTTTTATGTTGAGTAATAAGTTATGCCTAGAATCTAGAAATGAGATTCGAAGGCGAAAGTAAGTTGCAAAAAGGTTTAAAAGTAAAGCAAAGTAAAGTTGAATTAAAACCCATGTGCATGTTGTGATATTAGCATCTTGGCACTACGCGGCGAGGTAGAAAATTCCGCTCGTAGTTGTCAAGGTTGATAGCAATGTGATACGATGAAGAAAATTCCGTATCTAATTGCACGTGATGAGTAAATTGCACTATAATATGCGATGTAGAAAGTTCCGCATGTAGTTGCGTAAAGTATAAGCTGTTGGCACTACAACGGCGATGTAGAAAATTCCGAGTTATGGTTGCCTAGAGTTGAGAAAGTTCGCCCTATGTCGCGATGTAGCAAATTCCGTGCGTAGTGGCTTTGCACATGGTTGTCTTATGAGAAATGGTTTTCAAAAGAAGAAAAAAATAAAATCGATTATTTTCTAAGTAATGTCTATGCGGAGTTATACCTTTATATATATATTGCCTAACCTCTCTTTGTTTTGTGTAGCTTGTATACTTTAGTGGACGTTGGCACAGACGCTCTTGCATCAAAGACATTATTTTGATTAACTTTAGGTGGGGGAAATAATGAGACGAAATTTATGGATATTAATGTATTTTGACATTGTGTACATGTGTATATATTGAATCAAATAATTATGTGTTGACATAAGATACTTGACGGATTATAAATCATATTTTGATATGTATATATAAATAAACCATTACACTTGATATGCACATATTGCACAAGACACATATTTCATATAAGTATGAGTTGTTATATGTTAACTACATATGTGAATTATGTTTGTAAAAGAATTGCATGTTTGTGAAATGAATGAAAAATGCATGTTTGAGATTGAAAGAAGTTGGACGGTGATCAAAATAGTTCGAAGTGTATTTCTTATACAGGTTGATTTTGGAAATGTTAAATTTATAGTCGTTATGCTGTCCGATTTTTATAAAATTAGTTTTCAATCGAACGCGAAAAATTCACACCGTTTCAACTATATTAAAAGAAAATAAAATTTTTAAGCCTAAAACGAGTAAACCGGTTAAGTAAAGTAAAGAGGTTCGCTTCCCGGATTTCTCCAATCTGACAAGTCGGGTTCGGGGAGTCCGTTGAAGTGCCAGGCGGGGCCCTCTAGACAAGAGCCTAGAGAAGGTCTGATTTGGGTCCTGTCACTCTTGAGACGCATCCTTGTGGGAAAGTTCAACGCATTCTTTTAGATTTATAGGAATTATTCAGTAAAGAGAAACAACGTTATAGTCTTAGGAATCTAACTTTAAAAGACCCTGTTTGCCAATTTATAAGAAAACTGGATGGGAAGCCAATCCTCACCTCATAGAAGGTGTTTAAGCCGTTTCTGGACGTAAAACCAGAGGAAGATGTGAGCCACAATTACAACTATTATAGCATCATTTTTTTTTCTTTGTTTAGCAGCGTGTTTAAAATATTTTCGATAATTGTGTTTACTTTTTTAACATTTCTTTACCTGTCATTTTGGATTTTTAGCTCGTTTCAAACTTTTCTGATTATTGTGTTTACTTTTGACGTTTCTTCACCGACTATTTTGGATTTTTGTAGCTTATTTCAAATTTTTTTGATAAATGTGTTTACTTTTTGACATTTCTTTACCTAACGTTTTGAATTTTGTAATTTTAGCGGCTTGTATTAATTGTTTTTTTTTTAAGATTGTGTGTTTTTTTTTTAACATTTTTACACTTAACATTTTATTTTCCCCCTGATTAATACTGTTCAACATCATAAAACTGTTCTTTTACTCTTTTTTTTTCTTTAAATTAGCGTTCGTTGCTGATAACAAATAATTAGTTTTAAATGAAAAAAAAAATGGTAGAGTCCTCTAGCAGCAAATTCAAAACCATTTGTGTTTCTTGTAGCCCGAAGTTTGGTATGAGTACACAATATTCAAAGGCAGCTGCTGAACTTAATACAGCTTTAGCTGCCCGAAACATAGATTTGGTGTATGGAAGAGGCAGTTTAGGACTAAGGGATTCTGTCGCGGTAACTGCAACTGTTGGAGGTAGCAGACTTCTAGGGATCACAGTAAAGCATTTAACTGAAAGGAGAGATATCATCGATATGAGTATAGGTAATGAGTTTCAGGTCACGAGCATACATGGGCGAATGGCGTACATGTTAATCAATGTTGATGCCTTTATCGCGTTACCTGGTGGTTTAGAAACGTTTGAAGAAATCTTCAACATTGCATCCTGGGCTCATCTCAACATTCACAAAAAACCATTAGGTTTGCTTAATACTAACGGTTTCTATGATGGTTTATTAGCTTTTCTTGATCATGCTGTGGAATAGGGTTTTATGACTTAAGCAAACAGGCGCATTCTAGTCTCAACTTCAAGTCCTGATGAACTGATTGACCAACTGCAAGACTTTGTGCCCGAAGTTGATCCAATCATGTCACAGGTGGTTTGGGATTTTGAATCAAGCGGTAACAAGAAGCGTGCACTGTATCTTAATCTCCGGTTGTAACTTTCTTATCCTATGATTTTATTAATAGCATTTCCATTTGAGTTTTTCTTCTTTTTATCTTACTAGATATTGGGGACACTATCTCAAATAAGTTTGGGGGTAAAGTTTGCTATTATTAAAACCATAAGATTCAAAAACTGGTCTGAGTTGAAACCAAAAGATGGCAGAGTAAGGAATACTTTTGTGCTCTTGATACGCATCTTTGTTTTCATTTCAAAAAAAAAAAATAATAGAAAGTGCAAAACTTTTCGTTATTTGTTTTATTATTATTATTATTATTTTTCTTTCTGCCCTAACAAGTCGACTACTTACTTTGTGTTTATTAATGGAGTCTTAATACATGTTTTAGATTGAATATCTTTACTAAGAAATAGTCATGAACATCTTTGCATGATTTGAGACTTTTGAATGTCATGATCTTAGTTAATTGAGTGGATAAATATCATGTTTACATGAATTGTGGACTATTAGTGGAGATTACCCTTGGTGAGGATTTGAGCTTTTTAAACGTTTCATTTTGAGAGATTTATTTGTTTCTACTCTTAAACACTCTTCACTTTGTTCTTAATAGATGATCTCTATAGGTTTTGCATTGAATACTGAAGAACAAATCATTATTGTAGATAACATGAGTTGCTTTGATTTGAAAATTTGATCGACTTCTTAGAAGTAATATAGGTCATTTTTACTCCACAAAAGCCTACTTTCTCACTTTAAATTGAGACACATCATAAACCTTTTGAAGCCAAACATTTTAAACATTTTTCTCTGTTTACCTTTATTAAATGACCCTATTGAGCTTTTAAATTTAGTCATACCTTATGAAGCTTAGGATCATGCTATGAAGTAAAAGAGGAGAAGGGAATTGAAGTGTTAACATTTATATGATGTGTTTCTAAAAAAAAAATAAATAAATTGTGAAAAAAAAGAAAAGAAAAGTTGTGATGAATTAAAGAGAATAAATGAAGTACTTTGGTATGATCGTAAGTTCTTGTTGAACCTATACCTTAAAATTTCTTACATATCAATTAATCATAGCCCAAATACAATCTTTAATAAAGCTTATTGATCTTCAAGAGGAAGTCCAATTTGAGAGTTGAAGTATGTCATTATGCTCTATCTACGTTCTTAGTATTTGATTCCAATCATGAGATCTATTCACTTAAAAGTGCGGTTATTTTTAAATGTCTATATTCATATGTGATGTAAATGACACTTGCTATGCCTTTTCATAACCTCTATCACATATGATTGCATGAGTGTTTGCTTTAGGATTCATGAGGGTTATGAGAGATATCTTGTGAGGATTAGAGTCGAAGCGAGATAAGTCCATGACATGTGAATATGATATTTTGAAATGAAATTGCTTTGAGACTGGTGTGAGATTGTTGATGATTCTGTTTTAGATCATTAGTGACTTATCCTTAGTCCTGATACAAAATCATACATGTATGAGACTTTTGTTAATTTGTATTTCATGAGATGTTGATAAGTTATGGGTGGAATCTTTTAACGTTTGTGGGTATCGTTGCTGGTAAACCCTCAGGAGACACAACTCCTCCTACTAGGGACACCTAGGGGTTTAAAAGCTTGTGGCATACACTCAATGCCATCGTATTTACCTACGAAAATGGATTGTGTTTTTAATTTTTGTATTTTTAGCTTAGGTTGTTAGTTTTAGTTTTACTTGAGGACAAGCAAAATCTTAAGTTTGGGGGTGTGATAACTCTATTTTTATAGAGTTATTTTATCTTTTTAAACTTGAATTCTTGCTTAGTTCTTGATATTTTTATATTTATTAAGTAAATTATTTCATATTTTTGTATTTTTATTTTCAGAATAAAATTGGTGAAAAAGCACACGTGGATCCCACCAAATACTATTGTTCGAGACAAGATCATCGATACAAAATGAATATCATTCGAAGCAGTTCATCGCCTAAAAAATTACTAGAACCAAAGATTGCATAAAGAAGTTATCACAGTTTGAAGATCGAGTATTCTAGAAATAAATATTATGTCATGCTGATGTAAGGAATGATGTAATCAAAATTATGATGTAAGCAATGATGTAATATGAAAGTTGACTTGAACGGGGTAGGTGAACCATAATGTAAGCAATGATGAAATATAAAAGTTGACTTGAATAAGGTAGATGAACGAGATTATGCAAAATGGTGGAAAATTAGGAAAAGATGATGCAAACGATGATATAATTGGAGGTGAACTTTGCTTATAAATAGGCCTTAGAATCACTATTCCAAACATCTCATCAAACACCAAAATAACAAGTAGTTTAGAGAAAGAGAGAGAGAGCTTGGAGAGGTGGAGCAAAGCAGAGGAAGAAATTCTACGGCAAAGCTTCAATCCACTAAGTTTTCTTATATTTTATTATGTTTAATTTTCTAGTCTTTGTAAATTCTAATATGAAGTAGATTTATTTTTCTAAGGTTATGATGTAGCCTAACTTTGATGTTCCAATCATTTGTTCAATTTAATTAATGATTTTTTATCTTGGTTGACGCATTTAATACAGTGTTTAATGCTTTTAAATAACTTATCACTATTTAGTTGAATTGTTAATCATAATGATAGCGGAAGCTAATTTATGTATTTAGTTCATTGTATTGAATGTCATAAATTACATACAGAATAGGAATATACCTGCATGGTTTGTGTAGTCTATAAAAGAGATCAAAAAATCTTAATGAATCCATTAATATTTTAACTTGCATGGAAACATAGCAGTTAAACTTTATAGGATATTTTCTTTAGACCTCGGGAGAGGTTATGTGAATAATTCAGGGAATCTCGACTAACAACTGGATAATCAATTTTTGTTAAAAAGAACAAAGGGGAGGAACAGATTAGTTATGGTGAAATCAGAACCTTAGAATTTCCATTGATTGAATTAATTCTTATTTATTTATATTTGCATTTAAATTTACTTTTAGTTTTCATTTTCAATTTCGTCTACCAATGAAAGTTGAGTTACTTTAATTTTGGGCATTAATTAACAACAATCCTCGTGGGACGATACTTCTCTCATCATTTTATTACTTGTTCGGCTCGTCCACTTGCGATTTTGCACAACATCCTACACCTTTCTTGAAGGGGAAAAAATAAAGTATGAGTAAGCTAGTACTCAGTATGATTTCATTCCTGATAAGGTTTCGGAAACCACTTTCTAAAATCATTATTAAAACTCTGCGTGGTTAATCGCTTAACAAATCCAATAAACCATTTCATAAAATATACAGGCTACTACAATAGTCATACAACATTTAGTTTCTTATTTCAAATCATGTCATTTTCAAAACAAGGTAAATCTCGTCCCATAGTCATATACCTGATGGCCTATAATTTCAGTAAATTATTTTGAATAAGAAAACAACGTTTAGCACACCGTGACCCTGGTAGCCATACCAAAAAATATCCTGCATAGTAACCCCAACATAAAGTTGTATAATATGAATAACTAGTGACTAGGATGATGGATTTTTACCTCATTTAAGTTAACAAAACAATTTAAATAAATTTTACCTTATACATGCAAATGGTGACTCAACTGACTCTCTCTCTCAGGAGTTGTTCGGACTCCACTTTCAGTTAGTGACTTTCTCATATCTACTGTACACGCATAAGGTACTCGACTTGGTATTCAACTGGGGTTAGGGTAAACCATCGACATATTAAAATACTTTTTCTCTGTATTCTCAAATAAGCTCGTTTTTAAGGTAAAAAGTCTAAAATCTTTACTTCTATCATGTTTTCGGTATAAATATATATTCAATTGAAAACTCACATGCTAGAATCTTAGTATAATTTCAATAAATAACTTAATTACAAAATGAATAAATTCGTATGAATAGAAAATAAAATACATTCATTAATATATAACAACAAATAAGAAACAAATAAAATAACACTTGAATGGCTAGTTTTCTACTCACAAAACGCCCTTCGATAGATGACGATTTTCCTCTGGAAGCCTTCGAAACTTTTTGCTTTCATCTTCAAACATCAAATACTCATTTAGAATCACTAAACTCACTAATACAAAGCTACAAATAGCTTCTAACGCAACTAACTCTATAAAATCCTCTTTACGCCTAAACCTTCGCAATTAAGTTTTAACTCATTTGATGTTTTCGAATTCTGATTTCTTTTAATGAATCCTATTTGTTATCATTTAGGAACACTATAGTATGCTCGAAAATTTTTTTTGAAGCTTGGAATGAAAAAACCCAAAATTAGACCCCCTTTGGTCGAATGCTACCTATGGAGCAATCCCTAGGTTCTCTTCCTTCTGTTTTCACTCCAATCATCTTCCTAACTCTCATTTAGGTCAGTCATGAAGCGAATTCGAAAAGAAATGACCGCCGGGTGGGTGTTTCTAGTCAAAAACCACATTTTTTCAACACTTTTTAATGCACACTTTTACCTCACTTATGCAATAAGCTCAATTCTTTCATATTTAGTGTTTTTTCACTCAATTATAATCAAACATATTCAATTCAAGCATTAAAAGAATACTTATACATGAGATTTTTTCATGCCCTTCAACTAGATTAAAAACACTCAATTGACTATACACTTTTGTTTACTTAATTCTATCACTTCTATATGATTTCCTAGCCTTTAATGTGCTTAAATTTAAACTCAAAACATCAAACCAAAAAGGGAATCACAAAGCCCTAACTTGGCCGCAAATCACCATTCACAAACATCTTCATTCTACTTTCAATTTCCATCACAATAAACACATCAAAATCATCACTTACCACCCTAATTTCAATCCATAAACTCAAAATAAGATTTGAAGCAAGATAGAGAATGAGTTTCTAATTCATTTAGGTTGATCTAAGGCAAGAAAACTCACCTATCTAAGCTTCACTTTTGCTCCACGTTTGCCCTAATGACTTTAATTGATGTCAAGCTTTGATTTTGGTGATGAAATTGCTTGAAATCTCTTAGTTTCTTCTCTTGCTCATGGATGACACACACATCTCTCTCCCTCTCGGTTTTGGATGTGAGAAATGATGAGACCCAAACCAGATTCTCTCTAACTCTTATCTGGAGGGTCTCTCCAGGCACTCCAACAAACCTCTCATAGCCCTACTAGTTGGGTAGAAGAGATCCGAGTAGCGAACCCCTTAATCTTGCCCTTACTTTGTTGTACTGAAATTGAAATGCGTTTTTCTAAAAACAGTTGGGTTGGTGTAAATTTTTTTTAAAAAAAAATTAAATTTTAGGAAAATTCGGTAGCATGATGACTGTTTTTTTGACATTTCCCAAAATTTACCTGTAAAGAAAACATACTTCGTACTATGTCAAATCACCACCCAACTTCATTTGGCCACAAACATGTATTTCTCATACAATTTCACACTTATGAATTTCTGTAACATACATTTTCCACAAGCATACATTTTAACAAACATTATGAAGTAATTTATATGTATTAATATATATGCATGAAAGTGTCATATGTCGATGTGTATCATGTACAAATATTCCAACTACATATACATATCAAAATGTGGTTTTATTCCAACTACATATACATATGAAAATGTGGTTTTACAGTTTTCAATTACTTATATATTAAACATGCAATCATTTATTTATGTTATTTACAACAACAAGAAGTATGTTTTATTTGACGCATTCTTTGGTTTCGCCCACCTATATGAATGATGATGGTCTTTTCGAACACCCAGTCATCTATAATGACTCCCAAAATAATGTACAAGTTACACAATAAGTAAATATGTTAGCACAACATTAAAAGGCAATATACTTAAATAACTATATACAAATTCATAACTTATTCGAATATTAACATTTTTCGATTTGTTTTTAAAACTTTTCTTTCTAAAAACTCCATATATACCCCTAATACACTCGAACCATCACGTGGCGGTTTTCGACTAACGCCAAACGTGAAGTTATTGAGATATCTCAACCACAACAATGTGAAATTTACTACATCGCAAACGTAGTGTGAAACAATCTCAAATCTGAGCAACTATGACGCAAAATTTTCTTCATCGCAATTGTAATACTATAACTCTGAGCGACTACGAGCGGAATTTACTGCCTCGCAACGTAGTGTTAAAACTGCAAATCTAAACGACTATGTGCAAAATTTTTTGCATCGCAATATGTCGTTAGAAATCTCTCTATATCTCAGCGACCATGTATGGAATTATCTACATCATACATATAGCGCTAGATATTTAGAAAAACTGAGCAATTACGGATGAAATTCTCTGTATCGTCGTGTAGTGCTAAATCTCGAATATGTTAAGGGTATATACATGGGCTTACAAAACTCTTTACTCATCTCTTTTTGAAAACATTTTATTTTCATTTTCTCTTTTCTAGATTCGACATAAAGATTATTTTACAACAATTTAACTCATAGTTTTGAAAATCGTTTTTGAAATTATCAAGTTAAAACAATATATATTTAAATGAAGGACTAAAACAACGCAAGTGATAGAACACTTATCGAATACCCTATTGCGAAGCTCATAACCTATTCGCTTTTGCTTTTGCGTTACCTATACATTTAACGATAATTCTTCAGGTAACATCGCAAGTGATTTTCAGTCACACATTTAATTACATAAAAGCATTTGCTTAATATAATCGCTTTCGCATTTCAACGACTATATAATATACTATATAATGGTTTTGAAACATCCCTAAATGATACTCAAAATAGTCCGCAACAACAATACTGCGCATAACACTTAATCGAGATGACATTTAATATCAAAACACGCCATCCATACAAAATAGCTTCGACACTAAAACAGCACATACAATCTCTTTGAAATAGCTTATAATCGATGAAACAGCTTTTGCGACTCAAAGTAAACAGCTTAACACAAAACAACCCTTGTTACATAATCAAAACAGTTCTTACAACGTCAAAATGGCTCACGAAATCATCCAAGACAGCCTTGACATCAAAACAGCTCATGATTTTAAATCAAGACAGTTTGTTATAGCACAATAATAGTCCATAGGATAGCACCATAACAGCCCCTAAAAACAGCATACGTAACAGCCCGATGACAGCCCATAAAAACAGCATGATGACAGTACCATGAAACAGCATGATGACAGCATCGTAACAGCACGATGATAGCACCATAAAACAGTACAATGACAGCATCATAACAGCACAATGACAGCACCATAAAACAGCATAATGACAGCATTATAACAGCCCATTAATTCATTCAAGGCAGCATCTAAAACACCAAGACAACTTCTGAATGCCAAGACAGCCATGCATTGTACGAAAACTACACATAACCTACTAACAGCTCATGTAACTTTTACCAAACAGTATTCAACTCAAAAAAACTCAAGATAATTATCTCAATAGCTTATAACTTATTCAATTTCTCCCAAATTAATTGCATAACACTTCAAAGCCTCCAAGAACAGTTCATGGCAGCATGCTTATCGAATTTTCAACATCAAAACAGCACCTAACATAAAGCAAAACATCCTAATCACTTACTTTTCATGGCAAAACAATCAAATAGAATTTGGAGCAATTACACTTTCCTTGGGCCAAATACAAGCATGCATTTTATCATTTCTTTAACACTTGAAATACATTCAAACATCACCAAATGTCATGGAAAAACATCAAAACTCTTCCAATCCTATCGTTTCATTCTTTGACCGAATACAACATCAACACACATGACATTATCTCACTTGGTTTTCACACTAATTTCTCATGCATTTCTATCTCCACACTAATAAGGTTTCCATTCCTAAAACCCAATCATATTATCATCGAATTTCATCCATTTCTTAACCTAAACATTTTTCATCAAAACGAAATCCATAAAAACTTAACTTACCTCTAGAAAATCAAATCAAAGCTTCGAAAACCACTCGCGAAGTGCTATCCAAACTCTTTTCTTGACCGAGCTTCCTTGAATGGCATTCGGTCTTTGTCCTTCTCCCATAGCCGAACACTACAACAGTTGCTTGCTCTCTCTTTCTCGGTTTTCACTTCCTGTTCACTTTTGATGGCTTTCGATTTTGCTTGACCGACTAAGTGCTTCTTGCTTGCTTTAACTTCATCAACACTTTGGTTTCAGTTTAGCTTGATAATGATCGTGAACTTCTTATTGCTTGGATCTTGCTTTTGTCTCTCACTCTCTCTTCTCTACCTCACGGTCTCACTCACTCTCTTTGTCGAAGCTCATGGTTTCTTTGAAATGGAGAAGTGACTGGCTTTTGCTTTGAAAGACAAATGAAACCGTGTGAGATTTCTTGATTTTTGCCTGTGTTGGTCACGATTTTGTGCACTCCAAAGACAAAGTGACCGACCTTCTTGTTTGACTTCTTCATTTGTTTGTTTGTTTTGCTTCATTTATTGCTTTGCATTTAAATATATATATATATATATTTAATTGTCACTTTACACTTGCCACCTTGATTTCATGCTTGAATGCCACTTGTTTACCATACATTGGTCCATCACTTAATTTGTGACGCTTGTCTTGCATGCGTTCACTCATTCTCTCATTCATTGACACGTGTCCCATTATGCATAATCTCCCATGCATTCGATTTTCACTTTTCGCCTCGGATTCAACTCAAGTCCACCTGAAAATTTATTAATATCCATTTTCACATTTGGAAACTTCATTAGAATTCGAATAATTATTCGGATCTAATGGCTCTAATTTATTTTATGATTTCGAATTTAAGTATTATCATCGGACCTATTCATGAATTTCATAAAAATTCATTTATGCTTCTGGATCCGAACAAATAATTAATTATATCATTAATCAACATTTAATAAATTTCCTGGACATCGGGATAGCATGTTACACTAAAATAGTTGTTCTATCACTTTGGAGACGAAATCACTTCCGGTCCTATTCGGAATTCTACAAAAATTCACTTTTCACATCCAAGTACTGAAAATTATTTCATTTCTCTCTAAATACTGCATACGAGACACTAATCAAATAGAATACTTCCATCCAATATACTCCGAATCACTTAAAATCTATTCAAAAGTGACTTATTTTTCGCTCCACCCTTTTTATAAAATAACCCAATTTCTTACTCAATTAAATTCCAAAACTATTCTATGGTCACTTAATCTTCATATTAACCATAGAATCTTTTAATTAGGTATCTTACCTTTCAATTGCATCCTTCAAAAATTTTTCGATTGGATTAAAAAGCATTAATATCTAATAATTACCAGAAAAGGTATTTTATCTTATAACTTTCGGATGCTTCAAAACTTACTTAAATTGGCTTCTTTTCAATCCGTTTTAGTTTTGTTACACTCTCCTACTATTTTCGGACCTTTTCGACCCTTAAAATCTATTTTCAAAAATTTTACTATTCATCTAAAAATTTCGGTTCGAAAAAATGCTATTCATCGGAAGCTTTTGATTTCCACCGAATCTCAATTCATAACCCTAGACAATATAACCGGGTCCAATTCGATCTTAAACACTAATTTCAGATCTTTTTTAAAAAATCACTATTCATTCTGAATCCAAATATTATTCATTGAAAATTTTCATTTCTTCCCGAAATGATACTCAGAGCTTCATAAACATAATTGAATCCTGAATTGATCTTTAGTACTCTTTCTGAATCACTTATCCACTATCCTAATCAAGGAATGAATTTTTCGAGGATACTAGGATCAGGATCTATCAAGAAAGCAATGAAAATATGGCATGAGAGCACCTATTTATAGTGGTGCTCAAATTGCCACTTGGTCCCTCAACAATTTTACTAAAATCACCTTTAAACTTTGCTAAATCTTGCCTTGGCTGCTAACCAAATAATGACAGGCCCCTTTCTAACTACTAGCTAGGCGACCTGCCCGGCAACCCCACGGTGGCTCCCCAGTCGAGATCTGCTCTGACTGGAAAGTTCTTGTGAAGCTAAGCCTATTTTCTTTTCTAAAATACTTGAAATCCTTTTTATTCTGAAAAAGGGTGGGAATTTTGTTCGTTGAAAATAACTTTATGAAAATAGGATTTTCACAGAAAACCGGCAGCACAACGACTGTTTTTCTAAAATTCCACCCTGTAAAATATCTCATAAAACCTGTATAATTGTATTCACAAACAATTTCTATAATCAATAGGCCTCCGGCCATTTTCAAATTCATAATCATGCAATTAAGCGGAAGTAACTTGAATAAATCTTAAAAACGACATGCATGATATTTACATAAAATCATTAACTCAAAATAATATTTACCAAACTAGAGAATCTGGAAAATGATATTAAATACAATACATGATGCTATGCTAGAAAATAGTGCAGTCTGGTCGCGCGTGTCTAGCTGGCTTGTCCGTGGCCTGTCCGTCCGAAGGAGATACGTCAACCGCGCTACTCGCACCTGCACCTGAGGGAGGGTTTTAAAGAAAACAGGAAAATAGTGGTGAGAATAACTCAGTAAGTGGGTAAGTTTACATAAACTGTACTTTTGCTTAAAAATACTATTCCTCCCAAAAATAGATTGGAAAACTATTACTTACTTACTTTTTCTGAAAACTGGATTCTCGTTTAAAAACATGTGAAAGTTACTTATCAAACTTTTCTTAAAACTTTTCTTACTTTTCTTACTAGCCTTATCTGGCAACCCAGGGAAATCTTGTCCTTCGTGACGGTGCGAAAACACGCCACTAGGATAGGGGAACTCTCACCATGTGTAGTTGCAGATGTGGATACAACTCTGGGATCGCGAATCCCTCCAACATCAGGCAGATCTACACTATCCCATACGTGCAGAGGGTGACTGACAGACTCGATCCCCCCATAGTTAGTAACTCCCCCCAACTACCGTACACATATGGAATACTTTCGACCGGGTGTAATCTTAGGGGCTAGGGTAAACCATAGGCATATATAAAATGAAATCTCGGCAATATGCTGTAATATCGCAAAATAACTTTCACAAATACTATCTCTATGCATGTATATAATTTCAACTTACTCAATTACTTACTGAAGAATATAAACATATTCATAGCATAAACTTTAAAGCTATACATGCATTTATAGATAATAAACTGAAAACTATAAACTTTTACTAGAATCTCAAAACCTTTTACTTGCTAAAACTGATTGCATTCAATAACAGAATGTATGAAAACTTTTAAAAATCCACACTCACAACTTGCTTCCAAAATACTTATCACCGTTTCCCGTTACGGCTCTCGTTCGATTCCCGATTCACCTACAATTGATTTCGATCGAGATGTCGTTAAAACATAACTCGTGCGCAACTAAACTTTAAGCCATACGAGGATTTATAAGCACAATAATTCAAGTGACTATCCTCGCACGATAACAAAACGGATAATTCATATTTGCACGCGAATACTATTTCAAACCGATTCGATATCACGACTTAAAATATTAGAAACTCTACGGTTATAAAACCGACCACTATGCCATTCAAATCTAATGTAACATCATCAAAATCAGATTTTAATGAATTCACTAAACAAAAGATTTGAAACCAAACGACAAACTTAAAGCTTACGCGATTTCACTAATCATCGCGATTTATCGATTTTACGCGTTTCGCGAGATTTCTTTGTTTTCACTTAAACTTATCGTTAATATCAGCTCGTGACTTTACTTAAACACTTTAACGGGCTTAATATCAATCTTGGGGGAGCGAGATAACATTCACAATCTTTTTATAATCGACAACGAAAATCATAAACTAACAACGCTCGCATTCGTGGAAAAATTCAACCGAAACGCTCGGAAACGATTTCTAAATAACCGAACGAATATCCGATCCTTTAAAACACTCTAATATTATCTATTTTCCGCGATAACGAATGCGAAACTAAAAACATAACTCAAGAGCCCTTATACATCTCATAACAGCCCATATACAAAACTCGCAACGAATACGATCGTTTACCAAATCATTCAAAACCAACCGAAACAACAAAACGAACGAATCTCCGCATTAATGAGGTTCCCAATCCTAGTCCCAAGCATAATATCATCATTTATCTCCACTTATTCACATGATTGCTTTACTAATTACCAAAACGACTCAACAATAAAAATAGGCAGCGCTTACCTTACTAGTTTCGTTCGAAACAACTTCTGAACGGCGACATAACTCTCGCACGTTCTCGGTAGCAAGCTGTCTCCTTGATGTTGTTTCGCCTCAGATCTGAAATGATTTCTTGGCCTGACCTGACAACTTGGACAGCGGCTTGCGATGATGATACGGCAGCAACATGAGCACGGCAGCAACTGGACAGCTCACGGCAGCAAGGTGACAGCAGCTGGTCAGCTCGTGCAGCACCAGGCAGCAAGACAGCACTTGGTGTTGACAGCAGCTGACTTCGACACCTCATGCCAGCACAAGGCAGCGACGGCAGCAACTTCTTCGCTCATGACAGCACACAATGGCAACAATTGGCAGCAAAACAGCAGAGTAGAAATGTGACAGCTCCTCCAGGCCTGACAGATCCTAACATCAGCAACTCCCCCTCGCCAGCAACAACAAGTTCACGGCCAAACAGCAGCAGCTTGCAGCAACGTGACAGCAGCTAGTGCATGGTAAAGGCAACGACAGCACTGGACAGCTCACGGCAGCAAGGTGGTTTTCCTCACGCCAACAGCCCTCCACGCCAACAGTTTCTCAAGACAACAGTTGCTTCCTCAACGGAGACAGCAAAGGCAGCACGGCAGCAGCACTACCTCACGCCAGCAGCTCCCTCCACCGGCGACACTGGCAGCAGCACGGCAGCAAGCTCAGCTCGGCAGCAACTCCTCAGGCCTGACAGCAGCTCTTCACCATTTGACAGCTCAACAGCTCTCTTTGCTTGCATGCACGTCCTCACTTCAGATCGGCCCTTGCATGTCCTCCATTGCTCAAGATCTGTCCTCTATCCACTCTCTCACGACCTCTCTATCTCTCACGCTCGAATCTCCTTTCTTGATAGCTCTCGGTTCTTACTAAATTCACGAGCAGTACCACATTTGCTTTTGGTTTCTGTTTTTGAAATGAAGAAGAAGTTGAAGAAGGATGGCCGAAAGTTGCTTGACACAAAGGAGTTCTCTCCCACACTCTTTCTTGCTCACTATATCACACTCTCGGTCTTTCTCTTCACTCGGCTTGGGCTTTCAGTTTTGAATGAAATGGAGAAGAGAAGGTGACAGAGTGTTTGCTTTTCTCTTGCTCTCCCTTGGATTCGGTTTTAATAATAATAAGAAGTTGACTGAATGCTTTTCTTCCACCAACAGCACACAACACCACTCACCTTCTGTTTTCTTTTTTATTTCGGCTTTGTCTTTTATGCACAATTGATGACCGGTTTTGATGATTTTGCTTCCTTCTTTTTTTATTCCAACTTCATATATTAATATATAATTGCTCCTCTCTTGCATGTGTGACACGTGTCACCAATATGCATTCCCTTTATTTTCTTAAAGCCTTCCATGCATTCTTGCTTTTTAAATTCCAAGCTCGGATTCCGTTTCCGTCCATCCTGGAATCCGCTTTTAATCACTTTTGATTAACTCTCGGTTTCTATTCTCGAAATTATTTAATAAATCTCGAATCCGTCTCACGAACCCGAATTTATTTCTCTAAATCGAAAATAATTATTCCAATTATTTCCGGACTCAATAATTATATTTTTCCGATCGGACGCGATCCATCGGAAAAATATTTCGCTCTCCGACGAACGTGGTTTTGGGTTTTACAAATAAGATCAATTCTAATTGGTCCATTTATCATCTTAAAAACCACTTATTCAATCCACCAATCAAAAATTCCAAATGACTCACTAGGCACCATAATTTCTATTACACTTGGCTAATTCTTATTGGATGAACTTTTATAACTTTTTGACTTTGGTTGTGAGCTTATCTCATCTTATGCTCTCCCATGACATTCGCTAATACTCTTGGGTCCTCTAATTGAGATCTTACTCGTAATATGAAAATAAATTTAACTTTGAAGACTACTACTGGAGTAATACTAATATACCGTAAATAGAATCGAGGGTTTACACAGGCAATAGGCCCACAACATGAAAAAATTATATAAATATGTGTAAACCCTCGATTCGAGCTACAGTTAAATAGTAATATTTCAATAATAGTTTTTAAAGTTGAATTTAATTTCACATTAAGAATAGGATGTCGTCTAGAGGACCCGAGAGAATTAGGAATTGAGATGGAAAATTTTTGAATAAAATAAGTTTAGAATTCTAAAATCAAAATGTAAGCCCTCACCCAGATTTATTATTTATGGTATTAGAAATCTCTGAATTGAGCTACGGTCAAATCGTAGGCCTTCAATAGTATTATTTAAAGTTGATTAAATTTTCGTATCGTAAGTCAGATGTCGTTTGGCTGACCCCAGTACGAATACAAGGTGATTAGGAGTGATTTATGTGTTAATCATATGAGATGAGTTCACGGAATAAAATAAAAGATATTTTAATTCAACCAATAAGAAATGAGATTAGTGACTTTTAAAAAGAAGTGGTTAAGGTTGTGCCACTTGTCATTTATTGATTAGTTGAAGAAATAAGTGGATTAAAGTGTGCCAAGTGGACCAATTAGATTGGAGTTTATCTAGTTTGGGGTCATGGCATAAATTAATAAAGTTTGAGGGCTACTTTTGTGATTTTTGAGAGGAACTTTTTGGCAATTATGGCACCACTTTATAAAGTTGAAAACAAATCAATTTCTTCACTTTTGTTGCCATCCAAACCTAGAGAAAAAGGGGAGAGAGGTGCCGGCCACCATCAATGAAGGAAACAAGTGATTTTATGCAATTTTTTTTCAAGCAATCATCATCCATCTTTCTCTAGTCATCAATTATCTTTATTAGAGCACTTTTGAAGCAAAAAGCAAGGCATAATCAAGTGAGTATTCTCATGTTAAATTACTTTAGATTAATTGGAAGCCCATTTTTATTTTACTTCAAAAGTTAAATTTGAGGTTAGGGGTTGGATCTAGGTTGATTAGTGAGGTATGAGGTGTGCTTTTTATGTTAAAATTCAAAATATGATGATGACTTTGTGATGATGATGAGTTCGGCCATTGATGGGGGTTGTGTAACCCATTATGTTTTCATCAGTTTGAGGCTTAATTCATGCCATTTAGATGCTAAGAAACCTTGTAGAAGTCATAGAGTTGGAAAAAGAGAAGCATAAAGTGAAGTTGAAAAATCCCGAGTGGGATGAAGGGTCTGGTAAGACCTGACTTGTTCTAACTTATTTGGAGTTGTTCTACACCTCAAATGATGCCTAGGAGTCATAGAAAACCATAGGTTTTGGAACGGATCGATTCCGATAAAAATTGCGCAAGTTATGCTCAAAATAGTGCCATTAAAGAGTCGATAAATGAAATAACTATGTAAATACAATTTTTATTGCATTGAATGAATTTAGTTTATCATAATTGGGTAAAAGGAGCTTAGCTACGAAATAAAAACCATCGTCGCTTATTCGATGCGAAAAAGTGCATCAAAAAATGCCCAAAACAAGGCGTTTTTCCTAAATTTGACATAACAAACGATTGAATTTTTCAATAAAACTTTACAAGTGACTTAGTTATGCGATAAAAAGATGCTAAAAAAAAGAACGGATGTGAAACGATAGCTGGCGTTTAAACTGTTTTTTTTTTTTTTTGTCAACGGGTTAATTAAAAAGTTGGACTTTTTGTTTTAAGCCTTCAGAGACCAAATGAACCATATAGAGATGATCCTAGAGGTCTAAAAGTAAGACTTTTGCAAAGAAATCGGAATTTGAAAGCCTCTGATAAGTTAAAACTTAGTTGCGAAGGTTTAGGCGTAAAGTGGAGTTAATAGAGTTATTTGCGTTTTAGTAATTTCTAGTTTTATGTTAATGACTCAAGTAATTCTAAATGAGTAGTGAATGTTTTAGGGTGAAAGCGGAGTGTATCAGAGGAGTACAAAGGAGGTTCGCTTTTGATCGAGAAGCGCTTTGTGAGTAAAAATCTCACCTTATCAAGTGTGGTGTAATTCAAAGTTCATTTAATGGTTAATTGCATTTCTTACACTGTTATAATTGAATTGTGTATTATTGTTATATCTAGATTCTATTACATGAGCTTTCAATTGAGTATATGCTTATACAAAAACCATTGAGAATTAACGTTTTAGGCCTTTTGCCTTAAAAACAAGTTTACTAGAGAATATCAAGAAAAAGAATTTTAATACACCGATGGTTTACCCTAGCCCTAGTTGAGTACCCAATAGAATATTCTATGCATGCATGGTAGATGTGAGAGAGTTACTAACTGAGAGAGAGAGAGAGTCAGTTGAGCGACTCTCTGCACGTATAGGGTAGTGTAGTTTAGACCAATTGTGTAGGGGTAACGCGTGCCCAGAGTCGTACATCGGTAACTACACAGGGTAGATTCCCTAATTCCTAGTGGCTAGCTAGATATTTATGCGGCCACGACTGGAGTAATTTCCCTAGGTTACCATCAAAGCGAGAAATAAGAAAGTTTTAGAAAGAAATTCAAAATGAATTTCAGAAATAGTTTTAATTGAAAGAAATAAAAAGTATTTTAGAGAAATATACTTTAGTTTATAAAGTTATTTATTATTTATTTCACTGAGTTATACTCACCGTTTGTTTGCTATGTATTTCTTAAAATAGTCCTTCAGGTGCAGGAGTGAGTTGTTCAGCAGACGAGGCTCAGACCGACACACCAATTCGGTGACGAACGACTATTTCTTAGTGTATAGCTCACATTTTGAATCATGCATGTGTTGTATATGAGTATGGTGTAAGTGATGTAAATTTGAAATAAGTTTAAATGGAGTTTACATATTAGTTGTTGGATGCACGTTTCATGAAAATATTTTAATTCAGAAAATTGAGTTTCCATAAAATTTTGAAAGTTTATATATATTCATGTTATGGCTGATTGTGGATGAGGGCCAGAGGCCCCTGATAATTGAGAATTGTTTACCATAGAAGTATTTTTAAATTACTTTGAACTTGCAGGGTGGCATATCTCAATAAACAGTCGGCATGCTGCCGGATTTTTATTAAGAAAACGAAAAATTTTTACCCTTGCCCCCTAATAAATTTTTTGTAAAAAGAAATCTAAAGTGAGTCCCGGTGCTCCGGTAGAATTTCTACGGGCCAAGCTAGGGTTCGTTGGAGCTCTGTCGAAGTGCTAGGGATACCTCATGAATCCAGAGTAGGGATTCGGGAAGGGTCTCGTCAATATGTATAATTTTTTAGCTATCCTTCTACATATAATATTTATATTATTTATGATATCAAACAATTTAAATTTAATCAAAGTAAATAACATTATAAAAAAAAAACTATTTATATTAATAATATAAACTTAGAAAACTTAATTTAAGTATTCGATACTGTTATAAATCAATTGTGTGGATGTCACCCTTTAGAATTTTATAACCTTCATCATTATCTTTCAATAATGTTCTCTTTAATAGTACCTTAATATTATATTTAACTTGAGATTTTCATGTTACCTCCATATATGGCTCTTAACCTATAAACAGAGGATACATGATACATATTGTTTATCCGTTCTACAAGTAAAATGAAAGAGTAGAAAATTACTTTTCCTACATTTCTCTTGTTCTTAGTTGCTTTTTCTAGTAATCTATAATATTTTGATATTACACTTGTTTTATAACATGTTAACAGTAGGAATTCTAAATGTTTGTTTTAGATCAAGGTAGAATTTGAGTCAAATAGATTTTTGCATAATATTTGCTTATTTCTTTTTTATGTTATTAGTATATAGTGCTTTAAAATGATTTATTTAGCACTCTTTGTTTCTGCCATATTTTATTGATTTATATATGAATTGTGTTATTTCTATTTGATATATACAAATTTTATATCTTCATCATTCTCATGATTATTTACCTATTTGGTTATAATTAGTATTATGTTCTCTCTTGGACTATGATTTCATTTCATCTTATTAATCAATTGATTTATTTGTATAGTAGATTATATAGTCCTTTTATCAGTTATAACTTGGCTATCAATTATTATAAGCCCTCATTCTCGTGTTATAGTATTTTCAGTATAGATCCATAGGGTGAGATTAGATACCCAGACGAACCATTAGAGTGCCTTGACAAAATAGAGATAATTCTGGAATTAATAAGATTCGATTAGAGTTCAAAATTTAATAGAGAGACATAGTAGATATTTTTCATAGAAAACTTATCGGATTTAAACAAATTTGAATGAGAAGAGATGACTAAAATTAACTAAAAGTTAATTAAATCCCACATATAGGATTTAAATAAGGAACAGTAGAATCTGAAAATTCGGAGTGTATTGTATCAAAAAACAACATAATAGAAAATCAGTGAAGTTAGGGAATTAAAATTGGGTAATAGAATAATAATTGAAAGTATAAAATATGTAAACCCTCGATTCTAGCTACAGTTGAATAATAATATTTCAGTACTAGTTTTTAGAGTCGAATTTACTTTCACATTAAGAATAGGGCGTCGACTAGAGGACTCAAGAGAATTAGGAATTGAGATGAGAAATTATTAGATGAAATAAGGTTAGAATCCTAAAGTCAAAATGTAAGCTCTCACTTGGATTTATTATTTTATGGTATTAGAAATCTTCGAATTGAGTTTACGGTAGAATCGTAGGCCTCCAGTAGTGTTATTTGAAGTTTATTATATTTTTGTATCGCAAGTTGGATGTCGTCTGATTGATCCCGGTACGATTACAAAGTCATTAGGCATGATTTATGTGTTAATCAAGCAAAGTGAGCTCACTTAATAAAGTAAAAAAAAATTTAATTCAACCAATAAGAAAAGAGATAAGCACCTTTGAAAATTAGTGGCTATGGATGTGCCACATGTCATCCATGGATTGATTGAAGAAATAAATGGACTAAAGTGTGCCAAGTGGACCAATAGAATTGATTTTGGGGTACTAATACAATTATTAAAAGTTTGAGGTGATAAAGTGAGATTTTGTTAAGGGATTTTTTAGCAATTGAGCATTAATACATATGAATTGATTTTTGTCTCATTATCATCATTTTTTACCGTGAAAAGCAAAGAAAATGAGAGTGGTCGAGAGAGAGCTTCATGTGCACGTGTCGAGAGAGAGAGTGATCCGGTCCGTATCTCACCACAATTTCTTCACCAAAGTTGCTCCTTATCATCTCCTCTAGCTAGCCAAACAAATTTGAAGCAAAGTTATTACCTATTGGGTGAGTTATTTCAGTTCAAAGTTTGTTAATTTATATGAAACTCATTTTCTCTTTTGGTTCTTTTTTGAATCTGAAATTAGGGATGATAAGAGGGAGATGTGAAAATGATTTTGGTATGGTTTATGAGTGATTTGATGGAAGAAAAATAAATAAAACGAGTGAAGGAAGTCATGGCCAAAAATGGATTTTTGTAGGATCTTATTTCGTTTTCGATTATAAGGTATTAGATGGATGTTTTCGAGGTTAGAGAATAATCTTTTGAAGTTAAATTTAAAATATTAAACGTTTAGGATCGATTTCGGAGCTAAACGGACTAGTTGAAGGGTGTTTTTTGAAACCCTTCGAAATGCATTCGTTTAACATCCAAAACTGTTTATTTAGCCTTGGTTGGGTGTTAGAACACTAGATGATTGATTTTTGAAGTTGTCGGAAGTCCGAAGCAAAAAATGATTTTCATTAGTAAGCGAATTTAGTCGATTTTCATTCGGAGTTTCCAACGATGAGATTGAGTATTCTGAAGTGTTCCTAGGAAAGAATATGTAAGATTCATGCAGAGAAAATGAATTTCGAAAACCCCAATTGAATAAAAATTAAGATCCGAAAGTTAAGACATTAAAGGGTAATAATAGAGATAAATGAGATTTTTATTGATTTTGAATGTTATTTGAATGAGTTAAGTAACCTTAAATGTTTTAGGGTGAAAACGAGAAGTATCGAAGACTTCTGGAAGAGGTTTGCATTCGATCGAATGGCGGTTTGTGAGTAGAAAACTAGTTTATTTTAAGCATTATTATATTTATTTCTTATTAGTTATTATATATAAATGATTGTATTCATTTATTGTTTATCTGAGAATATTTATTATATAGTTATGTAATTTACTGAAATTATAATGAGACTTTAGCACGTGAGGTTTAAATCGGATTTATATTATTATCGAGAACATGTTAGAAATAAACGTTTTAGGCTTTCTGCCTTGAGAATGAGATTTTAAAAAGGTTGAGCAAAGATATTTTAGTATGTCGATGATTTACTCTAACCCCAGTTGAATACCTAGATTGATATTCCATGCGTGAATGGTAGATGTGAGAGAGTCACTAATCAAGAATGGAGTCCGAATGACTCCGGAGAGGAAAAGAGAGTCAGTTGAGTCACCCTCTACATGTATAGGGTAGTGTAGTTTAGACCGATTGTGTAGAGGTAATGTTAAGACCAAGTCCTTCATGCTTAGAAAAAATATATATATACATATCGATAAATACATTGAATGCAATCGTATGTTTAAAATATTCCACCGTTGTGAAATATTTTTTTTATGTGATGCAAGTGAATAATTATAAGTCTAATTGAATGTTTATGAGGTTAATTTGATGAATTGATAAGTGTGGAATATTTTAGAAATACTATTGAGAGAAATAATGGTTAATATTATCGATATTACAAATGTTATGGAAATTGACGGATTTAACGTATTTATTTTTATGGGATAAAATTTTTATGAGTAATATAAGTTTATGAAGATTAAAAGAGGTTATTAGGGAGTGTTAAGTATAAGTTAAAAATGAGTAGGGACATGATTGGAAAAGTATAAGTGAGGGTAATAAAAATGTTAGTAAAAGAGGGGTAAACATGTAAAACTTTGGTTGAAAGTTAAGCTGGCATAATTGAGAAAATTTGAGGGGCGTTTAGGCAAATTTTTAAACAATTAAGTGTGTTCTCCAGCTCAGATCTGGACTACCAGAAAGCTCACTCCAGCAGACCCGAAGACAGACTCGACAGCAGAACCAAAGACCTCTCAGTGATCTCTCTCTCGGCAACAAAGTGCAGCAAAAAGATCAATCATCTAAGGGGTTTCTTCACGGTCAGATGGAGGCTTAAAGGAGCTGGATGAGCATCTGATTTCAGACCAGAAAATCAGATCTGGAGGTGAGGAAGACAACTCAGAACTGGGAAGACAACTGAAGTCGTGTGGGCTGTTGACGAGCTCGGCAGACCGCGAACGAAGAGAGGCCATTTCGAGTGAGCTGAGACCAGAAAAAGCTGAGCTGGAAGCAGCTGGTTGAAGCCAAGAAATGGAGGATAATGGCAGGGGTAGGCGTGAAGATGATGATAAACAGTAGGTAAGAGAAATAACTTGAGTTTGTGAGTTGTTTTCTTGAGTTTAAAGCTGTCCATTTCTAGTTTTTGTTGATTTTGGTTGTAGTTCAAGTTGGACAAGCTGAAATGGAAGGATATGGATGTCGTGAGACTCTCAGAATAGCTACTGATATCAAACTCAAGTAAGTATGTTGGGTTTAAATTGATTTTGCCTCATGAAAAGCTGAAATGGAATAAATGATTGTGTAGAGTTTATGTGAAGTGTGTGTGTGCCGTGAGTTGAGTGACAAGGAAAGAAATGGGTGTGTTATCTGTTCGGCAGTATGTATGTGTATGTGTAAGGGTTGTATTTTGTTTAGTTAAATGAGAATTAATTGATTATTAAGTATATAAATGCATGATGGAATGTGATTACAAGTTGGAACCAAAAGAAAATCAAGAAAAAAGTCATACGTGTGCTTTTCGACAAAAGTAAAGGACAACTGCATATGTGGTTGCATTTGTGTTATTTTAAGTTGATTTTAAGGTCCTAAGTATGTGCTTGCATGTGTATTTGAGTGTGATTAAGTCATAGATGATAAATTTCATTATATGGCATGCGTGTAACACTCAAAGGTAGTCGTATGAATAAATAATGTGCAAGTTGTTCTCTTTTTTATTTTCTTGGTGGTTTTAAGTGTGTATTTAAATTTGTTTGGACATGAAAACTTCACGGAAATGAATGGTATAAAATAAGGGCTTATGATGGAGAGAATGGTTGCTTAATTAGTTTTAAAGAATTCCATTAGAGTTTATATTGGAATGAAGTAGTAAATAAGTTGGTGATTTAAATGTTAGGTGAATTAGAAGTTTTTCTAACGGACACCGAGACGTGTAAGAGGTGAAGAGAGTTTCTCGAATTGGAAGTTAGCAATCGGGAAACGCTTTGTGAGTAGAAATCCACTTCCCCTCAAGCTTAGTTTGTTTAAAGCTTATTTTAATGTTATATGCATTTACTTCATTATGTAATTGATTTATAGATTTTAATATAGTTGGATCCTATTATATGAATTGTTAAAGTAAATATATATTCATGTAAAGAAATTATGAGACTTTAAGGTTTTTAGACTTTTTGCCTTAAAAACTAGATTATTTGAGAATACCGAGAAAAAGTATTTCCTTACGCCGATGGTTTACCCTAACCCCAGTTGAGTACCCAATAGAATGCTTTATGCGTGTATGATAGATGTGATAGAGTTATTAACTGAGAGATGGAGTCAGTTGAGCGACCCTCTGCACGTATAGGGTAGTGTAGTTTAAACCGATTGTGTAGGGGTAACGCGTGCCCAGAGTCGCACATCGGTAACTACACAGGGTAGATTCCCTAATTCCTAGTGGCTTAGCTAGAGATTTATGCGGCCACGACAGGAGTAGTTTCCCTGGGTTACCATCAAAGCGAGAAATGATAAAGTTTTAGAAAGAAATTCAAAATGAATTTCAGAAATAATTTTAATTGAAAGAAATAAAAAGTATTTTAGAAAAATACTTTAGTTTATAAAGCTGTTTATTATTTATATCACTGAGTTATACTCACCGTTTGTTTGCTATGTATTTCTTAAAATGTTCATTCAGGTGCAGGAGTGAGTCGTCCAGCAGATGAGGCTAAGACCGACGCGCGAATCGAGTGACGGACGACTATTTCTTATTGTATAGCTCACATTTTTAATCATGCATGTGTTGTATATGAGTATGGTGTAAATGATGTACATTTAAAATAAGTTTAAATAGAGTTTACATATTAGTAGTTGGATGCACGTTTTATGAAAATATTTTAATTCAGAAAAATTAAGTTTCCGTAAAAGTTTGAAATTTTATATATATTCATGTTGTGGCTGGTTGTGGATGAGGGCCAGAGGCCCTTGATAGTTGAGAATTGTTTGCCATAGAAGTGTTTTTAAATTGCTTTGAACTTGCAAGGTAGCATATCTTAATAAACAGCCGGCATGCTGCCGGATTTTCATTAGGAAAAAGAAAAATTTTTACCTTTACCCCTAATAAATGTTTTGTAAAAAGAAGTCTTTAGTGAGTCCCGATGCTCAGGTAGAATTTCTGCAGGACAAGCTAGGGTTTGTTGGAGCTCTGTCGGAGTGCTACGGGATACTTCACGGATTCAGAGTAAGGATTCGGGAAGGGTCACGTCAATTTGGTATCAGAGCTTTTGGTTCGAAAATGTTTATAAAGTTTTTGAAAATTCGTGCATCCAAAGGTTATTTATGCATTTTATTGCATTGATTTATAAAACTTTGCATGACATTCATTGTTTTGCATGTCATAGAGCTATGCGTCCAGCTAGTCGTCCTCGTTCGTGCAGAGCCGCCGCTGTGACTCCACCTGTTCCTTCTAGTCCACTTGAGGCTGAGACGCCTATTCATGAGTCTATAAATGAGCCTCAGCCTAGGGTGCAGCCAGATCCAGCAATGGCAGGGCCAGCAGTTGATCCTATAGAGAGACTGGCCCAGATTATGTAGGGCATGAGACCTCGCGCACCAGGCGCTACCATTGAGAGAGCACGGAAGCTAGGCGCCGAGGGTTTTGATGGATCAAGGGGTCCTGATGCAGCTCTAAAGTGGTTAGAGAGTACAGAGAGGGTTTTAGAGAAGATGGAGTACGAGGACCAACAGAGAGTATCTATTGCATCATTCCTCCTGCGAGATTCTGCTAGAGACTGGTGGGATTCGGTAAGGAGGAGAGTGACCACTCCGCTATCATGAGAGCAATTTAAAGAATATTTCAATGAGAGGTTTTACCCTAGAGCTTACAGAGATGCAAAGATTGAGTAGTTCTACCGTCTGGTCCAGGGTAATATGACGGTGGAAGAGTATGAAAAGAAATTCACAGAGTTATCGAGAGTGGCACCATTCATCGTCAACAACGAAGCCAACAAATGCCATAAATTCCTTCAAGGCCTGAATTTCAAAATCAAAGCATATATAGCTGCTACAGAGTATAGAGAGTATGGGAGACTGGTAGAGGCAGCGTTGAGGGTCGAGAGGATTGTTTAGGCAAAGAGGGGGCCACCGCAACAGAAGAGGGGACCGAGCCAAGGATGGTAGATAGGGGGGCCCAATAAAACCCCCAAGACTGGAAGCAAGTATGGAGGACCTTCGATGAGACCATAGAGTCAAGGACCTTCGATGAGACCATAGAGTCAAGGAGCCACCTCCAGTCAGGGTTCGGTGAGGCAGCCATTAGGTTCTCAGGGCCGAGGTAATAATCAGAGTAGGGTACCCCGCTGTGCAACATGTGGGAGATTTCATTGAGGAGAGTGTCATTTTGGTCGTACTGGGTGCTATTATTGTGGTCAGGAGGGACACCTGAAGAAGGATTGTCCGCAGAGGACTACGACGGAGAGTAGTGAGTCGAGACCAGTGACTCCGGTTCAGCCTAGTGGAGGGTAGTCGAGAGGCAGGGGAGGCCCACAGGGGAGAGGGCTAGGGACCCCTAATTAGCTGGTCAGAGGTTCAGGTCGAGGTGCCCCGTTTAGAGGTCAGCCAGGGAGACCTCCAGTTCAGGCCAGGGAATTTGCTGTCACGCAGCAGGAGGCAGAGGCGATGCCCGAGGTCGTTACAGGTGCAGTTTCACTCTCTAGTTTTAATATTCATGCATTAATTGATCCGGGAGCTACTCACTCTTTTATTTCTGAGGGTTTTGTTGATCTAGTCGGATTGCCGGTAGAGCCATTAGAGTGTGAGATGGTAGTGACTACTCCTACAAGGGGTGTACTAGCGGCAGAAAGGGTATACAGAGGTGGTAAGGTTACAGAATAAGGTAGAGCATTCCCGATCAGTCTGGTGGTGATGGATATTCATGATTTTGATGTGATTCTGGGGATGGATTGGTTAGCTACTCACCATGCCACAGTTGACTGTTTCCAAAAAGAAGTTAGATTCAGTTGTGCAGGGGAGCTAGATGTGGTTTTCAAGGGTGAGCATTGGATGCTTTCTTCTTGTATTATATTGGCTATGACAGCCAGGAAGATGTTGCGAAAGCAGTGTGAAGGTTATCTGGCTTATATTGTGGATACTTCTGAGAGGGAAGCTAGATTAGAGGATATTCCTGTGGTTAGGGAGTTTTCGGATGTGTTCCCGGATGATCTTCCTAAGTTACTTCCAGACAGGGAGATAAAGTTCGAGATTAATCTAATTCCGGGGATAGCACCTATAGCCAGAGCACCCTACAGGATGACACCTACTGAGTTGAGAGAGTTGAAGGTGCAGTTAGAGGAGTTAGTGGATAAGGGTTTTGTTCGGCCAAGTGTTTCTCCCTGGGGAGCACCTGTGTTATTTGTAAAGAAAAAAAATGGCAGTATGCAGTTGTGTATTGATTATAGGGAGTTAAATAAAGTGACTGTACGGAACTAGTATCCACTTCCTCGCATTGATGATCTGTTTGATCAACTTCAGTGGGCTAGTATGTTTTCGAAGATTGATTTGAGATTCGGATACCATCAGTCGAAGATTAAAGTGGAAGTTGTTTCCAAGACTGCCTTCAGAATGAGATTTGGACACTATGAGTTTTTGGTTATGCCTTTCGGGCTAACCAATGCACCCGCAGTATTTATGGACCTGATGAATAGGGTGTTTCATGATTTCCTGGATAAGTTTGTGATAGTGTTCATTGACGACATTCTAGTGTATTCTGGTAGTAATGAGGCCCATGTCGAGCATTTGAGATTGGTACTATAAACCTTGAGGGATCGCCAGCTGTATGCTAAGTTCAGTAAATGTCAGTTTTGATTAGACAAGGTCTATTTTCTTGGGCATGTAGTATCTGTAAATGGGATCAGTGTCGACCCCTAGAAAGTTGAAGCCATTTTACAATGGAAGTAGCCAATCACGGTTACAGAGGTCAAAAGTTTCTTGGGATTGGCTGGGTATTACCAAAAATTCGTAGAGGGATTCTCCAAGATAGCCATTCCTTTGACGAAACTAACTAGAAAAGATGTCAAGTTCGAGTGGTCGGAAGCCTATCAGAAAAGTTTTGATGAGTTGAAGGCTAGATTGACCACAGCTCCCGTTCTTACCTTTCCTTCGGGGACAAAGGGCTTTGTAGTGTACAGTGATGCATCCAAGCAGGGTCTAGGGTGTGTTTTGATGCAGCATGGAAAAGTCATAGCTTATGCATCCAGACAATTGAAAAAGCACGAGCAGAATTACCCTACTCATAATTTGGAGCTAGCTGCAGTTGTGTTTGCATTGAGGATCTGGAGACATTACCTGTATGGGGTTTCTTGCCAAATATTCACTGATCACAAAAGCCTCCGGTATTTATTCTCTCAGAAAGAATTGAATATGAGGCAAAGGAGATGGTTAGAGCTCATTAAAGTCTATGACTGCACTATTCAGTATCATCCAGGGAAAGCTAATGTGGTGGCTGATGCCTTAAGTAGCTTATGTGAGGGCAGGGTACTTTCTGTTGTTGAGAGATATGAGATCCCTAAGGGTTCATTTGGAGACTATAGAGTTAGATGCACTGTTAGCCTCATTTCAGATCCGACCTATACTTACAGATCAAGTCCGAGAGTTGCAGGGTCAAGATCCTCAGTTGATCAGGATTTGTCAAGAGATTCAGTTAGGTCGAGGATAGGGCTTCTCTGTGAGGGAGGATGGTACTTTAATGATGGGTCAAAGATTATGTGTGCCAAACCTGCCAAATCTAAAGAAAGAGATTCTAGATGAAGCTCATTCTTCTGCGTATGCAATGCATCCGAGGAGTACACAGATGTATCATACCTTGAGAGAGCACTATTGGTGGAAAGGTATGAAGAGGGAGATAGCTGAGTATGTATCCAGATGTTTGATATGCCAGCAGGTTAAAGCAGAACATCAGAAGCCAGCAGGATTATCTCAGCCTCTCCTTATTCCAGAGTGGAAATGGGAGCATATCACCATGAATTTCGTGGTCGATTTTTCCCGTAGTCGGATTGGATATAATAGTATTTGGGTGATTGTTGATCGGCTCACGAAGTCAGCTCATTTTTTACTGGTTCGTAATACTTACTCCCTAGACAAGTTGGCCAGTTTATATGTTGACGAGATTGTCAAGCTGCATGGAGCTCCAGTTTCGATTGTATCTGACAGAGATCCCAGATTTACATCCAGATTCTGGCTTAGTTTACAGAAAGCTTTAGGCACTAGGTTACACTTCAGCACAGCATTTCATCCTCAGACGGACGGACAGTCCGAGCGTACAATTCATGACGGGACCCTTCCCGAATCTCTATTCTGGATCCGCGAAGTATCCCGTAGCACTCCGACAGAACTCCAACGAGCCCTAACTTTGACTCGAGGAAACTCCATCGGAGCACCGTGACTTACTTAAAACTGACTTACTAAATTTCTAATAAAAATCCGGCAGCATGACGACTGTATATTCGACAATGCCACCCTGTAGATTTAAAAGCAATTTAAAAAAAATACTTCTATAGCACACAAATCTCAACTCCAAGGAGCCTCCGGCCCTTACTCAAATCAACTCCAACACACAATAATTATATTTGCAAAAATTAATAGAGAACTAGGATTTTCTTTCAAACAAACACTTTCGTAAAATGTGCATCCAACATCTGGTATTTATATTTACAAATATTTATATTATAATTTACATACAACACATGCATGTGACAAAAGATGAGCTATACAATGGAATGTAGTCGTCCGTCAGTCAACCCGCGCGTCAGTCTGAGCCTCGCCAGCTGGACGACTCGCTCCTGCACCTGAGAGAAAATTTTTAAGAAATACATAGCACACAAACGGTGAGTATAACTCAGTGAGATAAATAAATAACAGATTTATAAACTAAAGTATTTTTCTAAAATACTTCTTTTATTCTTTCCAATTAAAACTATTTCTGAAATTCATTTTGAATTTCTTTCTAAAACTTTATCATTTCTCGCTTTGATGGTAACCCAGGGAAACTACTCCTGTCGTGGCCGCATAAATCTCTAGCTAAACCACTAGGAATTAGGGAATCTACCCTGTGTAGTTACCGATGTGCGACTCTGGGCACGCGTTACCCCTACACAATCGGTTTAAACTACACTACCCTATACGTGCAGAGGGTCGCTCAATTGACTCTTTTTCTCTCAGTTAGTAACTCTCTCACATCTACCATACACGCATAGGGCATTCTATTGGGTACTCAACTGGGGATAGGGTAAACCATCGGCGTAAGAAAATATATTAAATAATCTAGTTTTTAAGGCATAAAGCCTAAAAACTTTAAAATCTCATAATTTCTTTACATAAAAATATATTTACTTTAACAATTCATATAATAGGATCTAACTATATTAAAATATATAAATCGATTACATAATGAAATAAATGCATATAATATTAAAATAAACTTTAAACAAACTAAGCTTGAGGAAAAGTAGATTTCTACTCACAAAACACTTCCCGATCGCTAACTTCCAATTTGAGGAACTCTCTTCACCTCTTACACGTCTCGAAGTCCGATAAAGAAACTTCCAATTCACCTAACGTTTAAATCACCAACTTATTTACTACGTCATTCCAATATAAACTCTAATGGAATTCTTTAAAACTAATTAAGCCATAACTCAACCCATTTCTAACCCTTATTTTATACCATTCATTTCCATAAAGTTTTCATGTTCCAACACATTTAATTACACACTTGGAACCACCAAAACAAAATAAAATATAAATGGGACAGCTTGCACGTAAAACGTCCGCGTGGTTACCTTTGAGTATTAAATGTGTTCCATACAATGAAATTTGTTATCTATGACTTAATCATCCTCAAATATACATTCAAGCACATATTTAGGACCTTAAAATCAACTTAAAATCACACAAATTCCTACTTATATGCAGCTGTCTTTACTTTTGTCAAAAATCACACGAATAACTCAATACGCGATTTTCTTTCGGTTTCAACGCGTAATCATATTCTATCATGCATTTATACACTTAAAATCAATTAATCTCCATTTTATTTAAACAAAATACAGCCCATACACACACCCATACATACTGCCGACAGAACATCACACAAATACCCATTCTTTTCACTCATTCACGGCACACACACCCATCACAAAATCTCTACACCATCACCTATTTCATTTCAGTTTTTCATGAGGCAAAATCAATAAAACCCAAGCCAACTTACTGGTCTGAGAGTTTAGCAGCTGGTCATGAACTCCCACAGCAGTCCAAAGCTTCCATTTTTCGAATCTAACTTGAGCTACAACAAAAACCCAACAATAACACGAAAGGGACAACACAGCTCAAGAAAAACATCACACAAACTCAAGTTATTTCTCTTACCTACTGAGCATCATCTCCTTCACGCCAACCCCTGCATTTTTCCTCCATCTGCTGGCTTCATCCAGCTCCTTTCAGCTCATCCCTTGCTTGCTTCAGCTGACCCGAAATCTGGCTTCTTCACTCACGGTCTGCCGAGCTTCATCAACGCCAATCGCGACTTCAGCTTCTTCTCGATTCCAAGCTGTCTTCCTCACTTCCAGATCTGGTTTTCTGGGCTGAAATCAAAGGTTCATCTTGCTTCTTCAAGCCTCCATCTGACCGTGAAGAAATCCCTTGGGTGATCGGTTTGATGGCTGCACTTGGTGGCCGAGAGGGATGATCGCGCGAGAGAGATTTTGGGCTGTCTTCAGTTCTGCTATTTGGTGTTTTCGGGTCTGATTTGTGTCTGGTTGCTGTGCCAGATCTGAGCTGGAAGAAACACTCTAATATTGCTTAACATATTGCCCAAAAGCCCCTCTATTATTCTCAATTATGCCAGCTTAACTTTCACTCCAATTTTGGCACTTACACCCCTCTTTTATTACTATTTTTATGTACTTTACTTATTTATTTTCACTCATGTCCATACTCATTTTTAATCTATAATTTACACTTCCTAATGACCTCTTTTAATCCTCATCACTTATATTTCTCAAAAAAAAATTTTATCCCATAAAAATAAATACGTTAAATCCGTCAATTTCCATAACGATTTTAATATCGATTAAATTAACTATTATTCCTCTCAATAATATTTCTAAAATATTCCACACTTATCAATTCATCAAATTAACCTCATAAACATCCAATTGAACTTATAATTGTTCACTTTCATCACATAAGAAAATTTTCTCACAACGGTGGAATATTTTAAAAATACATTCACATTTAACGTATTTATCGATATTTATATATATTCGTAAGTATGAAGGACTTGGTCCTAACAATTCAGACTCTTGAGGATATGTTGTGATCTTGTGTGATGGAGTTTGGAGGTAGTTGGGATTCTTATTTACCTTTGATCGAGTTTGCCTATAATAATAGTTATCAAGCCAGTATAGGCACGGCACCTTATGAGGCTATTTATGGGAGGCAGTGTAGGACACCGGTGTGCTGGGATGAAGTGGGTGAAAGAAAACTTTTAGGTCCTGAGCTAGTACAGATGACTACAGATAAGATCAAGATTATTCGGAACAAGTTAAAGATCGCCCAAGATCGTCAGAAAAGTTATGCAGATAATAGAAGACGAGATCTAGAATTTCAGGTAGGGGACAAAGTACTCTTGAGGATATCACCTTGGAAAGGAGTGTTGAGGTTTGGAAAAAGAGGAAAATTGAGTCCCAGGTACATTGGACCTTATGAAATTATAGAAAGAATTGGGGAAGTGGCGTACATATTAAAGCTACCTGCGGAATTGGCCAAGATTCACGATGTCTTTCATGTTTCCATGCTTCGTAAATACATTCCTGACTCTTTGCACATTTTAAGGAATCAACCGATAGAATTGAAAGAGAACTTGACTTACGAAGAGAGACCAGTTCAGATCTTAGAGAAGAAAGAACAAGTTCTCCACAATAAAAGAATTCCCTTGGTTAAGGTGTTATAGATGAACCACGGAGTTGAAGAAGCTACATGGGAGCGGGAGGACCAAATGCAGACTCAGTATCCATACTTGTTTACTTAAGGTATGCATATTTAAATTTCGAGGATGAAATTTATTTTAAGGAAGGGAGAAATTGTTAAGACCAAGTCTTTTATGCTTAGGAAAAATATATATATATACATATCGATAAATACGTTGAATGCAATCGTATGTTTAAAATATTCTACCGTTGTGAGATATTTTTTTTATGTGATGCAAGTGAATAATTATAAGTCCAATTGAATGTTTATGAGGTTAATTTGATGAATTGATAAGTGTGGAATATTTTAGAAATACTATTGAAAGAAATAATGATTAATATTATCGATATTACAAATGTTATGGAAATTAACGGATTTAACGTATTTATTTTTATGGGATAAAATTTTTATGAGTAATATAAGTTTATGAGGATTAAAAGAGGTTATTAAGGAGCGTTAAGTATAAGTTAAAAATGAGTAGGGACATGATTGGAAAAGTATAAATGAGGGTAATAAAAATGTTAGTAAAAGAGGGGTAAACATGTAAAACTTTGGTTGAAAGTTAAGCTGGCATAATTGAGAAAAGTTTAGGGGCGTTTAGGCAAATTTGTTAAGCAATTAAGTGTGTTCTCCAACTCAGATCTGGACTGCCAGAAAGCTCACTCAAGCAGACCCAAAGACAGACCCGACAACAGAACCAAAGACCTCTCGGCTATCTCTCTCTCGGCAACAAAATGCAGCAAAAAGATCAATCATCTAAGGGGTTTCTTCACGGTCAGATGGAGGCTTAAAGGAGCTGGATGAGCATCTGATTTCAGACCAGAAAATCAGATCTGGAAGTGAGGAAGACAGCTTAGAACCGGGAAGATAGCTAAAGTCGCGCGGGCTGTTGACGAGCTTGGCAGACCGCGAGCGAAGAGAGGCCATTTTGGGTGAGCTGAGACCAGAAAAAGCTGAGCTGGAAGCAAGTGGTTGAAGCCAAGAAATGGAGGATAATGGCAGGGGTAAGCGTGAAGATGATGATGAACAGTAGGTAAGAGAAATAACTTGAGTTTGTGAGTTGTTTTCTTGAGTTTAAAGCTGTCCATTTTGAGTTTTTACGGATTTTGGTTGTAGTTCAAGTTGGACAAGCTGAAATGGAAGGATATGGATGTCGTGAGACTCTCAGAACAGCTACTGATATCAAACTCAAGTAAGTATGTTGGGTTTAAATTGATTTTGCCTCATGAAAAGCTGAAATGGAATAAATGATTGTATAGAGTTTATGTGAAGTGTGTGTGTGCCGTGAATTGAGTGACATGGAAAGAAATGGGTGTGTTATCTGTTCAGCAGTATGTATGTGTGTGTGTAAGGGTTGTATTTTGTTTAGTTAAATGAGAATTAATTGATTATTAAGTATATAAATGCATGATGGAATGTGATTACGAGTTGGAACCTAAAGAAAATCAAGAAAAAAGTTATACGTGTGCTTTTCGACAAAAGTAAAGGACAGCTGCATATGTGGTTGCATTTGTGTTATTTTAAGTTGATTTTAAGGTCCTAAGTATGTGCTTGCATGTGTATTTGAGTGTGATTAAGTCATAGATGATAAATTTCATTATATGGCATGCGTGTAACACTCAAAGATAGTCGTATGAATAAATAATGTGCAAGCTGTTCTCTTTTTTATTTTCTTTTAATTTGGTGATTTTAAGTGTGCATTTAAATTTGTTTGGACATGAAAACTTCGGAAATGAATGTTATAAAATAAGGGCTTGTGATGGAGTAATTAGTTTTAAATAATTACATTAGAGTTTATAATGGAATGAAGTAGTAAATAAGTTGGTGATTTAAATGTTAGGTGAATTAGAAGTTTTTCTAACGGACACCGAGACGTGTAAGAGGTGAAGAGAGTTTCTCGAATTGGACGTTAGCAATCGGGAAATGCTTTGTGAGTAGAAATCCACTTCTCCTCAAGCTTAGTTTGTTTAAAGCTTATTTTAATGTTATATGCATTTACTTCATTATGTAATTGATTTATAGATTTTAATATAGTTGGATCCTATTATATGAATTGTTAAAGTAAATATATATTCATGTAAAGAAATTATGAGACTTTAAAGTTTTTAGACTTTTTGCCTTAAAAACTAGATTATTTGAGAATACCGAGAAAAAGTATTTCCTTACGCTGATGGTTTACCCTAGCCCCAGTTGAGTACCCAATAGAATGCTCTATGTGTGTATGGTAGATGTGAGAGAGTTACTAACTGAGAGATGGAGTCAGTTGAGCGACCCTCTGCACGTGTAGGGTAGTGTAGTTTAAACTGATTGTGTAGGGGTAACGCGTGCCCAGAGTCGCACATCGGTAACTACACAGGGTAGATTCCCTAATTTCTAGTGGCTTAGCTAGAGATTTATGCAGCCATGACAGGAGTAGTTTCCTTGGGTTACCATCAAAGCGAGAAATGATAAAGTTTTAGAAAGAAATTCAAAATGAATTTCAGAAATAATTTTAATTGAAAGAAATAAAACGTATTTAAGAAAAATACTTTAGTTTATAAAGCTGTTTATTATTTATCTCACTGAGTTATATTCACCGTTTGTTTGCTATGTATTTCTTAAAATGTTCATTTAGGTGCAGGAGTGAGTCGTCCAGCAGACGAGGCTCAGACCGACGCGCAAATCGAGTGACGGATGACTATTTCTTATTGTATAGCTCACATTTTTTAATCATGCATGTGTTGTATATGGGTATGGTGTAAATGATGTACATTTAAAATAAGTTTAAATAGAGTTTACATATTAGTAGTTGGATGTACGTTTTATGAAAATGTTTTAATTCAGAAAAACTAAGTTTCCATAAAAGTTTGAAATTTTATATATATTCATGTTGTGGCTGATTGTGGATGAGGGCCAGAGGCCCCTGGTAGTTGAGAATTGTTTGCCGTAGAAGTGTTTTTAAATTGCTTTGAACTTGCCGGGTAGCATATCTTAATAAAGAACCGGTATGCTGCCGGATTTTCATTAGGAAAAAGAAAAATTTTTACCTTTGCCCCTAATAAATGTTTGGTAAAAAGAAGTTTTTAGTGAGTCCCGGTGCTCCGGTAGAATTTCTGCAGGCCAAGCTAGGGTTCGTTGGAGCTCTATCGGAGTTCTACGGGATACTTCACGGATTCAGAGTAGGGATTCGGGAAGGGTCCCGTCGGGTAACGCGTGCCTAGAGTCACATATCGGTGACTAAGCAGGGTAGATTCCTTTATTCCTAGTGGCTAGCTAGAGACTTATGCTGCCACGACAGGAGTAGTTTCCCTAGGTTACCATCAAAGCGAGAAATAAGAAAGTTTTAGAAAGAAATTCGGAATAAGTTTCAAAAACAGTTTTGATTGTAAAGGGTAGGGTCCGGGATTTGCCTATACTGGGCCCCCCTCGGGCTGACCCAGGTTTGCCCCTCTCCCACTCACTAGGTACTGTCCCTGGCCAAGGGATTTGCTTCGCCTCCCCAGCTGCTCGAACCCACCACCTGGCCATTGGTTAAATGGATTCTTAGAGGAAAGCTGGTACCAATTGAGCTACTAGCTCAATTGGTACCAGCTTTCCTCTAAGAATCCATTTAACCAATGGCCAGGTGGTGGGTTCGAGCAGCTGGGGAGGCGAAGCAAATCCCTTGGCCAGGGACAGTACCTAGTGAGTGGGAGAGGGGCAAACCTGGGTCAGCCCGAGGGGGGCCCAGTATAGGCAAATCCCGGACCCTACAATAAAAAGGCGCCTTTTTTATTGTAGGGTCTGGGATTTGCCTATACTGGGCCCCCCTCGGGCTGACCCAGGTTTGCCCCTCTCCCACTCACTAGGTACTGTCCCTGGCCAAGGGATTTGCTTCGCCTCCCCAGCTGCTCGAACCCACCACCTGGCCATTGGTTAAATGGATTCTTAGAGCAAAGCTGGTACCAATTGAGCTACTAGCTCAATTGGTACCAGCTTTGCTCTAAGAATCCATTTAACCAATGGCCAGGTGGTGGGTTCGAGCAGCTGGGGAGGCGAAGCAAATCCCTTGGCCAGGGACAGTACCTAGTGAGTGGGAGAGGGGCAAACCTGGGTCAGCCCGAGGGGGGCCCAGTATAGGCAAATCCCGGACCCTACAATAAAATTCACTATTTAATAAATTATGAGGCATAATAACGGAATGTTACAATTTTCCCCTCTAAAAGAAATTTCGTCCTCAAAATTTACCTTAACTGAATAGATGAGGATAATGATTCTGCATTATCTCTTCGCTCTCCCAAGTAGCTTCTTCAACTTTATGGTTCCTCCAAAGAACTTTTACTAATGGAATCTTCTTGTTCCTGAGTTCCCTGATTTCCCGATCTAGGATTTTTTTTTACTGGTTCCTCCTCATAAGTCATGTCGGGCTGAATTTCAATAGCTTCATGAGAGACTATATGAGATGGATCCGATCTGTATCTCCTCAGCATAGATACATGGAACACATTATGTATCTTATCTAATTCCGGTGGTAAAGCAAGTCTATAGGCTACCGGTCCTATACGCTCAATGTTCTCGTATGGGCCAATAAACCTAGGACTTAACTTTTCTTTCTTTCCAAATCGAAGTACTCGCTTCCATGGAGATACTCTAAGAAAGACCTTGTCTCCCACTTGATATTCAATATCTTTCCTTTTCAAGTTCGCATAAGACTTTTGTCGATCGGATGCAACCTTTAACCTCTCTTTAATAATCTTCACTTTTTCTTTAGTGTGCTCCACCAGATCAATCCCCACTAACTTGCTTTCACTCAACTCGGACCAACATAAGGGAGTTCGACATTTTCTCCCATACAAAGCTTCATACGGTGCCATTTTAATACTTGCTTGGTAGCTGTTATTATAAGCAAATTCTATCAGTGGAAGATGGTTATCCCAACTTCCTTCAAAGTTAATCACACAGCTCCTAAGCATATCTTCAAGCACCTGAATTACCCTTTCTGATTGCCCATCTGTTTGAGGATGGAAGGCCGTACTGAAATGTAACTGAGTACCCAAAGCTTCCTACAATTTCTTCCAAAACCTGGATGTAAATCTCGGGTCTCGATCAGAAATGATAGACATGGGTACCCCATGCAATCTGAAAATCTCGCTAATGAATAGCTCAGCCAACCTATCCAAAGAGTAATCAACCCTGATAGGAAAAGCGCATCCACAATCACCCAAACTGAATCATGCTTGCTCTTGGTAAGCGGTAGACTAATAACAAAATCCATAGTAATTCGATCCCATTTCCATTCTGGTATAGAAATCGGCTAAAGAAGACCTGATGGTACCTGATGTTCCGCCTTTACTTGCTGACATGTCATACATTTACTCACAAAGTCCACGATCTCCTTTTTCATTCTGATCCACCAGAAATGATTCTTCAAGTCTTGATACATTTTAGTACTCCCTGGGTGCATAGCATAGGGACTACTATGGGCTTCTGTAAGAATAATTCTCTTCAATTCTTCATCATTCGGAACACAGATTCTATCTCCAAAATATAGGGAACCATCATCCCTTACAGTGAACTCAGTCTTTTTCCCCTGTGAAATCTGTTCTCGAATAGCCGCAAACTTTTCATCGAATTTCTGCTTTTCTTGAATTTGCTGCAAAAGACTCGGCTTTGCTTTTAATTCTGCCACTAGAACATTGTCTTGAGTCATCTGCAAATCGGCATTCATGGCTCTTAAAGAAACCAAAGCTTTACGACTCAAAGCATCAGCTACCACATTAGCTTTCCCTGGGTGATAGTCGATGATACAATCGTAGTCCTTGATTAACTCCATCCATCTCCTTTGTCTCAAGTTCAACTCTTTTTGAGAAGGCAAATATTTTAGACTCTTATGATCTGTATAAATGTAGCATCTTTCCCCATAAAGGTAATGTCTCTATATTTTCAATGCAAAGACAATAGCTGCTAACTCTAGATCATGAATCGGATAATTCTTCTCATGAGTTTTTAGCTGTCTTGAGGCATAAGCAACTATTTTTCCTTCCTGCATTAGAACACATCCCAGTCCTTGATGAGAAGCATCACTATAAACCACAAAATCCTTACCGGTTACTGGCTGAGTAAGGATTGGAGCCTCTACCAACATCACCTTTAATCGATCAAAAGCTGTCTGACACTTTTCAGTCCATTCATACTTAACATCTTTATGGAGCAATCGAGTCAACGGAGTCGCTATGGATGAAAATCCTTTGACAAAACGCCTGTAATATCCAGCCAAGCCCAAAAAGCTTCTGACTTCTGAGACATTTTTCGGAGGTTGCCATTCCATAACAGCTTCTATTTTCCTCGGATCTGCACAGATTCCTTCAACGGATATAATATGCCCCAGAAAAGCAATTTCAGAGAGCCAAAACTCACACTTATTCAATTTGGCGAACAATTGCTTTTCTCTCAAAGTCTGCAAAACTACCCGAAGCTGTCTATCATGATCCTCTCGAGTCTTAGAGTACACCAAAATATCATCAATGAATACCACAACAAACTGATCCAGATACGGACGAAAAATACGATTCATTAAATCCATAAAAGCTGCAGGCGCATTCGTTAGTCCGAATGGCATCACCACAAATTCATAATGTCCATATCTAGTCCTGAATGCAGTCTTGGAAATGTCTGACTCTTTTACTAGCAATTGATGATAACCGGATCGAAGATCAATCTTAGAGAAGACACTCGCTCCCCTCAACTGGTCAAATAAATCATCAATCCGAGGCAAGGGATATTTATTCTTGACTGTAAGCTTATTCAACTGTTGATAATCTACACACAGTCTCAAAGACCCATCTTTCTTCTTAACAAATAGCACAGGTGCTCCCCAAGGTAACACGCTCGGTCGAATAAATCCCTTGTCAAGCAACTCTTGCAACTGAATCTTTAATTCCCTTAATTCAGCAGGAGCCATTCTGTACAGAGCCATAGACACTAGCGCAACGCCTGGCAAAATATCAATGACAAACTCAACTTCCCTCATCCTGCTGCTCTGAGCCTCTGACTGATTAGGACCCGGTCTCCTCCCCTTATGGACTGAAAGAGTTTATGCTTCTGATTAAGGAGCAGAAACGGCTCTGTTCTTTGGACAATTTCTCTGAATATGGTCAGGTGATCCGCATATATATAACATGCTCCTGACACTATTCAGCATTTACCCTCATGCTTTTTACCATATTGCTTACATGGATGCGGAGTTGGTCCTCTCGCAAATGCTTCCTGGGTGCAGCTCTAGCAATATACTTAAAGAACTCGACCATCTATTCCACGAAATTTGGTTGAACCTATGCCGCCGGTCTTGCCCTTTGAGGACCTACGGACCCCTCTAACATACTTCTAGCCACACTAGCTGGATTACCTTACTCAGACTCACCACCGCCCTTGGCGGTTCTAACATGGGAGGGTTCTACCCTACACCCTTACATAAGACAGAGAAATAAATCCGCAGGTCAGAGTCACATCCTTTTCACTTTGGTAGTATGCAATGGATGTATATGTATAATGTAATTATTTATCGGAAGCTTAGGTCTAGAATCGCCTAAACCACTGCTCTGATACCAATAACTGTAACGCCCTTCGCCCGACTTCCGCTACGGTCGGAAATCCAGAACGGAGAACGTTACTTTCCTTTATAAAACCGTTTCTGTTACCTTTTTAAAAACTTATTATCAAAATTATAAAACTCATTACCAAGATAGCGAAAATATTTATTTATTTATTTTTTTTAATTTCGGCAGAGTTTCCTCTGTTTTTCTGAAATCCAAAATTCATTCCCTATAAATAAAACTCTAACATTTCTAAAACATAAATTTCAGGATTTCCAATTCGGACCTCCGATCCATTTTCCAAACATTACATTACTCAATTATATCATAAACATTCATATGCATATATATTCAAAAGTAAGCTTAAAGAAATATACATAAACTTTTTACATAAGTGAAATACGATGATTTATATAATTATACATATGTTTCAAAATGTATGATCCTACGCAATATATATATATATATAACTACCAAAAGTGTAGGATGGATGGTGACTGACTGAACTTCCGCGTATCAGCTACTTCCCTGTCTGGGAATGGAAACACAATGTTCAACCTGCGCATGGTAAAACAACGCGCTAAGCATATTTGCTTAGTGGGTATACACATAATCTAATTTCCAATTCTAATATATATAATTTCATTCGTAAACCAAAAGTATTATAACTTTATCATTCACAAACATATATATAGATATGCTGCATAAAAATACTTAAACATATAAATTCATAATTTTTCGAGTTCAACATATTTCAAAACATTGAGCATTTTATATCATGTAATAATTTTATTTCATCGCTCATCACATTTTTCTCAGTGCCCCTTAGTAAACATATATTCGATACCCATGTATTGGTATATGGGTTTCCGGCATCGGACACGCGGTAGTGTCTGCCGAAATAACGGTCGACCCCGGCAACGGCCGCTCGGTGATTATCCACCGGGTCGTATATCATAACACATAGAATCGTTCAGAATCGGACACCTAGTGCCTCTCATAATTCATAACGAATCAATGTAAATAAAGGGTGCAGCTGCTAAGTTCCCTATTGACATATCAATTACCAATTTCTATTTATCGATATCTATGTTTACAAGGGCTATTTATATCACAACATTTGTATCACATATTTTTCACTTTGATTTTAGTAACAAGATTTTCTTAACGAATCCATTTCGTATCTCATTTCAAGTGTAGTAAAATACTTTTGTAAATGTATCATATTGAAAAGATATAACAATATCATTTAACAATATTCACTTAACAATCTCATTTAAGAGATTCATTTCATAACAAATCAATTTCGCGTTTCATTTCAAGTATAGTCAAATAGGTTTGTAAGGCATTGTATTAAAACGATATATCAATCCCATTTAATGAAAATCATTTCACAATGAAAACACTTTCAAGTAAAATTAAAGATAATGTGTATACCGACCTCAAAAACGATTCGATCTTTGAATCGAATGCTCCCCTATGTTTTGCTCTTATTCTTGGGTCGAGAATCCGGTTCGCCGGGTTCTCCTTGACCTTTCATTAAACAAAATATAGCAAAAATCTATTTAGCAAGTTCTAGCGTTACAAAATGTGCTATAACTATATGCTTTTCTATTATGCAACCTAAAAATTTCCAATGGTTATCATCTCGAAACAGCGCGTATAATTACACTTTAATAGCTTATAAACTTAGTCACATCGCCTTTCCTTTACGCGATTAATCTCTAACAAATTATCATGAAATTTCTCAATTGTTTCCGTCATAGATATTTATTCAACTCATATTCAAGTATCGTTTAACATGGCATCTTTAATCACAACTCATTCGACACTAAATAGCGAATTAACGCCTTTTGAAACCAAGGAAAACTAGATTGAAACACTTGAAAACAATCTAGCGATATTCAAATAACTTTCCAATATTCTAATGCATATCGTTGCAAACCATTTTTCATGCCGATCATTACAAAATGGAAAACAAAACATAACAGCCCATATTTCCTAACATAGCAGCCCCTATACGGCTTCGTAACGTAAATTTCAACATCGAAAAATCATTCGCAAACACGTCAAAGCTCAATCAAACGAACCTCCACACTAACGGGGTTCTAAAAATCCTATTTCCCAAACATATTATCATCACAATTCATTCTCAATTCAAGCTTAGTCATCATCCAACGAAACGAAATCAAATAACTCATAACGTACCTTTCGAAGCTTACTTTTAAAAGATTCGAAACTAGCGCAAAAAAGCTGTCCCAATTAACTCCTTTTATTAACGAGCTTCCTCCAATCCAAACGGACATCATTAACGTCCAAAATTATTTAAATCATGATTACATTACTAACGGGGCAGCGACTTACCTTCACTTGAGCTGTTTTTTCGCTTCAAAACAGCTCGCGAACAATTTCGATGACAAAGACAGCAACTTGGCAGCAGTTCGCACAATGACAGCAACTTATCTTTCGATGACAGCACATGATGCAACAGCGGCACAGCTTCAGCTTGACAGCTCGCAGCAGCGTCGACGATTACAGCCACCAGCAGCTCATGCCAGCAGCAAGACAGCGATGACAGCAACACGGCAGCACACAGCACACAGCAAAACAGCACAACAGCTCAACAGCAATGACAGCAAAAACAGCAAAACAGCTCAACAGCACACAGCAAAACAGCACAACAGCTCAATAGCAATGACAGCAAAAACAGCACAACAGCTCAACAGCACACAGCAAAACAGCACAACAGCTCAATAGCAATGACAGCAAAAACAGCACAACAGCTCAACAGCAATGACAGCAAAAACAGCACAACAGCCACCAGCAGTTTCGCGACAGCAGCTTCGCAACAGCAGCTTCGCAACAGCAGCTTCGCAACACCAGCAGCTTCGAGACACCAGCAATGACAGCACAAAATCAACAGCCACAACAGCACAATCAATAATAGCAGCAACAGCACAACCACAACAATGACAGCAATCAGCAACAATGACAGCAACACCAACCACAACAGCAATTTCAGCAACTTCACTCACAAAAACACACATGCAACACTCTTGTGGTTCTCATCTAAGACAGAGATCGAAGGAAGAGGAAGTTAGGGGCTGTTCTTACCTGAATCAGCCCATCAATCCATGGTCTGAACTCTCTTTGGCTTTACCAGACCACGGCAGTGACAGCACCTTCCTTACGTCGTCAGCAGTAGCTTCAGCTCTTGGCAGCAACACTCCAGGGTCTGGCAACAATAGATCTTCAGCCCGTGACTTGCTGCTGTCGCCAAAGTGATGTTCAAGCATCCCTGAGAGCGAATCTAACCTTATTGTAGGGTCCGGGATTTGCCTATACTGGGCCCCCCTCGGGCTGGCCCAGGTTTGCCCCTCTCCCACTCACTAGGTATTGTCCCTGGCCAAGGGATTTGCTTCGCCTCCCCAACTGCTCGAACCCACCACCTGGCCATTGGTTAAATGGATTCTTAGAGCAAAGCTGGTACCAATTGAGCCACTAGCTCAATAGGCAAATCCCGGACCCTCAATTGGTACCAGCTTTGCTCTAAGAATCCATTTAACCAATGGCCAGGTGGTGGGTTCGAGCAGCTGGGGAGGCGAAGCAAATCCCTTGGCCAGGGACAGTACCTAGTGAGTGGGAGAGGGGCAAACCTGGGTCAGCCCGAGGGGGGCCCAGTATAGGCAAATCCCGGACCCTACAATAAAATTCACTATTTAATAAATTATGAGGCATAATAACGGAATGTTATATAAAGTATAGAAAGTATTTCAGAAAAATACTTTAGCTTATGAATTGTTTAATATTTATCTCACTGAGTTATACTCACCGTTATGTTTTTATATGTTTATTAAAATATTTCCTTAGGTGTAGGAGCGAGTTGTCCAGCAGACGAGGCTCAGACTGACGCGCAGATAGATTGACGGACGACTACATCCTATTGTATATCTCACGCTTTTGGTCATGCATGTTTTATATATAAATCATGGTGTAAATAATGTAAATTTATGAATATATATATATATATCAGTTGTTGGATGCACATTTTGCTAAAATGTTTTAAAAAGGAAAATTATAGTTTTCCCTTATTTTTGAAAACATAAATATTTGAGTTGAGATTGAATTTGAATGAGGGCCAGAGGCCTTTGGTAGTGGAGATTTGTGTGTCATAGAAGTGTTGTTAAATTGCTTTTGAATTTGTAGGGTGGCATAGTCCAATAAACAGCCGGCACGCTGCCGGATTTTCATTAGAAAAACGAAAAATTTTTATTCTTGCCATCTAATAAATAAGTTCAAAATAAGTTTAAAAGGAGTTTTGGTGCTTTGACAGGATTTTTTCGAGCTAAAGTTAAGGTCCATTAGAGTTCTATCGGAGTACTACTGGGTCATTCTCGGGTCCAGAGAGGGATTCGGGAAGGGTCCCGTCAATTATATTATAATAATAAACTTTATTATATGTTGGTTTTTCTTTTTGCTACCAATCAATATACTGATTATATGCTAATGAATAGTTATAGCAATGTTGTTAATATATTTTACAATACCTATTATATTTTATCATTATATCGAATCTGACAAAACTTGAGTTTATTGCCGTTGATATTTCTAGCAATAATTATTTAGTATGAACTCTTGATGTTAAATTCATTGGGTTACCATGAATCTTGAAGATATAATAAAAGAGGGGAATAAGGCATCTTCTCAATATTGTGTGAAGGCAATGATCGATGTTGCTTCGTAATCATCTCCATGAAAGTTCAAGAAAAAAAATTGAATATTTGATGGTAAAAGATTCATATGTCATTTGGAATAATTTGAAAGAAAGATAAATATATAACCATAAAAAAACCATAATGCTTCCAAAACTCACTATAATTGAATGCATAAGTGGTTACAAGATTTTAAAAATGAAAGGGAGTATAATTCTACATTATTAAAGATTACTTTTCAATTAAAATTATGCGAAGAAGATGTTAGTATGAAAATTTGTCTTTTCATGCATCTAATATATTTCTACACACCAGTATTGAGAATAAGGTTTTAAAATTATTCTAAGTTAATATTATAACTTTTTGTTACTGAACAAAATAATGAACTATTAATGAAAATCATCAATCCCACTCATTTGTATCAACATCATTCCCTGAAGTGATTGTTGCATCCATTAATGATCATGGGTATGGTAGTGGGTGCTTGTCATAGATGTGACATGAAATGACATTAGAGGTGTACATGTCATACTTCAAAAAATCTTGTTGATCTTTGCCAAGTCCTTAAAAAAAAAAAAAAAAAAAAAAGGTATACAAAATAAATTTTGTTGAATACCATGATTTTATAAATTTGACGCACTTAGATATTACGAATTTCTTTGAAAATTATGATGGAAATTTTAGAATTTTAATGTTGGCACTTAACCACCAAAAAAAAAAAACAATGTGTGATTGTAAGCGAAAATGTGTTAATTTATTATATGTGATAATAACTAAGCATATATAATTACAATTACATATGTTTAGTTTTAATCACATAAAACAAATTATAATAATATATTTTGAAATACAATCACGTATTTTCTTTGTTAAGTGTATGCATACTCAAGTACATCTAAAGGGGACCCCTATTGTAAAACTCAAACGAATTATTTTTCCGATGGATCTATTTTCAAATTAAAAGTATCCGCAAAAATATTAAATTTTTGAAAATTGGATTTAGTGAATCGAAAATTTCGAAAATCATTTTCGAATTGACTAAAAATGAAGCGGATCGAAAAAGAATCCATTCGGATAGATTCTGAGTGATTTGAAAATTTATCGGACGGAAAAATATTTTTTTTCAATTTTGGATCATATGGAATATTTTTAGAAAAATAAAATAATTTCGAGTGCTCGGAGATGAAATTGAAATTTAAAAATAATTCTGGAGGTGTATTTAAGTTATAAGCGGATTTTCAAATTGATGGAATCAAATTCGAATTTGAAATCAGAATGGGAGAATGGATAGAACGAATAGAACAACAAGTGGCATGACTAATGCATGGAATTGGACACGTGTCGAGCATGCAAAAAGGAAGGGAAACAAGTGTCTCAAAGCTACCATTCATGGACGCCAAGTGTCAAGATTTTATGAAAAGTATATATATGTTAATTGAAAAAGAAAAGATGAAGCAAATCACATGATTTCGGTCACTTTTCATCCTCTAAAGCCGAGAATCATTTTAAAGAGGAGAGAGAGAGAGAGAGAGCTCCTGAGAAGTGAGAGCAGCTATCATCCACTCGATTTCCCATTTCAAATCCGTGAGAAACATTTGAGAGTAGCGAGAGAGTGCATGTGAGATCGAGAGCCAAAATGAGAGTGTTCGGTCTTCAAGCTTGATGTGAGATGGGGGCTGACTTCTCCAAGCAAAACCCGAGAGACTCAAGCAAGGAGGAATGGAAGCAGCAACTGCATGCATACCATTTCAGCTCCAAAACCAAGAAGAGCAAGCAAGGAATGAGGAGTGCTTGGTTTTGAGAGCACAAGTGCAGACCCGTGAGCCAAGAGAGTGAGAGGGAGGGCTGTTGTGTCCCATTCGATCTCCAAAAAGCAAAGCTGAGACCATCATCTTGCAAGAGAGAGTGAGACAAGACTGAAAGCACCAAGAGAAGCCAAACCCAAGAGTGATTAAGGGTTGTTATGGTGTTGTGACTCAAGTTTCAATTTCAACAACTTTGTGTGTGAATTTGAGAGCTGTTTTGGTGTAGCTTCAGCTCGAGCAGCAAGGGAAGGAAAATGACAGCTCATACAGCAGTTTGTTGGTATGGATCCAAGCTGTTTTGGGTGAATTAAAGGTGATGGTCGTGACATGCAAGGTAATATATTCCTTATTTAATCCTTCTAAGCTGATTTTGAGAGAGTTTAAGCATGCATGTTATTGTTTGGATTGAAAGGAGCTTAGTCATGAGGAAGAATAAAAAACAGCTTGCATGTATGATAGTTTAGGAGCTGTTTTTGAGGTTTGGACAGCCATAAAGGTAAGTTGCTGCCATTATAGAGTTTTGTGTGGTTTTGATGCTGGAGTTGGTGAAAATCTTAGTTAAATGCTTGTTTAGGTTTGGCTAAAGAGAGATTTATGGGCAGTACCTTCATAAGTGAATTTCGAAGGGTTTGATTCGATTTTTGAGAGGTATGTTGAGTTTTTATGGTTTTTATTTTGATGAAAAATGTTTAGGTTGGGATTTGGAAGAAATTCGATGATGAAATGATTGGGTTTTAGGATATAGAATCTCATTAGTGCAAAGGTTCGTTCACTTGTGAATTTGATGTGTTATTGGATGAAATCTTGACGTTGGATTATGTGCTAAAATCTGTCATAGGGGCTATTATGATTTGAGTTTTATTTTCGAATGTATCACCATGGAAAATGATGATTGTTGATGTGTTTGAGAATGTCGAAGTATTGTTTTGATTATTGAAAATTGTTTTCGGGTGGTTCGGATGCATTATGGATTATTTGGATGGCAAATTGAGAAAGTATGCTAAATGTGTATATAGGCAACCATGATTGTCGTTATGAGTGTTAGAATGATAAATTGCGATATTAGAATGGTTTAAGTTACATTAAAGTTACCCGGATAAATTCGTTGCGCGCAAATGCGATTAATTGTTAAAATTGGCAAAGTCGAATCAGTAGCGATTATTTAAGTGAATGCTTTTATGTGATTAAATGTGCGATTGAAATCACTTATGACGTTACCTAAAGAATTATCGTTAAATGTATAGGTAACGTGAAGGTAAAAACGAATAGGTTGTAAGCTTCGCAATAGGTTCGGTGAGTGTTATTAAATTGTTTCAAAACTATTGTTTAATTCTAAGTCGTTTGAATTTTATAAATGTTTTGGCATGAATGAATTTATTTTAAGCCTTATGGTTTCATGCAAACTTAATCAAGTTACATGATGTTATAAAACTTTAAGTTATGAAGTTTTAAATGACATTTAAATTCTATGATCAAATATGTCATAGTAAGAATTTTAATTAATTGTGATAACCTCCCTTATGAATTATTATGCTCAAGTATGAAATACAAATTTTATATGAAATGCAGCTTGTTTTATAAATGTTTTATCAAGCCTATGGTATTCCTTAGGGTGATTTTATAATGTTGTCGGTAATGGTAGTAGAATACCTTAAAGCGATGTAGGATTCCATTTGGGAGTTACGATGTAGGATTCCGTCTCTCCCTAGGGTATATTATGAGCTAGTTTACTTCCTGAACGATGCAGGATTCCGCTTGTAGCGATGTAGGATTCCGCTACTTAGTTATTGATCATATGACTTTGCGATGTAGGATTCTGCTTTGCTATATGCTTTGGTATACCATTTGGTAATTAAAGTATTGGTGGTTGATTTACTTTATTATTATAAAATGAATTTTTATTAAATTGTATACCACCACTTTAATTTACAAATTTATAATATATTGAAATGATTATAAGCTGTTGCATCTTGTTTTAGATTCATAAATTATGTTTTATGAATGTGTTTAAAGTTAAATGAAATGAATCAATTATATTTTATGAATAAATTCGTAAATGTTAGGGAGGTAAATGTTTTGAAACTGAATTTTATTTAGAAAAATATAAGACTCATTGAGTTCATTATCTCACTCTATTATATGTTTATAAAACCAAACTCTCCAGAACAAGGTTTAGGTGCTACAGCTTCAGCCGCTGGAACTCCGACCTAAGAATAGCAAGATTCAGTTGCATGTATAGTTGCTGTGCACTTTCTTTTACAATTTTTTTTTTTTTTTTTTTTGTGATAAATACTTTTGAGTTGTAACTAATAACACTTGAGTTTTATTAACTATATTTTGAGAAAGTTGTAAACCTATCTATATATGAATTGTAAACTATTTTAAATGTTGTTTTAAATTCCACTATGATGTTTTTTTTTTTTAATTACATGATTTGAACTTTGGTCTAAAGTTTTGAATGTATGAAAATATATTTAAACTTTCACTTTTATATTAAATCTGGATTACCAAAAATATACATATAAATATGTTTCAAGTTATTAGGAAAGAGACTTAATTTCACGGGAACCTTCCAGTTGGATCAGATATCCTCTGGAGGACCATTGTGTGGTCACGCGAGAGGGTCACCGGGTCGTATTAGGATAAAGGGAACGTGACAGGCCCCTTTCTAACTACTAGCTAGGCGACCTGCCCGGCAACCCCACGGTGGCTCCCCAGTTGAGATCTGCTCTGGCTGGAAAGTTCTCGTGAAGCTAAGCCTCTTTTCTATTCTAAAATACTTGAAATCATTTTTATTATGAAAAAGGGTGAGAATTTTGTCCGTTGAAAATAACTTTATGAAAATAGGATTTTCACAGAAAACCGACAGCACAACGGCTGTTTTTCTAAAATTCCACCCTGTAAAATATCTCATAAAACCTGTATAATTGTATTCACAAACAATTTCTATAATCAATAGGCCTCCGGCCATTTTCAAATTCATAATCATGCAATTAAGCGGAAGTAACTTGAATAAATCTTAAAAACGACATGCATGATATTTACATAAAATCCTTAACTCAAAATAATATTTACAAAACTAGAGAATCTGGAAAATGATATTAAATACAATACATGATGCTATGACTAGAAAATAGTGCAATCTGGTCGCGTGTCTAACTGGCCTGTACGTCCGAAGGAGATACGTCAACCGCGCTACTCGCACCTGCACCTGAGGGAGGTTTTTAAGAAAACAGGAAAACAGTGGTAAGAATAACTCAGTGAGTGGGTAAGTTTACATAAACTGTACTTTTGCTTAAAAATACTATTCCTCCCAAAAATAGATTGGAAAACTATTACTTACTTACTTACTTTTTCTGAAAAATGGATTCTCTTTTAAAAACATGTGAAAGTTACTTATCAAACTTTTCTTAAAACTTTTCTTACTTTTCTTACTAGCCTTATCTGGCAACCCAGGGAAATCTTGTCCTTCGTGACGGTGCGAAGACACGCCACTAGGATAGGGGAACTCTCACCATGTGTAGTCGCAGATGTGGATACAACTCTGGGATCGCGAATCCCTCCAACATCAGGCAGATCTACACTATCCCATACGTGCAGAGGGTGACTGACAGACTCGATCCCCCCAAAGTTAGTAACTCCCCCCAACTACCGTACACGTATGGAATACTTTCGGTCGGGTGTAATCTTAGGGGCTAGGGTAAACCATAGGCATATATAAAAAATGAAATCTCGGCAATATGCTATAATATCGCAAAATAACTTTCACAAATACTATCTCTATGCATGTATATAATTTCAACTTGCTCAATTACTTACTGAAGAATATAAACATATTCATAGCATAAACTTTAAAGCTATACATGCATTTATAGATGATAAACTGAAAACTATAAACTTTTACTAGAATCTCAAAACCTTTTACTTGCTAAAACTGATTGCATTCAATAACAGAATATATGAAAACTTTTAAAAATTCACACTCACAACTTGCTTCCAAAATACTTATCACCGTTTCCCGTTACGGCTCTCGTTCGATTCCCAATTCACCTACAATTGATTTCGATCGAGATGTCGTTAAAACATAATTCGTGCACAACTAAACTTTAAGCCATACGAGGATTTATAAACACAATAATCCAAATGACTATCCTCACATGATAACAAAACGGAAAACTCATATTCGCACGCGAAGACTATTTCAAACCGAATCGTTATCGCAACTTAAACTAGTCGGAACTCTAGGGTTACAAAACTGACAACTATGCCCTTCGAATCTAATGTAACATCATCAAAATCAGATTTCAAATGAATTCACTAAACAAAAGATTTGAAACCAAACGATAAACTTAAAGCTTACGCGATTTCAACTAATTATCGCGTTTTATCGTTTTAAGCGTTTCGCGCGATTTCTTTGTTTCCGCTTAAACTTATCGTTAATATCAGCTCGTGACTTTACTTAAACACAGCAAACGAATATTTAATCATGATTAAGCACAAAGAAGAAAAAAACATGGCAGCAAGCTTAATGCATAATCATTTCCGTTTTCAACTTCGAAATTTCGACGATTAACGATTTCGCGCGAAACCAACAATTATGCGATTAACTCTATTGAAACTCAAACTATCTTAACTTCAACTTAAACACTTTAACGGGCTTAATAATAAACTCGGGGCAACGAGCTAACATCATATTTACTTTGATATTCAACAATGAAAATCACAAACTAACAACGCTCGCATTCGCGGAATATTCAACCGAATCCCTCGGAAACGGTTTCTAAATATCCGAACGATTACCCGACACTTTATAACACTTTAATATTGTCCATTTTCCACGACAATGAACGCGAAACTAACAACATACTCTAACAGCCCCTATTCTTCTCATAACAGCCCATATATAAAACTCAACGAATATGATCGATGATAACACAATCGAAACAACAAACGCACGAACCTCCGCACTAACGAGGTTCTCGATCCTAAACCCAATCATAGCAATTATCAATTGTCAACCAAATCTGATTTCTAATTCACAAGCAAGCTTATAAATACTCGAAACAACTCAACAAAAAGAAATGGAACGGCACCTTACCCAAGAAATAAACTGTTTTCGGCTTCGAAACGACTTCCGAAACGGCGATGAATCTCTCGCACGCTATCGATAACAAGCTGTCTCCTTTGATGTTGTTTCGCTTCAGTTCTGAATTGGTTTCTTGAATAGTGAATAAACTTGACAGCATCTGTTGGCAGCAACTACATCCACGTTGACAGCTTGTGACGACGGCACGGCAGCAAGCTTACAACGGTGACAACGGCAGCACTTCGACAGCTTTAGCTTGTACAAGACAGGGATGGCAGCATCACCAGCATCTTCCCTTTGCTGGCAGCAGTTTATGCTCAGACAACAGCAATGGCAGCAAGACAGTTTCAGCTCACGCTCAAACAGCAGTAGCCTTCACGGCCACACCTGATTCAGCTCACGGTCAGCTAGCTTGGAAACGGCGACAGCACTTGGGACGATGACAGCAGCGGCAGCAACTCCAGCTCAGTTCTTCTTGCTTCCAGATCTGCTCTCAGCCAGCTCTTGCATCAACTCAGCCTGAAAAACAGCAGCTGGTCAGCTTGTGCAGCACCAGGTAGCAAGACAGCATCTTCCTCAGCTCACGGTCAGCCCTTGAAGATGATGGCCACAGCTTCTTCGCTCATGACAGCAGCGATTACCGCTCTCCACAGTGGCAGCTCGACAGCTCTCTTTGCTTGTAGCAACGTGACAGCACCCTCATGATGGCAGCAACTCAGCTTGGCAGCAACGGCAGCAGCTCTACCTCAGCTCACGGTGACAGCAGCTCAAAGTCTGACTTCTTTCAGCTTGCATGCATGGGCTGGAATTCCTAGATCTGGTCTTCTTCTTCAGATGTGCTTCACCTCGGGTCTGCTCTCTCTCAACTTCTCTTCTTCCACTCACGAGCCACTCTTCAAATTTTCAGTTTCTGTTTTGAGCTTGAAGAAGAAGTTGACAGACTGTTTTGCTTGGATTCGGTTTTTGAAATGAATAACAATTGTTGACCAAATGATTGATGTCTCTTGTGACCGAGCATGTAATCAATATTGTTTTCTTCTTTTTCAAATCCTCACGTTCACTCTTGGTTCTCACTTACACGAGCAACACTTCTCACATTTCATTTTTCATATTTTTTTTCATCCAATGCATGTGTGACACGTGTCACCAACATGCATTCCCTTTATTATTCTTAAAGCCTTCCATGCATTCTCGGTTTAACTTCCAAGCTCGAATTTTCGTTTCCGTCCGTCCGTCCTGGAATCTACTTTTAATCGCTTTCGCCTTTGGAATAAAAATAAATAAATTTCGAATCCGTCTTCGTGAACTCGAATTTATTTCTCTAAATCGAAAATAATTATTCCAAATATTTTCGGACTCGATAATTATATTTTTCCGATCGGACGCGATCCATCGGAAAAATATTTCGCTCTCCGACGAACGCGGTTTTGGGTTTTACAGAACGAGACCCGTCACCTATTATATAGCACATTCTAACATACACTTGAGATATGTATATACTAAACAAAAATAATGTGTTATTACATTTTAAAATGTGTGATTGTAATATATTATATATTATCACAACTAAACATATGTGACTATAATTAGTAAATGTAATCATGTGATGTGAGTAAATACGATCATATTTACTAATTATAATCATACATATTTAGTAGTAATTATATATAATAAATTACAATCACATATTTTAGAATATAATCACGTTTTGTTTTGTCAAATGTATGCATACCTGGGTATGCATATACTTGATAAAAATAAATGCATAATTGCATTTTAAAATATGTGATTGCAATATATTATTTGTAATTATAGTTAAACATATGTAATTATTATCAGTAAATATAATAATATTTAGTTATTGTAATCACATTTGATGACCTATAATCATATTTACTAATTGTAATTATACATATTTGGTTGTAATCATAAATAATAAATTATAATCACACATTTTAGAATAGAATCACGCATTTTTTTTTTCTACTTTTGTCAAGTGTATGTATATCTCAGGTGTACTTAAAGGGGCCCCTATATATATATACATATATATATATATGTTACCTTATCAATATTTTATGTAATATCAATTTGTTTCATCATCAATATTACAAGACTATGCAACTCTATTTTTAACCCACATTAAATCGAATTTAAAAATTTATTTTTTAAACTCATTCTCTTATTATATTAAATTTTTCATTCAATTGAGACCAATATTTTAGTATAAGAAGCAAAGAAAGCAATGTAACCATTTGGCTACTATAATCTTGTGTCTAGCATTATTCACCAATTATTAACTTCCTTAAAATTTCTTGTGCCTTTGAGGCCAATAACTTAGTCTCTAAAGAGAGGATAACTTACCATGTTTTTGGCTACTAAAATATTTGTCTCCTAAGACACTTTCTAATTAAGGATTTTAATTCAAATATTTATCTAAGTAAATCCAAAATTGATATAATATTTCGGTGGGGTTGGGCGCCAACACTAAAATAATATTTGGTTACCAAATCCCCTTCGTAGTAGAATGCTTGCTACTGAGATGAAATATACAATCTCCAATGTCTCAAGCAAATGAAAATCTCTATATATGGAGACAAACATCAAATTATGTTACCAAAAACTATCTTTGGAGACTAACTTTAAGTTAAACTCAAAAGGTAATTAGTACTTAGAGACAAAATATCATATTGTAGTAGGAAACATGATTTAGAGACACACTATATTGTCTCTGAATATTCTCCCAAGCTAATGGTGAATTTACAATTCATATCTATGGAGAAGATTCTAAATTTCATTGTAAAAAGTTTCTGTCAAAGGCAAAAATCAAATTGGACTCAAAATATAACCAACATTTGGGTACTAAATAGGATGGTAGTAGATTACTTTATTCAGAGATGAACTACGTCGTCTTAAAATGTCCCCTAAGTCAAAAGTCTAATAGCAAAACAAAAATTCATATCTATATTGACAAGTAAAAAAATGCGTAGCCAAAAAATTATTTAGAGACCAAAGATCTATGCAACTCCAATTATATGGTATCTAATATTCACATTTCTTATAATGAGAATATTTGAATTAAGATAAGAATATTCATCTCTACTTCATCTTATTAAGGTTTGTGTCCTAGTAACTTGTAATTTGTAAATATTTAAATAACTAATAAATAAAATATGTTTATTTTATTCCATTTATGTGCATTTGTAAAATATTTGCTTCATATGAATATCATGAAACATCCTTAATTGATGATGTAATTTCAAACTAAATATATAAATGTTACCTACTAGCAAATTTAGTTTGAAATAAGTAATCTAAAGAGTCCGTAGAAAGCAACGAAGCTGGTACTTCATTTATGGTAAATCTACAATTATAGTTCATTTTATATTCGATACAACAGTCTTATCTGAGACTATTCATGTGGTGGTATGAAAATGGAGACACCTTATATAATAAAAATTATATTGGACCAGACCACAATAAACATGAGTCTCTAAATAATATCCGTTAAACTTAGATATCTATCTTTATTGATCGAATGATCATATGTGAATTTATCTTAATCTTGAGTGTATTATGGACTTCTGCTTGTTAAGATATATCCTTTTGTTTATATGGATAAGATCGATGTAAATGTCCAGTCAATAACCTCATACTTTGGGGATATGATTTAGTAAGTAATTGAAAATATTTTATATAATAGTGGAATCCACTCATTCTTACAAGAAGTAGAGAAGTAGTTCTTTTAAAGGTTGATTCAGACCTTTAATGATAAGAGTGCTCAGTTTTCTATTTACATATAAACAGAAAGATATATTCATAAGTTATTATAAATATATTGTTAGAGAATTAATGGTACTTAAGGATAAAAAAATAAATAGAGGGATAAAACGAATATTTTGACCTAACTCTAATTATAAATTTTTTGTGGAGGGTCAAATTATATGTTGTGATTAAATCAATGAACATTAAAAATTTTAGATTATATAAAAATATCTATAGTTTTGAGAGTGCAATCTTAGGTTTTTAGTGAAATAACTCTAATATTAATAATAGTGAATTATTTAATTAAAGAATTTAATTAATAATTCTGAAATTATTGGAGCTCAAAACTGTAGGTCTATTTAATTACAGGTGCTACATAAGTACATAAAGTTTGTGTTCACTTAATATTCGAATAATATTGATTGTTCAAATTATTTAATAATTAATTAGTTCATTATTGATTATGAATTAATAATTATTTAATTAATTATATAAGAGGTCTTGAATTCGATTATCAATAGTGACTCTAGTTTAAATTCATTACGAATTAATTTATTAAAGATCGCAAGTTTGATCCATAATATATATAACATGAATTAATTTTGAATTAATTATATTATATGGGATAAGTGTTTTATTTATTTTTTTTGTTTTTTACAGCAAATACAAAGAAGAATAATTTGTTTATTTCTTCTTTGTATAACTAAAATTAAATATTTACATCTTATATGCATTAATTTGATTTTCTTGTTAGAAAAGAAATCAAAAGTAAGTAAACACATGTGAAACTCAAAAATTTAATTTTTATGAAAAATAATTGGCAGGACCCAACCCATATTCCTACTAATGAATCCAGCGATCCTGCCTGACACCCCAAGAAACCCATCTGAAACCCAACTAATAAGGTCCAAAAGGGTATCATGGGCGAACCCGTAATTATTATCAAATTCTAAGAATATAATTTAAAATATTACAATAAAACCATAACTGTTTAAAATATTGCATGTAATTTATAAAGTGCGACAATGTCTGTTCATAAATTTGAAAACATGCACATTACATGATTAAATTTATATCTCAAACTTTATAAAATGTTAGACTGCGTAGACGGTCGAAACCCACCTAGTCTGCTTGGGGCGCTCCAATACCTAGCACTCCTGCACCTAGACCTGGAGAGGTTTATTAGAACAAAAACAAAATAAGCTATAGACGCCCAGTGAGGGCGGATAGGTTTATTTAAGCATTTCCTCTAAAAAAATAGTTTTGAAAACGTTTTTGTTTAAAAATTTTTTACTTTAAAAGTCTGAGTTTTTATAAAACCTTTATAAAATTTCAAGAGCTTGTTTTAAAATGTTTAATATTTCTAAAGATATTTTCTTTTCTAAAAACTATTTTAAATGGTATGCTAACTTTTTTTATAAATCTCTAATGGCCAACTAAGAAAGCTAAAACCATAAAGGCGGTTGGACTAACTCCACTCAGTGTGGGAAGGTCACGTGGTGCAAAGGCTAGCATCGCTCACCGTGACAAAACTATAAAGACATCTCCTATACACACGTGGCGAAACTAGCATCATTCACCGTGCGTCGAGAAATATTCCAGGTGTGTAAAGGGCGACAGACACGATAGACTCAATCCTCCTGATGTTAGCTAGACTAACCCTCCCAATAATATGTCATACACCATGGAGTGTACCGACCGGATCTAAAGTTAGAAGGTCACACTATAAATACTCGGGCCATCCAATAAATTTGAAAACCTTTTCTTTTTTTATAATTGAAAGCTATTACTTTACCGTGCTATAAAAATAAATAGTATATATAATACATTTCATATAAATAAATAAGTAATTTACTTTCGTGCTAAAATATAAAACAATTTAAAGGAAAATGATATTTTTGCTAAATAAATTAAAGGTATTTTAAATAGTTTCACACTTACTACTTGCTTCCCAACTTGCTTGAATCACTTTAGCTTCTGCTCCAATGACCTCTTCTTAGCTTGATACCCTACACTTAGTCATAGAAGAAATCCCAGCTTAGCTCGTAGGTTTCTACCTATTAATTCAACTCTATTACATTTTACATTACTTGAGCTCGCAAGTCGACTCTATTGTTCAGCTCACGCCACGAGCTCTAGCTCGTACTCAACACCTCCTACACGAGCTCCTACTCTGAGCTCAGCCCAGGCGAGCTCGCTCAGCTCACCCCTTTATCAAGCTGCTACCTTTCTAGAGCTTAGCTCAATTTAAGGCCTTGCTCAGCTCACACAGCCTCAACCAGATCGATCTGACTAATTGCTCTCTTAGTCCAACTTAGACAGATAGTAAGGCGACTAGGAGGGCATTATTCAGCTCGCTTCCTACGATAGCAGCGGTAGCTTCCTCTTTTCTATTCTATCGACAGCACTCTCTCTCATTCTCTCTTTCTCCTTCCTTCTTTCGTCTCCTTGCTCTACCCTTCTCTCTTTCATCGACACCACCCACTCACACCTATTTATAGGCCTGAGTTAAGCTTGCTTTTCACCTTTGAACTTCCCTAAAATTACCACTTCACCAAGTTTCTAGAGAATTCTTTTCAAAATATCTAGAAAATTTTTTCTCAAGTCCCTTAACTTTTATAATTTTAACTTTATTCCAAATACTTTCTAAAATTTACAAATACTAACTTTTTACTACTAACACTTAAAAATCCTCTTATTTATTTCTCCAAGGGGTAAATTAATACATTTCTCCATAGTGTACATATAAGCAGTAATAACCTCAGGAGATGGTATTACATTTTCCCCCTTTACAAAAATTTCATCCCTGAAATTTGTATACTATACTGAAAAGATAAGGATATCCCTAATACATCTAATCTTCACGCCCCAAGAGGCCTCTTCTACTTCGTGATTCCTCCACAATATCTTTACTAAGGGAATAACTTTATTTCGTAAAACTTGCTCTCTACGATCTAAGATCTAAACCGGTTCTTCTTCATAAGTCAAATTTCTCTTCAACTCAATTAGTTGTTCCCTTAGTATGTGGGAGGGATCTGGCACGTGCTTGCGAAGCATGGATACATGAAACATGCTATTAATCTTGCTCAGCTGCAGAGGAAGCTCTAATCTGTAAGCTACGGGTCCCACTCTTTCCACGATCTCACATGGCCCAATATAGTGCGGACTTAGCTTATCATGCTTTCCAAATCTTAGCACATCTTTCCATAGGGATATCTTGAGAAATACTGTGTCTTCGATTTTGAACTCAAGGTTCCTATGGTGGTTATCCGCATAACTCTTTTGTCTATCGCTTGCTACCTTAAGTTTGTCCCTAATAATCTTAATCTTGTCTGTAGTAATTTGGATAAGCTTGGGACCTATATGTTTTCTGATGGGACCCTTCCCGAATCCCTACTCTAAATCCGCGAAGTATCCTGTAGCACTTCGATAGAGCTCCAACGAACCCTAGCTTAGCCTGCAGAAATTCTACCGGAGCACCGAGACTCACTAAAGACTTCTTTTTACCAAACATTTATTAGGGGCAAAAGTAAAAATTTTTCTTTTTCCTAATGAAAATCCGGCAGCATGCCGGTTGTTTATTAAGATATGCTACCCTACAAGTTCAAAGCAATTTAAAAACACTTCTATGGCAAACAATTCTCAACTATCAGGGGCCTCTGGCCCTCATCCACAATCAGCCACAACATGAATATATATAAAATTTCAAACTTTTATGGAAACTTAATTTTTCTGAATTAAAACATTTTCATAAAATGTGCATCCAACTACTAATTTGTAAACTCTATTTAAACTTATTTTAAATTTACATCATTTACACCATACTCATATACAACACATGCAAGATTAAAAATGTGAGCTATACAATAAGAAATAGTCATCTGTCACTCGATTCGCGCATCGATCTGAGCCTCGTCTACTGGATGACTCACTCCTGCACCTAAATGAATATTTTAAGAAATACATAGCAAACAAACGGTGAGTATAACTCAGTGAGATAAAAAATAAACAGCTTTATAAACTAAAGTATTTTTCTGAAATACTTTTTATTTCTTTCAATTAAAACTATTTATGAAATTCATTTTGAATTTCTTTCTAAAACTTTATCATTTCTCGCTTTGATGGTAATCCAGGGAAACTACTGATGTCGTGGCCGCATAAATCTCTAGCTAAGCCACTAGGAATTAGGGAATCTACCATGTGTAGTTACCGATGTGCGACTCTAGGCACGCGTTACCCCTACACAATTGGTTTAAACTACACTACCCTATACGTGCAGAGGGTCGCTCAACTGACTCCCTTTCTCAGTTAGTAACTCTCTCACATCTACCATACACGCATAGAGCATTCTATTGGATACTCAACTGGGGCTAGGGTAAACCATCGGTGCAAGGAAATACTTTTTCTCGGTATTCTCAAATAATCTAGTTTTTAAGGCAAAAAGCCTAAAAACTTTAAAGTCTCATAATTTCTTTACATGAATATATATTTACTTTACCAATTCATATAATAGGATCCAACTATATTAAAATATATAAATCAATTACATAATGAAGTAAATGCATATAACATTAAAATAAGCTTTAAACAAACTAAGCTTGAGGAAAAGTAGATTTCTACTCACAAAGCGCTTCTCGATTGCTAACTTCCAATTCGAGGAACTCTCTTCACCTCTTACACGTCTCGATGTCCGTTAGAAAAACTTCTAATTCACCTAACATTTAAATCACCAACTTATTTACTACTTCATTCCAATAGAAACTCTAATGGAATTCTTTAAAACTAATTAAGCAACCATTCTCTCCATCACAAGCCCTTATTTTATACCATTCATTTCATGAAGTTTTCGTGTCCAAACAAATTTAAATACACACTTAAAACCACCAAATTAAAAGAAAATAAAAAAGAGAACAGATTGCACATTATTTATTCATACAACTACCTTTGAGTGTTACACGTATGCCATATAATGAAATTTATCATCTATGACTTAATCACACTCAAATACACATGCAAGCACATACTTAAGACCTTAAAATTAACTTAAAATAACACAAATGCAACCACATATGCAGTTGTCCTTTACTTTTGTCAAAAAGCACACGTATAACTTTTTTCTTGATTTTCTTTCGGTTCCAACTTGTAATCACATTCCATCATGCATTTATATACTTAATAATCAATTAATTCTCATTTAACTAAACAAAATACAACTCTTTCACATACACATACATACTGCTGAACAGATAACACACCCATTTCTTTCCATGTCACTCAACTCACGGCACACACACACACTTCACATAAACTCTACACAATCATTTATTCCATTTCAGCTTTTCATGAGGCAAAATCAATTTAAACCCAACATACTTACTTGAGTTTGATATCAGTAGCTGTTCTAAGAGTCTCACGGCATCCATATCCTTCCATTTTAGCTTGTCCAACTTGAACTACAACCAAAATCAACAAAAACTCGAAATAGACAGCTTTAAATTCAAGAAAACAACTCACAAACTCAAGTTATTTCTCTTACCTACTATTCATCATCATCTGCAAGCCTACCCCTGCCATTATCCTCCATTTCTTGGCTTCAACCAGCTGCTTCCAGCTCAGTTTTTTTTGGTCTCATCTCACCCGAAATAGCCTCTCTTCGCTCGCGGTCTGCCGAGCTCGTCAATAGCCCATGCGACTTCAGCTGTCTTCCCGGTTCTGAGCTATCTTCCTCACTTCCAGATCTGATTTTTTGGTCTGAAATCAGATGCTCATCTAGCTCCTTTAAGCCTCCATCTAACCGTGAAGAAACCCCTTAGATGATTGATCTTTTTGCTGCACTTTGTTACCGAGAGAGAGATCGCCGAGAGGTCTTTGGTTCTGCTGTCGGGTCTGTTTTCGGGTCTGTTGGAGTGAGCTTTCTGGCAGTCCAAATCTGAGCTGGAGAACACACTTAATTGCTTAACAAATTTGCCTAAACGCCCCTCAACTTTTCTCAATTATACCAGCTTAACTTTCAACCAAAGTTTTACATGTTTACCCCTCTTTTACTAACACTTTTATTACCCTCACTTATACTTTTCCAATCATATCCCTACTCATTTTTAACTTATACTTAACACTCCCTAATAACCTCTTTTAATCCTTATAAACTTATATTACTCATAAAAATTTTATCCCATAAAAATAAATACTTTAAATCCGTCAATTTTCATAACATTTGTAATATCGATAATATTAACCATTATTTCTCTCAATAGTATTTCTAAAATATTCCACACTTATCAATTCATCAAATTAGCCTCATAAACATTCAATTAGACTTATAATTATTCACTTGCATCACAAAAAAAATATTTCACAACGGTGAAATATTTTAAATATACGATTGCATTCAACGTATTTATCGATATGTATATATATATATATTTTTTTTCCTAAGCATGAAGGACTTGGTCTTAAAAATCTCACCTACCTAATCCCAACACACTGGAGTTTTACATTTTCTTTCATATAAAGCTTCATAAGGCGCCATGTCGATACTATACTGATAGTTATTATTATATGCGAACTCTATGAGTGGTAGGTGCATATCCCAACTCCCTATGAATTCCAAGACACACGCTTTGAGCATATCTTCGAGTGTCTGGATTGTTCATACTGATTGACCATCTGTCTGAGGGTGAAAGGCCGTGCTGAAACTCAACTGAGTGCTTAAAGCTTTCTACACTCTAGGCCAAAACCTTAAAGTAAATCTAGGATCCTAATCTTATACAATCGAAACTGGCGTACTATAGAGTCTAATTATCTCATCTATGTAGAGCTGCGCCAACCTACTTCGGGAGTAGTTGCTCCTGATCAACAGAAAATAGGTGGACTTAGTCAGTCTATATACTACCACCTATATAGCATCATGCCCCCTCTAAGTGTGCGGAAGCCCTACAATGAAGTTCATGGTAATATGCTCCCACTTCCATTCTGGAATAGAAAGTGGGTGCAATAATCCTACTAGTTTCTGATGCTCTGCCTTGATCTGTTGATAGGTTAGACATCGGGATACAAATTCTGCAACCTCTCTCTTTATTCCTCTCCACCAATAATGCTCCTTCAGAATGCAATACATTTTTGTGCCACCCAAATGCATGGCATATGCTGAAGAATTAGTTTGTTCCGTAATTTCCTTTTTCAACTCGTTTGCATCTGACACGCATAATCGTCGACCTATCACCAATGTATCATCTTCCCTGATCATAAAATTTGTCCTCTGGCCCGCTTTGATTTCTTACCTCAACTTCACCAACTGGGAATCTTGCCACTATTATTCCTTTATCTGATCTACTAGGATAGGGCGAACATGGAAGGTAGCTAATTATGCCCCCGAATTTGCTAGATCTAACTCAGCTCCTAACAATCTCAACTTCATCAAAAACGGAAGGTACACTATCCTTAAATGAGCTATAAAACTTACTGGTTGCCTGCTTAACGCATCTGCCACTACATTAGCCTTTTCGAGGTGGTATTCAATTGTACAATCATAATCTTAAATCAACTCTAACCACCTCCTCTACCTCAAATTCAACTTTTTTTGAGTGAATAGATATTACAGACTCTTATGATCTGTGAAGATCTAATAAGGGACTTCATACAAGTATGCCTCTAAATCTTTAATGCAAAAACTACTGATGTGAGCTCTAGATCATGGATAGGGTAGGTCTACTCGTGCTTCTTCAGCTGCCTCGAAGCATATGCTATAACTCTACCATTTTGCATCAAAACGCACCATAAACCCTGTCTTAAGGCATCACTGTATATAGTAAATTCATCTTTCCCCGTTGGTAACTCAACACTAAAGCTAATACTAGTCTCTTCTTTAGCTCGTTAAAACTTTACTAGCAGGCATCCGACCACTTGAACCTCTCTTCTTTTCTAGTCAATCTGGTCAACGGGGTTGTTATCCTTGAAAGCCCCTCTACAAACTTTCTATAGTAACCTGCCAACCCAAGAAAACTTCGGACCTTTGAAACATTGATGGGCAGTTTCCAATTCGTAATTGCTTCTACCTTTTCAGGATCCATACTATTCATTCAACTGATATCACATAACCCAAGAAAGTAACACTATTTAGCCAAAATTGGCATTTGCCGATTTTCGCATACAGTTGATGCTCTCTTAGGGTCTGTAATGCTATCTAGATATGCTCTACATGCTCCTTATAGCTACTTGAATACACTAGGATGTCATCGATAAACATGATCACGAACTTTTTTAGGTACAGCCTGAAGATCTTGTTCATTGAGTCCATGAAAGCTGCTGGAGCATTCGTAAATCAGAACGGCATGACAAAGAACTCATACTGGCCATAACGAGTTTTGAAAGTAGTCTTCAAAACATCCTCTCCTCAAATTTTCAACTGATGATATCTTGACCTCAGGTCGATTTTTGAATAAATTTTGGATCCTTGTAACTGTTCGAACAGGTCGTTAATCTTCGGAAGTGGGTACTGATTTCGAACTGTCACTTTGTTTAATTGTCTGTAGTCAATGCATAATCTTAAGCTTTCATCCTTCTTTTTAACAAATAATACTGGGGCCCCCATGGCGAATGGCAAGGCCTCACAAAACCTTTATCTAGTAGCTCTTGCATTTGTACTTTCAACTCTTTTAGCTCGGCTAGAGCCATTCGATACAGCGCTATGGAAATCGACTCAATCCTCAAAATTAAATCTATCTCAAATTCTATTTTTCGGTCTGGAGGCAAACTTTGGAGGCCCTCCAGGAACACATCTGGAAAATCTTCGACCATAGGGATATTTTCTAATCTCACTCCATTATTTTTTGCCTCCAGTACATACGCTAGATATCCCTTGCATAATTTCCTAAGCACCCCACTAGCCTTCATTACTGACATGATGTTGAAAGAGAGCGACTTTTGCACTCCTCGAAAAACAATATCTGACTCATTTGCTTTGGATAACCTGACTTATTTTCGAAAGCAATCCATAGAAGCTCTATGTACGGATAACCATTCCATTCCTATTATGACATCGAAGTCATGGATGTCCAGTACAATCAAGTTCGCCAAGAATTCTCTATCCTCGATGACCACTGAAATATACCCAAATACTTCTTTTGCCCAAAGGGAATCCTCAGTAGGGATGGATATTATCATACTACACCCTACGGGTTTCGGTTCCACACCAATGGTCCTAACAAAACTCCTAGGCACGAACGAATGCGAAGCCCCTGGATCTACCAATGCATATGCTTCGCGATTAAAAATGGAGATGATACCTGTTACTACATTTGGGAAGGCGTCTATATCCTGCTAGGTTACTGCGAACACTCTTACTTGAACATGGGGCCTTTCTGGCTGGCCTCTTGATGGAATACCCCTGCTTGATGCTTTGTTGGATTGGCTGGAACTAGAGGCTCGTTACACTTGGAAACCCCTCTGGTCTGGTCTTTGACCTCCACTAGACGGTTCTAGTGTTGCGATCCTAATCTTCGGCTGAAATGTTACAGCTGCAATTAGGGGTGGCAATTTGGAACCCGACACGAGGGGTCGACATGAAACCAACATGATAATTACGGGTTAGGGTTGAGCGTTAACGGGTTGGATAAATTAACGGGTCAACCCGTTTGACCAGTTAACTTATCATGTCGGGTTCGTGTCGGGTTAATCGTGTTACGGGTTGACCCGTTAAAGGAGGGTAAAAATGTAATTTAATATCATAGGGGCATTCTTGTAATTTTTGTGAGAGGTATATATACCTTTAAAATCCAAACCCTAACCATTCCACTCGTAACACATTGTTGCAGCCGCCGCACCCCTCCTCTAGCCCACCCCCACAGTCCACTACACGGCTCCACCTCCACAGCTCCATCGATTGCACGGCCGCGTCGATCATTTCCTCCACGGACCACGCCGGTCATTTGGTCGCCGCGCCGGTCACACATCTGCTTCATCACCTGTCTCCATTGGTCGTCGTGCCAACTGCCACATCCCTTTTGTCACCCATAGTCTCCTTCAGTCGCAGCCACGGGTCTCCTTCTATCACCGCGTTGGTTCTCCTTCCTTCCATCATCTCCTTCGATCTGTAATTTCGATCACTTCGTTGATCTCTTTCGGTTACTGTAAAATCTATCACCGTCGTATCTCCTTCCACGCTGATCTCTTTCGGTCACTGCGAGATCTATCGTCGCCACATCTCCTTCCACGCCGATCTCTTTCGGTCATTGCGAGATCTATCGCCACCGTATCTCCTTCCACGCCGATCTCTTTAGGTCACTGCGCCGCATCTCATTTCGCCGTCCAACATCTCCTTAGGTATGTAATTTCTGTTTTATTTCTCATTTTTGATATTTTAGTTATTGTGTTGATATCATCTGTGTGTTGATTATTGATATTTGAATATTTGATATTATGTTCATATCCCCTGTTCTTCCCCTTCCTCTGCCAACTCGCCCCCTGCCAAATTTCATACCTTGTAGTTTGTAGATCTTCAATTAACACTGACACTGTGACAGTCTGACAGATTCATGTACGGGTTTATCTTCAACTTGCAGTGACAGATTCATGCATTGTCCTTTTCTCAATTTTTTTAAAAATTGGTTTAATTTTTGTAATGCGAGTGTGAGTCTGGTTTTTTATGTTGGTTTGGTCCGTTTGGAGATTTGTTGGTTTGGTTTCAAGCTGTTGAATGAGAGAGCAAAATCGGATTGTGTTGGTTGACAATACTTTAGTTTGTATACTGTTGGAGATTTGTTGGTGCAACCGTGCAAGTATAAGTATATATATACACACACACACGTGAGCATATCATCACTGTCTATTTGTTGGTGTCAATGGTGTGTGTAGTTTTCAAATGGAACTGTTCCAATTCATATATGATCACTGTCTATTTGTTGGTGTGTGTAGTTTTCAAATGGAACTGTTCCAATTCATATATGATACAAATTTTCATGTCCTTTTTCAATTTTTCATTTGCAGTTTAAATTTATGGATTCCAATGATGTCAATATCGACGATTGGGAAACCAATAGTATGGAAGAGGATTTCGATGAGGAAGGAGATCAGTATGTCAAAGGAGAGAGCAAAGATACGGAAAAGGGGAAGAATGTCGTGGTGACCAAACGTGGCCCCAATAGAAAGCTTAGATCAATAGTGTGGAGTGTGTTTATAAAGTTACCACGAAGTTGTAAAACCCAAAAATCCTCATCGTCGATGAGCGAATTATTTTCTGATTGGATCGCGTTTCGATCGGAAAAATATAATTTTCAAGACCGAAAATATTTGGAATAAGTATTTTCAAGGAATAAAATTAATTTTAGAGTGCAATGACGGATGCGATTTTAGTAAAAATAATCCCAAAGACGAAATCAAGTCGTAAGCGGATTCCCGATCGGACGGACGAAATCGGATTCGAGCTTGGAATCGGAATAGGAGAATGCATAGGAAATGATAAGCTAGACGATTGCATGTGTGCCACGTGTAAGGCATGCAATGTATGTTTGAGACAAATGGTAAAGTGGAAAGGAAAGGTGTGACAAGTGGCAGCTTTGAAATATTTAATTAAAAATGAATTTAAAAGTGAAGTAAACAAAAGCTTATAGCTTTCTGTCTCCAACTCTCAACCTGAAGCATCAAGAGAGATAACTGGTGAGTGCTGTTCGTGAGTGAGAGAGAGTAATAGAGTGAAGAAGCATTCGGCCTCCCATTCAAAAAGCTGACCGTGAGCCAAGAGAGACAGACCGAAAAGGGAGAGAGAGCTAGATTGTGCAAGCTGCTGACTGTGAAGAGCAAAGAAAAGGCAACCGTGAGCTGGCGAAAAAGATTGAGCTGACCCGTTGATGCATGTGCTGTCTAAGCCTCAAAGTGATCAGATCTGAGCTTGCATGCAAGGTCAGAGCTAAGGAAAGGTGGAACCAGGTCCTGAAATGGAAGTGCAGCAAGATGGGTGAGCTGCTGCCAGACCGTGGAGTGTTGCTGCTGGCGTAGAGCTGAAGTCGCTGCTGTTGGCGTGAGTTGAGGCTGCTGCTGGCGTGAGTTGAGGTTGCTGCTGCTGCTGCTGGCGTGAGGCTGGAGTTGTTGCCATGTAGAGCTGCTATCCTGGTTGGGTGCTGCTGCTGAATGCTAGAGCTGCTGCTGCCAGACGCGACTTGCTGCTGCCAGACGCGACTTGCTGCTGCTGACGTGGACGAAAGCTGCTGCTAGGTGCTGCCGTTGCGGTTGTCATGCTGCCGAGTGCTGAAGTTGCTACTGTCAGGCTATGAGTCACCAAGTGTTAACCAGGTAGCTTTGATTCATTAAACCATTCCCCATTCGATCTTTCTCAAGTTAGAAGAATTATAATTTCAGCTTGTACATCCAAGTGAGGAAGAAAAGTGAGCTGCTGCCGTGAAGATTTCTTGCGACCGTCATACCGTCGCGCGCGTGGGGGCTGTTTTGAAGCGAAGGACAGCTCTCTCGAAGGTAAGCGCTGTCCCGTTTGGTTTCGTTTTGATGTTTCGATAAATTTATATTGGTTGCATGTTAATTGGATTGAAGGGAACTTGTGGATAAAAGCGATAGAGTAGGCAGTACCCTCGCGCGATTGTTTCGAAGCTTCGAGTCGAGTTCCGAGAGGTATATTGAGTTTTATGAATTTCTTTTGGATAGATTATGATGATGATTGAGTTACGGATAATAAATGATAATGTTATGTTTGGATTTAGGACTTCAAACCTCGTTAGTGTGGAGGTTCGCTCGATAATTATTGGTTGTGTTTTGGAATGAAATGGTTATCATTGTTTTCGTTGCGATTTCGAGCGCGGGCTGTTATAGGAGATATTAGGCGCTGTTATGTTGTGATTTTAATTTGAGGTTGTATTATAGGAAATGTATAGTGTTGGTATGTTTTAAAGTATCGGTTAATCGTTCGGTTATTGAGAAATTGTTTTCAAGCGATATGGTTAAGTTTTTCCGCAATTGTGGATGGTTATGGTTTGTGTTTTTTCGTTGTCGATTGTGAAAATGTTTATGATGTCTACTCGCTGCCTTGAGATGTGTTTAAGCTCATCATAGTGCTAAGTCGATGTTAGGATAGTTTAAGATACGTTTAAGTTAATCGGATAGTTTTAGTTTCGCGAAAAATCGTTAAATTGTCAAATTTGGAGTTGAATCGGTAAAACGTATATTCGTTAAGCTTGTTGCCATATTTTTCACATTTGCGCTTTAAAATGTTTGAATCTTCATTGTCTTATTTTAAGTAAAGTCTCGAGTATAATTGACGTTAAGTTTAATTGGAAACGAAGGAATCGCACGAACGTTAAAAGCGATTAGTCGTGATAGTTAGTTAAAAATCGCGTAAGTTTTATATTGTTTGTTTAGCTTCGCCTTTTCCTTTTTTGTTGAACCCATTAGATTGTGGCTTCGATGATGTTGCTTTGGATTCGAATAGCGTAGTTACGACATGTTTACATTCGAATGTTAAATTGTTTAGGCATCGATAAGGCGGAGAGAAGCGAAGTTGAAGAAGTTGCGCGAGGTAGTAAAATCCAGTCTTTTCCGTGAGTTAGGAATCGGTGAGTGTAAATTGTTTTATGAAATGATAAATGCAATATGACTTCTATATGATTTTTATGCTTTCATGCAAGATTTAAACGTTTTAATATTTAATTGAATTTATATGAATGATATACGCTTTACAGGAATGTTATACGCTTCGAAATGTTTTTATATCTATATTTAAAGCAATATTGATCGTATAACTCGTTATTGAAATGTGCTTTTATGTTATGTTTTATAAGCGAAGGAACATGTTTTACAATTATTATTTTAGCATGATAATGTATTTCAAAACCAATGACTACCCATCCCCATTATATGACTAAATTATGACTGTTATGCGGCCGAAGTGCCTTATTGCGCGTATGACATGTCTGTCGGGGAAAGTCCACTAACTATGGGGGGATCGAGTCTGTCATGTCGCCCTCTACGCGTATATAAGGTACTATTATGACTGATGCCCTATGTGCAGCGAGGTAACATACCGCGGCATAGTGGTTATGACTGAGATTGCACGTCCCCACCACCGGTGACCTAAGACCGGGCGGTGATCATGATTTCCCCGGGTCCCATTGGATATATGTTTTATGACTGAGGATTGATTTATGATTTTATGAGATTAATTATGAACTTATGATTATGTTATGAATTAATTTCACGATGCTTACAATTTTGTATTTTATTTTCAAGCAAATTATGTATAAAAATGACTTTATAATATTATGAAATCCACGTTTTAATTAAATTATTTCGGAACTTAGTATTATTCCAAAAGGTTTTAGAAAGGAAACGTATTTAGAATGCATAATACTCACTGAGCCTTTTTAGCTCATTATTTTTCTTGTTTATTTGTTTTTAAAACTCCCCAGGCGCAGGTTCGAGTCCTCCAGGCTGCAGATCTCCAGCTCAAGAGTAGGCGAGCTTATCAGGCGACCGAAACTGTGAAATCAAAGTAAATTTTTGATGTATAACGGATTTAATGTGATGTAAATATTTAAGTTTTATAACTTTGATTACGCTGTCATGCATGTGGAATGTTTTCTTTTAAGTTGAAATGGTTTTGTTTTAAATACTCGAATTGCGTTTAATGTGGATTTTGAGATGGACCTGAGGTCCCATTTGGAAGTGGAAATGAATGTATACATTTTGAAATAATATTAATTGTTTTACAGGTGTTTGAAAAAGTTGGAAATGTCGGAGAAATAGCCGTTGTGCTGCCGAAAATTTTTCACCCTAAATTTTTACAGATCAAGAAATGAAACTGTTTTACGGCTTAGCTTCACAGAATCCTTTTAAGTCACCTGTATAAAGACTGTAAGGATTCTGTGGGGTGCCGGGAGGGCTCCGCTCTGATCTTTTCGGGGAAAATCCGAGTTGGGTCCTTTCAGGAAAGATGGAAAGCTTAGGAGTAAGTGTAAGCTCTGCAACAAGATTTATATTTGTGAAAGCAACTATGGTATCGACAACATGAAACGTCACATGGATTTGACTTGTCCGATGAGGAAAAATCAAGATATAAGTCAAATGCTCATTAACAAAGCTGGTGTAGATGGTGTGACACTTACGAAGCCTAAAGATCCTGAAGTATTTCGAGGTATGATATCTGCGGCTATTATATGTCATGATTTGCCTTTTCAATTTGTGGAGTGGGTGTGGATTAGGAAAATAATTGAATATTTGGACAAGGATTTCACTTTAGTTTCTAGGAATAACGCAAAGGCGGATGTGTTGAAAATGTATACCAAAGAAAAATAAAAGATTAGGAATATGCTAGAAGAATCCCCTGGTAGAATTAGTTTGACATGTGATTTGTGGACATCTATAGCTACTGATGGTTATTTATGTCTCACATCACATTTTCTTGATAAAGATTGGGTTTTACAAAAGAAAGTGTTGAATTTTTCTTTTATGGCACCACCACATGATGGAGTTTCCTTAGCTCATAAGATTAATACATTGTTATGTGAGTGGGGAATTCAAAATATGATATTTTCAATCACTTTGGACAATGCTTCATCTAATAAATCCTTTATTGATATTTTGAAAAATCAATTGAACATAAAGGGGGCACTTGTATGTCATGGTGATTTTTTACATATTCGATGTTGTGCTCATATTCTAAATTTGATTGTTCAAGATGGTTTGAAAGAAATAAATGAGGAGATCCATAAAATTCGTGAGTGTGTGAAATATGTGAAGGGTTCGCAAGTGAGGAAACAAAAGTTTTTAGAATGTATAAAGCAAGTTTCTCTTGATTGTAAAATGGGGCTAAGACAGGATGTTCCAACTGGATGGAATTCGACTTATCTTATGCTTGAAAGTGTTATTAATTACCGTCGTGCTTTGTGTACATTAGAGTTGAGTGATGGTAATTTCAAACATTGTCCTTCATCAAGTGAGTGGGAAAAGGTCGAGAAAATTGCTTTATTTTTTAAAGTATTTTATGATGTCACTTGCATTTTTTCGGGAACAAAGTATCCAACTTCAAATTTGTATTTCCCGAAGGTGTTGCAAATTTATGTGCTATTACAGCAAAAGTTGGAAAGTGATGATTTGTTTTTGAGAAATATGGCCACTCAAATGTACACTAAGTTTAACAAATACTGGGGTGATTTTTGTATAATCATGGCCATAGCATTGATTTTGGATCCTCGATACAAGATGAAATTTGTTGATTTTGCTTATAGGAAAGTTTATGGGGAGGATTCATTTGAGTTTGAAACTGTTCAAACTAAGTTGTATTTGTTGTTTGATGAGTATGTGAAAAATACTTCAACTAATTCGACATCTAATTCGAGCGGTAGTGCTTATAACCTGATCAATAATTCTTCATCATAAGCTACCTCTGATAGTCTTATGAAGGTAATTGTTGTTTAACTTTAAAGTTCATTCATATATTTAATTCGGTTTGTTATATATATGTATTATTTGCATAATTATTTTTTATTAATAAATATTTATAGGAGTGGGAATCGTTTGACAAAGATACCTCCGATAGCGATTTCACAAAAAAGATACAATTGCAGTTGTATTTGGATGAACCAAAGCTTCAAGATACATTGGAATTTGATGTTTTGAGTTTCTGGAAAGCCAATGCAATTCGATTTCCTGAACTCGCAATGATGGCTCGTGATGTTTTGAGCATCCCAGTATCTACGGTGGCATCCGAATCGGCGTTTAGTGTTGGTGGTCAAGTTCTTGATCAATATCGGAGTTCACTGAAACCACACGTGGTGGAGGCTATAGTTTGCACTCGGGGCTGGATATATGGAGGCAAAGGTAATATTTTACTAAAATGTGTTAATTGTAATTTGCATGTGTTATATGATTATGAGTTTTATTTCGTTTTTTAATGGGATAATTCTAATTCTTTTTTATTTATAATAATTGTAGAGAATCCAAATCTTGGATTGGATGAACTTACCGAAGATGTTATGAACATGAATGATGATACTGAAACTGTTAGTGCTAGTAATCACACGATCGAATCTATCTCATCACAAATTGCCATGTAGTGGTAAAATTTTATTGGTTTTGATAAAATATTTGCTAAAATATTTTTTTTCTTCATGTATAAATGTATAATTTACTAATTAGCTAACTTTTAATTATTATCTTTTGGCAGGTTTAGTTTGGTGGATGCAATCAACACTTGATGTTATTCTATTATAAAGGACTACATTTGCAGATCAATTTTTTATGTTGTGTTTTTTTTTTTTTAAATATGAAGGATTATATTTACAAATATGTTTTTATAATCATCTTTGTGAACATTTGTATTTTTATGGTTTAGATTATATTTGTGGATGATTATATTTGTGGATGATTGTATTTTTTAGGTCTTATGTATTTTTATTTTAATTTTTTTATTACATCTATATTAAAATTTAAATATATTAACTATTAATAAATGGGTCATAAACGATTTGATAACGTGTCGGTTAAACGGGTTGATATCGTGTCGGTTAAATGGGTTGATAACGTATCGGTTAAACGGGTTGATATCGTGTCGATTAAACGGGTTGATATCGTGTCGGATAAACGAATTGATAACGTGTCGGATAAACGGATTGATAACATATCGGTTAAACGGGTCATTAACGGGTTGATAAATAACCCATAAATAAACAGGTTAATCGGGTCGTTTTCGTGTCAACCCGTTACGAATCGTGTCGTGTTCGTGTTGAAGGGGTTCAACCCGTTTAGTTATCGTGTCGTGTTCGGGTCGTGTCCAACCCAACCCGTTAACCCAGATTGCCACCCCTAGCTGCAATCAGATAATCTTTCATGAGATGGCCCTTCTATCCGCATTTGAAACATCTCGTACTGCCTCTGAGTCACTAGCCCAGATGTCTCTTCCCGCATGCTAGGCACACAACTAATTCTTCTAACTCTCACTACTGCTCCCTGATCCGACTAATTATTTCACGGAGCTCTGACTCGAATGTGATCCCTGGCTTGATCTTCGGCTACCCGATCCAACTGATGACTTCCTGGTTCGGGTTAACTTGTTGGATCCTCCTGTAAAGCCTCCGGCCTATTCGCGTTTTTGAGTCGGTTACCTAGGTCTAAGAATGGCCCCTATGCTTCTCTCCACTCTGAGTGTTGCCTCTACCAGTGCTCTGTATTGAGTATGGACCGTTGAAGAGATGTAAGCTCGAATCATTATATTCAAATCTATTGCAAACCTCTTGGTCTTCTGCACTTCATTGTCCACAATGAACGATACGACACGAACAAGCTCTGAAAATCTTCTCTCGTAGTCAGCTACGATAGGATTGCCCTGTTCCAACTAGAAACATTCTTCAATTTTGGCATACTGGTAACTCGTCGGATAGAACTTGTTCATGAACTCTTGCTTGAATAATGCCCAAGGTACTCCTGCTGGATTACTCCTCTACAGTACCTTCCATCAGTCATTAGCTCTATCTTTTAATAGGAAGATGACAAAAACTACCATCTGATCCTTAGAGCAAGCAATTACTTGAAAGATCTCCTCGCTAGCCTCTACCAAAGATAAGGCACTCTTCGGATCTCCAGTCCTATCGAATGACCTAACGCCTAATTTTCGGGAGTGTTCGATAGAGACCTATAACTACCGCGGCTGATGTAAAACCCAAAACCGCATTCGTCGAAGAGCGAAATATTTTTCCAATTGATCGCGTCCGATCAGAAAAATATAATTATCGAGTCCGGAAAATAATTGGAATAATTATTTTCGCTTTAGAGAAATAAATTCGAGTTCGCGAAAACGGGTTCGGAATTTATTTATTATTCCAAAGGCGAAAGCGATTAAAAAGATTCCAGGACGGACAGACGAAAACGGAATCCGAGCTTGGAATTTAAAAAGCAAGAATGCATAGAAGGCTTTAAGAAAAATAAAGGGAATGCATGTTGGTGACACATGTCACACATGCATTGGATGAAAAAAAAAAAAGAAGAAGGAAACAATATTATGGCAATAAACGGTCATCCATTGTGCATTCAATGACAAAACAGAAACCATCATTCGGTCAACAAAATTTTTTTATTTCAAAAGCCGAAACCAAAGGAAAGCATCTGCCAACTTCTTCTTCTTCATTTCAAAACCGAATCCAAAGTAAGAGGAATGAAAACTGCTGCCGTGAGCTGAAGATAGCTGCTGCCCATGAAGCTCCAGCTGTGGTCGCCGTGGCTGTCGTTGTAGTGGAGTGCTGTACTGCTGCCGTGAGTTGAAACAATTGCTGTCATCGTGACCAAGAGCTGCCATGCTGCCTTTGCTGTCACCGTGGTAAGCTTGCTGCCATGAGCTACTGTCGTTGCTGTCTAGTACTGCGTGAACTGAAGAGCTGCTGGCGTGAGGAGGTCGTGCACCAGCTGCTGCCAGTGTCGCCGGTGCTGTCGAGCTACTGCTGTCTGAAAGTGAGGGCTACTGCTGTTTGAGCGTGAGCTGAAACTGTCATGCTGCCAAGTGCTGTCGCCATGCTGTCTTGCTGCCTGGTGCTGCACAAGCTAACAGCTGCTATTTTTCAGGCTAAGATGATGCAAGAGCTGGTTGAGAGCAGATCTGGAAGCAAGAAGAACTGAGCTGGAGCTGTGCTGTTGTTGGCGTGAAGTTGAGGTTGCTGCTGCCAGACGCGACCTGCTGCCGCTGCCGTGGACGGGAGCTGCTGCCGAGCTGGAGCTGTTCTGCTGCTGGCTGTTGCCGTTGTTGCTGCTGCCTGACTGTGAAAGCTGCTGCCAGGCGCTGTCCTTGCTGCTGCTAGGCTGTCATGAGAGCTGAAGCTACCGTGCAGAGCTACTGTCAAGTCTGTCCGTGAATTATACATTCAAACTTGAAGTGGAACAGCAAGAAAAGACGCCAGTTGCTGGTAGAAGAAGAAGCTTGCTGCCGCGAATAATTCGTCGCCGTTCGGAAGTTGTTTCGAACGAAACTAGTAAGGTAAGCGCTGCCCATTTTTATTGTTGAGTCGTTTTGGTAATTAGTAAGCAATCATGTGAATAAAGTGGAGTTAAATGATGATATTATGCTTGGGATTAGGATCGACAACCTCGCTAGTGCGGAGGTTCGTTCGTTTTGTTGTTTCGGTTGGTTTGAATAATTTGGTAAACAATCGTATTCGTTGAGTTTTATATATGGGCTGATATGAGAAGAATAAGGGCTGTTAGAATATGTTTTTGGTTTTGCGTTTGTGGTCGTGGAAAATGGATTTTTTTAAAGTGTTTTAAAGTATCGGATATTCGTTCAGTTATTTAGAAATTGTTTCTAAGAGATTCGGTTGAATATTCCGCGAATGCGAACGTTGTTAGTTGTGATTTCGTTGTCATATATAAAAGGATTGTGATGTTAGCTCACTGCCCCGAGATTTTTATTAAGCCGTTAAAGTGCTTAAGTTGAAGTTTGGATAGTTCGAGTTTTAAACAAGCAAATTGGATAGTTTTTAAATCGCGCGAAACGCGTAAAAAAATCGATAAATCGCGATGATTAGTGAAATCGCGTAAGCTTTAAATTCGTCGTTTAATTTCGAATCTTTTGTTTAGTGAATTCATTAAAATCTGATTTTGATGATGTTACATTAGATTCGAATGGCATAGTTGTCGGTTCTATAATCGCAAAGTTTCGAATATTTTTAAGTCACGATATCGAATCGGTTTGAAATAGTTTTCGCGTGCGAATATGAATTATCCGTTTTGTTATCGTACGAGGATAGTCACTTGAATTATTGTGTTTATAAATCCTCGTATGGCTTAAAGTTTAGTTGCGCACGAATTATGTTTTAACGACATCTCGATCGAAATCAATTGTAGGTGAATCGGGAATCGAACGAGAGCCGTAACGGGAAGCAGTGATAAGTATTTTGGAAGCAAGTAGTGAGTGTGGATTTTTAAAAGTTTTCATACATTCTGTTATTGAATGCAATCAGTTTTAGCAAGTAAAAGGTTTGAGATTCTAGTAAAAGTTTATAGTTTTCAGTTTATCATCTATAAATGCATGTATAGCTTTAAAGTTTATGCTATGAATATGTTTATATTCTTCAGTAAAATAATTGAGCAAGTTGAAATTATATACATGCATAGAGATAGTATTTGTGAAAGTTATTTTGCGATATTATAGCATATTGCCGAGATTTCATTTTATATATGCCTATGGTTTACCCTAGCCCCTAAGATTACACCCGGCCGAAAGTATTCCATACGTGTACGGTAGTTGGGGGGAGTTACTAACTTTGGGGGGATCGAGTCTGTCAGTCACCCTCTGCACGTATGGGATAGTGTAGATCTGCCTGATGTTGGAGGGATTCGCGATCCCAGAGTTGTATCCACATCTGCGACTGCACATGGTGAGAGTTCCCCTATCCTAGTGGCGTGTCTTCGCACCGTCACGAAGGACAAGATTTCCCTGGGTTGCCAGATAAGGCTAGTAAGAAAATAAGAAAAGTTTTAAGAAAAGTTTGATAAATAACTTTCGCAGCTTTTAAACAAGTTTACAGTTTTCAGGAAAAGTAAGTAAGTAATAGTTTTCCAATCTATTTTTGGGAGGAATAGTATTTTTAAGCAAAAGTACAGTTTATGTAAACTTACCCACTCACTGAGTTATTCTCACCACTGTTTTCCTATTTTCTTTAAAACCCTCCCTCAGGTGCAGGTGCGAGTAGCGCGGTTGACGTATCTCCTTCGGACGGACAGGCCAGCTAGACACGCATGACCAGATTGCACTATTTTTTAGCATAGCATCATGTATGGTATTTAATATCATTTTCCAGATTCTCTAGTTTTGTAAATATTATTTTGAGTTAAGGATTTTATGTAAAGATCATGCATGTCGTTTTTAAGATTTATTCAAGTTACTTCCACTTAATTGCATGATTATGAGTTTGAAAATGGCCGGAGGCCTATTGATTATAGAAATTGTTTGTGAATACAATTATACAGGTTTTATGAGATATTTTACAGGGTGGAATTTTAGAAAAACAGCCGTTGTGCTGCCGGTTTTCTGTGAAAATCCTATTTTCATAAAGTTATTTTCAACGAACAAAATTCCCACCCTTTTTCAGAATAAAAAGGATTTCAAGTATTTTAGAAAAGAAAAGAGGCTTAGCTTCACGGGAACTTTCCAGTCTGAGCAGATCTCGACTGGGGAGCCACCGTGGGGTTGCCGAGCAGGTCGCCTAGCTAGTAGTTAGAAAGGGGCCTGTCAGCTGATGCAACGTTACAGCTAACACTTGAGCTAACCGCTTTACATCTACATTCCTACATGCATGCTTCGCAAGTCGCAAAGGTCTAGCTTGATCTACAGGCACATTGACAGACTTGTCAACGTGTCCCTCCCTCTGAGCGAGTACATTAGCCGCTGCTCTCCTAGTAGGTGGTCGACCTCGACGATGCATGATTCCATAAAATGAATTAAAAATCATGTAATGCATGAAGTAGAAAACTGGCTTCGTAAAACAATGTCACTATGTGAAAACTCTTGCTAATATAATCTTTCAAACATTTTCTAACTTTATCTTACAATCGTTTAAAACTTCGGCTCTGATACCAAATTGACAAAACCCGACTCAAATTCCTACAAATGAATCTAGCGATCCTACCGGGCACCCTATGAAACCCAACTAATAAGATCTAAAAGGGTATCATGGAGCGAACCCGTAACTATTCTCAAATTCTAAGCATATAATTTAAAATATTACAATAAAAACGTAATTGTCTAAAATATTGCATGCAATTTATAAAGTGCGATAATGTCTGTTCATAAATCTGAAAACATATTACATGATTAAATTTAAATCTCAGACTTTATAAAATGTTAGATTGCATCGACAGTCGGAACCCACCAAGTCTGCTCGGGGCGCTCCGGTACCTGACTCTCCTGCACCTAGACCTGGAGAGGTTTTTGAGAACAAAAACAAAATGAGCTATAAATGCCCGGTGAGTATGAATAGGTTTATTTAAGCATTTCCTCCATAAAATATTTTTTGAAAACGTTTTTATTTAAAATTGTTTTTACTTTAAAATTTTGAGTTTTTATAAAAGTTTTATAAAATTTCAAAAGCTTGTTTTAAAATGTTTAATATTTCTAAAGATATTTTCTTTTCTAAAAACTGTTACAAATTGGGGGGGGCAGGGGGAGGGGAGGGATAATGTGGCGCAAAGGCTAGCATCGCTCACCATAACAAAACTATAAAGACATCTCGTATACACATATGGTAGAACTATCATCTTTCACTGTGCATCGAGAAATACTCCACATCTGTAGAGGGCAACAGACACGACAGACTCAATCCCTTTGATGTTAGCTGGACTAACCCTCCCTATACTATGTCAAACACCATGGAGTATACCGACCGGTGTCACGCTATAAATACTCAGGTCATCCATTAGGTTTGAAAAACTTTTCTTTTTCTATAACTAAGAGCTATTACTTTACCATGCTATAAAAATAAATACTATATATAATGCATTTCATATAAATAAATAAGTTATTTACTTTCATGCTAAAATATAAAACAATTTAAAGGAAAATGATATTTTTACTAAATAAATTAAAGGTATTTTAAATAGTTTACACTCACTACTTGCTTCCCAATTTACTTGAATCATTTAAGCTTCTGCTTCAGTGACCTCCTCTTAGCTTGATACCCTACACTTAGTTATAAAAAAAACTTAGCTTAGCTCGTAGGTCGCTACCTATTAATTCAACTTTGTTACTTTTTACTTCACTCGAGTTTGCAAGTCAGGTCCATTGTTTAGCTCACGCTACGAGCTCTAGCTCGCACTCAACACCTCCTACGCAAGCTCCTACATTGAGCTCAACCTGCTCAGCTCGCCCCTTTATCGAGCTGCTACCTTTCTAGAGCTCAGCTCTATTTAAGGCCTTGTTCAGCTCGACCTGACTAACTACTGCCTTGGTCCAGCTTGGACAAGCAGTAAGGCGACTGGGATGGCATTACTTAGCTTTTTAAGTTAGCTTGACCAGCGCTCAAGGGGTCACGGATATTTACCCAGCTCGCATACTCAATCATTAACACTACTCTGACATCAGTATATATATACTTATCATAATCAACAACACACCACCAATATTTACATATCTCGTCATCAAACACAACAACCACATATTCAACAACTCAATGCCAGTTCTCACTCCACCCAGGTCGCGACCTCACAGATCTTACAACCCAACTAAATCATTCCCACCATAAACAACATAAATTGACTTATTTCCTAGATGCAGTACTTACCAAGCTTTTCCTCAACCTACTGCCTTATTCTCCAACTCGCGAGCTACCTCAAACCTCCAGATCTACTATACAGAAATCTTGTCAATTTCGGCTGGAACTCAAAAATCGATCTCAACAGACCCTTCACTCAAAATAGCACCATAGACAACTTATTCTTACCAGATCTAGTTCTCAGATCAGCTCCTTACCTTCCAGCAGCTAGGCCATCTCTCACAATGACAAAGATCTGGCCTAAACAGCAACGGTAGCTTCCTCTTTTCTATTCGATCGACAATACTCTCTCTCCTTTTCTCTCTCTCTCTTTCTCTTTCTCGTTCCATCTCTCGTCTCTTTACTCCGCCCTTTTCTCTCCCACCGACATTACCTACTCACACCTATTTATAGGCGTAAGTTAAGCTTGCTTTCCGCCCTTGAACTTCCCTAAAATTATTGTTTCACCAAGTTTCTAGAGAATTCTTTTCAAAATATTTGAAAATTTTTCTCTCAAGTCCCTCAACTTTTATAATTTTAACTTTATTCCAAATACTTTCAAAAATTTATAAATACTAAATTTTTACTACTGTTGTGGGTATTTTGGTATAATGAAAAAACCCAAGAACGAAGGCCCATTGTACCAGGAAGCCCGAAAAGTACTGGTCAAAATAGTCAAAAGTCAAAGAAATGAGCATAGCCATTCAGTAACAAGTATACTCGAGCACACCTGATTATGTGATTGATCGCCTTAAAACACCAAGTGTCCAGGATAACTGTGCGAAGGTATGATTGACGGACAAAGCGCAAAGATAGTCTGTTCGCAGACAAAGGCCTGGTTGGTAAATGCCCTTTAGAAGTCATTGCGGCGATCAGGGATTCTGCTCGTATGCTCGATAGCCAGAGGGATAGCTGATTCTGCTCATCTGTTCGATAGCAGAAGCGTCTAACTATCAAGGCAAGCTACCCGATGGATGCGACCTCTGATCATTGAGATAGCTTGCCTGTCCGATACAATATTTGATCGTTAAACAGATGGTTCGCTAGAGTTGACTTGTTGACCTTCTAAAGAGCGAATCAATTTAATTCATGAAATGAGTCAACTTGCCTATTTTCGTGCAAATCTAATCTTTGCAATATTAGCAAATTGCTATATTTGCAATACAGATAATCTTGGGAGATATTATTTCAATTAATGTATATTTTTTTTGTCTTATCTGTAGGATTCTCAAACTCATTCCAATTGTAATATCTCCATTATAAATAGGAGATAGAATTCAATGTAAAGGATAAAGTGAAATAAAAATACAATTACTCCGAAGAGGGAAGGGGTGATTGTCGTGGATGTAGGCCATTGTTCTTGCCGAACCATGTAAAATCTCGTTGTCTTGTTTGTTTTGGTCCTGGTAACACCTGTTTTGTGTATGGTTTGTTGTGTCGCTGGTATTGGGCTTGGAGAACCGAGTTGACCAAAATTGAGTGTCAACATCTTTTCGCGCTAAAAGGAGGGCCTAGACTGCGATTTGACAACTTCTTTTTAATACTATTCTCTTTTGTTTCGATTTGCTGAAATGGTCAGGGTCAAGACAACTAGGATTGTTGCGACAAAAGCGGACCAATCGGAGGGCCATCAAGGCCAGGGTCAGGCGACAGGGACGTCTAGTGTAGCCTTGCCTCCGCTTCCCCCACATCAAGCAGCTGCTGGCGGAGACGTTGCCCCAGCCTGGCAGCAGCGTCAGGAAGCGCGTCAAGAGGAGTTAGAGAATACGGTAGCACAATTGGCAGAGGCCATCAAAATCCTGACACAAACCCGGGCCTAGGAGGTTCCCAGAAACACAGACCCTCAACTTCAACACCAGTCGGTAGGTGTCGTGCTTGCTGGAAGAGAAGAGGCCGGCAGGGTAAAAGAACAGCTAGCGGTTTCGGTCCGTTCCTCAAACTTACGCCCGAGAGGGAAAGGACGTTAGGTTCTTGAAGAAGAAGTAGCTCCACCCCCTCCCAATCAGAGAATCAGGGTAAGTCAGGACGGTGATTGCCGTGTGGAGACTGACCGTGGGGATGAAAGAGTTCAACAGCGCAATGGAGAGCGTATACGCCGACAAGAATCACCTCGTGCAGGAAGTCCTCACAAAAGGAATCGATTACGTGAATGAATGTCCCTGGACCGAGGGAGGTCACGAACTCACTTATCGGAAGGCGGGGAGAGTATGAGGAGTTATCGGTCCCCAGCAAACAGAATTGAACGGTGAGACCCAATGGTACAAGAGTTAATGTAGAGGGTTCAGCAATTGAAAACTAGACCCAGGTTCCATGACCCAACAGGGGGACGAGAAGATAGAACTCCATTCTCGAGAGAGATTGAAACATAACTACTGCCACCAAGATTCAAGCTCCCGAGCATCCCGCTTTATGATGGGGATAGTGACCCGTATGATTATCTAGACACTTTCAACGTTCAAATGGATTTGCAGACCTCTAATCCTTTGGTGAAGTGTCGAGTGTTCCCAGCAACACTGGGGAATGTGCCAAGGACATGGTTGAGGAGTCTTCCGGCTTATAGTATAAATAGCTGGGATGAATGCCAAAGAAAGTTTAAGGATCAGTATAAAGCGTTGAAGAAACAGTTCGCGCCAACCTGCCACTTAGCAACTATCTTTCAGAAGCAGGAGGAGACTTTAAGGGATTATATTGCCAGATTTAGGCGTGAGGTAAATAATGTGGAGAATCTCTCTTATGAAAGTATCTTAATTGCGATTTCTACAGGCCTGAGGAAGGATGAAAAACTTTATAAAAGCATCTATAGGAACCCTGTGAAAAGCCTGGGGGAATTTTATGATCATGCGGTAAAAGAGATTTGCTGGGAGGATACTTTCGGGCAGAAGAAGTCCAGCGAGCAGTTCGCACCAAGGAAAAAAGAGGGGTCAGCGTGAAAGTGATCACAAACATCTCTCTAGTAATCAGGTAGCGAAGCGGTCAAAAAATGAGTCCGAAAGAAAGACATCTCCACCAAGAGATCGCTATCAGAATTACAGCGTCCTGACTAATAGACAGGACAGGATATTTGAAGCAGAGAAAAGACAGAAAAACTTTGGGAAGCCAAATCCCACAAATATCCCGAGGAGATTCCAAGATCCGAGGAAATATTGTGCCTACCATAGAGAAAACGGGCACTATACTTCTCAGTGCAGAGAACTAAGGGATACGATAGAGGAACTGATTAGAAGAGGTCGTCTGAGGGAGTATATGGCGCGACCAGAAAATCAGCATCCCCAGCGAGAGCATCAACCAGTACAAGAGCACCCTGACCCATCTCGGCAACCTGCCCAACAACACCCACAACAGATGACTGATCAAGGCCACTTACCTGCTGTGAGGACCATCTTCACTATCCATGGGGGGCCACACATTGTAGGGAGATCCAACAGATCCCAAGAACGCTATGTGCGGGAAGCCAGCCGTATCCTACTAACAGGTTATAGTGGGATGGAAGGACCGACCAAGAAAGCCAGAGTAATTTCAGGTGGCATGATGTTTAATGAAGAAGATGCCCGAGGTGTACATTGGCCTCATAATGACGTGCTAGTCATTAAGGCAAGAATCGGCAATGCTAAAGTAAGGAGGATAATGATGGACACAGGTAGCTCGATGAATGTGATGTACAGAGGTTGTTTCAAACAAATGGGTTTAGCATCTGAGCAGTTGTCACCATCCACTGAACCCCTTTTCGGCTTTACAGGAGATGCAATTGTACCGTTGGGGCAGATCAACTTCCTCTCGCCGTAGGGGATACGGACAGACAAGCTCTTGCGATGGCCCATTTCTTGGTTATTGATTGTCCTTCGGCATATAATGTTATCCTTGGAAGACCGGCTATGAATGACCTAGATATAGCAATATCCACCAGAATGCTCACTATCAAATTTCCCACTCTGAATGGGGTAGGGTATGTCAAAGAAGTACGAGTAGAGGAAGCAGCAGCCCCACCAATCTGAAAGGTAGTGTTATCAGTGTCCTTGACTCGGTCAAGTTCCTCCTTGGAGGCCGCATCGGTAGACCCCACCTTATGACCTCGACGACTACGACCAGACATCTACAAAAGCAACAGGGAAATCAAGTCGCAGAAAGCAGACCAGAACTCAGTATTTAAGAGTACTCCTACTTCCCTAAAAAAGCCAGTCATGCTAGCAAAGGGGTTACCGGGCATAGGAGGAACCTTATTTAACAGATTTCAGGGAACATTGGACAATTTAATGGATTCTTAACCTTACCATGGTGAGGACATCATCAAACAAATTCCAGCAACGAAAGACGTGTATATGTAACTCAAAACAGTTAAACAAATATCTACTCCAGATTCTTTAAGCAAAATCATAACGAAAACGTTTGCAAACAAGAGCTTATGCCTGGACGATCAGATACACGCAAACAACAATCCTAATTAAGTAGATTGAGTAAAAAATACTAGAAGTTACCTTGAGTATAGGGAGTTCCGCCGGTAAAGAAGAAAAAGATGCAGGAAAATAGCGAAGAATGAAAGAAAAATGGAAGCAGTAAAGCGCCTCTCTTCGAAAATGACTAGTGAAAGGCGAAGATGGAGAGACAAGGGGTTTATGTACAGCTGTTGTCTTGAAACCCCAATTGTCATGCTAGAACACCCGAATCGTCGTCAGTAATTCAGTAGTTCAGCGCGAAAATCGTGGTTTCGTCATCATGAGCAGCCATCGAAAAGACGCGCATTCAATGCAAGCATTAATAAACGCGACGCTTGATGTACATAAAATCGACGCCTAGGGAATTGCCGCATGACATAAGCAAAATAACATTTAAAAAGAGACGATGGTCCATGTCTCACCAAAAGAACTCTAAAAATAAGAATGTTGCTTTTAGTACAAAAAAAAAATGTACAAAAAGCAAGGGGACTAGTGTTGTGGGTATTTTGGTATAATGGAAAAGCCCAAGAACGAAGGCCCATTGTACTAGGAAGCCCGGGAAGTACTAGGCAAAATAGTCAAAAGTTAAAGAAAGGAGCATAGTCATTCAGTAATAGGTATACCCGAGCACACCTGATTATGTGATTGATCGCCTTAAAACACCGAGTGTCCAGGATAACTATGCGAAGGTGTGATTGACGGACAAAGCACAAAGATAGTTTGTTCACAGACAAAGGCCTGGTTGGTAAATGCCCTTTAGAAGTCATTGCGGCGATCAGGGATTCTGCTCGTATGCTCGATAGCCAGAGGGATAACTGATTCTCCTCGTCTGTTCGATAGCAGAAGCGTCTAACTATCAAGGCAAGCTTCCCGATGGATGCGACCTCTGATCGTTGAGATAGCTTGCCTGTCTGATACAATATTTGATCGTTAAACAGATGTTTCGCTAGAGTTGACTTGTTGACCTTCTAGAGAACGAAAAAATTTAATTCAGGAAAGGAGTCAACTTGCCTATTTTCGTGCAAATCTAATCTTTGCAATATTGGCAAATTGCTATATTTGCAATACAGATAATCTTGAGAGATATTATTTCAATTAATGTATATTATTTTTTACCTTATCTGTAGGATTCTCAAACTCATTCCAATTGTAATATCTCCATTATAAATAGGAGATAGAATTCAATGTAAAGGACAGAGTAAAATAAAAATACAATTACTCCGAGAAAGAGAAGGGATGATTGTCGTGGATGTAGGCCATTGTTCTTGCCGAACCACGTAAAATCTCGTTTTCTTGTTTGTTTTGGTCCTGGTAACACCTGTTTTGTGTGTGGTTTGTTGTGTCGTAGGTATTGGGCTTGGAGAACCGAGTTGACCAAAATTGAGTGTCAACAACTACTAACACTTAAAAATTCTCTTATTTATTTCTCCAATGTGTAAATTAATACATTTCTCCATGTCATATATATGAATAGTAATATCTTTAGGAGAGGATATTACAATAGTTTTTTTATGAATAGTATTTTCAAATAAATAATGTCGATGTGAATAGTGATTTTCGAAAAATGGATCCCATAAATCAAAAGTTTCAGAATTAGAATTAGTGTTTAAAAAAACTAAAATGAATTGAAAATGAGCTCACCCGAATGAGTTTTATATAATATAAAGTTTATTGGACGAAAATGCCCTTTTGAAAAACAATAGGTATTGATGATTTTACACCCATTTGAATTTTTTTAAAAAGTATGAAATTGAGAGATAATGACGGGCCCCAAACTCTATGGCTACTTCTGTACACTAGGAAGCCCAATGGTAACCCCATGGTAGCTTTCCAGATGATATCTGAATCCAATTGAAAAGTTCCCGTGAAGCTAAACTGTGAACCTTTTCTAAAATTCCTTTATAAACTCTTATACTGTGGAAGTGGTGGAAAATTTTTCGTATTTTTCTCAATTCTTTTACAAAAAAATTCTATAAAAATTTTGACAACATAACAGTTATAATACCAACTATGCCACCCTGCAAGGACAATTATAAAGAGAAATACACTTCTATAATTATCATTTTCTCTACTTCTGGGCCTCAGACCATATCAAAAGCACAAACATAGCCACGATTTTATCTTACTCAAAATCATAAAAATCTGAAATTCAATCTCAAGACATCACTCAAGTATATTGATATTAACTTTTTAATTACAAACCATATAACATAATACTAAAATTAAACACTTTCATAAAAAAATTTACAAACAAAATTTATATTACAATTCATGACTTTTAAATTTCTACATATATGCTTCAAATGAATTCACAGGAATCATCTTCTCTTCTAACCCATCTAATCGCTCATAAGACACTGAACGCCCTATTTATAATACCCTCTTCCAGGATATTATTGTTTGTATGCACGAAGTGAAGAAAGATACAGATATACCCCTTTGGAGAAATAACAAAAAAGACTTTTAAGTATTTAATAGTAAAATTTAAGGTTTATGAAATTTTTGTAAAATTTGGAAATAAGTGTAAATTATTAAAGTTTAGGGATGTAAAAAAAAATGTCAGATATTTTTGAGAGAATACTCTAGAATGTGGCAATTTTGTAATTTTCATAAAGCTTAAGGGTTAAATACAAACTTAATCCACGCCTATAAATAGGTGTGAGTAGGTGGTGTCAGTGAGAGAGACGAGACGAAGGAGAAAGAGAGAGAATGAGAAAGCTCGAAAGAATATGGGAGAAGCTGTCGCCGTCGATCCAGACTGATTCATCCGGTGTGAGAGACGAGCTGCTACCGAAAGGAGAAGAATAGATCTAGAAATTAGATCTGATCTGGAAAAGTGAAGCAGCAGGCGAGCTGGAGAACAAGGTAAGGATCTAAGGCGAGCTCGGTGTAGGTAGCATAGCAAGCTAGGGGAGGTCGCTGAGGCAAAAAAGAGGTCGTTGTAGGCAAGAAGTGAAGTAGCTTGGAAGCAAGTTGTAAGTATGAAAATATTTTAATTACTTTTAATTCATTTAGTAAATATTTTTATTCTCATAAACTATTCTTCTAATTTATAAATGCTTTACATTTTAGTATTCAAATAAATGACTGATTTGAATATGGTATGCATCATATATTGTTTATCTTTATATATAGCATGAGAAAGAAATCGTATTCAATTATAGAAAAATAGAAAAGGTTTTCAAACCTAGTAGACAGCTCGAGACTGTATAGCGTGACTTTCTAGCTTTAGATCTGACCAATATACTCCACAGAGTATGGTATAATATTGGGAGGGATAGTCTAGTTAACATCGGGGGGGATCGAGTCTATCATGCCTGTCGCTCTCTACATTCATGGAGTATTTCTTGATGCACAGTGAGCAATATAGTTATACCACGCATATATGATACGTCTTAATAGCTTTGTCACGATGAGCGATACTAGCCTTGCGTCATGTAACCTTTTCCCCTATGCTGAGCGGAGCTGGTCTGACCGCCTTTGTGGTTTTAGCTTTCTTAGGTGGCCATTAGAGATTTTAGAAAGTTAGCATACCATTACAAACAGATTTTAGAAAGAAAATATTTTTAGAAATAATAAACCATTTTTAATGAATTTTTGAAACTTATAGAAATTTAATAAAAACCACTAATTTTTCGAAGTAAAAATGATTTCAAAGAAAAATGTTTTCAAAAATGTTTTTGGGAGGAAATTTAATAAATGCGTACACACTCATTGGGCTTTATAACTCATTATGTATTTATTTCGAAAACCTCTCTAGGTGCAGGTGCAGGTGATCTAGGTACTAGAGAGCCACGATCAGACTAGGTGGGTCCCGACTGATGGCGCAGCATAACCTTTTGTATAAAATTTACGATTTAGATTTACTCATGTAATTTACATACATTTTTCAGTTTTATAAATAAGTATTGTAGCACTTTTATAAATACATGCATGTTTTAGATATTCACTTTTTATTTTAATATTATATTTAATTATTTGATGCAAGTGAAACGTGATTTTAATAAGTATGATTTATATAGAAGTAGTTAAATAGTTACGAGTTTGCCCCATGATATCTTTTTGAGCCTTATTAGTTGGGCTTCAGAAGAGTCTCGTGGGATACCCGACAGGATCACTGGATTCATTAATAGGAATCTAGGTTAGGTCCTGTCACTGCTCATTTGTACCTGCACCTGGAGGAGGTTTTGGAAACATAAAATGGAAATAATGAGCCAAAAAGCTCAGTGAATGCTCATGGTTTCTATTTAAAAACGTTTCGTCTAAAGTTTACCTCTCATGGAAAAACATTTTCTTTTTTGAAAAGGGTTTATTTCTAAAATAATTTTCTTTTCAAAAACAACAAACTTTTGAAATCTTTTCTTTTAGGCATAATCTTTATAAAACTCAAAACATAATAACTATTGAAATCTTTCTAAAATTTTTTTCTGAAAACTTTCTTTCTAAAAATCTCGTTTCTGAAAAGCATTTTCTTTCTAAAATCTGAACCAATGGAGTTCCCTATAAAATCTAACCACATGACAACTAAACTAACGCCACTACATGTGACAATTTTGACTGCCGAAGCCGCAATCTAAGCCACGTGACGACTATCTAACACCGCTTACCGTGACCAATCTATCTGAGACATCCCCTAGCCACACAATGAAATACTACATTGCAAACATGGAGAGAGACAATACCCCACACTTGTAAAGGGCGACTCAACTCTGGCAGACTTAGTCCACCCGAGGTTAGTAGGACTTGCACTCCCAACAAACTTGCCATACACGATGGGGTATACCGGTCAAATCTAAGTCTGAATCTGAAATCTAATATCTATAATCTTAGATCTGAAAATCTATAATTTGAATCTGATAGGTATGTTATTGGTCTTTGAAAATATTTTCTTTCTAATAATTCTGAATTCAAATATATTTTTTTTATTTTTCAAAGGTGAAATTTATAAAATTTCTATATTAAATTTTTCTAACTTACAAAATATTTGTAAACTAATGAAATCTATTAAATTTTCTTTCAATCTCTAAAACATGTCATCATTTACTAAAATTTGATCTAGATAAATAATAAACATTCATGAAACATTTTGATTTAAACTAAATTACATAAAACGTTTTAAGAACAAGTTTAGCACTCACATGGCTCAATTGTTCCCTATGTCATGCTTCCCTAATTCTCCTTCGATTCTTTTCGTTCGTTTCCACCTATATTATACATTCTAAGTTTAGAATTTAAAATTCAATTCTAATTATAACTTTAACCATCTCAAACACAACATTTTATTAAATTTTACAAGTACAATATTCCATTAAACTTCACAACTCACTCTAACTTTACCATATGTTTTCCATTTTTATTCTAACATAATTCTTCACTTATAAGTTTCACAAAAATTTATCAAAACACAACAAAATTCATGAAACATCATCATCCTTCAATTTGACCGAACCTAGAAGCAATTCATCAAGTATTTTAGCTTAATCTAATTCACATGCTTTCACTCATATAAAACAGTCCATATTTTATACCAAATCAATCATATTTTCTTCACATCATCTCACTATAACATAACCAATATGCATAGCAATATATATATCTCAACATATCATCATACTTCTCACACACCTTAATCACAATTATAATAAAAAAAAATCAATAGCTTTTATCTTTACTAATCACCATCAAAACTCTTTCAAATCACAAAAATTTTTAATCAAACCACTTAACAAGTGTTCATGGATGTCTTGCCTTACTTCTCCACTTGATTAGTGTCTCAAAATCTTGAATTAAATCATGAAAAACTCATCAATATTCAAAGTTGTATCAAATATTGTTTTTGACAGCTTTTACTTAAAATTTTCAATTTAAAACTCAATCTTACCTCTTTTTTTTGGGTTGATTTTTCTAAAAACCTTCCTTGACTTGTTCCTCAACCTTTGATGGCCTAATTACACTTCAAAAATGGTGAAAAACCAGCCTAGATGAGCTGCTGCTGATGGTTCTGCACTCCCCTGATTTTGCCATCCAACACCCCTTTTTATTGTCTAGATTTTTCTCTCTTGTCTTCACTCACACACACACACACACACACACACACACATATATATATATATACTTCAATGGCTTGTAAATTTACCCTTAAACTTTGGTACATAATTACATGCTATGCCCTCATTTTATCTTGACCAATTTGCCCTCCTTTGTTGATATTATTTCATGCATGCCATACTAGTTTTTATAAAATTTCATCTATCACACCATTTAAATTAATCCATTCACGTCAACTCTTTCTTGGAAGCCTTTGATCATAATTTTCATCTTATATCATAGATAAATCATCATGTCACCTTTCGGATTCAAATTCATTTCCAATCCATTTGAAAATTTTACTAAAATCCGATTATAAAAGTCAAAAAATTAAATAACTTTATTAATTCTCTAATGAATGCATTTTAGTATATGTATACACATTGTTTATACAAATTATCCATCTATAGTATGGAATTCGAAAAGAGACATTGCAGATAAGATACCCAATTGAAGTATTACGTGGGAATGACCATGAAATATTTTCAAAAATTATTTAGGCACGAATATGAATTAAATTCATTAAAGGGTAAAGTAGACATTTTTAATTCCAAGCACATATAGTTTATGTGTGAGTATTGCATGGAATGAAAACTAGAAGCATAATCCATATGAAACAAAATGGACCAATGAGAGAATGACACATGGAATCCACTAATTTAACCATTTAGTTGGTATGCAACTAAAATTGGCAAGATTTAGTTAGTTTAATGACTAATTAGTGAATGGACCAATCAAATGCCACTATTTGTAACTAAGGACTTGTTGGACATTATGGAAATAGTTCAAGGGCATTTTGGTCGATTAATGAAAAGACTATATAAAGTGAAAACTAAATAAAACAAACAAAAGAACAAGTGTAAAAGTGAGAGGGGATTTTTGGCCAAGAGAGAGAGACCAATGACAGCAGCTACATTTCATGGTTTTAAGGTCATTTTTGAGTGTTTTCAAGTCATATCAAGGGTGTATACAAGCCTAGGAGTGAAATCCATTAAAATAAATTGATTTCAAGTGATAAGATTCAAGTTTTCATGATTAGTTTGTGTAAATATTTAGATTAATGGTCTTTAATGGATTATTTATAATTTTTATGTAAGGATTTAGAGATTTGAAACTTCAAAACTGTGGGAAAACAAGGCTAGAGGTTCAAGAGCAATTAGTAAGCTTACTAGTGGAGTTGACTTTTTGATTTAAAATTTAAGTTGATGTATTTAGGATACTAATAACTTTGCCATGATATGTGAAGTGATTTGGATGTGTATTTAAGTGTGAAACTTGAAGAAATGTTGGTGTTATGTTGGAGGTAGTGCAAGGCCAAGATGAGTTTTAAATGGTCAAATTTGAGTTCATTTTATTTAAGTGATTTTCATGCATGTAGAGATGTCAAAATGTAAAGTTAGAATGTTGAAATGAGAAGCAAAAGTATGATATATCTACATGCTATGTTTCGGCCATAAGAAGTTAAAAATGATGGACAATTTTTTTTGAATGATTTTATGAGTTATATTAATGATGGAATTAACATAAAATTGAAAGGAAATTCATTGAAATGTCATATAGCTACTCATGGCCAAACTTGGTTTTATTGTTCAATGTGATGTTTTATGAATTTGATTTTATTTTACACCATATTAAATGTGTTTGAGTGTGATTATGATGAAAAAAATTGAATGAGATTGATGATGTAAAAGTTAGTCAAGGTTCAACCACTATAGGATAAAATGGTCCAAAAATGTGTCTAACGCATTGATGTAAAATTTGAACTTAAATTATGGTGTTTTATGTGTTTGAATGTTGAGAAATTCAAATGGAAATTATATGCGAATAATGGAAGTTGTTCGGTTTGAAAAAGGGTATTTTAATATCCTTATGCAGTTAGACGTTTATGCATTGATATATGTATGAGTTCTAAATGAGAATTTTGTTTGTATTAAAGTGTAGGTGGAGGAAAGAATTAAAGAATAGCTTAAATGAGTGATTTGCTAGTTTGGATAGCAACTTATAAGTATGGTTATTTTCAAAAGCTTTTATGAGTTTATCATATAATAATTGATAATTGTAAATATTTATTTTAGTATGCAATTTATCTTGATGAATTGATTAAATTTTAGCATGTTAGCACTTTTAATAGTGTATGTAAGTTTTCTTTAATTTATGTTATAAATGTATATATTTTAGAAGTAATGCAATTTACTTGTAAATGTATATATTTTAGTATGTTTGAATGAAGTACATACATAAAAAGAGATATGTTAAGAATATTTAAAAAGTTTTAGGTTTTCACCTTAGAAAGATAGTAATTTGGTTTTAAATCATATGCATCGAGAAAGAAATACTTCTTAGTTAATTTAATATACATTCATGCCTAGTGCATGAAAGATTTTTAAGTATATTGAAAGGATTTTCAATACCTTTGGTTTACCCTAATTCTCAGTATACCCGACCGAAGTATCGTATGCGTGTATAGTAAGAGGTAGAAAGAGTCACTAACTTGGTGGGTTTTTGAGTCAGTGTATCGCCCTCTACACGTATATGATAGTGTAGATATGCTTGACGTTGGAAGAAAAGAGAGGAGGAATCGTAATACTAGAGTTCCCATATCTACGACTACACATGTAGCATTCCCTAATCTTAAGTGACATGCAGACATACCATTAATAAGGATGAGTTTCCCTAAGTTACCATATAAGAAAAGTTTCAGAAGGAAAATCACGTCATTAAACGTGACGTTTAGGAAACAAGAAAAGTTTGCGCTTATGAAATTTATTACTGGTTTTCGAACAGTTATGATTATATGTTTTATGCAAGTTTTACAGTTTTTAACGGTTAGAAATAAATTATTATCTTTCCAACTTATTTTGGGAGGAGATATATAATTTAAAAACAAATATTATAGTTTAAAATTTTGCACACTCACTGAGTTTAAATACTCACCATTCTTTTTTATGTTTTTGAAAAATCCTCCCCAAGTGCAGGTACGAGTCATCAACCAAAAGAAGCTCTGTCAAACGCGCAGGTGGACTGAGGACACGATGCTATTGCACTGGTCTACTTTTAAAACATCATGTGCATGCTTAACCATTTAAGATTTGATACTCGTTTTGTAAATAGTATTTTGAAAGTTATGTATATACATGTATGTACTTTTGTACTTACGTTTTAAAATCTATGGATATCATGTTTTAGTAAAAATTAAATGATTTTCAAGTTGTCTTTTAAATTAAAAGTATGTTTATGGTTGATTATGAAAAGCAAAAGAGAGCCTGAAGCTCAAAAGTGGAGAACTTTGTTATTTTAGAAGTGTACAGGTTTTCTATCAAGTTTTTGCATGGTGAAATTTTTTAAAAAATAACCGTTGTGCTGCTAAAATTTTTATTAACTCTATTTTACAAATACACTTTTAAAAAAAGAAAAAGTTTTCACCTATTTTTGCTAGAAAAGAAATTTCTAAACAGTTTTTAAAAGGTTTTCAGTAAGAATAAATGGTTTAACTTCACGAAAACTTTTCAGCCGGAACAGATCTCGACTGAAAGGCTACCGTGAAGTTGTCGAGCTGGTTGTCTAGTTGTATAAGGAAGAGGGGCCCGTCAACACAGTTCTATATAATTATGTCCACTTACTTGTTTCTTGGTGTAGAGACATATCAAGAAATACAAAGTAGTGAGTAATCCACAGAAATCACTACAGAAGGCAAAAGATTTCATCTTTTATTTAGTTTTATTATTTTATTTTACTATTTTATAGATCTAGAATTCTTGAGTTTTATAAAAGTTTTGAAACTTATAGTTACGTAAATTCTTAATTTTATCAAAATAATTGTTGTTTTTTTCCTACAATCAACCTCCATATCCTATAAATGATGTTAAATTGTTATACTTTAAATGGAGAAATGTAATTAATATCTAGCATAAAAATATAAATAGCCTCCACGATATTGAATATAAAAAATAATAATAAAGTTATACATTAAATTAAGTTTGCTATAGTCAACTGAATCCAACCCAACCCAACCCACCCCCCCTAAAAAAAAAAAGTAGCGTATAGGTTTTAGATGAGGAAAAATTAAAAATGATAATATAATCATTTTTAATAATTACACAATAGAACTTAAAATTATTACATTTATAAGGAGACGCATATCCACAGGCCACATCTATCACCGTCCTCAAAAGTAAAATAAATATTAAAATTGTATCCATCCCCATTCCAATTTCGTTATAATTGTTTATTCTCATTTCAAGTGAAACGGATGCTTATGGATCTCCATATTCAAGGAAAATTTTGCCATCCCTAGATTGAAGGCAAATAAATAAAAACTTAATCATTATTTGATTATGAAATTTTTTATTTTAAGTTTACTTTTTTGCACTTCTAACAAATCAATAGAGAGAAAAATAAACATAAAATTTCAGTAATACAATTTTTTTATAATTATATGGAGCAAACCCACAACAGAATTTTACGCTAACTAGTTCAATAATCAGAGATTTGAAAAAAATAAATAAATAAAATAGGAATAATCAGAGATAGAAATATATGATGTTTCCATACACTACATTCAACAACGTCAAGGTTTAATACAAAATTCATGGCAGCTTGACAAAAATTTGAGTCGGAGAAACTTGAGTCCAAAATAACAAAAAATAATAATTTCTTAGGAAAATAGCAATACATTTATAATGAAAAATAAATATAACTGGAATACATTTAGCATGTTAATTGAATATCTTGTTCAGTTTCGAGTTCAACTAGTTGTCTTGCTCTTTTTCGACTTGTTTTTGCAGGCGATTCTGCATTTTCTTTGACATTTTGTTGTACATTTCTGTTTGATGAGATGTTTGTTTTCTTAGACCCTGAATATTACTGTGTCATCTGCAAGTGGTATGTTTTGGGATTTTTGGTAGTGATATTGGAGGATGTAATACCATGTGATGTATTATTGTATAGTCATTAGATTTGCACATGCACAGAATTTGCATACTGCTACATGGATAAGCAGCAAAGAAAACATTTTGTTCAAGTGAGGAGCAGACGATGACGCCCACGTTTTTGGCAGCCAGCAATACCATTATGTAATCTGAGGTGGTGTTGGAACCACTTGTAAGCTGCCTACTCACTTCTCATGCTGGACTTGGCTTGTTTAAGTCAGGAATGCCTCATTAGTGAGTGACCTATATTGATTCCAATAAACATCTTGTATAATGGATATTGTACTTCCATATTTTGTTAAAAACCTACCTTAGTTGCTCTCACTCTCTTCCTTGTTGTGTTATTGAGCACATGTATCTACTACTGTTGGTTGGTTCAGGTATTTTATAAGCAAATCTGTAACCAGTTTGTCATTCTGAAATCCTATCTTTGCAGGAAATTTTAATCCCAAACAAGCATATCTGTATCTACCTATCATCTATACAGTCTCACAAATGGTGGCTGATACTGCTTTCTATCGCCCAAGACCATGAATCCTTCAGTCCTCTCATTCTCTCTTTCGGTTTCAACAACTCCTACACAACTGGCCTATTTCTCCACTGTTGTTAGGCTCCATTGCCATCGGCTTTGTAGTCAATACTTGCCACGAATTCACCATTTCAATCACAGCCTTCTTCTCCCCTATTGTCTCAAATTTCAGTCGTTTTAGGTTTACATAGCTTTAGCTTAGTACCAAGCATTTGAAATTTAGATTTACTTTCCTGTTGATCTCAGATCCAACTTTATCTATGGTTTTTCTACATTTTCATTAACTATTGTGTTGTTGTCCCTTATTGACTAGATGTAATATATACTATAGATAGATAGTATATGCATCAATGTACCTGATTTTCTTTTCTGTTCCCTTGTTACTAATTGCCATTGTTTAGTGCGAGTTAATCGCATTGGGTTGGCTTATAGCAGAAATTTGTTTGAAATGGTTCTGTTTACATCATTATGCCTAACCGATACGTTTGTTCAAGTAGAACATTGCTATTCAAGGATTATTAAACAGGATATAAGTATTAGAAGAGATAAGATACGCAAGTTTTGAAAACAATTATATACAACTGTACAACTCACACACAAATGAACATTGGTCAGAATTTACATTTTTATTGTTAGGTGTTTATTGTTGACATTTCTATATGAAGTCTGGCGGAAGTAATCAGACTTGTATAATATATAGATGCAGTAAAGTGAATGGTACACTTCCAAGTATAGTTGAAACTCACAAGACAAAACATCTAGTTTATGTATGATTGGGTACACCTGTCTTGATTATTTGATCCAAAACTGCTTGAACCAACTTTATAATTATAACCATACCTAGTCTTTGTTATCAAGTCCAACTTCTTAGCGGACGCTATTGCTTTGTGTACATAAATTCATGCAAGTCTTGATGCTTCTATCTCATTCTAATTGCTTTACACGTTTATTATCATTTCGTGTGGATGTGGACTGTCACTTATTAATCAGATTAAGCTTTCCGACTGACGCCAACTCATCTTCAATTTGTATGCTTATTATCCTATTATTTAATGTTTTATAAAGCTGATTAGTAGAGTTTGAACTCCGAGGTATGCACATAATTAAAGTTGTACACTAATCTATCTAACTAATACAACTGCATAATAGATCAAAATCAAGTATTTTTTTTTTTTTTTTTGTTAATAATAGGTCAATAATCACGTTGGTTAAAGCACACTAATCCCATGTCTTAGTGCATGGTTCTACATCTCACCCTCTCTTCCACCAAATAATTATGTAGATTATTTTTTTATCTTAAGTGGATCTCTTTCTCACCTATATATGAAGTGTTTCCTCCCGTATGAAAACTATTTTCCGCACTATATCCCAAAGTTATATTTTATTTGATCTAAATTGATCTCTAAAATTATATCAGCCATTAATATATGTATATATATATGTATCATCGTTGTTGTCTTAGTCACGTGACGTAAAAGTGGACCAAGAAGGTAGTTTCAAAAATACAAAAAGTGGACCAACAAGGTGACGTCGACTGTGAATATGAATAAGAAGATGGTGATGCAATTGTCACAACCAAACCATCTGATGGGTCCATGGGAGGTTTTAGAAAATAGAAAAAGACACAGACAAAATAAAAGAAGAAAGAAGGTGGGCAACAAAAGGCACGTGACAGTGCATCCATATCCCCACATCCACGTGTAAGACTTTATTACATAACAAAGTCACATAAATATGGGTATGCCTGTGTCAATGTATCTGTCTCCATATTTTGTGTGGACTCATAACACCACACCATTACATACCGCTGCAGCCGCCCATCTGCGGCGGCGCACTGCCCGTAAACACAAACTCACAACACCAAGCAACCCTACTCCAAAGCAATCTCCTCATACCCACCTAGCAAAAACCTCTCTTTTTATACTTTATCAAAAGTCTCCACCACATTAAACATATCAAGACTCCAACTTTATCATCTCAGCAATCTCATCTCTCCATTTGAGCTCATATCCACTTAGCAAAATCCTTCCTTTTTATACTTTTGTAACTCTCCTTCTCATTAAACATATCAAGACTCCACCTTAAACATCTCAGCAATCTCATCTCTCCATTTGAGCTCATAGACACCTAGCAAAACCCATCCTTTTTATAGTTTTATAACTCTCCCTTCTCATGAAACATATCAAGACTCCACCTTTATCATCTTCCTGTACCTTTTGACTCTTTTTTTTTTTGTTGAGTTTTTAGTTATTATGGCGTTGGTGATGCATCCAAATCCGATTTTCAGGAGTGATTCATTCGGGTACATGAACATGGAGCAGAGCAACAACAACAACAACAACATGGTGACGATGATGGAGAAGAGACAGCTGTTCCTGAGAAGCTACCAGTTCTGTAGAAAAAGGAGTCTAAGTGAGAAAATAAGAGCATCATTAACAAGAGTGAAGAGGGTCATCTGGTTGAGGCTTCGATCAGCTCGTAGAATCCGCAAGTTGGTTTGGTCTAGGCTCCGTTTCAGGTGGGGCTTTAACTTCAGGAGAAGAAGATTTGTGCGTCTTGTCAACAACAACTATTACTACTACCACCACCACAACTCTTCATGTCTCTGTTAGAACTAGAATTCTAGAATACAAACCCACCCATCTTTGTTTTCTTTTTATATGTCATGTGTTACTTTGTCTCTAGACTTGGCAATGGGTGACAAATCTCAATCTGGTTGACAAAATCAGATTCTATATGTGTGTTTTTTTAACTTGATTGTAACAGTTTGATGTTGTGTTTCACATATACAGTTTAATTCTAGTTAATGATCTCCTCAACTGGTTAATCATAAGCTTTTGAGTCCTCCAAGGCTTGTCGGCATCTGAAATTAACTGTTAAAGTGATTCCTTTTGTTATTGGGTAATGAAAATTTATGCAAATTGAGGTAGACAAGTTTGAATGGTAGGAGTCACCGGCCCATTAGTGCGGTGAAAGCACACAGGCCGATATGGTCTCAGATATCCCAGCTCTAGTAATAAAGGTGAGATTTTCTCATATAGATATGAAAGCTGTTTACTCTGATTATTTCCTGAACTTTTCTTAGCATCTAGAAGAAATAATAATAAGTTAGAATCATAGGAGAGAGGGTAGAGGTGTCTGCCAAAGACTAACCTCACAAAGATCAAAGTTTGAATGTAAGAAAGTCTAGTGGGCAGCCGTGACTTGTTGAATTTGACTACGCAACACAAGCAACTACACATACATACATAATACACCATACATTGCCCATCACTTTTTCTTTTCTTTAACATGACACATCGCCATTTCATTCACGGGGTTTTCCATTTTGATTGATTCATTTCAAAGATGGCACGGCACCAACTCATTGGAATTTAGAAATCAAACGTCATGTATAATATTAGGTTGAAAGTGATCCCAAGCTGACTCACCCTCAATCACAAATGATTCTTTCTTATATCACAAATCACTATTATTTTTGAAGTGTATAACAAATGTGCATGAGTGGAGTATCTTCCCAAATCAGATGCTAGCTCATATATATCATTCTGTTGACCTTCACTTGTTTATTATAAACCAAGTTGGGATTCGGAGGATATGTGTGTAAACTTAAAGATTTCACACTACTACATTACTGGCTCACTAGTACACACCAACATTAGAAAAAGGCTGATAGGCGAGACAAGTATTGTTGACAAATTCAACAAAAGGTTCCAAGATCCAAGTATGGACCAAAACCAATAAATTAATAGCAGCAAAGTCAACCAGAGTTAACGGTAATATGAGAAAATATTAAGCAGATCTGTCATCCGGACAGGCACAGGCAGGCAAATGCATTTATTAATCAATAAGTACGAACATGTTTTAATATCAGGACAGCACGAGGCTACACAGCCTTGCGTTGACCAACACAAGCCTTCAACATGCTATTGCAATGCTATAAGTGGCTAGTTCCATAGGCTAGATGATGCATACACACCTATAATACGTAAATATATAAGCTAGAAAAGCTAGAGCAAGGTGCATCTACTTAATTATTAAAAAAAAAAAAGCATGCTAGAAATCATGAAAGGCATGATATGTATTTTAATAGTCTGGATTTACTGTCAAGAGGAGCTAGCAATACAGCCACATTCAACTGTGAACATGTGATAACTTATAATGTAATGTGCTACAATAAAAAGATAACATACAAAACAATAAGCAAACCGTTATTGCAATGTCAATTCGATCAGCGTCTATATGTACAAGTGGCTAGTTCTATATTCTACTCTGTATGCATAGATGCCTGTAAATATGTATAACGCTTGAGAAGTAAGAGAGGTGATTCCTCAGAAATTCCAGCAGTGATTATACAAAAAGAGAAGCCAGCTAAGATATCCAAGTACAAGAGAATGATTATCTAATTAACCTGAAAGAAACCATGAATTGCACAAAGCTTTAATTTTTTCAAAATCATACATCCTTCTTCCAAACAACATCAACGACAAATTCTATAAATGTTCTCTTCTTAAACTGGGAGGCTCATTGACAAGAAAAAAGGTTAACACATATTTGCTAGAAGCATCAAAACTGTACATTCAGAAACATGACACGGTCCTGCATAAGCTACTTTGAATAATCAATTAAGCAATTACCGATGTAATCTCCGACAAAATCTGGATCATGGAACAAAAGTAACCGGCACACTACTTAAGATAAGTTGAAGAAACCCAGAGTAGCAAATACGTTATCAATGAAGTCGTTACTTCAAAACTCCTCAATCCTTTTAGTATGGGTATAGGTGGGATCACAGCTACCATCAAGAATGTTCCCAGCAACCATGAGAAAACAAAAGCTCCAGCCCTGCACCATAGCAACATAGATATGATTACAACTGAACAAATTCAGAATTTCAATAGCAGTGTATTTACAATCAGGACCAGGAATGTTGTAATTATGTATTTAGCATGACATGATGAATCATAGTCTTTATGGATACTCTTGTGTTGGATTATCAGAAAACTTAATAATATACAAATTTCGGGATTAACAAAAGGGTAGGAGTCATTCAAAAATTCTTATATGTTGAAGATTTCAAAAGAAAAATCCCCCAGTATTAGACATCAGGAACCTCATAGAATAAGTTCAATATAGATAAAGTAATGAAACAAATATCAGCAACTTACCCATAAAGGAAAGCTCGAATCTTGCTCTTCAGCCGCTCATGTATGAAATACATGGTAGCAATAAGGGATATGGCTACTTGAAGGGTTGGGCCTTCTTCAGTTGGAAAGAGAACAGTGAGAACCCCAAGTACTACAAACGCAATGGATGTTTTAATGATAATCATAGTAGATGGAGTTTGGAACCTGCTAATGACAGCTTGCACAACACGGGACTGACGGACTTCCCTAACCTTTTTCTTGACATCAATTTTTGGGTTCTTCCTCTCATAAAACTTCTGCATGATTATTTTGTCATGAGCAGACTCAATTGCATCAATACTTGGTTTGTGCCCTGCATATTTCTGTACAAGAAAGTTTCTTGCAGCTTGAATTTCATCTTCAGAAGCCTCTCTGCTTATTCCAAGTCTTTTGTAGGGGTCACGTACATTAATTCTGGGGAAGATAGCTGAATTTGCACAGACAGAGAAGAAGAGAGTCTCAGAGACCAAAATACAAAGATCAATAACAAAATATAGACACATGGGAGGGATTTGAGAGGCAGTTGAACATATTGACATAACAAGCATAATTTGCAAGTGGTTTATAATACCATAACCTTGCACTGAAAATATCAACCTAAAAATTAACCATGAACCTAGAATTACACAACTAGTTAATAAGTCTTAAACCAAATATTACCAGATGACCCATCCGATAAATCACCAAAGGAAGCATCCATTGCACACTTGATCAAGTTAGTTTGTTTTTTCTTGCATCCTTGCCCAAAAACAGCCCAACAACATCTGAATGATTGCTAGAAGTTAATTCACAATCCACATTACAACTATTTACAATTTAACAACCGAGCAGTACCTTTCCAAACGGGGTAACTGAATCTTTTGTTTAGGTTCCCAAGAGCTAGTAAAAGCTGTTATGTGCCTCGATGAACCCAACCCACATGTAGGTATCACAAGACATCTTGAGGGACTACCAGTTAATCCAGACACGGACATCTTTACAACACCTACACTGTTACTGTCACACAGCTACAACAAGGTAACAATTACATGATTATAAACCGGTGGCTGCAACCAACAACAAAAAAAGAATCACTTACATTAAATCAAGAAGACAGTAACATAAATCACTTAACACCGGTCAAAATAAAAATAAAAATAAATAAATAAATAAATAAATAAAAAAATCATCACGGCTACATTAACATTTCGATAGGAATAACATATCTTGGTCATGAGAACAAAAGGGCAATCTTCCAACAATGCTAAAGTTCTTATGACACAAACCATCTAACTTACAAAAACAAACAACTTTGTTCCTTTTCCTTCAATGTAATGCTAGGTCACCGAATAAAAATTCTCAATTTTATATCCAAATAACGTAGCATGTAAGTTGTTAACACCACGTTAATCATCGCATCATCTTAGGAGATATATGATATTAAAATTATATGTTACATCACTTAGATAGGAATTTAGCATTACTCTTTTCATTTTTACACAAAAAGCATGTAAGTTTTCGTCTTACTTCAGCCTGAGGAATTTTCAAACACAGTTCGATGGACTAATTCATTTGAATCACCTTTTACGTTATAGATATATAACCTGAGAATCAAATCACCTATGTAACAAATTTCTTATAGTTTTAAAAGCAAGGGTGACCAATACAGCACTAATGCATCAAACAAAATCCATCCACAATATCTCAAAACTACCAACAATTGATTCTAAACTGCAGAGCAAATTAACATGATTCACTGATTGATTTCTAACCTAGAAGCTTAAAGTTTCAAACTTTTTTCGTTTTAATTGGAATTGGAGACCAGTTTCTCAGTCCAGAATGGAATTTGAAAGAGGAAAAGGTAAAAACATAGCATGAAAAGACAATTATTAGGTCAAATAACACAAAAAATATACAACTTACTCACAGAGACAAGCCACCCATGAAGAGAAGAGACAGAGAGGATTACGGCTGTTCTTATGGGTAGGGTTTTTGTATTGGGGTTTTCGATTTGGGTTATTTCTCCAATTACCCAATTTTGTGAACCATAATTTGAAATATGCCATTTTCGGATAAATATTTTAAAAATTAGATATAGCATTTTTTTTCCCCATTTTTTAAATTCTAGTCACCTATACAATTTTGAAGATTTGTTGAGACAAAATAGTACCGTAATTTTTTTTTTTTTTTTTGGATAACCAAATATATAATAAAACAGCAACCTCCGAAGGGAAAATACAATTAACGTTAACATTACGTCAACACAGCGCCTCCGAAGAGAACAAGACTAAGGAAGCTAGGTTGTGGGTCAAGCGATTCCCATTTCTAGGGACGACAAGACACTTACAAACACCTAGCTCCGCACATAAAGCCTTAACATCATTAACAATGAAACAAGAAACCCCTCTAAAAACATCACTTCAATTAACAACAGAGGCAACATTAACAGAATTCACTTCAACCCACCCAACCCTTAACCCTGCATCACGTGCCAGTCTAAGATATGAGCAAAGCTTGATTCAAACAAAATAGTGCACTAATTAATTCAAACAAAATAGAAAGATTCTAGGGCTATATTACCAATCTAGTCTTCAATATTAATCTAGATTTATTAGAACTAATGTCATGCTAATTTAATTTTTACCAAACAAAAGTCTATTATGATTTGATAGTCAAAAACTCATATTTATTTTGACAATATCCTAAGTTTATCCAGGCAAGTAGTTTAAAGAAAGAAAAAAAAAAAGTCAAAAATTAAAAATTATCAAGTTCTCAATTTTATGAGACTACAAACTAGATTGATTTAATATTGTGACAACAATATAAACCTCTGAAAGCTACCTAAAATTAAATTGAGAATAATATAAAATTTGGTTTAATGATAAAAAAATGTTTATTCAATATGATAATATTTTAAATTTAAATCGCTAAATCATAAATGATATTTAAAACAAAATATGTTAAGAATTTATGTTATAATCTAATGGTTAAAATGTAATGGAAATTTTTTTAAAACAAATTCCCATAAATCTATTAATTATGAGATTTCCTCCCTTTTGGCTTAAGTAAACTCGAAAATTTAGACTACAATAAACAAAATGTCTTTCGCTATCGCCACAGCAAGAAAACGTAAAAACCATGTTAGCAAATTATTCGATGACAATGGAGCAACGATGGAATCTTCCGAAGGGTTAGCTAATCTAGTCAGTAGCTATTTTTTAAAATTATTTACCCCTTTCATGCCAAGTAATGATGCAGTGGAGTTGGCATGTGCACACTTATCTTCCTCTTTAGATGAAGATGCCATCATACGGTTGAGTGTTCCTTTTTTCCATTGAGGAAATCAAATCAGTCATTTTTTTACTTAGGGCCCACGAAAGCTCCAGGAAAGGATGGCATTCATGTTGCATTTTTTCAAAAATTTTGGAACGTTGTTGGACTTGACTGAACGACAGTTTGTCTAACTATTTTAAGAGGGGCCTACTCTATTCAAGAGTTTAATGATATAAATGTTATTCTGATTCTTAAGAAGCAGGATCCACAAACTCTTTGTGATTTTAGACTAATAAGCCTTAGCTCAGTTGTGTATAAGGTGATTACTAAAGTGTTAAGTTGGCTAACCGCTTAAAAGGTGTTCTTCCTTACCTCATTTCTTTGAATCAATCAACTTTTGTTTAGGGTCGTCAAATTTTTGATAACGTGCTTATCTCTTTTAAGATTCTTCACTCTTTGACTCATCGTGTTGTAGGGCGTGTTGGTTGGATGGCAATGAATCTAGATATGAGTAAAGCTTTTGATAAAGTGGAATGGAGTTTTATTGCAAAGGTGTTTACTAAAATGGCCTTTCCAGATCACTTCATCAAATTGATCCTGGATTATGTGACTACCACTTCATCCTCTTTTATTCTCAATGGCGTCAAGATAGGTAGGATCATTCCATCCCGCGGTATTAAACAAGATTGTCCTTCATCACCCTATCTCTTCATTTTATGTGCACAAGCGTTATCTCCGGCTTTCAAGAATGCTGAGAATAATGGTCCTGGGCTTGGCATTAAATGCGCTCATAACAACTCCCTAATTAGTCATCTCTTTTTTGTTGATGAAAGCTTTTTTTTTTTTTTTCACAAAGCTACTATCGCTAATTGTCAAAAAATTATGGATATTCTTACTACAAACAGGTGTGGCTCTGGGCAGTATGTCAACTTTGATAAGTCCTCCTTGTCCTTTAGTCCAAATGTGGATTCGAATATCAAAAAAGAACTTCAAGCTTTATTTGGAGTGGTTGATATCTATACTCAAAATCCATATTTAGGCTTGCCTACTGTTGTTGGCAAAGGTAAAAGAATGACTTTTAATGTGATTAAAGAAAATGTGTGGAACAAATTCAAAGGCTGAAAGAGTCACATCTTTTCTCAAGGTGGGAAAGAAATCTTAATCAAAGTTGTCTAACAAGCAATTCCCACATACCTGATGAGTGTTTTTAAGCTCCCGTTGAGTCTTTGTAAAGAGCTTGGAGCTATAACCTCTAAGTTTTGGTGGAGGTCCAAGGGTGATAAACAAAAGATTAGTTGGGTGTTTTAGGATCACCTTTGTTTACCTAAATCTCAAGGTGGTCTTGGTTTTAAAGATCTCATTTCCTTTAACCAAGCTCTTTTAGCCAAGCAGGCTTGGCATTTGGTGCATTCCTCTAATTTTATGGTTGCTCGTTTATTTAAAGCTAAATATTTCTCTAAAGGTGATTTTTTGTAGACTGTTTTTAGGTAAGGCAGCTCTTATGTCTGGAGTAGTTTATTATAGGGAAGAGAGTTGTTGAAAGCTAGTTTGCAGTGGTAGGTTGGGGATACAAAATCCATTAACACTTTTTTGGATCCTTGGTTGCCTCGTCCTTCCTTTTTCAAACCAATTTCTAGATACTATGATTCCAATCTTATTGTTACAGATTTGATTAGTGTAGAGAGTAGTTCTTGGATCCTAACTTATCTCAATCATTTCTTTCTACCGCCTAATCAAGATTTAATTTTGAGGTTGCCTATTAGTGTGAGGTCATTTGATAACTTTCTACGATGGCATTTTGACAAAAAAGGTGTATATTCAGTGAAAAGTGGTTATCAGCTAGCCATTCACGCTAAATTTGCTAACTCGTCGTCTTCATACTCTGCAGGTCAACATTGGTAGAAAGTTCTTTAGAATCTTAACATTCCTCCAAAATTTAAAATCTTTATTTGGCATGTGTGTAAAGATGCTCTCCTTGTCAAAGTTAATTTGTTGAGAAAGAATATTATGCTTGATATGAGCTGTCATGGTTGTGGAGAAGTTACAAAATCTATCTACCATGCCCTTTTTTTCTTACTCTGTCGTTCAAATGGTTTGGGATGACTGTGAGTTGAGCCAACCTTTGCTTCCTTTTCTTTATCTACCTGTTGATGTGTTTTGGGGTGTTTGGCTTTTGTTGGATAGAGATTGTCTTAAGAAGTTTTGCATGCTTCTGTGGGCGATTTGGTGTAATCGTAATGCGTCCTTGAATTCTGGTAAGGTTAGAAGTTCTTCTGAGCTTGTTGATTAGGTATTGGTTTTACTTCTCGAATTTCAGTCTTCTGTCATTGCTGTTTCTTCTTTGATGCTCGATTCTTCTTCTCTTTCTCTTTACAACTGAATGCCTCCGCCTCTTGGTTGGCTAAAATTGAATTCTAATGTTGCTATTCGGGATGGATTATCGCATGTGGGGTTTGGGCTGGTTATCCAAGATCACTTTGGTTTCATTATTTCTACTATCTTCTTTCTCAAGGTTGGCTTTTTTTCTCCAGCACTTGGAGAGTTATTGGATCTACAAGAGGGTCTTTTATTGGCTAAAAGCCTTGGGTTGCAAATTCAGATTGCTGAGCTTGATGTAGTGAATGCAATCCATGATATAAATTCCGATGTGGTTTATTATGGTGACTCCTCTATAATTATTCAGGATATTAAGGCTTTATATTTGGAAGTTAGTGTTGTAAGGTGTCAAGTCATTCCCAAAGTTAGGAACCGTTTAGCTCATAAGCTAGCTTCCCTTACCTTGTTATCTAATGAGGTCTTCCAATAGTTGAATATCACTGTCAGTTGTATTTTTTCTAGGTTCGTTTTATAAAGTTTCTCTCTCTCTCAAAAAAAAAAAAAAAAAAGAATGATTGATGGAAGTAAATTTAGCAAAACATATATTTCTAATTACTATAATTAGAGTTTGAAGCCATATAAATAAATAAATATATATATATTCTCTATTCATAACCATCAAACTCTCAACCTAGAAAAAATATATATATTATTGAAAAATTTTCTTCTTCATTAACAAATTTGGACTCTCGTACATAATAATATTGGTGATCAAAGTTGATTTTGAAGTGATTGAGAATTAAGTAGATTGTCTTCCTTTTCTTTGATTTTCATTTTATTAATATTATAAGTTTATGGTTTGATAGGCTTATGGTATCATATTTTTAGGTTTTGAGTTAATTAATTTCAAATTTTATGGATTATTTTAGAAGAATTATAGGTTATTAGAAATTATGCTTTCAAATAAATCTGTCAGCTTTGTTTGATCGTTTAAATAAACAAATCAAGATATAAAATCATGGAATTTGGTATGAATGCTCTTTAAGATATTAGGTTATAATCTGAAAAATTTTGTTATCATATGATAAGTTTGTAATTAATTAAGAATTTTTGTTTATCTCTAACTCAGTAAAACAAAAATTTGGACAACATTGAACTAAACTAAAACTCAATTTTTTTGGACATGCATTTAGTGTTATTTTGGTCTCATTAAATTTCTGTAAGAAACATTATGAGCCTCTTTCACACCTTTAAATTAGGACATTTAGGGTTATTCAGTTTTCAAACCAATGTCTGCACATCCTTAGCTTGGATTTGGAGGTTTAACTTAAGAGGTTAACCAAGGCCTTTAAGGCTAGAAATTGTTATGGCATACCCACAAACAACATGTGCGCATGCGCATATAGACACACACATACATATACACTCGTTAATAGAATAATTGGTTTTGATTTATTAAAAATAAAGAAAGTAGACTCCATCAATAGAGGCAGTGTTGATAGTAGTGAATCTTAATGGTATTTAGAGTTAGATTAATTTAGTAAAATATGGTTTGTGTTAAGCTAATGTTAATCTAACATTTATAATTAAGATGATAGGTTGAGATTCAATGTACCTTTGACTAGTCTAAAGTAATTTATAAAGTTATGAATACCTATAAATGTATATAAATTAATGAGTTTCATTATGTGATTTTAGATAGATAAGTAAGATTGTTTTGTAAAGTTATTTTCTTTATTGGGATAAGCAGAAGTGGTAAGTAAACATTATACATTATATTAATATATTATGTGTTCGACTTCAAAATTACTTTGATTGGTCATTTTAAACAATCAAATAAAATCTTAGATTTTTCAACATTATTTTTCATTACATTCTTTTTAAATGATTTTGCATCATCAAATATATATCTTAATATTTGAAAAGTGTAATATGTTCTATCAAAAATATTCATTCATATTTGAAAAGTATGATATGTAATGTAATCGTGATTATAGTAAAAATATTTTGATTCATTTGTCTATAGTTCAATTAATTATATTGGCCTAGACACTAATATTATTAGTGTCATAATTGTATCGTATTGGTCTAAATGAAATATTTAGTGTTGTGCAACATTAATTATATTAGCTCCGTATTAGGATTATAGATGTTGTGATTATGTCGTATTGTCCGGGTCATCAAAATTATGAATAATATTACATGACCGAAGCCACTTCTTATTATTTTTTATTTAATTCATACATAGAATGTTATTCGTTGCTTTTGACTTTGGTTTTAAATATGGAATGAATTTTATATCATAATATTTCATTGGCTTTACTATATTCGCATTTATTTCAATTACCATGAAATTATGACTTTATTCTTATTGTTAAGTTACTTCATAAAATTACGATATTCCCTTTCTATTACATGTTATATCATTGTGTACAATATTTATCCATTGAGTTGATGACTCACTTTTTGTCTTTACTATTTTTACATATTAGTAAGTTTTATTTGTCTTGAGAGATGACTTCAAGTTATTGATATTACTTGCTGGAGGATTTTAGTTTTAGTATTGTGGTTATTTCTCTTGCCATTATTTAAGAAGCATATGAGTTTGCTTTATTCCTTAGAAGTCAAATGTAAGGATTGATTTTGAATGATCATTTATTTGAGTTATTTGAGACTTTTATTAAGATGTTGAGACAAATTTATATTATTGAATTAAATATTTTATGGAATTATTGTGTGTTTTAGTTTTGAAGATTTAAGTGGTTAATTAAACATTTCATTATATTGGTTTTTATGTCAAACTAAGGTGTTGTGTATAAATTTATGTAAAAACTATAAGTATAATCATTAAGAACTTGTGTCATATTTTGTTAGTGTAAGAAAAACAGTGTTATATTCGTTGTTATTAGACTAAAAATCCTAAATTATCAAGTAAGAGCCCAACTAATGATGTAAAACTCTCTTACAATTCTTGTAACCATTACTCCACAATAATTCTTAAATCAAATAACTAATTAGTAGACAATTTGAAGGTAATACGTAGAAATGAATTGGTATTAATTATTCCTCGAGTAAATGATTTTAAAACTTAAATATGCAATTGCAATCTTAACTTGTATGTATAACTGGCATGTTGTTATTCTACTTGGATATACAACACATGCAGCCCTCGCTTACATGAAATAAACTCCATTGCTCAAAAACTTGTATGATCACAATAATCAACAAACACCAAGGAAACAAACATCGTCATTTTATCAAGTTTGTGATTGCTTCTTTGCTGCTGATAGATTTGCAAGTTTTTCCTAATAATTTAATGACAAGTTTTGTCTTCCTGTTTCAATGCATGTCTTACAGGCAACAAGCGTCATTACTTTATCATCTACATTCTCCATACAGCAGAAATATCTAGTTTGAAGATTCATGTACATTTTAATGGACACTATAGGGTTCATGTATCAGCTGCTCTGTGAGATTTTGGACTATTTACACATGATAAATTCTGCACTCAGCCGTCAAAAGTGTACTACTCTAGATTAAACAACATACTTAATGATTTATAAATAACAAGTGCTATCTGTTTACTTTGCATAGATTAGAAAGTAGCAAGACAGTTAAGAGGCCTTGACCATTTCATGTCTTTTAGCTGGTAAAAGATTCACAAACCTGACTTGATTGTCAACTAATCTTTCTCTCAAGCATTAAACAAGTAGATCTGCTTTTGGGGTTAATGATTATAACCACATACCAGGTCTCTCTTTTGCAAATGATTGGTTTTGATTTGTAAATCCTAACATGACCATCAAATCATTGCACATGCCTCCTATATTCCTTTGTCCATTAACTAATCCCACAAACTTGCACAAAAGAGAGTGTTTACATACTTATATTACTCACATCTTTGTCCTATGTGCAGAAAACAAAGTAGAATTAGAGAATATAAGTCCCTCTCTCTTCCTAAAATTCAAAGTGTACATGGTTATAATATTGTGCTAGCCATGTGTTGGAAGGGAATATAGACATATATATCAAATCTAATCTCCATCACTTTCTGCAGGCACCTGTATATGCACACCCACTACCACTATAGAACTACCTCATTCTACTTATTGTATACATATAGTACTTATCTTCTCCGCTTAATGCATTTAGATTGATTTGAAGCCAGTAGTACCCCTTCTTCTCTTCATTTCTTCCACAATGCTGCAAGATATCATTGGGGATCGACGAGTGAGATATCGCTATGAGAAGCTAAATGATGATGATGAAGAAAAGGGGGCAGCAGCGAGGCCTAGAGGTAGAAGGTGTTGGGTGAGGAAAATGAATGGAGGGCTAAAGGGTCTTCGGTTATCGCGCTCTAGGAAACTTACATTGAAGGTATTGCCTGTCATGGTATGGCCAAGCAAGATTGTGAGGATGTATGCTGATATGTTGGAGAGATTGAAAATGGATGGTTTGTGTCCCAATATCATCTTTTCCACTCAATGGGGACTTCCAGTTTTAGCTCATCCATCTCTCAAATGCAGAAGAAATTGCTTTTAAGTAGTCATATTCTATTTTTTTATCTTCAGCTTTATTATGTAATTGCTAACATGTAATGTAATTCCCAATGAATCTGATCATATCTTACCAGCTTCATTGCTAGTTTGCATCTCTTAATCAAGAACATGGTAATTTCTTCTATTCTTCTTTTACCTTCATTAATTTCTACTGTGAGCCATTAGCAATGAGTTGGGCCAAGTACAGCTTGATTAAAATTATGTCTCTTACAATATGTATGAGACCTGACTGCTCTGATTTACTTAAGAGACAAGCAATCTTGAACAAGATCCCAGTTCCAAGAATGTTTTCACATGTTGTATTAAAATCATTTCTAGTACTGTTCTGCAATTCTTCTAAATTAGTTTCAACAGGTAGTTTCCAATCAAGGTTTTAATTACCATACCACAGCTAAGTATTAAGTTCCTTTACTTTCCATGTAATTGATGACTTTTAGTTGCATCCCCGGAATCAGGGTCCTACTGCAAAATTAAATCAGAACAATTTGACATGTGAGAGCTAATAGTAACATTAACATGCAATTACCTTTCATAAATATGCAGAGTAAGTTTAGATTAGTTAGTGCAATGATTGTTAATCAGAAGAAAATTCAAACCACATCCCTCATCATCTTCTGATTATAATATTATTTTAAAGTAAAATCAAAAGCACGGCCCCCTCTCTCTCTCTATCTATATATATATATATATATATAATAGAACCGAAAGAGGATACTAAAAACAAAAAAATTGGTATTTTTAAATCATACCGAGCGCAAGATTAGTCAATAATACAACTGTTCTTTGCAGCTTTAGTAATCTAAAATCGCAACCTAACAAATAAGTGAGCAGCGGGCAAAGTGAGTTTGCTTCGATGATTGGTGCCCCTTACGCTGGAAATCAAGATAGTAATCATGAAAGATCACAAAATAATTGAAGATAATCAAATTGATTCTTGGGGGCAAATGAGCTTTATTGGAGACTTATTTGAGCAATTGGATGATAATTAGTGATTTATTTGAGCAATTGGATGATAATTAGTGTCACTAATTATCATCCAATTGCTCAAATAAGTCTCCGTTAAAACCCATTTGCCTTCAAGAATCAACTCAATTATCTTCAATTGAGCACTAATTATCACCCAAGTACTCAGATATGTCTCCAATAAAGCTCATTTGTCTTTGAAAATCAACCCAATTATTTTCAATTTTTTCCTTGTTCTCCGTGATTGCTACCTTAATTTTCATCACCTTATCTTATCTAAGGTCTTGGTTCGATTCGCATATCTCTTACTAATAAGTGGATAGTTTTTTCTCTCTATATGGGTAGTTCTCTCTCATTTATGAAAGTAAAAATCTGAATCGTACTTTAAAGTTTTATCTCAGTTGATCTTGATAGTGTTATGACGGATGTCAGTAATTAAATATATATATATATATATATTAATAAGTGAGTGGTGGAATAATTAAACTAAGAATCCTGTGGCAGGAATGCGCGTTTTGGTCATGGATGATTTTATAAATAAAGTGGCAGTTGCAAAGGGAATCAACATGGACAACTCCTTCATTATAATAAATATATTATATGGTTTGACAAGGATTGATATCAAATAAAGGTGGATATATAAAGGTTATATGATATCAAATAAAGGTGATCATGATTGAAATATCGCTGTAAAGGAGCTGAAGAGCTAGCTACTACTTGCTTTCCAACCTATACATGTAGACTCCATGCATGATATATGCATCACACGCAGTTTCCAAGACCCTTCTCATGTATGATATGACTTGTCTCCTCTTTCCATGGATATAAGCATAGAAGCAGCAGAGATGGTTTTAAGCATTTGATTTGTCAAACCAAAGAATTAGCCAGAGATGTCATTTTCTGTCCACCTAATAGGATGATATGCATGATAATGATGATGGTGATGTTGATGATAACTCAATGTAGAATGATCAAGTTGCATGCATTGAAGGCGTACAGTAAGATGATGTGGTGGGCGGTGGTACCTTGCACTAGCAGGAGGAGGAAGAGGAGGTGTTTTAGGACGGAATCAAGGAAGGGTATTGAAGAAATTCTAAAGACAAAGCTTGCAACCATAATCGAGGAAGAGCCTGCAGAGATGTGTAGTGACCAGGAGACTCCATCTCTAGCACCACTCCATCTCTAGCACCACCACCGCCACCTACACAACAAGCACAACATAGGTTGGCTGTGAAGGGAAAGGCCAAATTTGATTCTGATTGGTGGTGGTCAAATTCAGCCTCAAAGACTCTTTATCAGCTTTTCATAAACGGGTTTGACCTCCATAGGTAGCTTTCATGGCTATACTCACCTAGCCTCTTTATGTATATTTATTACCCTTAATTAAGTCACCTTTTCTGTAATGATCTATTCTTATTATTAATCTTATAATCATATTTCCATTATGATAAATGTATATTTGTTACCCTTATTATGATCAGTTCGTATTGATTTGAAAAGTAACATTTTAACTAATTGAATGGCAACTCCTCACTCTAATTCATGACGTGCTTGCATCTATATAAGAGTTTCACTAAGTTACTAGTTGAGTAAGGTTACCCATTAATTTCAAGTTTTAGATTGGTTATAAAAGTAATTATTAAAAAATATTTAAGAGTTGTTATTAATACGTAACCTTATCTAACCAGTAACGTAATCAAATCCTCTATTTAAATAGTTCAATATAATATCAAAACTTATGATTTTACACCATTATAATAAATTTGAACATTGGAGAAGTGAAGCATGATTCAAACTTATGATCTTATAAATGTGAGTAGTGTAATACTAAATCGTATTCTATTACAAGATATAGCGAGATAGTAAAAAATATACTAAACCAATAGTTAGATTTTTATTGAGATTAAATATTATATATATGTGGTCTGAAAAGTCATTTTCATAATACTAAAATATAATTACTCCCATAATAATGAAATAAATCTTTTTAGACATACTAATAAATTTGTACAATAAAACTTCAGTATCTATAATGAATTGAGAGCTATTTACTTTCACAATAATAAGAAAACATATACTAGTAAATACATATTTATATATATATGATAAAACTTAAATCCATATTATTAGTAGCATAATTGTAGCTGTGGAAGTCTATCTCGATGAAAATCAATATAGTAATTATGAAAGATAATGAGATAATTGGACAATACGGTAATGGAAGATAATTGAGCTGATTTCTTTGAGATTTAATAGATCTTATGCATTTAATGCATATATTACAAACATTAAATTTAAGTGACCTTCTAAATCTCTATGGTTCAATAGAGTTGACATCATAGCTACTTAAAATAGTACTACAGTAAGGAAGTGAGTTGGGCCTTAATAACAAAATGTACAGAAAGCATTTGGGCCTGACAAGTTGACAAGTCTCCCACCACACAATGACAGGTTGACAACAAGGCAGCTATGCAACACCAGCCACCGTTTAGTCACACACGTGGCGTCTCACTTGTCGTGTTTCATGTCGCTATTTATTTACCAAAAAACACGAGAATGATGATTTTATTTCAATTCGACTTGGTAGCGGTTACTGTGGTTGAGAGAATCTTGAGTTTGGAGAAACGATAACTTAAAAAAATAAAAACGAAGGAAAGAAGTAAGTCCTCTCCTCTCTCTGCCTGGATTTTGACAAACAGCGGCAACTTGGGAATTGTTCCTGCTCCCTCAACAAACTATCATCAAAATCTCCAATTCGAAGAGGGTTCTTCTTTGTTTCTCAATCCAATCAATGATCCCCTTTTCCTTCATCGGATAAAGTTTGTGTAAACATAACCCGTTCATGTCCCACTCTGATAACCAAGTATTGCAAGTTGCTGGCTTTGATGATGATGATGATGATGAGGAAGTTGGTGGTGGTGGTGGTGGGGTCCGTGGCAATCATGAAGAGAAGGAGAGGAAGAAGAAGAAGCAGAGAGGGTTTGATTGTACAAGGAATATCAGAAGAGCAAAGCAAGTGGTCCTCTCTAACCTCAAACAAAAACCAAAACCCCACCAAAGCAATCTTCTGTCTTCTTCTTCTGCAACTACTGCAAATGCTGCTCCTTCAGGTACCACTACGAAAGGTTGCTGCTTTTGTTTCAAGAAACCCCTCACTTTGGACTCGCCTGTTGATGAGTCTCTTTGTAGTGACCCCAATGACCCCAACGACCCCAACTTCTCTTTTGATATGTTGAAGTCCTTGATTGAGAACAATGATTTTTACTCCAAAGAATCCAATCCCCATCTCCATGTCTCTCCTGATTGACTTCTGCTTGTCTACAGTTTTTTTTTTTTGTTGTTTGCTTGGGGGAACCAAACAAACAAGAAAGGTCATTGCTTTCAAGACACCATTGTAGATTGAGTAATTGTATTTACATTTCTTTGGATTGTGCTATGAACATTGGACCATGATATGCTTGCCAAGAAGTTGCAACCTTGGCTTCTACCAATTGCTCATGAAGCTTCATTGCAAGTGTGTGCTTATGCAAGTGAAGTGAAGGGAAGACTAGTTTGATCCACTGCAAGAGTCAAGCAGGTTTCCCAAACCCTTTTTTATTTTTTTAAACACTTCAAATTGTAGAGAAGAGAAACATTTTTGCTTGATTGATTCATATTCATATTCTTGAACATATTGTTCTAGTGAATACCGTATATCTGTCCTTATTTTTATTATTAAACACATAATTGAGAGTTCTGTTAGTAGACTAGGAATTGTGTGAGCCTGCTAAAGTTCCACAATTAGAATCGTCTCTTATTATTTTCTGTATGATGCATGGAATGTGTTGCATTGACTGAGGTTCTGAGAAACAATATTGATGGTGTTACACAAGAATTAGTGCTCATCTAACATGCCAGTCGAAAACTTGAAAAACTAAGAGAAAGTAGAATTTGGTACCTAAAGGTCATGGAATTGAAAAAACTTCAACTTTTTTCTTTCAGTTTTCACTAATTATTTTCATGAATCAGAATGGATTTAATATGAATACAGATGAATTTCAGGCAAATGCATTTTCTAATTTTAAGACATAATTTTAAGCTTTATAGCAGTCAGTGAGCTTTGCAGACAGATACTGATATTCTGCTCATGGATTGGATTTGTAATTTTGCATGCTTTTTGTGACTCAGGAACTGTGGTTTTGGTGCATTAACCTTCTTGTATTCTTGATTTTTACAGGGCTGTGACTATGGATAGCCCATCTTTCTGAATATCCCGAGAAAGATGTCTGTTATAAACCATTATTCATTGAAATGAAGTTCTTAAGTTAACTAATGACATGTATTGCTATTTTGCAAGTTAGATGGTATAACGTTTCACTGTAGCCTGATCAGTTTCATATTGCAGGTTCAGGCTAATGCAATTCTTCACGGTAAGCTGATCAATTTCTTATTGTGAAGCTGATAGCAGGGTAAGGCTGCTTCGATTGATAATATTCAAGGAATGGTGTGATGACATATTTTGCTACTTGCTTGTATTGTGAGATACATTTTGTCTAGGCTTCCTGTTAAAATCTAACAAATACCCGTAACTGAGAGAGTTTGCTGATAGTTCTTTGCAAATGTTTCGTGATCTCAAATTTACTACCTTCCGTAGAACTTTTAAATCTCTAAGACTGCGTGATATTGAGCGAGCAAGCACCTCCCAGTGATATAAACTTCGTCTTCCCAGAATTATTTGTGAAGAAAATCGTAAGCCTCCCTTAATTTTTGATTTGATCACCAATCTTTGATTGTCAATTCTGTGTAGAATGTGTTTTATATCAAAACCATGAGCTCCTGCTACATTCTTAATAAGAGCGTCCTAAACCATGTGATATTATGGTCCAGAATATGCAAGAGCATATATTCTTTGCTATTCTCGCAGCAGTCTAGGCAGCATATTCCTAGTGCTTGTGCAACTCTTTATAGTTCCTCTTTATGCAAAGTGTAAATTACATTTGCAATTGTGGACTCACACCATCACTATTAATATAGAATCAGGTTCTACTCCTAATTACTATCACCTGTGTACATACCTCTGATAGCTATGCTGGAGATGGTATGTTAAATTGCTCTAGGCGATGAGTATGTCAGCACCTGCAAGAAGTACATTCCAAATATCCCTTCTGTAATATAAAGAAAATGGATATATGTATATATATATATAAAAGCTCTCTTTATCAATGTCCACTAGCCAGAATCAGTAAATAGCTGACAGCTGACCAGAAATTAGCAATTATTTGCGAACATGCATGTGTGGCATCAATTTTGCTTTTACGTGGAGACAAAGCCAGGCATCTAGAAACATGACTTGGAATATATGTTCAGTTGATGATAAGATATTATTCCAAGTCCTAATGATCAAAGGTGAAAGGTATCAGTTCTTAATTGTGTACCAAATACAGCACAAAATATTGATGTGGAGAATCCGTAGAAGCAAGGTTGTTGAACTGCATATGATGGTGGCTATGCAATGTCTATTAGTTCAAATTCCATAACAAATATGGCACAACTTATTGCACCTAACAATCGTTCAAGTGCTTTCAAGGACTTGTTACAGAGTTCTCGATTGGGACAACGCTAGCCAGAGCAGAAGAGGACTAAATTCCACGGACATATCACATGCCAATCAGTGATATAGAAACTATAAAGTAGGAAACCAAGAAGTTAGTAGTCACCAATCCTGCAACTACCATTCCTTTCGAGGTTTTGATTAAATATGGATGCAGACATTCAATTTCAGCAAACATGACTGGCTTTTTTATATAGTTTAAAATAAGTGTGCCTGCATGGTCTAAACCAGAGTAAAATCTGCCGCATCCCATCAAGTTAATAAGTGAGATGAGGCCTTAATTCTTTATAAGTAGAGATATATAAAATGTTGTTACCTTGTGGATTAGAAGACTATCGGAACCTATTGATTGAAATTGATCATTGGTAGCACACAATCTGGAAGAGATAAGGGCAATTTCTATTAAGAGGATATTCATAAATCACACCTTATGCTTTAATGGATAGATGGTAGGATTTGAACTTTTAATCTCTTTTGATCAGGTTAAATACTTCATCACTCCTATTTTATAGCAGATATATTTAATATTGATGTGAAGTTTAAAGCGGGCAGTATCCGTATAATGAATTGGACTGAAGAAATGGTTAGTGGGCTCAAAAATGACCCATAAATATTGGAGACTGACAAGCCATCCGTCCCAAAGGGATAAAGAGATAAACTTGAGAGACCCTGGCCTACACCCATGTCATGTGTAAAAGCCAAAGGTAAGAGGTATGGGCAAAAATATGAATTGGTTGGCATGTGTCAGAGAGCAAGCTCTATGCTGCGCTACACGTGACTACCATAACTCAATCTCCTGTTTCATCTGCCGCTTTTTTCTTTTTAGCAGTTTCACTACTTGAATCCCATGCCACCATCTTGAACTTTGAGGTCACCCCATTCAAACACTCGACTTCACTTTATCCTAAAAATCTGTCGCCTATTTTATGATACGATCATTATCATGACATATGTATAATCTTTTAAAGATTAATAAGATTTCAAAAAATTAACATGGACCATATTAGAGGATTATGGGACCTAATTATCAGACATTAGTCGTATGATTTCAACATTTTCTCATAAATTAGAAATATTTACTCTTATAATTAAAAGAGAAAAATATTCACATAGGTTTCAAAATATATTTAATGTGTGTTTGGATTTACTTCTACTTATGAAGTAATCACTTACTACGTAATAAAAAGTAAATAATATCATTATTTTAATAATAATGATTGTCAAAACTTGCTTTAATCATATAGAATTATTATAAAATAAGAGTATTATTGACTTTTTATTATAAAATAAGTCATTATTTTATACATAGAAATATATATATTTTTTGAAATCGTGTTAATTCTTACAAAATTATATATAGATATATGTAACGGGAATGATTTTATTATAAAATAAGAGAGACATTTTTGGGACAAAATGAAGCCGAGTGTTTGAATCGGCGACCGCAATATCGGGATGGTGACATGAGATTCAAGTAGTGAAACTGCCAATAAATAAATAAATATTCCACTACTTAGTAAATGGACAGTTGCCCAACTAGTTCTACCATCACATTTTTCAGTGATTCACAAAGTCACAACTTGCAGAAAACATGCATATTAAAGAGACAGTGGGAGAGAGAGAGAGGGCGAATCAAAATCAGTTAACATGCTATTTATAGAAGTGATTAAACTTGCTTTATTATCCTTCTGGGAAAGTGGGAGGAGCCGTACAACTGCTTTGTATTGTAATAATATAAATAAATATTGCAACACGGGGACGATAAGTTCATACTCATTATAACAACTATGCAACTATATAAAGATTATTTATCCGGATCATATCATCGTAGTTCTGCTAATTTGGTTTTGATTTTCTCGTGAACTTGTCTTGGTTGCTAAAAAAAAAAAAAAAACCAAGGATGCAACTGTATCCACGAACATAATGTGTATTTCTCTTTATATCTGTATCAATAACATTGAACAAATGAATATTTTAACATAAAGACGGGAATGCTAATGCCCCCCAGACAAAACACAAACCCACCCCATCACGATATCCAACTTTAAACATATTTTAATGATATCATTATTACCATGGTGGTCCCCTGTAAGTGGTTAACTGTTTCAAGAACAAGCTGCTCTCTCAGCACTGAAGACACGCAACACTTCTTCCACTACTACGCGGTGTCCAAATTTTCTACTTTTTGTTATATTTTTTATTTTTTTAATTTTCTAGTCTCTTGCAAACTGAGACATGACGGGAATTTGTCGGCTTGTAACTCCAAATGGGCTGCCTTGTTGCTGGGATCCTCGTTTTTCAAGCTTTAACAGGACTGGATCTTAGTTAACCTCACTTGTTCTTCTTCTTCGGCTGCTGCTTTTCTCTGCTGCTTTTCTCAGCTCCACAAGGTTCCAACCTGCCCTTTTCATGCTTTTTAAGATTAATGACTATATGGGGTTTGTGGGTTCTTTTTGCTTTTACCAAGTTTTCATTTTTAGAGGTTGTTGTTTGGTCTTAGTTTCGAGTGTTAGTTTTGTAGTGAACCATTTTCAATGACTGTTTAATGGGTACCCTTTAAATGTTTGATCATAGTTAGTTTTAGTTTCATGGTATGTTGTTTAATGTTCTGCTCTCAGAATTGGTTGTTGTTGATACTGTTTAGCATGATATGAAGCATAGAAAATGTTGTGTTTCGCACACATAGGCATGCTTGTGGGAAATTAGCTACTGGTTTTATGTTATATGTGAGCAGACCAAACCAAGGTTTCTTTGTTACTAAGTTTTCTTGTCTTTGAATTCTACATGTGCCTTTTTTGACATTTTTGTCAGCATATATTGGAGTTATGTAAACTCTGCTGTTGTTATCATTAGTGTTAGTACTGGTGCTGGTATGATCATGAGAATGGCTAACATGAGTATAATCATTTATGTTATGGAATCAATTTTATCACTTGTTTGAATTCATTTGAACTCTTTATTTTTCCATTTCGGTTTCTTGCACCGAATTTAGGTGAAAATGTCTACTTCAAGGCCAAGCCACTCATCCAGCAATTCAGGTAGGTCAAGACACAGTGCTAGAGTTATTGCTCAGACCACTGTAGATGCAAAAATCAATGCTGACTTTGAGTCGTCGGGTAGTTCCTTTGACTACTCAAATTCAGTGCGAGTTACCAGCTCAGCCGGTGGAGATCAACAACCTAGATCGGACAAGGTGACCACAGCGTATCTCCATCACATACAGAAAGGCAAGCAGATCCAGCCGTTTGGGTGCTTGCTAGCCTTAGATGAGAAGACTTTCAAGGTCGTTGCATACAGCGAGAATGCCCCAGAAATGTTGACAATGGTTAGTCATGCAGTTCCGAGTGTGGGAGACCACCCGGTTCTGGGCATTGGAACTGACATAAGGACTATCTTCACTGCCTCCAGCGCCTCTGCATTGCAAAAGGCTCTAGGATTTGGAGAGGTTTCTCTGTTGAATCCCATTTTGGTCCATTGCAAGACTTCTGGGAAGCCTTTTTATGCAATTGTTCACCGGGTAACAGGTAGCTTGATCGTTGATTTTGAACCTGTGAAGCCTTACGAAGTTCCCATGACTGCTGCTGGGGCCCTGCAGTCATACAAACTTGCAGCCAAAGCAATAACCCGGTTGCAGTCTTCGCCTAGTGGAAGCATGGGGAGGCTTTGTGATACTATGGTTCAGGAGGTGTTTGAACTCACAGGTTATGATAGGGTCATGACCTATAAGTTTCACGATGATGATCATGGCGAAGTGATCTCTGAGATTACAAAGCCAGGCCTGGAGCCGTATTTGGGTCTGCATTATCCAGCCACTGACATTCCTCAGGCTGCACGGTTTCTATTTATGAAGAATAAGGTCCGGATAATTGTGGATTGTCATGCAAAACACGTCAAGGTGCTTCAAGATGAGAAACTCCCTGTTGATCTGACGTTGTGTGGCTCAACCTTAAGAGCCCCTCACACTTGCCATTTACAATATATGGAGAACATGAATTCTATTGCTTCTCTAGTAATGGCAGTTGTAGTTAATGACGGAGATGAAGAGGGTGACAGCCCTAATTCTGCACCACCACTGAAACAAAAGAGACTTTGGGGTTTAGTGGTCTGCCATAACACAACCCCAAGGTTTGTCCCTTTCCCTCTGAGGTATGCCTGTGAGTTCCTGGCTCAAGTATTTGCCATACATGTCAATAAAGAGTTGGAGTTGGAGAATCAAATTATTGAGAAGAATATCCTGCGTACTCAGACACTCTTGTGCGATATGCTCATGAGGGATGCACCCTTGGGTATAGTGTCACAGAGTCCAAATATTATGGATCTTGTCAAATGTGATGGGGCTGCCTTATTATACAATAACAAGATATGGAGATTGGGAGTGACTCCAAGCGAGTTCCAGCTACAAGATATAGCCTCATGGCTTTTTGAATACCATATGGATTCAACAGGTTTGAGTACGGATAGCTTGTATGATGCAGGTTTCCCAGGGGCACTGGCTCTTGGTGATGTAGTCTGTGGAATGGCAGCTGTGAGGATTAGTTCCAAGGACGTAATTTTCTGGTTCCGGTCCCACACTGCCTCTGCAATTCGATGGGGTGGTGCAAAGCACGAACCTGGTGAGAAGGATGATGGTAGGAAGATGCACCCAAGATCATCGTTCAAGGCTTTCCTTGAAGTTGTTAAGACAAGGAGCTTGCCTTGGAAGGACTATGAAATGGATGCAATCCATTCTTTGCAGCTTATATTGAGAAATGCATTCAAGGATGTGGAAACTGAGGATGTAAACAACAAATCAATCCATTCGAAGCTCAATGACCTCAAGTTAGAAGGGATGAAAGAGCTTGAAGCAGTGACAAGTGAGATGGTCCGCCTTATTGAAACAGCTACAGTACCAATTCTGGCAGTCGATGTCGATGGGCTGGTTAATGGATGGAATACAAAAATAGCTGAATTAACTGGTCTTCCTGTTGATAAAGCAATAGGAAAGCATTTCCTCTCACTTGTGGAAGATTCTTCAGTTGACATAGTCAGAAAGATGTTACACTTGGCATTGCAGGGTATATCATATTTCAGTATTTTCACTTTCACAATACTCAATTTATTTAGTCTTTGTAGCTATGGACATGTGCGTAAGCCTAGTGTATACATTGCCTATTAATGTGTTTATGATCTTATTTGATATTGCCATGCATGTGCATATATAAGGAAGATTGAGATACCTTACTGGTACATTTAGTCCCATATTGTAACTTGGAATAGTGTAATTCAATTTACATTTCCTAAAATTTGTGACATATTGTTAACGTTGTTCTTTTTCTACTGCTTCTGATCAGGCCATGAGGAGAAGGACGTCGAATTTGAGATCAAAACGCATGGGTGTAGGAGTGATGCTGGCCCCATCAGTTTAATAGTGAATGCCTGTGCAAGCAGAGACCTTCATGAAAATGTTGTTGGAGTTTGTTTTGTGGCACAAGATATCACTGGTCAGAAGACAGTCATGGACAAATTCACCCGGATTGAAGGTGATTACAAAGCAATTGTGCAAAATCCCAACCCATTGATACCCCCCATATTTGGTGTGGATGAGTTTGGATGGTGCTCAGAGTGGAATCCGGCAATGGCAAAATTAACTGGGTGGAAACGAGAAGAAGTAGTGGACAAATTGCTTTTAGCAGAGGTTTTTGGTACCAATATGGCATGCTGTCGGCTCAAGAATCAAGAGTGTTTTGTAAATCTTGGCATTGTACTAAATAATGCCATGTCTGGTCAGGATCCTGAAAAGGTTCCCTTTGGTTTCTTTGCCCGGAATGGAAAGTACGTGGACTGCTTGTTGTGCTTGAGTAAGAAATTGGACGGAGAGGGAGCAATCACTGGTGTCTTCTGCTTCTTGCAGCTTGCCAGCCATGAATTGCAACAGGCTCTTCATATCCAGCGATTGTCCGAGCAAACTGCCGTCAAGAGATTGAAAGCACTGGCTTATATCAAACGGCAGATAAGGAATCCTCTCTCTGGTATTATATTTTCTCGGAAAATGTTGGAGGGCACTGAGCTAGGAGTAGAACAGAAACAGCTTTTGCATACCAGTGCACAATGCCAGCGCCAGCTTAATAAGATTCTTGATGACTCGGACCTTGATAGCATCATTGATGGGTAAGATAAACTCCAATATAGATAATTAGATATATACAATATTCATTATCTTTCACCATACATTTCATCAAGCACTACTCAAAACAGAACATCTTTCTGCATTACATCCCATGTCCTAAAATTTTTTAGAAAGACTAGTAGATTAATATTGATCATATCAGACAAGGATATCTGTCTATTTGGAGCCACAAATTTACAAATTATTTGCATATTTATTTTTGGGTAGAAAATTCCTATGAACTTGAGCTTGTAAGAAAGGGTCCCATAATCGTGAATAAGCTCTAACATATGCATAACTGTGTTGGAATCAGGTTTCCATCTCAACTGCACATTGCTTATGGATCAAATTCGCTATGCACTGTGTAAATACTACTGGAAACTAAAGATTAAACCCTTTTCTAATTTACATGATTTAGGCAAGATCAGTGTTATTACCTCTAATTTTTTTTCAATCACTAAACATTCTCCAGGGATATGCCTTGTCTCATTTCAAGTAGTAATTAATGAAAATTTAATTGTTTCAATGTTTTCCACATAATTTACCATTTCCAACATTTTGTTCAATTCATATGTCAATGGTTAGAATTTACCCAGCCAGCATATCAATTGCCATTCAGTTCCTGTGATGGATTGCTTGGCTCACCGCTTTGATGTCTGAACCAATGACCAAAAACTTATATGAGATATTCAGTAACCGATGCTTCCTAATATATCTGGTTGTTTAAATTACAATATGGCATGCTAAGGAACAATGGAGAATGGATAGATGGTTATTTAATTTCTCTCTCAGACCTGTTGTAACCTAGTACTTTCGTTTTATTCAACTTTTAACAGCTACTTGGATCTGGAAATGGTCGAGTTTACTCTGCATGACGTGTTGGTTGCCTCTATCAGTCAAGTCATGATGAAGAGCAATGGAAAGGGCATCCGCGTGGTCAATGAAACAGCAGAAGAGATCATGAATGAAACATTGTATGGAGATAGCATTAGGCTTCAACAGGTCTTAGCTGATTTCTTGTCAGTATCAGTTAGTTTTACCCCAAATGGAGGCCAGCTTATTGTTTCAACTAGTTTGACCAAAGATCAGTTGGGCCAATCTGTTCATCTTGCTCGTCTGGAGCTCAGGTATCTTTAATTATGTAACTGCTTAAAAGTACTTATGCTACTTTGTTACCTACTGGCTCTGTTAATTTTGGTCTGAATGCCTGCACAAGTGCGTCAATCATACATAGACTTGATGCATGCACATCCATTTGACGTTGAAAGTATAAACACGATCAACCTACACTGGAGAATTGGTGGAAACTATAACTTGTTGCCTTTATATTTGGTACCAGGATAACACATGCTGGTGGTGGGATACCTGAAGCATTGCTGGACCAAATGTTTGGAGCTGATGGAGATGCTACTGAGGAGGGCATTAGCCTGCTAATCAGCAGAAAACTGGTAAAGCTAATGAACGGAGATGTACAGTATCTGAGGGAAGCAGGTAAGTCAACTTTCATCGTAACAGTTGAGCTTGCTGCAGCCCATAAGTCACAGGACTAATTAATTTTTGAGGAAGTAAGTTCTAATCAGTAACGTGTTTCCTACCAATAGAGGATTTGAAGTTCAATGACATATTTTGCCAACCGTGTGGTTTCCTTTTGGCCTATTTCTGTTGTCCCAAAATGTAGATAATGTTGTATCATTAGTCTTTACGAACAGCTTTACGCTTGCTCAATCGTGCTAGCTTTTTGTCATCTTTCCCTAATTGCATCCTTTCCACGCCAATGCGTTGATTGGAACTGCTTTGTCATCTTTCATTTGAGGTTCTTTTCAAATATATGTTTTATGGCAGAATGTTTTTGTATCCTATGCCTTTTTACGTTCGATACAACAATTATATATCCCAATTTGGAAAGAATGCATAATAAATACATAATCTGATGTGGCAGGAGGCAGTATGGTATCAGACCATCCATTAATGATGGCAAGTCTTTTGATTAAGTGATGATGACAATATGCAACCTTTGTATTCTAGTTGTATTCTTTGCTGTCTTGGCATCATAGATCAGTACTTTCAACCAACAATTATTTCTTCTTTACATTGTTCAGCTCCTGCTTCTTTATATAGAGCATTTTGCTTTTCACGTTGGTTTTTTTTTTTTCTGTTATCATATCCCTTTCCATCATGTCCTTTCTTACCAACAATAAACTTTTAATCACAATTATTGTCTTTGTAGATTCCTTTCCACGATAAAAGGCCAATTATTTCTGAGATTTCTTTAGACCAATTATCATTTGTTTTACTAAATGACAAGAGCAACAGTATCAAATGTCAATCATTTCTTCAAGACAAGGACATATGATACCATTAAGTTTTGCTGAGTTTACAAGTTTTCAACTCTCTGTCTAACTTTAATCTAAAAAAAATGTAAATACTATATATGTAAGTGAACATTCACTAATTAAAAAAATCATCCCACTTGGACAATATTACATTTGATAATTAAATGTAGTTAAGAGGTAATGATCAGATTATCATTATAATTATGGACATATATAGTACTTGTGAGTTTTCATTTACAGTATCATATAAGATTACTTTTGTGACTTTATCAAACTTTTTTGTGACATAAACTGGCCCATCCCATGCTTCTTTGCAGGGAAGGGTGAAAAGGGGACGAATCCATTAGGTAGGCATATAGGCATGGTACTAAATAATATTCCCCAGCTAATCTAAGACATTAAGATAATTTTAATAGCAGTTTGTAATTAAGAGGACCACCTTCATTGTCATGTTCTGCACTTAATTATATGATTAAGATGGACCTTGCTTAATCAGAACTAACCCATCATTTTAATATTCATATCTCAAATCTAGAGATAAGAGCAGCCTATTTGATGTGGCATGACAACCAAATCAAGTCCTTCCAAGAGCCTTCAAAAGTTGACCAATCCCTTAAATTTAGCAATTTTTCCTTTAATTATATCAAAATTTAGATCTGTTCATATGCACATATTATCTACCATTTGTAACTAACCACACACCCCCCCCTTTTTTTTAAACTAAATATTCAACCCTTCTTGCTATTATAGACAGACTCTAACCATCTGGAGTAGTTTATAGAATGTTTATCACCGGACTAATAACTTATTTAATATGTAATCCACACTCAAATTTTATTTTCTTGAAGCACTGAAATGAGTACATGAGATAACTAGGACTAAGCTGATAGGACCCTTATGGTATGATCTGGATAACTGGCTCATATTTGGTTGAGAGCTACCTACACCGAGTACATGAGATAACTAGGACTAAGCTGGTAGGACCCTTATGGTATGATCTGGATAAGTGGCTCCTATTTGGTTGAGAGCTACCTACACCTGAGTAAGAAATAATTCACATACATGGAAGAAAATCCCATCTTTATTACTGGATATGGGGATGTCGAACCACGGTCTAATAAGTGCTTCCACTGTACTATCTGAGAGAATGTAATCCAAACTCAATTTTATTCAGTTGATTCCACATCTAACAACTCTGTTTAATGTTTATGTAAAAAAGGTGGATTAAAACGTGTCATAATTTTATCCAATTTATTTGTCTTTGGGGGAAAAACAAGAAAAAAAAAATCAAATACAACAAACAATTTTCTTGTATCATCTTTCAAAGATGAGAACCTGTAATAGAAAAATTTCACCAACTTATCTTCTTCATCAATCACAACAACAACACAACAAAAAAACAAAGGCTGTATATAAATATATGTAAAATGTAATCAATACAATACAAATCAATGAACATGAAGTCCTCTCACTCTACTTCTTTGGTGCAAGCCTGGACTTGATCTTCTCAACTTCTTTAGTACCAATCTGGAAAGCCTTTGTCAAGACATTATCGGGCACTGGTGGATTCGCTGCAAACAAGGTGGCAGCAATGGCCTGAGTCCCCGGCAGCTGGCTGTTGAAGGCGGCGATCACGGCTGCCGGCACCTTCCCGTTGTTCTTCTGGAAATGCACCAACCCTTTTGGGAACACGAAGATCTGTCCCTTCTTTATGGACTTTGAGACGAGGACATTGGCCGTGGTTATGAAGCCGACGTCCAGCTGACCCTCCAGCACGAATACCATCTCAGTGGCTCGTGGATGCGTGTGTGGTGGGTTCAGTCCACCTGGGGCGTAGTCAATGCGTGAGAGCGAGACGCCGAGAGTGTTCAGCCCTGGGATCTTCTCCACGTTGGCTGCGGTGACCAGTGAACCCAACGTGTTGTTGGTTGCACCTGGTTTCGCTAGTATGTCTGAGAAGAAATCCGCTTCCGATATTTTTGACTTGCACGGAAATCCATTGACTTTCACCGCTGTAAATACATATTCAAATATGTTTCATTTATAAGGATTCTGTTTACATGTGTCTTATATTTAAAAAATAAAATAAAATTTATATATTTTGTAATCCTATATAATCTTTCAATTATGTATAATGATAATTATACTTTACATGTATTCTGATGATAGACGTATTTATTGTTTCAAGTAGAGAAAGTAAAAGTTGAAAAAAAAGAGTTGATGGAATTTTAATCGATATGAAAAGGTAGGTCCAGACCGCCAACCGCAAGTTATTGTTAGATGCCAAAAGTAACACGAAGAAATAAACAAAAATTAATAAAAGAGGTCAATTGTGGCATCAATAAGGTGGATGAAACTGTGCTTTCACTTTTTGATAGAATGATTCCTAATCAACCGTGTTAACAACAGTAACGATAAATGATGTGCATCACACTCTTACTAAGACGACTGGTTGAGTATTTTCATAAGGTGTGATGAGTTTTTTTTTTTTTTGTTTTTTTATAAATTTAATCCTTCCTCCTATAATAAAAAATATATATGATAATGAAAAGAATAATACTATACCCTCTAAAATTTTGTCTAAAAATTTTATCAAAATAATGTGATATACATTAATTTTTGAAATGATTTATTGATACTATAATAATTATATATAAGTTTACCACATCATTTAAAAAATAAATTTGAAGAAATTTCTAAATATGTATAGAAGTATTACTCTAAAGATAATGACGATGATGACGATGATATACAACATGGATATTTAGTGATTATATATGACCATGGAAAAAAGTATATAACAAATGATTGTAAAAGGGAACGAAAAGGAAAGTACCGGAATTGAGGTCGGCAACACAAACATCTTGAAGGAGGTCAGGATCTGAGGTGGTGATGGTCAAGGCCACCGTGAAAGCCACCGTGAACAACAGTGTCTTTACATGTACAGCCGCCATGGTTTGTGAAAAGAGAGAGAGAATAGAGAGAATAGTTTGGTTTGAAAATTGATGAATGAGGTTGTGTGTGTGGATATTTATATAAGGACAATGAAAGGAAGAGAAATAAGAGGGACCACGTTGACAAGAGGAAAGACAAGGGCACGAAACATGCAGGCCTTCTTAAACCCAAAGAAAAGTCATCATGTAACAAAACTCCAGCACACATCCACCCTATTTTTGACCCTCATCTATACTTAATCTTAGCTTTAAGTTGTTTCAACCGTTTTCTGTTGATATGACCCTTTTAACAGAGAGAATATAAAGATTAAAATGATAATGAGAATTTATATCCATTGGACCTCTTTTGGCACGTGGGATAAGATTGAACTATTTTTATAAGATTGTAATGGATTGGATTGAATAAGATTGGATCGGATAATTTATTGTTTGATGTGTTTGGTACTGTATGGAATTATATTAAAAATAATACTATCCATTATTTGATGTATCATAGAATTGGATAAAAAAATAATTTTATATCATATTATTTTAATGATATATTAATATTGTTTTAAAAAGTAAATCTAACAATTTAAATTTATTTGTTTAAAAATAATATTTATTTTATAATTATTATTAAAATAAATTATTTTTAATATTTTAATAAATATATATAATTAAAAATAAATTAAATATTTTATATAATTAATGCAAGAAAAAAAAAAAAAAAACAAATCCCCAATTTGATGAGATAAATTGGTTACTTAAAGCATCTCTAATGCTAGTGTGGATTGTAGAAAAATAAGATGCCACATAGGATTGTATGAAAAATGATGTCTCCAATGCAAATGTCAATCCCCACTATCAAGCTGAGTTGGCAAAAAAAAAAAAAAATGGACATTGTAAAGGTGACTCTCTATTGATAGAGAGTCTATTAGACAGTCATCTACTAGTTGACTCAGCAAATCATTAAATACAATTTCTTTTTTCTCTCTCTCAACTTACCTTTTCATTTCTCCACCTCTAAATCTATCTCTCGCCTTAAATGGAAGCATTGGAGAACATTTTGTAATTTCAATGTCTATCAATTACTATTTAATGCCACCTAGAAAACAATTCCTTGAACATTGATGACATAGCAATGGATTGTGAAAAACAATCCACATTTGCATTGGAGATGCTCTTAGAGCATCTCCAATGTAAGTATGGATTGTGAAAAAATGGAGTGCCACGTAGGATAAATTGATAGAGTATTAAAATTAAGCTCTCCAATGCAAACTTCTATAACTACTATCAAGCTGACGTGGCAAAATAAAAAAATAGAGGCTGTCAACCTCAATGTCTATTTCTAGAGAGCCTCCTTGACAGCCATGTCAGCAATAAATAATTAAAACTTCCATAAAATAATATTTTATAATAATTTACTTTAATGATATATTATTCTTTGACTATTCATTATTGAAATGAATAGACTAGCATTGGAGAGTCCTTTTAGACTTTAGTGTCTATTAATTAATATTTATGCCACATATGATGCACATTTCCTTGACATTGATGATGTGTCCATTTTTTTTAAAAGACAATCCATATTTGCATTGGAGATGCTCTCATCTCCAATGCAAGTATGGATTGTGAAAAAATGGAGTGTCACGTAGGATAAATTGATAGAGTGTTAAAATTAAGCTCTCCAATGCAAACTTCTATAACTACTATCAAGCTGACGTGGCAAAAAAAAAAAATAGAGGCTGTCAACCTCAATATCTATTTCTAGAGAGCCTCCTTGATAACCATGTCAGCAATAAATAATTGAAACTTCCATAAAATAATATTTTATAATAATTTACTTTAATGATATATTATTTTTTGACTATTCATTATTGAAATGAATAGACTAGCATTGGAGAGCCCTTTTAGATTTGAGTGTCTATCAATTAATATTTATGTCACATATGATGCATATTTCCTTGACATTGATAATGTGTCCATTTTTTTTAAAAGACAATCCATATTTGTATTGAAGATGCTCTTAGAGCATCTCTAATGCAAACATGGATTGTGAAAAAATGGAGTGTCACATAGGATAAATTGATAGAGTATTAAAATTAAGCTCTCCAATGCAAACTTTCATAATCACTATTAAGCTGACATGGCAAAAAAATAAATAGAGGTTGTCAACCTCAATGTCTATTTCTAAAGAGTCTCATAGACAGCCATATCAGCAATAATTTATTGAGACTTCCATTAAATAATATTTTATGGTAATTTATTTTAATGATATATTATTGTTTAACTATTTATCATTGAAATGAATAAAATAGCATTGGAGAGTCTTTTTAGATTTGAGTGTCTATCAATCCATACTTATATCACGTAAGATGCACATTTTCTTGACATTGATGATATGTCCATTTTTCTTAAAAGATAATTTACATTTGCATTGGAGATGCTCTTAGAATTAGAGAAATGCAAATAACAAGCAATTTGTAAAAAACAAGGCATTGATGTCTACACTAAAACTACGGGGGGTATTTGTACTTTGATTGCGGTAAAAGTTTCTAGTGAAATATATATAAAATTTGTTTTTAAATTGAATCTCTATGCATGATAAATTTCTCAAATACATGATTAATTAATTGAAAAACAAATCTACACTTGATGAAGAACGTAGTAAAACTTAATACCCATAATGTATATTTCAAAATAATTACATCATAACAATTTTATATATTTTTTTAAAGAATAACTATTTAATATACATATTTAAAATGATAGACTATATTTATTATTTGAATTATGATCAATATAAATCATATCTAATAGATTAAAATCATTATCAATATAAATGATAATAATGAATTATGATCGATCATTAAAAGCATCAAAAGGTCCAAGAACTTAAACAATACAATAATCATCATTTACACCACAAAAATTCTACAAGATTATTAACCAAAGTCTAGTTCTTAATTAAGATTGAGGGCTACCCATACAAGATTTTCAATAAAACAATACATTATATAGTTAAATTTTCATTCACTCTAAATTTTATACAATAATACAAAAGTTGAAAACAATTTTTTTTTTTTTTTTTAAATAAGGGGTGTTGGATTTGAAGAAAAGGAAATAGAAATGAAGGTTATTTTAATAAATTTAAATTAAAAAAATTCATACCTCCTAAATGTTTAAAAATTTTCCTAAATAATTTTTAAAGATTGGGTGAGGGAAAGCTTGAGCCTACAATAGCTCATACAATACTACTTCCCTAATAAATAGTGCTTAATTTTAGTAGATTTCGACAAACTTCTAACTTATTTAACGTTACATTTAGAAAGAAATTGAAATAACATAAACTAAATTTAGAATGTTGCTAAACTAATATTCATGAATAAGCTCTATGCAAAATTAGCTGGCCTTCTAAAACCAAGTTATAATCGAAGCAACTGAAAAAACAAATTCAAGGCAAAAAACATTGTAGTACTGATTTTGTCCTTATCGTATTTGTATACGTGATGAGAATTGACTTAATCAGTTTTCATCTTAGTAATTAAAAATAAAATAATTTATTTGCCCATACCTCTTCTATATTGGGATTTTAACTTGCACAGTAGCTTGCCTCTTTATTTGCTTTCTACTGTACGTCTGCAGAATCGTATACATGGGTTGTATATATGTACTTTTTGAATCCTATACACATGGGTTGTATATATATTATATTACATATATATTTTTTTATTATTGGGATGAGTCTAGGGTACTCTCCGAATAAACATACGTGGGAAAAATTATCTATATTAAGTGGGACTTGCCAATTAAATTCATCATTTGGTTTTACCACTACACCAAAACCAGGTTATATTGTACATAAGCCTTAATTTTAATTTCATTTGGATTTAAATCGTTTTAATTTACGTTTTCAACAAAAAAGAAAACATAGTTTTAATTTACAGGTTTAGACCAGTTGGATGGCTACAATATTGTGTGAACTAGACAAATGGAAAGGCACTTATGACTCAAGAATTCTTGTTATTTTAATTGCATAGCGTGTCCGTGACTTCCTCGTATAGTTGAGTTCAATTTTGTCCAAGATTGAAGGAATGGTAGAAAACAACTGCAGTGGCTTGTATGCAACGGCTAAGTTGACTGTGAATGGTCAAAATTTGGGGATGCTATTACACGTCATGGTAGCTTGTTTTTGTTTGTAACGTAAAGAATAATACAAAAATACTTATTTTATTTTATTTTATCTCTAAAGACAATATATATTAATTTACCCATTGATTCTTGTATGAAATGAATTATGTTATAACTTACAAGACTCTTGTGCTTCTCAACATCCATCGTTCCAGTTTATTTATTTATATCCTTCAATTTTGTTTTATTATCAATTACGCATGTTATTATGCAAGCTGTTACTATTTTAATCATGTTTAATGTCAACAACGTTGATTTATAATTCATAATTGTTGGCAACCTAAATTAGGATGTAATAAATATGTTGGGATGTTGTGGCATGAAAATGAATTTGACAATGAATGCAATGGAATATGGAGAAAACAACATGAAACATGCTTTCTTAAACCTAATAAAGAAAAGAATAATGTCACTAAAGCTTAAGTCTTTCACATCTTAACCAGGACACCGTGCCCCTACTTTAATTTGACCCTTTTTGACCCCATTTTATTTTGTTTTCTTCCCCCACTGACATGTAAATTCATTTGCATTAGAGACATGGGTTGAGTTGGTGACGCTATTTTCACCCATTATAAACCATATTTCATTAAATGAGTAATAATTATAAGAGTAAATTACATAAACACTCTCAAGTTTAGGTGTAATTGTAATTAAATGAAAATTTTATTGTAATTACATAAACATCCCAACTGTTAGTTGACTTTTGTTAACTCAAACCGTTGATCATCATTTCAACATAAAATGACTATAACATCTTTATCTAAGGGAATTTTGATGGAAATATTATCACTTTAAGATTAAAATAGTCTTTTAATATATTAAAATTACTTTATTAAATTATAAATAGTCACATTACACCTAAATTTATAAATAATTTAAATGATTAATTACATAATGTAATTTTTTAATCTCTTGAAAAAAACAATTTTTAATAAAATCTTTTAAGAAAATTTATATACAAATTAAGCAAAACTTGCTTGCTAGGGATTTGTTGGATTTGTGATTTTATTTTTTATGAAATTAAATAATAAAATTACCTAATCTCCATTGGTTATCTAGTGTGACTCAGATCTCCAATGCAAATATGTTCCATTGGAGGATTAGATTTCATCCATACCTAGTCCCACAAGTAATTTCTTTTTTTAAAAAAATATATAATTTTAATTTATTGAAATTTTATTATTAATTGATTAATTACTTTTTTACTCCAAAAGATATTTTTATCCCTAATAAGAATATTATAATAATTTTATATTGAAATAATGGTCAATTGTTTGAGCTTACAGAAGTCAAGTAACAATAGGAGATTCTTGTGTAATTATAATAAAAATTCCCATCTAGATGCAATTATATTTAAACTTTGACTATGTTTATGTAATTTGTCATTATTATTATAACTCGATTAATGTATTGGAGTAAACATACTAAAGGGATGTATAAATAGTTTTGAAGGGGTGGAAATATCAACACTCTTTGTACTTCTTCACACATGACTAATGGCCCATTCCTCCTTTAATAGGCCTTAATTATGAATCCAAATTTTGTTGAATTAGAAAGAGTTGTTATAGAACTATTAAAATAAATATCTTGTTATTAATCTTGTGAGCTATAAAGGATTATCATTTATTGAAGATAATGGTTTACTTTAGTTTATTATTAGATGTGTTCATACAAAAACCAGTATTAAAAATGACTATAGGGGTATTATAGTCAATTTATATTGAAATGATGGTCAACGATTTAAGTTTACAGAAGTCAGCTAATAATAAAGGATTCTTGTGTAATTACTATAAAAAAATTCCAATCTAAATGCAATTACACCTAAAATTGAGGATGTTTATGTAATTTGTCATTATTATTTACAACTGAATTATTCATAGAATGAATTACATAATAGCCCCCCGAAGTTTGCCTATAAACAAGTGGAGACACATTTACCTTTAATTACACCAAACCCCCCACTCTGTTAATCAATTTTGTTAAGGTTGATCAATTTAAGGGTAATTTCATCTTTTAATGTTTTTTAATTTTATTTTTTAAATTTAGAATTATAAAAAAATTAGATAAAAATCAAAAATAATAAATAATTTTTTTTAAAAAAAATTTCCTCAACCATCACATGATGAATGATAGAGATTAATTTAAAAAATAAAATTAACGAATGTTGTAAAAAATGAAATTTTAAAAATTTAAAAATAATAATTTTTTGTTAAAAAAAGCCCACCACCAATCACATGATTGTAAGGTGGGGATTAATCTAAAAATAAAATTTGAAAAAATGATTACAAAAACAAAAACAAAAAAATAAAGAAAAATAAAAAATACAATTAGATAGATCTGGGTGTTTTTTTTATCAACTTGAATATATTCAACTTTTTCAGCTTGAAGATGAGCTCTAAAAACTAGATCCCCTTCTAGATTGAAGAACAAAAGATCTCCACCTAATTTATTTCATCACTAACTCATCCAACATCTCTTCTATCTCCTCCATTAATTTCCACTCACCCATCTTCATTCCCACCCACCTATTTCCACCCATCCATCACTCTTCTGTTCACCGTTGTCTTCTTCTTCATCTTCATCAGTTGCTGTCGTTTTCTTATTCTTCATCTTCAATCTCTTTTCTTTGCTCTCTATTCCCTTTCTTGCACACACTCTTTCTTTCATATCTGCAATTTCCCCTTTGATGGTGGCCCTTTCACAAACGATATCATGGTGCCTCTCTCTTTTATTTCTTTGTTTGGTTAGCGAGGGAAGCTGGTTAGGTTTCAAATAATGAAAGAAGTTGGTTAGGTATGGTTGAGAGAGAGAGAATGTGTGTTCGACAGATGAACTTATTTTGGGTTTTCAAATTGACGTTGACATGGAATTAAATTAGAAATGAAAAACTAGATTATGATGTTAAACTAATGTTGAGTTGAAAGTTTTTAGGGTTTTCGATTACTGTTGGTGATGATCATCCTTAGAATTGAAACATAGATGAAGAATAATGTTACTATTATTCTTTTTTTTTTTGACATTTTCTTTTTGAAGCTAAGAATAGGGTTATTATTGTTGTGAAGATGATCTAAGTTGTGCAAGGTTTTGGTTGAATAACCGAATTGAAAAATAGATTTGAGTTTGCTAATGAATCTTACGGTTAGTTTGCAAATCGTTTAATTTTTTGGATTGATTTTATTAATTTTAGATTGATTTAGTTTGGTTGAATAAGATTAATTAAAAGGATTGTGATTGTATTTTAAAAATTAAATTATTTTTTAAAATTTTTTCTTCTTTTAATTTTTATTATTTCTCATTTTTTATTTTTTTTTTTATGATTTTTAGAAAATTTTATTTTTTTTAAATATTATTGGTGATGATTTTTAGGATTTTTTTTTAAGGATTTTGTCTTATTTATGGATAAAATGATCATTTGACCAAAAACCTTGGTTAACTGTTAAAGTTGACGAAAATTGACTAATGATGTGAGGGCTTTGGTGTAATAGAATGATAGATATGTTTTTATCTATTTTTTGGCAAATGTTGGGAGAGTTTTGTGCAATTACTTCTTATTTATAACTCAATTTGTCATTGACACTCTTTGTGCTTCTTCACACATGACTAATAGCCCATTCCTTCTTTAATGGGCCTTAATTATGAATCCAAATTTTCTTGAATAAGAAAGAGTTTATATAGAATTATTAAATCACATATCTTTATATTAATCTTATGATCCATCAAGGATTAAGGATTATCATTTATGGAAGATAATGTTTTACTTTGGTTTATTATTTAGATGTGTCCATACCAAAACTGGTATTAAAAAGTATCTTCTTAATTATTTATAACATGAGTGGCTTATACATTTTTCTTTCATATTTATAATATATATATGAGTTTTGTTGCGTTTTTTTTTTTTTTTTTTTAATCAATATACGCTGCAAGAAATTCTATCTACGACAATGTTCAAAAGAAAATATGCATGAGGTCTATATTGTCGTAGTTCACCTGTGGTTATATGCATAGAATGCATGTAGTGGAAGAGGTTTACAGCAAGATGAAAGTAAGGTACATACAACAACATGTCAAACCATGCACGTTGTCAACATGTACATCAACAACATGCACTCGCATGTTGTTAAAAAACTACAACAACGTATTTTGTTCATTGTCTAGACCTAATTTCTTATGGACATCATATGAAAATTTAACTTTGGCTGAACTACTACTATTGGCTGAATCCATAATAAGCTTTTTCTTTCTCTTTTGAATAACTTAATGAGAATTGTATTAACACTTGAAAATTAGGAAAAAAAAAAAGTTGTGAACTTAATAAATGTTGAATTACTTGAGAAATATTTAAGACAATGAATACTTTTTAAAGTGAAACTTGAAAGGAGCCTTTGAATTTGTTTCAAAGTCTTCTAGTAGGCCAGTACCACAACTACCTGCCTTTCTATAACTTGAGCTTGTCAATTTTAACATGCGAAATGTGTCCAACAGATCTATACTCAATTCAATGACTTGGTATTTTTCCTATATGATTATTTCAGCATTGGATTTCATAATTTAATGGTAATTGTCGTACCAATTCCAGTTTCTGTAGGAATGAGTGTCTCCTGATCATTCTAACCTTCATAAACTTTCCCAAAAACCTCTCTCACCTAATAAGGCCTCAGATTCGAAATTGCTAGTTGCAGTCTCAAAATCTACAAAACAGAACTTTTTAAAGCACAACGTTTCAGGTCTGTAAGAAATTATGTCCACAACAACATTCAAAAGATAGCATGTGTAATTTCTATGTTGTCGTAGATTACCTATGGTAACGTGCAAAGAATGCATATTGTGGAAAGAGTTTATGACAACTTGCAAAAAGTATGGGACATACGACAACATGTCAAACTATCTTTGATGTAGGAAAAATGTATTTTTACAATGAAGTAAAGGAACAAATAAAATTATCTATCCCGTTCGGCTTTGGTTGTTCTCTGGACTAGTCTCAATAATATAAATAAATAAAATTAGAAATTCATCCTCATTTCTCTAAAATTGCTTATAACTTCCTAAAATTGTGCTCTCACTACCTCTCTACTGCTTGTGTTGATTAGTTTTTACATTGTTCACTTAAATCAATTGCAAACTTTTTTTTTTTTTTCTAATAATAGAGCGACCTCTAATATTTTAACTAGTTACTAATATTTTGTTAATCATTGGGATTGAGATCTTTTTTATGTTTATCTTTTTGCTAACTAAAAACCTTAGTGATAATGCAACAAATTTAAAAATGAGGAAAGTGAAAAAAAAAAATTCTCAATCATCTATTATGCATATCATCTGAGCTTTATTAGTCAGTAAAAAGATTAGTAGTGTAACATTTCGTCCCTGTACTTGTACTGTACAAAGATATAATGTAAGAATCTCTTTGACAGTAACGAAATAAAGAAAGTAGTTGATTAAATTTGAGTTTAAAGGGTTTTTTCAAGTGCGAATTTAGTTTTTGGAAAAATTTTCAAAAATCCCGAAAAGTTAGAAAAGAGGATCAATCGACGAATTAAGCCCTATAAGGTATTTTAGGAGCCCAAACAGTGCTTATAGAAGAAAAATCGGAGCAATTCGATAACGTCCGAAAATTTTCGAAAACTTTTTTAGGAATCTAAAAATCGTCCGAAAAGACTCCGGGAGGTTGCCAAGACCTCATAAAGGGTATATTAAGTTCAAATATGAGCTTCTGAGGCAATTGGAAGGGTTTCGAATATATTAGACTTATAAAGGGCGTTGTGGTAATTTTACGTCGTAACAGAAAAGGAGGTGTGAAAATTAAATGGAATTAATAGACGTGACCGGCCAAAGGAAGAATGAATTGCCATAAATGAAATTTTATGGAATTGTATGGAATAAAATAAATCAATAGAAATCAAGAAAGAAAAGTCAAAAAAGTGTTTATATATTTAATTAAATAAATTAAATTTTTTTGGTTGAGATTTAGTGGGATTAGTTAGAATTTAATGAGAGATTAGGCACCAACCAATTAAATTCTCTCAATTAAAACTAATGGTATGGTTGTAAATTGCTATTTAGTTGGATGGCAAAGAACAAACGCATGGGATAAGTATAAATAGATATTTTCATGAAAATACTTAACAAAAAAAATCAAAAGAAAAACAAGAGGAGCATTAGGGGAGGCACGGCAAACCTGCACCCAGAAAATTCAGCAGCCATTTGAAGCTTTGGTCATCATTTTTAAAGATAATTGAAGCCATCCAAGAAGTAATAACACACTAGGGAGCAAGAATTGGAAATTTCAAGTGCATATACAAGGTAATTAGTGAGTTCTAGTTAATTAGTGTATGGGAGATTCATGGGTTTTTTTATTCTAATGTACTTAATGATGAATTCATGCATGAAATGGAAGGTTCTAGATATCAATTGAAGGAGGAAATCAAGGGAGTACATCAATTGAACTAAGGTGAGCTTACTAATTTCCTAGGGTCTTTGAAATTTATTTCAATTGATGCAATTAGGAAATTAGAGGGATTTTTGGGTGGATATGAAGTGAATTGAGGAAGAAATTTAGGTGAGAAATTGAAGAAATGATGGTGTTAGAATGAGCATGAGTCACGGCCAAAAGAGGAAATCCATGGTTTAAGTTGAGTTTAATGAAATTGGATGGTATTTATGCATGTTATTGTAACTAGAATGTGTTTGGTGGTGAAATGTCATACATATGAAGTTAAAAAATTTAAATTTGTCATTACAGATGGTTCGGCCAAGAAGAAGAATTATGCTTGAAATATGTTTGAATGCCATTGGATGTTATTTATGCATGAGGATAGGTTAGGTTATGGAAAATGTAGCTAAAAATGATAACTAAAGCTATGACATTTAAGTATGCTATGTTTTTGGCCCAATCAAGAAATTATGTTATAGTGTTTGATTGATGTATAAGGAAATGAAAAATTTGATGGAAAAATTTATTGGGAAAAAGTATGGTAGAAACTAGTAAGTGTGATTAATTTAATGACATTGAAATTTTAAGAAAAAAAATGATGGTATGGGCTGTTTATAGAGGGCTGGACTATGTATCCTTAATTTGGGTTATTTTGGACCTAAAAACATGCCTAAATATTATATTTAAGTGTGGGAATTGGAAGGTAAAGGATTGACTAAAAGGTGATAGAGTTATTGGTAAAACAATATAGTAAAGATGGAAAGTGTAGAGAATAGTTTATGCGAGTAATCGTTAAACGAATTTTCGATCTAAACTAGAATTTGAAATGTGTAGGAAGAAGGGAACTAGGGAATCCGACATGAGGGCTTGGAATCGAATTTTTAAAGGGTGAGTGTCCCTTTCCAAAGCATTTGTTTTCCTCCATGGAAACTTTAATTGAAAATGGATTTTTTTTATGCATAGAATTTTATTTGAAATTATTTTCATGCTACTAATAATGAACAAGTCTTTTATACAAATGCTTTGTATGAATATAGACTATAATTCGAAATATTAATACCGCTAGAATATTGATGAAAACGTTTTATAAGTTATTTGAATAAAGCGGCGTTAAATGGAAATGAATAGTTTTCGCTTGCGGTAAACCTTAGGATAGAAAGGAAGTGATGATGATACTGTCGGTCATAGTACCTTAATGTGCATGGCAGAGTCTAGGGGTGCACTCATGATGCATTAGTTCTAGTTGCATAAATGGGAAAGTCGGTTGTGTCGCCCTCTGCGCATTTAGGGTATATAGGAGTTAGCGCGCTAGCTCATAAGTGATAGGATCCCACTCTTATCGGCCTAGCGGCTCGAGCGATGCAGGAATTCCGTTTCGCCATCTGGTATCACCTGACACAGTTTGAATGAAGGAAAATTCCATCCTATCGTGTCCACCTAGGGAACCGAGAAAATAGGTCGTCGGTGGTTGATAGTTTTCAAATTTAAATTTGGAAAAAAGTTTTATAACCACCACCGAAAATGATTTTCAGAAAAATAGAAATGGTTTATAAAAATGTATAATATGTATAGTTTTTAATTACATTATTCGACACTTACTGAGCACAAAGCTCACCCAAAATATTTTTATGTTTTATAAATAATCCTTCCCAGGTACAGGTACAGGAGTGTAGACTTCAGGGCCTCCCTTTAGAGTTAGGATGATCGTCGGAAGTTAATTACAGTGAATATTTTTGTAATTGTATTTAATGTAATTAAAAGGAAGATTTTGGAATGTGCACGCTCTTATAAATCATTTTAATGTATATAAAGGTTTATATGTAGGAGTTGTAAAATTTTATAAACTCTTTCCATCATGCTATTCCAATATTATGTTTGGGATTTATTTTGAAATTTGATTGGGTTGTGAATGAATTGAGAATAGAGTCGGAGGCATTAATTGTAGTTGAGAAAGATTTGGAAAATTTGAAGTGCCTTTTTATGCAGATTTTGAAGAAACCGATTTTCAAAAAAAATAGATGGAACTCTGTCTGTTTGAAAAAAAAAAAAAATCCCACACAACATGATTGTTAGAAAATGTTTATGAAATGGTTAAATAAATTTTAATAAATTCACATCAATACTTCAAATTATACATGCATAAATAAAAATGACATGTTTGAATTAAATTAAACGTCAACTTATCAATTCATAATACTTTAAAAAACAACCACACTCACAACATGCTTCCAATTACTTATCCACCGCTTTGACACGGTTCTTGACCACTCGCCGGTTCACTTATAATTGTTTACGATTGAGTTTCATTAATATCTACTCGCATTAACATTAAAACTTAAGCACATGAGGATTTCGAATCAACATTCTTCAAAGCCTAATAACTTCAATTAATCACACATGATATCAATACGGAAATCCAAATATTTACACGCTAGAATCATTTCGAAATCAAAACAATTCATAATACTTTACAATTTCGCTAGCTTTTTCGATGATTTCAACACTAACTATAGTGTCATCCATTCTCAAACACTATAGCATCGAAATCACACTTAACGAATTCAACAAAATGAAATTTCGAAACTAAACGAATAACGTAAAACTTTCGCGATTTCGATACTATATTGCGAACTATCATTTTTAGCAATTCGCACGATCATTTTCTATTCAAATCAAACTTAATATCAATGCAACTTGTTATATTACTCAAACCATGAAAAACGAAGATTCAAACACTTCAATACACATAAACGAAAATCATGGTAGCAAGCTATACAATGATTCATTTTCTGTTTCGATTTCGAAAATCAACAATTTAACTAATTCGCGTGAAACGAAAACTATCCGATTAACTTTAACATAATGCGATGTATCCTAACGTCAACATTTAACACTTTAACGAGCTTAAATACATCTCACGGCAGCTTGATAACATAAACAACATTTTCACATTCGACAACGAAAAATCGCAAACTAAACATATTCGCATTCACGGAAAACTTATCCGAATCGCTTGGAAACAATTTTTCGATAATCGAACGACTCTTCGATACTTTAACATGCATCAACAGAAATCATTTTTCATGGTGACGAACTCAAAATTAAAATCACTATATAACAACCCCTAAAAACTCATCAAAACAGCCTTTACAACGCATTTTTGCAATAATTCAACATCGAAAATTTATTCGAAATCACAACAAAATATATTTGCATGAACCTCTGCACTAACGAGGTTCTAAATCCTAAAACCCAATCATAACATCATCAAATTTCATCTCAACTTATCCTAAACATTATCCATCAAAATGAAATCCATAAACTCAAATGTACCTCTCAAAAATCGTAATGAAAGCTTCAAAAATACTCGCAAAGGGGCTGCCTATATCATTTCTTTTATCTGCGAGCTTCCTCAACACGAACTATTTTTTACTTCGAAACAGCTCTCAAACAACCACGACCGTAAGACGACACCAAGATCACTCACGGCGGCAAGCAACACCCCTTACACCTACATACATGAATTGAAACCACTCAAAACAACCCTCAAAACTCCTTAAACGTAATTTGCAACTGCTGAAATTGAATCTTAACTCACGACACCACAACAGCCCCTAATCCCTCTCGGTTTTTGCTTCTCTTAGCTCACGGTCTACACTCACACACACACATACAAGCCGTTAAATTTTAAAAACTCACTTTCAAACTTGTAGAAAACCGAATGGGAAGGAAGGGATGATAGCTACACAACTTAGGATTTCTTGGAAAAGTTCTCGGTTGCGAACTACAGCACCGAGCTGCTACCTTATTTTTGCACTCGGTCTTCACTCAGATCTTGGACCAGCTCTCAAACTTCTTCTTCCTTTGCTTGCATTAGTTGGTTTTCATGCCCAAATAGCCCCTCTCTCCTTCATGAGCTCACGGGTCAGCTCTCAAGGTTTGGGTGATGAAGGTTGATGACCGAGCTGCACTTCCACGCGCTCTAACTCACGGTTCAGCTCTCTTTCTCTCTTTGAATCATGAAATGAATGGGCAAGGAAGAAAACAGCTCTCGGGTTTGCTTGGGGCTTGAATGGACGAATCTTGCATGCTCGAGCTATACTTCTTCTCTCGGTCTTGAAAAGAAATGGTGATCGAGCTTGCTTCTTTCTCTTTCAAGAACCTCTCTCTCTCTCAAAAATGGCTCTCACGGTTTTGGAGACAAAAATGACCGTGAATGAGTTGTTTGCTCCCTTAATTCACTTTTCAAATTGCTTTATATATGTTCCACAATGCTTTGACATGTGGCATTCATGCACAAACTCTTTGTGCCATTTGTCTTGCTTGTTCTATACATGCATGACACTTGTCTTGCTCTCTTTGTTCATGCTTGACAAGTGTCCCTCATGCATAGATTCCGCTTGCCACTTGCTTTTCCATGCGCTTTCCATTCCCTTTTAAATTCGAATCTATTTTCGTAGGACATCTGAGAATCCGCTTATAACTCAATTTTGCCTTCGGAATTATTTTTAAATTTTGAATTCATCTCCACCCAATTGAAATTATTTTATTTTTCTAAAAATATTCCATACGGTCTGGAATCGAAAATATTTTTCAGTTCAAAATTTTTTTTAATCGCTCGGAATCTATCCTAATGGATTCGTTTTCGATCCGTTTCACATTTATTTGACTCGAATTTAATTTTCGAAACTTTCCAATCACTTATTTCACTTTTCAAAAAAAATTTTGATTCCCGCAGATTTTTTCCGTTTGGAAACGCAATCCATCTGAAAATAGTTTGTTTTCCCACGAACGAGGTTTTAGGTTTTACATGTAGGATTGCCGGCAGGTTGTCTAGAGATAGGGGTCTATCAAGTAGAGAGAGAATCTTAACGTGTAACATGTTGTGTATTTTCTTAGGAAAAAAACTTGATGTCTTTAGAATGAAACTTGACATTTTAGGTCTCGTTTGATACACGAGATTAAATTTGATTATTTTGATGAGATTGGATTGAATAAGTTAATATTGTGATGTGTTTTGTGTTGTATGAGATTGAATTAAAAATAATGCTATCCACCATTTAGATATAAGATTAGACAAAAAATAATGATGTACTATAATATTTTTATAAAGTAAAACAAAAAATATTTAATATTATTTTGAAAAGTAAAATCTAACACTTTAAAATTCATTTTTAAAATAATATTTATTTTATAATTGGATTGGAATTCATTCAATCTTGATACAATCCTTTGTAACAAACAAAGGCTAACGATGATATTTATGCCTTGTTTGACACACCAAACAAGGGAATGGGATTGGTTTCCAATACTAACACTTCGTTTAGGGCTCCTTAGGCCAGGTTTAAGCCAGTCTGGACTCCACATCGACCCCATGCTAGGCCATGCATAGTCCTCTTAAAAACTCATGGTTATACAAGCACCAATACTAGTGGTTAACAAATCCTCGCTCACCAGAATTATGTATCATTTTCTTTTTCTTTTTTTTTTTTTTTTAAAAAAAAAGAAAAAAATTATTATATAAAATTAATATTTCACAATTTTATTCATAATATTTCTATACTAAGAATTATCTAAATATAAACTATCAAAATTATTTAAAATTTAATTTCAACCCCACTCAAGAAAGAGTGGGCATTTTCAACCCTAATATAGTTTATTTCTAAAAATCTAATATTATCCTTAAAGAAATTATTAAAAAAGGTAAATAATTTATAACTACACCCAAAAATATTAATCACTTCTATATGATAAAATCTTTTTATTTTCTCAAATCATTAACTTCTTTTTTAAATAGTAATTTCAAATATTAAGCAATTTCTAAGAAAACAAATTAATTGCTGAATATTGAGAATGATTTAAAAATACTAATTTCAAATATCAAGCAATTTCTAAGAAAACAAATTAATTGCTGAATATTGAGAATGATTTAAAAATACTAATTTCAAATATCAAATAATTTTTAAGGAAACAAATTAATTGTAGAATACAGAAAATGAGTCAAAATCATGAGGAAATTAGTGTATTTAATTAAAAATGAAAAATTAAAAAATAAGAAATAACAAAGGAAATCATGTTTGATTAAAAAAAAAAAAAAAGAATATATCAACTTAGCTAATTTGTTTTCAAACTTCTGAACTAGGTGAAACATTTTAAAGTTGTTAACCTATTTGTAGGTTGGAATGATTATGCAAAAATGGAACATAAGGGCTTTTATGGTGTTAGTTAATTTCCATAAATATGAAGGCCATTCCTTTACTAATTTAGTTGTTCTACTATTGAATTTTAAAGCCTCAATAAATTAGTAGTTAATCAAAACAAATTATTAATTAGTCAAATTGAATTTTGAAACTAATTAATTGTTGAAAAAATGGGAAAAACACCCATTTTAAGGACCCATTTTTTTTTTTATTATTGAATTAAAGATGTTGATTGAGATTGATCAAAATGGTTTTATGAAAAAAAAAAAAAATATTGCTTTGATGAATACAAATTGAATTGAATATTACGGGGCGATATATCTACCCCTAGATATATATTTAAAAAAAAAGTAACATGTAGTTTGAAAACTATTTTATAAATAATTAACTTTTATAATTGAATACTATTATTCAAACACTGCATTACATGTTAATCGGGTGCACGTCAAATTGGTAGTCAAGATCCCCAAATAAGTAATACACCAGGATTTTGACGACCAATTTGAGGGGTACCCAAATGGTAGTCAAAATCTTGTGTATCCAAATGAATACACCTAAAATTGGTAGTCAAATCAGGATGAAACCATTTGGGTACACCTCAAATAGGTAATCAAAATCCTTGTATACCAATTTGCTATACCTCACATTGGTGAAAATCCTGGTGCTGTTGTAATTAAAATCCCACACCTCATCTTTATCGGACCTAATTAAGTGCCTATTTAGGCACACCTCGAATTGGTATCATAAATGGGCACACCTAAAATTTATAGAACCCAGTAGATACTTGTAGAGATAAAATCTCGTTGTACTCACTTGGGTGCAACTCAATGGTAGAGATTAAATCAATGAGTACACCTTATAGTTGTGGTATTTGGTGTACCTATTTTGGTATACCTTACAATTGTAGAAGGATTATCTTTGACTTCCTCACATCACACCCATAACTCCCAACTTTTTTTAAAAGAAAATGAAAATCACTAAATAATCCTTTACATTTTTCTTTTAATATTAAAAGATCATTTAACAATAGAAATTCTTTTGATAAACTTATCCGCCCAAATTAAGTTAGTATTAAAATCCATGACCAAATTAATGTTAGAAAAAATGAAATTATGAACGGGTAATACTATATAAAACTAAAATTCTAGAAACTCGCTAGATTAGAACGAATATATAGTAGGAAAAAAAGTTAAAATAAAATAAAACAAAAGTAAAATTATTGAGGTTCTACTCTTTTTAACAAGTACAAGTACAATTATAATTGTCTGGCCCTTCTAGTAGGACACTGAAGCATAGCCCAAAGAAAGACTCCTAAAAGTAAGAGGGAACACCTACATAATGTGAGAAAATTACTCATAAATTAAGTTAGAATACTATAACTCATAACTTTTAACTTGTTGTTCAAAAAAAGTAATCCAAGAAGGTGGGTACCACTGCACCCACATCATGTTTTTCTACCTAACAAAATAGCAATCCCACATTTTGTTTAATCTCATTAATTTGTCACACACAAGTCATCACCTTTGTTGAGATTAGTTAGCAGGAAACAAGGTTAACGAAAACTAGTTGTATTTGTTCTTTATATGGCTTTCCGTATTGAGTTTGATCAATTTCTTGCTTTTATTAATTATTCTTTGTGTAAAAGTACAAGTACAGACCCTCGAGCTAGATCAAAATACAAAGGATTTGGTAATTAAGATCAAGTCTAAATTCCCACTTAACTAAAATTTTTGCAATGAAATTCTATATATATCGAAGAATTAATCTATCACTTATCAACTCTAATGAAATAATATAATTTGTGTTTCGATGTGATGGCTCTATGTGTGTGTGTGTCAAGGTTTTAAAAATCGATACAATACCAATATTATCCAAATTTGTTAGAAATCAATATGTTAACGTACATGTGTTGGCATCTTATGGTATATGTTGGGTTTGAGTGTTTTGGTTATTGACATCATATGACATATGATAACGTTTTTGTGTTTATGTGTTTGACATCATTGTATGGCAAGTATGACAATAGTTGGAGCAAACTCAAGAGTTGATACTATCAGAATTTTCATAAAAGTTGTTGCAATAGGTTGCTGATAGTTATTACGACAATTAACTCTATGTTGCAGCAACTCTGGATATTCAGCAATGTGTAGTAAAGAGAAAAATTTTCTTGCACTGCTTTAATTTGGTGAATTATGTGAATGTTTTTGATTTTTCTCGATGTTATTTGCATATTTATCTTGTGAGATTTTTTTTTTTAAAGGTTATTTGCATATTTATCTTGTGAGAAAAATCATCTCTTTTTTCTTTTTTTTTTTTAGATAAAAATCATCTCTTTTAATGAATATCTTTGGAGTTTTTATTTTATTTTATTTTTAAAGATATATTTTCTCTTTTTGGATGAAACTTATTGAAAAAATATTTTTGAAATTATCCCTTGTACTTATATTATATATATTTTTTAAAGATAAATCATTTTTATTTATTCTTTGACCAGATTAGTATTTTTTTTTTTTTTGGGATGAATGTAGACGTAATTATGACTAGATTTAGTCAAGGCTAAAAATTGGGAATGATATTCCTACTTTTAGTCATGTTGCCATTACAAGTAGAGTGGCAACATTTCCAACCCTCATAAGTTGTGTGTACACCCTTTTTATACGTACATCTCATCAAAACTATAAAAAATCTCTAGTTTATAAATAAACTCCAATTAATACTAATATTGCCGTTCTTATATTATTTTTGTAAATAGAACTCATAATACTTATTTTGTTATCTAATTAATTTTATTAAAATTTTGAGTTTTTTTTTTCCCCTCAATAGACAAGACAAGTAGATTATGAATTTTTTTCTAATAATAATTAATTTAAAACTTACCATTTCACGATCAATTTCTTAAAAATATTTTAAATTATTCTTCACACTTTACAATTAATTTGTATTCTTTTAAAAGAATTTGGTATTTGAAAAAAAAAAAAAAAAACTAATTTAGAGAAATTGTAATTTGAAAAGGTATAGGGAGTTTTACTTCAATTTAATTTTTGAAATCATATGAGAGCATTCAAATAAATTTCTTATTATTTGATTAAGGTATAATTTTTTATCTCGGTTCAAGTAATGTATTGTATTATAAAGAAAATTAGTTTGAATTGATCAGTAATTCCTTATGGAGTATTTGAAATAAAATAAATTTCTTGATATATATATATATATATATATATTCTTTCAAGCATGTTTTCCTTTCTTATTTTTTATTTTTGACTAAATACACTAATTTTATCATGATTTGATTCATTCTCAATATACTATAGTTAATTTGTTTCTTTAAAAATTATTTGATATCTGAAATTAGTATTTGATAATCATTCTCAATATTATATAATTAATTTATTTCCTTAAAAATTGTTTGATATTTGAAATTTGCATTTAAAAAAGAAGTTAACGTTTTGAGAAAATAAAAAGCTTTTATCATATACATAAAGAAATGATTAATATTTGTGGGTATAGTTAGAAATTATTTATCATTTTTAATAATTTTGTTTAAGAATAATGTTAAATTTTTAGAAATAGACGATGTTGGAGTGTATATATAATTTTTTAAGGGTATAAATATCGTTGCTCCTTTTGTTTGTTCGCATACAAGCCCAATTTCTGAATTTTCTTAAGGAATTAAAAGCTTAGTAGTCTAATTTTTCTTTCTGATCTCTCTTTCAAGGAATTATTATTATTATTATTTTCAAGTTATTTATATTAATATAAAAGTCATGGTTTTAGATTATTATATCAAATTTTGAGTAATTATTTTTTGTCTATAAATGTAGCGACTGAAACTAAACTCATATTTTTTTTTTTCAAGTTTTTGTTTTCTTACTTGATATTATATTTAATGTATGCATTTTGAGAGGTAAGGTTTATTATGTTCTCTCTATCTAGATGCATCTTCGTTTTTCAATCAATGAAATTTCGTTGTATCCTTAAGATTTGCCTAAAAAAATTTATGCTTCTATTTTAGTCCATCTCCATCCTAACAAAAATTTTTGGCGATATTTTTTATACTAAACATATCACAATATTAATTTAATTCAATTCAATCCTATAAACATAGTCCAATGTAATATGATGCATCAAATGCACCATTAAGGTTCTTTAGCTTCGTAAGTCAATGTTTTTTATTTTTTTTCTTCTTTTGTTTAGAGTACTGGAACAAGTTCAGAAAACAACTGAGACCAAATCAATAGAACTCTAGTGATATGGTTTGGATAAGCAGTTCCCATGTAGTTGGAAGCTACTCAGATCTGGGTGAGAGACGACCTATATATGTAAGAAAAAATTTCATCTTTATTAATAGAGGTGGAGTGTGTCGAACCATGGTTGACCGTTGTGATTCCATTCTACCATTTGGCCATTTAGTCTTCTTGGGTCAATCTTATAATTCTTATTGGCAGTGTTTCATCCAACTCAAGTTGACCTTCATGGACCTTAACGCAACAAAATTATTGTGTACTTCTATGCGTCGTCAAATTCTACATCATGATTGGTGATCACAACAATTGTTATCAATCAATCTCAGCCTCACATTCTATAAAATAAATTCTTGTTGGTCCGCAACTGTACTGTACGTTGAATCAGTAAACTATAGTGTTTGTATGTTCGATTGACAGCTAGCTACTTTTTTGCCTTTTAAACAAGCAGAGAATATAGCTAGTCTTGTAATTCAATAACAATATTGGTAGGCACGATCGAAGAAGCTCATGAATTAATGTTCACCGACTGGTTAGCAAAATAATGAAAAGTAAATAAATTAGCCACCAACTATGCATTACACAAAATATTGTTGTAACGGCAGTGAAGTTGATAGAGATTGAAAGGAATATGATATTGTGATTTGCGAGACAATTAATCGATGTTTCACCCACGACCAACGTGGTTCAATAGGATAAAGTTCCCGATCAATTTGATAATATTCTATGTTTAAATCATAATAGATAATATATCTAAAAAAAAAAAATTTGTTAGTTTGGCCTCATAATGGCAAGGTGCGGTATTGGGCCCATTTGTTGGCAAATTACCGTGCAAGTCATGATAAGCATGTACACAGCACAAGTCCAGATGTGTGTACTATTTGCACTGGATTTGACAGGATGATCGATTGGATTTTCTCCGTACTTATTGGTTTGGTTTGGATCGAGTCAAACCCAACCCAAACCGGCCCATGACATCCCATGCATATAATTTATTAAAGAAAAATTTTATTTTAATCTCTAAGATTTTAAGAAAAATATTATATTTTTAAAACTTTATTGATAAGAGTTCTTTTCATTCCCAATTTTTTCAAAACTCTATCAAAAAATCTAAACTATCAGTAAATTAACAGTCAATATTAACTTAAAAAGTATTTTACTTTTAATGGTTGGTAGTAACATATAAATTACTTGATTTTCCTCGTAATACAATAAATTTACAAGTTAAATTACTTTAAATCTCCTTAAATTTGAGTTGTTAAATTAAATTTAAATTGTTTAAAGTTAATATTAACCATTAGTTGATTGACGGTTTGAACTTTTTCAAAAATTTTTAAAAATAGGGATATATAAAAAGAGTTGTTTTCGAAAGAGTTTTAAAAATTTGATATTTTTCGAAATTTCAGTAAGTAAAATGAAGCTTTTAGAAACTAAAATGAAATTTTTCTGTTTATTAAAATAAATAATGAATTAATTATGTGTCACTCGTTACTCGTTATAGTGTCATTAATGTGCTTGTATGGGGTGGTTGGCATTATAGTATTAATCAACACTGTCAATTTAACTAATTAGTTGATATATTATCCTTGAAAGAGCTAGGCGGCGTCTACTATGACTATTCAAGTCCTCTTGTTTGATACCCATGGCCACGTTAATTTGGACTTTTAGACGCAGATTTGAACAAATTTCTTCCTCAAGGAGACTTGACTTTAATTGCATGCACTTAATCTTCATGGGCAGACAAATGTAGCCAACCAATTAATCTGCACCATTTGATCAAGAACTGTCTTGTTCCATCTTGTCCATATTATAAGACTAGCAGTACATAAATAAATATATATCAATGTGATCAAAACATAGACATGCATGTAGGAGATCCGACCCTGCCCCCATTTAACAAGTAAGGGAGGAGACTTAATCAACCTCACAAAGTCTTTCTTTATTCATTAATTAATTTGCTTCTACTCAAATTACCCTATAAATACATGGTCTAGCTATTCCTCCTTTAACAACCACAAACTTATTGGTGTAAGTGGCATTTGATTCTCTTCATTTGTTGGAAGTTCGCTGTCATGGCCAAGGTATGTATGAATGTTTCACTGCTCTCTTCAAGCACAATATATTTTCGTGTAAGATTTTTCTATCAACATATGTCTATATTTTCACTTGACTGATGTATGCATGCATGTACATGCTACAGAAAACAGTGATAAAAGTGAATATTAATTGTCAAACCTGCAAGTCCGACGTGCTAAAAGCTGTCACTAAACTCACAGGTATCGTGATTAATTTAATATATGTACATATACATGAATCGTGATTAATTTGATGTAAGTGATGATTAATGTCACGTGTTAATTTTAAGTTTTAAATATTATAGTTTAACCATTGATTATCTGTTTAAGCTTTTGAATATGATTGTAACTAATATGGTATCAGAACTTGAAAGTTCCTGAATTAAACTTTCTTTTCCCATTTATCTCGAATTCTTGTTACACATGTTATAAAATGTAGTATGTATTCAATATCTGTCATCTTTACATTACACGTGAGAGAGTTTGAGTGTGATGGTAACTAACAATTAAGATATGGTCAATCGTACAGGTGTAGATCAAGTATCGGTAGATGGTGAGAAGGGAACATTGACAGTGGTAGGAGAAGTTGACCCAGTTTGTGTTGTGGGAAAATTGAGAAAGGCTCGAAAATTTGCAGAGATAGTGAGTGTTGGACCACCGAAGCCTCCTGAGCCAAAGCCGCCGGTTTGCCTTCCTCTCCCTTCCTGTTGTAAGGATTGTAAATTGGTTGCCGTCGGCTATGGCTACTCTTCTTTCGACAATACGATCTGCTCCATCCTCTGAGACCTCATGCAAGATAAAACACAACATGACTGTATTAAATTGATCAAATTTATAAAAAAAGATAACAGTAGAAATATTGAATACGTCATTGTTGGAATTAATTTCAATATCGATAGGTACCATTGCAGTTTGAAAATTATGGATTATGTTTACTTGTTCGTGGATTAGTGGCAAAATTCTTGTTTTAATTGCAAGCATGCATCTATATATCTATACAAGACTTCCCTCTTGTATGTAATGAACGTTGCTTTGAAATGAACGTTGAATTGTATGTTGTTAATTAATTTAGTTTCAAAATTCTTTGAAGGATTTGTTGTGATATGTGATCATTGTCATTGAATAATGATCAAGTTCTTCTAGATTGTTTGGACTCATGTATTAATACTAACTGACATGAATTAATTTTAAGTTTTAAATACTATAATTGAATTATTTCTTATTGTTTTAAACTTTTAGATATGATAGTAACTGACGCTAATATTGAATTATATGTTTTACTTTTTCTTTTACTTTTTTCCTTTTTTATTCTTGTAACTCATGAGGGATCCCACCAATTAGTTAACATTGAATTGTATGTTGTTATAACACACTTAATCATACTCATACACCTCATTATTCTTCAATTTAATGATAAGAATTTAAGTTTCTTCAAACACATTTGACATGCTTTGTATAGATAGTATTTTTTATATTTTATTGTGAGAGTAACTATGTCCTAATTAATAATGGAAGTAGATATTTTAATAATAGAATAGTGATTGAACTTGATAATCATGAAAACATACAATGTACATGATGTCATTTTAAAAAACAAAAATACTATAAATCTATAATTAAATTACAGAAGGATTGCTTTTGAGACAGAAAGTCAAATTGCAACGTAATGTAAAATACATTCAATTTGTTGAATAAGGTAAATAGTGATGCAAATAGTGACTGAAGTTTCGTGGGAATGTAGGTAGCACTAACCCACCAAAATCCATGTTGTCTTTTGGACAATCATTATTGATTCAAGTTATCGTAGAGTATCTCTCAAAGTTTAGGATAAGTCAATTCAATTAATTATTGAACATTGACATGGACATTATTTTTTATCTAATCCTTAACTACCATAGAAAATGGAGTTTATTTGTTGGTGTTGCTTTCACCCATATTTTTTTAACACATAAGTCAATCACACATTGTATAAAGACATAAACCAAATCAATATGTATATACAGGCCGGTTTGGAAAAACAAGCATCTTATTGTATCTAACTAGCAAATTGACAGTTAATTAGATATTAATGTTCAATGTTCAAGTATGATATACAATAATTAGATATTAATGTTCAATGTTCAAGTATGATACACAATCCTTTTAGGTAAAAAATTTCTACACTAATTTTCATATGAACTCAAATAATCAAATAATCAATTATCCAAGTATTGAAACCAATTGTTCAGGTAAACAAAATTAGCTAAGACATACTTAAGTCAATCACGTACGCATTGTGTAAAGACAAACCAAATCAGTATGTATAGGGGTTTGGAAAAACAAGCATCTTATTGTATCTAACTAGCAAATTGATAGTTGATTAGATATTAATGAAAATGGTTAAGCATTATACCATCCTTTTAGGCGAAAAACTTCTACACTTATTTTCATATGAACTCAAATCATCAAATAATCAATTATCCAAGTATTGAAATCAATTGTTCAGGTCAACAAAATCAGCTGCCAAAGTTTCATAAATCATCATATCATATGATAAAATCAATTGTTCTTTAAACCTAATTATCCAACTCATAAGATGAAATGAAAAAACATAATTAATTCATATCAATTGCACATTTTTATAAAGGCTTAAAGTCAAATCAGCCTAAGCCGGTTCAGAATGGAATCAAGATATTATACTAAATAGCATATGGGAGATTAATTAGATATTAATATTCGATTATCTATAATGTATTATCTGTTTTAGGTGCAGATGTTTATACTTCACTTTCATAAAATCCCAAGTCGTGGAACCAATTATAAAATTTTGCTAAAAAAAATCCACTATTAAGTTTAGTAAATAATTAAATGACATTATTAATTTCGAAGTATTCAAACCAGATTGTCCACATCAAGGTTCCAAAATTTGCTACTCGTTAATCGATTAGCCAGACAGTGAGTAGTAAGTTATCGGTTACTAGACGAGTAATCAATGAATACTGTTGACCGATGATCAAATTGTGTCAAACCTATAAAAAAACTTCAAAAATTTTCTCTATGATCAAAATACAATCATATGATTATTAACCAATTGGTTTGATAATTGTTAACGTCAGGAAAAGGTTCCCTTAGTCAACGAGGTTGTTTTAGGGCCCAGGCTCACAGTTTCGTACGGCCGATGGGTCGCATGCAAAATAATGGGGGGGGGGGGGGGGGGGGAACTGGAGGAGTTAGAGGCGAGGAAGAAAAGACACAGAAGATTTTCAGAGTGGTTCGGCCCAAAAAGATGCCTACGTCCACTGTTCACTCTCTCACTATTTGGGCAGAGTAACGACACTCAAAAAATTCCCTCCCTCTTTACAGTGAAAATCGTCCCCTTTTATAGAGGAAGGGGACATGCTACAGTAAACAGGATAAGACAAAAATGAATAGTTAACTACAGTTACACTGACAGACAGCATTTAATGCGCCGGAAACCCAATTAAAACGACTGACAGTACATTAAATGCGGCCGAAAACACATTAAATGCAGCCGAATCCGTCGCATCCGAGATCTGTCCACAGAGGATCTTTGCTGACCGGGTCGGATATGTAATGATGGGTTGTCGAGGCTGGGATTCTGACTTCTGGTAGAAGTAGCGTGCATGGCAAGCTTTGGAACTGTGCTCTGCATGGCGCTGTTGATTCCTGCTGACCGGAGCTTCCAAATTCGAGAGGGAGACGGATTTCTCCAGCGGATTAGACAGTTGGTGGGATGGATTCTGGACCGGCACGCCCACAGACGATCACGGCGTTGAGGCGGATAACATCATGAGTGGAGGAGTCGGAATGCGGCCACGCTCGGAAGACAGCGGTCAACTCAGACGGATAACTGTGGGTGAGGGCCTTTGATGGGCGGCTCCTCTTCGACGGATACCTCAATCGGACTGGAAATAGTGGACAAACAGGCTATCGATAGTGGCGGAAATATGGCGGTCTGATATAGTTGTCACGGATGGCGGATGTTCTCGCGGACAAATCTGAAGGATGGAAGTCAGCGATCAGCGATGAGGGCCGGCGGTTCGCTTTAGCAAGCAGAATTCTGGGGGAACATGGCGATCTGAATGACGGGGAACATAGCGGTCATAAAAGGTCTTGCGGAATAGGTGACATACGTTGAGATCGAGCGATCGGACTGAGCGATAGCGGGTTTATTGAGCGATATCGGGCTTCGGCCTCAGCAAGCGCCCACTAATGGGCCATGATTCTAGGAGGATGGGCCTAGATGGGTACGGATATCTGGGCGTTTGGGCCCCTGGGCTTGCACTGCAGATCCAATTGGGCCGGACCGTTATGATCGCAATAATTCCACCATAACATAAAGCCCCCTGGCTCTTGGTGCTCAGGAGAGGACCAGGAGACATATATTCCAGAGCGAGCAGAATGGGCGGGAACGGTTACAAGGGGAAGGCGGTTACAGTACCTTTTATTTTCTACTTTATTGCCAGACCACGTGCTCTACCACTGACGACGGTTACTGTTCATAACGTGCGCCGCGCGCATTTAATGCACGTCACTCAACTGGCGTGCCACATAATGACAAAATCCCGGGAATCGCGCCCTATCATCTGATCGGGGGTGGTTGCCCAGCTGTCTTTATCCAACGGTTGGGGCTGAATTATTTAAAAAAGAATAAACATCCCTCCTTGTTCTTCTTCTGGTACTTTCAAAAAAAAAAATTCATAGGCATTTCCTTCGTCTTCTCCATTCGCACCGACTCTTCAACAACATTCAGAGGTTATCGTTTGTAACTTCCGGCGACCACCATAATTCAGGTTAGGCTCCTCTTCCCTGTTCACTTTGTTCTTGGCGTTATTGCTTTCCCTATTCTGCGTGGTGTTCTTCCTTCTGGGATTTTGGATTAGTTGGGGTGGATAGTCTCTGTATTGCTTCTGGTTAGGGGTGGTCTAGTGGTAGCCTAGGGTGACTATTTTGTTTTCTTTTCTTCTTTTCCCATGTTGGGGGGAAACCTTTAGGACGAGGCTCTCATCCCTTCCATCCTGTACCTTCCTACGAGCGCGGCTTGACGCTTAGGTTTAACCTCCTTAAGCCTTTCTTGGTTGGTTTTAGATTGGGTGACTATCAGCAGCCTGACCGGCTATTCCTTTTGTAGATGTCAAGCCGTGGGCTCCGTTATCGCCGAGTCATGTCCAGTGACGAAAGCTCCGAGGGGAAGTCCTCTCAGCGCGATGAGGGCTCTTCAAGTGCAAATGCTCAGAACAGCGAGGGCACACTGAGTTCTTCCAATCGTGAGAGAACCTTTGCGTATGAGACTTTTTACCAACACGACTCCCACATGACCGTTAGAGAACTCAAGACCTTGGCCGACGCATTTCATTTTCCTTCGACATGTCGCGTCATGGTCCCTGCCCATCGTGATCATGCGGCTGATCCTCCCGAGGGATTCATAGCGATCAGCCGCCACCATATAAAGATGGGATTTAGGTTTCCGGTTCCCCCATACCTAATAACTCTTTTGAATGACCTGGAAATAGCCCCTTTCCAGCTTACGCCGAATTCTTACGGCCAAATTACCACCTTGGCCTATGCCTTCCTAAAAAATGGTCTTCCGCCACCTACCTCAAATATCATCCAATGTCTTTACTTTTTTAAATCCACCACCAATCTTCACGATACTAAGCGAGACGGTATTTATTACGTAACTGCTCGCAGAACTCCCTATAAGGCGTTTTTGCCACAGAATGTGGGCAAATCGAACGTGGGAGATTACAAGTCGAAGTGGTTCTATGCCACTTGCCGGTCCCTGCAACAACTTGTTCATTTTGACTTCAATAATGGTCCTGGTAGGCTTATTTTTATTCGCGACTGGGGCGTTCATACGTTTGCCATTAGGCATCACCCTCATTGATATATATTTTTTTTTACTCTTGTATGCAGCTTTCGTCAAAGGAGCGGTCCGTCTGACTGACGAGGAGACGAGAGCGCTGAAGAAATTTGTAGAAGTGAAAAATCCTGAATATGACTTCCTTCCAGACAACTCCGCTTTGAGGAAGTACGGGCTTGCCCCTGGAGTTGAGACTCCGCCCCTGAGGTTAGCTTCTGACGTGGGCAGGCGAAAAGGTCGGGAAGTTAAATCTGTCTTCATAGAATCAGGCGAAGGAACTTCCGCCCCAGCCTCAAAGAAGCCTGAGACGATGGTGGACCTTGAAATGATCTCCCCCCTTTCTTTGCCTGTAGCCGGAACAGAAGGGCCTGAAGTGGAGATAACAGGCTCAAAGGAACCCCCAGCCCCGCCAGCGGGTGGTGGACCTTGAAATGATCTCCCCCCCTTCTTCGCCTGTAGCCGGAACAGAAGGGCCTGAAGTGGAGATAACAGGCTCAAAGGAACCCCCAGCCCCGCCAGCGGGTTCACCGGTTACAACGGCCGCTCCATCTGCAGCGCCGCTTGGGATGCGGGTTAAAAGCGTGGCGGAGAAAACCATGAGGCGGACAAGGGGCGCTGCTGGAAAGAGGATTTCGGCTTCGGAGACCGAAGAAGAGGAGGAAGAAGCTTTGGAACCCCCTGTGAAACGCGCGAAATCCAAGGACAAGGGCAAGGGAAAAATGGCCACTGCAGGGGGAGGCGACGAAGAATCGATCCCGGAGGCCAATGCGGGGGAGTATTTCGACGACTTGTTGGATCGGATACCAGCGTTATTGGGCCCCCACAAACCGGATGTCTACCAGAAGCATATTCGTGGTGACCAGCTGATGGACTATACTGCACGCTGCACCGTGCTTGTAAGTTCTTTTAATTGCTTTGCAGTTACATTTTACGTCCTCACTTGTTGTTGATGTACCATTCCCCTCAGGCTTCGTTGGCTGTGATGAAGATGCGTCGGGACTTCCCCGACTTAGCGGGAGAGAAAACTTCCCTCGAGGAGGCGAACAGGGGGTTGGAGGCAGAGGTTCAGAGTCTCAAAAAGGGATCAGTGGTCGCTAAGAAGACCATTTCTGAGCTGGAAAAGAAACTTAAGGAGGCGGAAAAGACCGCAGACGTAGAGAAGAGACTTCGGATGGCTGCCTCCGAATCGCTCCAGAAGGCCATTGCAGATGTGGATAAGATTAAAGAGGAGGCCGAATATCATAAGAAGCGGTCTGATGAAGCTGAGAAGAGGAAGGAAGCAGTCGAGAAAGACTTGGCCGTGGTGAGGGGTGAGCTTGCCAACTCGAGAGAGGCGTGTTATAGGGCAGACCTTCGGGCCAGACAAGCAGTGGAGGAGGCTATCAAAAAGACGAGTAGCAAATTCTTATATACTTCGTGGCTGCGTCATCCCACGCTGGATTATTCTTATCTTGGCGAGGACGCGGTGGCGGAGGTAAAGAAATATAAGGCCCGCGCTGCAGTGAATGCTCAGAAGAAAGTAGCGGAAGGCGCTCAGAAGGAAAAGACTCTTCTGGTTCCGCAGAAGGCTTCAGACCCGCCTCCTGTTCGTACTGGTGCTTCATTGGCCCCGGGTGGTTCTTCCTTAGCTCCTCAGGATTCGACGAAGGACGGAAGACAGGGCACATCCTCTCAAGGGACCTCTAGCGGTAAAGATCCCAAGGGCGCCCCCTCCAGTTCTTCAAAAGATCACACAGATCCCCCAGCCAGCTCTTCGCAAGCCCCTTTAAGCAAATGAGTTCAATACCTTCTCCCGCTGTTGTTGAGGCTTATCTTTGAACATCGATATTTTAATTGTTATCATTTTTACCTTGTTTGTGGAACAATTTGTAATTTTTAGTTGATAATTATTTCAGCAGTATCTCTTTCACTTTGCTTTGTAGTTTTCCTGTTTTCGTATGCATACAATAGTAATATGTTGTGGGTAGATGTACCCAGCCACATAAATATCAGTTTAATGATAATAAAAAGAGGGGGGAAAGATCACCCCTAAGCACATCCTGGGAGAAACATAATCAGGAGATTGCTTCCAGCACACAGGACAATTGGAGGAACGAAAGGGGAGCCCTCGAGGATGGGCAAATAATCCCGATCCCACAGTAATTTCGTTTTTAATATGTATACCTTTTCTGGCTGCTGCATGGGTTAACGACGGACAGCGTCCAGAATGCAGGGGCTCGGATCGTACTGCGCGGTGATCCGTTCCGGCTGTGCTCACGAGGACAGCCTAAGCATTTACAGCGTAATAAAGGAAATCTCTCGGCTGCGCTCACAAGGCCTTAGCCTGAGCATCTACAGCATGATGAAGGAAATCTCTCCAGCTGCGCTCACAGGTCGTACCCGAGCATTTACAGCGAGAGTTGGGGAGGACGCTTCGGCTGCGCTCACAAGGCCTTAGCCTGAGCATCTACAGCATGATGAAGGAAATCTCTCCAGCTGCGCTCACAGGGCGTACCCGAGCATTTACAGCGAGAGTTGGGGAGGACGCTTCGGCTGCGCTCACAAGGCCTTAGCCTGAGCATCTACAACATGATGAAGGAAATCTCTCCAGCTGCGCTCACAGGGCGTACCCGAGCATTTACAGCGAGAGTTGGGGAGGACGCTTCGGCTGCGCTCACAAGGCCTTAGCCTGAGCATCTACAGCATGATGAAGGAAATCTCTCCAGCTGCGCTCACAGGGCGTACCTGAGCATTTACAGCAAGAGTTGGGCCGAGTGTCACTTCGATCGGGCCTTTCATTAGTCGCGCGCGAAGGCGGGGGGGGGGGGGGGGGGGGGGGGGGAAAGGCCATTCGGTGAGCGGCGATTAGGTGCGCTGGCTCGCGGCCGTCTGGTGATGTACCTTTCATAAGAACACATGTACCCATTTGATGTTAGAAATGTTCCATCACAATTGATAGAAGATTCTCATTATATCTATACATGGTTTGTTTTTACATATGTGACAGAATAATCGATAGTAAACAACAATACAACGCTCAAGTGTAGTACGTTCTCAGGTGGATGGCGTTCCAAGCCCTTGGCAGGATTGTCCCGTCCATGTTCGCCAAGTGGTAGGCTCCGTTGTTCAGGCTCTCGTGGATCATGTAAGGTCCCTCCCAGTTCGGCCCCAACACTCCTTCACTTGCCTTGCGTGCGCCGGGCAGGATCTCCCGCAGGATTAGGTCACCTGGTTTGAATTGACGTACCCGAACTTTTTTGTTGTAGTGTCTGGCCATCCTTCGCTGATAGGCAGCCATCCTGAAGCGAGCGGCCTCTCTTGATTCCTCAAGTAAGTCTGAACTGGCAGCTAGAAGCTGGTTGTTGTCGCCGAAATTGAAGCTCGCCCTCCGGTGACTGTAAACTTCAAATTCTGCCGGAATCATGGCCTCTGACCCGTAGACCATTGAGAAGGGGGTTTCTCCAGTAATGCTGCGGGCGGTAGTGCGGTAAGCCCACAACACTTTCTGCAGCTCGTCAACCCATGCCCCCTTTCTAGCTTCAAGTTTGGTCTTCAGGATCTGCTTGATGATCTTATTGACCGCTTCCACCTGGCCGTTGGCTTGCGGGTGGTCAACAGCTGAGAAGCTCTTGACAATACCGAGGCTGCTACAAAACTCCTGAAACTGCTCGCTTGTGAATTGGGTTCCGTTATCTGTGACTAACTGCTGCGGAATGCCGAACCTGCAAACTATATGGTCCCACACAAATTTCTCAATTTTCGTGGCGGAGATCTCAGCCAGCTCCTTTGCTTCTGCCCATTTGGTGAAGTAGTCAACGGCCACGACTGCATACTTACATCTCGCTCGTCCCACGGGAAGAGGTCCGATCAGGTCTATGCCCTAGATAGCGAACGGCCATGGACTGACCATCTGACGGAGGTAGGCTGGTGGAGCTCGGGGAATCTTAGAGAACCTCTGGCACTTGTCACACTTCTTTACCAAGTCGGTGGCGTCCTTCTTCATCGTCGGCCAGTAAAAACCCTGTCTGAGCGCCTTCTGAGCCAAAGAAAGCCCTCCAGCATGGTTGCCACAATGCCCCTCATGTATGTCCCTCATCAAGGTAGTGCATTCTGGTTCGTCAATGCACCTGAGAAGTGGTGTTGAAAGGCCCCTCTTATAGAGGACATCTCCATAAATACAGTATCTGGCTGCTCTTATTCGTAGACGACGTGCCTCCATCTTGTCTTCTGGCAGTGTGCCTTTCCGCAAGTAATTAACCAGGGGATACATCCACGATCCATCCACCACCATCAAGGCCATCACTTCCATGTCAGACTTGGTGCTCGGTTTGGGTAGGAACTCCACAGGTATGCTCTCGGTGCCGTCCGTATCTTGAGCGGATGCTAGGCGGGCCAGAGCGTCCGCGTGGGAGTTTTGGGCGCGCGGGATCTGGTTCAACTCGAATATCTCGAAGGTCCCCAGCAACTTCTGAACTTCCCGCAAATAGGAGACCATCTTCGATCCCTTAGCCTGGTATTCCCCTTTTATCTGACAGACCACCAGTTGGGAATCGCTGAAGACTCTGATCCGTTCCACCTGCATTCTCTTGGCTAGACGGAGCCCTGCCAGTAGCGCTTCGTACTCCGCCTCGTTATTAGTTGCCCTGAAGCCAAATTTTAGGGCGCAAAGAAACTTACCACCGTCGGGATTAATTAGCAGGATTCCGGCTCCGGCACTTTTCTCGCAGGAGGACCCGTCCACAAAAAGCTCCCAGTATGGTCCCTGAGAAGTTTCAGCTTGATCGTCCGCCGGTCCTGTGAACTCAGCGATGAAGTCGGCTAGCACTTGACCCTTGATTGCCGGTCTCGGTCTGAACTCGATGTCATATTGGGCGAGTTCGATGGCCCATTTGATGAGTCGACCGGAGGTGTCTGGCTTCTGGAGGATTTGCTTCAGAGGATACCTGGTTAGGACTTCTATTTTATGCGCCTGGAAGTATGGACGCAACTTCCTGGATGCCATCACCAGACAATAAGTGAGTAGCTCCATTGGAGTATACCTGGTCTCTGCCTCGACCAGCTTCTTACTCACAAAGTACACCGGCACCTGTGCACCGTTTTCCTCCTGTCTTACCAACGCTGCGCTCATGGCGTGCTCGGATACGCCCAGGTAGACAGTCAATATCTCCCCCTCCTTTGGTTTGGTCAGCAGCGGTGCGCGGCCTAAATATTCTTTGAGTTGCAGGAAGGCAGCCTCGCATTCTCCAGTCCATTCGAAATTCCTGGCTTTCTTTAACACTTCAAAGAACGGAACGCATCTGTCGGAAGCTTTGGAGACAAAGCGACTTAAGGCCGCAATCTGTCCGTTCAAACTTTGAATCTCCTTCACATTTCTTGGCGACTTCATGTCTAGCAGGGCTTGTATCTTCTCCGGGTTGGCTTCTATCCCCCTGTTGTTTACAACGAAACCAAGGAATTTACCTGAGGAAACCCCGAAGGCACACTTGAGAGGATTGAGTTTCATCCGGTATTTCCTCAGGATGCTGAACATTCTCTCCAGGTCGTGGACGTGATCGGCGGCCCTTTCTGACTTCACAAGCATGTCGTCCACGTAGACCTCCATACTCTTCCCTATCAACTTTTCAAACATTCTGTTCACCAGTCTCTGATAAGTGGCCCCTGCATTTTTTAGACCGAAGGGCATTACCTTGTAGCAGTAAAGCCCCCGGTCGGTGGTGAACGATGTGCACTCCTCGTCTTTAGGGTCCATGGGGATTTGATTGTATCCCGAGTAAGCGTCCATGAAGCTCAGGAGTTCATGTCCCGCCGTTGCGTCCACCAGCTGGTCGATTCTGGGCAGGGGGAAGCTATCTTTTGGGCAGGCTTTGTTCAGGTCTGTGAAGTCTATGCAGGTTCTCCATTTTCCATTATTTTTCTTCACCAGCACGGGGTTAGCCACCCATTCTGGATACTGGACCTCGCGGATAAAATTATTGGCCAGAAGCTTGTCCACTTCCTCTTTTAGGGCTTCGCTACGCTCCTGGTTTATCTGTCTCCTCTTCTGGCAGACTGGCCGATGGTGAGGGTTGACGTTTAACTTGTGCGTCATCACATCCGGGTCGATTCCCACCATATCTCCATGACTCCAGGCGAAAACATCTGCATTTCTCTTAAGACAGTTAACCAATTGGGACCTTACCTCAGAGACAAGACTTTTACCCAGTTTCAGGCATCTTGACATATCATTTTCAACGACTGGAACATCTTCGAGCTCTTCTACTGGACCGGAACTCGGGTATGCGTCAAATTCCCTGGGATCTAAGTCGTAACTGACCCCCGACGAAGTGATCGTCTGTAACTCCCGTTCTGGGATTATCTCCGCCTTCTTCCCCTGCACACCTTTTCTGATCGCGTCCACATAACAACGGCGAGCCATGGATTATTCACCCTGCACACATCCTATGCCACTGGGGGTCGGGAATTTTACCATGAGAGCTTTGGTGGAGACAATCATATCGAGGTCGTTCATCGCGGGCCTTCCCATCACTACGTTGTATGCTGATGGGGAATTGATGATCAGGAAGTCAGCCAGTACCGTGGACTGATTGGTTTCGTAGCCGAGAGTCAAAGGCAATCTGATTTGTCCAGCAGGAACGACCGAATCTCCAGTAAATCCGTACAGGGGCTCAGGGGACGACTCTAGGTGATCCTCACCGATTCCCATCTGATCATAACAGCCTTTATATATGACATTCACGGAACTGCCGGTGTCTATCATGATCCTCTTCACCACCGAATTTTCGATGCGTGCCCTGATCACCAAAGCGTCATTATGGGGGAGACGAACATCCCGTGCGTCCTCATCAGTAAACACAATGTCCTCCGTCACTCTTTTGGCCTTCTTGGCAGGCCTCCCTGGTTCTGCCTGCTTCCCAGGCTAGACACGTCTCGCTTCCCGCACAAATCTTTCCTGAGAGCGGTTAGATTCTCCTGCTCGTGAGGGTCCCCCATGGATTGTATGGATGGTTCTGACGGAGGGCCCCTGGGTGAAATTCGGCTCTGACTGGTTCTGAGCAGGAGGATCTTCTGAACGCTGACAGGGGCGCTGCTGCTGAGATGGTCGCCTCGGGGGCCTCACGACATAATCCTTCAAACGGCCATTTCTGATTAACTCTTCAATGGCATCTTTGAGTGCCCAGCAGTCGGAAGTATTGTGCCCGATGTCGTTGTGGTAGGCGCAGAACTTGTTTCTGTCTCTTCGTCCTTCCGGCCCTTGAAGGGGAGCCGGCCGACCGAAATTTTCCCTGTTCTTCTCGGTCGTATATATCCGGTCCTGGGTATCCGATAGGGCATTGTAAGTATTGTAGCGACTTCGGTACCGTGGCCGCTCCGACACCCGGTTGCCGTCTGGTCTCCGCCAGTTTCTGGCTTTCTTGGCAACCTGCTGGTTTTCTCTTCTTTCTCCAGGATTGTTTCCCCCGTTGCTTCTTTTTCTCCCATGGTTGGAAGTGCCGGCTTCGTCTTTCTGAGCACCGGTTCTCCTTGGATTGGCCACTCCCTCCCACCGGATTTCCTTTTCAGCTCTGTCATAAAATTCTCCCAGGTCTTTGACAGGAGACCTGTATATGCTCTCATACAACTTGCCATCCTTCCTTAGCCCGGACGAGATAGCTGACAAAACCCCTTCATCTGTGGGATTCTCCACATTTGTCACCTCGCGCCTGAATCTGTTGATATATTCTTTTAGAGGCTCACCTGGGCGTTGGCAGATGGTAGAAAGGTGGCAAGGTGGCGCGAGACGCCTCTTTAGTGCTTTATACTGATTCAGGAACTTCTGCTGACACTCCTCCCAATTATTGATACTGCGCGGGGGGAGGCTTCTGAACCACGTCCGTGGAATGTCCCCCAGGGTAGCTGGAAACACCCTACATTTCACAAGCGGATTGGTAGTCTGGAGGTCCATTTGTATGTTGAAGGCGTCAAGATGGTCGTAGGGGTCAGAGTTTCCTTTGTACTGAGGGATGTTAGGGACCTTGAACCTTGGAGGGAGCGGCTCTATCTCGATTTCCACAGCGAATGGGGTCCTTTCTCCGGCTTGGCCCCTCTGCTCCTGTACCGCAGGTCGTGCTTCCAGCTGCCGGACCCTTTGAAGGAGTTCTGCTACCAATGTATTTCGCGTTTCTGTCCTTCCAGCAGCGGAATGTCCGTCCTGTCTGCTCGGGGATCGGTTGATTCTTCCAGCCTACCTCTGCGTATCAGGTCCTGGCCTCGCTCTATCAACATGGGTTGGGACTTGGTCGTGGTGGCGGCCACCTTGCTGCTGCCGATGTCCACCTTGGGCTTGTGGGGGTCGAGCGCTAGAATGTGCGCTGGAGGAGTGGACAGACCCCTCTCGTTCGAACTCTCCGGCACCCCTTCTATCCACATTAAGGTCTTCCGCAAGCCTCCTACGGGGAACATTTCTTTCTGGGACAGCCTGGCGAGGAGCTTGGGGGTGATGGGCCTGAGTCCGGAACATAGCTCTGACCTCTCCCATAAATTCTGTGACGGTATTCTCCAACCTCTCCTGCCGTCGTCGCATCGCCCGCATTACGTCTTCTCCTACAGCGTTACAAGTGGTTTGACCATTAGGGGGAGGGGGTATACCTTGAGCGTTCCCTATAACGGGCACATTGGACGTCCCTGCACCAGCATTGGATCCCCCCCCCCAGTAGTTATAGCTTGCTGATGGTCTGAAATCTGCTGACGATTGTCCGCTGCATTAAGATCTCTCGGAATCCTCCCTCTAACCATGGCGAATGAAGGACAAGCTGTGAAAGCTAATGGATGAAAAGGTGACGAAACCGAAGATGAGCCTCTCCTTCTAGCGCCAAAAATGTTAACGTCAGGAAAAGGTTCCCTTAGTCAACGAGGTTGTTTTAGGGCCCAGGCTCACAGTTTCGTACGGCTGATGGGTTGCATGCAAAATAATGGGGGGGGGGGGGGAACTGGAGGAGTTAGAGGCGAGGAAGAAAAGACACAGAAGATTTTCAGAGTGGTTCGGCCCAAAAAGATGCCTACGTCGACTGTTCACTCTCTCACTATTTGGGCAGAGTAACGACACTCAAAAAATTCCCTCCCTCTTTACAGTGAAAATCGTCCCCTTTTATAGAGGAAGGGGACATGCTACAGTAAACAGGATAAGACAAAAATGAATAGTTAACTACAGTTACACTGACAGACAGCATTTAATGCGCCGGAAACCCAATTAAAACGACTGACAGTACATTAAATGCGGCCGAAAACACATTAAATGCAGCCGAATCCGTCGCATCCGAGATCTGTCCACAGAGGATCTTTGCTGACCGGGTCAGATATGTAATGATGGGTTGTCGAGGCTGGGATTCTGACTTCTGGTAGAAATAGCGTGCATGGCAAGCTTTGGAACTGTGCTCTGCATGGCGCTGTTGATTCCTGCTGACCGGAGCTTCCAAATTCGAGAGGGAGACGGATTTCTCCAGCGGACTGGACAGTTGGTGGGATGGATTCTGGACCGGCACGCCCACAGCCGATCACGGCGTTGAGGCGGATAACATCATGAGTGGAGGAGTCGGAATGCGGCCACGCTCGGAAGACAGCGGTCAACTCAGACGGATAACTGTGGGTGAGGGCCTTTGATGGGCGGCTCTTCTTCGACGGATACCTCAATCGGACTGGAAATAGTGGACAAACAGGCTATCGATAGTGGCGGAAATATGGCGGTCTGATATAGTTGTCACGGATGGCGGATGTTCTCGCGGACAAATCTGAAGGATGGAAGTCAGCGATCAGCGATGAGGGCCGGCGGTTCGCTTTAGCAAGCAGAATTCTGGGGGAACATGGCGATCTGAATGACGGGGAACATAGCGGTCATAAAAGGTCTTGCGGAATAGGTGACATACGTTGAGATCGAGCGATCGGACTGAGCGATAGCGGGCTTATTGAGCGATATCGGGCTTCGGCCTCAGCAAGCGCCCACTAATGGGCCATGATTCTAGGAGGATGGGCCTAGATGGGTACGGATATCTGGGCGTTTGGGCCCCTGGGCTTGCACTGCAGATCCAATTGGGCCGGACCGTTATGATCGCAATAATTCCACCATAACAATAATTTTTGTCTATTGACCATTAGGATTTAATAACAACTCTTTAAAGGTAAGGGGTATTTTTGTTGAATTTTCATAATTTCAAGGAATATCAATGTCATTATAACCAAAACTTAGATATTAATATAATTTCATCAAATCTTATGAGAGGTTTGTATAATTTGCCCTAATACACACACACACACACACACACACAAAAACACACGAACCCTCACGTACACTTTCTCACCCTTCTTACTCACACGCAACACATCTTCTTCTTTTCTCACATCTTCTTCTTCTTCATTTCTTCTTATATCTTTTTGTTTCTTTCTTTCTAATTTGCCCTTTTCTTTCTTCTTCTTCATCTGATTTCTGTGTGTAGGTGTATTGATTATTGAATCACCAGATTTGGATGAGATGAATAACAGCGAGGGTGATGATGATGAACGGTGGAGACGACCACCCCAATCCCGACCTCATCCACTCATGTGGCCATACCACACTGGCCCTCTCTTAGTCTCCTTTGCCGTTGTCTCTTTCTTCTTCCGGTTTCTCTAATCTTTCTTTTGTGTTAGTGTGTTTTGTTTCTTTGGGGTGATTGGTGGATATTTAGTCGATTTTTTGGTGGTGTTTGGGGTGATTTTTTGCAGGTTTTGTGTGATTAGGCTCGTCGAGTTAATCGAGTTAGGTTGAGTTGAACAAGTTGGACTAATTACTCGTCCAACTTTAACGAGTACTTATCTATAGCGAGTAAGACTCTCGATCTAGGGGTTATCGGATCGGTATGGTATAGGTCAACAATTAACCGAAGAAAAATTGGTCAAATCAATCGATTTTTGGAACATTGATTCATATTATAAAATCAAATAAAAGATAATCAACTCAAGTAAATCACACACTATGATGGAGATATGAAACTATTAACTAGCAAATGGGTGATTGATTAGAATTTAATTTTTAACTGTGACTATAATACTACTTATTTTTTAGTGTAGACATTTAATAAAATTAATTGTTGAAAATTTTGAACATGTTTATTTATTAATTTGAAAATTAAACTACTATTCACAGCAAAAACGAATATACAAGAAGGCCTAAAATCAAGCCAAACATGATCCTTACAAGACGAAAAAGCTAAAATAGCTAGGGTGTGTGCCACTTGATTGTAAGACCTAGGAATTGAGAGACAATTACAAACACTAGCTGTTTGACATAAAGCCTTAATATTTTTGATAATAGAAAAGAAATGACTCTAAAAAGAGATCTCAAAATTGATATGAGAAACAACATTACTGGCATCCAACTCAAGCCAAGCCACCTGAAGTTTGAGCCTTTGAGAAATCAAAAGACCCTCCCTAACTGCTAGAAGTTCCCCCAGATTTGTATCAAAACTGCCATACACACATTTAAACATGACAACCACCATCAAGCCTTGATCATTTCTAATCATAGCTCTCATAACAATCCAAGATTTTTCCTTTTTAATTGCCACGTCAATATTCAATTTAAGATCAGGAGAGGCAGAGGGAAGCCCAGAAGACGGAGGAAAAGAACCAACAGACAAGTGAGATGGAAGAGAGCTGCCTTGGGCTCTTTAGTACTCTTAAAGGAAACTAGAACTCCAAAAAATCAAGTCTCATTGTCACGAGGTTTCTAATCATGCATGAATTTATTACAATTGTCCTACAGACATCACAAAAGAATGCCAAAAAAATTCCATTCATCATCTTTCAAAACAGATAAGAGAGACTAGAAAAGGTCAACACGGGTAAGATTTTATGGATTTTCAAAGCAACTTAAAAAGGAGATTTCTTCCAAACAACCAAAGCAGAATTACACCAAAGACGAGTGTGATTTGTAGTCTCAAGGATTTTTCCACACCTCCTATATAAATTATCTTACAAAATTTTTTTGAAACGAAGGTTGGAGAAAAGGGGGAACGCATTCTAAAAGGCTTTCCAAAGAAAAATTTTGACCTTGTAAGGAAGTTTTAAAGCTCAAAGGATCTTTTGCTAGTTTCTTAAAGAAGAAGAATAGAATGCCCATCTATCATGTTTCTCAGTGAAAACCAATATATAACCACTCTTTATTGTGAAAATTCCTCGCTTCTCATAATACCAAATCAATTTATCTATGCTATTTGAAAAGCTAAGAGGAATCTTTATAATGGCAGCTTTTTCTGAATCTGAAAACAGAAAACTAATAACTTGCAAGTTCCATGAGTGGTTGTTAGGAGCAATGAGAGCTACCACTGTTAAATTTTCATCAAGGCCGAGTGTGACAGGCTTGAAGGTTCTCTTTCTAAGAAGTCAGAGGTCTTTAAAAGCCTTAATACATTTTCCATTACCAGCATCTAAACGCAAGCCTTTAACGAGAAAACTTCTTCCCCATAAAATACTTCTCACAAGTGAGAACTACTAGGTTTGATTTGAGCATTAAGAAACTCCACTCATTTGAATTGATTCTAATATTAAGGAACTCTACTTGCTTGAAATATTTGGCTTTAAGAGCCTGACTATCCAAAGAGTTGAGGAAGTGTAAAATACGCCAAGTTTGTTTAGCTAATAAAGCTATATTGAAACAAAAAAAATCCTTGAAACCTAGACCTCCCAAGAATTTAAGAGAGCAGAATTTATCTTTAGTCACCTATTGTGGGTATTTTGGTGATTATGGAAAGAGATGGAAAAACCCCAAGGATGAGGCCCACTGTGTTGTTTTATGAGAGGAAGTCCAAAAATGCTAGTTAAAACTAGTCAAAAGTCAAAGAAAGGGATATATAGTCGTTTCTCAGCTTGTGTACCCGAACACACCTGATTATATGGTTGATCGTTTTAATCACTGAGTAATCAGTTGGATGTATGAAGGTTTGACTGTATGATAAAGCGTAAGACAATCTGGTCGTGATCAAAAGACTGCTCGATAAGTGCCCTTTAAAAGCTATTAGAGCGATCAGGAGGTCTTCGTGTCTGTTCGATAGTTGAAGAGGCAATAGAATCTACTCGTTAGGGGTAACATCTGATCGCTAAGGTAGTCTGTTCGTTTTGAGCGTTCATTGAATTTGACCAGTTGACCTTCTAGGAGGCTGAATCAATTCTATTCAAGAAAGGAGTCAACTTGCTTATTTTCATGCAAATCAAATTATGATATTCTTGGCAGTTATTGCGGATACGGTGGAGATAATCTTGAAAGATATTATCTTAATTAATGTAAATTATTTTTTGGCTTATCTGTAAGATTTTATAACTTATTCGAATTGTAACATCTCCACTATAAATAGGGGATGAAATTCATTGTAAGGAACAGAATGAAATATATACTGTTATTCTGAGAGAAGAGAAGTGACAATCGTAAATGTAGGCTATTATTTTATCGAACCACATAAAAAGTCATTATGTTTTATTTATTTTGATCTTTGTCATATTTGTTTCGTTTGTTGGTTGTCGTTTCGCAAGTATTGGGCTTAAAGAACCGGGTTGACCAAAATTAAGTGTCAACATCTTTTGGCGTTAGAGGAATGGCCCAAACTACGATTCTATAATCTTTTCAAGACTTTTCTTTTGTTTGGTTGTGACTTGCTAATATGGCCAGGATCAAGACAACTAGGATTGTTACGTCAGAAGTTGACCAATTGGAGGGCCACCAGGGCCAAGGTCATGTTGCAGGAACGTCCAGTGTAGTAGGGCCTCCGCTTCCCCCGCATCAGATAGCTGTTGGCGGAGAAGTTGTACCAGTTTGGCAACAGCGTCAGGAAGCATTATAGAATACGGTGGTGTAATTGGCTAAGGCCATCAGAGCTTTGACACAAGCCCAAGTTCAGGAGGTCCCTAGGAATGTAGACCCCCAACGCTGGTCGGTGGATGTTATGCCTACTAGAAGAGAAAAGGCTGGTAGAGTAAGAGTACAACCGGTAGTTTCTGTACGTTCCTCAAATTTACGCCCAAGAGGGAATGGGCATCAGGCTCATGAAGAGGAAGTAGTGCCTCACCCTTCCAACCTAAGGATCAGGGTAAGCCAGGATGACAGCCGCTGCGTGGAGGCTGATCGTGGGAATGAAAGAGTTCGTGGGCATAATGAGGAGCATGTGCGCCGAAGAGAGTTGTATCACCCGAAGAGTTCTCATAGAAGAAACAGGTCATGTGAAAGAATGCTTGTTGACTAAGAGATGTCACGAAATCAATTCTCTGGAGACAGGGAAAGTAGGAGGAATCAACGGTCCCTAGCAGGAAGAGTTAAACGGTAGGACCCAATGGTGCAAGAGCTAATATAAAGGGTCCAGCAACTGGAAGTGAGACCTACACTACAACAAAATTGGCATAATATAGCATGAGATGAATGCTATAATAGGTAATAGATAGCATTTCAACTGATGCTATGACAGCCCATGCTATAAAAAATCTCATCTCATTGATAGCAATTTATAAATGCTATGCATGATGTTCCAAAAAGCTATTATAGGTGCAATCACAACTTTTTGTTAATGTTATAATTGTGTTTCCATTGCATTTTTTAAATGCTATAAATATCTGATTAAGTTAGTAGTTTTTCTATGTTATAGCCTTTTTTATATGCTATGAAAACTATTTGATTGCAATTTATAAAAGCTATAAATAATGTCCTTAATACTATTATTTTTTACATTAAAAAAATCAAATTTCATTATATATTAATTATGAATATTGGAATTCTATAGACATAAAAAAGTTCAAGTCATTCCATTAAAGTACCAAATTTATTACATTGTCCATCATATCAATGTATTGAGATTTCATGATAGCTACATATCAATTATAATTAAAGTAATGAAATATAAATTCTTCATATACAAAAACATAAGTCTAAATTAAAACGACAGTCCCAAAATCAACAAAATTGAAGAATCAACCTCCATTCATCTTCAACATATGTTCAATACAATTGACAAAAACTTGTATCCCCGTATTGACAAATATCCAATACGATTGACAACATTGTGTCCACGTACATAATTACAACCTGAATTGATGATTTTGAAAGAATTAAAAACAATAGTAATAAAGTAAAATTTATTCAATATTCAATACTAGGAACATCAAAAGAAATCAATAAATATTATAAGTTGCTTGAATAACTATAACTTCCTACACCAAGTAACCACATATGCAAAAAGATCTCCAACATATATTCAAACCAAAGAATTCAACTCAAAAACATGCAATTGTTTCATCATTTTTTCCATGTATCATACTATAATATATATATTACTTATAACCGAAATCACCAAGAAATAAAAGTAGATTTAAGGTCATAGAAATGAAAATGAAAATAAACTACCTAAAGAAAAGACATGATCCAAAGTCAATTTGCAAAATCCATATTAAATTTAACATATATTCAAGCTAAAACAGTTCATCTCCCAAACATATAATTGTTTCATCATTTTTGCCATGTCTCATTCAAGAAAGTACATAATTTAAAACTAAAATATCAAGCAATATAAAAGAAATTTAAGCTCACAGATGAAAACGAAAATAAATTACCTAAACAAAAGAGATGATCCCAAAGTCAATTTGCAAAATCCATATCAACTTTGTCAACCGACCATGCAATTGTACTACCTACAAAATCTTCTACAAAAGTCATTTATGAGGTAGGCCCCCGCGAAAAGGCATCAAATGAACAAAAAGAACACACGAAAGCATGAAACGATCAAAAAATTCACAATTCAGAATAGTGATTCGCGAAATGCAATAAAACGTCAATCAACAACAATAATAAAACAAACTTTCAACCTTCCCAACACATGAGATACTTTTATTGCTCATCTTCATTTTTTCTCCCAATGGCCTCGAATGTAAAGTAAATAGACAAACCAATCCCCATCATACTGCTATATATAACCTCACATTCAAATCTCAATCAAATTAAAATCAAAATGATGAGTCATTGTAGTTATCTATATAGAGAACCCAGTAACAAACACACCTATTATTTTACATTTTCTTAATATATATATATATATTTCTGTTGAGTTATTTAACATGCACTAATAAAACTACGTTTTGGATAAAGATGGGGATCAAACATAGAGGAGTTTTCTTGAGGGGGTTAATTGGTGGCCAGCATACCGAAATATTGAAGAAAAAAAGAATGAAGAGCAAGCACCAATTAAACCTTAAATATTTGTTGGTTGAAAACTGGCAATCTATTCATGGTTAACTTAACACTAGGTATTCATTTTCAAGAAAAAATCTCCAAAAAGAGAAAAATAAGTTAAAAACATTTAGAAGCACAATTGTCATGAGTAAAAATGGAAATGGGGATTGAAAATCTGAAAAATAATTATAGTAACAAATAATGGCTCATATAAGCACCACACTCACATGCCAAGGACCACACCTCATAAGGAGTAATACCATTTTGAGAGACTATAAATTAAGGACAGCATAGGAAGACAAATGGAAAAAGGAGTATGCAAACAAATCCAAGACAGTAAGATAACTAATCGGATGCAAACACCAACTGTAATATGAAAAAATGAACAAGACTAAGCTACTGACATCTTAAATTATACAATCAATCTATGGGCATTGATTACTGTACCATCCTTATTGTAGCCTAATTAATAGAAGTTGTATTTTGTGTCTAACAGGGTGTCTAGAATGCAAAGATAGATCAACATATAGCATGTTCTAAATAGTTGAATATTTAACCCCTAACCCTATTAAAACCTTCATCTGTCCAAAAAAAAAAAAAAAAAATCTTTAGTTCCTTAACTAAAATACTAGAGTCACATAATTATTCTGATAAAATCATATAAAACTCAAAAATGCAAATGTAAATGCAAATCCCATCATTTAATGTAATCCAATATTGTATTCAACAGCAAAAAGCACACTGAAAAGAAGCAATTGAAATTAAATTTCACAAGTCAGACCTATAGAACATTTCAGTCAAGAGTACTTATTCATTATGATATACATTTTTTGATTTTCCACAAAGCCAAATAAATTGAAACACAAACGACCAAATTCATCTTTGTATAGACAAAAACAAACTAAGAGTTCACAGTGAAGCTAAAACAGCAAATCGAAAATCATAATAATATTAGTACCTGAATGAGAGCAGTAAAGACAGCGAAACCCACATAGAGATCGATGATTTGCAACATCCAAGTTCAAACGGATTCAGTTAATTAATGAATTGAAAACAGAGATAGAAAATGTACGAGAAACAAACCTTAAGAATGGTGGGAGTGGTGGTGTAAGCAGAGAGAAGCGAGAGGAGAAGAGCTTCAGCGTCTTTACTGGTCGATCTCGCCATTTGTGATAATTAGGATGTGTGTGAGAAACAACATAATACCAGAGCCTATTCCACTTGAAACGTGTACTTGAACCTCATTATCAGGAAAACAACAGACTGACTAACACACAACATATCCACCAAATGTAAATAATATGTCATAAAAAGGACATGAATTTACTTTTGTGACGAAACTGTTGAGGGCAAACTCTGTAAGGTTTTTAGAACTTTCTCTACCTCACCATCACTTTTTCTAGGCTAGTGTTGCAATCTTGCAGATGCAAATTTCAAAAAAAATTTCAAGGTGTGTCTGATACAATGAATCACATGTAGAATAAAATGAAGAGTGAAACCTGTTTGGGAGATGTAGCGGATTGACTGTAAATGGCATGAATGCAGATCCGGGCGAAGTGCAAGGCGACCTTGCCACCCATGAGTGGCCAATCACAACATCAAGCCAAGCCCAGCCTTCAGCTTTCACCAAATTGGCCAAATCATTTGCAGTATTTGTTATGTCATGAGGCGGCTCCAGTCCTTTTATCTCAACTGACCTCCCGTGGTTCCTCAAATCCACTAGAACCATCCTCCACTCCGATTATACAATCAAGATTAGAAAATAATTCAAGTTTATAACAATAGAAGATTAGCAGTGATTGTAGTATCGGAGGAAGTAGAGGGTTTAGAGAGACTAGAAGTGAGGTTGCAAGAGAAGGAGCGTCAGTTACTGTCGGATCCGAATGAGGATGAAAATGGAGGCAAAGAGACCTATGAAAAAGAGGGAAATCAAAATGTAGAGAGCCAGAGATGGTATTGGCTTGCAAGTGAATACGGTGTGCTTCCCGGTACTAAGATATTGAAAAATAAGAGATTATATGAACTTGAAAAATTGGGGTAAAAATTAAGCGGGCTTGTCATTCTCTTTCCCGCTATTGGATTCTGTGTGCCAGTTTTTTTTTTTTTAATTTATATTTATTGCGTATTTAAAATGTTATAATATTTAAATTACACTATTAAAGTTTTGGTAATCGTGTAACATTCACTGAATGCTATATTATTACCATTAAAAAATAATAAAAAATCAAATGTTACTACTCAATAGCATTTTATATCAAAATGCAATTGTTTATGAGAAATATATTGCATTTTAAAAAGAATGCTATCAAGCAATGCTATGAGATGTGGAATTTGTTGTAGTGCTAGACTCCATGGTCAAGCAGAGAAACGAGAAGATAGAACCCCTTTCACGAGGAAAGTTGATATAGAGCCACTACCATCGAGATTCAAGTTCCCAAGTGTCCCACTTTATAATGGGGACAGTGACCTATATGACCATCTGAATGCTTTCAATATTCAGATGGACCTACAAACATCCAACTCTCTAGTCAAGTGCCGAGTGTTCCCAACTACATTGGGGAATGTGTCGAGGGTATAACTGATGAGCCTTCTAGCCCGTAGTATTAACAGCTGGGATGAATGTCAAAGAAAGTTTATCGACCAGTACGAGGTGTTGAGAAAACAGCTCGTACCAACCTACCACTTGGCAACAGTCTTTCAAAAGCGGGATGAGAAATTAAAAGACTATATTGCTAGGTTCAGGAGTGAGGTAAACAATGTAGAAAACCCCTCGGATGAAAGTATTCTGACGGCAATTTCAAAGGGACTTAGTAAAGATGAGAAGCTTTATGAAAGCATTTATAGGTTTTCTGTAAAAAATCTCGGTGAATTTTATGATCGAACAGCAAAAGAGATTCATTGGGAAGATACTTTCGGGCAAAGAGAATCCAACAATTAGAAAAATGGAGCGAGCAGTTCTCATCAGGAAAAAAAGAGGGGTTAACGCGAGAGCGAAGAGAGCGATCATAAGAATCACTCCAGTAATCAGGTAGCAAACCAATCAAGAAATGATCCCGAGGAGAAAGACATTCCCACTAAGGAATCGCTACCAAAATTACAGCGTCTTGACAGATAGACAAGAAAGGATATTTGAAGCAGAGAAAAGACGAGCGAATTTCGAAAAACCTAATCCCTCAAATAACCCGAAGAGATTCCAGGATTCGAGGAAATATTGTGCTTATCATAGAGAAAACGGGTACTATACCTCTTAATGTAGGGAACTCAGGGATACAACAGAATAATTGATCAGAAGAGGTCGTTTGAGGGAATATGTAGTACGACCAGAAAATCATCATCCCCAACAAGGGTATAAACCAGCGTAGGAGCCTCCTGATCCGATTCAGCAACCTACCCAACAACAATCTCAGCAGATAGCCGATTAGGGCCATAAACCCTCAGTAATAACCATTTTTACTATTCATGATGGACTGCACATAGCTGGGGCATCAAACAGATCACAAGAACGCTATGTGTGAAAGGTCGGTCATATCCTGCTGACTGGCCACCATGAAGCAGAAGGGCCAGCTAAAAAAGCCATAATAACTTCAAGTGGCATTGTGTTCAGTGAAGAAGATGCCAGAAGTGTACATTGGCCCCATAATAACGCACTAATTATCAGGGTAAAGATTGGTAATACTGAAGTAAGGAGGATAATGATGAATATAGGCAGCTCGGTAAATGTAATTTATAGGAGTTGTTTTGAACAGATGGGCTTGAGGTCTATGTAGTTAGTGCCGTCCTTTGAGCCCCTCTTTGGTTTTACTGGAGATGCAATTATGCCGTTGGGGCAGATCAGACTCCCACTCGTTGTCGGAGATTTAGACTAGCAAGCTTCGACAATGACAGATTTTTGATTATTGATTGCCCGTCAGCATACAATGCTATCCTCAGAAGACCTACCATAAGCGATCTAGACATAGCAGTATCGACCAGGACTCTCACAATTAAGTTTCCCACGCCAAATGGGGTAGGATGTGTTCGAGGAGAGTAGAAAGTTGCGAGGAGATGTTATAAAAATGCAGTGAAGGCGGGGATCAAAGGGAAGAAGGTCAGCATGGTGACCGAGGAAAAAACACGACCAAGCAGTACTACAGAGGTGAGTCGGGACCTGGATCCGAGGGAAATAGATGAAAACCGAGCAACAGGCCCCGTGGAAGAACTAGAAGATGTGTAAGTCAGCGAGTAGGATGTCGAGCAATGCTTGAAGGTAGGGAAAGATTTACTCCCAGATATTAAGACACTACTCACTAATTTCTTGAAAGAAAACCTAGATGTCTTCACATGGAATCACGAAAATATGGTGGGGATCAGCCCGAACGTGATGTCACACAAGCTAAACATCAATCCTCATCATAAACCAATTCTTCAAAAAAGGAGGTTGATGACGGAGGAGCGTTACAAAGTGCTCAGGGAAAATGTAGAGAAACTTCTGACGAATAAATTCATAAGAGAAGTCTATTACCAGGTCTGGGTAGCAAACCATGTTCTGGTAAAGAAGAAGAATGAAAAATGGAGGACTTGCATCGACTTCACCGATCTAAATAAGGCGTGTCCAAAAGACAGCTTTCCTCTACCAAGATTGATCAGCTGATTGATGGTACTGCTGGTCATCAACTCCTTAGTTTTATGGATGCTTACTCAGGGTATAACCAGATCCCGATGAACCCTGATGATGAGGAGTATACTTCGTTCGTTACTGATCGTGGACTTTATTGCTATAAAGTGATGTCATTTGAATTGAAGAATGCTTGAGCAACCTACCAGCGGCTAGTAAACATGATGTTTGAAGATCTCATCGGTAGAACGATGGAGGTTTATGTTGATGATATGTTGGTAAAATCCTAGCGAGCATGTGAACATATGTGCGACCTGGGAGAGATGTTCCAGATCTTACCGAAGTTTCAGATGAAGTTGAATCCCTTGAAGTGTGCATTTGAAGTGGCTTCAGGCAAGTTCCTAGGATTCAGTTTCAACGGTAAAGGAATTGAAGCAAACCTTAAGAAAATTAATGCCCTGATTGACATGAAATCGCCTACCAAGACCAAGGAAGTGCAGAGTTTAAACGATCAAGTTACCGCCCTCAGCAGGTTTATATCCAGATCTACAGACAGATGCATCCCATTTTTTGATGTGTTGAAAAAGGCAAAAAAAATTCAGTGGATTGAAAAATGTGAAGCGGCCTTTCAACAATTAAAAGAATACATGGGCCAAGTACCTTTGCTATCTAAGCAAGTGGAAGGGAAGAAACTGATCATTTATCTAGGGGTTACCCAGCACGCTATTAGTATGGCTTTGGTCCGTAAGGAGAATGGGAAGCAACTTCCTGTATACTATATTAGCAAAGGGTTGTTCGATGTGGAAACCAGATATACACTCATGGAAAAACTTACATACTATTTGGTAGTAGCATCAAGGAAGCTCCGCCATTATTTCTAGGCCCATACCATCGAAGTCCCGACCACGTACCCCTTGAAGTAGGTTCTTCAGAAACCTCACACATCTGGTCGCCTACTCAAGTGGGCCGTTGAGCTTGCCCAGTTTGAAATAGAATTCAACCGCTATATAGCAATCAAGGGGCAGGTGCTAGCAGATTTTGTGGTCGAGTTCACAAGACCAGGGAGTGAAGAACCCGAATCTTCTGAAGGCCCATTTTGGGAGCTGTATGTAGACAAATCCTTAAGCGAGCAGAAGATTGGGGCAAGAGTGATGCTGATAAGTCCAGAAGGCCATTAGATTTTATGCGCCTTGAGGTTCAAATTTAAGGCCACCAATAATGAGGTTAAGTACGAAGCATTGCTAGTAGGATTAAGGTTGGCCAAGGAGGTACAAGCAAAACGAGTAAGAATTTATAGTGACTCTCAACTCATTGTATACCAGGTCTGAGAAGAATATTAGGCTAAAGGATCTAATATAACCATTTATCTGCAAAAGGTCAGGGAACTCTTTGCGGTGTTTGAAAGATATGAAGAGCACTATGTTCCATGATCACAGAACTCTTATGTAGACGTATTAGCTCGTTTAGCCACCGCAAAAGACGTAGATTTCACAGGAACTGTACCAATAGAGGTTCTGCCGGTCTCGAGTATAGAATCAGGAGATGAGATGATGACAATTGTGGTGGCACAAGATTCCTGGATGAATTCTCTTGTGGAATATTTACAGAATGGAAAATTGCTTAAAGATAAGTTAGAGTCTCGTCGACGTCGAGCACGAGCAGCCCGATACTGTATCTATGATGACAGACTCTACAAAAAATGATTCTTGGCTCCGCTGCTTAGGCGCATTGATGGCTTGGACTGTCAAACCGTTTTGAGTGATATACATGTTGGACATTGTGGTAATTATGCCGGGGGGCTATCATTAGCTCAAAAGGCTCTTTGACAGGAGTTTTATTGGCTAACAATGAAGTTGGGTGCAATTAAGATAGTCAAGAAATATGATAAATGTCAGAGGGTCGCCAAGGTACCTCGAGCTCCACCAGCTTTCTTGCAACAGATGGTCAATTCGTAGCCTTTCGCTATTTCGGGTATGGACCTGATCGGACTGCTCCCAACGGCTCGAGGAAGTTGCAAGTATGTCATTGTAGTAGTGGATTATTTTACGAAGTGGGCGGAAGCTAAAGAGCTTGCCGAAATATTTACTGCCAAAGTCGAGAAGTTTGTCTGGGAAAATATTATTTGTAGGTTTGGAATTCTGCAGTAGATCGTGATGGATAACGGAACTCAGTTCAATAGCGAGCAGTTTCAAAAGTTTTATAGGGACCTTAAGAAGAAGAAGAGCTTTTCAGCAGTAAACCACCCACAAGCAAACGGGCAGGTGGAAGCTGTCAATTAAATCATCAAGCAAAACTTGAAGACCAAGCTGGAAGCAAGGAAACGAGCTTGAGTGGATGAATTGTAGAAGGTATTATGGGCTTACAGAACCACTGCTCACAACGCCAAAAGAGAAACTCCTTTGTCATTGGTGTATGGCTCGGAAGCAATGATTCTAGCAGAGTATAAGGTCGCTAGTCAGTGCAGCGCAATGTTTAGACATGAGGATAATGACCATCTGCTCGCAGCCAATTTAGATCTGATCGAGGAAATAAGAGATGAAGCTCAAATGAGGATTGTTGTCTGCCAGCAAAGAGTTGCCAGGTTCTACAATAGGAAAGTCCGTGTTCGAAAATTTAAGACAAGGGATCTGGTCTTACGCCTCATTCTACTAGCTGCCTGAAAAGCTAGTGCTGGAACTTTTGGTCCAAATTAGGAAGGACCTTATATTGTAGAAAGTAATCTGGAAAATGGAGCGTACTACCTGACTAACTTAAATGAAGCAAAAGTTTCCTGAGCATGGAATGCCGAGAATCTTCTGCCGTATTATGTTTAAATCATTCAGCTTTTATTTTGTTGACTTATTTTTTGGCTTGTATGAATGCAGTTATAACATCAATAAAGATTCTCTTTGAAAAGTAATTTATGATCGCCTCGTCCTTATTTGACAAATTAATTATTTTATTTCTACTCATGCTTTAGAAGGTTCAATTGTTATCTGTGAGCAAGTAGACTCTGGAAGGTGCAATTGATAGCTATAAACAAATGCTCTGGAAGATATGATTACCACCTATGAGTAGTTGGGCTTTGGAAGGTGTAATTATCATCTGTGAGCTAAAAACGTCCTGGAAGGCCTTAGCATTACCTGTGAGCGAGCAGACTCTATAAGAGATGCTTATGGCCTATGGACTCACGAAATAATCTTGGAAGATCTATGTAGCCTGTGAGCAAGCAAGCTTTGGAAGAGACATTTGATTTGTGGATTTTGATGCTGAGAAGAATTGATATAACTTGTGAGCAAGCAAGCTCTGGAAGGTGTGTCCATCACTTATGAATTTTTATAAGCCTTGGAAAGCTCAAATTACTATCATACAACTTGTGGGCGTTAGAATTACAACTTAAATCTATTTTATACAAGCAGTCTGTCCAGATATTAACCAAGCAGAGATAAGGGGCCTTAAAACGGGTAATTTCAGCTTACTAGCTGTCCCCACACCTACTCTGCTCGGCCAATGGATGAAATAAATTACATTTCGACCTATATGATTTAATAAGTGACCAAGAAAATCGCGTAAATAGAGAATAACGACAAGCAATGCCCAAGGTTCATAAAATTGAATAATATTGTTCATGATATGAATTTGTATTTACTACAAATAAACAAATAAAAAATTCCTAAGAAGTGCTAGGAGGAATATCCTACTTGCCCGTAGCTTTAGCCGAAGCTCCGTCTTTATCTTCTATAATAATTGGTTGGGGAGAGCTGGAGGAAGGTCCTACATAAGTTGAAGGGACGCGATCAAAAGGAGGACGTTTTGACTGGGAAGTTGGGAGATTGGCCTCTAACTGAGCCTCTTGAGCAGCCTTCTCCACATACGATTTTACCTCCTCTACGGCTTCCGGACTAAAGAACGAGAGATCCACATCTGGTCGTTTAAGCCATAGGTTGTACAAAAATAAACTCCCCGTTCTTTCCTCTGCTTCCTTGACTAAGGCTTTAGTGCAGCTCTGCTCTAGGGCTAATTTTTCGTTGAGGGAAATCACCTCCTACCGCGTCGATTCAATAATCATCCTAGCCTCGACTGCTCCATGTTCACGCAAGGCTAGCTCCTCATTTAGCTGTTCATTTTCCACTTTTAGTTATTTCTCTGAGTCTTGGGCATGATAAAATGCTTTCTTCAACTCGTTGATCTCTTTATCCCTTGAGGTAATAAGTTCATTTTGCACATTCATAGCCTTTTGTCGTTTCAGTCTCTGGCTCAGAGATTTTTCATGTTCTTGCTCCAGATTGTGGAAAGCCTTCTGAGACCTTTCAACCTCCAACTTGAGAGAACTCACTTCGTCTTGGGTTTTATTCTTTTCTTCCTCCATAGAATTTATAGTTGCTTCCATGGTAGCTTTCTCCTCAGGCCAATCTGAGACCTTTTTGAGAAGCTTTATGTATGTCATGGATGCTTGAAACAAGTTGTTAGTAAAGCGATGAAGAGCGAAAAAGGAAATAAAAGCAATAGCAATAAGTGCAAGGACTTACGAGTAGATTATGGAGGCCCACATAATTGATTAGCCTCTCACCCTTCATCTCTTCATTATAAAGGGCACGCTTCTTCATGCCAAGGAATTGAGGTGCGCGATCTAAGAGATCGCTATAGTATATTCCTACATCAAAGTCTTAGGTTTGCTCTTCGACGACGGGGTCTTTCCCCTGTGTCTTTTGACACTTTGAGAGGGGGGCTCCGCCATCCTCGATTCTGTAATCCCCTTGTCTTTATCAACGCTCCAAGGACAAGGAGCTAGCGAGCTGCTGGCAGCAAGAGTTGATTGTGAAGTAGCTTTTTTACTGAGCATCTTTGTTCGAAGGCTTTCTCCCTACTGATTTGTGCCTCATAACACGAACAGAAGGTGCGGCAGACTCTTTTTAAATAGATGACCCTGTGGGAGCTTCAGCGATTGTTTGGGAATCGAAACCCCTAGCCGCTTGGCTAGATTTCTTTGAAATAGGGGCCTTACTAGGAAAGGGTTGCTCGAAGTGAAGCCGCACCATTATTGAAGGTTGGCTCTCTTGCAAGTTTGGAATTTCATTCCCAAATGCCTCAAAAGCAAAAGAAATCTCTTTATCTTTATGAGCTCCTTAGTTAGAACGCTTGTTAAGTAACTTTTGGTGAGCTACAAGAGCAAGACCGTATAGTTGAATGAGATGATCAGATGGCAGATAGTCATCTGAGAGAGTTTTTACCTCTGAAAATTTTTTCAGTAAAGCTAACTCCTAGCTGGTCAGAGGAATCTCATTTTTGGCAACGTCTACATGAAAATGAATGTTAATAACAAGCAGAATATGATTAAAATAATTATATATATAAATATACTTACCGGGAGAAGAGCAAAAGGAAAAGTTTTTGAGGTCGAACAAAGATAGGCATGACGAGTAGAACCATCGCGACTTGTAGTCGCCTATATTGGACTTACCAACCCCCTTTGGAATGCTCACTTTATAAGGAGAGTTTCGGGCCGAGGTATAATAAAATCCGTATTTCTTCTCGGATTTAGGGCTCGTGGTGTTCTTAAAAAGAAAAAAATGTTGGATCATTGCAGGATTTGGTAGAGGAAGACTTTTTTTGAGAAAAATTGAGGCAAGGACAGTAAGATGAGCATAGGAGTTAGAAGTAAGTTGAAAGGGGGCCGGGTTAAGATCATTTAGAAGAGCGACCATATAAGGATGAACCGGAAATCTAAAGCCAGTTTCTATGTGCTGACGACTAATAAAAAAGAATCCCTTAGGAGGATAGGGCGCGTGGTCATGGGTTTTCGGCACCATAGCCTGACACCCAAAAGATAGGAAAAAGTCCTCAGCAATGGATTCAAGCTCGTTGAGGCTAAGAGAATAGTCACGTTTAAAAAATGGGGTGCGAGCAGGTGGAGCATGGTGCCCGGAAGGGTTTAAGGCAATCTCACCACTTTGAGAGAGGTCATATTATCAGTATTCCTGACTTGGTTAAGCTCCTCTTCGGAGTCCACATCAGCAGACCATATTTTATGACCGCGACGACTACGACCAGACATCTACAAAAACAACGAGAAAATTAAGTCACGAAAAATAGACTAGAATTCAGTGTTTAATGTTATTTCTACTTTTGTGGAGGATCCAGTCGCGCGTAAGGGGGGTTACCGAGTACAGGGGAGCCCTATTTACAAGTCTAATGGACTACAGTGATCATCGAACAACTAATGAATTCCCAACTCTACCAAAGTTAGGGTATCCGATGACTACAAACAAGGAATGACATGCGTATGTATGACTTAAAACAATTAAACGAATGTTTACTTCAGGCTCTTCAGATTTAATCATGTCAAGGATGTGGTAGGAATATTTATAAATGACAATAAACTTATACATATATAATCCAGCAAATGCAAGCACCAATCATAACCGAAAAGATTGAGAGAAAACATGAGAGGTTACCTTGAGTGTAAAAGATTTCGCTGATGAAGAAAAAGGGGATGAAGGGAAGAAATGGCAGGCAAGAGAAAGTTGGAAGCAGAGAGGCATCTGTTCTCGAAAATGACTAGTAAAGGAAGAAAATGAAATGATTGGGAGTTTATATATAGCTGTCGTTTTGAAACCCCAACCGTCAGATCAAGACAGCTGTGTAACCGTCATTAATCCAACGGTGTAGCGCAAAACCTATGATTTTGTCATCATGCACAGCCAATGAGGAGACGTGCATTAAATGCACATTAATAGCACACGACATATGACGCATGGAAAATTGATGCCTAGGGAAATACCACGTGTCACAAGACAGGTCAATATTTGAAAAGATAACGATTCATATCCCGCCAAAATTACTCTAAGTATAAGCATGTTGTTTTCAGTACAAAGAATGCGCTAAAAAACAAGGGGGTTAGTATTGTGGATATTTTGACGATTATGAAAAAATGTGAAAAAAGCCCAAGGATGAGTCCCACTGTGTTGTTTTATGAGAGAAAGTCCAAAAATGCTGATAAAAACTAGTCAAAAGTCAAAGGAGAAAATATTTAGTCGTTTCTCAGCTTGTGTACCCGAGCACACCTGATTATATAGCTGATCGTTTTAATCATTGAGTAATCAGTTATATGCATGAAGGTTTGACCATATGATAAAGCGTAAGACAATCTGGTCATGATCAAAAGACTGTTCGATAAGTGCCCTTTAAAGGTTATTAGAGCGATCAGGAGGTCTTCGTGTCTGTTCGATAGTTGAAGGGTTAGTAGAATTTACTCGTTAGGGGTAACATCTGATCGTTGAGGTAGTCTATTCGTTTTGGGCGTTCGTTGAATTTGACCAGTTGACCTTCTAGAAAACCGAATCAATTATATTCAGGAAAAGAGTAAACTTGCATGTTTTCATGCAAATCAAATTACAATATTCTTGGTAATTATTGTAGATACGGTGGAGATAATCTTGAAAGATATTATCTTAATTAATGTAAATTATTTTTTACCTTATCTATAAAATTCTTAAACCTATTCGAATTGTAACATTTCCACTATAAATAGAGGATGGAATTCATTGTAAGGGATAGAGTGAAATATATACTATTACTTTGAGAGAAGAGAAGTGACAGTCGTGGACGTAGGCCATTATTTTCCCGAACCACGTAAAAAGTCATTGTGCTCTATTTGTTTTGATCTTTGTCATACTTGTTTGGCTTATTGGTTGTCGTTTCGCAATTATTGAGTTTAAAGAACCGGGTTGACTAAAATTAAATATCAACATCACCCAATATATCTTCTAATTCCTTTCCTTAGAACCCTAACAAAACCTACGGACAAGAGAAACTAAATTATTATAGAATTCAGATAGGAATTTAAATAAACTCATAATATACGTAAGAAGGGCTTGAACTATCGCTTTAATAAAGATTTTTTTTTATGTTAAATAAAAGGAACTTCTCCAATTGGAAACTTTTTTATAAACTCAAACTTTGAGCTCCAAAATGGTCATCATTTTGTTTTTGCCTATGACAGTAGGCATCCTAAGGTACTTATCATGCCCATTGCTAAAGTTCAACCCAAAAAAGTTAAAGATCAAGGATTTTACTGCAGAGTTAGAGTTAGGGCTGAACAAGATATTTGATTTTTGCAAGTTATCTCTTCGACCTAAAGATTTCTTATAAGTGATGAGGACCTTTTGAAAAGTCTATGCACTTTTAATTGAAGTTTTGTTGAAAATTATACTATCATTGACAAAAAATAAATGGCTGATTAGAGGGCTTCCACCATTGCCCGATGTCTAAAGTCTTCCCATCACCTTCTTTTCCTTTAAGAAGATCTCATTTATAGTAAGATTTGATCGCTCAAGGATCTCCAAATCATTTTGTAATTCTTTAACTTCGTTCTTCTTCTTTCTGGTAGATGCACATCGATAGAAGAATTTGGTGTTTTTATCACCTGAACTCAACCATGCCACTCTAGCCTTTTGTTCCAGAAAGATTCTTCATTGTCAAGAAGTTTTTCGAGTTCCATTTCTTTATGCTTAATTTTATCAAGCACCTACTATTATGATCCACTATGAAAAAAAGAGAATTCAACTTCGCTTTGGTACGCTTTATGACCTTTTTAAGGGAGCTAAACTTGATTGGCTGCAACCTTGCAAACTAGACGCACAATTATGTAATTTAAGTTTCATAAAGTTTAGATTGCAATTTAATAAAGTACTTCCTTATGCATCCCTTATAGTAGTACTACAATCTTCCTTCTTTACCCACAAAAGCTAGAAAGGAAAGCTTTTATTGCCTTACAAACCACAAACTCCAAGATCCACGTGCAGTCTTAGGAAGACAGCATGATGACCTGAAAACATGAAACTAAGATGATCTACCAAAACTGAAGAAATTGGCCTCCCTAATCTTTGTTGGTAAGAAATCCATCTATTCTTTCTTGTATGTTATGAGCTCCCTCCCTCTTGTTGCATCATGTCATCATAGGCCCTATAAATCTCAAGTCGGATAAGCCATAATTGATGCAAACCCCATATAAAAATACAATATCCACAGTCAAATTAGATCACAACCTGAAAAAAAATTAAAACAAGTTTATAACGAAAATTTTGACTAATTAATTATACCTTCAAGAACTAAAATTATAAAGAATTTTAATCCATAGAATATATGATAATCAAGAATCAAAATTATAACCAACAGAATGATATTAACGCCACTCTCAAGGCATAAATGAAAAGGTGAGAGATAAATCATGTTTGTTCACCATAAGCATAGTTTGATAATAACACATATTCAACATTAAATAAAAGAGAAAACATCTAGTTTTCATTAACAAAGTCGGCGTAGCTACATCATTCTTCATTCTTGTATTAGGTTTTACAATCCTTTTTATAGGCAAACAAATATTAACCTAACACAAACCCTAACTTATCGCACCTAGACCACTAATCACACCTAAATTGGGCTTAAAATAATTAAGTTTTGGCTTAAAATCATTAAATTTAAGTGTCCGGTATATAAACTAATAACCTAACATGAAATGAAACAAATTAAAGCCTAATAAGAATAAAGTTTGACATTTAAATGAACTAACTTAGTTTAAAAAACTTATTGAACCCTTTTTAAAAGTAGCTCAATTAAATTACACAATCTATGAAACAAATTAGGCTCAAAATAATATAAATACAAATAAAAACATCTCAATTACCTTTAAGAATCGATTGATTGCCTTCACAAATCAGCCCAATTATCCTTAATTACCTCGTTGTCCAATCGTCTCTTTATCCTCCATGATTACTATCTTGATTTCCATCAACAATCAACCAATGCGGTTCAAAATTTATGAATGCTTAAGATTGGTTTTGGGAATTCATCAGTCATTTTCTTTTTAAGATAAGATCTCATTAAAATCTCTATCACAAATCCAAGGGAGAGTTGAGATTGAGTGAAGACGGTGTAAAAGTTCCCAAGAATCATTTCTGTCAATGGGGTTGGGACACTCCATATAAGCTTATAAATCTCTAGCAACTTTTATCTTCTATGATAATCTTAAAGTCGATGTGGCCATTGGATAAAAAGATAATCAAGACCTCTCAATCTTTCTTTTAGAACATGGCAAGCCCTCTACTTTAACCTTTAGTATCCATCTTAAAATCACCAAAAAAGACCCAGCTTTGCTTTAAACTTACTGACTCAATCTCCATGCAACCAATTTCAAAGAGGAAAACTAGGTTGGGAAAAAATTTTTGCACCATTTTATAGAGTATTAGGAATGCTCGGGGATTCCTCAAACCTTGAACATTCCAACATAGCAGACTTATGGCTATCGGTGGACTTGAGGTTCAGGCTCCGCTAATATTTCTTCTAAGAGAGTTTCTTCATGTTTGGATTTCTTTCCTTCTAGACTAATTTGGGATGAGTCTAGGAATTTTCTATTACTATCACCTACAGAATCAAGAGAAAGGGAAGACGAGCTAGAGGAGTTTACCTACTTGTTGCTTTGTTGTTTAAAGAGAGAGACTTGAGAGTTCTGCTCTCCAATCACTACTTTAGTTATTTTCTTGCAGTTTTTCACATTTTGTTGTTGGGAGTGGGTAGGAGTCTTTTATGGTGGTTTACCTACATAAATGATCCATTCCATGGGTTAGTTTAAGTTGGAATCTACTTTTAAAGCCTATATTATAGGTCTCTACTTGTTTGGTGTTACTAAGTCTTCACATATGAGAGAATCTTAAATAGGGAGGGATCCCACTTTGTCAGTATCTATATGAGGAGGTTCCAACATTTCTTCTATAATTGTCCATCTATTCAATTCTTTATCAAGCAATTCGAGAAGTGGAATATTGCATCAGACTATTTCTTCGGTTCTTCATTCTATAGAAACAATTTCACCTTTTCCTCTATGCAAAAACCTTCGATTCGAGTTCATCATTTTTAGAAGTGCTGGAGGATTGTCTTAGATGATTAATGCCTTTGAGCTTAAGCCAAAGACTTCCACCTTTTCCTTTTGATCTCTTTTCTTTAGTGGTAATACTCTTAGCCAAACTATAAAAGGTATCTTATGCTCTTCTGTTATTTCATTACTGGTTGTATGCTCAGGACATTTTCTGTAGGTAAGGCCAATCTATCCATAAAAATAGTAGTAGTTCGGGAGCCTTCTGTATCTAATGAGATGATCATCCTTTTCCAGCTATAATTTAACGTTTTTTTTTAAGGGGTCGATTAATGTTTACGTTTACTTTTACTCTTTAAAATTTTTCTCACGGTTCATTAGAATCCTTTATAGGGATTTGCACAATAGGACCCATATCTTCTGTTACCAATTTAATCATATGAAAATTCATAAGAGAGAATGAGATTTTATGAATTTGGACCCAAAAATCAATTATACAATTATTAGACATTTGTTAAAATGGCAGTGCCTCGTGCTCATACCATAACCTTATCTTGAAGATTGTGGAAATAAAATATGAAGGTGTTTTCGACAATGGCTTCTATGTCCGCTTTTTTAATAATGCCCTAAAGTTGTTCGATTGTGGTTCGAAAAGTATCTCAGTTGACTTTTTTTCTCGATATTACTTTTTCCACCAGACAATGTTGCAAATTTGTCTTGCCTCTCGTGTTTACTTCTTTTTAAATGTTGATTATTGGGCTATCTACGTCTGATAAGGTAAGTTGCACCCACATTTTCATAAGCTTTTCTATCATTGCCTTGATGATTTGAGCTTGCCTTATAAGTGCTTCCATCTTAAGCCTTAAGGAATACAGTGAAAAAAATAACGGAAGAAGACAAGAAGAACAATGAAGACAGGAGAAAGCTTAAGACAAAAAGGATTAGGGTATGCAAAAGAGGCAACAAATAGGAGAATAGTGGGGTTCAAATGGCTACTTTCAGACAAGAAAGATGGCTACCCTATGGTTTGCTGTTTCCACTTTTTAAACTTTTAGAAGAAGAGACTAAAAGGAAGACTCTTATGTTTATTTAAATTTTAAGACCCGATAAAAATATGTAGATGATACCTATTTTATAGTTTTGAGTCTTTAGACAATATTATAAACTTAAATTACAATATAATTATATGTATAATAAACATAATTTAACTTAGACCAAAACAATTAATTATATATTGTTTAAGGAAAATCTAACACCTTAAAATCAATTGAAATTGATTAAGGCAACCTCAAATCAATTGATCCCCTTAACCCCAATTGAAATAAGTTGGCCAAATCTTCAATTAACTCCAAGAAAAAGCTTATGAGGAATAGATCCAATTGGAGAAAAAGCCCAGACCCGACTGCCTCCTAATAGATTATGAGTGGGAAAAGTTCAGAAAAATTGAGGGAAATAAGTTTAAAAATAAGGAAACCGTCAAAAAGGGAATTGATCCCTTTCCAACTAGCAAATTCTCTCAATGTCACCCAAAGAATAGTTTTAGCACCTATTGTGGCACTTATATTATATTGTGGGGTCCTACGCCGACCTCCTACTCTAGGTCCTGCCACATGACCCCCTACTCACTAGGTACTATCCCAGTCGAGATGGGTTTTGCTTCGCCTCCCGCCACCCCCACTTGAACCCCAACCCTGACATCAAGTGTTTAAAGGCCCAGGGTTTTGCGTCGTCTCCCCAGCTGCTCGAACTCACAACCTGGCCACTGAGTTAAATGGATTCTTAGAGCAAAGCTGGTACCAATTGAGCTACTCACCTCTCTAAGAATTTGGATTTAAGGGTCAAGGGTCATGTTCGAGAGGTGGGGGAGGCAAAAGAAAACCCATCTTGATTGTGACAGTACCTTGTGAGTGGGAAACCACTGGCCTGAAGAGATTACGAAGGGCTGACATGAACCCCATAAAAACCTATCCCGATTGGGACAATACCTAGTGAGTGGGGGGTCACATAGTAGGACCTCGAGTAGAAGGTCGACGTGGGACCCTATATATATAGTGCATGCGTGGTAGGTTTCAGCAAAAGGAAAGGCCTATGGCATCCCACCTATCCCTAAAACCAGGCAAACTAATAAGAAAGAAGCATATATCCCTTACGATCGATCAATTGGCAAGAGATAAGAAGAGTTGAAAGCGACAAAACATGGAGAGAATAGACAACAAGAAGCAAAGATGTAAGTGGACGGGAAACTGATAGGAATAACCATATCAGGGGATAAGAAAATGACTAGCAAACCCCTAAGGCACAATGTATATAAGAAGGTAACTGTTCATCTAAGTGGTAAGTTTTTGGGGGAAAAACGTGAGACTAATTAATATGCAAGAAGACTCTCTGAGAGAAACTCTCATTGTCACAACCCAGACCCTGGGCCATGACAGAATTGTAAATATTAATAAATAGAAATTTTCAACTTGATATAAGTTTCTAAAATTTTCAACTTTTAAAAACAAAGAAAATTTTTCTGTTTTGGATACTTCGGAATACCTAAATAAAACATTTTAAACAGTAAAATTAAAAACTTCAAAACATTCTAAAATAATTTCGGTAGAGACTATTCCCACAGATATGTGAACACCTGCTAGGAATAATGGATTCATAATAATAAATAAAATCGTAAAACACTTAGTCGTGCAATCAACTCATCATAATTAGCATTTACATTCACTTAGAATCTCAAGCGAAATTCCACAACTCGGGTGTTTTTAATACAATGCCTTAAATACATCGAATGTAAATCCTTTAAATGAGTTCTAAAAACATCCAACTGTAAATATCAAACTTGAAATGAAGTAAACCAAATATCCATATCATGAGCATAATCCCCGATTTTCTTGGTCCTCTACCTAATCCGCTTGATGGCCATTTAAATCACCCTACACATTCCCTAGAAGGAAAAAAAAAAAAAAATAAAGAATGGGTGAGCTAGTACTCAGTGAGATTTCATTCCCGACAAGATTTCGGAAACAACTTTCAAAAATCATTATTAAAAGTTTGCACGCTTAACAGTTTAATAAATTCAATAAATTATTTCATAAAACATATAGACTACTAAAGTAGTTATACAATATTTAATTTCTTATATCAAGTTATGTCATTTTCAAAATAAGGTAAATCTCGTCCCCTAGTCATATACCTGGTGGCCTATAATTTCAGTAAATTATTTTGAATAAGAAAGCAACATTTGGCACATTGTTACCTTGGTAGTCATACCAGAAAATACCTTGCACAGTAACTCTAATATAAAGTCGTATCATATGAATAGCTATTAATAACATCACATAATAGCTACTAATAACATCACATAATCACTTTTAAGTTAACAAAACAATTTAAATAAGTTACCATGCAATCAATACAATATATATATGTATAAGATTCGATATTTTGAAAACCCTCCTTTTTATTTATAAAATTTCAGCAGAATAACGGTTGCTAATTTAATAAACCAAAATTTACAAACCTTTCATAAAATCACAAATTTTAACCAAGCAAACTACAAAATACTTTCAAAGCAATCCATAATATATCTCAGCAAATAATCAACACATTTTCAAAATTATATATATATTTTTAAATAAACTCCACTTTAACATAAAAATTTTTAAAAAGTTAGAATTGAACCCCTACCTCAATATAGACTATTATTCCCTCTAAAACCTGGATTTTTAAAGTAATTATCGTCATTCTAGATCGAATCTACAAAGTAACGCAATATAAATAATTTTTAACACGGCTACCCTATAGAGAAAATACCTATAAAAATGGATTCTACATTTAAAAATGAGTTCGTAGACATATCCGAAACTAAATTTCGAGTTCGGGAGGTCAGAAAATTCACCTTCGCCGTACATGGCGGTTGGCTACCACTTTTCGATCACGGATTTTGGCGACCATGGCTGGAGACGTGCGGCTAGGCAAGTTTTGTTATCCTCGACACGCTTGTCACGAAAATGGGGTTGGTCAGAGTTGAAATTGCCTAGTTTCGTCGAGATCTAGAAAAATAAAAGTTGGTTAATGGCAGAACTTCCTCTGTTAAAACGAACACTCAAACGATGATAAAACTTGACAAAATTGGTACTTATAGAATCTACGTCGCACAAGCTTTCCAATGATATCAAATGTGGCCAAAACGAAGGTCGGATGAGGTCTGAACGACGAGTTAAAGTCGAGCTCGCAAGAATGGAGCGACTGGAGAGAAAATGAGGAGAGAGAGAGAGAAAGTGACCAGCTGGAGGTTGAAAAAGACTGTGCAATCCGATCAAATTACAATTTGGCCCCTTAATTGTTTAAAAATTATAATTTTTAATCTAAACTTTTAAAATATAACTTTTTGACCCTTATACTTTTACGTAAAATTTTATAATATTTTCAATTTCATCCTTGGCAAAATTTGAGATTTTACACTCATGAATATTAGACCTCGTTATAACCTTACTCAATATTAATTTATATATCACTTTCTCTAACTATTTTAAAACCCCTCAACTTCGGATCGAGAGGAGTTTTCCTCATGAAAACCTACTGACTTCAGCGTTAGAGAGTCTTCACCTATGAAGCACCAGTAACTGTTGGCCTTCATTTCCAATTTTGTAGGTACATTCAGAGAAAGAGAAGTGAAAAAAAGCGGATAATGCATCAACACTAGAGAAACAAGCTGTTTGGTTAAATAGGCATTCTTTGCTAACATACCATCAATAACATTTGCAAAGCAATCTAAGAGTAGGAATTCCTTACCAACAAACAGCCGATAGCTTTTGTATAGTAGCTTGAGAGTCTAGATCTCTTATTATTGGAGTTTGTAACATCTGCCTTAAGGGTTTAATCCTTTGAGTTACTTATGAGATTAACCTAAAAATTTATTCCCTAGATTGTGTTAAGTTAAAATCTTGATGTTATCATTGATATAACCCTTATGGACAATTTTTGTATCAACATATACATATATATAAGGGAAAATAAAAATAAAAAATAAAAAATAAAAAATAAAAAAAAATCTTAAGCTATTGGGACAAATTTATTGCATGGGATTAGATATATATATAACTAACAAAGAAGAGATTGAATTGAAAATTATCCAACCCCAATTAAATCCCTTGTAACAAACAAGTGGTTTGATCATTGATGATATCTAAAGTTAGGGGTGGGCAAAAAAATCAGGACCGACCCGGCCCGGACCGAACCGACCCGACCCTATCCGAAATTATCGGATTGTATTAATTATTCGGATCAGGTCGGTTTAAAAAGATAAAAACCGATTTAAATAGATCTCGATTCGGTTTCCTAATCGGATAGGTCGAACCGACCCAAAAACCGACCTATATATAAAAGCTAATCCTTACCCTAGCCGCCGACTTCATCATTCATCAATCCTCCTCATCTTTTTTTTCTCTTCTCTCCTCTCTTTTCTCTCCCAAGCTCAAGCCATTTCTTCTCCCTCTCTCTCTCCTCACCACCTTCTTCCATCTTTTCCATTTCTTGCTATCGCTGTAGACAGTCGTGTTTCTTCCCTTAGTGTTTTGTGTTGTCGCTGTTTTTAATCTGTCGATTACGTTTTGTTTTTGTGGTTGTGCTCCGATCGGAGGAGATCGACGCCGATCTCTTCTACAGAGAGGAGATTGAAGTCGATTTCTTCTACTGGCGATGATGTAGAGAAAGAAGAAGAAGAAGTAGAGGGATGCTGCTGGTTGGTGATGACTGATGATGGATGGTGAATCGGTTATGATGCTAATGGTTATGGGTTGGTGATTTAGAGAGAGAAGAAGCTGGAGGTTGGGGATGAAAAAGAGATAAAGAGAAGAAGGAACTGATGGGTGGTGGGGGTGAGTTGACTAGTGAGTTGGTGGGGAGTAGTGGCGGGTCTTGACGGGTGAGTTAGTGGGGCTAGTTAGTAACGGGCTTGGGTTTTCTTTTAAGTTTACCTTGGGCCTCTGTTTTCCTGAAAGCCCATTAACAGGCCCAAACTGACATAAACCGACCCGAAGCAAACCAACCCGAACAAGTCGAATCGTGCCGGATTGCATCATCAGTTTGGGTCGGTTCAGTCTTCAAGCCTGAAAATCGATCTATGTCGGTTTTGGGTCGGTTTTAGGGAAAACCGACCCGAACCGACCCGTACCCACCCCTATCTAAATTACACAACATTTGATTTGACATATTTCAAGATAACAATTTAGTGCCAACAACTGTAAAAGCAAGACTTATGTTCACATGTAGAAACTCCACTTGGATTATTTGCTTACCTCAAATTTTTCCTTAATTTTTTAAATATGTAATTAGTTATTGAAATTCTTCTCTTCTTAACTTACCGAATCTTATAATGAATAAACATTACAATAAATGGATGGTTTAAGATATATTATTTTTCATTAAAATTTCATTAACCAATCACATATTTTTAAAAAAGGAGAAAAAAGCTTAATTAGGGAGGGAATCCAAATCGACCGAACCCCACGTTACTCCTTGGAATTATTAATCTCAACTTTGCAAAATTAATGTATAAAGAAATTTCAAATTAATTTGACAACATCAAATTTTAAACTAAATTATAAATAACAAAAAGAAAAACAAAATAAAATTTTTCAATCTTTCTTAATTAAATTATTAATAAAATATATTCAACAAATGAATAATTTTAATTCAAGTCGATAGATTAAAAATAGCATTTCAGTTTTTTCACGAATGAACAAATGAATAATTTTTCAACAAATGAATAATGTTATTCTATCTATAACATTGACAAGTTCAAACCAAATTAGAAATTAAAAAAAAAAAAAAAAAAAAAACCTTTGTTTCACGAAACATTTCGTTTTCAGAAAACGATCTGCTTCAGAGAAGTAGATGGTGTCCAAAATCCCAAAATACAGAGCTTCCAAGCCGAGAACGAAGAACCCATTTGAATCAACAAGTGAGGGTGTCATCAAACCATCTTCGCTCCTCGTGAAATCCCAGGTCTCTTCTCTTCAAATTTCTATTCTTTTTAAAATTATCTTCTAATTCACTGTCGCTTCCATTTGTTGTTCTGTTCATTGAACTGCTTGCATTCATTCCATTAATGGGTTTGTTATGACTTGTAAATACATATACTTGAAGAACATTGACACCCCATGTTATATAAGCTCAAGAACTAAGCTTTATTATGTATGTATACAAGTAAAGGTGGCTCCTTTTTGTATTAATTTTGTGCCCAACTTAGAGTGTTGGTGTGTGATTCACATTTTTGCATTTTATGATAGTGATGAATCTAATACAATTGATTAGTGACTAGTGACTGAAGCTGTGTGGATGAAACAAAGATGAAGACGAATGTTTCTAGAAAAGGAGAGCTGGTGATTCTGGTTGCCTATGCGCTAGTCTTCTATGTTTTCATTATAAGATGGTCCCTTGAACTCGCTCACGGTATCTGATTACCCTTTATGCTATTCTGTTTGTATTTGTATTGTTGTGCAACAATAAGTAATGTTTTGATGCCTATCTATTTGTATCAGATCATTTCAGGAAACTCTATGGTTTGCGTCCTGGATGGCTCTTTTCTTCTTACAATGTAATGATGTAAACCCTTTTGTTTCTTTTGTCATTTAAATGATTGATATTCTCAGGATGTCTTCTGCTTTCTCAGGATGTATCTGATGCACAATGGAGAAATGTTCGTTCGAATTTACCAGTTCTTACTGTGGTTTTTGGAGCTTTTGCTATGGTGGCCAATGCGCTTAGAGCATATTTTTGTTTAAAAGCAAGAGGGATGTCCATTATTTGGCTTTTCATTTCTTTAATTTACCTATGCTATCTCCATGGAGCTTGGTATGCCCCTTCTATTATATTTTTGAAATTCTATGTTCTTTGGTTTTCTGTGAACTTATTGTTGTTCTATTCTCTTCTTTAGCATTATATTTGTGCTCGCAATTGCTTCCTTTAATTTTCTTCTGGTTAAGGTAAGTAATGAAGTTCAAATTTTTTCCGCAGGATGATAAGTTACCTTTAAGATTTCTAATTAGTGGTGTCTTTTTATAACATTTGTCTTTCTGCAGAATTTTGCACGAAAGAACTACTTCCCGTTTCTACTTTGGATCTTTAACATATTTTTCCTTTTATGTAATCGTGTGTACGAGGGATATTCTTTCTCAATATTTGGGTGAGTTGTATATGCTAGGTTATGAATTGCTTACTTATCTGGCATAGTTGTATGTCTTCATTGATGCAAGAGTTAATGGAACTTCTTACCAAAATTGCACTTGTTTACCTGTATATAGGCAACACTGGGCATTTTTGGACAACTATCGGGGCATTTTTAGATGGCACATTTGTTTTAACTTTGGTATATACTTGATTCCCTTCAGTTACCCTTATTTGATAGTAAAGTTATTATATGGAGATATCCTTTTGCATTGATCCCTATTGAGATTGTTAGGTTACATGTCTGACCTCTTACACTCAAGTACCATCATCTTTTCAATTTAGGAAAATCTTTTGTCTCCAAGCTTCCATATGACTTTTGCCTGTTGTTCAAGAAGGCCTCATAGGGTCTGCATTTGCATAACTGTGCTTGACTTTCTAGAATAGTGACCTGATGAGCTTGTTGGATTTAAGAAATGATTCAAGGTTCTTGACACAGTAGTTCGTTGACCAATTATTACATTATTGGGTCAGAGAAACAGATAACTGGAAAGATGGTTCTGGCCATACTCAGTCTAAACATGAAGTCTTTGCTTAACACTTATAGCAAATGATTGCTTTGAGTTCTCAATAGAAAAAAGATGTTTCTTGTAGTTTCTTATAGAACAGACTCATGATGCAAATTAAAATTGTTGCTTGTTAGATTATGTACAATATACTATGTCTATATGGTTCTTGTTGCAAATCTGTACTCATGTTCATTTTTGTTTGCTTAGTTATTTTGCGTATGATAAGCTTTGGGTACGATTACCATTGGGCCCATCAAGATTCTCGTTTTGATAATGAGGTATTTGTTTTGCTGAGACTTTGTTTAAGTTTTGTTGCCCTATCTATTAGTAAATCAAAATTGCAAATATTTCAGATTCTAGCAGTGATATATTCATTATATGTTTATCTTCTTGGTAAGCATATTCCTGCATTATAATGTTCCTCAATTTACAATGCTGTTATGTGTTTTTTGTTGTTGTTGTTGTGAACATTTCTTATTAAAGGATTTATACATGGAGATTGATCTTGAAATTCTTTGGTTCCTAGCTTTATCGAAATTGATTTTTGCTTTTAGTTATGTTTGCATGTCCATAAATAGTAGTTGACAACAAACACTTTACCCAATTGGAAGCAACTTTTGCTAATATTTTTCATACCATGTTGATGGCTGTAGAAGCATGTTCAGCGTTGCCATATGTGTAAATCAGGAAAACGTTGCTACCAAATTCTACAGGTTAGCAGCTAGTCATGGAACTGGTGTTGTCACTTGAATCATTTTGCTGGAATTTTCTGTACTACCAATGGTTCATGGTGTTTATTAATCTGCTCATTGAATCCAGGAGAGGAACCTCAGTGGAAGTTTCTCGTTTAGTATATACCTTTGTTATTTGGTATATGCACCCCTTTATATTGCCGGGCCAATTATAAACTTCAATGCATTTGCCTCACAGGTATTTGATTTGCATCTTGATGCTTGTTTTTTCTTGCCTCACAGTCCTTCCTGACAATTCAGTCATGGTGTCTCATTGTATTTTCTTGGTACAACATTTTGCAGTTAGAGGTGCCTCAGAGTAATTACTCTAGTAAAGATGTGGTGTGGTATGGGTTACGTTGGATATTTGGTCTTTTTCTAATGGAACTAATGACACATCTCTTTTATTACAATGCCTTTGCAATCAGGTTAGTTTGTTAGCAATCATGAATCTCATTTCAGGCATTCTTGTTGTATAGTTATTGCTAGAATTTGATTTTGTTTTGCACCATGTAGTGGCATGTGGAAACTCTTATCTCCTTTGGATGTCTTCATCATTGGATACGGGGTAAGAGGTGATCTTTTTTGTTTTCATGCTTTTCTTGTTAGATTCTAGGTATTGTTTGTATATATATTTGAATCTCTTCTGAAACACGGTCATTTGATATGCAATGTAGTCTTTCTATGTTCTGAATTTATGAATGCAACACGTTAACCATGTTAGAGGACTACAACAGAACCCTAACTTCTGCCATTGCTTGGTAATTAAAGCCCTTACGAATATCTTGTTCAAGTGCATTTATGTTAAGTGCTATTAGAACTTTAAGAAGATATGTTCTGGTGATTATCTTCTGTTTCACCTTCCAAGCAATTTATGCAATGAAAACATTTCATACATATATAAAGCCTAATTCCACTACAAAAGTTTCATACTGGATTTGTAACGAAACTATTTCAGCTGTAAAATTGGAATTTAGAAGCCACAATTTGGGCTTCTTTTAAACTTTTTTAGATCACTGCAATTTATGGTTAAAGATGTTGTGAAGTCAAGGACCACTTGTACCATATTATAATTCTTCATTTCTGTCTACATAATGTTGTTAGGTAATAAGCTTCAATTATGTGCTATTGCAGGTTTTAAACTTCATGTGGCTGAAGTTTTTTCTGATCTGGCGCTATTTTCGGTTCTGGTCACTGGTATGCATGTTGGAAGTGCTTTTCCTCTTAAACTGTTGTATTCATTCAGCTTTTTCCTGGATATCTGGTCCTAGAAATAGATCTTTCTGCAATAACAAGCTTTTATCATAGTTGTTTGAATGCAACTGGGAAGAAACTTATTTCATTACTATTATGTTATCATATAGGTAAGTGGCATTGAGACTCCTGAGAATATGCCTAGATGCCTTAATAATTGCCACAATTTGGAAACCTTTTGGAAAAATTGGCATGCTTCCTTCAACAAATGGCTTGTGAGGTGCAACTCTGGACTTTTTGCTTAATTTTCTCCTGCACTCCAGTTGATCGTAATGTGTATTGTAACAATTGCAACAATTGTAGGTACTTGTATATTCCGCTTGGTGGATCTCGAAGAAAGCTACTTAATGTTTGGGTTATATTCACATTTGTTGCAATATGGCATGATTTGGAGTGGTAACACTTGCTACAGACTAGTCCTATTTGTTATATTATCTATTATGTGAAATATGAGTACAAAATTGTTCATTTTATTTCCTTATCCGAAATCTCATTTTCAGGAAGCTTCTTTCATGGGCATGGTTGACTTGTTTGTTCTTTGTTCCGGAAATGGTAGTGAAATCAGCAGCCAATTCATTTCAGGTGATGCTTATCTTACAGCTAATTCTTTTTTATTAATTATTTACTTAGTGATGAGTAAATTACACCTATGGTTCAACCTAAATCGGACTCACTCATGGAGCTCTTTAAACTAAAGTTTTCTTCAAGTAGAATTAGTGATGCGGAATGGTTCCCTTACCGTTTGTGATTTACATTAGGACTGATTGCTGAACCTGAAGCAGGTTACCCGAGAACATTTATCTTGTGAAGTATACAGAATCCATGCTAATTGATTAGACCCACAAAGCAGATATTAGAGAAGTTTCGCTTAATAATTAGTGGATTGAATGATAAGTGAAGTAATTGCTTTGTCTAAATCTAATTTCAATGACTAATTAAGTACTAAGTGAGCCTTTTTCGATTTAATGCTGGAATTGGCTAGAAGGTGACGTTTTAGTGCTACTACTTATAAAAGAGTTGAGATATACTTAGGATATCAAGATACCATAGAAAGATGGTGAGACTTGTGTTGCTGCCCCTAAATAGCAGAAATTTGACTATCACTTCGTCATCATTTGGTGTTATTGAAAGGATAGAAACATTAAACATAATATAAGCTCCAGTTGTCCTATATTTCATATGTATTAACAAAAATAAGCTCTTTTGAAGTTTAATTTTTGTTATATCTTCTTACCAGGCTAAGAGTGCTTTTGGGGGGTTCCTTTTCCGAGAACTTAGTGCAATTGCTGGTGCTATCACAATCACTTGTCTCATGGTCTGTACATAACTTCATTATAGCTAAGATTAAATTTCAAGTTATAACTCCATGCTATATGTATATGCTTATGTTTTTGAAATTTCTGAAGTAATATTATTAGACTATTTGGTTGGCTGAGGGCCTTCATAGTGATAGTAGCTGAGCAACTATCAATGATGTTTGTATCTTAAGGTCAAGACAATAAAAAATTTCTGAAGCATCTGAATTTGATTTTGTTCAATATTTTTTAAGGAATTCTACATTAAGTAAAATTTATATTTAATATTTGAGAAGTGTCTATAAATCTTCATTATATGCAGATCGCAAACCTTGCTGGCTATGTTATTGGACCATCAGGCATTAATTGGTTGATATCTCGATTTCCTACTAGAGAAGGTATGCAGGTACCTATAATTTTTACCATAGCTTTTAGTACTTAACGGTACATTTATGCACTATTCTATGTTGCAGGACTTCCTGTATTGCTTGGAATGTTTATAACATTTTATGTTGGGACAAAGGTAAATATATTATCTATACTCTAGAGTATTCAGGAATTTTGAATAATACTAATGGCACTTTAATCTCATTGAGGGTCTAATCATTGATTCTCCACCATATCTTATTATTGTGCAGCTTATGTTCCACATCGAAGATGCCAAACGAAGATGAAGCTTCACTATTTAGCCTATGTAACTGACTGCTGATATAGAGAATCACGGTTTAGTGTTTGCCAATGTTACTGCTCTGAAGCATTATGCTGAGGATTTTGATTCACTTGATAGATTATTTGATCGCAACCATGCATTCTAATTGACTACTGTAGCCATCTTTTTACTGATTGTTAATGTAAAGAACAAAAGAAAGAAAGAACTATGGCAAAAGGATGGGATAGTTTGATTTTGTTCTATTGATTGTCATTTCTAACATTTCCCATCACCGTCAATGTTTGCAATGAGAATCAGGATATGGCTGAAGATGCAATAACTCAACAATCAGCTTCAATGAGTTATTAAAGACAAGGTAAAATCCATACGTTTAAGTCCATAATATCCACAATATTGTCTTGGTGGTGCCAAGTAATTGTAAGCATCTATAAATTAAGTCTCAATGTGATTTGGATATGGTTTTGACAAAAATTCAATGGTATTCAACCTAAATTATTGTGTTACAAAATCATTTGCTCCCCACACAAAACCATGTCTTCAAAACAATGTCAATACTTCCCAAAAACTGGCAACTCATATGACCTTTGAAAAGTATCAACGTCTAGGAGATGCATTTGCCTCCAACTACACAATTGTTTACTTCTCTAGTACCTTTTGCAGTGCAAACTACGCTCAAAATTGGTGCACCAACAAGTATGGTGTTGGTGTCTTTTCTTGGTCTCAAATCTGGTATTTGCTGCGAATCCTGAGTCCTGTGCCTCGGAATCTAGTTCCTGAGCATGGATGGTTCCACAGGTTGATGTGTTGCTTGCATCAGTTTTTCACCAATAGTCTCCGCAAGAACAAAGTCCATCTTTGAAATGATGAAACCGAACTCTGTCCCTAACAATTATATGCCGGTTGAATGCTTTGGAAACATATTTTGTAAATGAATGGCAATCTCTACATACCCTCAAATTCTTCACTATTCGTACGCATGTTCCTTCCGGTGTTCTTGCCAACCCGAGTGCAATTGCTAGCTTCTCACTATGGTACATAAGGGATTTCTCCAAACAGTCTTCGGAGGATCCAGACACCTGAGACTCCTCTTTCACATAACCAACCAAGTTGGCTCGATGGATTACTTCCTCCAGTTTTTGATAAATCATTCCCGTTTCAGGATGTGACTTATCATCCACCACAAATCTATGAACTTGATCGCCAACTTCAATCCAGCTCCAACCAGGAGTGGTCTTGATACCTTGTCTTTTGATTACTTTCCTCATCCTTGCGACTCCTTGCTCGTCTTTATGAGCAGCATATATTGTAGCAAGCAGCACAAAGTCCCCAGCGCTTGCCTCTCCAAGCCGAACCAGATACTTCATAGCTATCTCCCCTACTTCCACATTTCCATGAATCTTGCAAGAGCCAAGCAACGTTCTCCACATAACCGGATCATCCTGAGACAACGGACAAGTTTTAACAACTCGAAGAGCCTTTTCAACCTTCCCTGCCCGTCCATACAAATCCACCAAGCATCCATAGTGCTTAATCCCAGGCTTCAAATTAAACCTTGACACCATCATCTCAAAACACTCAACACCCTCCTCAACCAACCCTTGGTGACTACAACCACACAACAAACCAAGAAACGTAATCAAATTAGGCCTAAACCCCGCTATCAACATCTCCCTAAAGAAAGATATAGCCTCACGGCCGCGGCCATGCACTCCATAGCCAACAATCATAGAGTTCCAAGTAAACACATCCCTCTGCTGCATCCCACTAAACACAGAAAAAGCAGCACCCAAATCACCACATTTAGCATACATATCAATAAGAGCATTCCCCACATAAACATTCCTCCTCAGAAACCCTCTCTCACCGGCAATCCCATGCAACGAAACCCCCAGATTAAAAGCACCCAGATGAGCACAACACGAAAGCAACCCAACAAGAGTGAAACCATCAACACTCACATTCTCGCTCCTCATCCTCCCATACACCTGCAAAGCCTGTAAATGCAAGTTAGCTTGACAATAACAAGAAATCATGGAATTCCAACAAACCAAGTCTCTCTCAGACATATCATCAAAAACCAATCTCGCAACCCCAACAAGTCCATTAGCAGCGTAGCAGCGGAGAAGACTGGTGCAAACAATGACATCTCCCTCAAACCCGGATTTCAAAACGGACCCATGAAGCTCCTGACACTTGTGGAGAGCGTGAAGCCTCCCACAAGCCTTGAGAGTGAAAGAGAAAGTGAAGGTGTCAGGAGAGGAAAGCATTTTATTGTATAAGAGAATGGCTTGGAGAGGAGATGGGCCGAGAGAGAAGCCTCTGATGAGGGAGTTGCAGGATTCTGTATCTGGGTTCTGGATTTGGTGGAAGACAAGTTGGGCGTGAGACAGAGAACCAGACACAGAGACAGCACAAAAGTTGATGAGTTTGTTGGAAATGGCGGGGTGGTTATGGAGACCGTTGGTGATGACATGTGCATGGATCTTTTTGAGTGTTTGGAGGCTGTTGCACCCTTGTAGTAGTCTTAGAATTGCATTAGCTTTGGCTTTTGACATATTCTATTTTACATCAATGTTATCATTCACATTGTAATCTATGATGTTAACTAAGCACACAACTACACAAGTCAGCACTGAAACCATCCGAGGTAGGTTCTTTGCTGAATTGGGGGAGTGCATTGCCTTGTTGGCTCAGAAAATGAACCTCTCGACTGCAGTTGAACATTATTGAGGATATTTATTCCAGGTCTTCCTCTAACAGTGTAGCAAATTTTACTAGTGAGAATGTTGCTTTATGTGAAGTTATAGACCGTTATAAGTGTCAGATTATCTCGTGTAAAGGGAATAGTGTGGCTCATATGACTCTTCATTTAAGGAGACTTGTATTGGAAAGATATTGGCCTCCGTTATATCTTTTCCTAATTCATGTTAATGAATTTCTGATTAGTTAAAAAACATTTAAAAAAAAAAAGTTCACTGCCTGACTGGAATGCACTTCTAGTACAAGTGTAAAAAAGTGGGAATTAATGGAGCGGTAAAACAGTGTACTTCCCTCCCATGACTTGTTAGTTATGAGTTCAACACTGTATAAACTACCTCCATTTATAAAAAAAAAATGGAAGAAAATTTTCTTCCATGTATATATGTTATCGATGATTTCCAACCGTATAGAAACCGTTTATCCGGACTGTGCCACTAATGCCATCCAACTTGATTTCGATTATCTTCTAAACTAATCCTAGTAACTCAAGAAAAAAGAAAAAAAAAGAAGTGTAAGTGCTTCAAGGGTTTCCATATTATCTTTAGTTACTCTTGTTTTCCCTTTATTCGACTCAATTAATGTTAGAAATTGCATATGAACAACTCTGCTAGGTTGTTGATGATTCAATCTTTATTAATCGAGGGCAAGAATACAATAGGTTCGAGACTCAGTGCGAAAGTGAAAACATCAGTCCATAATGGTCAAATGACATACTCATGTATCCAACATCCTAACATCGTTTGAGCTCTTATCAATGAGCCTGTGCCGTTTGAATAACAATAATAAAATGTTGTGTAGAGTCCCACCAAAGGAGAAAAAGACCACCACTTGTTTAAACAGTTGATAAAAAGGTAATGATGGGATTATCACGCTCAACACAACTGTCACTAACAAATCACAGCACAATAATAATAATCATCAACAATCCAGGATCAAATAGGAAAACCACTATGTATCTCATTCTCAACAAGAGTTAACTTGTCATTGCAACAACGGTCACTTGCATCCAGGATGCGAAACAAATAATTGTACATCTGATAAGAATAAGTTGTCATGCATGAGTCTGGAAGAAGAAATTTTGAAAATATCACAAATATTTAAAATCCGACAAAGTTAGACACGACTAATGCAGCATAAGTATTCAGATTACATCTATCAACTTCCCCCAGTCTCCTTCATACATAATTCTCAACTATTTACACTATAAAACCAAGAAAAGCGTAAAACTCCACTGCCATTTGCATTTCTCCATCCCTGAAAACTGCAAGAAACACTATTGTCACTTGAAGTTGAAGATAGTAAAATCTCAAGATTGATTGTTTACAAAAGAATAACATTGGTTTTACATCATTCATCGATCCATGCATAATTTTAGTAGGCTTCATAGCACACTTTGTTTCATTTGATACTCTTTCATATTCTTTTCATTCTTTTGCCCTGTCTTTGTCAGTTACCACTTTGCCCTGTCTTTGTTAGAAATTCTTCCTCAGGTATTGTTATAAAAGATGATAAAATAGCATCATGATCTTAAGATCTAAAGACGAGTTTTTCAAAAGAAAATTTGGCTCTTTTTCCTGACATCAAGCAGCCTTTTCAACAATAATGTCAAGATTAATTGTTTTCAGAAACTGACTATTCTTTAGTATATAAATGATTTAAACTTAAATATAATTGCAACTAGTTAACAATATTTCAAGATACCCCTAACAGAAACAATCTCTAAGTAAATGAAAATGAAAGATAGCTTATTAATAAATTGTTGAGAGATTCATCTCGCAAAACACAAAAATTATCAAAGCAATTGTCTGTCTACAGCTACGTATAACTTTTAAGCAATTCAAAGCAACTTTAAGAAATTCAAACGCATAACAAAGTAAGACAATATTTGGTGACTTCAGACGAAATAACATCACCCCATCAGACTACTATGAACTCAGATATCGGATTCAGGCAGCCAAATGGTTTCAAAATTTACAAAAGTATTGAATAAAAATGATAAAGCACCAAGTAAAGGCACTGAAAATTTCATTGATCATTGATGTAGAACATTATATAAAATCCAATAAAAAAAAGGACCAAAAAAAAAGTGGGAGCAAGAAGATTCATTGATATAAAAACATTATAACCTTAAGCAGGCGAAGTTAGCTCCAACTATCTATCTGGAGGATGTAATGTGAAAATCAACTACTTCCTCTTCCTACCACCACCAGCCTTTGCCTTTTTGTTACCTGTTTCTTTAGCAGTGTTCTCAGGTGTTTCCTGTTATGAGAATGAGCAGACAATGAGCATTGAATGAGTAAGAGAGCTGCAATCATTTCCAGATGTGGACACAATTTTTAAAGGACTATTGAAAGAATAAAATATAAAAAAAGAGGGGCAAAGTAATCAATATGACGATGCACAAGACCAATTGCTTGATAAAGTTTGCAGCACCCACACACGTGACACAAAAAAGAGAAGAGAACTTCAGCTGTAACTACAGCTAAATTTATAATCTAGCATAACAGGTAGAATTTTAGTTTGCTTGGACTTGATTCATTTTTTCCAACCTTCCACTCTCCACACCCTCACTTGATTATCTATGTGTACATGATGAATGCATTAAGTTTGTTAATAATTAACAATCCAGGGAAAACTGTATTAAATTTTATGTGCAGTGATGATTTTGGACATAATATTGCAAGGTACTAGTACTACAATATAATTACTCATTTTCTAGACCAATTAATCATGAACAAAAGGAAAGAAAATCAACTAAATAGAACAGAAGAGACAAAAAAATTCAGGTAGTTCTCATCCTTATACTAATTTTGCACCAGAATAATAGTAACAACTGATGACAAGAGCAGCAGACACATTCCTTTTTCCACTGTTGCAACTGTAAGACAACTCTGATTTTGTTCAATAAATAAGTGTACTAGAGATTGGAACAACAAGGTCAAAAGGTTCACCAAGGATTTAGCCTCAAGCAGCAAAGCAGCCACATCCAGATAATTGAGGGGAGTACTTCAAGCCCAGAGCTAGATTGGGCAAGCTTAGGCCACCATTGAGCTTGGGCCTGGAGGAGTTACAAGCTTGCACAGAGAACATCTTAGGCTTCATTGTTGTTTTGGGTAATTGAAGCACACATTTGGATTCCTGTCATCCAGTGTACCAAGAGATTATGGAAGAAAATAAGGTCTAAAGTACCTAACAGGTCAGAACAAAGCAGGGCAGTAGGGTTATCTTTGTTTTGTTTGGTCATCAATATTATAATAAAGGAGATTGGAAGCTACAAACTAAGAATTCGTGAGACAGAACAGTTTCTTTACTACATATTAATAGTTGACACTAACATAGGCATATTGTTTGCAGTGCTTGTTTAAACCAAATCAATTAACATTGACATACTAACAGACCATATAATACATATCAGCAAACAAGTAACAAAAGCACCATAAATTTTATACAATAAGTTGCAGCTTTCAGCAAATTACATGGAAAAGGAAACACCTTAATCTTCTGCATATTGAAAACTATATGGTTGGGCACAGTTTAACACGATGTTTAGAGAAAAACCACATAAAAGAATAAGTGATGCAGGATACACACTCCAAACAAAACTAACAATACATAAAAATGCTAAGATAAATTGTAGTATTGATATAAGAAGTATCAAACTTCTTCTTCAACTAACCCCAAGGACCATTAATGGGAAACACATATGGGTGATGGAAGCATACCTTCCGTTTGATTGGAGCAGCTGTATTACCAACTGGTTTAAAAAAGGATTCTAGTCTGCAACATGAATAATACATAAGAGAATCAGCAGGGGAAAAATAAAGTTTAGCATCTGATATCATCTAGTGAAGTGTTACTTACCGGCCCTGTGATGACTTGTTCTTGGCAGCTTTAATTTTTTCTATTGCCTAATATACCAAGAAAAATAAATAATAATCTTAGTATATCTAATTTCAAGAAAAGCAACATAACTAATGAAGAGTGTAGGTAAGATCACCTTTGTCACTCTATCACTATTGAACCCATTTTCATTAACAAGAAAGGTAATCAATCCCTGAAATATTGAAAGACAGTGCAACAACAGAATTAGTTAAAATGCGACATAAATAATTAGCAGCTACTACCATTCACCTCTTCATCAGGAGGATTCCACTTAAGTTCAATTTGTTTTTCATCAATGAAGACTTCTGGTTCTTTAAATAATCTTCGAGCCTCTTGATATGGCCAATCTTCTGGTATCTGGTATCTGGAAAATGACGAAGGTAATTGTTTCTGAATATGTTCACCTCTCATACAAAAGATTTTATTTGCAGACCAATCAATATATATTGTCTCGAAACTTACAAATCCTTATAAGTAGATAAGCTATACCAACTATTATCCTATAATAGACAGTATTAGATTTCCCACAGCAGAGAAATAAGATCAACAAAGATAAATGTGAAGTATTTTATGCAAATTTCATATTAAACTAGTCAGTATACTTGCCAAGAACCACCACAGTCCAGTTTAGAAGCATCAATGGTAGCCTAAAAATAAATAATGTATGCGAACAATTTGAGACCACCAATAGCTGAGCATGCACACTTTCAGTTTTGTACCAAAATTTGACCAACAAGATAGAAAATAAAAATGTTAAAAAACTTCTAGTTTTAACAATTTGATCATATATTATATCCAAATCACATTCATCAAAGCAAATTTCTGCAGTCACAAGTATGGGAAAAAGATATGCAAAATCACAAACACCTACCTGTCTTTATTTATGTTCTCCAGTATATTCTCTATAGAGCTATGTTGACGGATGAGCTTCAAAGCAGTCTGTCCACCAATACCTGTATCAGACAATTACGGTAGCAATAAATACTGAATCCATTATTAAAATTTTAGCCAATCACAAAAATCCATTATTTTTTTTAACAATCACAAAGATCCATTATTATGTAAGGACTGAAACTAATAAAAACCTCAAGTACCTCGAATGCTTTCACAGTAATCACAGCCAGAAAGAATGCATAAGTCAATGAATTGATCCATGGAAAGATTCAGTTCCTCCAAAACCTGGAAGAAAATCATCATTAGAATAGCGATTTAAAGACTAAGCAACTATATCTATATCTCTATTTAAAGTTCACTGGACCTTGGCGACTTCGAACTCCATGACAGGTATTTTTCTTGAGCTAGGATCCATCAAATGGCGAAGAAATCTAGGGGCACCGAAGGTTAGGGAATCCATATCTTCAGAAGCCACAGCATAAACCTAAAATAAACCGGAAAATATAAAAAGTAAATGTGTTATTTAAGGATATTGTACAAAATCATATAAATAGGGGAAGATTAAATATTTTATAAAGGCATTTGTCAGAAAGAGAAAACAAAACCACAGCAATTTCACATATCATTTATAGCTTGATGGAATCATTTCTCTTAAGGCACCATGCCAACAAAACCAAATCAGCCAACTAATCAGGAAAACAGGAGACACATGCCTTTCCTGACTTGCAAAGTGCAGCACATTGAGCTTCTGCTTCAGAAGGAGCCTACAGAAAGAAAGTAGAATTTACAATATTCAATTGCTTTCATCGCATTGTTGCACCTCAATTCATTTCATTTGCCAAGACAGAGAATTTAATGTATGAAACATCAGGAGAGACATCAGTAAATAGGAAGAATGAACAAATTGGCACATAATTAAATCAACAAATTATAGTATTTACGTAAAGTCACCTCAATGACAGGGACTCCCATGAGTCTTAAAAGTCTTTGGCAGTCTTCATTGTGCTGCTTTGTCACCTGCAATGACAGCATATGGCCTTCCAATTCAAACCTAGAATATCTCACATAATTAGAAACTTGGTAATCATAAATTTTGCAATTGACCCACCTTCACAGTCCGTTTACTGAATTTTTCTATGTCTTCCTTATTGCCAGCCTGCAATGTTTAACACCAGAAGCTGTATGTCATTTTCAGGATACCTGTTAAATTGAAATTTTGCATGTTGGATGGCCTTCTGTATAACTTTGGCAGACCTTATACGGACATTTATAAGAGGACGCATCTTTCTTTTACTAAAAATTAAAGTTTTGTTGGCATTATACTAATTATCTGAAGAAAATTTCACATGGTTGCAAACTCGATAACTGTTACACTTTCAACAGTTTTGTTTTTACTAAAGCTTGTCTAAAGATCAGAGTGTAATAAACATTTTTCCAATAACAAAATAAGAAGACTAGATCAATGGCCACAAGAAAGTCAAAAACATCATATCCACATACCGCCACAGCTTCAGCCAAATCCTCAGTAGCATCCACCCTTTTCGAGTAACTGCAACATAAGAACAATACGAGAAGCTTCAGAAAACCATAGTAGAAAAGCATGTAACTTTTTGTGTCTTTTAGGCAACAGGTGATGAAACAAATGTATGTTGATTAAAAAAAGTACCGTTTTGCCAGCTCTTGTTTCTTCAAATCCGGTGGCTTTCCATCAAAGACATAGCTGCAGACATAGGCTAAGCAACTCAGCAACACAATTGCTCAAACCAGGTAACACTCACATGACAATAAATAAAATAATAACAATAATAAAAACAAAATGCTAAGAAACACATTACACTGGCTTCATTCCAGCTTCAAGAAGCCTGATCGTGCGTGTAAACATGCCTTGCAAATGACTATAACAAAATGACCCAACAAAACCAAATGTCAACACACTCATGAACCAAAAGTGCAAACACATTTCACTTCAGATTACAGAGCAAACAACAAACAATAAGTTGCATATCAATCCAATTCCCATAAAGCTGAATAACATCACTAAATATCACACAAATCCTAAAGGACCATCTACCTTGTAACTTCCCCAGCCTCATTAGTTAACATTTCGGTCCCAGTTCTTCCAACCACAATCTGTACTCATTCAAAACACAAAAACCCACATCCAAATCAAGCGCCTCAAAACATTCAATCAAAATCAAAATCCACAAAACCAAAACCAAATAGGGTTCATCACATGTACAGGAAAAAAAAAAAAAAAAAAACTAAGAAACAAAGAAAAAGAAGGTACAAGAAACTGGTAGATGCTCATGCTGGCATCAATAGCAATCTTGCGACCGAAATAGCTCTCAAATTTTTGTTCTTTCATGGCTTTGGGTGCATTGTCCGCTAAAAGCTTAGTCAATCCCTAAAACAAAACATTCCCAGATGAGAAAATACACAAACGAGCATTAATGATGAAATTAGAGGGTCCAAAAATGACAAACCTTGATACCCATTTCAACAAATCAACCAAAATCGCTTCCTTTAGGTTTTGCTATCCACTTCTTTACTCTTCACTCTTTCCCGCCTATTCTCCCTCGCAACTCCAATGTGCATATTTATGGCTGTACCTACACGTGTGTCGTTATATGCATTGGTTTGTTCACGCGCGTGTCCATCCCTTAATGTTTTTTTAAGACGAAAGTAACATTTGAACCCTTTGATTTCTTTGTATTAAGGAAAGAGATTCAGATTCCTTCCCATCTTTTTATTTATTAATCTTTTAACTAAATTGTGACGTGTGACAAACATAGAAGTGAATAACCCAAACCAAAATAATTTTTCTCTTCCATTTTCTTATCACAAAACGACACTATTTTACCTATTTCTGTTTATATATCTCTTTCCCTCCCCATCTTCTGCAACTTCTAAACTCCATTCCCTATATGTTATTCAAGAATAGAACCAAACTTGAAGTAGTTGCTCGCCATCCCTATCATTCAAGCATGGAGTCAAAATTTTGAAGTAGTTGTTTGTCACTTGTTTGACCTAAATCCGACACTAGTAAGAAGCAATCTTCTCAAGACTCGATTCTGGAAATTAATCCATTTCTTATTGTTATAATTATTTAATTCACTCCAAAAATTTGTGAGGAGTATCAACATGTAAAAATTCTTTTTTCTCTTCAATCTCTTTCTCTCTTCCTCTCTGTTGTTTGTCTCTATGTTTATTAATAATGGAATGTTAATGAAAAAACAATTTTTGAAGTTTATGTGATTGTAATATTTTCAGCTTTCATGGTCATTGGGAAAGTAAACATAATACAATTTATAAAGAAAAAAAAAAGCATAGAATCATCGTTAATCACATGTTGTTAATTATAGGAAATCATTTTTTCAATTCATGTAGACAGCAAAATCTTGTCTTAATTGAGTTGGGCCTCTTTGGATGAACTACTTCATGGATATTTTTTATTTTTATTTTTTATAGAACCCCTATGTTATATGAACTATCTAATTTACTTTGTGTGTTTGGCTTACAGGTTTATTAACAAATAAAAACAATATGAGGTAACAAGAAAAGTATGTTTTCAATTTTGATTATGCATTTCTTGTAAAGCATTTAATTTCCACAATTTCAAATGTATTGACCCTTGTGCGGTTGTTTTGCTTGACATTTGAAAATGTACAGAACTGAAAATGTTATAGAATGCTTAAATGATTATGATTTTCCAAACCTAAATATGGTATGAATTTTGAGTCAGAATAATCAACGTATGATTTTTATAATGTGTATAGAAGGAGATTGGGATTTAGTATTAGAAGAGATTCATATGCGAGGAATAAGCACACTAATGAAATCACCTCTGGCATATTTTTTTGTTCAAAGGGGGGGTTTTTGATCGAAAGATAAACGTGATGATGGAAACCAAGGAAGTAGAAAAATAAGTCATCAAGATAATCCTAATGAAGATCATTCAAGATACCATTCAAGTCCAAGATCATTAATCTTGAAGGCTTGGGTGATAATTGCAGGCAAATTGGAGTAAATTAGGCTTAAAAATAATGTGGACTACATTTGTTTTATTTACTAGGCTTTTAATTAAGTTTAGTTTATTTAATTTTATGTTGGTTTTAATTTATAGGCTGAGAAATTTTAATTAGATTTTAATTTATACAAATTATTGTGTTTAGCAAGGTTTAGGAGTGTCATTTTACGGTTTTTAATTGGGGTTTTAATTTTCTATTAGGTTAAGGATTGTTTAAGCTGTAAAAGGGCTTGTGACCCTAAATCATGTAATGGCCCGACTTTTGAATAAAATGAATAGAGATTTTTTTTTTTTTATTTCTTTTAAATAATTATGAATATGTGAGCTTATTAAGTTAATTCTTGTGATGATCAATCATAACCTATCTTTCATTTTCTCATCTTATTTTTAGAAGTGGTGTTGTTATAGATGTTGTTACGATCAAGCCAATTGGCCTTAAGAAAGTCCAAAGTATGGGCCCAGTGACCCGAAGGCCCAAGAAACCCAGCATTCTGTCTATCTCTCTACTCGTCCATCTGCTCACGAACCTGTTCATGTATCAAGTTGTTTACTTGCTCGCTTATCTATTCGCATATCAGATCACCCAAGTACTTATTTATAAGTTTTTCTCAGGTGCTCGTTCATCAGATTGTGGATAAACTCGTTTATTTGATTGATCATATGCTCGTCAATCTGCTCGGCACTTACTTTATGTGCTTGCTTATCAACTCGCCTATGAGGCTGATTGTTTGTTAATACACCAGATCGTTGTATAGCTTGCTCATCACCTTTATTAGCAACCCCTGATACAATCAGTTCAGCAAAACCCTACTCATTTATCAACCTGACAGGACAACCTTCTCGCTAAGGTGCTCGCTCCTATCACATATCTCATAATGCAAGTCAACTATAATCAGAGATGTCAGACCGATTACAGCTCAAGGCGTCTCGTACACGCTAATTTTGTCAGATATTACAGCCTGAATTACGAAAACTTCACCTAACCAGCATAGGTTAGCCGTCTAAACCTATACTTTAGCAGAATTAGACTTGACATTGTCAGTCGCATTAAATGTAAACTCATCATTATAATTTGATTTACTGTACATTGTCTTATCATGTATTACTGTAGCTCATCTCCTTCTCTATAAATAGGGGAGGATTTTCATTGTAAAAAGATCTTTGGATATTTTCTGAGTGTCGTTACCCTGTCGAAATAGTGAATGAGTGAACAGTAGATGTAGACATCTTTTCTTTTTTTGACCAAACCACTTAAAAATATCTAATGTTTTTTCTTCTTCCCTGACCTCTTTTCTTTTGCTTTCTGCTTTGCTTACTACACTACAACAACCCCAAAACTGTAGTTTGGGTCTTAAACGAATTTAGTCAGTTAATTTTATACGTCGACAAGGGTTAATACCTTTTTTTTTTTTTTTAATAGTTTTGGCTCTTGATTGTTTTAGAATCAATGAGTCAAAATTTTTTTATAATTTTAATTATTGATTGTTATATAATCAAATGGTTAAAATTCTCTTTATATAATTGTAATTAACTTTCTTGGAGTTATGATTTCAAATTTGATAGTGCATGCCACATTGGTATATGAGGTTCGTATCATTTGATATCAAAGCTTTGGGTAATCAATTCGAGTTTGAATTATCAATTTAATTTTTTCTTTTAGCTGCATATCTTTAATTTTTTTAAGGTCTCTTTATTCATCAATTCTTTTTGGTTCATCAATTTTAATTCTTATTGCGTTTGCATCATCCTTGTTTCTTGAATTCGTCTTGTTCGCAAATCATAAACAATTTTAGGGTTCTTAGATCTTGTTTGATTGTTGCATATCATCTTAAATTCATCTTCTAAGGGTTTTTTCTTTGTTTACTTGACCTTGACCCGCATGTCATCATTGTTGGCCTAATTTTGTCTGAATTGTCATAGTTCTTTTGCTTGAATCATCATCTTGTTCTTGTTTGAGTTGCACCTAGGGTTTTAAATTTTATTCTTATTGGGTCATCAAAATGTATCTATGGTATTTCTTATTGCCTCACCATCAATCATTCTTTAGGGTTCTTGTTGGTCAAAATTCATTTATTGCATTATAATTTTTTGATTGGTCAAATTCATTAATTGGGATTAATTTTCTTGTTGGCCAAAATTATTTAATTAAATTTAATTTTATTGTTGGCAGAATTCAATACAATCATCGCCTAGAGTTTGAATTCTACTTAAATCGCATCACCATCTAGGGTATGATGTCATCTTGATTGAATTCTTCTTGTGTTGCATATAAATATGTCTTGATTGTTTCTTGGCTGCATAACTTAGGGTCTCTGGGGTTCTTGATTAAATCTTGATTGAAACTTGAGTGAATCTTGCATGAATTCGATCCACACATGTCACCTAAAAATCATCTTCATCTATAAATAACATCAAGATATGTAAAAAAAAAAAAAGGTGAAATATATGAGTAAGTGTTGAGTGAAACACACGAGGGAATATTGTGAGTTTTTTTTTTTTCCCAAATATTCTTTTTAGATTTTGATCAAGTCATTGGAAAAAGATAGAGATAAATGATGATTTGAGGACAAATAGTTTTTAGGAAATTGATAATGATGGAAACTAAGGAAGTAGACAAACAAGTCACCAAAATAGTCCTAATGAATATCATTTAAGATATCATTCAAGTCCAAGATCATCAATCTTAAAAGCCTGGGCGGTAATGGGAGTAAATTGGGCTTAAAAATAGTATGGATTGCATTTGTTTTATTTATTGAGCTTTTAATTAAGTTTAGTTTATTTAATTTTATATTAGTTTTAATTTATGAGCTGAAACACTTTAATTAGATTTTAATTTATGCAAATTGGGTGAGTTTAGTAAGGTTTAGATGTGTAAGTTTAGGGGTTTTAGTTAGAGTTTTAATTTCCTATTAAGTTAAGAAATGTTTAAGCTATAAAAGGGCTTGTAACCCCGAATCATGTAATGGGCCTGGCTTTTATACAAAAAGAATGGAGATTTTTTAGTTTTTTCTCTGTTGTTCTTCATGAATATGTAGTCATATCAAGTTAATTCTTGTGACGATCAATCATAACTTATCTCCAACATTTTTATTTTGTTCTTAGAAGTGACATCAATATCTTTTTTTTTTTTTTTTAGTTTTGTTTCTTGGTTGTTCAATAACTAAAAAGTCAAAATTTATTTATAACTTTGGTTTTTAATTGTTATATAATCAATGAGTCAAAGTTCTTTTTATTAACTTGTAATTAACTTTATTAGTATTGTGACTTTAAATTTGATTATGGGTGCCATATTGGTGTATAGGGTATGCATCCTGTGATGTTTTTACTGAAAGCCCTAGAGTAACAACGAGAACTAGTTGTGGTGCCCAATTAAATATTAAGTTGAATAGATCGAACAATAATTTTTCAATAATTCATTAGTCATTCATTTCGTGGAAGAACATAACCATCCTTTAAGAATGCAAGATTGTGTGCATATGTTACCTTCACAACGAAAATTGATTGTTTCACAAGCAATTGAAATGGAATTGACAGAAGAATATGGAATTCCAATTAGAACTTAATATGATTTGATGGGTAGATAAGTGGTTGGTAAAAAGTCTCTTGGGTATGCAAAGGTAGATAGGAAAAATTACTCAAGATCAAGGAGGTAAAAGAATTTAGCATATAGGGAAGTAGGATGTTTGTAAAATTAGTTTTCTAAACAAACATTAAAAAATTCTTATTTTTTTTTAATTCTATGCAATTAACAATTAAGAGCAGATCACAAACATATATTAGGTTAATGCTAAAATGATTATTGATTATGGTAAGTTTTTATACAACTTACAAAATAAATAAACAAAACTGATCATGCTCAACGTTTGTAGGATTTAATCATCATTAAGAGACTATCGTATTTGAAGCATTTTTTATGTATAATGAAATATTTGATTCCTTTGCTTAGTTGTTTAAAATATTTTTGCAAGTTATGTTAGGAAAGGCTCTGAAAACAATTTTTACAGATCAAGATACTGAAATAGCCAAAGCCATTTTACATGTGATGTCTAATACATATCACAAGCTTTGTATGTGGCATATTATGCAAACGCCTTATACTTAAAACAAGTGCATGGTATATTTAGTGGTGTTGGTGTAGTGAAAAACATCTTATTAACCTTTATATTTGATATTAAGGAAGAACATGAGTTTTTAAATACTTAGAATTATATGTTTGATAAGTATGATTTGCATAATAATAATTGGTTGAAGTGAATGTTTGAGTTGAAAGAAAACTGGGCTTATGCATATGTGAGGTGTGCTTGGTCTGTTGAAATGAGTAGCACACAACATAGTGAAGGTTCAATGCTTCTTTAAAACATTATTTGAAGCCTGACCTTAATAAGGCACAATTTTTCATGTACTTTGATAGAATATTTAATGATGAATGATATAAGGAACTAGAAGTAGAATAAGATCTATGTTATAAGGTGGTTAATTTACAAGTTTTATGCAAAATAATGTTGGCAAAATTAAGAGAAGTTTACACGAAGCAATATTTCAAGCATTTCAAGATAATTTTGAATAAGTTTATCAAATTTTTTAAGTTTTGATTGATGGAAGATTCTATTATGAAGTAAAGAATGACCATTCAAATGAGTGGCAAATGAAAAGAGAAAATGATGTTTCAATATGTTGTAGTTGTAAGATGTTTGAGATGAAAAGAGTATCATGTAGTCATGCCATTAAAGTTCTTAGAGAATACATGAACATCAAAGAAATTTGTAGTCAATATATCTTGATAAGGTAGACAAAGGAAGCAAGAGCAGCATGTGTGCGAAACATGCATGGACATAATATCTAAGAAGATATGCATGGACATAATATCTAAGAAGACCCTAATTTACAGCTAACAACCCAATATAGGTCCTTGTGCTCTATATTCACAAGAATAAGAAGTAAGGCTTCTAAGAATGAAAAATCATATAACCTAGCAAATGTTGAAGCAAGTAAATTGGCAAAACTAGTGGAAGACATTTTATGTTTGGAATTAAATGGGAACAATCAAGAGAAAAGTTCATGAATCTCAAGATGACAATGTTAAAATGAATTTTGCTCAAGATTCCAATCTTACAACAACAAAAAGGTTAAAGAAAAAAGAAAAGAGAGAGAGACATCCCATGGAGGAAAACATAGACTCAAGAGTTGTTTGAAGAAAGACTTGAACAAAAGAGAAAAAAGTCAGCTAATATTCCACCGAATGCTCAAACATTTAAAATGATTTATTTTTGTTTGTTTTCTTTATTTTTTAGATCCTAATCATGGGTTTTTAATTTTGAATATTATATATTATGCAGACTCCAATCTCTTTACTTGTTATGATTGACAATATTTCTTATCCATCATAGACGATTTTTAGTTCTTATTTGATTAGTATTTCATTTTAAATATTTCAATATGTATTAAAAATTAATTTAACAGTTGCAAGATCATAAAGTGCTTGCTACTTTTGGCATGAACTCCTCAAGAGCAATCTCAACAAACAAATTTTTAAGAATTGCTTCAATAGAACAGTACAAGTTTCTCCTTCGAATTTCAAGACTCTTAAGCTTCCAATAACTCTTCTTTTAACTTAAAAATATTGATTAATCTAGATTTTATCTCTCAGAATTAAATTGATATGTTTTTTCTTTTTTAGGATTAAATTGGAACTTAAGAATTAAACACTCATTGTTATTGGGATAATGTCATTGTGATATATAGTTTTAAGAGTTGAATGTATAAAAGATTATGTTTCGCATTTGACATTTGTTTGTCATTGTCTTTTAATTAGGAATTGTTTGTCCATTTACTCTTTACACATGAACATTGCTGCCTTAACAAGGACACAACATCTAATACCTGGGGGATAACTTCAATATTAAAAGGACTTGCGATAAACCTTGTTGAAAAAGTTCAATAATAGGTGGTCCTACATGAGTAAATCACATTGTTACATGATGTAAAACCCTAAAAGGCATCTAGGATAATATTTTATCATTTAATTTAAACTATTTTTCCTTCTAACTTTATACTTCAATTTGAAAAGCTAAGCGCTTCAATTTGTTTTTATATATTGGATGTCGACACTAATGTAAAACTCCACAATTTATTTAACTTGAAAACATAAGAAGCCAACTCGGAACAGAGCAAGTCTGAATTTCATAAGCAAAAATTTATGCTTGAATGAACTAAAATTGTAAGTGAGCATTGCAAGACATTTGAGTTAAGATTGCATCTTATTAGTCATGGATTTGGATAAAACAAGTGGTAAACACATATTTTATCACTCGGTGGTTGAATAAATTTGAAGTTGATATAAGTAAGCTAGTAACAAGACAATGAAACCATTTCAAGTTTGACTATGTGCTTGAATAATAGGAAAGGGAGTTCAAACAGAGCAATGAAAACCATTTCAAGTTTGGCTCTGTATTTGAATAACAGAGAACGGAGTTCAAATAGAGCAATTAAAACTACTTATTAAGTTGGTTTTCATGTTTGTCATTTAAACACAGTGCCAAACTTGAAGTGAAAAACAAAGAGTGTTCAATTATTAAAATAATATATCTCTCTTAATGTGCAATTGCCTTTTGCTGAAAAGGGCTTTTCCATGTAAGTATCTATGCTAGTTACTATCTTTCCCTCCTTGTCCTATTTATGGTGAAATTATTCATTGACTTAAATTTCAAAGATCTAGAATAGGTCTTGAGTTTGAGTTTTGGTCCCAATTTTTGAAGTTTATATAATGTTAGTATTTTCAATTTTCATGGTTATTGGAAAAGTAGACATAATACAGTCTTTAAAGTTAAAAAAGAAAACATAGAATCATTGTTAATCACACATCATTAAAAGGAAATGATTTTTCTAATTCATGTAGATGGCAAATTCTTGCTTAATGAAGTTGTACCTCTTTGGATGAACTACTTTATAGTTATTCCAAGTCATTGGTTCAATATTGTTTGAGAATAGCCAACAAATGCTTGAATGAGAAGGAAATGAGTTCAAAATTGCAAAAAAAAAAAAAAAAAAAAAAAAAAAAAAAAAAAAAACCTGTCATTTTGTGATAAGAAAACAAGAAAGTGAAATTAATTTGATTTGGGTAATTTGTTTTTATGTCTGTCACATGTCACAATTTGATTAAAAGATTAACAAATAAAAGGATGGTTAAGAATCTAAATTCTAAAAAAATACTCAACCACTCCTACTGATGGGTGATAGGTTATATTTTTAACTATAGTTTGAAAATGCATCAAATGTTTCCTAAAGTTTCCAAAATGCATCAAATTAGTCTTTGTTATTAATCCACTATTAGTCAAATATTAAGTTGGGTTTACTATCAACATCAAGAGAATGCCACATGTATGGTCTGGATTAAAAGTAATTAAAAATAAAAATAAAAAGATAGATCTCCACTATTTATCTTATAAATAGACTGTGAAGATCAAATATAATTAAAATAAACTTAAAAAATTAAAATAAAAATATCATAAAAAAGAATTTTTATTTTTTGAAAAAAAAAAAATAGATCAACAACAAATTGGTCTTTACCAGAGCAACGACCTGGTTCATCAAAACCCATATTGGTGTCGATCTAGGTTTCGACTAGATCAACACCGATATGGGTTTCCATCTAGAAACCAAGACTGGTGTCTAGTTTCCGAAAACCCATATGTTGAATTAGGTTTCCATCGAAAACCTAGATCGACGTTTGTGTTTTGATCTAAAAACCCAGACGTTCATTTAGTTCCAAGTTGCTTGGAACTAGATTGCTAGTAAGGGTATTTCAGATTTTGGATTGTGTTTCCTTTGCAACTGGAAGAAGAATCTGTGGACCACACCACTGTGAGATGCTTAGAGGCAGTAAAAGCATGAAGGCACTATTCGTTTTCTGTTGACTTAATAAATTGTAGTTTCATTATTTTTTTTGACACTATCAATAATTTATTAGCATCAAGGAGTGAAAAGAAGGTTATAGTTTTCTTGATAGCTTCATGGCTAATAAAAGGAGGAACTTGCTTATTAAAGGAGTAAGGATTCTATGTTATATTTATTTATTTATTTATTCTTTTTTATAGTAAACTTTGATAATCTAATGATACTTCAACATAAAAAATAATAGATTATCAAGACTGTTACATTTTTCTCTCTCATACAGCACTCGAACTTAAACTCTTCTCATAAAAAACTTAGTATAATATCAACATTGATAAAAAATAGTTTTTGCTCTGATTCGGGACTTCGGCAGTGGTCCAAGTTATAAGTTTGGGAAAAAGTAGTTGATGTAATTCTTTACCCGAAGGACTCACCAACGGTAACCTTTTCCTCTCCCCCACAGCCAGTTTCTAGAGCAGGTCATTTGATTCCCTCCTTATCTAAAATTGAATGCCGATGCTACTGTGGATGTTGTAAGAAACAAGGCTGGGCTGGGCATCATTGTTAGGAATGAAGGTGGTGTATGCGTGGCAGCTGCTGCTTTCAGTGTAAAATACAAAGCTGTGGCAGAGATTGCAGAAGCTTTAGCAATCCTTAAAGGGCTCCAGTTGCTGCTGGCAAAGGCTTAAGTGAGGTTTCAGTCGAGTTTGATGCTTTGACCATTTTACACATGTGTAAGGCTGCTTTGGAGGTGAGAGGGGATGTTGACGATATAATTCATGACATTAAGGTATATTTTAACTGTCCTGACTTCTGCTCCCTGCAACATGCCCCCAGATCAGCTAATGTAGCCACTCATGGCTTAGTCAAGCGGGCAGTCAATAATCATAATATATGGTTCCACAGTCTAGTATGTCATTATCCAAATTGGTTATTGTATTTGGTTGAATCTGATTGCTGAAATTCTCCTCTGTTTGCTTTTAATGAAATTACTATATCTATTACCTTAAAATAATAATAATAATAATAATAATAGACCTTATAGGGTATACAACATGTCATTTCACATATAAAACTTAAGTTTGGTTTTTTTTTTTTTTTTTAAATAAAAATAAAAATAATTTGTAGTGTTACAAGTGCAATATTAAAACCCTAAAACAAAAAAACAAAATTGTTGGAAATGAACTAAGAGGTTGCAACTGCACATCTTACTGCATTGCTAGATAGACCAGTAACAATATTCCAATGACAACAATGTATATAATTAATAAAAGGGAGTGAGTGCATTCTTCCAAAGAAATTGTAAAGTCCTTCACTTTTTATGTAATATTCTTTAGTTTTATTGGGTGAAGATCACAAAGATAAAATCTTTGATCCAATGGAATATATTAACACTTTGGGTTTAGCATTAATCATTTATTTAATCAAATACTTATTTCATGGATTTTGGTGCTATCTTACATAAATGGACAACCTAAGCTACGACTTGGCCAGCCAACAATCTCGCATTAAGGAGACATCTTGACAAAGTTTGCTTGGGAGTTGCGATAACACCAAGTGAACTTGCTTTGCCTCTTCTCTTCTCTCGGCATTAATTTATTCTCGTTCGTTACTAATATACTTTATTCTTAGATGTTATATACTATTGCCAACTATAAATGTGTATCGTGCATATGATTTTTGTCCATTCATAAAAAAACAATTACAGATAAAAAATTGTGATAAATATAAAAATTTTGAATCTTTTATCTAGGATTTTAGCTTTTTAATTTGCAATGATCATAAAACTCAAGCATTGATGCAGTGGAACTACTCACTTGACACTTCTAGAGAGTGTGTGATAGGATCGAGTTGTAGGGCCTTCAACTTGTGAGGCAGTTTTCCCACTCAATTGTCCCGTGGGTTGTCCTTTCTTATTTTGAGAATAGCAATATGAGCTGCACACTAGAGTCCTATACTAGATAGGGCCCGATAGTTGTCAGATATGTGTCAGAGGGTAAAATAAAATTGCAGTGATTGTAACATGCAATAAAACTTTTTGTTGTGGCAGTATTCACATTATCTATTTACCACTGGATACAACATTTTCTTCTTGCAACTATAAATAGTCACAATTTTTGTAGTAATCTGAATAACTAATCTAATAGCATATACCAAAATAATTTATTCTGATTTTGTGATTTGGAACTGTATGAAAATATGAAATATATAGAGAAGGTTGGAAGGACTCTATTGCTATGTTTGAAAAATCATTTAGGCTCCGTTTAGCATGTAAGATTGGAATAAAATGAAAGAAATTGATTTGATTAGATTGGAATATAATAAATTGAAATAGATTGGATTAAAAAATCATTATTCTATGTTTGATTGAACTTGGGATTAGATTAAAATTATACTATATCATGTTTAATGTAAGTTATGATTGAATTTGAATAAAATTAATTTAAATTTTTTATCATATAAAATTAATTTTATAAAAAATTGGAAAAAATTAATTTCTAACCCACAGATCATCAGCGTCTTCAACATCATCAACCAAAGTTTATCAACATCATCAATCATTAACCTAAAGTCCATCATCATCTCCCACAATAACAATAACATCAACATGATCAACAATAACTTCAAAACATCAAAACACATCAAAACATGAACTTTTAAAAAAGAAAAAAAAATCCACAAAAGGGAGGTTTGGGCTCTAAGTTCATCGTCGAACTCAGAATCAACTAGTTCTGGGTTCTTTAATGAACCTACAATGGTTCATCTGGGATAGAGATTGTTTAATGAGAGAGAAAGAATTAAATAAAAAATAAAAAGATTCTCATTCTCAAGCTTGGAAACCCAAGCTTCAACTTGGGATTTCATTTCCTACGTTGAGTGGGAAAGAAGATAGGTTTAAGAATAAAAAATTCATTCTCTACCCTAGTTCTAAACGTGTGATACGAGAGAATGGGAAAAATGAATCTCAAGCCCACCCCATTTCTTAAGTACCAAACATACCCTTATAGCACTAGCATGGACAAGTGATGGGATTTAAAAAGCAACCTTTTTGCATGGCATTGGATTGGCTAAAGACTTTTCACTACAGTGTTTGAAATCTAATGCTTGTGGTTTAACAACAAACCCGCATATTTGAACAAATACCACAAGCATGGATTGAAAACTAATTAATATGATTTTTTTTTTTTTTTAACTAGATAAGTGTTTTTTTTTTCCGCTTTCCTTTTATAAGTTATATTTATAAAAATTTTAACTCTATGTTACTACAATATTATATATTTAATCATCATTTATAACGAATTAAATATTTCAAAATATGATTCATGTCAAATTTTTATCAAAATTATTTGCAAATATTTTATTTAATAATAAAATTATTAATAATCATTGTAACTTACTTTGTCTAAAAACTTGAAAAAGAATTCTTAATTTATTCCAATAAAATTTGATTAATCCAATTCAATCTGATACTAACGTATATAAAATGGAGGATTTCTAGTCCAATTCTATATAATTACCTTGACTCATCCCAATCCAAGATCCAATTCATTAATTTTTTTTTTTTTATTTTATGGATGAGGGAGATTAAATTAAAAAAAAAAAAAAACTACCTATACTTTATTAACCTTGACCTCTTAGATCAACGGTATGTTAATTCATGATTATAATTCATGATTACTTCGAATACATAAAAATATCTAAATGTATGGAAAGCGACATGGGAGATTCACAAGAGGAGAGAAACAAAACAAATGGCGATCATTTTATAGCTAGCAACGTTATAAACAATGCCCTTCAATTATCTGGGACTTTACTTATATTAGAGTATTTAAATGTCTACACACCCGCCCCAACATTACATATGCGTAAATATATATCTTTCCCTTGCAAAGTTATCTTAACCATCATACAATGGAGGGGAAGCTCAAGACCATTGTTCCTGGTGATGGAAGAAAAGGTGGATTCAGAGCTTGCACATTCATTTTTGGTGAGCAAATATTGAATTATGAATTACTACTCCACCAAATTTTGTACACAGTTTAGTATATACTTCTCCACTAACTGATTATATATATTCGATCAGATGACGAATTCTTTTTTGGTGTTTGGTTACAGTTTTGGTGTTCTTAGAAAACATGGGATTCGTAGCAAACATGACAAGTCTTGTGCTCTACTTCATGAATGTTATGTGCTTTAACTTATCAGACTCTGCAAACACCCTCACAAACTTAATGGGTTCAACTTTCTTGCTCTCCATTTTTGGTGGCTTCATCTCCGATACCCTCTTGAGCAGACTTCACACCACTCTTCTTTTTGGAGTTGTCGAAATTATGGTAAGATTCACTATTATAAGATCCGAACAAAAGTCCTTCAATATTAGATATTAGATACTTGTTTTTAAACCTAAATGGAATATGTTGATTAAGCTAAAATAAATAAAAGTAAATGAATCTGATGGATAATAATTGAGAAACTGAAATTATTACATCTATATATGCATACTAACAAGAAAATGACTATATATATAATCTTATAAAACGTTTAAGGAATTAACTTGGACGTATATAGTAGTTGATTTTGACAACCGAATTTATAACCCAAAGTAGAAAGAAGTACTAGTAGGCTTAACATTTGAGCCTGTATTTTGTAGGGTTTGGTGTTGTTGACAGTTCAAGCATCTGACAAAAATCTCCATCCAAGTTCTTGTGAGAAAACAAGCCGTTTGGAAGGTGGAAGTGCAATCATTTTATATGTATCGTTAAGCTTGTTAGCGTTGGGCTCAGGTGGAGTCAAGGGGTCTCTTGCACCACTTGGAGCTGACCAGTTCGACCAGAAGAATCCCAAGGAAGCCAAGGCCATGGCAAGCTTTTTCAACGTTTTTATGTTTAGTGCAATAGTTGGAGCTGCGATTGGAGTCACTGTGATTGTGTACGTCAGCACTGAAAAGGCTTGGTACTGGGGTTTTTTCATCTCAGCTGTGTCTACTTGTATAGGTTTTGTTGTTCTTGCCATTGGCAAGCCCTTCTACCGCATTCAACCTACCAGTCAAAGTCCCCTTACCAAAATTGCTCAGGTCTAGCCCCTCTTTCTCTTTTTGATATATACATATATCATGTCTATGTACCTAAAATTTTTCATTTACTTGGATCTGAATTTTCAGGTTTAGGTAGATATACCTAATGATTGAGTGTTGACATTCAGATAAAAAATTTATATACATCAGACGTCAATGCTAAAAAATGACTTTATATATTGTCAGGTAATAGTTGTGGCGTTTAAAAGCAGAAAGACTTCATTGCCGGAGAACCCTGAGGAATTGTATGAGATCAATGAAAAAGATCGAGTTTCTACTGAAGAAAAAATCTCACACACCAATCAATTTAGGTAATGTTTATATATAAATTACTGAAATGAAGATTAAAGGAAAATATATGTAATATACTACATGTTTGTGTTTTATGAAATATCCATATGCATACATCTTTTTCAGAAAACTATCACCTATGATAGTAGTTGAGATAATCAAGAGATTAAATAGGTGAATAAACTATCATTAAATTAACTCTAGTTAAAAATTTGTCATGTAAAATGGAGCAAACAAATTAGTGGATAAATTAACTATTCCTAAACAAGCATCCAATGGAACCCATAAATCAACAAGCTCCTACTTGATCCGTGAGACACTCCTTGTAGTGACCAAGTCACCACGGTTGCCATTTGCTCCCAAACCGATGTTGCGAAGGTCGGAATATCCGGAGTCCTTATTTAACCACAGGTAAATAAGGTGGTATTTTCAAAATTTAAACCAAAGATCTATAAGTGTTTTGGTTATAAATCTGGACATGACAGCATCCTACTTCCACCACAATCCCTCTGGAAGTAAGGCCAAAACCCTTTACGGACAAATTACCACTGTAGTGACCTGGTCACTATATAAGTCACTGAACTCGCCCAAAGTGATGGGGAGTTGTACTCTCTCAAAACCTGTGCTTGATAATATTTCTTATTGTACTTGCATTGTCTGTCACCCTTATATTCAAAATGTATACTATGGTACTTGGTATAGAAGCAACTATAAACTTGTTCTTATAGTTAAGTATTAGATTTAATTATTTTCTTAATTCTTGACATGAAACATTTATGATTCATTGAACTAGGTGGTTGGCTACCTAACTAGCTAGATAAGTAGATCATATAATATATCTGACATGATTTTATTATATGAACATGCATATAAACTACATCCAATACTTCGCAAACAAAAATTAGGTTTTGATTAATGCATGATAAGTTTGTGATTTATTCATGAAGCAGGTGGCTAGACAGAGCAGCAATTTTTCCAAAAGACTCAGAACCAGAGCCATGGAAGGTTTGCACAGTGACCCGAGTTGAAGAAGTGAAGATTCTAACAAGAATGTTGCCCATTCTAGGCAGTACTGTCATCATGAACACTTGTATGGCACAACTGCAAACCTTCTCAGTACAACAAGGCTCTTTCATGGATCGCAAATTAGGTTCACTTAATGTTTCCGCTGCTTCTGTCCCTATAATTCCAATAGTATGCATGGCAATTCTTATCCCCATCTACGAATTCTTTTTCGTCCCCTTTGCTCGAAAAATAACTAAACATCCTTCAGGAATCACACAGCTCCAGAGAGTTGGAGTTGGGTTGGTTTTATCAGCCATTTCAATGACTGTGGCTGGGATCATTGAAGTCAAAAGAAGGGACCAAGCTCATAAAGACTTGTCAAAGCCTATAAGTCTGTTTTGGCTATCATTCCAGTACGGTATATTTGGAATAGCAGACATGTTCACCCTTGTTGGGTTGCTAGAATTCTTCTACAAGGAAGCACCTGCAGGAATGAGATCTCTCTCCACTTCATTTACTTGGCTTTCAATTTCATTTGGGTATTTTCTAAGTACTGCATTTGTTAGCATCATTAATTCTGTGACTAAGAGAATAGCTCCAAGCAAACAAGGATGGACACATGGGCTGGACCTTAACAAGAACAATGTCAATCTTTTCTATTGGTTCTTAGCCATTCTTAGTATTCTCAACTTCTTTGTTTACTTGTACTCTGCCATGTGGTACAAATACAGACCTGAAAATCCTGATGATGTTAGTATGTCATCACAATCACCAAAACCAGCTTCAAACTCGGTGCTTCTTGTGTCGAATGAAGAGAAGGTTCAGGAAAGTAGTGGAGATCAGAAGCCAATGGAGTCAAATCATGATTTATCAAGTCCAAAAAATCTTGCATAAGAAATTCATAAAGTTTGTATGTTCTAAACAATCTATCTTGTGTGATGATTTGTTGTTGTTTATAGCTACGCATATGTACTTGTGAGTGATACAAACTTTATTGTCTAAAGGTTTTGTTCTATTTATGTATATCGAGGAATATTTTAAAAATATATGTAAGCGATTAGTTTTAATTGATCTCTTAAATTTAGGAACATATATTAATGTATATAAGTAAAAAGTAGGGAAATGAAATTTATCCATGGATATTATAACTTTATTTTCAAGTTCAAGCGTTTTTCATTTTATTTAATTTTTACAAACTAAGGTTATACAACTTGTTATTCAAACTGTGTGACAAGACAAAAGCTATGCGAATATTTGCACATTATTTTGATCTAGTAATATAAAATTGCACAATATTCTTGATGACTAATACGGTTTTGTGAATTTTAATTAAAAGTTGATTTACAATTTTCATTTAATATATGAGAATATATAAGAGAAATGTGCAATGATGAATTATAGATAAAAAAAAAATAAAAATCATAAGCTTAAATTGAGGTTATGAGAATTGAGAATTTGTGGTTGGATGTGAATAACATGAACTTATTATGGGGGGCACCAGACTATATAAAAATATTAACTACAATACAATAACATTAAGGTTGGACAGAACCTAACCTGTCAACACAGCTCTTTGATAGTACTATGTTGGTGAAGGAGCTATTATTATTCCCGGGTTTCATCATACAATACCACCTGTCAAATGTTCTTCAGAAAACAATTTAATAACTTGATTATGATGAGTGCAGCTTTGCTATGGATGTTGTTTATGTTCCACCAAAAGCAGGCAGGACATAAAATGAAATATTAAGCAATGCCGTCAATGGTTATATATATATATATATTCTACAATATATTTAGGATATCAATAAATTTAACAAAAAAAAAGGAATAATTACATTCTAAAATTGTTAATTATAATTTATAATATATTTATTATATAATATGATTCTGTCTGTCAATTATCGTAAATGTGAACCGACTATTTTAGTTATAATAAAAATATAATAAAGATTTAATAAATTATAATTAATAATTTTATAATATAATAACCTTTTTTTTTTTAATATATTGTTATATACCTTAGGTGTATCCAATGTATATACGGGCCTCTCAATCATTCCACTTTGGAATGGGCCCAAACCTACCCAAAAGGGCGGATGGAATATGCCTGTAACTTGTCACTTCCCATCTAACAACATTGGCCGGAAAAGCAATATAGAATGCTAGTAGTTTTATATTAAAACCCTTATTTTTTTTCTCTTATGAAATAAAATTACAAAATTAATGTTAGAAAAGAATAAGGACGCAGCTTGATGTACAAAGTAATAATATTCCAATGACAACATGTCTTTAACTTAATATAAGAAAGTGACTGACTGACTGCATTCTTCTAAAGAAATTCCTTCACTTTTTTAATATATTCTTTAGTTCTGTTAAGTCCAAGATCACAAAGACAAATTCCTTTTGATCCAATGGATTATAATTAACACTTTGGGTTTGGTTTTCACCATTTACTTAATCAATTACTTGATTCCCTAATTTCGATGCTATCTCAAGTGGACAGCCTAAGATAGGACTTGACCAGCCAATAATCTTATATTGAGTAAACCTCTTGAAAAGTTTGCGATAACACGTGAAATTGCTCCGCCCCTCTGCCCCACCTTAATTTATTAACATTCTCGACTATTATATGACAGCTATCAAATGTTTGCCGTGCATGTAGCTGATCTCACAAGTCACAACCTAAACCAAAATACTTGATACTATGATCTGGAACTATGCGAAAATAAAGGATAGATACGTGCAAATTAGAAAGGCACTACATATTTTATCAAAAGAAAAGAAAAAAGAAAGATACTACATATTAATTGAATTTTTTCCTTTTAGAATTGCACTTTTTGGAAGTTGTCTCCTTTTAACCGGTACTAATTATGTAAAATGAGTTTTATTAAATGGTTTAAAACCAAAACGCATAAATTAGTCACTACATCTTTTATTAGAAGTGCCAAAAGCTCTTTACTTTCATTTTTTTAAACAAGTTTCTTTATTCCCTCAAAAAAATGTAACTGCAAAGCAATATTTTCGCATATCTAGACTACAGTCTCAGTTGATAACACGACTAACTAGACCCTATTAAACATGGTCATGCACCACCACTGATAGAATAAAGAAAGAGCTGTCAATTTGTTAGCCTTCACTATATCTCGATTTGGTAAATTTACTTGGGTTGAGTAAATTTCTGATGAATAATGTCATTGCTTATCTGAATTTAGTGCATGAAGACAAGCCTTCAAGAATCTCATGTGTGAGTTGCACGTATGATGATCAACAAGATCATCATACTGAAATGCAAAACTTACATCAGCTATACGAAGCTTCATCATATCCTGCCGGTTTAGTTCATTATCAATCAAGGGATGGCAACACATGGAGTGATAGTAATTCGGGTTGTGATCTCAGCCCACCATGAGTTACAACTGTGACATTCCTGATGCCAACATGCATGGTGAACTTGTTCATAATATAGTTAATTTTAACTTGTATTAAACTCTTCGAAAGAGTCTCCAATATCATGCTCACTTGGCTAGGCAAATCGATCACCGTACCATGAGTTACGATCGTGTTAAAATCATCACATTGAAGATATGCTCTCGAATTGATATACCTTCATTCGTCTTAGCAGTCATTGCATCACAAACTGCTTCGTGGCGTTGTTGCTTAAAAGATTCTCAAACATCCTTTTCAATTATTCCAGCATCTCATATGTTTTTCCCATATAATCACGTTATTCCAAGTAAGCACTTCAAACATTTTTGCTAGCAAGTGAATCTTATCATTAGTCTTAACCCAATTTCGATAGTGTCGATGTCTGGATTTAGTCAATTAGGTTCTTTGAAACCCAAACTACGAGCATGGATAGAGAATGAAGAAAAAGAAGGGAAGAGGAAGAAGCACTGTTGCGATCAGATTTTTACATGGTTCGACCCAAAGAATAGCTTACGTTCATGACTGTTCATCAGTTATTTCGGTAGAGTAATAGTATCTCTACTAAGTGTTTCTCTCATTTTTTTTTTTTTTTTATAATATGTTTTACGCCTCTATTTATAGAGGAAGAGACTACAGTAATGTATAATAAGAGAAAGTAAAATCATGATAGATTACATTTTCGAGACCAACATTTGTCATGTCAATTCTGTTAAAGTATGATTTAGACGTTAAATTTATGTTGATTAGATGAGATTTCCTTAAATCATGCTATTAACTCTGAAGAATTAGTGTGTACGATACACTTAACTGAATTTCATCTAATAGTTTTGACTGAAGTTGACTTGTGATCTGTGAACTATAGTAGCAGAGAGCTTGTTTCCGCGAGTTGGAAATCTGAAGTCTGGCTATGAGTTTGTCTATACAGATTGAGCGTTCGAAGAATTGAGACTCTGAGGTTTGAGGTTGGCTTTGGACAACCTGGAGCTGCTGAGGATGACTGGTGATCTCAGAGTTGTAATAGTAGACAATCTCGATTTAGTGAGCTGGATAGCTTCTGCGAGTTGAGACTTAGGTAGACGGGCTCCCTGCCTTTTAGTTTGTTGGGCAGTTTTATTAGGACAATCTTGGGCTTTTATCAGCCCATTTAGATAACTCCAATATACTCATAATAGATAGGGTTTGCATAAATTCTGCATAGCATTTGCCAGTAACTCAAGAGGACAATCCTCCATCAGAATAAACTTCAGGTTCTCACAGACCAAAATCGCGTTCAAGTTATTTTAACATAGTTATCTCCATTTAATTTATTATTGACAAGTAAACTAATAATAGGTGAAGATATTACTAAATTAAATAATAATAAAATATTTTATTTAAACTGCATTCATACAATATTACAAATTCGGTATATATGTATGCACACGAATGATAAATCAGAAATATCCTAAAGAAAATTGCTATGCCACGATAATCTAATATGCTACAAATAAAACCTACCTTAGGATAAGTCAAACATTTGTATATTAGATTGAGAAAATCTTAGTAAAATAATATAACAAAATAATTCTTATTGACTACCACTTATTTAAGTCAAGGAATTAACTTACCAATTAATTAAATCCTTTATGAGTGTAATCCATCATCTTAGATCTCTCGGACTTAATATCAGAATTACCAGCCTTAGAGTAGGTCAATCCTAAAATATATCAAGAAATTCTATCCATTAGGAAGTCAACCATAATATTGACCTAAATGTATAGCACCCTTAAGGGAACAAAAACAAAGTCGTTTCAAAGTGTTATTCAAATCTTATGGTGTAGAACTAATGATGAAGACTGCAAGATATATTAGTATATATCACTCTCCCACTCACTATTTTTGGATTAAGGTTTTCTAGTTATTCAAAATATATCTATGTTAATCAGATTAAAACTATATTTCTAATTGGTTTACTAATCTTAATAAATTAAACTAATTAAATTATATTAGTAAAATGTGAATTACTCAATTTTAACTCTTAAAATCTAGTCACATTATGAGTACTAATTATTCGAAATATATCTATTTTAATCACATTAAAACTATATTTCTAATTGGCTTACTAATCTTAAAAACTAAACTCTTTAATTAAATTAATTTGATTAGTAATAATTTGAATCACCCAATTTGAACTCTTAAAATCTAATCATATCATGAATACCAATTATTCAAAATATATCTAGTTTAATCACATTAAGACTATCATATATTTCTAATTTGTGAACCAAAGATTTCAACTAAAATCGTAACAAATTATGAAATTGATATTTTATGTATTATTATCTTTTTTTTTCTTTACAATAAACTATTTAATAGGAAAGATAAATAATAATACATGTATATATATCACGTTAACGAATAGACATTCTCTATTCTATATAATATATTTTAATACATAATCATGTTATTAACAAATTATCAATCATCACATGATAAACAATTCAAATAAACAACATGTGATTGACTAGATTCTTGGATTTTAATGACCTAAAACTAATTTTTAAAGATTACAAAATTTATCTAAGACTTTCCTTGGCATTCGATTGTAGTCTTCAAGATTTTGATGGACTCTCTTGTACTTAAAATTAAATTCAATTTAACTATCAAGAATAGCTATACAATGGATTGGGTCATAAAATCCATTTCTTGATTTTTGCACCCAATATATGTTGTTTTTGCTTATGGAAAAACCCTAAATGTATGCATCAATCATGCATCCGACCAAGGTCATTGCAAGCCTAGCCCACAGCTATCCTTGCATGCATAGTAGCCTTGCAGCTACAGCCCATGCATGGATAGACCTAACTGGGGCTGGCAACAACGGTAGTTGCTGCCCTGGTGCTACAGCAAATCTATAACCACTGTTATCTGAGGCCATTCTCTTTACTGGATGGTGTAACTAATGATCTAATCATCCAAAATGAAGTCCCACGTTTGCTAAACCTAAAAAATTTTAGCTTGATCCAATGGTTAAATGAATGAGTAATAGTTGTTTCATAAAGATTGTGCAGTTTAGTCATAGTTTTTCAACTACTACTGTTTTGAAGGCCATACTTACCACAGGGAGCTCCTATCGATGATCCAACCGTCAAACTCAAGCTCTATGAGTTCTTAACATGTTGAACAAAATTTCATCTAATCCAATGGTGGATAAAAGTGATCTGATCTTACAAAAAATTGTAACAATTACAATAGTAAAAATTTCAAACTATTTTCTATTTCATTCTTTACCCCAGATCTTTGAAAAAATCTAAACCTAATATTATGATTTTACAACAACAAATAACTGCCACAAACAACTTACAAATTTAATAAAATTAAATTAACTAAAGAATCATACAATTAATGATAAATCCATGCAAATCTCATTCATCAACATGAATAAATAAAAATATGCATATCATCCAATAATTAGTGTCTGCTTTATGACATATAAAAAATTATAATCAAAGGAAAATGATAGGACCCGAACCTAACCTTTTCTAAGCTCTTGTCTGGAGGATCCCACCAGGTATTTCAACGAACTTCCCGAACCTGACTCGTCAGATTAAGGAAATTCGAGAAGTGAACCCTTAGAATACTTTGCCGGTTTACTCGTTTTAACTTAAAATTTCTTTACTTTTTTAAAAATAGTTGGGATTGGTGAAAATTTTTTGTATTTCTTTAAAACAGATTTTTATAAAAATTTTGACAGCATAACGGCTGTAATTTGAACATTTCCAAAATTTGACCAGCATAAAAACACTCCAACTATCTTTGATCATCTCCCAACTTCTTTTATTCCACAAACATGTAATTTCTACAACCTATTTCTTTTCAATTTCACAATACACATTACACAACATGCATTTTCAAAATGAATTCCATAAAACACAGAGGTGTTCACATATATATGACAGATATATATATCATGTGTGAGTGTTTCCATTATATACATATCCAAAAACATAAATATACAATTGCTTCCATGTTCATGATTCATTTACATAATTATTTAGTCCTTTCGACGATATATTTATGCAACGCCCACCTATAATTGAAATGACGATCTTTAGGTCACGAAGTTATTTATAACCACACATGATGAGATAAGCGAGCTACACAATAAAAATGAAAGGTTAATTCGTTATATAATAATAATACTATATAGTGGTGCTCTACTTATATAGATATTGAAAGTTTCAAATTTAAAACTATTTCTTATAAAAAGACCATGTGTATATTTAAGGTACTCTAAGCATCACGTAACGATTTTTCTACTAACGTCAACGTGAAGTTACTATAGTATCTTGACCACTATGTGCGAAATTTACTATATCGCGACGTAGGGTAAAATGATCTCAACTATGGGCATCTATAACACGGAATTTTCTACATCGTGTATTATAGTGCCACTTCTCACTATCGCTTACAACTAGATACATAATTTTCTACATCGTACCCTATTGCAAGTAACTAAATCTCGACAACTACGAGCGGAATTTTCTACGTTGCCGCGTAACGCCAAAACTCTAAGGCTACGATATACACATGGTTTTTAACTCAAACTTTACTTTAAACGTTTTGAAAATAACTTTTTATCTTCGAATCTCATCTCTTGATTCGAGACCTAACCTTTTACTTATTATCAAATGTATCCAATTTATAATTTGGAAAATCATTTGTACTATCTTTAAACAAAATACATTAAGATATAAATGGAAGTTGAAATAAAGTAAGTGAAGTATACTTACCTCAATCCGAGTAATAGTCTCAATGGGCCTCTCGTGTCTCGCTCGCCTGATCGTCTCCTACATGTCAATTTCTTATCATTACTTGCTTAATCATATAATTCAAAACTTAAAATAACATTTTCAATACACTTTTCTTTATTAACAACTATTTACACTATAACTTTCCTAACTCGATTTTAACTCAACTGAGGCACTCTACTTCCTATTTCTTTGTAAAAGTCTTGCTTTTAGACCCCTAGGATCATCCCCATATAGTTCCTTTGGTCTCCGGAGGTTTAAAACAAAAAGTCAACTTTTTAATGACTCGTTTGACCAAGAAAAACAGATTTAGAACCGGCGCTCGTTTCACGTCCGTTTCTTTTTCTAGCACTCTTTATTACATAATTAAATCACCCGTAAAGTTTCGTCGAAAAATTCTATCGTTTACTATATCAAATCTAGGAAAAACACTCTGTTTTGGGCACTTTTCGATGTATTTTTCACACCGAACGAGCAACGATGGTTTTTCTTTTGTATCTAAGCTCCTTTTACCTAGTTATGATAAACTAAATTCATTCCATGCAATAAAAATTGTATTTGCATAGCTATTTCACCTATCAACTCTCTAACGGTACTATTTTGCGCATAACTTGCGCAATTTTTATCGGAATCGATCCGTTCCAAAACCTATAGTTTTCTATGACTCCTAGGCATCATTTGAGATGTAGAACATCGTCATATAGGTCAGTTTTGCCTAAGTTATCTCCAGCCCATGGTTTGAGCTAGGGATTGCAAAAATTGACACTATTTTGCGTATAACTTGCGTAATTTTTATCGGAATCGATCCGTTCCAAAACCTATGGTTTTCTATGACTCCTAGGCATCATTTGAAGTATAAAACATCCTCATATAGGTCAGAACAAGTCAGGTCTTACCAGTACCCCTTTATCAGCTCGGGATTTTTCAAATTACTTTTATGTCTTCATTTTTCAACTCTATGTTTTCCATTTTCAAATTCTAACTTTTCTAGAGACTTTCATGACATCCAATATGCATAATCTAAAACTTAAAAGGATGGAAACACAATGGGATCATACACCCCTTCATTGGCCATGACACACACCAATTACTCACATGTCATTCTTTTCAATTTTTCATACTATACTTCTTTCAATCATTTCATTAACCAAATTCTCTACAACTCATTTTGATTAAATCATACTTAAATCTTTACTTAGGGTTTCTCCCATATAAATCCTAACTATGACTTCATGCTCTCTAACTTATCATCTAAGTGTCCATAACACATATCCATCACTAAAATATAAATCTACATCAAAATCCCACCAACAATTCCATAATAAACAACTCAATCCATCAATATATTAACACCTCTAACTACCATCAAAGTTGATAAAGATGATATTTCACCTTAATTCTTGCTTAGGATTGGTGTCTTGGCTTAGAATCAACTTGAAAGATGGATTAGAAACTTGAAATGGGATAAAAAAAATCACTCATCCTTCTCCCCTTCAATTGTCAACCAACACCCTTTTCCTTTACTCTATTACTCTCGGTATTGCTTCTTGCTTCATATGCAAAATATTCTAAGTGTTAAATAGATATATAGATGGTCAACTTTTATAAAATCCCCATTATGTCCCCTTTTTGTTGATTGCCGTGAACTTCTCTTTTGTTTCATCTTACTTTGTTGATTTTTCTTTGTTTGACCGATCAAATATTATGTTGTTTAAGTGGTCATCACTTATATTTATTTATTGCTACTTGCATGATATTAAAATGCCCTTTATACGAACACAAAATTTTCACTAACTCAACTCATGGAATTTATCCATAAAAGGGCACTTTGGTAATCCATGAATTAAAACTAATCATTTAGTCACAACTAATTTATGATAATTCATATTTAATTTTTAATTTGTCATCCATTCATTAGTGCAAATCTAGTGACATGAGCTTTGACTTTTATTCAAGTCCATTCCATGTAATACTCACACCACTCACACCAAAATCATAAGTTAATTGGGTTTGAATTTCCTAATCACTTTGTATTCGTACCGGGGTCAGCTAAACGATATCCGACTTATGATACGAAAATATAATCAACCTCAAATAATACTACTAGAGGCCTATGATTCGACCGTAACTCAATTCGAATGTTTCTAATATTGTACAATAATAAATCTGGGTGAGGACTTACAGAAAATCACTAATTATTGAATTAATCATTAAACTAAAGAAATCAGGTTCTAATACCAATTTAAGGAAAAAAATCCATTTAAGATTATGCTAAAACGTGGATTTAAAAATATATATATCCAAACAAAAACATGACTGATCAATACTAGTAATTATAATTCAATAATTCAAAATAATAAGGTCAAATATTACATTGTATGAAGATTGAATTGATTTCTTTTGATTCATAGATTCTTCATCATTTGAACTTTCTCACTCTGACTCTTCACCAAAAAATCGTGTGTAGGCACAATCTTGAAAAATCTATTCATTTTTTTTTTCTCAAAAGAAAACCTGCAACAAAAGAAAGTCGTAAATGGCTACACACTAGGAAGGTTTTGGCCAACCCTCTTCATCCTTCGATGGTGTACGGTTAGGCCTAAACTTCTAAGGTTTAGTGTTTTCTTTTGTGTCGAGTGGCTAGGGTGAGAAAATTTGTATCAAGTCAAAAAAATTGATCAATTAATTTTCAATATAAAACATCCTTTTATAGTTAATTAATTTAGGGTTTTCATATTTGACAATGAACCATATTTGCTCATTAATTAAAATATTTATTTCCCAATTAAAAAATTTAATTCATAATTAGATGATTCTATTTTCAAATTGAAAAACCTGATTCTTTTTCCAATTGGAAAATCTAAGTCATAATAAGATTATCCTTTTTCCAAAGTAATGAAGATTCATAATCTTCTATTAATTGACTTTGATTTTCCCAAATTTAAATGATTCAAAATCATTCTTCATTTAATTAAATCACAAAGATTTGAACATATAATCTTTGTAAATAATTAAATAATTAATAATTAATAATTATAATTAAATAATCATTAATTTGAATAATCGACATTATTTAAATAGTACGTGAACATAATTGTGTTGTATGTGTAACACATATAATTGGATACTCCAATTATATTCTTTTTTCCTCATTTCTTGTAGTGAGTACGAGCTAGGAAAATGACTAAATAGACCTACAATTCTGAGTTTCAATAATATCAAATTATTAGTTAAAACTTTTTTATTAAATAATTTACAATTATTAACTTTAGAGTTATTCCACTAAAAAGCTAAGGTTGCTCTCTCAAAATTGCATATGTTTTACACTATCTAAATTATTCGATATCCAACGATCTAATTATCGCTTATGATTTGATCATCCACATGTAGTTTATAATTAGAATTAGGTAATAAAATCCGGTATACCTCTCTAATTATAACTTGTTTTTGTAAGTATCATTGACTTTGTAGTAAATATTATATTCATAACAACTTATGAATATATCTTTTTATATACTCATAAACAAAAAGTCGAATACTCTTATTATTCAATATTCGAATCAACACTTACGAGAACTACTCATCTACTTCTCTAAAAAATGAGTGGATTTTATTATTATGTAAAATATTCCCAATCACTTATCATATCTCCAAAGTACGAAATTTATTTAGCGTAATTCTATAACAATCTTATCCATTTAAATAAAAAATATGATCCAATAAATAGGAGTTCATAATGCACTCAGGATTAAGATCAATCCACATATAATTGTCAAGTCAATAAATATGAATTTCTTTATTTAACAGACATTAATAAAAAATTTAGTTTTATTTTGGTTCAATCCTATATAATCTCTATTATATAAGGTGTTTTCATTTGGTTTTGGATAAGATCACCATATCAAATGCAAAATAGACCGCAACTATAAATTTACCTCAAATAAAGTACTCAGCTTGATTTATTTTCTACGAACTATTCACTAATCCCAAATTAAATCTTCTTGTATATAATATTCATACACTTAGTTTGAAATTATATAAATAATCATGGATGTTTCATGATATTCGTATGAAACAAATATTAGATAAATGCATATATATTGAATAAAATAAAACATATTTTATTTATTATTTATTTAAATGTTTAAAAATTATAAGCTCTTAATGTACAAACCTTAATAGATATATCCTTTATAACAAATAGATTGAATCAGTTTTTTAAGTCTCCTACTCAAGTTTATTGGTAGACTTGCAAAAGCGTATTTCATTATATTAAAGGGACTGCATATAAAAGGTTGTGTTTTAAACTAGCAAAAAACTCTTACACTTAAGGCATATAGTGATGTCAATTGAGCTAGCTATCTTAAAGAGTACTACCGGTGGCAATTATGTTTTCTCAAGAGGCAATTTAATTTTTTAGAGTTCTAAGTAGTTGCTTGTTCTAGTACCTAAGATGAATATAAGTCAATGGATCAATTGGTAATTAAGTTACTCTAGTTACATTCCTTGTTTAAGGAGCTTCATGTCTTTGCTTTATCATCTGTTGTCATCTAGTGTGATAACATAGAAGCTAATACTTTACTTCAGAATCCCGTGTTTCTTGCTAGGACTAAATATGTTGACAATGGCACTCATTTTACTATAAAAAGCCTACCAAAGTCATCAAATCACATTATGTTCCTACCGATTGTCAGATAGCTGATACCCTTACTAAAGGTCTTTCGAAGGATCGTTTTCAATTTCTTTGTTCCAAGCTAAACTTAGTGATCTCACCTCAATTCCGCTTGCAAGGGGATTGAAGAATAATCTCAATGCTTGTGTGAATTTAGTGTATGAAGACAAGCCTTAAAGAATCACATGCATGAGTAGTAACTATGATGATCATCTTGATCATCATACTTGTCGACGTCTGAATATGGTTGACCTAGATTCGTGAACCTAAACTATAAATGGAACTAAACAGTAGAGAAAAAGAAGAGTAGGAAAAGGAATAAACACTATTACGAGCAGGTTTTTACGTGGTTCGGCCTAAAGAATTGCTTACGTCCACCATTGTTCCCTTGTTATTTTAACAGAGAGACAATATATATATTACTTTTCTATTGTGTTACAAATGAGGTTTCAGCCTCTATTTATAAAGTAAAATGCTACAATATCATTATAATTGAAATAAGAAAGTAATTATGACATATTACATTCTCGAGATCGACACTCATTAGGGTATGGTCAGCTTATGTAAAAGTAAGGCCTTGACATTTTTCATCATGTTGGGTAGTTGAGATTTTCCTTAAATCAAACTTCTACTTTTCTGGAAAGATTGATGTGCAAGTCACGCCAAGGGCTGAACTTTACCTAACAATTCGGACTATAGTTGATTAACAACCTGAGGGCTGTAGTAGCAGACAGAGAGCTCGTTTCTATGAGCTGGACTATTAGAGGCCGGTGGACAGGGTACTCAAATGAACGAGCTGAATGTGCAGAGAGCTGGGTCATTAGCGAGCTGGGCCTTGGTCTATTTGGTCAATCTTAGACTTTTACCAGTCCATTTAAGTAGTCCAAAAATCTTATAACATTATCCCCCTAACTCTCAGTGCAATTTACAGACAGAGAGCTAATAGTTCGTTGGTAAAAGCTGACATGTAGAGCCTGGTTGAGCAGCATTTTCAAATTCTATTTTATCTTTGGACTCGTGGCGACCTTTTATGCTGTCATACAGTGTACATCTTGTTTTGAGCACATTTAATGTCAATTGATGGCGCATGATGACAAAATTCCTTAATTCGCACTACGCCGTTAGATCTAGGGTGGTTGGTGAGCCATAAAATCCAATGATTGGGGTTTTAGTCTTGCGTCCCTATATAAAGTGAAGACCCAGTCTTTTTCACCCTTACTTTGTCATTTTCAAGTTCCGGACACCACCATATCTTTTCTTTCTCCCGTTATCGTCTACACCAACATTTCCAAAAATCTAAGCTTGTCGAAGATCAGCATCTCCTCTTTCATTTTGCCAGTAAGTCTCTTAAACCTTTCTTCTGATTTCTGGTTTTCGTATTCTGTTTACATATGCTGCACATTTTTTAGGTTTGGTGCTGGTTTGTTCATTTTGTGTTCTTGCTATTTAGTGTTTGTTCTTTGCTGGGACTTTTCATTTCTTCTTGATTTAATCTTGTTGAATGTATCTCTGCGAACTGTTTGTTGTTTGTATGTGAGCTATAGGATGAGATATTCATAAGTCATTAGCTTGTAGGCTGTTAGATTGTAGGTCGAGCCTCCTTCTACCTTTATTATACGACATTTGTGACTTGTAAGTTTAAGATATTCGTCAGAAAGTAAGAAATTTAGATATATATATATAGGCCTGGTTTGTATGTGGAAACCTGATTACTCCCTTTTTTACACGTAGATGTTTACTGGTCGCAGTCGTCAATCACATAGAGTAAGAGATAATGATTTTTTCAGCTTGGAAGGGCATGATATGAGGGAAGTTCGTACTGCTGAGATGGTTTCTCCGAGTGGTGAGGTCATTGGGGCATTCAAGGCTCTGGCTAATCCCATTATGGCTCATCAGGCTACCGAAGAAAGGGGAGCTCGTGAGGTGTTTACTCATTATGCCTCGAAATTGAAGTATGATGAGCTAACGGGAATAGGTTTGGAATACCACCTTCCCAAAGGCTGTTGTATCATGCTGCCTTCCAAGAACAACCATGCAGCGTATCCACTTCAGAAGTTCATTTTAAGCATGGGCTTAGGTTTCTAGTCCCTACCTATCTTATTGAGCTCCTGAATAGGCTACAACTTAGTCCATTCCAATTAACACACAACTTGTACTCCCAACGTACATCTCCAACTCTAGTCTTCATAAGGAATGACCTTCTATCTTCGAGCCCAAGAATCTGCTACCATCATTACAATATCAAGAGCGTTGATAGCTTAAAGGGGATGACACGAGATGGTATTTACTATCTCACAGCTCGCAAGATGAGCTTTAAAAATCTCCTACCCTAAGGCGATGTGAAGGGCAAGTCTAACTTAGGAGACTACAAATCGAATTGGTTTTATATTTTTTACTCTTCCTTTAGGCAACTTTATAACTTCAGCTTTGTCCTAAGCCCAAGTTAATATATGGGATTGCTTTGCCGCAAGCTTCAACTTCTCTTCTCTTTCCTTTTTTTTTTTTTTTACCTCGCAGATTGCTTTACATACTTTCGGTTTCTTTTACCTCGCAAATTTGACAGGAGACAGGGCAGCTTTGAATTAGGAGGATGTCAAGACTCTCAGGATACTCATAGCCTCAGAGGAAGATAGAATGATTCACGTATTTGACGATGAACTCCATAGGGCACACGAGCTAGCTCTTACATTAGATAACGAGCTCCTTAACAGTGAGAGGGACATCAGAGTCTGAGGCATACACGTGTTTGCCTCCGTCTTTGGAGCAATTGGTGAGGTGGGAACAATTCCTGTCCCTCAAGAAGTGCTAACAATGGTAAAGCTCTCTCTAGTCCAACAACCTAAGGCTCGACATGCTCAGCCTGCAGTTCTTACAACCACTACTTCTGCTAGGATAGACACCTTCAAGCCGACTCCAGGACCTTCAAAAGTCTAAGCCCCTGTCTTGCAGCCAAAGATAGCTCTAGGATTATAGTTAGAGGCAGTCGAAATAGAAGACGAGCAAGTGAAAGCTTCCGCTCGCGAGGCTCTAGTTGGCCTAAGCAAGAGGGTAAAAAGGAAAACAGTGGCCTTGCACCCTTCAACCAAACGATATCAGGTAGATAAGGGCAAACAGCTCGAGATCGCAGAGCGTAGAGTTAAACCTCAGGCCGAAACGGAGCTCAAAGGCATGCCTAGTGAATTGTACCTCGATGCCATCCACGATGATCTGCCCAGGATCCTAGGGAATGCTACCAAAAACTTGGACAAAGAGAAGTTAAGGGGCAATGGCTTGTCTACCTAGATAATTTGTCACGGGTTGATGGTAATCTCTAACGCTTCTGCTTATTCTCGCTTCCTTGTTTTGGATAATGACTTGTTGCTTTTCAAACCATCATGAGTACGATGAAACAAATACAAGAAGTTCTAGCCTTTGAGGAGGAATTAGAAAAGCTCGAGGACAAAAAGAAGAAGCTCGAGGACGAGCTTTCATCTATGACCAGAGAGGCTAACAGAGCCCAGAAGTCAGAACAACTCTTCGAGACCCAATTAAGGAACACTGAAAAGGCTAAGAGAGAGGCCAAGGATGCTCTAGCTCGCGAGAATTGTAATTATGAAGTCACGAGGTCACACCTTAACGTCAAACTCCTCAAGAGGGTAGAGGAACTGACTAAGGTTAAGAATGACCTGAGGAAGGCCGCATAATGAGCGGAGCAAGCCATGCAACGAGCTGAAGCTGCTGAAAAAGAGGTCATTCTTGTCAAGGAGGAGGTTGCCAAGGCAAAGAGGAGGCTGAGGTGCTAGTTACTCAAGCTAAAGATGAGGCAAAGTCAGAGACCTTAGGCAATTTCCTCTACACCTTGTGGCTTGCTCATCCCGACCCAGATTTCTCGTGTTTTGGCGATGAGGCGCTTATAAAGGTGGTAAGATTTAAAGAGGAGGTTGTCTAATCCCTAACCATTCCAGATGTGGCCTCTCAGGGTACGACCTCTCAGGAAGAGATAATCCAAGTCACCATGCCTTCAGAATCAGCTTCACATGATGTAATTGTTTGTCCATCTGCTCCTCAGGGTGAGGGCTTAGAATAAGGCACCCTTGAGAAAATTTTTTATGCAACTGCAATCAATTTCGCAAGTTTGTTTGTATGAACTTTTGGACCTCCTGTTGAGGCTTTTATTGAATTTATTTGCTTTAATTTTATCGTGAGTTTGCTGCTTCTGTCTGCTTTCTCTTTTTAAATATTCACATTTCCTGCAAACCGAAGAATGAAATACTTAACATGTAAGTGAAAATTAAACTAAATGCGAGCTCATAAGGTCACTAGCTCAGATGCGCTCTAGCTCACAAATTATAAGTCTTTAGAGATATGCCCAATAGATTATAACTTGATAATATAGAATGATTTACTGCAAGTTATGTCATAGAATCAAGCTTGATGATAGAGTGACTCATGACAAGTTGTGTAATGGATTAGAGCTTGTTGACATAACGCGATTCTCGTAAGCTATGTTTTTTGAACTATATAAAGTTGAACATTAGTCAGCTTGGAGGGAGTTAACGCATTAGATTCTTAAACCGAATTATATGCCCAGACAGGTCGTACAGAGTAGCTCATAAGCTAACATAGATGAACTTCAACTAATGTTACGCGTTTTAATGTTGATGATCAGAGCCATGAAATATCCAGAACGATCTGCGCGGGGTCGACCTGTCAACGAGCTGCAATTAGGTGCTCGAATTCACAGTCGTATCAACCCCTAGAACAATTTGAGTGCGGCCTGCCTGTCAACTAACTATGATTAGCTGCATGAGCTTGCGACCGTGTCAACCCCTAGAATGATTTGCTTTGGACCAGCCTGTCAACAAGCTATGATTAGGTGTGCGAGCTCATGGCCATGTCAACCCTAAGAAGGATTTGCATGGGGCCGGCCTATCAACGAGCTGAGATTAGGTGTACAAACTCGCGGCCATTCAACCCTTAGAATGATTTATGTTAGGCTGGCCTATCAACGTGCTGCAATTATATGCCTGAGCTTGTGGCTATTCAACCCCTTTTTTGGCCTTGTAGGGTAAGTGTAGGATCAACCAAAAGACCGATATTAAGCCCCTTACCCCTATAGGGTCGCATTCAAAGTAGAACCCTTAACCTTATAGGTGTTTTGGGTGCATAACTCTTACCACCAAGCTATCGAAGCACGTGCTCTTAGTGAAAATTTAAAGTAGATACCCAGATGGATCTTAGACTGTGATCTCATAATCAAGCTGGAAGGATCCCAATTAAAACATGGCCTTTTAATTTTCAACTCATTTCCTGTTTTACATAGTCCAAACTTCACGTAAAAATGAATAATCAATTGTGCCAATAAAATTCATGAGAAATCTGGAGCTTATATTAAAGAATCAAAATTACAAAAACAACATAAGCGAGCTAACAGTTATTGACAGTAAGGTCACAAATGTTCGCGGTACTATTGCTCCACTCATACTTGTCAAGTGATATGCTTTATTCCCCAATTGTTCCTTGATGATGTAGGGTTCTTTCCAGTTCGGACCTAGCGTCCTATCACTGGCCTTGCGAGCTCCAGGAAAAATGAGGCATACTATAAAATCATCGAGTTTGTAGTTCCGAACATAGACCCTTCTATTGTAGTACCTGGCCACCCTTTGCTGATAAATGGCGACCTTTATGCGAGCTTTTTCACTCGCTTAGTCGAGTAGATCCAAGTTTGTGGCAAGAAGCTGATCGTTCTCTAATGGATTGAGGCTCGCTCTTCGTTGGTTGGTCACCTCGAATTTCACTGGGACCATGGCCTCGGATCTATAGACCATTGAGAAAAGAGTTTCTCCTGTGGTGCTGCGAGCTGTCATCTTGTAAGCCCATAACGCATTTTACAGCTCATCCACCCATGCTTCTTTTTAACTTCTAGCTTTACCTTCAAAATTTACTTTATAATTTTACTGACCGCCTCAACTTGGCCATTAACTTGATGATGGTCTACTACCGAGAAGCTTTTCACGATGCCGAGGTTGTTGCAGAACTTAAGGAAATGCTTGCTGTTGAACTTAGTCCTATATTTGTTGCTAAAGGACTCCAAACATGCAAATGATATTATCCCATACAAATTTTTCTACCTTTGTAATGGAGATCTCAGCAAGTTTATTCGTCTCAGCCCACTTAGTTAAATAGTCCACCGTAACAATAGTATGCCTATATTTTTCGCGGCCCGTTGGGAGAGGTCTTATCAAGTCCATGCCTCAGATCGCAATGGGCCATAGACTAACCATCTACTGTAGGTAAGCAAGTGAAACTCGTGGAATCGTCGTAAATATTTGGCACTTGTCACACCTTTTGACCATGTTGATGGCGTCCCGCTTCATTGTAGGCCAGTAGAACTCTTGCCTTAATGTTTTTTAAGCTAGCGAGAGCCCCCCAACGTGGTTGCTATAGTGACCTGCATGAATCTCTTTTAAGACTTTCATACAATCTGTCATCATAAATGTAGTCTCTTACAGCTCGAGTTCGCAGACGACGTGCTTTAAGCTTATTCTCTGGTAGCTTTTCGTGCTATAAATAGTTAATTAAGGGACTCATCCATGAGTCTTATGCCATAACTATAGCCATTATCTCATCTTTTAACTTCATACTTGGTGCTGACAGGAACTCCACTGGTATAGCCCCCAAAAAATCTATATTTCGAGTCATTGCCAAGCGAGCTAAAGCGTCTGCGTGAGAATTTTGAGCTCGTGGGATCTGATTCACTTCATATTTCTCAAAAGTTCCCAACAGCTCTTGAACCTTTTACAGGTAGACTGCCATCTTTGACCCCCTGGTTTGGTGCTCACCCTGCACATGACAAACCATAAACTGGGAGTCACTAAAAATTCTCAACCGTTCAGCTCGCATCTCCTTAGTTAAACGAAGTTTTGCTAATAAGGCCTTGTACTCGACCTCATTATTAGTGGCCTGAAATTCGAATCTAAGCACGCAGAGGATTTTATGCCTTTATGTGCTGATCAACAACATTTCAGCCCCAACTTTCTGCTCCTTGGAAGACCTATCAACATATAATTCCTAGAACGGACCTTCTAAAGACTCAACTTCTTCTTTCACAGGTCCTATAAATTCAACTATGAAGTCAACTAGTGTCAGCCCCTTAATTGCTGACCTTGGCCTAAACTCTATATTAAATTGGGTCAGCTCGATAGCCTATTTAAGAAGCGACTTGAGGTATCAAGCTTTTGGATGATCTGTTTGAGCTGATACTTGGTTAATACCCTTAGTTTATGCGTGTAGAAGTAAGGACGTAATTTCCTCAACACCACACCAAATACTAAGTGAGCTTTTCTATCGGGATGTACCTTGTCTTAATATCAATCAACCTCTTACTAATGTAGTAGACAGGGAACTGCATCATACCCTCTTCTGAAATTAAGGCCACACTTAGTGCGTGCTGAGTCACCCTCAAATAGATCGTTAATTCCTCTTATTCTTTTGGTTTCGATAAAAGTGGAGCTCGCTCCATGTATTTCTTTAGCTGTTGGAATACTACCTTGCATTCCTCTATCCATTCAAAATTCTTCACCTTCTTCAGTACTTTAAAGAAGAGAATACACTTATCTGTGGCTTTGGAAATAAATTTGTTGAGAACAACGACTTGGCCATTCAAACTCTACACATCTTCATCTTTATTGGTGACCTCATATCCAGTGAAGCTTTTATCTTTACAAGGTTAGCCTCAATCCTTCCATTACTCACCATAAAACCTAGGAATTTGCCTAAAGTTACTCCAAAGGCACACTTGAGGGGGTTGAGTTTCATTTGGTATCTCCTCAAAATCTAAAACATCCTTTCGAGATCGCATACATGATCAACTATCCGCTTAGATTTTACCAATATATCATCTACGTAAACCTCCATGGTTCTCCTAATCAAATCCTCGAACATCATGTTCACCAATCTTTGGTAAGTCACTCCTACATTCTTTAGTCCAAAGAGCATTAGTTTATAACAATACAACTCACGGTCTGTGATGAACGAGGTGTGCTCCTCATCTTTAAGGCTTATTGGGATCTGATTGTACCTTGAATACGCATCCATGAAACTGGAGAGCTTATGATTAGCAGTTGCATCTATGACCTAGTCAATCCTAGGCAGTGGGAAGCTATCTTTTGGGCAAGCCTTGTTAAGGTTTGTGAAGTCTATACACGTCCTCCATTTCACATTCTTTTTCTTTACGAGAACGGGGTTTGCTATCTAGGTTGGGTAGTAGGCCTCGCGGATGAACTTGTTCATCAAGAGCTTGTCTACCTCTTTCTTCAGGGTGATGTAGTGCTCAGATGTCATGGGCCTCATCTTTTGACAAACTGGCTTATGGTGAGAATCTATGTTTAACTTATGCCATATTACTTTCAAATCAATCCTCACCATGTCATCATAATTCCAAGTGAACACATCAAAATTCACCTTAAGGGTATCAACTAGCTAGGTTTTCACTTCCGGGGCCAAGTTCATTCTCAACTTGAGGCACCCTTTAGCATCTATCTTGCTGATCTGCACATCCTCCCGCTCCTCTACTGGACCTGTGGTTTTGTATGCAATAACTTTCCTGGGGTCCAGGTCGTGACTCACCTTTACAATACTAACAGCCTACTGCTCGCCTTTTGAGATACATTTACTTTCTTTCCTCTGGCTCCCATTATAAGCCTTTATTCTTAATTTTGGACTTCCTAGTGTTAGTAGATAAATTTTAGGGGTGAAAATGCTAAATTCCATAAATATTATCCTTATAAGTGATATTAAGATGTTAGTAAAAATTTTAGAAATTGATTTAACTTTATGGTAAGATAAAGGTTAATAAAGGGCGAAATAGTCATTTGTCTCAAAGCATAGATATATATATGTGTGTGTGTTAGTCATCTAACACTTAGGAGGAGAAAAAAAAAAAGAAATTGAAAGCAAAATAGAGGGAGAAAGGGACGACAAAGAGGAGGAAGAAGAGGGAGAGAAAATCCAAAGTTACTCCAAGCAATTTGAAGCTTCTAATCAAGATTTTGGGTTGGATTAAGCTAGAAAATCAAGGTTTAAACAAGATTAAGGTGAGTTATCATCACTTTATCTAAGTTTGATGTTAGTTGGACTTATATATGTGTTGATTATTGGGTTAGTTTTTGATGTGAAAATTGATGTAGGTTTTCATGTAAATCAAGTTTAGAACCTTAAATAACTAAAAAAGAAGCTTGATTTAAGAGGAATCATGCAAGAGATGAAAGTTACGATTTATGTAGGTGAAACCCTAGAATTTGATGAAAGCTTGTGTGAAGTGATTTGGATTGTATTTAAGGTGTTTGATGAAGTGCCTAAGAGAGTGATCAAGTGGAAATCTTGGAAAGTTGAAAGAAGCAATGTGTTGTATGTGTGTGTGTGTGTGTGTAGTTCACGACAACAATAGGGGTATGTGACACCATTGAGTTTTAATGTAAATGAGCTTGAATTCATGCATGTTAGAAGTTAGAAAATCACATGGAAATGTTAGAATTGAAAAAGGAAATGAGATGATACAAGAGTGTTGTTTAGGCTAAATGAAGGGTATTGATGATCACCATGCAATGTCACTTCCTTTTTGCATTTTCATATGACGTATGATCATAATTGAGCATGTATGAGTCTAAGAACCCTAATGAAAAGATAATTGAGTTTAGAATATAAAAGTGGTGAAGTTTATCATGAAAAAGTAGTGAAAATAAGAATATTTGACTAGGAACCTTCACCTGACGGCCGTTTCTTTTCGAATTAATACTTGAGCTGACCTAAATGAGAGTTAGGGAGATAATTGGAGTAAAAATGGATGGAAGAAAAGCTAGGGATTGCTCCCTAACACGTATTAGGTCAAAAAGGGTCACAAATGACCACTTTCGTTTTGAGCTTCAAAAACTTATTTCGAGTGTATAGGGGCGTTCTTAAGTGATAATAAATGAGATTCATGGAAAGAAATCAGAATTTAAAAATGTTGGTTAAGTTAGAGCTTAGATGGAAACTTTGTAGTCCAAAGGATTTTTAATAGAGTTAGTTGTGTTAGAAGAAATATGTGTAGTCTTGTGTATTTCATTTTAGCACATTCTAAGTAAGAATAAGATGTGTAGGTGAGGAGTAAGCAAGTGGAGCAAGAGAAGCCCATTAAAGCTCTTCAACAAGCTTGAAATCTAGGTGAGTGCTACAAACTTGAGTTATGAATGTTTGTGTCGGAAAACGTAAGTTTATTGTTTGCTTAAAAAAAAATAATAATAAAAAATAAAAAATAAAAACCTTATGAATGATTATTATGATGCAATTTCTTTCTTTGTTTAAAGAAAACATTAAAATTGTTTCAACGTAATTTAGAAATAAAGTGGTTTTTATGAGGATTGAGTTTAAAAGCTCTATCTTAAAGTTTTGAAAGATAAGTTATTTTGTACTTATTGTATTTAGTGGAAAAGATTTTCAAAGGCCATGCGTACGCCCTCAGATTTATATACTATCTGGTGCTACGATTTGCGATGTAAAAAATTCCCCATGTAGTTACCAAAATTGTAGATTACCTCACGTTACGATTTACAATGCAAAAAATTTTGTATGTAGTTATCGAGATGTCTTAATAGTGTCACGGTTAGTGTCAGTTGAAAATCGTCACGTGACATACCACATTGAGCGGCAATAGTTTAGTCGCCATGTGGTCAAAATATTTAGGGGTACAAATGGTGCTTTTAAAAAGAAAATATTTATTTCGAGATTTTACACGTATTGAAATAAGTTTATAATTGTTTTATTTAATAATCGTTAAATTTCTTCAATTGTTTGAGATTTATCTTTGCTAGTTCTGATCTTGAATTTTTATATAATTCATTTACGATTTGAAAAGTGTAAGTTGAAATCAAATACTTGACGCACTTACTGAGCTTCCATGAGCTCATCCTTTACTTGTTGTATTGTATAAACCCTTTTTAGGTACTAGCACGAGTGATCAAGGTAAAAGAGCTCCTTCGTAATTATAGATGGGCATGCACTCAACGGATGCATGCATTGACTACATTTGCATTTTTGTTAAAACTAGAGACCAAGCACTTGCATACATCATTTTTGCATATTTTGTAACACCTATTTGAGAACTTGTATTACTACATTTTTGTGATGTAAATAACTTGTAAAGTTTCCTATGATATGAAAGACTTTGATTATCATTGGTAGCTTTATGAGAAAGATTGCTGAAATACGTGTTATGAAAAATAAGAAGTTGGGTTGTGATTGAGATTATTTGGGAGTATATTTTCTTTGCAGGAAATTTGAAAACCTTATAAATGTAGTTGTTATGCTGCCGAATTGTTGCGAAAACTGTTTTGGATTTTGAAAATAAAAAAGGTCACTTTTATATCTTTAACTGAATTTATAAAACTTGGAAAACTGAGTTTAAAATAAAATCAACAAAACTAGTTTCAAAACAATGAAATTAATTTAGCTTCGAAGCAAAGTTTAAACTGGAAAGTTTAATGGTTCGTTCCGCGGATTTCTTTTAACCGCTTAGTAGGGTTTAATAGAGGTCTGTTGGAGTGCCAGGCGAGGCCCACCAGATACTAACTTAGAGAAAATTTGAATTGGGTCTCGTCACCTATTTTCACCGTATCTTTATAGCAACGACAAGCTAGATGATGTGTGCCTTGCATATACCTTGTTTCATTAGGAGTTGAAAATTTCACTGTAAGAGTCTTTGTTGAGGTGACCATATTCAGGTTATTCATGGTGGGTCTTCCTAGCACGACGTTGTAAGTAGAGGAACAATCTATAATTAGGAAGTCCGCAAACACCATTGATTGGTGATCTGCATCTCCAAAAGTTAAGAGGAGTTTGATTTGCCCAATAGGGGTGGCCGCATCTCTAATAAAGCCATATAAAGGTTCAAGGAAAAGCCTCAACTGCTCAACTCCAAGTCCCGTTTGATTATAATACCCCATGTACATTACATTGACCGAACTCCCAATATTAATCATTATTCTTCTCACTTCAGCATTTTTGCTATGAGCTTGAATCACTAGGGCATTATTATGGGGCCAATAGACACCCTTAACATCTTATTCCATAAAGAAAATCTCCTCGGATACTGTCCTTACTTTTTTTGTAGGTCATTCCAATTCATTTCGACTTGCAAGTTGGATATGGTTAGCCTCGGGCATAAAGTGCTAATGTGATCTGTGTGATGTCCCCACTATGTGAGGGCCTCCATGGATGGTGAAAATTGTCTCATAACGAGTGCATGTTCTTGATCTGGAGCTTACTGGGTTGGCTGCTGCGGTGGCTGTTGTTGTTATTGTTGAGGACGCTGTTACTGAGGTTGCTGCCTTACAAGTCGTACCACATACTCCCTCAAGCGACCTCTTCTGATCAAGCCTTCGATGGGGTCTTTCAGCACCTTACACTCGGAGGTATTGTGCCGCGCCTCATTGTGATAAGTACAAAACCTATTTTTGTCCCTGAATTTGTCGAGGGTTGTAATTGGAATAAGTCTCCCAAAGTTCTCTCTATTCCTTTTCGTGGCAAAGATTCTTTCTTGTGTATTTGATAGGACATTGTAACTCTTATAACGACCTTGATGTGGAAGTCGCTCACGCCTCTGGTCATTTCTTGGCCCAGGTCAATTTATAGCTTTCTTTGCGATCTAATTATTATTTCTCTAGCCCTCATTGTCGTTCCATCCATTACTCCTCTTCTTGTTCTGATTGGAGATGCCAACTTCATCCTTCTGGATACTTGACTTTTTCGGGCCAAAGGCCTCCTTCCACCTTATTTGCTTGGCAACTCACTCATAGAACTCTCCCAAGTCATTCACTAGTGGCTTGTATATACTCTCATATAGCTTCCCGTCTTTTCTTACTCCTATCGATATTGTAGTTAAGATACCCTCATCTGTAGGGCTTTCCATATTGTTCACCTTGTGTTTGAACCTGTCAATGTAGTCCTTGAACGATTCAGTAGGACGTCAGAAGATGGTAGCGAGGTGACAGGATGGCGCAAGCTGCCTCTTCAGCGCCTTGTACAGGTTGATAAACTTCATCGACGTTCCTTCCAATTATCAATACTCTGAGATGGAAGGTTCTTGAGCCAAGTCCATGAAATGTCTCCAAGTGTTACTGGGAATATGCGGCATTTAACTAGTGGGTTGATAGTCTGTAGGTCCATCTGAACATTAAATGCGTCTAAATAGTCATAAGGATTAGTTTCTCCATTGTACTGTGAAATGTAGGGAACCTTGAATCTGAGGGGAAATGGCTCCAACTCGATCTCCAAGGTGAATGGAGTCTTTTCACTGTACTGACCCCTCTGCTCTTGAGTTCCAGGTCGCACTTCTAACTGCTGGAACCCTTGAAGGAGCTCTTCGACCATCAGGTTTTGTGCTTCATGTCATGTGACAGGAGATCGTTTACTTCGCTTGCTTTCCCTATTTGGGGAGTATCGACCTCAGGCCCCATGTCTTCTCCCATGCTTAAGCTCGAAGGAATAACGACCTGGCTCATGCTCTTGATTGAATTTATTCGATTCCTCTCCTCGACGCGAGCCCCCACATCAATGTCATCAGTCATCTTCATATTTTTTAGCTGAAGTTTGCACATGTCGTTGGCTCACCTCAACTCGACGATCTCTATCTTGGTTCACCCTCGCCTTTACCCTCAATCTTGAAGGACGAGCCATATTTTCATCGTCGTGAGCTCATTGATTCCAAGCTCTATATCGCACATTAGAGGAATGAATTAATCCCTCTCGTATTAATACTTCTCTGATAGCTCTCTCTCTTGGGGTTGGAACTTTATTACGCTACTGTTGCGGAACATTCCTTGCTACAGTGATCTCCTCTTATCTCGGAGTGACCTAAATCTGGGCCTATGTCAGCATCTTAACAGCATCCATTAGCTGCATCATAGTACTCTGTAATGCTTCCTGGTGTTGTTGCCAAACCTACATGGCATCTCCTTCAGTGGCGTTGGGTGCAGGTTGACAAGAAGGAAGTGGGAGCATGTCTTGAACAGCCTCAGCCATAAGCACATTAGAAGTACTCGCCCCCAGGTTAGCTAGTCCTCTAACGGGGTAGAACATCTTATTGTTAATCCATGTTGTCAAGCTGGTCGGCCGCTGTATCAAAACTTCTGATGGTTCTTCCTCTAGCCATGGAGTCTGGTATAAGAATTTTGAAAATCATGAACAAAGATAATAAAGCTGTAGTTTGGCCCCTCCTTCTAGCACCAAAATGTCGACATCTGAATATGGTCAACTCAGATTCACAAATGGACTAAATAGTAGAGAAAAAGAAGAGTAGGAAGAAGAAGAAGCACTATTGTGAGTAGGTTTTTACATAGTTCGGCCCAAAGAATTGTTTACGTTCACGACTGTTCCCTTGTTATTTTGGTAGAAAGACAGCATATATATTACTTATCTGTTTTGTTACAATGAGGTTTCAACCTCTATTTATAGAGTAAAATGCTACAATATCATTACAATTGAAATAAGAAAGTAATTATAATATATTACATTCCCGAGATTGACACTCATCAGGGTATGGTCAGCTTCTGTAAAAGTATAACCTTGACTTTTTCCATCATGCTAGGTAGTTGAGATTTTTCTTAAATTATACTGCTATTTTTTTAGAAAGATTGACGTACAAGTCACGCCAAGGGTTGAACTTCACCTAGCAGCTCGGACTAGAGTTGATCCACAACCTGAGGGCTACAATTGCAGGCAGAGAGCTCATTTCTACGAGCTAAACTACCCCGAGGCCGGTGGACAGGGGTCTTGGATGAGAGAGCTGAGAGCTCTTATTTGCGTGTTGAGCGCTTGATGAGCTAATCGTTTGGCAAGCTAAGTCTTGGTCTATTGGGTCAATTTACTAGGTTAGTCTTGGGCTTTTAGCAACCCATTTAAGTAGCCCAAAAATACTCATAACAGTACTGAAATGTAAAACTCATATCAGTTGTAGGGAGCTTCATCATATCATGTTGGTCTAGTTCATTATGAATCAAGAGATGGCAACACATGGACTGACAGTAATTCAAGTTGTGATTTCAGGATCCATTCATATAAGTGGTTAAGTTAATTAGAATTTAGTTAGTTATTATGCTAAACTAGCAACAGTTTGTTAATTCTATTAAAGGTGTGTTTAGTGTGAGAACAATGTGGTAATTCTGAGATAAGTGTGTTTTGTGTGGAATGATCTATTTCTAGAATTAGTTGTTTAGGTGATACTTGCACTAGTATAAAAGAATTACTTTGGAATCAAAATTGTTAAGAAATAAATATGAAAGCCTTAAGATTGTCAATGGCTGCTTCATTGTTTTTCTTTGTTCTTTCAAGCATTTTAACAAACACTTTTATTTCTTCATCTAACACTTTTGTTTAAACAACCTTTTATATTTCTTCATAACTACACCACAAACTCCACTATAATACTAATACCCCTCTATCGATTTTTTAAAATTTTAGCCTTATGACTTTTCTCTCTTTGGAACCCAAAGACTTTGATTTCTCATAAAATGCTAGTTAAGTGCTAAAACCAACGTTTGCTAATCCCTTGTCGACATCATTTGTGGTTGAGATTAAGATGGTATTTGATCATTACCAAGCCCTTAATTTTCATTCTTAATTAATGCAAATATTCTTGACAAAAGCTTTCAAAGATATGTATCTTTCATAAATCTAAAAATTTCACCATCGACTATAAACTACTTATACCCCTTAATTGTCTCTGTTAGTCGTTTCTTCAATCCTGAAAGCAACAAAATAGGACCAAAATTTTATGATATTATCTCATGCTAATATATCATCAAGTTTTTGTCGGTGAGTTAATTTTTTATTCATGTACTATTTCATTTATTCATAAACCTATTTATTTATTCATGATGAGCAATTTTTTTTTTATTTTGCAAACTATTTTCTTTATTCATCAACTAATTCTTTATTTGTTAACTATGTTTTTTTTCTTTTGTGAAAAATACCAAAAATGCCTACCATAAAAGTTGCAAATTCGTTTATACCCACCAATATTAAAAAAATTTATTTTTAACCTCTCAAATAAATTAATTGCAGCATATACCCATTTTACGCTAATTGCCCTTACCTATCTTGTTCTCCTCCCTAATTGTTTATAGTATGAGATCTTTAGCTTCCTTTATTAATTATTTAAGTTTTGTTGTGATTTTTTATTTTTTTTGTGATTTTTCAAGTTTTTTTGTGTTTTGAATGTTGAGTACTAATATTTAGGGTTAGATTTGATTAAAATTTGTTAGATAAGCTTGAAAATAGAGGTTTTCGATAAGATATAATGTCGATAAAGACAACCGGGTTTTGTAGCCCCACCTAACCCAATATCTGGTTATATGGCCCCAGATAACTTGATATCGGGTTTTGTGGCCCCATAAAATCTACCGGGTTTTATGACCTAACAAAACTTGGTACCGATGGATTTTATGGGGGCCACAAAATCTGATACTTAATTTAAATTTCGTGTTTTTTAATATTTGACTTAAGGGTAGTTTGGTAAATTTGGATATTAGAATGAAATTAGTTTGTTTGAGGGATTAAAAATAAATTTTCATAAAAAAAGTAGGTCAAAACAATTTTTTTTTTTTTAGATAAAAGTGAATTTAACTATTTTTTTAATTAATGAACTATTTCCTTTTTTTGTGAACTATTTTTGTGACTGACGTATGATAGTTTAAAAAGTGAACTACTTTCTTTTGTTTGTAAACTAATTTTGTGATTGATGCATGGTGCTTTCAGAAGGCTTAAAGAAAGCAAACAATGTCAATTATATGTGGTTTGAACCATCTTAATGCAAAGTTCATCATCAGAATCCTTGTCACTTTGGATGGATACTTCGCTCATTTCTCTAACTAACTTTTAACTCTTTATCTCTTTTATTTCTAAAAAGAGAAAAAAAAAAAAAAAAAAAAAAGACCATGAGAGATAACGAAGAAGATGATTACTGAGAGTTTTGCTATTTTGATGAAGGATAAATTTTGAAGTTACAGTACTTACAATACTTTGATATGTAAATGAGTGTCACCCTCAAAATGGGCACAAATTTTAGTGCAAATTGACAAAATTGCATTACATTAGCCAATGATTACCAAGAATACATGCAAATAATTAACTGTATATAGTGCAAGCTGCAAAGGAGAGAGATCATAAACAATGCGTATAATTATGTGGGACTACACTATTATTGGAGTACACATAAATTAAACGTTCATATACCCAGCATTATATATAGGTACATATATATCTTCCCCAACCATTTCTCTCTGAATATTTTATCCATTTTCTGCAAAGTTTTCTTCATCATCGCCATGGAGCAGGAAGAAGCCCAGATCAATATTGCTAGTAATGAAAGAAAAGGTGGATTCAGAGCTTGCATGTTCATTTTTGGTGAGTAATATTAATTATGTTCCACCAATGTTTGTATACAATTTAATATTTGAACATCAATTGATTTGTATTAGCTTATGTGATCAATTCTTTCCTGTTGTTGTTTGATTGAAGTTTTGTCCGGATTGGAAAACATGGGATTCGTAGCAAACATGATAAGTCTTGTTTTGTACTTCATGAAAGTAATGTACTTCGACTTATCAAGCTCTGCAAACACCCTCACAAACTTCATGGGTTCAGCTTTCTTGCTTTCTATTGTGGGTGGCTTCATCTCCGATACGTACATGAGCAGATTTCACACCGCCCTCCTTTTTGGAGCAATCGAATCTCTGGTAAGATTCAATAATATTCCAAATTCAAACCTCAAATTCTTTAACATTGGATATAAATAACTTATGAAAACAATTATAACTTATATATAAATGTATAACTTTATTCAAACTTTTAATGAAACCTGGTCGTACTGATGATATTAAGGTTCTCTATAAAGAGTCAAGTTTCTGTAAGTGTCAGGCTATTTTCAAAACAGAAGAATCGTTTGGCTTATAAGCTGGTTTAATTTCTTAGGCCCTATCCTTAATAGAGGACCTCATGTAGCAGTCTATCATTGAAGGTTGTATTTCTTCTATTCTTGTGTAATGAAAGTTATACTTTTACTTAAGAGAAAATACTATAAGTGATATTTAATTTGACAACCAAATTATGACAAAATTCTGTTGTACTACCTAAAACAGAGAGAAGTAGTCTATTGAGCTTGTATTTTTGTAATGTTACCATTTGAGGTTGTATTTTTGTAGGGTTTGGTGTTGTTGACAGTTCAAGGATATTCAGGAGATCTCCATCCAAGTGCTTGTGGGGAGTCAAGCTGTGTCAAAGGTGGTATAGCACTCATGTTCTATGCATCATTGATCTTTATAGCGTTGGGCTCCGGGGGAGTCAGGGGGTCTCTCACACCACTTGGAGCCGACCAGTTCGACCAGAAGAATCCCAAGGAAGCCATGGCCCTCGCAAGCTTTTTTAACTATCTCATGCTTGGTAATACACTTGGAGCTGTGATTGGAGTCACTGGGATTGTGTATGTCAGCACTGAAAAGGCTTGGTACTGGGGCTTTTTCATATCAACTCTTGCTGTTTTTATTGGTTGTCTTGTTCTTGCCATTGGCAAGCCTTTCTACCGCATTCAGCCTCCCAAGCAAAGCCCCCTTGCAAGGATTTTTCAGGTTTAGCCCTCTTTCTTTCTTGTAAATATATCACGTCAAGGCCCCCTTACAAGGATTTTTAGTTTTGGCTCCTCCCTTTCTTATATATATATCATGTCTAAATACATACCTGGATTTTTGTATTCATTCAAATATGAATTTTAATTCCTAATTATAAAGGTTCCATGACTGAGTTTTGACATTCAAGACAGTTTACAAACATCATACATTTATGCTAAAAAATTGAGTTTATTTATCAACAGGTTATAGTTGTAGCATTCAAAAACCGAAAGATTTCTATGCCGGAGAACCCGAAAGAATTATATGAGATCAATGAGCAAAATAGACTTTCAACGGAAGAAAGTATCACACACACCGACCAGTTTAGGTAATATTTTTATATTATTGTATACGCAAGTTATTGAAATCCAGAAAGACTTTAGAATACGTGCTTCCAATGCTGTGATATATATATATATATATGAGAAAATATTATTGTATATACACCATTTTTTGAAGAACTACCAAACAATTAATTGATACAATAGCTTAGATAACCAATAAATAAATATAGAATTGATATGTATGTTCACATGAATAATGCTATATTTTTAAAAATTTATCCAAAAATTTTGTTTAAATAATATGACAAACTGATTTATAGTTATCAAATTAATTTTGGGATAATATATCGATAATGTAATAATTATATATATGTTTGTCACATCATTTAGCTAATAAATTAGAGAAATTTTTTAGTATTATGCATGGCTCATGCTCACACTTAAAAATCTATCATGTGAAATGGAAGGAACATAATATGGATAAATAATTAAGATTTCTAAACAGGCATCCAATCATGGAACCCATCAACCAACAATTTGCGACTTGATCCGTGAGACACGCCTCCCTGAACTCGCCCAAGGAGCTTGACTTTCTCAAAACGTGTGCTTAAATACTATTTTTTTTTTTTTCTCGTACTTACATTGCCTGTCAATTTTGCACTAATAATGTAATAAACAAAGGTACACGATACATGGGGAACTAAAATTGTTTTTATGAGTGTTATATTTAAATATGTTCTTCATTCTTGACGTGAAACTTTTTTGAATCATTCAACTAGGTTGTCGGCTAGCTAGCTACCTACATGTATATGTAGCTCTATTAAACAAAATAAAACCAGTATAAATGTTCATTTGACATGATGATTCTATTTTATTAAAATACGTTCCTAATCCATGACATGCTTATAATTTATTGAATCTCAGGTGGCTAGACAAAGCTGCAATTGTTCCAAAAGACTCAAAACCACAACCATGGAAGGTTTGCACAGTGACCCAAGTGGAAGAAGTGAAGATTCTAGCAAGAATGTTGCCTATTTTAGCCAGTACTGTCCTTATGAACACTTGCATGGCACAACTACAAACCTTCTCAATAGCACAAGGCAATAACATGAATCGCAATTTAGGCTCATTTAAAGTCCCTGCTCCTTCGATTCCAATAATTCCACTAATATTCATGACAATTCTTCTCCCCATCTACGAATTCCTTTTTGTCCCCTTCGCTCGAAAAATAACCAAACACCCCTCAGGAATCACACAACTCCAAAGAGTTGGAGTTGGGTTGGTTTTATCAGCCATCTCAATGGCCATAGCTGGTGTCATTGAAGTCAAAAGAAGGAACCAAGCCAATGAAAATAAAACGAAGCCTATAAGTCTGTTTTGGCTATCATTTCAATTTGGTATATTTGGAATAGCAGACATGTTCACTCTTGTTGGGTTACTAGAATTTTTCTACAAGGAAGCACCCTCAGGAATGAGATCCCTCTCCACTTCATTTGCATGGCTTTCATTGTCACTTGGGTATTTTCTAAGTACTGCATTTGTTAGTATCATAAACTCTGTGACAAAGAGAATAGCTCCAAGCAAACAGGGATGGTTACATGGGATGGACATAAACGAGAACAATGTCAATCTTTTCTATTGGTTCTTGGCCATTCTTAGTGTTCTCGACTTTCTTGTATACTTGTACTTTGCCATGTGGTACAAGTACAAACCGGAAAATCCTGATGGTGCTAGCAAGTCATCACAAGAGCCAAGATCAGCTTCAAACTCAGTGCTTCCTGTGTCAAACTGAGGAAGAAAAGGTTCAAGAAAGTACACTAGAGATCAGAAGACAAATTAATGAACTCTGATCATGATATATCGACAAAGCTTGTGTTTGTTTGTTTGTTTGTTTTTGAAGGCATAAAGCTTGTGTTTTAATAATCAATCTATCTTGTGTAATAATTTGTTTGTTGTTCGTAGCTATGTATTTGTGAGTACTACGAGCTTTCTTGTCTACATGTTCTGTTTTATTTGTGTACATTGAGCAATATTTCATAAATAAATGTGAGTGCTTGTTTTTAATATCATACTTTTATGAGCAGGAGAAAATCTTACATGAAATGTCTCACATCTAATATAATGAGACATACCAATAAAATAGCGTAATTTATTTTTCTCTTACCTTTTCTTTTGATCTTTTCCTTTTCTCTTACCTTTTCCAATTGTCTGTCTCACTACATCATATATGAACATAAAAGATTTTTTTCCACAAGCAATCGGTGGTAGATTTCTTTTCAAATTCTAAATGTTTGCATTTAATTTTCACAAGTGGTTATATATCCAATTATTCAGATTATAAATATAATAAGATAAAAATCGTATGGATGGTCGGCACTTAGTATATATTACTTTACATCTAACAGATATATATATATTCATGGTGATCAAAGAATTGTCCAACTAAAAGTTTGTAGCGGGGTCAAAACCATGTCATGTTGACTTCAAGTTGGCCTTGTCAGTCAACTTCATTAGAACCTAACAACCTGTATCCTGAACAAATCAAATAAAGAAAATACAAGTGATCTCGACACCAGTAAGGTGCCAATCGAAGACATGCTGATGCTCAAGTCAGTAAAGTGCATACAAATAGGTAAAAATGAGTAAATAATAGTAAAGGTAGCAATAGTCAATAGCCATCAATCTATGCTTAGAATATAAGTTAGCAAAAAAATAGGCCGACGAAGGCGCTAATGCACTAATGGTGATCAATGAATAGTGGTCTGACATGGGATAGAGTTCTTTTAATGGAATGCATCTGTCAAGGAAGGTCTTTTAGCATGGAGACGGTCGTTTGACTAATAAAGACCATAATAGTCCAACACTCATAGGATCGTGCATCTGTAGCATCAAGAAGCAAGGCAATAATGTACATAAGGCTTTGTTTATGAAGTGAGCTTAATGCGAAGATTATTATTATAGATTAGATTTATATATATTTATACTTATAAATATATAATGGCCTAATTGCGATTAATAGACTCACGATGGTTGACAACTAAAGATGTATAATAAGCCAACCAATTATGCAAGATGACAAGCAGAGTTGGATTAATCATGCAGAATGATCCATATGACGTTTCCTATAATTTTATCTATGACTATGATATAATATTGTAACACCAAACCATAGCTCCACTACTAGCATTCATGACATAATATTATAGTAGCATGATAAAATGTTATGCAATCATAATATAATAGTATAATAGGAAAATAATATAATAATCATGCAATGACTTATTAAATAAAATATCGAAATAATAGTAAGCATAGCCATGTAATAAGCATGATCATGTAGCAATAGACATAATGACAGGATCCGAACCAGACCTTTTCTAAGCTCTTGTCTGGAGAATCCCACCGGGCACTTCAACGGACTTCCCGAACCTGACTTGTCAGATTAAGAAAATCCGAGAAGCGAACCCTTAGAATACTTTGCCAGTTTACTCGTTTTAACTTAAAATTTCTTTACTTTTTAAAAATAGTTGGAATTTGTGGAAATTTTTCGCATTTCTTTAAAACAAATTTTATAAAAAATTTGACAGCATAACGACTATAATTTGAACATTTCCAAAATTTAACCTGCATAAAAACACTTCAACTATCTTTGGTCACCTCCCAACTTTTTATATTTCACAAACATGTAATTTCCACAATCTATTTCTTTTCAATTTCACAATACACGCTCCACAACATGCACTTTCAAAATGAATTCCATAAAACACTTAGGTGTTCACATATATATGACAGATATATATATATCGTATGTGAGTGTTTCCATTATATACATATCCCAAAACATACATATACAATTGCTTCCATATTCATGATTCATTTACATAATTATTTAGTCATTTCGATGATATATTTATGCAACGCCCACCTATAATTGAAATGACGATCTTTAGGCCATGAAGTTATTTATAACCACACCTGATGAGATAAGCGAGCTACACAATAAAAATGAAATGTTAGTTCATCACATAATAATACTATATAGTGGTGCTCTACTTATATAAATGTTGAAAGTTTCAATTTTAAAATCATTTCTTATAAAAAGACCATGTGTATACTTAGGGTACTCTAAGCATCACGTAACGATTTTTCTACTAACGTCAACGTAAAGTTACTATAGTATCTCGACCACTATATGCGGAATTTACTACATCATGACGTAGGGTAAAATGATCTCAACTATAGGCATCTATAACACGGAATTTTCTACATCGTGTATTATAGTGCAACTTCTCACTATTACTCACAACTAGGTACGAAATTTTCTATATCGTATCATATTGTAAGTAACTATAAATTTCAACAACTACGAGTGGAATTTTCTACGTCGCCGCGTAATGCCAAAACTCTAAGGCTACAGTATACACATGGTTTTTGTTATGGTAAAATTATTGCGATCAGAATAGTCCGGCCCAATTGGATCTACAGTGCAAGCCCAGAGGCCCAGACGTCCAAATATCCTCCTGCATCCTGGTCCATTCTCCTAGAAGTGGAGCCTATGAATGGGCGATTGCCGAAGCCCATTATCGTTCAGTAAGCCCGTTATCGTTCAGTGAGCCCGCAGTCGTTCAGCCTGATCGCTCGATTTCCACATACACCGCCTATTCCGCGAGATCTTTTATGACCGTTATGCTCCATGTCGCTCAGTCGCTATGTTCCCCCAGAATTCTACTTGCTAAAAGTGAACAACCGGCCCTCGTCGCTGATCGCTGACTTCCATCCTTCAGGTTTGTCCGCGAGAACATCCGCCATCCGCGACAATTATGCCACATCGCCATATTTCCGCCACGATCGACAGCCTGTCTGACCTATTACTTCCAGTTTGATTAAAGTATCTGTCAGAAGATAGCCGTCTATCAGAGATATCCAACAAGTCGTCCTCGCCCGCTGTTGTCCGTCCGACTGGCCGCCGTTTTCTGAGCGTGGACGCATTCCGACTCCTTCACTCATGATGTTATCCGCTTTGATGCCGTGACCGGCTGTGGGCGTGCCGGTCCAGAATCCATCCCATCAACTTCCCAGTCTGCTGGAGAAATCCGTCTCCCTCTCGAATTTGGAAGCTCCGGTCAGCAGGAATCAACAGCACCATGCAGAGTACGGTTCCAAAGCTTACCATACACACTACTTCTACCAGAAGTCAGAATCTCAACCTCGACAACCTATCATTGCGTATCTGACCCGGTCAGCAAAGATCCTCTATGGACAGACCTCGGATGCGACGGATTCGACCGCATTTAATGTGTTTTCGGCCGCATTTAATACACTGCCAGTCGTTTTAATTGAGTTTTCGGCGCATTAAATGTTGTCTGTCAGTGTAACTGTAGTTAACTATTTACCTTTGTCTTATTCTGTTTACTGTAGCATGTCCCCTTCCTCTATAAAAGGGGACGATTTTCACTGTAAAAGGGACGGAATTTTCGAGTGTCGTTACTCTGCCCAAATAGTGAGAGAGTGAACAGTGGATGTAGGCATCTTTTCGGGCCGAACCACTCTGAATATCTTGTGTGTCTCTTCCTCCTCGCCTCTAACCTCTTCATTTCATTCCCATTGCTTTGCATGCAACCTATCGACCATACGAAATTGTGAGTTTGGGCCCAAAACAACCTCGTTGACTAAGGGAACCATTTTCCGACGTTAACAGTTTTTAACTCAAACTCTACTTTAAATGTTTTGAAAATAACTTTTGTCTTCGAATCTCATATCTTGATTCGAGACCTAACTTTTTACTCATTATCAAACGTATCCAATTTAAAATTTGGAAAATAATTTGTACTATCTTTAAACAAAATACATTACGATATAAATGGAGGTTGTAATAAAGTAAGTGAAGTATACTTACCTCAATCCGAGTACTAGCAACTCGATCGTCTCAATGAGCCTCTCGTGTCTCGCTCGTCTGCTTGTCTTCTACATGTCAATTTCTCATCATTACTTGCTTAATCACATAATTCAAAACTTAAAATAACATTTCTAATACACTTTTCTCTATTAACAACTTTTTACACTATAACTTTCCTAACTTGATTTTTAACTCAACCAAGGCTCTCTACTTCCTATTTCTTTGTAAAAGTCTTGCTTTTAGACCCCTAGAATCATCCCTATGTGGTTCGTTTGGTCTCCAGAGGTTTAAAATAAAAAGTCAACTTTTTAATGATCCGTTTGACCAAGAAAAACAGATTTAGAACCGGCGCTCTTTTTACGTCCGTTTATATTTCTAGCATCTCCTTATCACCTAACTAAGTCACCCGTAAAGTTTCGTCGAAAAATTCAATCGTTTACTATGTCAAATCTAGGAAAAACGCCTTATTTTGGGCACTTTTCTATACACTTTTCACACCGAACGAGCGACGATAGTTTTTCTCTCGTATCTAAGTTCCTTTTATCTAGTTATGATCAACTAAATTCATTCCATGCAATAAAAATTGCATTTGCATGGCTATTTCACCTATTGACTCTCTAAAGACGTATAACTTGTGCAATTTTTATCGGAATCGATCCGTTCCAAAACCTATGATTTTCTATGATTCCTAGGCATTATTTGAGGTGTAGAACATCCTCATATAGGTCAGTTTTGCCCAGGTTATCTCCAGCCCATGGTTTGAGCTCGGGACTCTCTAACGGCACTATTTTGCGCATAACTTGCGCAATTTTTATCGGAATCAATCCGTTCCAAAACCTATGGTTTTCTATGATTCCTAGGCATCATTTGAGGTATAGAACAACCTCATATAAGTTAGAACAAGTCAAGTCTTATCAGACCCTTTTTTCAGCTCGAGATTTTTCAAATTACTTCTATGTCTTCCTTTTTCAACTCTATGTTTTCTCTTTTCAAATTCTAACTTTTCTAGAGACTTTCATGACATCCAATATGCATAATTTAAAGCTTAAAAGGATGGAAATACAATAGAATCATACACCCCTTCATTGGTCATGACACACACCAATCACTCACATGTCATTCTTTTCAATTTTTCATGCTATATTTCTTTCAATCATTTCATCAACCAAGTTCTCTACAACTCATTTTGATTAAATCATACTTAAATCTTACTTAGCGTTTCTCCCATTTAAATCCTAACTATGACGTCATGCTCTCTAACTTATCATCTAAGTGTCCATAACACATATCCATCACTAAAATATAAATCTACTTCAAAATTCCACCAACAATTCCATAATAGACAACTCAATCCATGAACATATTAATACATCTAACTACCATCAAAGTTGAGAAAGATGATATTTCACCTTAATTCTTGCTTAGGATTGGTGTCTTGGCTTGGAATCAACTTGAAAGATGGATTGGAAACTTGAAATGGGATAAAAAAAAATCACTTATCCTTCTCCCCTTCAATTGCCGACCAACACCGTTTTTCTTTACTCTATTACTCTCGGTTTTACTTCTTACTTAATATGCAAAATATTTTAAGTGTTAAATAGATATATAGATGGTCAACTTTTATAAAATCACCATCATGTCCCTTTTTTGTTGATTGCCGTGAACTTCTCTTTTGTTTCATCTTATTTTGTTGATTTTTCTTTGTTTGACCGATCAAGTGTTGTGTTGTTTAAGTGGTCATCACTTCTATTCATTTATTGCTACATATATGAGACTAAAATGTCCTTTATTCTCCCACAAAAAAACCACTAACTCAACTCATGGAAATTATCCATAAAAGGGCACTTTGGTAACCCATAAATTAAAACTAATCATTTAGTCATTATTGCATGACAACTAATTTATGATAATTCATATTTAACTTTTAATTTTGTCATCCATTCATTAGTGCAAATCTAATGACATGGATTTTGACTTTTATTCAAACCCATTTCATGTAATATTCACACCACTCATACCAAAATCATAAGTTAATTGGGTTTGAATTTCCTAATCACTTTGTATTCGTACCGGGGTCAGCCAAATGATATCCGACTTGCGATACGAAAATATAATCAACCTCAAATAATATTACTGGAGGCCTATGATTCGATTGTAACTCAATTCGAAGGTTTCTAATACTATAAAATAATAAATCTGGATGAGGGCTTACACATAATCATATATAAAAATATAATGAGCAGTAATGATCATATAAAGTAATTGATAGAAACCATGAAAGCAAACCTATGTATCCTTTGAATATTAATGGAGGACCTATGACAAGGGCTCGAGCTAAAAAAATGAAGGAAACTTTAAATAGACTCATTTAAAAGATTTGGTAGACACAACATGGTTTGGACGGCTTGGAAGGACATCGATACTTCAAAATATCATTCAAGTTCAAGTTCAAAACCCAATCTTGAGGCTTGGACAACAATTTTAATACAAATTGGATTGTTATTTATTTGTTTGTATTAATTTGGATTTAATTTGTATTATGCGTTGGGTTTTAAATTAGTTTATTATATTTAATTTTATATTAGGCTTTTAATTATTAGGCTGAGACATTTAATTAAATTAAAACCCTAATATGGGTGTGTTTAGAAGACTAATTATGTGGGGTTAATTTAATTAGGATTTTATTTTAGTTTCCTATTAGATTTAGGACTGAGAATTTATTTTGGTTTCCTATTAGATTTAGGATTGTATGTCTATAAAATGCTTATTAAACCTAAAATTTCAAGCAAACATTTATTGAATAAATTTTTAACCTTTCTCCATTGTTCTTTTGAGAACTTTGAGATTGCATCAAGAATTGTTCTTGATTCATCAACCTTGACTTATCTCTCACATTCTCATCTCTTTCTTGGGAGTAGCGCGTTATATCTTTGGTTCTCTAATCAACGAGTCAAAAATTTTCTTTCTTTAATCTGAATTAACTTTCTTGGGGTTATATTTTAATTTGAGCGTGGATGTTGTATCGTTATATACGGGGTTCGCATCAATTGGTATTAGAGCTTCAATTAATTAATTTAGGTTTGAGTTTTCAATTTAAGTTTCTTGTTCCAATTTTTTTTCTTTAGCCGTATATTCTAGGCTTTGTTTTTCTTTAATTTGTCATATAACCATCAACAATCTCTCATTGTTTTGTCAATTCAATTTTAGACTTTTTTTACTAGCCCAATTTGCTGCACCATCCATTACTAATATAATATATATATAATTGATTGAAGTGCAGCAACAACCTCAATCAATTATAAAAATAAACCCATCATTTTTTATCTTGTAGTGTTGACACCACCTCCATTAGTATGCCTTTAGTTTCTTACATATTGCATATCACTGACCGAATACAACCATCTTGATTTGAATCTTCATATTCTATTCTTGAACCGCATCATCAATCAAGATTCTTGAAAACGCATTCTAAGGTTTCTTGAATTCTTGATTCATCATCAAATTTATCTCTTGATTTGCAAGATTCATATCAATATTTTATTTTTGGTTCAACTCCACAATTTACAATCCATTTAATGGTGCATTCTAGTTGGATTAAGAAAAAAGAACTATAAAAAAAATTAAAAAAAAAAAAGTGTCAAAAAAAAAATTGAATGTCATAAATTGTTCGGACTGAAGTGAGTTGATATTAATTTGCTTTATTTGTAATTCAAGATTTTTGCATTTTTCGAAATCTCTTCTTAAAATCATAATGTTTTCCGTTATTTCGTCGTTCTAGTGTCAATGTTGGTCCTTATTTCATTTATGTTATTTGTGTGTGCATTTTTCTTTGTCGAGATTTGTTAGGGGTGATTATTTCAAGGGTGACCTTGTTGTGATTGATTAGTTATATAAAAAACTTAGTGAGGAAAATTTGAGTGTGGACAGGGAATGTTGAGTTAAATCAAAATCATTGAGTGTCAAACACATGAGTGATTAAAGTGAAACACGTGAAGAAGTGTTGTGAGATTCATTTTACTAATATTCTTCCAGGTGCCAATCATGTCTACGGATAACGATAAAGCAGTTGAAGTTGAAGAAAAGGGTAATGAGTAGTTCGTTCTCAAAGTTATACAACAACAATTTAAGAGGATGAATATGGTGTTTGGAGAGATTAGGGATCGAATGGATAAGCAAGATGAGGCAACAACTACTTTGTAAAGAGGGCAGCAAAGGAGAGTTTCGGAAGAGAGTGGTGATAATAATGAACTTGAAGCTGATTATAGGGTGTTCTATGAAGAAGATTTGGAAGGAGATGACAATGTCACTAATGTTGATAGGAGCCGAATTAGAGGTGGTAAAGGTGGTCGTAAAGGTAGAGGTAATGGTAATGGTAATGAAGATCGTAGGTACTATAGGGATGGGAATGAGAAAGGAAGATGAGATGATATACTCAATAGACCGGATAGAGATCTTGGTAGCATTAAGATAAAGATACCATTTTTTCAAGGGAAGGTTGATCCTGATGTATATTTAGAGTGAAAGAAAAGAGTGGAGTTAATCTTTGAGTGTCATAACTTTACTGAAGAGAAGAATGTGAAGTTAACCACAGTTGAGTTTGTGGATTATGTTGTGATTTGGTCAAGGCAAGCAGTGCTAGATAGAAGGAGAAATAAGAAACGTCCTATAAACACTTAGGGTGAGATGAAGACTATTATGAGGAAGCGGTTTGTTCCCATATCATAATATACCGACAATTACAGAGCCTAACACAAGGTTCTAAGAGTGTGAAGGACTATTATAAGGAGATGGAGATAGCCATGGTTAGAGCTAATAGAAAGAAAGATAGAGTGGCTACTATAACACGATTTCTGTAAGGATTTAATGAAAATATTGCTAATATTGTTGAGTTGCAGCATTATGTGAAGCATGAGGACTTGGTCCATATGGCTATGAAGGTGAAAAGACAACTTAAAAAAGGGGTTCAATGTCATGATATGGTAGCAATTCGGGTTCCATATCCATTTGGAAGTTGAATTGGAGTAGAAAAGAAGATAAGACATCTCAAAAGCCTAAGGTTGAAACTACTAAGCCTAAAGAGGGCAGAGATAGAAGCCATGATAAGGGCAAGGCCGAGGCAACCCAAGGGAGAATTAGTGATATCAAATGTTTTAGGTATTTAGGAAGAGGTCACGTAACTTCTCAATGTCCTAACAAGCGAACTATGATTTTGAGGGAGGATGGAGATATAGAAACAGAAAAGGAGAGTGATGGTGATAAGATGCCATCTTTGGAAGATGCTAGTGATGTTGAAATTAAGTATCCCGCAGTAGGAAAACGTTGTGGCAAGGTGTGCTTTAAGCATACAAGTGAATGAAGAAGATGATGAGGTGCAACGTGATAATATTTTTCATACTAGATTTTATATCAAGGATAGAGTGTGCAGTGTCATTATTGATGGGGGTAGTTGTACCAATGTTGCTAGCATCGAGTTAGTAGAGAACTGAGTTTACCTACTTCGAAACATCATAGACCATACAAGTTATAATGGTTAAATGATTGTGGAGAGGTTAAAGCAACAAAACAAGTGCTGGTTCCTTTCGCTATTGGTAGGTACAAAGATGAGGTGTTGTGTGATGTTGTACCTATTCATGCTGGTCACTTGCTTTTGGGTCGTCTATAGCAATATGAAATGAGAGTAATACATGATGAGATTAAGAATAAATATCTTTTTTTACCATAAATGGGTGAACGATCACTCTGATACCTTTAACACCTAGATAGGTGTATGAAGATCAAGTGAGAATAAAATAGAGTGAGAGAAAAATAGAAGTTGAGAGTTCAAGCACTAGTGAGGCCGAGAGAAAGTGAGCTGAGTTTGAGAAAAAGAATGACAAAACACTAGAGTGTGTACAAAAGAAAATTGGGAAGGTCGAGTGTAGAAGAAAGAATGAGAGGAAGAAAAGTAAGAAAAAGAAAGTGAGTATTTATGTAAAAGGGGGCAATGTGAGAGCCGTTTTTCTAGTCAAGCAGTAAATATTTGTACTTTTGTATAAAGATACTTATTTTTCTAACTCTGACCTTAATGTTTCTTTGTCTAGTGCTGTCACAACTTTCTTGTAGGATTTAAGGATGTATTCTCAGAGGAGATGCCTAATGGATTACCACTGAAGAGGATAATAGAGCATCAAATTGATTTCATACTCGGAGCTGTAATTCCAAACCGACCCACATATAGAAGTAATCTCGAAGAGGCAAAAAAGCTTCAAAGGTAGGTTAAGGAGTTGATAAATAAGGGGTATATGAGAGAGAGCATGAGTCCATGTGTCATATCGGTTCTATTTATACCTAAGAAGGATGGGACTTTGCGTATGTGCATCGATTCCAGAGCTGTCAACAAAATTACAATTAAGTATCGACATCTCATACCTAAATTAGATGATATATTAGATACGTTGGGTGGATCTTGTGTGTTTTCTAAGATTGACCTTAAAAGTGAATATCATCAAATTAGAATGAAAGAAAGAAATAAATGGAAAACTACATTTAAAACAATACATGGTTTGTATGAATGATTAGTCGTGTCTTTTGGTTTAACTAATGTACTTAGTACTTTCATGAGATTAATGAATCATGTTTTGCGTTCTTTCATTGAAAAATTTATCGTGGTCTACTTTGATGACATATTAGTGTACAACAAGAGCATAAATGAACATATTAGGTATTTACATTATATGTTTGATTTGTTAAGGAAAAAAAAGTTGTATGCTAATTTGAAAAAGTGTTCATTTTGCACGGATAAAATTGTGTTTTTGGGTTATACTGTTACTTAAAAAAAGATAGAAGTAGATAAGGAGAAAGTTAAGGCTATTAGGGAGTGGCTTAGACCTAGGAATGTTAGTGAAGTACGTAGCCTTTATGGGTTGAGTAGTTTTTATAGGAGATTTGCAACACTCTTCCCTTAATTCCCGATGAGATGAGAATCGAGATGAAAGATATTACCATTTTTATTAAAAATTTGTTTACAAAAACAGGTATTTAAAGCGGTTAGTTTATCTTATTTTTATTTATAGAAAATTCGGTAAAATTTTCTCTGTATTTCTGAAAACCCACCATTTACAAATCCTACAAGGAAAAAAATGACACATCAAAAATCTCATTCATTTTCTCAACTTCCAATTTGGACCCTCCATTCGACTCTAATATCACTTCAACACACAAACATTTATCAATTAATCAAAAACAGCATATGAAAAGTTCTCATAACATGTTAAGCCACAAAATTGATTTAAAATACAGAACTCTATCGCATGCATCGTAGTAGGCCTTACAGATTACTATTTCTTTATACAAATACACAAAATTTACAAAAACATACATGAGCCCATGAATATACAAAAATAAGACTATCAAATATGGAGGGATTGTGACTCGCAAGAAGTGCGACAACCTATCTGCTCATCTGACCTCTCCTATAATGCCTAAATCTTAATTTGTACGTGAAAAATCCAACGCGTTAACTATTTCTACTTAACAGATGTACACTTAATATTAAAGGTCACTAAACTTTATTTCATAATAATATAATTTCATATTTTCGTCATTTTTCAGGGTCCAGAAATATAACAAAATTAAAAAAAATAAAAATAAATAAAAACAAACAAAAAAGGGTAATTGATGAAATTTAAAAATCAATTTTAACAATAATTCATAAACTTTATTTCAATATTCGCTAATTAATTAATTTACTAATAATTTCATGTACAAAATATGTAAAATCCTTTTCTTTCCATTTATACTTACATGGTTTTTTCCATTTATTAACTTTTCTCAAAATATAAGTCATAAAATACATTAAAAAATCATTTTTTCAAGTACGACGTTATAAAATTTAATTTTCCCAGTTTCAAATAATAATTACAAGATATATTAAAATTTATTAACCGATAAATATATATGAGCATAAAATTACTTTTAACGGCCCTTGTAACGCTCTCCACAAGATTCTTATTAAAATAGAAATCGAGTTAAAAAATGTTACCTTAATCGATGTATTTATTATTATTATACATAAATGTACTATTATTTAAAAACTCCTTTATAAAAAATAAATAAATAAAAATTCATTTAAAACATTTATTTTAATTTTAGTAAACTATTTTATTTCTTAAAAAATATGGCAGAATTTCCCTTATTTTCCTGAAATCCCAAAAGTTTAAAACCTATAGGGGAAAAATGATACACTTCTAAAATTACTTCCCTTTCTCAACTTATATTTCGAACCCTCCGTCCCACTTCAAAAATATTTTATCACACAAACATTCATATACATAATATTTAATCAAAATCATATTAATAAAAGTAAATGTTATTTAAAAGAAAATTAATAAATTTATTTACAGAATCACCTTGCAATATCAAAATCTTTTATACCATTTATATACATTATTATTTACAGAATCTCATGAACATCAATAACTACCCAAAAGATGGAAAGATGTGACTCTCATAAAGCGTGGCAGTTGATTTATCATCTGTCCTTACCTACAATGCCCAGACCTTAACCTATGCGTGGAATATCCAACGTATTAAATAGTTCTACTTAGTGGGTGTACACAAATTTTTAAATTCATCATTTCCCAAAAGTACAAAATTTTAAAGAAAGATTTCACAGTTCTCAAATTTTTATAATAAATCGCAAAGAAATCAATTTTACTAGTAAATACACACATAAAGTATAGAAAAGTCATTTTTCAAGTATGACCTTACAAAACCAATTTTCACAATTTTCAAATATTCGTACTAAAACACAGATCTTTATTACACCGCAACATAAACTTATACTTTCAAATTTTCAAATTTCAGAATATAACAAAATCAAAAGTAAATAACTAGTGAAACTTAAAAGTTATTTTTAAACAACCATTCTCAAATTTTGTATCAAAAATTTACTAATTAATCAATTTACTAACAATTATACATACTAAATACATAAAATCATTTCTTTTTAATTACAATCATATGATTTTTTCCAAATATTTTTCAGGGCCTTTTAACACTGACACGATACCATGGATTCAAAAACAGGTTTCTCCGACATCGGACACTTGGTAACTACCCGTTGGATCTCATTTCACATATCATATAAATTCTGAGACCGGACACTCGGTGCCTCGTAAGGTCCATGAATCTAGTATTAATGTGTATAAGAAAATCGGTACAATACTGCTAATATCATCCAATTGGCATACCAATTTCTAATCTCCACCTACCAATGTTCAGGTTTACTCGGGTCCTTATAAGTTTCATTTATTACCAAAAATTCAACAAATTTGATTTCCAAATAGAATTTTTCGTTAGTAACGAAACATACTAGATTTTAATCATCCTTTTCCATCGTTTCATTAAACATACATCGTTTTTCATTTGATTATTCATCAAAATTAGGTAAAATTATTCCTCTCCAATTACAACCACAAGATTTTTCACTGAATATTATTAATTTTTCAAAATATAAGTCATATATTAATATTTCATAAATTTTCAAACTTTTACAAATAAATTATAAAAAACTCAAATTACAAATTAATATACACATAAAACACAACATTTGTCATTTCCAACTATATTAACACGATTTTCTTTTATATTTTTCGGTGCCCTTAATAAATACTGACACGATACCATGGACTGAATTCAGATCTCTTGGCATCGACCACTCTGTTGCTACTCGCTAAAACAAACGGCATCTCTAGCATCGACCATTTGATGGATACTCTTCGAGTCGCATATCACAATCGGTTTCGACTTCAAAACTGGACATTCGGTACCTCTCATAATCCATCCATCGAACACTGTATATCAGTGTAACGACGCAGTACTATTAATTTACCCTATTGGCATGTCAATTACCAATCCTCACCTACTAATATTCAAGTTTACTCGGACCTTTATAAGTTCCATTTATTTACCAAAAATTTTATATATTTGACAACTTTTACTTTTAACTAAAAGTTTCGTTCAGGAAACGATAAATACAACTTTAGTCATAATTTTTTCCACATATTCAAGTTATCAATATGCATATCATAAAACTCTATTTTGTATTCAATTAACTCATCCAATCTTTTCAAAATATTCGTGCCCTTCTTCTGATATATACTCGGTCAAGGCACTAAACTTGTTCGTTTCTTTTCGATTCTTTTCCAGTTTCGTTCAAAAAGCATTATAATCACATTCAAACAAACTTTTATTACAATTTATCAAAATAATTTCACAATACACCCAATCTCTATTTTTGGCCAAACATGCTTATTTCTCAAACTTTTCAATCTTTCATTACACAATTGTCACAAAATTATTCATACTAAGATTTTTACATAAATATGAAATCAGATCAATTAAAAATAACAATATCACATAATTTACTAAATAATTAATTTATTTTCAATACATAATAAAAAGTGAAATATACGTAAACATACTGAAAATCTCATTTTATTCATTTTCAAATCTTAAATCATTTTATACACAAAATTGTATAACTCGATTTCTAAATATAAACATGATTATCAAAATACATATTCTATAATCAAATCATAAATCATAATACATAATCAATAAATTAATAAACTAATTAAATAATTCTCTTCTAATAACACTTACATATATAAAATCTGAAACATATATAAACTTCTATCTCAAACATAAAACATAATTTATAACCTATAAATTCAACTAACTTAACAATTTATTTACTTGAAATAAATAATAAAATCTAAAATATAAATCAATATAATTCAATCAATTTAATTGAAATAAAACTATCCACTCACCTGACTTCTTTGTCTATTTTTGGATCTAAAACGTGTTCTCCTTTAATTTTCTCACCATCCTGGATTTACCTTATCTGGATAAATCATACCTAAAATATTTTACTCTACTTTTCTTCTTCCTATTCTTCTTCACGGTTTCACTTTTTTATTTAATTTTTTTCTCCTCTGTTGGCCGAATGGCCTCTATGTTTGCTCTCCCTCCTTTTTTTCTCATGACCCACGTGTGTGTATATATATATATATATATATACACACACTACATCTCTCCACCGCCTTAGTTCATGTCAATCTTCTCAATTTTCATCATTTTTTTTTTCTTTTATCTTATCATTATCATTTCCACTAACTCACACACACACACGTATATTATTATATTTATTACAATTATTATTATATTTTTTTTAAGAAAAAAGACCACCATTTTTTTTTTTGTAATATCTATAAATTTTCATTTTAACCCCTACGACCTTTTTTATTTGAGCCCAACTTTCTTAATTTCTTTTAAAAATATCTCCCCCTATGAAATTTTATCATTGAAATTCAGGAATCATTTCAGCTCAAAATATCTTACTCTAAAGTATTTGCTTTCATTTAATCATTAATAATAATTTTATTCTAAATAAATTTCCAATTTTTTCACATACATAAGATCATATTTTCTATACTATAACAATTCACATCTATATAAATCATTATTCACCAAAACTCTCCAATAATCATAATTGTGCCATTATAGGATATTTCATAAATTTCTTTATATGTATATATATATATATATATATATATAATATCCAAAACCATAACAATTAAAACCTAAATAGACAATCATTAAATAAAATTCATTAATTAGAATCCTCAACAACAATTATACTTGTATAATTCTGAACAATCATACCTATAACTATTCTGAATAATAAATATTTATAATATTCTAAATAATAATTCTTTTCTTTTTTATCACTTCTAATTCATTAATTTGACCATGTAACGACAAAATTTGACTTTTCCGAAAACTTTTTTTTTCGAGATACTTTCAAAATTTTTTGAGGCCTATATTCAGATTTCTTACGTACTGTTAGTAACATCGACGACTTTTAAAAGTCGTTCCATACCCCTTTTTAGCTCTCTGAATTTCACTAAATTGTCTCTGGCAATTTCCGAATTGATTCCATTTCCATTTTATTCTTCTTCAAGAGCGCCATTTGAGTTTCGAAAATACTTCTTGAACATTTTCCCACTCATTTTGACACTTCTATAACTTTTTCGAATTTTTAGTCGGATCCGAAAACTATCCTATTTTACCTAAAACTCACTCATTCTTGCTTCATTTCAATTTTTACTAACTCTAATTCCTATTCCGAGACTTTAGATGTTCAGAGTCCATTTTTTGAAAATCACTATTCACGATGATCTTTTTCCGTTCGAAAATACTATTCATCAAAAATTTCACTTTCAATTATTTCGGGATCCATTTCTCAAAAATCACTATTCACTCATGATTCATCTGAAAATCACTTTTCATCCGAAAAATACTATTCACTCCGAAATATTAGAAAATTCGGGGCGTTACAGCCCTTCTTCCTAACTTTTATATCAAATTCACTAATCGATCATCTCATTAATAATTACACATACGAAATACATAAATCATTTATTTTCAATTATAACCATACGATTTCCACTAAATATTTTTCATTTTTTCATTTTATTTTTTCAAAACTCAAGTCATAAATCAAAGTTTCGTAAATTTTTTTTTTTAAACTCTTACAAATAAATTACAAAGGACTCAAATTTCAACATGATGTATATATAAAACATAATAATTTGTATATATAAAACACAATAAATTTTCCTTCGTAAACTTTGACATGATACCATGAACTGGAATTCAGGTCTCCTAGCATTAACCACTCGGTGGCTACCCGTCAGAATCAACGGAGTCCCCGACATCAACCACTCGGTGGCTACCTATCGAGTCGCATATCATAATCGCATATCACAATCGGTTTCGACTTCAAGATCGGACAACCGGTGCCTTTCATAATCCATCCGTTGAAAGATGTGTATCGTATTAGTGTAATGGCGCAGTACTGCTAATATCACCTAATTGATTAGCCAACTACCAATCCCCACATATCAATGTTCAGGTTTACTCAGGCCTTTTTTAAATTCGCTAATTACCAAAAATTTTCATATTTTTGACAAATGTAAATTTTAAATAAAAAATTTCATTCAGAAAGTAATAAACACAATTTCAGTCACACTCTTTCCTATATATTCAAATGATCAATATAAACATCGCAAAACTCTATTTTACATTTAATTAATTCATCAAATTTTTTTCAAAGCGTTCGTGTCTTTTTTCCGATATACACTCAGTCAAGACATTGAACTTGTTCGTTTCCTTTCGTTTCTTTTTTGTCTTCATTCGAAATTTATTAAAATCATATTTAAACACATTTTATTACAATTTATCAAAATAATTCCATGTATTTCAAAATCAAGCAAAATTTGAAATTGCATAAATTTTTAATCGCATTTTTGTAACAATTTTTCGAAATTTTTCAAAACATCAATTTTGATCATTTCAAATTATCATTTTACCCCTAGTTTTGTCATCAAAGTTTAACAAAGTCTATTCTTTTCTTTTCCTCCACATATTTAGCCAAACACCATTTTTTGTTTTTAAGACTTTGTATTCAACTTAAATTCTATTACAATATTATTCAAAATAGTTCCAATTTACATGAAAATCAATATTCAAACATAATTACTATATCGATTTAATTGAATTTATATTATTTTGAAAACTCGTAAATGCTAAACTTCACTGATAAAATTCGAGTTTTAAAGAAAGTGTACACCAACTTTTTTAGGTAATGTTTTACAACTCCTCCACGCCTTTAATTCAAGCTTCTAACTCCTCTTTCTCCTTTCCTTGGCTTCCGATGGCTATTTCTCCATCTAGAGTTTCAAAAATTGCTTTTATCATTATCAAAATCAAATCCATTACTTTAAGGCATTAATTCTTTAAACCAAACATAACCTAACACTTAGGATACCAATTAATCGCTTAATTCCAATTTAATATGTATATCAATAATTTTATAACTAACTCATATTTCTAACTAATAATCGCGCAACCATTTTTTTTATTTTCTTTTGCACCAAAACACTAAAATACGTCCTAAACATCACTAAAACACATCAAAAATGGTAGGATACCCAATTTACATCCATTCTTGATTTTATCCGCACTTTATACTCAACTTTCCATTTTCAATTTTTTTTTTTTCATTCTTTTAATTTCAACCACTCTAAATTCATCCCAAAACATCAAGCATTCATTCAAACATCCAAAATCACTTCAATACAAACAAAAACATAAATTGACCACATACTAATAAATCCTATCCAATTAATTCAAACTTTATTTTTCCTTCCATAAACTCACTGTCATACAATTCAAAACCACCTAAAACTTCATTAAAACAATTTTAATCATTCAAAATTCAACACAACACACAAAATTCCTACACTAACTAAATTTCATCAACAAACTTTCCAACCAATTTTTTTTCAATTTCTTCATACAAATCAATTCAAATTCACTTAAATTTTCACCTAAATTCATCAAACTTCAAAAAGTTACAAAATCCCTAACACAAACACTACTCTCACACCCCATCCATTATTTTGTTTTTCAATTCCAACAACATCAATCACACTTAAAACACTTCAAAATTCATTCAATACTCATAAATCAATTCAAACACTAAAAATCATCCAAATACACAAACTTTTCTAAATATATACATACTAATAATGATCAACTCAATCCATCCTCTTCATATTAAACTCAAAATCACACCCAAACATATTAAATAATTATCAAATACTCAACTAAAACCTTAAACTCAAAAATCAACTAAATTTCTACAAAAATCATCTCAACCTTAACTCATACCTTACTAATAATCTCTATGACCCAAGGCTTCTTAATACTTCCTCCCTCTTCTAAGCTCAATTTAATGATGATTAACCTCTAATCATGCCATAATTGTCATCAACCACATGCCATATTATCAAATCACAAAAACCCATTCAAACTAACTCACTTACCTTCAAACTTTCACCACTTTTTCTTGGAAACTTCTTGATGGAAACAACAGATAAAGGTTGATGAACTAACCTTGGAACCTCCTCTTCTTCTTCTTCTTTTTCTTCTCTCATCCTTTTTTTTTTCTCTCCAATTTCAGTTTTCACTCTCTCGGCTCTCTCTCCCACTATTTCTTTCCATTTCTGGTTGGTTTCTGCTCTTTGTGATCAACATACCCTCTTTCAATTTTCATTTTATGCTTTAGATATATATATTATCATCCAAAAGACATTTTTTCTTTTAAAACTTCTCAAAACTACAAAAATGTCATCCATAAAATTGTGACACTTGTCCTCATGCTTATCCACATTGTCAAGTGTCACCCATCCAATGGTTACTTTTCCACTTCTTTTTCTTTTTAAATTTTAACTTTTTTAGGATGCTCAGATTCGAGGCCTATATTCAGCACTTTTTTGAAATTCTTTCAAAATTTTCAGGGTTTATATTCGGACTCCCTACATATTTATAGTAACATTTATAACCCTTAAAAATTATTCTATACCCCTATTTAGGTCTTTATTTTTTACTAAATTGCTCTTAGCGATTTTTGAATTAGCTCTAATTCGATCCAAATTTCCTTCGAAATTGTCGTTTGAGTTTCTAAAATACTTCTTAAGTATTTTAGTACATATTTGACACTTTTCAAGATTTTTAAAATTTTCCAAAAATTTGTCCGAATTTTCGATCAAATCCAAAAACTACTTCATTTTACCTCAAATTGACTCCTTTTTGATATGTTTCAATTTACATAAATTCTAATAAAATTTTCAAAACTTTTAATATACGAAACTCATTTTTTAAAAATTACTATTTATATGGACGGTCTCTGTTCGAAAATACTATTCATTTGGAATCACTATTCATCAAAAAATTTCGCATTCAATGGGTTTTGGGATCCAATTCTCAAAAATCACTATTCACTCATCACTATTCATTCTGAAATACTATCCATTCGAGTTTAGAATAAATCTGGGATATTACAAGATTTGTTAAGGATTTTAGCACCATAACGGTACCACTAACTAAGGTTGTGAAAAAAAGTGTGAGTTTTAAATGAGGTAGTGAGCAACAACATGCATTTGAATTGATTAAGGATAAATTGTGTACTACACCGTTGTTTGTTTTACCTGATTTCTCAAAGACATTTGAGATTTAGTATGATGCATCGAGAATAAGTATAGGGGTTGTTCTTAAGCAAGATAGGCGTCCTATAACTTATTTTAGTGAGAAATTGAGTGAAACATCATTGAATTATACTACTTATGATAAAAAGTTGTATGCTTTAGTTAGGACCCTAGAAACTTGACAAATTATTTGTGGCCTACGGAATTTGTAATCCATACTGATCATGAGTCCTTAAAACATTTGAAAAGACAAGGTAGGTTGAGTAGGGGCATGCTAAATGGGTAGAGTTTATAGAAACTTTTTTTTATGTGATTAAGTATAAGCAAGGAAAGAAAAATGTAGTAGTTGATGCATTATCTCGTAGGTATACATTGATTTCTACTTTGAATGCAAGATTGTTGGATTTTGAGCATATCAAGGAATTGTATGTTAATAATCCTGATTTTGCTAGTGTGTATGTTGCTTGTGAGAAAGCTACTTTTGGAAAGTTTTATAGACATAAGAGGTATTTGTTTAGGAAAAGTAGATTGTGCATTCCTCAAGGGTCTATAAGAGAGTTACTTATTAGAGAAGCACATGAGGGTGGTTTAATAGGACATTTTGGTGTTAAGAAAACTTTAGATGTATTAGATGAGCATTTCTTTTGGCTATACATAAAGAGAGATGTTGAGTGAGTTCATGAGAAGTGCATAACATGTAAAAAGTCTAAGTCTAAAGTTTTACCCCATGGTTTGTATACACTTTATCCATACCTAGTAAACCTTGAACTGATATTTCTATAAATTTTATATTGGTTTTACCTAGGTCCAAAAAAGGCCAATATTCAGTGTTTTTTGTGGTTGATAGGATTTCAACGGGGTCACTTTATACCATGTCACAAGACCGATAACGCCACATATGTTACTAATTTATTCTTCAAGGAGATTGTTCGACTTCATAGATTACCAAAGAGCATTCTTTTAGATTGAGATGTGAGGTTCTTAAGCCATTTTTGGAGGACTTTGTAGGGAAAGCTAGGAACAAAGCTATTGTTTTCTACTGCTTATCATCCGCAAACTGATAAACAAACAGAGGTTGTTAATAGAACTTCAGGCACTTTGCTACGTTCCATCATCCAGAAAAATTTGAAAAATTAGGAAGATTGTTTGCCTTATGTTGAGTTTGCTTACAATAGGAGTGTGTATTCAACTACTGGTTGTTCGCTATTCAAAGTGTTGCATAAGTTTAATCCACTTACTCCTTTGGATTTAATACATTTACCTATGGAGGAAATAGCTAATTTGGATGGTAAGAAGAAAACTGAATTTGTTAAGCAATTGCATGAGAAAGTTAAGCAATATATTGAGTGATGAACTGAGCAATATACTACTCAAGCTAACAAAAGGCGAAAGAAAATTATGTTCGAACCAGGAGATTGGGTTTGGGTGTATATGCGTAAAGCAAATCATCCTGATCAACACAAATCTAAGTTACAATCGCATAGAGATGGTCCATTCCAAGTGCTTAAACGCATCAATGACAATGCATACAAGATAGACTTGCCAGGTGAGTATAATGTTAGTGCTACTTTCAATGTTTCTGATCTTTCTCCTTTTGATTTTGATGTAGATGTCGATTTGAGGACAAATCCCTTTAAGGAGAGGGAGAATGATAGAAACCACAGAAGCAAGCCTATGTATAGATCTTTTGAGCATCAATAGAGGACCCATGACAAGACTTAAGCTAAAAGGACGAAGGAAACTTTAAATGGGCTCATTTAAGAGATTTGGGCGACACAACATAACTTGGATGACTTGGAAGAGACATCGAGGCTTCAAAATATCATTCAAGTTCAAAACTCAGTCCAAGAACACCAATCTTGAGGCTTAGACAGCAATTTTAAAATAAATTGGACTGTTATTTATTTATTTGTATTAATTTGGATTTAATTTGTATTATGCATTAGGTTTCAAATTAGTTTAGTATATTTAATTTTATATTAGGCTTTTAATTATTGAGCTGAGACATTTAATTAAATTAAAAGCCCAATGTATGTGTGTTTAGAAGACTACTTATGTGGGGTTAATTCAATTAGGATTTTATTTTAGTTTCTTATTAGATTTAGGACTGAGAGTTTATTTTAGTTTTCTATTAGATTTAAGATTGTATGCCTATAAAAGGCTTATTAAACCTAAAATTTTAAGCAGACATTTATTGAATAAAGCTTTAACTTTTCTCCATTGTTCTTTTGAGAACTTTGAGATTGCATCAAGAATTGTTCTTGATTCATCAATCTTGATTTATCACCCACATTCTTATCTCCTTCTTAGGAGTGGCGTCGTTATATCTTTGGTTCTTGGTTCTCTAATCAATGGGTCAAAGATTTTCTTTAATCTGAATTAACTTTCTTGGGATTCTGTTTTAATTTGATCGTGAGTATCGTATTGTTATATACGAGGTTCGCATCAATAATAAGTCAATGTGGAGTGTTAACTAAGTAGGTAAAATAACCCATAAGGTAAGATGTCGGCCATGCATCCTTATGTGTATAATAGGTGACGATACAAGATGGCTCAACCACAACAACCAAGTTAAGATGGTGGCATGTGACAGAGTTTGATCACTACCTCTAAGCTCCATTGGTGACAAGGAGCAAGCACGGTCGACAGTAGAGTATATTGAATTGCTAGGCTATGATGGCAGTGGTAGAGAAGATCAGTGATGTGGCAACGTGACACAACCTAGCCGAGATAAAGGTAGCGAGGCAGTGATGGCGATTCGCATGTAAGGGAGCAGACGACTACACGACAATAGCGAACCAAATGGGAATCCTGATAGCAGTGTTATGGTAGCAAGATAAACCTTCGTATGATTGGTCAAAGGTTGAAAAGATGGCAACGATGCAAATGGGATTACGCGACAAGCTGCAAACCAGCTTGCATCATCTTCTTCATGTCTAAGTTCTATTGTTAGGTTGAACCAGGCAATGTTAGATAGTTTATTGAATGAGATGGTGACAAGAATAATAGGAACACTGAAAGAGATGTTAGTTGTCAAATGTGTCCAGAAGACGAATTATAGCATTAACAGAGAACCATGATAATGTGAATGGTTTTCCCCCTTCATATGCTATCGAGGTCTTCTCTGTTTTGTGACAAGGACCTTCAATTGATTATAAAATAAGGCACTTCCAATTGGTGAACTAAAGAGAATCAAAGGATCCTTTACTATCAAGCCTCTCTCAATGAGAGATTTTCTTCCTTTAAATACTTTCCTTATGCATATATATTTCTAATATAGAATTCTATTCAATATAGGAAATTTGCTTACTGATCATGGGCTAATTAAGTTTTATCTTATAGGCTTCTAAATCTAGCTCAATCGATACTTAAACCCAATAATTTAGACCGTGCAAATTTTGACCACTACAATTTGTCCCTCACTGCTTTGGTCAACAGAGTTGATCGGAGGAGTGGAAGGTATGGTAACAGACTCGTAGCTTGATTAATTACCCATCATCTTAGTAGGATTTGTTAAAGGCGACATAAGACCCTTAGTGCTACCGTATCGATTGATCTCAAAACTTAACTAACTCATTAAGATATAAAATGTCAATAGAAAAGCATTTAATACGAACGACGGTGAACACAATTATCAATCACAACAGGCATCTTTTTAACTGCCTTATGTCAATGTATCACAAACATTTATCCCAATAAGGTTTCATGTGCAATGTTGTTCGAAATTCAGAATGGCAGCTTAGTTACTTTATATCAAATAGCAACGTTTATTCTCACCTTTTTTATCAGGTGTTTAGAAAATGTAGTCCGGAAAGGAGGTCATTAATTTATGAGATAGTCTTGCTAAGAGGATGATCGTCGAGAGTGTTCAGCTGTCTTCCCCATGGTGATAGGAGAAGGTCTTTTAGCATAAACATAATTCTCATAACCCGTCTTAGAGATGATTCGCCTTAATCGATTCTCCCAACAAATAAATTATTGAAGTTGACCACTCACATGAGTGATAAAGGCACAGCATTGACTACCATGTTATCTTTGAGAAAATGTGAGACGTAAACTTATTAGTAAACTCATTGGCATACTTAGAGATAACATTTCCAATAAACCGAGTTTGGACGATGTAATTATGAGAAGGCGGACTACATTGTCGTAAGGTGGGCAATGTTTTCTTGAGAGATTGTTCAAGTTGCATTGAAATAAACTAAGAAGTTTCAACCAAGAAGTGTTACATAGCATATTGAAATACAGACTTCTATGTAGTGACCATGAAAGCCATTTGTCCCCGGAAGGTTTCTCAGGTTTCTTAGCCTTACCCTTAGAGAACGTGGTGAAGGTAGGCTCTCATCAAACTATAAGTTGAGAAGGGCCATGATAAGACTAAAAAGTAAACCAAATGTAAGCCATGTATAGATTGAAAATTACATTGTGTAAGGTTAAGATAAACTAAGATATATATGTCATTCGACATATTGTAAAACCCAAAACCTCGTTTGTCGGAGAGCGAAATATTTTTCCGATGGATCGCGTTTGATCGGAAAAATATAATTCTCGAGTCCGGAAATACTCAGAATATTTATTTTAGAAGAATAAAAATAAATTCGAGTTCGTGAAGACGGATTCGATATTTATAAATAATTTCGAAAGCGAAAGCGATTAAAAGCGGATTCCCGGACGACAGACGAAAACGGAATCCGAGATTGAAATTAAAGCGGGAATGCACGGAATAAAATAAAATAAAATTGTGCATGAAAGTGACACATGTCACACATGCAAGGAATGATCATTGACAAGTGTCCAAAGTGAAAAAGAGACAAGAAATGAAATTGAATGTGAAGAAAACAAATGCATTCGGTCAACAAGAAAATTGAAAAAAAAAAAAAACAAAACAAATATTAAAAGTGAAGACAGGTAATAAACTCATTCATCACCATTCTTCCATCAAAGCAAAACCGAGCGTGAAACAGGAGAGCTTTCATCAAAGCCCATTCGGCCTCCATTCTTCAACCACAAAAACCGAAAGCCAAGAAAGAGAGAAATAGAAAGAGAGAAGCAAAGCAAGCATTCGGCCTCCAAGTTCAAGCAAAATCAAGAGTGAAAGTGAGCGAGAGAGTGACCGTGAGAATGAGAGAAATTGAGGAATGAGCTGCTGTTGTTAGCAGACCAAGATGATGCACAACTGAAGGAGAAGACCAGATCTGCCCGTGCATGCAAAGGAGAGTCTGTCAGGTGAGTGCAAGCTGAAACCAAGAGAGAGTGAGTTAGAGCGTGAGAGAGGTGCTCGTGCGAGAGAAACCGAGAACTCACTAGTGCAGACCGACTGCTGTATGTGCCATCCAATCAACCCAGGAGCAGATCTGAACCAAGGAACAGTACATGCATGCAAGAGGAGGCCATGCTACTGTTGTCGCCGTGTCTTGCTGCCGTGGTGAGCTGCTGTCACCGCTGTTGGCCTGCTGTCGTTCCTGCCGTGAACCGTCACTGCTGCGAGCTGTTGAACTGCTGCCGTGCTGCTATTGTCGCCGTTGTGCAAGCTGCTGCCAAGCAGCTGCTTTCAAGTCAGGCCAAGTACAACACAGCAGACCTGAAGAGAAGACAACTTGCTGGTAGAAGCAAGTGTTGCTTGCTGCTGTTCGTCTCACCGTCGCAATTGCTCGAAAGCTGTATCGAAGCGGAGAACAGCTTATTCTTCGGGTAAGTGCTACCCCATTAATTTGTTAAGATATTTCGAGTAATTTTAATGCGTGCTTGTGAATTTGGATTGAAGGAAGCTCGGTTTAAAGTGACTTGTAAGGACAGCCCATTCGCGCAAGTATTCGTTCAAAGTTTCAAGCTCTCGAAGTGAGTTTCGAAAAGTATATTGAATTTTTATTGTTTTCGTTGGATAGTTAAAGCTCTCGAAGTGAGTTTCGAAAAGTATATTGAATTTTTATTGTTTTCGTTGGATAGTTAATGTTAGAATTGAGATATGGTTGATAATTGATATTGTTATGCTTGGGTTTAGGATTTAGAACCTCGTTAGTGCGTAGGTTCGCTCGATATTATTGATTGTGTTTTTGGAATAAAATTGTTTTCGATTGTTTTCATTTTGAAATGGATTACGGGCTATTACAAGAAAGTTAAGGGCTAATATGTTACGCTTTTAGTTTCGAGTTCGTTGTCGTGGAAAATGGTTAGTATTAATGTGTTTTAAAGTATCGGATAGTCGTTCGGATATTAAGAAATCGTTTTCGAGCGATTCGGTTAAGTTTTCCACGAATGCGAATGTTTTTAGTTTGTGATTTTCGTTGTTGACGATGAAAGTGTTTATAATGTTATCCCGCTACCTTGAGACGTTATTAAGCCCGTTAAAGTGTTAAAGTTTGATGTTAGGATAGTTTGAAATACATTTAAGTTAATCAGATAGTTTATGTTTCGCGCGAAATCGTTAAATTGTCGAAATTTCAGAGTTGAAACCGGAAATGGATATTCGTTAAGCTTGCTGCCATATTTTTTCATGTTTGTGCTTTAAAGTATTTGAATATTCATTTGTCATGTTTTAAGTAAAGTCACGAGTAGAAATTGACGATAAATTTAATTGAAAACGAAGGAATCGCACGAAACGCTAGAAACGATAATTCGCGATAACTAGTTGAAATCGCGTAAGTGCTATTCGTTTGGTTTCAAATCTTCTTTTTATTGAATCCATTAGAATGTGATGTCGATGATGTTACTTTAGTTTCAAATGGCATAGTTGTCGGTTTTGTAACCGTAGAGTTTCGAGTAGTTTATGTTGCGATAATGAATTGGTTCGAGATAGTCTCCGCGTGCGAATATTAGTTTTCCGTATTGTTGTCACGTGGGGATAATCGCTTGAATTGTTGTGATTGAAAAATCCTCGTGTGGTTTAAGATTTGTTTGTTTACAAGTCGTGTTTTAACGACATCTCGATCGAAACCAATTGTAGGTGAACCGGCGAGTGGACGAGATCTGTAACAGGAAGTGGTGATAAAGTATTTGCACTACAACAAAAATCATTTACTATCACGGTTTAATTATTACAGACACAAATGGTTCGTGCTGAAAAATATAATTAAGCACAGGCTTTTAAAGGCCCGTAACAAAGTTGTCCATTTACATATATTTAGTACGGGCCAATAAAGACCCGTAATGAATATTTGGATATTTGATTAGAGAGCACGGTAATAACCCATGCTGGATATTTAATTAGAGAGCACACAAATAGCTCGTGCTCGATTATAGGTAGACATAAGACTGCATATTTAATCAGAGACCAAATATTTGGGGAGGGAAAATTTTCTTGGTTCCCCGCCAGTACTCCCAACTCATTCCCGGCTACTCCCTACCTCATCTTCTTCATATCGCATCCTAGATCCAAGTTTGGGTTTTCCAATTTCATCTCAGGTTTCTTTAATCTCTCTCATTTTTATTTCACTGTCATCTCATTTTTATGTACTGATTAAAAATCAATGGCTAGGGTTTTGGTCAGTTTTTGAGAAATCAAGAAAATAGAGACTTCAACAAAGATTTACACACTCATTTTGTTTCAATCGTTGGGTTTTATCACACACACAATCCATACACGCATGGCTTTTGTGAGAGTAGAAAACGTTGTGTTTTGTGCGACATTAAGAGGTACAAGAAGAGCAAAAACAGATTTTTAACAGTGAGAGATAAAGAGCTCTGCTTTTATTTGTTTTTTGTATGAAAGTGAGAGATAGAGATATGCTTTTTTATCGGTCCCACTTGACTTTTGTTGTATGTTTTATGTGTCTTGGATGTCCAGAGATAAAGAGCCTTGCTTTTGTTTGTATTTTATATGAAAATGAGAGACAGAGATCTGGTTTTGCATCGGTCCCACTTGACTTTTGTCATATGTTTTATGTGTCTAGGATGTCCTCTCTGTCTCTCCAATGACCTTGTTACATATAGTGTTGTATACATTATTATATCTATTATACTGACATGGTAACATGTATTGTTTGGTGGTCCTATCTACAGATCTGCAAAGGCAAAGTTTGAACAGAGGTGTGGCTTTGAGCATGACATAATTGATGTAAGTTTTCAAAATAATTATTTCATTTTAGCATTGTAGTAGACATGACAAAGTTATATTTTTATGCTTTAATGCTGATGAATTAGTGTACAAATTTTATCTTTCAAAAGTTATATGTGCTGACAGTTACTTTTCCACCAAATATATATGCACTTGAAAATTGCTTGCACTTGATAGCATAGTAGAGTTTATTGTATAGATGATGACCACTTGATAATATATATGTGTATTTTAGTTCCTTGAATCTTTGATTTATTTATGTTGTAGTCAAGTGTCTTAGAGTATATTTGTTTAAGATGGTGAAGTGCTCTGTGGAACCAGTAGTAGAGAAACTCCACTGGGCCCATACGAAGTAGAGTTGTTATTATAACTCCATCTGATCTCCAAAAGGGCAGATGTTGAGTCCCTGCCAGTGCCATATTCTTGTTAACCACGTATGACAAAAATGTTAGCAGAATAATCTGGTCATCCCTCCATTAAAAACAAAACCACCAACTATATTTTATAATTCCATCCTAATTGATTTTACCACCAAACATATGTATCTACACATGACATGTACCTTGAAATGTGAAAATAATTAATATTAGCTAGTAATACTAACCAATTGTCTTCTCTGTCGACTCGGTCGAAATCAAGGCTTTTGTCAACTATTATGTTATTGCCTTTGGAGGTCTGGTAACGAGAAAGGCTTAGGATTGTATATATTAAGAACATTGGTTTGCAATGATATATTTCGACTTTTGCAATGCTGTGCATGCGCACCACTGCAAAATTCGAATTAATTCTAACAAAAACTAATTTCAGAATTAATCATAACTAGAAAAGTAATAACAAAATATATAAGTCATTGGCTAATAAATGAGGGTGGGAATTAGTGATCATAGAATTTTATTTTTAAAAACTATTCTAACTAAAGGAATATTATTATTAGTTTAAAAAAAATTATTATATATATAATCATGTTTCAGTGTGTAAAATTAGGATACATGAATATAAATACTTAGTAGAACAAGAGATTATGCTCGAATTTTATACTTAATTACTCGAAAAGGTTTATAAACTCATATGATTTATTGTGGTTCTTAGATATTTATGTAATTAACTTAAGTTTTAAAAATTAATATGCAATGAATTTCACATAATTATAGAGGCTTTTTATTATTATTTTTAATTATTGGGACTGATCTAAGGGGCTATTGGAACCCCCTAGATCAATAAGATGCATGGCTAAATTATATCTTAACTATTGTAAGTAATAGAGGTTTTTTTTAGTGCGAGTTCTTAATGATATAACTAGTGTGCGAATCTAAATTGTCTTTGTGGCAGTTTTAAAATCTCACTAAGTTAATTTTATGGATTTATTGTAGGTTCTTTAATATAACTTATGTATAGGAAGTTTATATTGTCTTTATTATAATTTTGCTTGTCCATGTTAGAGTCTATATTAAGTTTTAGTGATATGGTCATGCCTTAAAACTATTATAAAAAATAAATATAAAACCATTTGCTTTTGACCGTCTAACAAGAGTTGTTTCCATTTCTTTATTGGACTTGTTTGGATCACACACAGCACCTCCATTTTCTACGTGAGAAAAAAAAAAAGTAATTAAGTAGAGACAAACATGGAATAGAGAGAGATACCTTTTATTGGATATGATTGGCATTGACTTTCTTGTCCAAATGTCTTTGGAAAGTTCACCTTTTACTTGTCTAAATTATGGGATTCTACAACCTTGTAAACACCCCTTCAATTGGGCCACTTCATTGTTCACAATCCACCCTTTAACACTTCTAGCAAAATAGACCTTGTGTAGTCCCTCAATTTCTCATAGGTATACATGTAACTTCAGCTCTGTAACTGGTTCAAATTACTACATATATTAATCTTTTATATTCACCACTGAAACCCCTACATAGCAATACACACATTCAGAACTCTGTCAATATAGTTAGAGTGACTCAACCACGTAGCAATATACATGAACATAAAATTTTCAGAAATACGAAGTACACACATGATATTTTTTATACAAATTTTGATTTTATATTCTTTTACAGATTTGGTTGAATGCAAATGGATAAGCATTGGCTAACATTTTCAAGGTTAACACTAAACTTAAAATATGGTTATTTGACGAATATAGACTTTAGATCTTAGTTAATGACATATTTTGTTTTTGGTTTTTCATTTTTAGAATTGAGAAGGAATATAGAGATGGTGCCAAAAACTTTGTTGAGATTGCTAAAAGTAATGCAAATCGTGATATGATAGTGTGCCCTTGCAAAAAATGCCAAAACCAACGTTTTCATCCAACAAAGATAGTGTATAAACACTTAGTCATTAATGGAATGGATCCAACTTACACTAATTAGGTTTTTCATGGTGAAACCTCGAGATCTTCCATTCCAAATGAAAAGATTTCTAATACATTTAAAATGTATAAGGATGCTATTTTTGAAGACTATGGTGATCATGTTGAACCGGAGTTTGAAATAAGAGATGAAGACATTGATAAGAATGTTGAAGATGCTGAAACTCCTTTATATAAAGGTAGTACAAAATACACTAAATTGTCTGTCATTGTAGTTTTGTACAAACATAAAGCTACACATGGTCTCTTTGATAAGGGTTTCGATGAACTTCTAGGCATACTTAGAGATATGTTGACCCAAGATAACGTCTTCCGGATTCATTGTACTCAACAAAAAAGTTCCTCAAAATCTTTGATTTAGGATATGAGAAAATACATGCATGCATCAATGATTGTTGTTTGTTTAGAAAACATTTAGAGTATGTTGAAGAATGTCCGAAATGTGGTGAATCTAGATGGAAAGTAAACGAACATTCTAGAGACATCCATAAGGGAGTGCCTGCCAAAGTGCTTCGATACTTTCCAATAATACCACGATTTAAAAGAATGTTTAGATCGATTGAAATTGCTAGGAACTTGCAATGGCATTATACCCATACAAGTCAAGATGGAAAAATGCGTCACCCTGTTGATTCACCTGCATGGAAGACTATAGACGACATGTGGCCAGGGTTTGCATCAGAACCACGTAACTTGAGGCTTGGTTTGGCTGCGGATGGATTCAATCCTTTTTCAAACCTTAGCTCAACATATAGTTGTTGGCCAGTGGTATTAGTAACGTACGATCTTCCCCCTTGGAAATGCATGTCCAAAGAAAATTTGATGCTAACACTAGTAATTCCAGGAAAAAAACAACCAGGGAATGATATTGATGTGTACTTGCAACCACTAATAGAAGATTTACATGAATTATGGCAAAATGAAATAGAAGTATATGATGGATATGCTAATTCCAACTTCAACTTAAAAGCTGTTTTGATGTGGACCATAAATGATTTCCCGGCTTATGGAAACTTGGCAGGGTGTTGTGAGTGTTATTAAATTGATTTGAAACTATTGTTTAATTCTGAGTTATATGATTTTTTATATAAACGTTTTGGCATGAATGAATTTATATTAAGTTTTATGGTTTCATGCAAGCTTATTTAAGTTAAAGGATATTATAACTTTTCAGTTATGAAGTTTTACATGACATTTAAATTCTATGATCAAATATGTCATGATATTAATTAAATTATTTATGATATCCTCTCTTACATTCAAGAATGAAATGTGGATTTTATATGAAATGCAGCTTATTTATAAATGTTTTGTTAAGCCGATGCTATTTCTTAGGATGATTTTATGATGTTGTCGGTAATGGTAGAATACCCTAAAGCGATGTAGGATTCCGCCTCTCCCTAGGGTATATTATGAGCTAGCTTACTACCTGAGCGATGTAGGATTCCACTACTTAGTTACCGATCATATGGCCTTGCGATGTAGGATTCCACTTTGACATATGCCTAGGTATACCATTTGGCGATTTAAGTATTGGTGATTGATTTACTATATTTTATTGAAATGAATTCTTATTAATTCGTTTACCACCATTTTTAATTTACAAGTTTATGTTATATTGAAATGATATAAGCTGCTAAATTTCGTTGAATTCATAAATTATGTTTTATGAATATGTTTAAAGTTACAAGAAATTATTCAATCATGTTTTATGAATAAAATTCATAAATAATAGGAAGATGACTATTTTGAACTGGATTTTATTTAGAATATTATAACACTCACTGATAATATTATCTCACTGTATTATATGTTTATAAAATCAAACTCTCCAGGTCAAGGTGCAACTTTAGGTGCTACAGCTTTAGCCTCTGAAACTCCGATCCACGAATATCAGAACTTGGTTGCATTGTAATTGATGTGCGTGTTTATCTTTGACTTTTGTTATAAATATTTTGGGTTGTAAATATTAACACTTGAATTATGTTGAATATATTTTGAAAGAATTGTAAACCTATCTAAATATGAACTCTAAACTATCTTAAATGATGTTGTGAATTCCACTTCGATGCCTTTTGTTTTAATTACTCGATTTGAATTTACTTTGAAGTTTTGAACGTATGAAAATATATTTAAACTTCCACTTTTATATAAATCCTGGGTTACCAAAACTATTTGTATAGTTGTATTTCAAGTTATCAGGAAAAAGGCTTAGCTTCACTGGAACCATCTAGTTGGATCAGGTATTCTCTGGAGGTCCTCCGTGGGGTTGTCGGGCGGGTCACCGGATGTACTAGAATAAGGCGAACGGGGCCTGTCACATATACTATGTCGTACGATGTTTCCAAGCTTATTAAACTAGATTACAAGTGGTTGGGACTATACCAATCGATTTTGTAATATTGATTTAGGAGTAGGTCGATAGTAGAAATTTGTATGTTAAATGGTTTTGGAGAACCTCAAATGTTAGTGTGCTCTACCACTGAGCTTTTCAAGTAGAATGATTTCGTCGGAATTGATTACCTGAGATTGTCCCAATTGGATACTGAGATTCATGTTTTTAATATGTTCGACACTATTTTTGTCGAACAAAGCTAAGGCTCAGTCAAATGATTCACATGGTAAATCGAAATAATGATGTCAAATGCCGAGATAAGTTAGGCCACTAGTTGAACGATTGACGTAGCAAGCATAATGTCGCACATTTGATTTCGATTGAACGAAGTGTCAAAAGACTCCTAACCCAGAATTTACAACTAAAAGCAAGATTTAAAAGCTAAGATGCGCTCGAAATTAATTTTTCTGAATTCTATGTAACTTTACTATGAACTTGAAAATTCATGTAGTTATATTGAGGGAGTTGAATGGCATTATATTTGTCAAACAATAGCTAAGAAGTCAATGAATTGGGTTTTAAATAACTTGAAACTATCAATTGTATCCTATCGCATGACAATAGAAGTTTGAGGTTTCGAATTGGATATAGCTTTCTTGGAACTAAATGTCATAAGCATATCACTAAGCACCTCGCATAGTGTTACTACTAGATAACGCAACCAACATGTGAGCCTGTTAGTTGCATTGCCATTGTATGTGTTTTTCATGACATCAGTCCAATGACTTTTTCGAGATTTTTGACTTAAAGTACTTAGAATTCTTCATGCAACTAGCTTAGAATTATATCGTTGAGAATTCGTGTTGGATCGCAAGATACTTTCTAGCACACTAAATGAGGTTGAAAAACATGTTTAGCCATTTGAATTGTTGAATTTGACACATGTTCCATGTTATATTGGTCGAACGATTTGCTATCATTAATTTAAAATACTAGAATCCATAATCTTTAGATATTGTGTATCAAATGATATTCTTCATATTGTATTGATACGATTTGACATTGATGTTTGTCAAGAATATGTGAAGTAGAGAATTGTCGCTTTGGGGATGACTTCAATCGACAAGTATCACGTCGACTACTTATTTGGCAATCTGAGATGAAGTTTGTGAAACACTTTTTAATGCGTTCAGGAGGTTGAGAAACTTGTTCGTTGTTTGAACTCTGCATTTTGAATGTGTTCGACTTTATGTCAGTTCGAATGGCTTTTGAGATCAGCATTCTTATTATAGAAAATAACAGTGCTAAAATTCAACGTCCGTGTTTATCAGTACGATTGTTGAACATTATTTTTGAGTTGATGATTTATCTATCGAACAAGTCGTGACTTCTCTTCAGGGATGAAGCAGAAGTGTCTAGGAAAGAGATGAAGAAATCCAAAAAAGTTATGCTTCTAAAAGCAAGCTTGGGGATGCTAAGGAGGTAAAGGATACTACCGAGGAAGCTAAAGCCGCTGTAGAGAGGGCTGTCTTCATGACTGGTGGCAGGGTTACTAAGTTGGAATAGATAATGAACCAATAAGCCGAGAAAGGGTGAACTGCAAAGGTGTTACTTAAGGAAGAGCTTTGAGCGACAAGGAAGTGGGGAGAAGCCAAAGTGGTATGAGTGACCAGTCGTGGTAGTTGACAAAATAAATTATGGCAATGTAGTCAATAACAAAGTTGAGGGGCAAGATCGTAAAAATGCTATTAGAGCAGAGGAAAAAGAGACAAATCCAGCTAGCATTGTGATCGACGCATGAAAAATTTTTAATCAACAAAATATGCATGTGTTTGTTCATAGTCAACCAATGTTGCCTCGTCAAATCAATCTTTCGAACACTAATGCTAGACACAAACATTATAATAAGATTATTTTGCATCTAACGTCTATGAAAATTGCCACATGTTTACACGTATTTTGATTTGTAGTATAGTAAATCGAGTACTTGTTCGGTAAGTTGAAACTATCAAAGTCAAGCAACAATTTTGACTACTTGAGGTAGCCACAATGCTAACTCTTTCGTAAACCATTTCTAAGTGTTTAGAGTGTTGTGAAATATGTTCGTCATGCATTCGGCTTTATACAAGTTTGAACAACCTACAGTTACCTAACATCGAAACGTTTAGCTTAGGAGCTAAGTTATTTTCTGATGTAGCTAAATTATATTAGATTTGAATAGTCGTGTGACACTATTAACGTCGACCGACATGTCAAATCATTTTTGGATTTGGTGTGAATCGATTTTGTTGGATCGACTACATAATGCTAAGGAAAACTCACCTTGATTTTTATAGAAATTAATCCTGTGTTCAACATTCTTTTAGTTGATTGGTTTGTTATGTTATTACTCTGAGAGTTGATCTGACGGGACCCTTCCTGAATCTCTCATCTAAACCCGAGAAAGACCCAGCAATATCCCGACAGAACTCCAACGAACCCTAAATTGAGCACAAAAAAATCTCGTAAGAGCATCAAAACTCAGTTTAAATTTATTTTTTAAATCATTTACTTGGTGGTAGAGGTAAATTTTTTTTTTTTCGTTTTCCGATGAAAATCCAACAGCATGTTGACTGTTTATTAAATCATGTCACCCCAAAAATTCAAAGGTAATGTAAAGACACTTCTATAGCACACAATCTCAACTATCAGCAGCCTCCGACCCACATCTCAACTCAATTTCAGCATAAAAATCATAAATATACCAAAGTTGATTGAAAACTAGGGTTTTCTTTCCAAAATTTCTTTATAAAAACTGCATCCAATAACTTGTATTTACGTTTACAAATTTACACCATTTACACTATGCTTGATATGCATAACATGTACAATGACAACTCATTTATACACAACTTATTTATATAATAAAATAAATGCATATAATCATAAAATATAATTTAAACAAAACTACACTTGGGGAAATTAGATTTCTACTCACGAAACGCCTTCTGATCAAAAGCGAATCTCCTCCAAAAACCTCCGACACTTTCTGTTTTCACTATAAAACATCAAATACTCATTTAGAATCGCAAAACTCACTAATACAAAGCTATGAATAACTTCTAAGGTCATTAACTCTATAAAAGTCTTTTTACGCCTAAACTTTGCAATTAGGTTTCTACTTAACCGATGCTTTTGAATTCTGATTTCTTGCTACGAATCCTATTTATTCTCACCTAAAAACACTCTGATATGCTCGAAATAATTTTCTGAAGCTTGAAACCAAAAATCCCAAAATAAGACCCCCTTTAGCCGAATGCTACCTAAGGAGCAATTCCTTGGTTTTCTTCATTCCAGTTTTGCTCCAATCATCTCGCTAACTTGCGTTTAGGTCAGCCAGGAAGCGAATTCGGAGAAGATGGACGTTCCTAGCCAAAAACTACTTTTTTTCAACACTTTTTCATGCACATTTTTACCCAAAGTATGCAATCAACTTATATCTTTCACATCTAACATTCTTTCACTCAAATACGATGAAACATACTCAATTCAAGCATTAAAAGAACACTTATGCATGAGATTCTTTCACACCCTTCAATTAAACCAAAAACACTAGTTTTATCTCTACACTTTAGCTTTTTCAATTCTATCACTTCTATAAGGTTTCTTAGTCTCTAAAATGCATGATTTAAACTTTAAATGGATGAAATCAAATTGGGTTATACAAACCCTAACATGGTCGAACACAACATCAATAAAGAACCATCATCTTTCTTTCAATTTCCAACATAAAAATCACCCTAAACTCATCACCAACCAACCTAATTTCAATCCATAAGCTCAAAATAATATTTGAAGCAAGATAGGGAATGAGTTTCTCACACATCCAAGATGAATCAACATAAGTAAACTCACCTATTTATACTTTACTTTTGCTCCAAACTTGCTCTAATGACTTTGGTTGATGACAAGATGAGATTTGATGATGAAAAGCTTGAAGAAAATGACTTGAACTCCTTTGTTTTTCTCCCTTCCTTGGCGGACAACTCACACTCCTCTCCCTCTCGGTTTTTCATGGCAAAAAATGAATGAGAAAAGACAATTGGGCGGCTTCTATTTATAGTCGTAGACCATTTACTAGTTAGTCCCTCTTGAAAAAATCCAAAATGGCCCTTAAACTTTTCTAAATCTTGCTTTAACCCTTATCTAGATAAGTTTGATTCCAATTGGTCCAATTGTCACATTAAAAACCACTAATTCTATCCACCAATAAAAATGTTCCAAATGGCTCACTTATGCACCAAAACTTTCTATCACATTTGGTTAATTCTTATTGGTGGAACATTTTTACTTTGGAATGAAAACTTATCTCATCCTATACTTTCCCATCTCATTCCTTACTTCTCTTGGTTTCTCTAATCGACTTTCTACTCTCGATGCGAAATTAAATTCAACTTTAAAAACTATTACTATAGAGATACTAGTTAACCGTAACTAGAATCAAGGGTTCATAATTTCTCCATTTCTAAAAAAATTTCGACCTCAAAATTTAATTTACTTATCTGAATCAAAAATGTGCGGATACTATCTCTACATCTACCTCAGGCTCCCATGTAGCCTCTTCAACAGAATGATTTCTCCACAAAACTTTTACCTATGGAATTATCTTTGACACGACCCTTCCCAGACCTTATCTATGCTCTTGTCTGGAGGATCCTGCCGGGCACTTCAACGGACTTATCGAACCCGACTCGTCGGATCGAATTAATCCGAGAAGCGAACCCTAACTTTCTTAACCGGTTTACTCGTTTAAAACTTAGTAACTCAGTTTTCTTTAAATTGGTTAGGAGTGAATTACTTTTATAAAAAAAATTCAGCAGCATAACGGCATAAAATTGAACATTTTCCAAATTTTACCTGTAAAATAAACACACTTCGAACTATAGAAATCACCAGCCAACTTCGATTTTTCCACAAACATGCAATTCACATTAAATTTCACATCCATACATGTCATATGACATTCATATCCAACCATTCACAACATGTATACATATTCCATGGGTATCACAACCTATACAGATATATCATGTGTATTCTGCAATAAGTGTGAATGTACAATTTTATATATACATATTTAAGTATAAGTTACAATCTGTCAAACATTCATATATCAAACATGCGATCATTTAGATAATAACATTTACAACAATCTCAAAATATATTTAATATTCACATAGTCCATTCATTCATCCCCACCTATAAGTGGAACGTCGCTTCCTCGGCCACAAAATCACCTATAATTATTCTGGATAAAACAAGCGAGCTACACGACAAAATAAATCGTTAGTTCGTTACATAATAATACAACCCTTTCAAGTTCATAGTAAAGCATAACTTAAAGAAATATTTAAAGGTTAATCTTTGCAAACTATTTCTTATGAAACAACCATGTGCATCTTGAAGCTACTATAGTATTTAGACCACTACGTGCGGAATTTACTTCCTCGCCCGAGTGGGGTAAAATTATCTCAGTTGTAAACATCTATAATGCGGAATTTCTTCATCGCATTTGTAGTACTAAATTTTTATAATTCTAGCAACTAAGTGCGGAATTTCTTCATCGCAACCATAGTGCCCATAAATCATATTTTGGCGACTACATGTGGAATTTCTACTTCGCAATGTAATGCCAATAGCTCTCAATATACTCGACTACGTGTGAAATTTACTCACAACGTATCGATATATACTCTAAGAATCAAGGGATTACACATGGTTTTTACAACTCTTTTTCTCTTATGTGCAAAAAGCACAAAATTTCCTTTCTTCCAAGGTTTTTACTTAAACCAAACTTACGATCAGAAAGTTATTTTATAAAACTCTTTAGCAACAATTAAAATAATTGAAATTACAATTGAACTAGTGTAAGTGATGTAATACTTACCTCAATCCGCATAAATGCAACGATCTCAACGAGCCTCTCGTGCCTCGCTTGCGTGCTCGTCACCTACACATTAATTTCCCATTATATTTTACTCAAATAAAACGTAACATTAGAGTTTTCAATATAAATCAACCTATTGAAAACCCGTTACGCTATAACTTTTCCGACTCGATTTTAACTCAACCGAGACTCTCAAATTCTAATTTCCTTACAATAGTCTTACTTTTAGACCCCTAGGAATAGCCCCATGCTGTCCATATAATTGTTAGAGGCTCAAAACGAAAAATCAAATTTTTAGGCTCAATCGATAGCCCATAACAGAATGCATGACAGCTCACTGCTCGGGGCTCCGTTTTCCTTCATTCTTTTTCCTACGGTTCACTTATCTCACATTCTGGTCACACGTCAAATTTCGTTGAAAAATTCTATCGTTTACTATGTCAAATCTAAGAAAACGCACATTTTTGGGCACTTTTAGTGTGCGTTTTATGCACTTTTTCGTTTCGGATTAGCGACGGTAGTTTTTCTTTCATATCTAAGCTTCATTTACCTCATTATGATCATCTAAACTTATTTCATGTAATAAAAATTTCATTCGCATAGTTATTTCACCTATCGACTCTCTAACGGCATTATTTTGCACATAACTTGCGCAATTTTTATCGGATTCGATCCGTTCCAAAACCTATGGTTTTCTATGACTCCTAGGCATCATTTGAGGTGTAGAACATCCCCATACATGTCAGACTTGGTCAGGTTTTCTCTAGCTCATGGTTTGAGCTCGGGATTCCACTTTTACTCTATGACACTTTCTATGCGCATTATTTTGGCCATAACTTCGCCAATTTTTATCGGAATGATTCCATTCCAATTCCTATGGTTTGCTATGTTCCCGAGGCATGTTTTGAGGTCTAGAAAAACCCAAATTAAGCGAGAATAGGTCAGGTCTCACCAGACCCTTTATCAAGCTCGGGATTTCCAAGTTACCTCTATATTTCTCTCTTTGAAATCCTATCACTTCTACATGCTTTTCTAACATTTATCTTGCATGAATCTAAGCTTATTTAAGTCAAAACAACATGTTATTACACATCTCTCATATGGCCATGACCCTCACTTACACACACACAATCATAGTTTCTTTTAATTTCTCATGCTATTTATTATTTTTTTCCTACATCATTTCATCAAACACTTGATCTACAATAAAACTTTGACTATAACCATGTTTTAATCATCACTTTGATTTTACTTACAAAACCCTAGCTATCTTTATACACATGCCTAATTATTGTTTAAGCTTCCTTTTCATTTATCCCATACTAAGGCATGAAATTGCAACAAAATTCTATGAATAATATTCTAAAGAAACAATCCAATTCATCATCATGTCACAAGCCCAACATTACACTTTACACAACTCTAACTACCATCAAAACTTGTAGAGACATGGATATCTTACCTTATTTGTGTTTGAGACTTAATGTCTTAGTTTTGAATTAACTATGAAGATGAATTAGAAGCTTGAGAAATGATGAAAAATTGCTTGGTATCTTCCTTGTCTTGTTGTTGCCGCCTATTACTTGCTCTCTCTCAACTCTCTCTTTTTTTTTCTTTTAAATTTTTGTTAAGTGTTACCCGTGTAACACCATATCCCACTATATTTATGGAAAGCTTTTAAAAAAAATGACCCCTATGTCCTTGTTGACTTACTTTTATTATCCTAATTTACCATATTGTCCTTGGTCATTTTATTTTCTAATAAACATAAGTGGTTTTTAAGTCATTCCTATTTCTCATAAAATTGAATTATTAAATTCACTAAACTAAAGTTTTACAACTTTGTCATCCATTTATATTTCTTATTCACTAAATGACCATTTCGCCCTTTTTATTTGATAATTTAATTTTCTAAAGCTAGGAAACATAAAATCGAATACAGGGGCTTACAATCTTGTTGCGTAAAACCTGCTCCCTCATGTCTAAAATCTGGACTGAACTCTCCTCATAGGTCAGATTCTCTTTTAATTCCACTGGTTGCTCGGTAGATACATGTGAAGGATCTTGTATGTACTTACGGAGCATCGAGACATGTAATACATTGTGAATTCTAGATAACTCGGGTGGTAACTCTAGACGATAAGCCACGTCTCCAACTCTACCGATCAATTCATAGGGACCAATTGATCGCGGACTAAACTTTCCACGTCTCCCAAATCTGATGATCCCTTTCCACAGCGATATCTTCAAGAATACCTTATCCCCTACCTGGAACTCCAGTTCTTGTCTTCAATTATCTGTATAACTCTTCTGATGATCCTGGGTGATCTTCAACCTGTCCCGAATAATCTTGATTTTATCTGTAGTAATCTATACTAATTCGAGTCCCAAAAGTCTCTTTCGCCTACTTCATCCCAACATATCAGCGTCCTGCACCGCCTCCCATAAAGAGCCTCATAAGGTGCCGTACCGATACTGGCTTCATAACTATTATTATAGGCAAACCCGATCAGAAGCAAATAAGTATCCCAACTACCTCCAAACTCCATCACATAGGATCTCAGCATATCCTCTAAAGTCCGAATGGTACACTTGAACTGTCCGTCCGTCTGAGGATGAAATACGGTGCTGAAATGCAATTGAGTGCCTAAAGCTTTATGCAACCTAGGCCAAAATCTGGATGTGAACCTAGGATCTCTGTCAGATACAATCAAAATTGGAGCTCCATACAACTTGATAATCTCATCAACATACAATCTGACCAACTTGTCCAGGGAATAAATACTGCGAACAGGTAAAAATTGAGCTAATTTCGTGAGCCGATCCACGATCACCCAAATACTATCATGGCCACTCCGGCTACGTGGAAATCCATGGTAGTATGCTCTCATTTCCACTAAGGAATAGAGAGAGACTGAGATAAATCTGCTGGTCTCTGATGTTCTGCTTGTACCTACTGGCATATCAAACATCAAGATACATACTCAGTAATCTCCCTCTTCATACCTTTCCACCAATAGTGCTCTTTCAAGGTATGATACATTTTCGTACTCCTTGGATACATTGCATACGCAGAAGAATGAGCTTCATCTAGAATCTCTTACTCATCTTCAGTGTACCATCCTTTGTCACCGAGAAGTCCTGGCCTCTACCCAACTCAACCTCTTGATGTATCTTGATCAACTGAGGATCCTGACCCAGTAACTCTCGGTGACAAGCCTCGTTCGCCTTATCCTAGTACGTCCAGTGACCCGCCCGTGACCCCACGGAGGACCTCTAGAGGATACTTGATCCAACTAGAAGGTTCCCGTGAAACTAAGCCTTTTTCTTGATAACTTGAAATATTACTATACAAATAGTTTTGGTAACCCAGGATTTATATAAAAGCGAAAGTTTAAATATAATTTCATATATTCAAAACTTCATAGTAAGATTCAAATCGAGTAATTAAAACAAAAGGCATCGAAGTAAAATTCACAACATCATTTAAAATAGTTTAGAGTTCATATTTAGATAGGTTTACAACTCTTTCAAAATATAGTCAACATAATTCAAGTGTTAATATTTACAACCCAAAATATTTACAACAAAAGTCATGGATAAACACGCACATCAATTACAATGCAACCAAGTTCTGCTATTTGTGGGTCGGAGTTTTAACGGCTGAAGCTGTAACACCTAAAGCTGTACCTTGACCTGAGGAGTTTGGTTTTATAAACATATAATACAGTGAGATAATATCATCAGTGAGTATTATACTATTATAAATAAAATCCAGTTCAAAATAGTTACTTTTCTATTATTTATGAATTTATTCATAAAACATGATTGAATCATTTCACTTAACTTTAAACATATTCATAAATCATAATTTATGAATTCTGGAACGAAATTCAGCAGCTTATATCATTTCAATATAACATAAACTTGTAAATTAAAATGGTGATAAACAAATTAATAAGAATTCATTTCAATAAAAATATAGTAAACCAACCACCAATACTTAAATCGCCAAATGGTATACCCAGGCATATGGCAAAGCGGAATCCTACATCGCAAGGCCATATGATTGGTAACTAAGTAGCGGAATCCTACATCACTTAGATAGTAAGCTAGCTCATAATATACCCTAGGGAGAGGCGGAATCCTACATCGCAACTTCCAAGCGGAATCCTACATCGCTTTAGGGTATTCTACCATTACTGACAACATCATAAAATCATCCTAAGAAATACCATAGGCTGGATAAAAGATTTATAAATAAGCTGCACTTCATATAAAATCCACATTTCATTCTTGAACATAAAAATTCGTAAAGGATGATATCATAATTAATATAATTCATATCATGACATATTTGATCATAGAATATAATGTCATGTAAAACTTCGTAACTTTAAAATTTTATAACGTCATTTAACTTAAATAAGCTCGCATGAAATCATAAGGTTTAAAATAAATTCATTCATGCCAAAACGTTTATAAAATTCAAATGATTTAAAATTAAACAATAGTTTCGAAACAATTTAATAACACTCACCACTTGCTTCCAAATACTTTATCACCACTTCCCGTTACAGATCTCGTCCACTCGCCGGTTCACCTACAATTGATTTCGATCGAGATTTCTTTAAAACACGGCTCGCGCGAAACTAAACTTAAGCCACACGAGGATTTCTAATCATAACAATTCAAGCGATTATCCTCACACGATAACAATACGGAAAACTAATATTCGCACACGGAGACTATTTCAAACCAATTCGTTATCGCAACATAAACTACTCGAAACTCTACGGTTACAAAACCGATAACTATGCCATTCGAACTAGAGTAACATCATCGATATCACATTCTAATGGATTCAATAAAAAAAAGATTCGAAACTAAACGAATAACATAAAACTTATGCGATTTCAACTATTTATAGCGAATTATCGCTTTTAACGTTTCGCGCGATTCCTTCGTTTCCAATTGGACTTATCGTCAATTATTACTCGTGACTTTACTTAAAATATGGCAAACGAATATTCAAACACTTTAAAGCACAAATATGAAAAATATGGCAGCAAGCTTAAACAATATTCATTTCCCCATTCAACTCCGAATTTCGACAATTTAACGATTTCGCGGGAAACAAAAGCTATCCGATTAACTTAAATGTATTTCAAACTATCTTAACATCAAACTTTAACACTTTAACGGGCTTAATTACGTCTCGAGGCAGCGAGATAACATCATCAACACTTTCACATTTGACAATAAAAATCACAAACTAAAAACATTTGCATTCGTGGAAAAACTCATCCGAATCACTCGGAAACAATTTCTCAATATCCGAACGACTATCCGATACTTTAAAACATACCAATACTAACCATTTTCCATGACAACGAACTCGAAACTAAAAGCATAACATAACAGCCCTTAAATTTTCCAATAACAGCCCATAGTCATTTCGAAACAAGAACGACCATTGACAATTTCATTCCAAAAAACACAACCGAACAATAACGAGCGAACCTCTACACTAATGAGGTTCTAAATCCTAAAACCCAATCATAGCAATTGCAATTTAATCCATATCTCAATTCTAAATATTTCCCAATCAACTAAAACCATAAATCAAAACTTACCTCTCTAAAATCGTTCGGAAGCTTGAAACTTCGAAAGAAAACTTGCGCGAATGGGCTATCCTTATAATTTACTTTAAATCGAGCTTCCTTCAATCCAAATTCACATGCAGGCTTTAAGAATTACTCGAGAAACATAACAAAACCAAATGGAACAGCACTTACCTCAACTTGAACTAATTTTCGCTTCGAACCAGGTCTCAAACAATCGCGATGACGAGACGACACTCACTTAAGCTCACGGCAGTAGCTTCCTTTCTTCACCTCCCTTCCAACTTGATGGAGATCCAAGGGATGACGGTTTGAAGGTCCAAAGCTGCTCGGTCTTCACCTGATGAGGTCTCGGCCTGACCTGACAACAGTTGCTCGGTAACAGCCCACACAACAGTGACAGCAGCTCATGGTAGTGGACACAGCAGCAACGGCAGCACTTCAGCTCTCCACGGCTTGACAGCAACAACACAACAGCACTCTTTCTAGCTTGCATGCACAAGCTGCACAACACAACCCATCAGCTCACGGCAGCAACACCTTTCGGCAGCAGCTCTCCACGATCTGACAGCAGCTCACGGCCTCCTCTTGCTTGCATGCAAGGCTTCTTGGTTTAGATCTGAACTTCTTCTTCAACCTTGCATCATCTTGGTCTGTTGGCAGCTGCTCGCTCCTCTCACATGCAACAAAGGCAGCTCTCGGTTTTGGATGTGCTGATCGAGTGCAGCTCTTCCTCTCTCGATCACTCTCTCGCTCTCGATTCTCTCTTTCACGAGCTCACCCACAAAGGTTTTCTCTCTCTATCAAGAAAGAAGGATGAAGAAGAAGAAACCTAATGCTCTCTCTCTCCCTTTCTTGGCTTTCGGCTTTTAGATGAAATGAATGACCGAGATAAGACCAATTGCTTCCCTTCCTTTTCACTTGATATTTAAATATATATATATGATTTAATTGCTCTCGGTTGAGCATGAGAGAGGGTGACCGAATGCTTATTGCCTTTAATCCTTGCTTTTCAATATCATTTCTTGTTTGTCTTTCAATTTATATATAGTTTAATCATTTGATGACACATGGAACCATGCATATCATCTCATGCCATTTGTCTTTGCTTAGCCTTTGCATGTGTGACATGTGTCACTTTCATGAACTAGATTTATTTTATTTAAATTATTCCATGCATTCTCACTTTAATTTTCGAAATCAAATCCATTTCCGTCCGTCCGTTTGGGAATCCGCTTTTAATTGCTTTCGCCTTCAGAATTATTTTAAAATTTCGACTCCGTCTTCACGAACTCAAATTTATTTTTATTATTCTAAAATAATTATTCCGAATATTTTCAGACTTGATAATTATATTTTTTCGATTGGACGCGATCCATCGGAAAAATAATTCGCTCTTCGACGAACGAGGTTTTGAGTTTTACACTCGAACTCGATCAGCAAGTACTAGTCGAACCTAAAATGTGGCTAGCAATGCACCTAACTCTGTAGTTTCCAAATGAACCCCTAGAGATCTCACATCCCTCAATAAGGGAAGATACCCTACCCTCAAATGAGCTACCGAACTACTGGGCTGTTTACTCAAAGCATCAACCACTACATTGGCTTTCCCTGGATGGCACGCAATGGTGCAATCTTAGTCCTTAATCAACTTTAACCACCTTCTTTGCCTTATATTTAGTTCTTTTTGAGACAATAAATACTGGAGGCTCTTATGGTCAGTGAATATTTGACAAATAACTCTATACAGATAATGTCTCTAAATCCTCAGTGCAAACACCGCAATAACTGACTCTAAATCATAAGTCGAGTAACTCTATACGTATGCTATTACTTTCCTATTCTGCATCAAAATATACCCTAAACCCTATTGAGATGCATCACTATACACCACGAAGCCCTCTATCCCAGAAGGAAGTGTAAGAAAAAGAGTTGTTGTCAATCTAGCCTTCAACTCGTCAAAACTTTTCCGACAGGCTTCTGACCACTCAAATTTAACATCTTTTCTGGTCAGCTTCATCAAAGGAATGGTTATTTTGGAGAATCCCTCCACAAACTTTCGGTAATTCCATGCTAATCCTAAGAAACTCCTAAATTTCATAATCGAAGTTGGCGGCTTCCAATTCTAAATTGCTTTAATTTTCTGGGGGTTTACACTGATCCCGTCTGCGGATATCACATGCCCTAAAAATTAGACCCTGTCCAAGCAGAACTGACACTTGCTAAATTTAGCATACAGTTAATGATCCCTCAGAGTCTGTAAAACTAATCTTAGATACTCACTATGCACCTCCCTACTGCCTGAATACACCAAAATGTCGTCTATGAACACTATCATAAACTTATCAAGAAAATCATGAAACACCTTGTTCATCAAATTCATAAATACTACAAGGGCATTGGTTAGCCCAAAAGGTATCATTTAAAACTCATAGTGTCCATAGCGCATCCTGAAGGCAGCCTTATAAACATCATCTTCCTTAATATTTAACTAATAGTATCCTCACTTCAAATGAATCTTTCAAAATACACTGGCCCCCTGAAGCTGATCAAACAAATCATCAATGTGAGGAAACGGATACTGGTTCCATACCGTCACTTTATTCAACTTCCTGTAGTCAATGCATAACCGCATACTACCATCCTTTTTTTCATAAACAATACTGGTACTCCTCAAAGAGAAACACTCGGTCCAATGAAACCCTTGTCCACTAACTCCTCTAATTGCACCTTCAACTCCTTTAACTCAGTAAGTGTCATCCTGTAAGGTGCTCGAGCTATAAGCGTTGTCCCTGGAGTCAGATTAATCTCAAACTCTATCTTCCTATCTGGAGGTAATTCAGGAAGATCCTCCGGGGACACATCCGGAAACTCCCTAACCACTGGGATATCCTCTAATCTGGCCTATCTCTCCAAATTATTTACCACATAAGCCAAACAACCTTCACACTGCTTCCTTAACATCTTCCTAGCCATCATAGTAGAAACTATACAATAAGAAAGCATCTTGCGCTGACCCTGGAATACCATATCTGGCTTCTTAGGAATACTGAATCTGACTTACTTCCAGAAATAATCAACTGTGGCGCAGTGCGTGGCTAACCAATCCATCCCTAGTATCACATCAAAATCATGAATGTCCATCACTACCAAACTAACCGGAAATGATTTGCCCTCAATCATAATCTTACCACGTCTATACACCCTCTCTACAACTAAAGCGTCTCCGGTAGGAGTAGTCACCACCATCTTCCCCTCAAATGGCTCTAAGGGTAACTCTACTCAATTAGCAAAACTTTCAGAAATGAAGAAATGAGTAGCTCCTGGATCTACTAACACATAAGTATCAAAACCAGAGAGTGAAATTGCACCTGTAACTACCTCGGGTGTTGCCTCTACCTCCTGCTGAGTAACTACGAAAACCTTGGCCTGCACTTGAGGTCTCTCTGGCTGTCCTCTGAATGGGGTACCTCGACCCATACCTCTACCTAGCTGACTAAGGGTCCCTGGTCCTCTCACCTGTGGACCTTCCCTACCTCTCGACTGCCCTCCACTAGGTGGTACCAGAGTCATCGATCTCGACTCATTGCTCTCTACGGTATTCCTCTTCGGGCAATCTCTCTTTAAATGTCTATTCTGGCCATAGTAATAACATCCAGTACTGCCCATATGACACTCTCCACAATACAATCTTCCACATGTCGCACACTAGGGTATTATGCTCTGGCCACTACCTCTACCCTAAGAACTTGATACCCTAAGAACTTGACTCTACAACCCCACTGAGGGTCCTTCGGACTTACTTCCAGACTTGGGGGTTTTACTAGATCCCCCTATCTACCATCTCTATCCCCGATCCTCTCTTCTATGGCTGCTGTCCTCTCTCTGCCTGAGCAATCCTCTCCACCGGCAAAGCTACCGCTACAAGTCTTCTATATTCTTTGCACTGAGTAACAGTTATATATGCCTTGATTATGAAGTTCAAGTCCTGCATAAATTTATGGCACTTATTGGCTTCGTCTTCAACGATGAAAGAAGCCACTCGGGATAACTTTGTAAACTTTTTTTCATACTCTTCCACCGTCATGCTACCCTGTATCAGACGATAAAACTCTTCAATCTTGACATCCCTATACGCCCTCGGATAAAACTTCTTATTAAAATATTCTTTGAACTGATTCCATGTCATCAGCTCTATAACTCGTCTCCTGATAGAATCCCATCAATCTCTAGCAAGCTCGTAGGAGAAATAAGGCAATAGAGACTCTCTGAGGATCCTCACACTCTATCTACTCTAAAACCATCTTAATATTCTCTAACCACTCTAGAGCTGCCCCTGGGCCCTCTGATCTATCAAAACCCTCGGTGCCTAACTTCCGTGCTCTCTCAACAGCGGCGTCTGGTGCATGAGGTCTCATACCCTACATAATTTGTGCCAGTCTCTCTAGAGGATCTACTGCTGGTCTTGCCACTGATGGCTCGAGCTGCGCCTGAAGGGACCCAATCCTGATTTAACCTCTTGAATCCGTGGGAAGCCCTCCCGGCACTCCAACGGACTCCGAAAACCTTTCCTTTAAACAATTAACTTAGGAATCCGTGGAGCGAACCCGATTAAAACATTTATACTTTTCATTCACTATCGGAAAATGTGGTGGGATTTTTTTTTTTTCCTATTAAAACCAATAAACCATTTATTCAATAAAAATTTTGCGGAAAAACGGACAGAGTTTCCTCTGTTTTTCGAACATCCCAATTTTACAAAACCTGCAAATAAAATCATAAACACTTCTAAAATTCATTCCTTTTCTCCACTGCCATTTTCAGGACCTCAGGTCCACCACAATTTAATCACAAGAACAAATAAAAACTTTCAGTAAAATCATTTTCATCCATAAAACAAAATGTATGCATTATGAACAATTCAAAATATTTTCTGAAATATTTTGGGCTTGAGTTTGGATACTCCCAAACGCCTACGTACCTCAACTAGCTACAGAGGATCAAAGCCCTCGTAGTTCAAAGTTTAATTATGCATATACGTATATACAGTACAAAAATAATGATGCAAGTATCAAAACCATAATATGACATATTTACAGCCCAAAAATTTATATACATATGTTCAAGTCGTCGTCGTCTTCTACAAGTAGGCCGCCTACAACTGCCCTGGAGGATGCTCAGACTGCTCCTTAGTCTCAGTTCCTGAAAATTTTATTAAAACATTTTGAAAGAGTGAGCTAAAAATAGCTCAGTGAGTGTGCAGTTTAATAACAAAATACCTTTTAATATCTTTCAGTAAATCATAATATTTACATAAATAATTAGAGCATTTCATTTCATTTCATTTATCAATCATATAAATCATAATCATACATTTGAAACAACTTTTAACATTTCAGTCACTACCAATGGAACCCAGGGAATAATTCACCAACCGACCTAAAAGCGACGGTGGCGGGACGATCCATTTCCAGTCATAAAACCACTACGCTGCGGATAAATCACGCCTTGCGCAGGGTAACAGTCATAAGAATACTTTATAATGTGTAAAGGCAATCCTATAATTTCTATCCCTTCCTTTAGTTAGTAACCTATTTCTTTACCCGTACCTTTACACATCTAAAGTATCTCGGCCGATTATCCAGTCATTTCAGTCATTCCAGTCATGATAGGGTTTAGGGTAACCATTGGCTACAAATCCTTTTATAAACCACATTTCATTTAAAAACCAAAACCATTTCTTTTATACTTTTCATAAACATTCGTTTGTCAAAACTTTTATTAAAATCAAAACCTTAACATTGATTCTTTTTCCTTAAACTTGATATCAACACTTAAAACATTTCTATAATCAAAACGATTATATTCAAAACATAAACATATATAAAATATGAATATACAAACATATACTTAAAAGAAACATATATGTATAAATATATAGTTAAACATAACATATATATTTAAATAAAACATATATATATATAGTTTTACACTCACAACTTATTCCCTTATTCCCGTCCGTTAGCTTTCGATTCAAAGAACCTCCTTCACTTCCTACACGTCTCTGTTTCCGTTCGAAGAGTTTCCAATTCACCTAAAATTTAATCACCAATTCATTTAAAATTCTCTTCAATCACAACTCTAATGACAATATAATTTTCCTTAACAATTTCTCAATCTAATCAACCTAATCAAGCAATATTCTTTCCGTTAAATGCTCTTATCTTAATACCATTCATTTCCAATCATGCCCATACTCATTTTTAATCTATAATTTACACTTTCTAATAACCTCTTTTAATCCTCATCACTTATATTTTTCATAAAAAAAAATTATTCCATAAAAATAAATACATTAAAGCCGTCAATTTCCATAACGATTGTAATATCGATAATATTAATCATTATTCCTCTCAATAATATTTCTAAAATATTCCACACTTATCAATTCATCAAATTAACCTCATAAACATTCAATTAAACTTATAATTGTTCATTTTCATCACATAAGAAAATTTTCTCACAACGGTGGAATATTTTAAAAATACCATCACATTTAACGTATTTTATCGATATCTATATATATTTTTAAGCATGAAGGACTTGGTCCTAACAGCGCCTTTGGCTGAGGCTCATTTACTGACTCATGAATAGGCTCCTCAGTCTCTAGTGGAGCAGAAGGAATAGGTGCAGTCTCAGCGATGACTCTATGCATACGAGGACGACTAACTGGACGCATAGCTCTACTACAATCAAAAACAATAAATGTCATGCAACGTTTTATAACTCAATTTAATAAAATGCATAATTAACTTTTGGATGCACAATTTTTCAAAAGTTTTCTAAACAATTTTTAACTTAAAGCTCTGATACCAAATTAACGGGATCCTTCTTAAATCTCTTCTCTGAACCCGAGAAAGACCACTTAGCATCCCGACAGAACTCCAACGAACTCTAACTTTAGCCTAAAGAAATCTCGTCGGAGCACTAAGACTCAGTTTAAACTTATTTTATAAATCATTTACTTGGTGACAGAGGTAAAAAAAATTTTTTTTTTTTCATTTTTTTATGAAAATCTGGTAGTATGTCGGATGTTTATTGAATCATGCCACCCTACAAATTCAAAGGTAATGTAAAGACACTTCTATAGCATATAATCTCAACTACCAGTGATAAGACCCGGTTCAGACCTTTTCTAAGCTCTTGTCTGGAGGATCCTGCCGGGCACTTCAACGGACTTCCCGAACCTGACTCGTCGGATTAAGGAAATCCGAGAAGCGAACCCTTAGAATACTTTGCCGGTTTACTCGTTTTAACTTAAAACATCTTTACTTTTAAATATAGTTGAAATTGGTGAAAATTTTTCGCATTTCTTAAAAACAGATTTTATAAAAATTTTGACAGCATAACGGCTGTAATTTGAACATTTCCAAAATTTGACCTGTATAAAAATACACTTCGAACTATCCTTGATCACCTCCCAACTACTTTGATTCCACAAACATGTAATTTTTCATGTATACGTATTACAAACATACAATTCACATCATGTTTCACAATCATGCATTGTCATTGCCAATATAATCTCCATATGCATTTCATATGCATCATAATATATATATCATGTGAATCATGTGATATGTGTATCTCAAGTGTGAATGTACAACGATATATACATATCAAAATATGGGTTTATAATCCGTTAAGTGTTCATATATAACACACGATTATCTTGTTAAACTATATACAATCGTGTTAACATATAATGAGCATTCCTACGGTTCGTTTATTCGTGCCCCACCTATAAGTAAGATGTAGTCCTCTCGACCACAAAATCACCTATGATAACACCTGATAGAGCAAGCAAACTATACAATAAAATAATTCATTAGTTCTTTACATGATAATACAACAATTGTAAGTCCATAATACTGTATAACTTCAAAACACATCAAATTGTTGATTTTGAAATCTTTTTTCTTTTAAAAGGGACCATGTGTGTACCCTAATATACTTAACCATCACGTGACGATTTTTCTACTAACGTCAACATGAAGTTACTATAGTATCTCGACCACTACGTGCGAAATTTACTACATCATGACGTAGGGTAAAATAATCTCAACTATGGGCATCTACAACACGGAATTTTCTACATCGTGTATTATAGTGCAACTTCTCTCTATCACTCACAACTAGGTACAGAATTTTCTACATCGTATCCTATTGCAAGTAAATATAAATCTCGACAACTACGAACGAAATTTTTTACGTCGCCACGTAGTGCCAAAACTCTAAGGCTACGGTATACACGTGGTTTTTAACTCAAACTTTACTTTAAACGTTTTGAAAATAAATTTGTCTTCGAATCTCATCTCTTGATTCGAGACCTACCTTTTTACTCATTATCAAACGTATCCAATATATAATTTGGAAAATCATTTGTACTATCTTTAAACAAAATACATTACGATATAAATGGAAGTTGAAATAAAGTAAGTGAAGTATACTTACCTCAATTCGAGTAATAGCAACTCGATCGTCTCAATGAGTCTCTCGTGTCTCGCTCGCATGCTCGCCACCTATATGCTAATTTCTCATTATACTTTATTTAATGTATATAACTTAAAACGTAACAATAGAATTTTCAATATAAATCAATCAATTGAAAACCCGTTACGCTATAATTTTCCCAATTTAATTTTAACTCGTTCGAGACTCTCTAATTTCGATTTCTTCCTAAAAGTTTTATTTTTAGACTCCTAACATCATTCCCATATGGTTCGTTTGGTCTTCAAAGGCTTAAAACAAAAAGTCAACTTTTTAATAATCCGTTTGACCAACAAAAATGGATTTAGAACCAGCGCTCGTTTCACGTCCATTTCTTTTTCTAGCATCTCCTTATCACATAACTAAGTCACCCATAAAGTTTCGTCGAAAAATTCTATCGTTTACTATATCAAATCTAGGAAAAACGCCTTGTTTTAGGCACTTTTCGATGCACTTTGAGCACTGAACGAACAACGATGATTTTTCTTTCGTATCTAAACTCATTTTACCTATTTATGATCAACTCAACTCATTCCATGCAATAAAAATTATATTTGCATAGCTATTTCACCTATCGACTCTCTAACGGCATTATTTTGTACATAACTTGCGCAATTTTTATCGGAATCGATCCGTTCCAAAACTTATAGTTTTCTATGACTTCCAGATATCATTTGAGGTGTAGAACATCCTCATATAAGTCAGTTTTGCCCAGGTATCTCCAGCCCATGTTTTGAGCTCGGGATTGCAAAAATTGTCTAAACTAATTCTTTTGAACTTCTACCACTTCTATATGTTTTTCTATGTTTTTCCAACCTCAAATAAGTCTAAATTTGAGTTCAAAACCCTCTAATCTCAGAGATTTTCTACTGGTCTTCACAACCATGGCACACACACATCCACTATTTTGTCATTTTTACACTCATAACTCACTTACAATTTTTGACAAATACTTAGAGTGCATGAAAACCACTTTTGTTTATATTGTTATTAAGCTTATGGCAGCCCTTTTTGTATAACCCTAACCTACCATTTACACACCACAACATATCATTTAAATCTCTACATCATCTAGTTAGAGTTCTACACTTGTTTGAAGTGTAAAATTCCCATCATAACAACACAACCATTTTACCAATCATTTTCATATAATTTCTACTAATTTGAAACTTGAGAAAGTGGCTAATAACTTACTTGAATCTTGCTTGGATCTTGTTTTTCTAGCTTGGGTAAACATAAAAACTTGTTTTGGAACTACAAAATGACTTGGAAAGTGATTGTCTCTTTTTCTCCTTTTGGTGTTTCTCCTTGCCATTCCACTTTGCTCTCCCTCTCTCAATCTCACGTTTTCTTCTTTTTTTTCTTTTGCTTCTTTGATTCATGGCTACTTCTTGTTTGAAATGAAAAAAAATTGACTAAGTCTTGTATTTATATAACCATCTTTTGCTAAATGACCACCATACCCTCTATTGACTTGTTGGATTTACAAAATTGTCCTTAGTTATGTTATTTACTAATAAAAATCAATGATCATTTGTCTCATTTTTCATATAATTGAATTATTAATTTAGTAAACTAAAGTTTTATAACTTTGTCATCCATTTATATTTTTTATTTACTAAATGACCATTTTACCCTTTTTTATTCGATAACTTAATTTCAAAAACTAGGAAACATAAGATCGAATATAACGGTTTACAACCAGGGCCCTTCGACCCATATTTCAACTCAATTTCAGCATAAAAATCACAAATATACCAAAGTTGATGGAAAACTAAGGTTTTCTTTCCAAAATTTCTTTATAAAAACGTGCATCCAACAACTTGTATTTACGTTTACAAATTTACATCATTTACACCATACTTGATATACAAAACATGCACATGACAAAAGTATGAGCTATACAAGGTGATATAGTCATTTGTCAATCGATCCGTGCGTCTGTTTGAGCCTTATTTGCTGGACGACTCACTCCTACACCTGAGGGAATATTTTTAAGCAACACATGGAAAACAAATGGTGAGTATAACACAGTGAGAATAATAATGTAATGAAACTAAAGAAAACATTTTTAAGCTTTTCTAAAATACACTTTCGAAACTAGTTTAAAAACTATTTTCCAAACTCTTTCTAAATCTTTTTCTAAAACTGTCTCATTTCTCGCCTAAATGGTAACTTAGGGAAACTACTCCTATCGTGGTAGTATAAAATCTCTCGCTAACCACTAGGAATTTGGGAATCTATCATGTGTGTTCGTCGATGCATAAACTCTGGGCACATGTTACCCTCTCACAATCGGTCTGATCTACACTTCCCTTATACTTGCAAAGAGTGACTCAACTGACTCTTTCTCTCATGAGTCATCTGAACTCTACTTTGAGTTAGTGACTCTCTAACAACTACCGTACATGTATAGGATATGCGGCCTGGTACTCAACTGAGGCTAGGGTAAACCATCAGCGTAATAAATTCTTTTTCTCGGTATTCTTCGACAATATCATTTTTAAGGTAAAAAGCCTAAAAACTTTAATTTTTCATAATTTCTTGATATAAATACATACTCAACTCAAAATTTACATAATCAAATTTTGGTATAACTACAATACACAACTCATTTATATAATAAAATAAATGCATATAATCATAAAATATAATTTAAACAAAACTACACTTGGGGAAGTTAGATTTCTACTCACGAAACGCCTTCCGATCAAAAGCGAACCTCCTCCTAAAGCCTCCGACACTTTTTGCTTTCATCCTAAAACATCGAATACTCATTTAAAATCAAAACTCACTAATACAAAGTTATGAATAACTTTTAAGACCATTAACTCTATAAAAGCCTTTTTACGCCTAAACTTCGTAATTAGGTTTCTACTTAACCGATGCTTTTGAGTTCTGATTTCTTGTAATGAATCCTATTTATTCTCACCTAGGAACACCCTGGTATGTTCGAAATAATTTTCTAAAACTCGAAACAAAAAATCCCAAAATAAGATCCCCTTTGGGCGAATGCTACCTAAGGAGCAATCCCTAGATTTTCTTCATTTCGTTTTCACTCCAATTATCCCCCTAACTTATGTTTAGGTCAGTCATGAAGCGAATTCAGAAAGAAACGACCTGGGGCGGGCGTTCCTAGCCAAAAACTACATTTTTTCAACACCTTTTCATGCACATTTTTATCCAAAACATGCAATCAAGTTATTTCTCTTACATCTAACATTCTTTCACTCAAATATGATGAAATATACTAAATTCAAGCATTAAAAGAACACTTATACATGAAATTCTTTCATGCCCTTTAACTAAACCAAAAACACTAATTTTGTCTCTGCACTTTAACTTTTTCAATTCTATTACTTCTATAAGGTTTTTTAGTCTTTAAAATGCATGATTTAAACTTCAAATAGATGAAATCAAATTAAGTTATATAAACCCTAATATGGTCGAACACAACATCAACAAAGAACCATAATCTTTCTTTCAATTTCCAACATAAAAATCACCTTAAACTCATCACCAATCAATTTAATTTCAATCCATAAGCTCAAAACAACATTTAGAGGAAGATAGGGAATGAGTTTCTCACACATCCAAGATGAATTAACACAAGTAAACTCACCTATTTATGCTTTACTTTTGCTCCCAACTTGCTTTAACGACTTTGGTTAATAACAAGATGAGATTTGATGATGAAAAGCTTGAAGAAAACGACTTGAACTCTTTTGCTTTTCTCCCTTCCTTGACCGACAACTCACACTCCTCTCCCTCTCGGTTTTTCACATCAAAAAATGAATGAAAAAAGACAATTAGGCTTCTATTTATAATGGTAGACCATTTGCTAATTAGTCCCTCTTGAAAAAATCCAAAACTCTTAAACTTTTCTAAATCCTACTTTAACCCCTATCTAGATTAGTTTGATTCCAATTGGTCCAATTGTCACATTAAAAACCACTAATTTCATCCAAATAATAAAGAGGTTCCAAATGGCTCACTTATGCACCATAACTTTCTATCACATTTTGCTAATTCTCATTGGTGGAACCTTTTAACTTTTTGACTTGGGAATGAAAACTTATCTCATCCTATACTTTCCCATCTCATTCTCTACTTCTCTTGGTTTCTCTAATTGACTTCCTACTCTCGATGCGAAACTAAATTCAACTTTAAAACTAATACTAGAGAGATCAATCGTTGTTCTACGTCGACTCATATCTCAAATTATAACACTTTTCGACATAGGATGTTAGCCAAAGTTTTTATAGGGAATGTAATTTTTATAATTTGAAATGAAAATATAACATGATTGATCAACATTGTAACAAATGTTTGTTCACTGATTTAAGTCGAGCATCTGAGATGTTTGTGATAATAGTCCAAGTTAGTTGGACAATGCTGCTTTGACTTATACATCGTCAACATAGATTGAAGTGAATGTAATGTAAGTTAGAAAATATGTCGACTTGCATTCGGTCAACATAGATTGAACCAAATGTCATTCAAGTCAAAAAATGTGATGTTTTGTTAGTCGGCTTTCATGCGAACGGGATGCGTTTATCTTGTTATAGGTGTGAACAAGTTGCATTCGACTTACTGTGGTGGAAGTTGGTTTTCCTTGAGCATTGATTTAAGTATAGTAAAAACATGTCTTCCATGTTTATGCACTTTTATGGTAGAAGTCAACTACTTGTCTACCCTGACGTATGCAAATGGCAGAGGTAAATCGTTTGCATGTCATTTTAAATGTTTGGATCGTTGTGACGAAGGGTGTTAGCTTGCCTTCTTAAACCACAAATATAATTATATGGTTAAAATAAACCATGTTTATATTTGTGTGCCGTTAAGATGAGCCTTTTAGGTATCACTTATATTTTTTGTGGTTGAGGTGAGCCCTCTAGGTATGACTCATGTTTTTTGTGGCTGAAGTGAGCCCTCTTAATACCACTTATGGTGAAGGTCAACTTGCTCCTCGAACCACTTCAACTTGTGGAGGAAGTAGGACTTTGTAAACAATGTAATAAGTATATATAATGAAGATAAGGTGCTGTCGTGTCCTCCGAGAGCCATGTATGAATAAGTGCAGATACAAGGTACTATCATGTTATTCTTGAGCTATGTTTTGGTAGACATGTGACGGAGATAGGTTATTGCCATGACCTCTCTATAGATAAACAACAGTTGAGTAGGTGTTTAACTTTATCGTTATAGACATTGAAAGCAATATTGCTAAGTGACTTGATTTATATTGGATTAGATTACTAGATTCCAACAAATGGCATCAAACTATAGTGGGGTCAAAACCACAGTATATTGACTTCAAGCTGACCTTGTCAGTTAACTTTCTTGTAACTTAGCAATTTGTATCCTGCACAAATCAAGCAAAGAGAATGCGGATGATCTTAACACCAGTGGGATGTTGATCGAAGACACTTCGATGTTCAAATCAGTAACCTACGTTAAAATAGGTAAAAACTAGTAAATGACAGTAAAGGTAGCAATAGACAATAGATATCAATCTATAGTTAGAATATAGGCCAACGGAATATAGGCCAACGAAAACGTTAGTGCATTGATGGTGATCAGTGAACAATAGTCTGATATTGGGGATAGAGTTCTGTTAATGGAATCCATCTATCGAGAAAGATCTTTTAGCATAGAGGTGGTCGTTTGACTAATGAAGATCATAATCGTCTAGTGTCAGTAGGATCTGTTAGAATTGTGAAGCCTGAAAGAATTCGAATTCCAAAAGAATTCGGATTCAAAAATAGATCAAACTTTATCTGTCCCGAAAGTATATCAAACAAAGTCCGTTTTAAGTAAATAAGGTATCGTTGGAAAGCTTGTTTCGATACGAATCAAACGTCGTAAATATCGCAGCCAAAAAAGGCCTCACGCTCTCTCACGTGCTCCAACAACGTCCAGTGGTCAGTTTTACACGAATTCTTCTTTCTTTAAGGTTTTTGCGTCCAAATCAGTTATAGGTTGTTCCTATCCTATAAATACATATGTTGAACGTCTTATAGGTGTGATTATATGATGTATTAAGGGTCTCTAAGGGTTTAGACTTAGATTGATAAGTTTAGGAAGGTGTGAGAGATTTGTGAGGGAGAAATTCGTGATTGAGAGTGAGAGAGACAAAAGTGTGAGTTTGTAATCATCAATTTGATAGTGGAAGAAGTGCTGGTGCACTCCGTGGACGTAGGGAATTTCTTGAACCACGTAAAATTCTTGTGTCTCTTTTATTTATTTGTTTGGTGTGTGCTTGATTGTATTTTACGACTTTCTTTTCTTTTTTTTTTCTGGGTTTATTTCCCAACAACTGGTATCAGAGCCTGGTTCGTTAGTAGTTGGTTTTGTCGTTTGAGTGGAAGAATATGAGTTCAAAGAACGACCATTGCAAGGTTGAAAAGTTCGATGGGACGAACTTTAGTTTCTAGAAGATGCAGATGGAGGATTACCTATACCAGAAAGACTTGTACTTGCCGCTCAAAGAAAAGCCAGCAGACATGAAAGATGAAGATTGGAAAGTTTTAGATCGTAAAGCCCTAGGTGCGATTCGATTGAGTCTATCGAGATCAGTAGCCTTTAATGTGAAGAATCAAGACACGATAGCGTCTCTCATGAAAGCCTTATCAAATCTCTATGAACAATCTTCTGCGGCAAATAAGGTACATCTGATAAAGAAACTCTTTTCTCTCCGAATGTCAGAAAACAAAAACTTCAAAGAACACCTGAACGCGTTTAATGAGATTACGGATCAACTAACGTCCGTAAAGATCGAGTTTGATGATGAAGTATAAGCCCTACTCATCCTCGGTCAGTTGCCTGAAAGTTGGAAGGGTACCGTCCAATTAATCAGTGGTGCGTTTGGGAAAGAAAAATTGAAGTTTTCAGAAGTTGTGGATATGATCATTACTGAAGAGATTCGTAGGCGTGAAGATGGGTTTTTTAATTCAAATTCAGCCTTGAATATGGAGAGTAGAGGAAGAAGCAATACTAGAGGTAGGCAATGTGTAGATCCAAGTCGAGGCGTGGTAGGTCTAAATCAAGGAGCCGTTAGAACAATTCACATAGTGGTAAGAAAGACATCGAGTGTTGGAATTGTCACAAGATGGGGCATTATCGGTCAGAGTGTAAAGCTCCAAAGAAAGAAAGTGATGGTCAGACTAGTGCAAACTATGTTTCGGAAGGCTCGGATGATGCTTTAATTTGCTCTTTAGAAAGTAATACTGAATCATGGATATTAGACTCAGGAGCGTCATTTCATGCTACCTCTAGAAAGGAATTCTTTAAAGAATATGTTGCAAGCAACCTGGGTAAGGTTTATCTTAGTAATGATAAGGCATGCGACATCGTAGGTGAAGGAAAGGTGGAGATTAACCTAAATGGATCTATTTGAAAATTGGATAATGTAAGGCATGTACCTAGTTTGAAGAAAAATCTGATTTCAATTGGGCAGTTGGCAACACAAGGTTATGTGACAACCTTTTTAGAAGATACCTGGAAGATTTCGAAAGGATCTATGATTATTGCCAGAGGAAAGAAGATTGGAACTCTCTATACAACCACAGTTGGACGTGGTTTATTTGCTACAGCTGAAAGTAGAGGTGATCCAAACCTATGGCATCAGAGGCTTAGGCATATGAGTGCTAAGGGATTACGAGTCATGCATTCTAATGGCAAGTTGTCAGATTTGAAATCGATTGACCTAGACATATGTGAACGTTGTGTTTTTGGAAAGCAGAAAATGGTGAGCTTTAAGAAAGCTGGGAGAACTCCAAAGACAATGAAATTGGAGTTAGTGCACACAGATGTTTGGGGACCTGCACTAGTTTTCTCAGTTGGCGGAAAATATTATTTTGTCACTTTCATAGATGATCACTCAAGGAAGGTTTGGGTTTATTTTCTGAGGCAGAAATCTGAGGTGTTTGAAACTTTCAAGAAATGAAAGGCTATGGTTGAAAATGAAACCGGTTTGAAAATCAAGAAGTTGCGATCCGATAATGGTGGTGAGTATGAAGATTCTGAGTTCAAAAAGTTCTGCTTCGAGAGTGGGATTCGTCTCGAGAGGACCGTGCCTAGTACTCCACAGTAGAATGGTGTTGCAGAACGAATGAACCGAACATTGATTGAAAGAGCTAGAAGCATGAGACTACATACTAGTTTGCCGAAGTAGTTCTGGGCAGAAGCAGTCAATACAGCAGCTTATTTGATCAATTGTGGTCCATCAACACCCTTAGATTTCAAACTACCCCAAGAAGTTTGGAGTGGTCAGGAGGTAAAACTTTCTCATTTAAAGTTTTTGGTTGTGTAGCATATGTCCATGTTAGTGATAATGCTAGAAACAAACTTGACCCAAAATCTATTAAATGTACTTTTATTGGCTATGGGGATGATGAATTTGGGTATAAGTTTTGGGATGAAAATAGTAAGAAGATGATTAGGAGTATGGATGTTATCTTCAATGAGAAAGTTATGTATAAAAATAGGAAATCTATAAAGTCTTCTAGTAAGGGGTTGTCTGAACCTAACTATTTTAATCATGATGATGTGCCTGTTTAGAAGAATCCTAAGTTAGGTAAGGAGTTAGAAGCCAAGGAGACCATAGAGAAAGAACCAGTCACTACTTCAACTTCGACGCCTGAAGGTGTAGACTCAAAACCAGTAGAAAAGGGTATTGCAGATTTATACCCTGATGAGTTAGAGGATCCAACGAATGCACTGAGAAGGTCCAAGCGACGTCGAATACCAAACAAGAAGTATGATTTGAACTATCTGTTACTGACTGATGCTGGGGAGCCTGAATGCTATGCTGAGGCATGTCAGGTAGATGATTCTAGCAAGTGGGAGCTAGCGATGAAGGATGAGATGAAGTCTTTGAATTCGAACCATACATGGGAGTTGACAAAGTTACCAGAGGGTAAGAAGGCACTCCAAAATAAATGGGTCTTCAGAATTAAGCAAGAACATGATGGCTCTAAAAGGTATAAAGCTAGATTGGTGGTCAAGGGTTTTCAACAAAAAGAAGGTATTGACTACACAGAGATATTTTCCCCAGTTGTGAAGTTGAGCACAATTCGGTCAGTTTTGAGCATTGTGGCGGCAGAAGATTTATATCTAGAACATGATGGCTCTAAAAGGTATAAAGCTAGATTGGTGGTCAAGGGTTTTCAACAAAAAGAAGGTATTGACTACACAAAGATATTTTCCCCAGTTGTGAAGTTGAGCACAATTCGGTCAGTTTTGAGCATTGTGGCGACAGAAGATTTATATCTAGAACAATTAGACGTAAAGACCGCTTTTCTACATGGTGATCTCGAGGAGGAGATATACATGATGCAACCAAAAGGTTTTATGGAAAAAGGAAAAGAAAATCTGGTGTGTAAGTTGACTAAGAGCTTGTATGGTCTCAAGCTAGCTCCACGTCAATGGTACAAGAAATTTGATGGTTTTATGCAAAAGAATGGATACATGAGATGTAATGCTGACCATTGTTGTTACTTCAAGAAGGTTGGTGCCAGTTACATTATTTTATTACTTTATGTTGATGACATGTTAGTAGCTGGTGCAGATTTGGAAGAAATAAACAAATTGAAGAAACAACTGTCTAGTGAATTTGAGATGAAGGATTTGGGGGCAGCAAAGCAGATTCTTGAAATGAGAATTAACAGAGATAAGAAGAGAGGTACATTGCAATTGTCTCAAGCAGAGTACATTCGTAAGGTTCTTCAACGCTTTAGCATGAGTGATGCTAAACCAGTCAAAGTTCCCCTAGCCAATCACTTTAGACTTTCCAAGGATCAGTATCCACTGACAGATGAAGAAAGGGCATACATGGATAAAGTTCCATATGCATCTGCAATTGGAAGTTTGATGTATGCTATGGTTTGTATGAGGCCAGATATTGCTCATGCAGTGGGAGCAGTTAGTAGATTTATGTCTAATCCAGGCAAGCAACATTGGGAGGCAGTTAAATGGATTTTGAGGTATCTACGAGGTACAACAGAAAAATGTTTATACTTTAAAAAGAGTGATTTGAAGCTACAAGAATATGTTGATGCTGACTTTGCTGGAGAGGTAGATCATAGGAAGAGCACTATAGGGTACGTTTTTACTTTGGGTGCGACAGCCATTAGTTGGGTTTCCCAACTACAGAGGATTGTGACTTTGTCTACGACTGAGGCAGAGTATGTAGCTGTTACAGAAGCAAGCAAAGAACTGATTTGGTTACAAGGTCTGTTAGCAGAATTAGGGTTCAAACAAGTGTTGAATGTGTTGCACAGTGATAGTCAGAGTGCGATACACTTAGCCAAGAATTCGGCATTTCATTCGAGGACCAAGCATATAGGTCTACGATATCATTTCATTCGTACTTTGTTGGATGAAGGAGTGTTGACACTTGTGAAGATTCTCGGAAGTAAAAATCCAGCTAACATGTTGACCAAGCCAGTGACTATCGAGAAACTGGAGCTGTGTTCAGCTTCAGTTGGTCTTCATGGTTGAAGCAAAGGAAGTTGAGTGCACCGTTTTCACTATTCAGAAGAATTGATGATTGCATGTGTTTCAGTCTTCAAGTGGGAGATTGTTAGAATTGTGAAGCTTGAAAGAATTTGAATTCCAGAAGAATTTGGATTCAAAAACAGATCAAACTTTATCTATCCCGAAAATATATCAAACAAAGTCTGTTTTAAGCGAATAAGGTATCGTTGGAAAGCTTGTTTCGATACGAATCAAACACTATAAATATCGCAGCCAAAAAAGGTCTCACGCGCCCTCACGCGCCCCAAAAACGTTCGGTGGTCAGTTTTACACGGATTCTTCTTTCTTTAAGGTTTTTGAGTCCGAATCAGTTGTGGGTTGTTCCTATCCTATAAATACACATGTTGAACGTCTTATAGGTGTGATTATATGATGTATTAAGGGTCTCTAAGGGTTTAGACTTAGATTGACAAGTTTAGGAAGGTGTGAGAGATTTGTGAGGGAGAAATTCGTGATTGAGAGTGAGAGAGACAAAAGTGTAAGTTTGTAATCATCAATTTGATAGTGGAAGAAGTGCTGGTACACTCCGTGGACGTTGGGAATTTCCTGAACCACGTAAAATTCTTGTATCTCTTTTATTTATTTGTTTGGTGTGTGCTTGATTGTGTTTTACGACTTTCTTTTCTTCTTTCTTTCTGGGTTTATTTCCCAACAGGATCGACATCTGTAGATTGTGCATCCATAGGATCAAGAAGCAAGGCGATAGTGTAAATAAGGCTTTGTTTATGAAGTGAGCTCACTATGAAGATTATTATTATAAACCAAATTTATATATATTTATACTTATATAATGGTCTAATTGCATATAATAGACCCATAATGGTTGACAACCAAAGATAAATATATAATAAGCCAACCGATTATGCAAGATAACAAGCAGAGATGGATTAATCATGTAGAAAGATCCATTTGACGTTTCCTATAATTTTATCTATGACCAAGATATAATATTATAATACCAAGCCATAGCTCCACTTGCATTCATGACATAATATTATTGTAGCATAATATAATATTATGGCATGCAATCATAATATAATATTATAATAGTATAATAGCAAAATAATATAATAATCATGCAATGACATATTAAATGGAATATCTAAATAATAGTAAGCATAACCATGTAATAAGCATGATCATGTAGCAATAGGTATAAACATATATAATAATAGGTTTATTATCAATTTACCCCATGAAATTGAAAATAATATCAAATCACCACTGGTTTTGAAAATATTAGCTAGAATGGTCCGACTGTCAATTGGAATAGTAAAACGATCAAGAAAGTGACGATTCTGTTAATTCTGTGAGTAAAATGGTCATTGGGACAAAACAATGAAAACAAATTAAAAGAAGGAAAAAAAAAAACTCTGTCTTTCTCTCTCCAGGTCACTCACCCTCTCTTTTTCCCTTTGTCACTCGTTGTCTCTCTTTCTCTCTCTCTGTCACTCCATCTTAACCAGTTCCATTTCTCTATCGTTGGTAAGCAGTCAGTGATGGAACAGTGCAACATAGAAGCGAAAGAATAAGAGATCGATCGGAGGAGGAAGCCGATAAAGGACTAGTGCGAACCAGTCGATGATGGAAGTAGTCACTCCATCTCAGCAGGACCAGTGCGACAAGGAAACGGAAGAAGAGGAGATCGATCGGAGGAGGAAGCCAGTAAGGGACTAGTGCGGACCAGTCGGCGATGGAAGTAGTCACTCCATCTCAACCGATTTTCTTTCTCTGTCACTGGTGAGCAGTCAGTGATGGACCAGTGCAGACCAGTGTGACATGGAAGCGGAAGAAGAGGAGATCGATCGGAGGAGGAAGTCGGTGAAGGACTAGTGTGGACCAGTCGGTGATGGAAGTAGAAGAAGGTCTATTGTTAAAGATTTGGCCAATTTTTTTTTCAATGTTTTGTTTTTTTTTTTTTTTTTCTATTTGTTGAAGAAGAGTTTGCTCTGATTTTTGGGTTTCTGGGTGATTGATTTCTCGGTTATTAGGTTTCTGGGTTGTTGAGTTTCTAGGTTGGGTTGATTTCCGGAAGATTTCTATGTGTGTTTGATTCTTTGTGTAGAAGATTTCTATCTTTGATTCTGGCGATAGAAAGGGTTTGTGTTTGGTTCTATGTGCGAAAAATTGATGGTGACTCAACCGAGTTTAATAAGTCAGTCTAGTGGAGGAACGGTGTGATATTGCTTTGACAATGAACTCAGCGTGATGTTGGTTTAATTTACGAAATGTAATTTTTTTATGAAGATTTGTTATTCATAAAAAATCTGGGTTGAACTGTGTTACATAAATCTAGATATATTTTTTTGTAAATTTTTGCTTCAAAAACCAGTGGTTGTTAGCAATGTTAATGGTTTTGATTTTGATCTTGGTTGTGTGGTTTGATTGATGAATATTGGTGTTGTTCTGTTTTTATTTATTTAAAGTTTTTAAGTTAATGACCCAGATCTAGATTCTTTCACTTTTTTACTAATTCATTTTTTCAACTGATCGAAATTTTTTTATTTAATTTTTTCATATTTTTTAAATTAAAAAAAAAATATTGATGGTGGAGATTCCACTCATTTTTATAATTGTTTTTAATTATTATTTATTAATTAATTTTTAATCAAATATTTAATTAGTTTTTCCCCATTTCAATTATTTTTAAATTTAAATTTTAAATTTGTTAATCTTTTTGAAATGAAAGGTCAGGGTATTTTGGTCTTTTGATTTTTTTTGTCACAAAACCACTAAAATTTAAATGAAAAATGCTTTTGGGAGACAGTAGGGGGTTTTTTGACCAATATTTTTAAAAGTTAAGATAAACTGAGGTTATTTTTGTTTTCAGGGGTTTTTTTAGATTTTTCCCATAGTAATATAATGAGTGGTAATGATCATATAAAGTAATAAGTCAGTGTGGAATGTTAACTGAGCAGGTAAAATAACCCATAAGAAGGTGACAAGAGTAGCAACAACGCTAAGAGAGATGGTGGCTGTCAAATGTGTCCGAGAGAAGAATTATAGCATTAAAAGAGAACCGTGATGATGAAGTGTGAAAGTTTTTACCCCTTCATGTGCTATCGAGGTCTTCTTCTTTTTGTGACAAGGACCTCCAATTGATTGTAAACTAGGGCACTTCCCAATTGGTGAACTGGAGAGAATCAAGGGACCCTTTACTGTCAAGCCTCTCTCAATGAGAGATTTTCTCCCTTTAATTACTTTCCTTATGCATATATATTTCCAATATAGAGGTTCATTCGATATAGGAAATTTGTTTACTGAGCGTGCACCGATTAAGTTATATCTTATAGGCTTTTGGATACAGTCCAAAGATACTTAGGCCCAATAATTTAGACCGTGCAAATTATGACCACTACAAAGTTGATCTAAAATATATAAGGATATGATAAATATAAAATTAAAGGGGAAGAAAACATCATAAACTTATAGTTGAAATTAATTATGAGAATCGCTAATTTGGGTTGAAAATTTTTTATAGGACACTTAGTTGACGTGTTATACTAATATTGGCATGTTATTTTAATAACAACTTGACATATATCATATTTTTTCATAAAAAATATTAATGTTTATGAGACCTAGTAACAACACTACACGTGGCATTACTTTTTAAATGAAAATTTTCTCATAAATGATAAAAGACACCAAGATTAATTTTTTATGAAAAAAAAAAATCACATGTTATGTTATTATTTGAATGACATATCAATATCAGTACGATACGCTAACTAAGAGCCCCATTGAAGATTTTCTTGTGGATGTAAATACAAAATTCAGGAAGTGAAATACAATAATAAAGAAAGATCAGTTTTTTACTTTTTCACTTCTATCAAAATAAATTAAAAAACATTACGTCTTCTATTCAATTTATGTCATATGACATGAATGAATAACAAATATAACCTATTAATTACAGTTGAAGTATGAATTATTAATTTAAAATATTTAATTGGTTTTTTCGTGCATATTAAGTGATCAAGTTAATTTTTATATGTCTAATGTGTTATAGGAATTTTATTATGGTTGACGTATGTTAGACTCGAATGACATTTTGTAATATTTAAAATTTAAATTGAGGTTTGAGCAAAAGAAAATTTGAAACTTATATCTAGGTATCAATCTACCATAAGGTGAAAGTACGTTGGATTAAAAACCAATTTAATCCAAGCTGATTTCTACCATTTCAGTCAAAAAGAAGAAAAAGAAAAAGAAAAATAAACCGTATAATATAAAAAATTAATTATTATTGTTATAAAGAAATAGAAAAGAAAAAAGAAGAAGAAAGTCTTGCTTATATCAGTCCATATCTTATTTTATTAAAAAAAATAAAATTTTAATTAATTTTAACAATGTTTCAGAAATCGCTAGGCATTACAGCCTGGTCACGTATCATTCTTATTTTCTTTCTCCACATTCCTCTCTCCGCTAATGTGAAGCACCTTATCATTTTCAATCTCCACTTCTACTTTCTCTTTCTCCAACGTAGATAGATCCGTCTTGAACACATAGGCTTTCAAGGTCTCCTTCTAGTTCATGCAAGTTTGACGAGAGCAAATGTTTCTTGAGGAAAACAAAAGTCCTTAAACAAATCTTAGACATCCAAAAAGAAAGGATCGAATAGGCTATTATTGTGTCCATTTCCAAAAAAGCCTGGAATCATCACCATGTTTTTTTCTCTTAAATTAAGAATGCTAATGTTTAATCTTTAATGAAAGAGTTTATGCAAGATTAAATCCAAATTAAAACTTTTTATACAATAATAAAAGTTCTTCATTTTAATTTCAGCAAAAAAAGATATATCTTTGTATACAACAAATAAATTATTGTTGTTATAATAAAACAACAAAAATTAATTTAAAACATTACCCCATCACAATTAATTTCATTTGGATTTTGTTTTATTCTCCATACTTTACAATCAAACTATATTCTTTAAAAGAAAAAAAAAATCGATGTTTAAGATTAGTATTTAGAAAAAAAATTAGGATTTCAGAGTTAAAAGGATTTTATAGTATACATGATATTTTAATTAATAATTTATGGGTATTCTTACAAAGAAATTTACTCCTTCAATAATTTTACACAAGGAAAATATTACATATTTAAGAAAATACTAATTTAGTGTATACATATAATTTTTGAGGGGTGCAAATATCACCACTCAAACTATAAACTGACCTCCATGTATGTGGTTACTAGTCCTTGAAGTAGTGTCACGAGTGCCTGGCTTCAAATCCAATAGGCTTTTTGGGACCAGGCCATTTAACTTCATCCATTTTTTGTTTGGGCTCCTTATTTATGTCGGTTCCAAGTAATAAGGCCCATTTCCAAAGAATATATAACGCTATCTATTATGATCATTTCCATATTTTCCCATGTTGATCCTTCTGTTTCCTATACAAATCTAATGATGCATACGATCAATTAATGAAATTTTTTCATTTTACTTTTACTTTTTCTTCTCTTGTTTTTTTTTTTTCATATCCATTATATTGTCATTCAGTATTTTAGGCCAATAAGAGATATCAATATTGGAGAAGATTTCAATTATATTTTACATCTTAGCTCATACTATTGTGTTATTAAAATTTCAAAGCTTCGTATTAGGATGAGAAAAAGGTCTACAGACATAATTCAATGGTCTTGTTTAACTTAATAGTCTTCTTTAACCAAGAGATGTACAATTTTGATATTTCACCTTCAGCTCATTCATCATCTTGACCTACGGAATCTTGGATTTTAATCATTACATTTGAAGACATAATTAAGTATGGGGTTGACAATTTTGATACAATTACTCATTAACACAACACAAATGAAAAAAAAATTATAATAAAAATTTTATCAAATTTAAATTATGAAATTTTGACATGATTAACAAATCAAATAAACTATATTCGATTTTCTTGACCACTAAAATCAGCCAACACCCAATTTAACACAATTTAGGGAAAATTAATGAAATAAGAAAAGCGATTATGACAGCAATAAAACAAAGAGATAAGAGAGTTTTTTAACGTGATTTAGTTTATTAAGTTGAAGCTTCCATTCACAGTTATGTTATTATAAAGAGGGAGACGATAAGGTTTTAGAGTTTCCGTATAGGACGACTGTTATTGAGATCCCCTTTTCATGTGTAAAGAACCCTATTTATAATGCTAGAGTTCCTTATTTGTGTATAATTAGGTCACTAAAATATCGGGAGGATTAAAATTTCCTTCCTTATTTTACATTAATCTGCATTAAATACTTGGATTTCATATCAAACTACAATTATAGTGATTTCCTAGTTTGTGTAGTTTCATGTTTAATGGAGATCTCTTTCCGCTTCTAAGAACTTTGCTTAAATGATGAAATGTGTCAATTTCTGTCGTTCGAGCTGTAATGAATGTGGACTGCTTGAGCGTACGGGCTGTCTAATTCGAGCCACCTTGCTGCTCGTTATTCCGTTGCTTGGGTATTTAGAGCTTCAACTGTAAAATATCATGCTGACAAGGTGTGTAACAAATTTTGTGGGTTTTCTTACTATGTCAATCTGTTGGGCTTCTGGCCTTCTTAGACTTTATTGGGCTCTAGCTCCAGACGCTATTTTCAGCCACAACAGATTTGGTTGCATATATAAATCAGTAGCGGAGCTTCTTAGTTCAAATTTTATCTTTCTCAAGTTAAAGGAGACACAAAATGGTTAACGTGAATTTGGCTTTAATTTAACCATTTACATAGAGTGAAAAACACGTACAAAAGCAAAGTAAGAAGTTACTGTAGCAAGAAAAAGACCATAATGTACTTATTATCATTATCATGTGTCGAAAGTCACTATAGCCCACCGACAGGCAGATATGATCCAAAAACTAAAATGATAGATTATAATTATACAGATAAAAGAAAAGGTATAGAAATGCAAATGCACATGCCACATGGAGTATCCATTTTGAGGGCAAGAAGCAGGTGCTTTAAATTTATACGTTATGTTCATTTCTCATTTATGGTTTCTGAAAACAAATTTATGTAAACTTAGTCAACTATAGAATTAATAATAACCATTCAGCAGGGAGCAGAGCACGCCCAGATGTGTTTATGGTGGTGGAGGCGGTGGTGCATTGACAGCAGTTGGTGGCCGGCTGGTGGCTCAATAGGGTGCATGTGATATATGGGACAACAAGCGATAGCTCACGTGCATGCACCCAATTTTTATATTACTTTTTCGTTAAATGGGCTCCCTCCATTAATTTCCGCGTTTCTTCCATGTGATCCCAAAACAAACCTATCTATGATTTGTAGTTTCACCAAACCTAGTTAATAATTACGGTCCTTAGAGGATGGACACCAGTATTATTGAATATTTGAATCTATATAATTTAACGTGAAATAACTTAATTAATATAATTATGTGTATATACGTAAAGAAGTACATTAATATATATTAATTAATTTATAGATTACTTTTCACATGATGACAAATGTTTGAGTCTTCAGTAAGGATTCTCACCAATTTTTTTTTAAAATTTTTTTTGATAATTTAATGACACATAACATTTAAAAAAGTTGATGACAAAAATTATTAGATTTTTTTGTTTCTCATGCATTACTCAAATCTAAACTCATCTTATAAAATACTTAACACTAACAAAAAATTAACAGATAATATTTACTCTCAAATACTATCATATGAATTTATTAGTATTTGTGAGAACTTCTCTGTTTTTATTTTGAAAGTAAATATCTTTCAATTATTATATTAATAAATATACCATTTTTCAATTTATAATATTTATCCTTGGTTCTATGTCAAAGTCAAACGTCAAATAGATTATATAAGTGAAAATTTGTTGAAATGGATGTACAATTAGGTTTCTAATACAAATGTAGCATCACCCCTTTAATCATTATAACATTGTCATATTTGAACTTTTGAATTTATTTTCCTTTCTTCCTTATGCTGATTGACTGATTGACCTTATAACAAGAATCATAATAGATGATAATAGCTAGTCGCAAACACATAACGACCATTATAGTGGATTTCGATCATCGGCTTAATTTACAAGTAAAACAATTAAATGTATCTTCTTTTGTTCTTTTTGTGGTTATTATGCATGCATAGACACATAAGTCCATTTCCATGAGGTCATGCATGCCATCATCGTATATGTTATAGAGCATCAAAATCTAATATATATATATATATATATATATATATATATAACTTTTGTTTTTGACAGTAAAAGAAAAAAAAATAAGTTCAGGATCACTCCTTAATTGATGATCCGTCTCTTTACGGTGGAATGTACAGAACTGCATTTCAAGTTTTTATAGCATTAAATTATTCTGATTTTTATGTTGTGGTTGTCTGTTCATTGTCTATTAGTCTTTCAATTAGATTTTTTTTTTAAGTTGAATATTCATTTAAAAAGGGAAAAATCTAAAGAATCTTTTTAAATGAAATGAAATGCATCATTAGAGCATCTCCAATGCAAGTATGGATTGTGAAAAAATAGAGTGCCACATAGGATAAATTGATAAAGTGTTAAAATTAAGCTCTCCAATACAAACTTCTATAACCACTATCAAGCTGACGTGGCAAAAAAAAAAATAGAGGATGTCAACCTCAATGTCTATTTCTAGATAGCCACATTGATAGCCATGTCAGCAATAAATAATTGAAACTTCCATAAAATAATATTTTATAATAATTTACTTTAATGATATATTATTCTTTGACTATTCATCATTGAAATGAATAAAATAGCATTGGAGAGTATTTTTAGACTTGAATGTCTATCAATTCATATTTATGTCATATAGGATGTACATTTCCTTAACATTAATGATATGTCTATTTTTTTTAAAAGACAATCCACATTTGCATTGGAGATGCTATTAGTTCGCCCCAAATTTTGAAAATATTAGTAAAAAAAAACCCTCTGCCATAAGTCCAAAAATGGTTTCCATCCAATTTTTCAGTAGTTTTGTGACAAAACCATTAAAAGACCAAAATACCATTGCTAGACTATTTACCAAGAGTAGAAACCCTCTTTTGCTTTTAAAATATTGTGAAAAGACAAACATAAGCTTCATATTTATCTTTATAAAAGTTTAAAAAAGAAAAATAAAGATGGAGATCCCAAATGTGATCTTCATCGTCCATCAAGATAAATGAACGGATCTCCACTTTTTTATCAAAAAAATTAATTATTTGATGACATCAACCACACTTCTCTTTCTTTAACTCTCACCCAGCAACCAAAACCAAGCCATCAACCAACCAAACAATCATCAAACACCCAATCCCTATAACAATAGCCACACTTCATCCATAAACATGAGAGTGAACAATTTGAATATAGATCATTATATGGGTCTGTTCTGGGTTTTGGTGACTTGGTGATTGGATAGAGAGGGTGGGATGGCTTTTTTGGTTTCAGGTTATGTTTGGTAGTGACTTGGTGGTGATGTTGTGGTGGGTTTGGTCGAAGGTAAAGGCATCTGAGGTTTGGTCGAAGATAGAGTACCAGGTTTAGTCAGTTGTGAGAAAAAGAGTGGGGATGAAAAATTATGAAAGATATGAAAAAGAGAGAGTGGGTATGTAAACTCCTATAGTCGATTTTACGTTTCCTAGCTTTAGAAACTAAGTTATCGAATAAAAAGGGCGAAACAGTCATTTAGGAAATAAGAAATGAACTAGATAACAAAATGGTAAATCTCATTTTATGAATCAAATAGTTAATTATATTAGTAACAATGATCAAAAGATTAAGTTAAATAAGGAATTACCATAATATCATTAATGGCAATATAGTAATAAAGTGATAGTCAACAAGTCAAAGGGATATGAGTGTCATTTTTACAAAAGTTAAATATATATATATATATATATATTGGACACTTAGCCAAAAAATTGAACAAAAAACAAGAAGTAGGCATGAACAAAAGAAAGAATTGAGAGGGAGAGACCAAGTTAGACAGCAATAAGGGGTGTGACCAAGCCATTTGTTTTTTTTTTTTTTTTGTCATTTAAAGCTTCCTTACTCCAACTCAAGTCACCCAAGACTAGACAAATAAGTCTAGAGAGAGAAACAAGCAAGAACAAGTAAGTTTTTAACAATTTGAATTTGAGTTTTTGGTTAGTTTTTGATGAGAAATTAAGTTGATATGTAAGCTAGATTTAGTGGGGTTTTGCTTGGCTATGTGTATTGATTTGTTAGGTGATTAAAAGTCAACAAAATATGGTAGAAAGATAAAATTAGGGTTGTATAAGGGACTGTCATAAACTTGATAAAAGTGAAAACAAGTTGATTTTTTTTATGTAATTCAAGTGTTTGACAAAAGATATGAGTGAGTGTTGATTTTTAAACTAGTAAAGTAGTGTGTAATGTTTGTGTATGGTGAGTTAGTTACTAAGAAAGGGATGTGTAATCCCTTGATTTTTGATAAAAATGAGCCCATATAAATGCATATTAGTGTCTAGAAAAGCTTGTAGAAGAGATAGAATTTCAAAGAGAGAAATATAGAGCTAAGTAGCAAATCCCGAGATGGATGAAGGGTCTATGGAGACCTGACTTATTCTAAATTATTTTAGGTTGTTTTAGACCTCAAAACATGCCTCGAGAACATAGCAAATCATAGGAATTGGAATGGAATCATTCCGATAAAAATTGACGAAGTGATGACCAAAATAGTGCGTGTAGAAAGTCGTAATGTAAAATAAAGATGCAAATGCATTCTTTGATACCTGAAATGAATATATTCAGTCATAATTAGGTAAAAGAACGTTAGATATGAAAGAAATAAAGTTGTCGCATATAGGATTCCATATGTGTACTCTAAAAGTGCCCAAAAAATGGAGTTTTTCTTATATTTGACATAGTAAACGATGGAATTTTTCGATGAAATTTTACGGGTGACTAGAATATGAGATAAGAGAAACATAGAAAAAATAATGAAAGAAAACAGAACCCCGAGCTGGGCTGTGCATTACATTCTGGTTTGGGGTGTCAAAAGAGGCTTAAATTTTTTATTTTTCATTCCGGGCCTTCAAAAATTATATGGACCATGTGGGGATGATCGTAGGGGTCTAAAAGTAAAACTATTGCAAAGAAATTTGAATTTGAGAGTCTTAGTTAAGTTAAAATCGAGTCGGAAAAATTATAGTGTAACGGGTTTTCAATAGGTTGATTTATATTGAAAACTCTATTGTTACATTTTAAGTTATGTACTTGAGTAAAATATAATGAGAAATTGATGTGTAAGTGACGAGCAGGCGAGCGAGGCACGAGAGGCTCGTTGAGATGACCGAGTTGATATTACGCGGATTGAGATAAGTGTACTTCACTTACATTATTTCGATTTCCATTTACATTGTAATGTATTTTGTCTAAAGTTATTACAAAATGATTTTTCAAATTATAAGTTTGGCATTAAGTAAAAGTTGTGTTTCAAATCAAGAAATGGGATTCGAAGACAAAAGTTATTTTCAAAAAGTTTAAAGTAAAGTTTGAGTTAAAAACCATGTATATATCGTAATATCAAAGTTTTGGAACTACGCGACGATATAGAAAATTCTGCTCGTAGTTGTCGAGATTTATAATTACTTGCAATAGGTTACAATGCAGAAAATTCCGTATCTAGTTGCAAGTGATAGTGAGAAATTATACTACAATATGCGATGTAGAAAATTTCACATGTAATTGCACAGAGTATAGTTCATTAGCACTACAATTACGATACAGAAAATTCTGCGTTGTAGTTGCTTAGAGTTGAGATTATTTCACCATACGTCGCGATGTAGTAAATTCCACACGTAGTGGTCGAGATATTATAGTAGCTTCACGTTGACGTCAGTCAAAAAATCGTCACGTGATGGTTAGAATACATTAGAGATACACATGGTTGTCTTATAAGAAATGGTTTTCAAATATCAATATTTTGATGTCTCTTTGAGTTATGCATTGATATGGACTCGTAATTGTTGTATTAACATGTGACGAACTAACGTTTTATTTTGTTGTGTAGTTTGTTTGTTCTATGCCGAAAGAGCGATATTCTATTTATAGGTAGGGAATGAGTAGATAAAACATGTGAATGCTAATTATATTTTGATATTGTCGTACTACTTTAACAAAAATGATCGTTTGTTGATATATGAATATTCAATATATTGTAAACTCATATTTTGATATATATGTGTGTGTGTGTGTGTGTGTGTGTGTGTGTGTGTGTGTAGTTGTACATTCACACTTATAACACACTTATCACATGATGCACTTGATATTTATATGTTGTGATGCATATGAATTGTATATGAAGAATATATGTGTAATGTAAATGTATGATTGTGAAATGTGATGAGAAATTATATGTTTGAGTATATAAAAAAAGTTGGATGGTGATGAAATTATAGTCGAAGTGCATTTTCTTTACAAGTAAAATTTTGGAATGTTCAATTTATAATTGTTATGCTGTCAAAATTTTTATTAAAAAAAATGAGAAAACGCGAAAATTTTACACTAACCCAACTATTTTAAAAGAAAATCAAATTTTTAAGTTTAGACGAGTAAATCGGCTAAGAAAGTTTAAGGGCTCGCTTCTAAGGTTTCTTCAATCTGATGAGTTGGGTTCAGGAAGTCAGTTGAAGTGCTCAACAGGATCCTCCAGACAAGAGCCTAAAGAAGGTCTGGTTCGGATAATGTCAGAGTAGGGATGATAGTGATGTTTTGATGGGTGGCAAGGGGTAGACGACTAGGTTTTTTTTTTTTTATTGTTTTTGAATTGACAAGAATACCCTCAAACCCTAATGGATTCAGCAACTATGGATAGAAATCAGCATCCCAATAACATATGGACTATTTTGACTAATAGTTTTAAAACCATGGATGGTTTCACATTATTTTGGATTTCAGGGATATTTTGATAATATTCCTTTACAAAAAATAGCTTGTCATATTTTTTGATCTAGATGTACACATTTGTTTTTATGTAGATCAATAAGAACTTAATATATATCAATTTTTTCTTCTATAATTTTGTTTCTTTCAAATCTAAAACAACTTAACAATAAATTATTTATTGTTTAATCATTGATTATATATATATATATAGACGAGCTTGAGTTTGTGCGTGACAATTCATGTTGGATGACTTGGATGTTATGCAACATGATTTTTGTTTCTCTAAAACTGACTTAAAAATTTGTCAAAACTTGTTAAAATTAATTATCACTATATTGCACCATGGCTAAATCGTGTAAAGTGATTAGGTCCATATCAAATGAAAATTTGAATGTCCATACTTAGTCAGAAAGAGTCGGGTAGATATATAACACTACAACAAAACAGTGTATTAATATCGGGATATCCATACCGGACACTAAAAGCTCGATATAAATATAAAAATAAAAAATATAAATTATAAATTCTCAATTAACCATACCGGGCACAACAGGCCTGCTATTGTTAACGCAATTATCCATACCGGGCGTCATATTGGCCCGGTATGGATAACTGTAAAAAATTAAACAAATAATTTTATTTGTTTCCATATCGGGCACCCGACCCGACCGGTATAGATAATCTACTTATCCATACCGGTCGGGTCGGGTACCCCGTATGAATAGTATAATTTTTAATTTTTTTAAATTTAGGGATTATCCATACCAGTCGCCCAACCAAACTAGTATGGATAGTCCACTAAAAAATACCAGGCAATTCGAGTGCCCAGTACTAAAAAAAAAAAGTAAATGTATTAATTTAAACATATCGGGCACCCGACCCGCTCGGTATGTTTTAATTAGGTTTATTCATACCGGACGGGTCAGGCAACCGGTATGGATAATATTAAAAGACTTAACCATACTGGACATCTGACCCATCCAGTATGGAAAATCTGGGCATATCGTTTTTTTTGCCTGATTCCTCCCCATTTCCCTCATTCACTTTCTCTCTTTTATCTTTCTCACATATTCTCTCTCTAAAAACCCTAGCCGATGCTGCTGTCATGTAGCCGCTGCTCCTATCACTGTCAGACGTCGTCGCTGCCTACTCCGTCACCGACCCACCGATAAGTTCCATTTTCTTCTTCTTCTCCTCCGATTCTCTTCTCTTATTGGCAATTTCTACTTCTTCTTCTTCGATCTCCTCTTATTCTTCAACGTTCCTTCTTCTCTTTCATCTTCTTCCTCTTTATTTTGTTCTTCTTGCCATCATGAAAGGGATGGCCAGACTGTCGTCCACCGTTGGAGCGACAGTCCGGCAGTGACCCATTTTGTTTAAATTATTTACTTTAATTTTTTTTTTTTTTTGTAGCTTATTTGTGCATTTGGTGCTCTTCTAGGAACATTATATTCGCCGAGCAGTCCTCTTACCATTCAATTTCTCCGTCGAAGAGATATGGACTTTATCGTAGTGGATTATTTTCAATATGTTGAATTTGAAATTGTTAGCCTAGATATTCTTGATTTAGAGTTTTTGATGATGATATGACCAATATATGATGTGATTGAAAATTTGGATAGCTGTTTCGAGTTTATTGAAATTGTGGAGTAATCATAGATTTCATATTGACTATTTAGTTGGTCGTAAAATAAAAGTAGTTGTGTGGTGTTATCAATGATTATCATAATGAAATTATATATCATTTGTTGAACGGCAAACTTGATGTTGCGGAAGTATTGTAATTAATCTTTTTTTTTTCAAATTTCATGTTTAGTAGATTTCAATTTGAGTTATGAAATAGTAGGCTTAATATTTTGAGCTAATTGAATAAAATTTATACGAATATGATTATGATTTTGTTTGTAACGAATTTGGATAAAAATTGATAAATATATGTTATTATTTATTTTTTTGTTTATTTTGTCAAGTTAGAAGAATGTCTATGAGATTTAATAATGTTTAATACGACGCTGTTACGTGTTTGGTTTTTTAGTGTTATATGTTTTCAAATAGATAAAGAGTGGTTAACATTCTCAAGGTTAATATCCTAAACTCATTAAATTGAGGTATAAGATTTAAATTTATAGTATTTTTAACAAATTCTTGCATATTTTTTTAAACTTTTAGAGTGTCGAAAGAATATAAGGAGGGAGCTAAAAACTTTGTTGAGACTGCAAACAAACAGTCAATTAATTCTGGTTTCATCATTTACCCTTGTATAAAATGCCTCAATGGGAGGTATCATGACACTAAGATAGTGTATAAGCACTTAGTCATTCATGGGATAGATTCTAGTATACAATTTGATTCATGCATGGGAAACCCTTGAAAACTTCTACACATGTTGAAAACACTTCCAATACATTTAGAATGTATAGTGATGCACATCTTGAAACTCATTGTTCTGTTGAACCTGATGTTGAAATAAAAGAGGAAGATATTACTGCTACTTTAGAAGATGTTAAAACTCATTTGTATGAAGAGTGCTCAAAGTACACAAAATTATCGGCTATTGTAGCTTTATATAAACATAAAGCTACTTATGGTCTATTCGATAAGGGGTTTGACGAACTTCTTAATATTGTTCGAGATATGTTGTCATCAGATAATGTTCTACTGGAATCATTGTACTCAACAAAAAAGTTGTTGAAAGTGTTTAATTTAGGGTATGAGAAAATTCATGCATACGTCAATGATTATTGTATGTTTAGAAAGAAATTGAAGCATCATAAAGAATGTCCAAAATGTGGTGCTTATAGATGGAAAGTAAACGAAGTTTCAAAAAAGATTCATAAGGGAGTATTGGCTAAAGTACTTCGATACTTTCCAATTATACCACAGTTTAGGAAAATGTTTACATCAATTGAAATGGCGAACGACTTGAAATGACATTTTACCCATAAAAGCCAAGATGGAAAGATACGTCATCCCATTGATTCTAAAGCCTAGAAGACTATAGATAGAAAATGGTCATCTTTTGCTTCAGAGCCACATAATTTGAGGATGGGCTTAGCTGCGAATGGATTTAATCCTTATAGCAATCTAAGCACAACCTACAGTTATTGGTCGGTGGTGTTAGTTACCTACAATTTACCTCAATGGAAGTGTATGTTGAAAAAAAATTTGATGCTAACACTATTAATTCTAAGAAAAAAAATAACCTAGGAATGATATTAATGTATACTCACAGCCACTAATTGAAGATTTGACTAAGTTATGGCCCTCGGGAGCACAAGTGTATGATTTATCTACTCAGTCCACCTTCAACTTAAAAGTTATCTTAATGTGGACCATAAATGATTTTCCTGCTTATGAAAACTTAGCAGGATGTTGTGTGAAAGATGAATATGTTTGTCCTATTTGTGGGTTTGACGTACATTCACAAATATTGAAATATAGTAATAAACATGTATATATGGGTCATCGACGATTTCTTCCAAAGAATCATACTTTTCGAAAGAAGAAATCGTGGTTTAATGGGAAAAAAAATGGATAATCCACCGCAGATTCTTGATGGTAAACAAGTTTGAATTGCATGTGCGGATGTTGAAAATGATTGGGGAAAGAAAATAAAAAGAAAAAAGACGAGAAAATGGCATCCAATCTGGAAAAAAAAAAAAAAGTTAATATTTTTTTATCTTCTATATTGGGAGGTAAGATTCTTAATGCATTAGATAAATTAACTTATTCTATTATATTTAACTATGCCTTAAATTTACTAACTTAAACATGTTTACAGGATTTGTGCTTGCGTCATAATTTAGATGTGATACACATTAAAAAAAACATTGGTGAGAGTATTGTTGGTACGTTATTAGACATCCATGGAAAAACGAAGGATGGTGTTAATTCACGTAGAGATCTGAAAGATATTGGGATCAGGCAAGAGCTTCATATGAAAAAGAATAGAGATAAACTGTATTTACCTGCAGCGTCACACATTTTATCCAAGGTAGAAAAACAACAATTTTGTAAGAGGTTGTTCAATTTAAAGATGTCTGACGGTTATGCAACAAACATATCTAATTGCATTTCGTTGAATGAATGCAAGATAGTTAGACTTAAGTCCCATGACTATCATGTATTGAAGCAATATTTGTTATCAGTGGCAATTCGAGGTCTCCTGCCTAAAAGGCCAAGAATTGTCATATTTCGGTTGTGTTCGTTTTTTAGTGCAATTTGTCAAAAAGTCTTAGATAAGGATATGTTGCATTCATTGGAAGATGAAGTTGCAGTTACGATGTGTATGCTTGAACGTTATTTCCCTCATTCTTTCTTTGATATCATGGTCCATCTTACAATTCATCTAATAAGAGAAGCTCGCTTATGTGGACCGGTTCAATATCGTTAGATGTACCCTTTTGAGAGATTAATCTTACACTATTCTTCACATATGAATTAAGATTAATGATATCTATACATATGAATTAAGATTAATGATATCTATACATTTTATTTACTTCGATATTTTAATGTTATAGATTTATGAAAGTGTTAAAAGGATATGTAAGAAATCGAGCACGACCAGAGGGTTGTATAGCAGAATGCTATTTAGTCGATGAATGCATGTAATTTTGTAGTAGGTATGTTTAACAAGCAGCAGATGTTGGTGAGAAGCACAATAGAAATGAAGATATTGTGTTTCAAAATGTAGTGGAAGGACATCCCACATCTGCACCGACATTAAAAACGATATCTTCAGACATGTTACAAATTGCACATATGTATATACTGTTGAATAGTGCATTAGTAGAACTGTACATTAAGTAAGTAGTGTTAAATTTAAGCTAAATGTAGTGTAAATATTAGTTACAATAACTAACATAATACTTATTTTATCATATCTTTATTTATATAAATGTTGTTATTAGCATGCACCTGGAAGAACTTCATCACTTAGATCTCAATCAGTTAAGTAGACCAACTTTGTTACAAATGACACATACTAGAGAATTTTCAACATGGTTCAGAAATAAGGTGAATTCACTAACTTGTACGTTTCTAATATGATGTATCTACCTTTGTTTTTGGTGTTTGAAAATCTAAATCGTAATCTCCCAAAGCAGGTCCTTGATGAAGCAAATATCATGGATATGGCCCCAACTTTAAAGCTTTTAGCACTTGGACCAAGTATGCAAGTCATATACTATTTAAGCTATGTTGTCAAAGGGAAACGATACTGCATTAAAAGTAGTGAGAAAACTAAAAAAGATAGTGAAGTTTCCCTTGAAGCAGAAATTGTTTCTAACGAAAGAGACGGAACTCAAGTTGTCAAGAAGATGGTTTACTATGGAGTTTTAAGGGAAATACTTTTGTTGGATTTCTAAGCATTTCGTGTTCCGTTGTTTAGATGTGATTGGATGGGTAATGCAAGTGATATTAGAGAAGAAGATGAATTTACACTAGTTAATTTTAGTCCACGTGGAAATAAATGGGATAGAGATCCTTTTATTGTAGCCTCATAAGCAACACAAGTGTTTTATTATAGGGAAAATGATAACTCGAATTGGTATGTTGCTCTAAGAGCACCCCCGAGAGATTTTCACGATTTAGAGAAATTTGATGAGCATGCTTATATGAAAAATACACCATTACATGTGACTGAAGTTAATGCCAATATGGATGATAGTGAGGATTACACTCGAATAAATTGTGAGGAATTAGTTGTAAACATATAATATTAATTAATATAATTTCATTTGCATATTTTTTTTGTTATATATGTGTATATATATTTTTTATGTTCATATTTGTTAGGAGACAGAATCTCTGATGTGATTATATATGTTGTAATATGTTTGTATATATGTTGTTTGTGTTCATGTTTGCGGGGAGATAGAGTCTCTTATATGATTGTGTATGTTGTGAAGTTATTTTGCTATTTACATTGCAGGTGAATTTCATTTTTGGTAAGCTTGAAAAACAGGGAAGACTTTTGTCAGAATTTTCATAAAATGGGTTTTTGTGTTCATGTTTACAAGGAGATAGAGTCTCTGATGTGATTGTGTATGTTGTGAAGTTATTTTTCTATTTACATTGCAGTGAATTTCATTTTTGGTAAGCTTAAAAAACAGGGGAGATTCTGTCAGAATTTTCATAAAATGGATTTTTGTATTCATGTTTGCGGAGAGACAAAGTCTCTGATGTGATTGTGTATCTTGTGAAGTTATTTTACTATTTACATTGCAAGTAAATTTCATTTTTGGTAAGCTTGAAAAACAGGAGAGACTCTATCAGAATTTTCATAAAATGGATTGAGTGTTCATGTTTGCGGAGACACAGAATCTCTGATGTGATTAAATATGTTGTGAAATTACTTTGTTATATACATTGCAGGTAAACTACAATTTTGGTAAGGTCGAAAATTAGGGGAGACTCTGTTAAAATTTTTATAAAATGGATTGACTTTAAATCAATATTTTTATATATTGATAATCATATTTCGTGTTGGCTTTTAATATATGTTATTTCTATTATATATTCAGATGTCGACTGAAGGAACATGGACTGGTCAATCTTCAAGTAGCTCTAATGGAGAGAAGAAGAGAAGATCAAGAGGTCTCAACCGCTTGGATTATGAGAAAATGACAAAGGTCAAAGCAACAGGGATACAGATAAATGAAGTTGGACAACCAATTAGAGAAAATTCAGTGATCTACAGTTCAGGTTGTGGAACAATTGCAACTCAGATGATACCTATATCCTATAGTAGTTGGGATAGGGTACCACAATATTTAAAAGATATAGTGTGGGAGAATATAAAGATATATACTGGTTTCATTTATTTATAATATCAATGTTACATATCCATTTTTACAATATATTTAATTAATTTTAATCAATTTATAATTACAGTTACGACTTGATGTTAAGGAGTCAATGAAAGTTCATACGTTAAAAACAATGAATATGTGTTAGAGACACTATAAAGACAGAATAACAAAACAAATTAGAGACGTTCCTCCTGGTTTTGATGCACACAGAAGATATGAAATGTTAAAACCAACTAACATTAGTGATCATGATTAGACTGAATTTGTTAATCAGCGATTGTCTCCAGAATTTGCGGTAATTTTACAATACTTATTCTCCAGAATTTGTTTAATAGATTTTCATAAATTATACAATATTCCAATATACTAATAAGCATTATAGGGAGTTATCATAGAAAAATCGTAACCCACATACTACAGGTCGTAAAGGAATGACACGACTACGAGAAGATTTGGTAAGAGTTTAAAAACTTGTGATGATTATCTTACATGTGTATAGTTTTTGTTCTTCAATCTTGTATGAATATTTTTGTATATATCAATATCAATATTAGAGAGCAAAAAAAGTGGATGCGAATGAAGATCCAGAAGTCGATAAAGTTGACATTTGGATAGCTAGTCACAAGCACAAAGTTAGAAGCACAATGAATGAAGATACTGCTAAAAAAATTATATGTTAAGTTATTATATAATAAATTATTGTGATTATTGTATTATATAATGAATATAATTTTTTTAATAGTAATATCATGTGACATCATTTATAGGCACAAATGGAGGCACTACATCAAGAAACTCAATATTCAATTCGAGATGATGTTGTCTCGCAAGTTATGGGTAAGGAGTATCGAGGTAGAGTTCAAGGAATGGGTCATGGTATAACACCATTTGTTGTACAAGCATCTGTAGTTGGTAAACAAAATTTTGCACAATATTAACAGCATGTTGATGGTGAGATGGCAACTATGAAGCAAACAATTGTTAATTTAATAAATTTACTCAGGACTCACTTGCCTAACATAGATCAAGCTCAAGTATTGGTATGTATACCTCCCACGCAGCCGGTAAATGACTCAAAACTTTTTTTATTTGTTTACTTATACTTTTTTGTACTTAGTATATATATATGCCAATTTTTTGCTATGTCTTTGTTTAATTATATATATATGTATATTGTGTTCGTGAAATGTTATTGAAAAATATACAGTTGTGGTTCAATCGATTGTCAAGAATTTGAGAAGTTTGATAAATTGCAGGAAAATTTAATTTTTAGTAAGTTTGGAAAATATGCGAAACTCTGTCAAAATTTGTTTAAAATTGATCGAGTTTATATGTATTGTTTTATATTTTGCGATTGTTGCCTTGATAAAGCAAATAGGAGTACTTATTTATAATTATTTTCCCCTCGATATCCATGTTTCCTAATAACAATGTTATTTATTGTTTCCGTAAACACAATATTCAAGTGGTTCAAATGCTATGGGATCTAGTAAATCTGTTCAATTTGCTGAGCCTTCTACTAAGGTAAAATATAGCGGAATGATATATATAATTTAATGTTTCAATTTAATGTCATATATATATATATATATATGTAAGTATAAAAAAAATTTATAGGCATAAATATTGAAGCTCTTGTGTATACAATCCATATCTCGGGCTTCTTCGGGCTAAGTTAGTGGATCGAATAACAACCAATACAAATTATTAGATTGGATGGGAAAAGGAATCGTGGCGACGGAAGCGAGAATTGACTCAACAGACCCCTATGCTAAAGTTCATCATCTCGAGCTTGGTCCAGATTTTTGGCGCGTTGCCATAAATAAAGTAATGGTTAGTGTTTTGCTGCCTCGACCTACCAACGAACTACTAACTTTGGAAGATGCATTAAATTCATTGATTGCGTGGCCAACGAAATATATTCTATCTTAGTATGTACTGATGATATATTGTAACAGTTTATAATGTGCGTTTAATTTTGTATTATGTAATTTAAACATTCTGAATATATTAACGAACATATATTTATAATTTATGAATGGTGCTAGTTTTATTGTATGAAAAAAAAATTATCAATTTCAATTTTTTTTTTTTTGTTAAAATTATCAATACCGGGGGTAGAAGCCCGGTATGAATGGTTATTATCCATATTGAGTCGCCCGGTATGGACGGTTATTATCCATATCGGGTTGCCCGATATGGATGCTTATTATCTATATCGAGTCACTCGGTATGGTTTCTGTATATTAATTTCGAGTAATACCTGGCACCGAAATTAAATATCCAATCCGGACCGACCCGGTATTGGTAACAACAAAACATATCGAGTCAGCCTGGCTTGGAAATTAATTATCCATACGGATTCCAAACCGGTATGGATAATTGGCATTCATACTAGTCAGCCCGGTATAGATACAGCGGGTCGGACCTCATGAATAGTTCAATCTATATCGGGTTAAGCCCGGTATGGATATGGATAATCCATATCGGGTATTCGTCTGATATGGATATTTAGGTATCCATATTGACAGCAAGCACGCCGGGTTTGCTGCCCGATATGGATACCCAATCATACCTGGCATTGGACTGATTTGTTGTAGTGTAATATGGATGTGCAGTTGAAAATAATTAATATCTTAATACATTGAAGGAAGGTGTTTGACTCCTGTATTTATGCACAACACTCGGTTACAAAACTTGCAAACATGCATGCATATAAATGTGGGGTTTTATGAAAGTTTATACGTGTAGTGTAAGATGATCACAAACTCCAAGATTGGAATGAGTTGCGTGATCGTAACGTAGAGTGATATAATGGACTTGTTTTTGAAAAGAATAACTACAAAACCAACCCTAGTAATTGTAATCTAGCTGATTTGCTAGGTTTGGGACCAAGAATCCTTGTGGTTGAAGGAGAGAAGGACCAACTCAATAAAATGTTTTTAATTAAGAAACCCAACGACAATGAAAAGCATTTTTGTTCATTTCGAACACTCCAATCTTCTCTTGTTCCACCTCAAAAAGTTGTAAATTGAAAAACAACTTTCAAGCTTCCATCATCAATTTCAATCCCTTTCTTAACTTTAATTAACTAGTTGATTGTTGGTACAAAAAAGACCCCATACCCCTATTTCGAATAGATGTAATTAATATAATTAAATTTTCTAATTAAAGTATCTGATACTTTACATGCAAGTCATATGCCCCCCACTCTTATCTTTATTTCAAACTTTCCGTTATTTATGTTCTTTTAGTGAAGGTAACCAAGATCTTGATATAATATCTTTGTAAACCAAAATTCAACTGATGACCAAATAATTATCAGTTATGCATGACAGAACTTATATAAATATGTATGTTAATTGTACTCAACTCTTAGGGGTTGTTTGTCTTTTTAACAATTATCATTTAATTGATCTAAATTAAATCTATTAAATTATTTTTGTCCATTTTTCTAAGTGGTCAAACCACTTAAAACTATCCAAAAATCGCTAAAAAAAAAGTAATAATTTCTTACTTCTATTTGAGTACTAAATCATTTAATTATTTTTTAAATATATTATTCTAAGTCTATCATCATCAAAATAATATATTTGTAATTTTATCCTAATTTTACATTGTAAAGATTCCTTTTAATGTTGTAACAAACATCTTTGAAAAATAAAAACTCTAAACATCTCATCCTCATATTTTCTTATAACTGGATTATTATATCTCTCTGATCAAATTCCAGTAAGAATTTTTATTTATTTTCAATATTAAACTTTTGTCGCAATAGTAATTCAATTTAAGATCATTTTGTTTATTTATTTTTTTTAAATATACGAATTTAATTTACTCTACTAACTACTATAATAATTAATTATATTTTAATTGTGAATAAAAATATTATTAATAATACATATATAAAAGTGTTTTATATTTATTAAATAATTTATTTGTAATTGTTTGTATCATAATAAATGAAATTACACAACAACTAATAGTAAAAGAATATAAATGTCAAATGACTAGTTTTCAAAAAAAAATTTAATTTTAAAAAATAAATAAAATTATTATAAATTCAAAAGTAAAAAAAAAAATATGTATATATATGTCATTCAGATTTTAAGTTTTAGTTACTAGTGTTCTGTAATAATTTAAATTAACTAAATCTTGATATTTTGAAATATGATAAGTTTTTTCATTTTATTAATTGGGTTTTTTTGTGATCGTTTTGGTTTTGAGTCCCCACAAGTATTTGTTATTATAATTGTGTTTGATATTTATCTATGTATGATTTGTCATATATATTGATTTACATACATGATGAACAGTGATAATTTGTCCTAGAACGCTTAATATTATTATTTATAACTTAAGATGTAAGTTTAATTTTTGCGATCCAACTAATGCTTAGCAATATATATTACTAGTAAGGGTATACGTATGCATGAGTTCATCAATGATGACAAGCATAAATGAACCACTATAAAGTCATCAAAGGTGGCACAAGAAGAGAGTCAACTTCAAGGCCCTACAACGCAAGGACCTCTCCATTCTCATACCCCATTAATTTTGCCGTGACATGCCTTGGCTGCTTTAGACGAAAGGAATTCTCATCAATATCAAACACAAATATATGATTATTTTTTAAGAATATTCATATATTGAGAAGAAAATGCAAGGTCTCTAAACAACGATAATGAAGAGCCAAGACCAAAACAAGAAGATTTTGTTCACTCCTTGGCGATATACGGTGCTTATTCAATTCTAAATATTATAAATTATATTTTCTTTTTTAAAATATTTGGATGACAATGACAAATGCACATGCAAATATACGTACAAGAATGCATTATGTACACATTTGGTTGATAATGATATATGATGACATAATTATAAAATGTGTACATCTTATTTAATATAGTTAGATTGGGAAAAATATGTATTATTAGAAGTGTCGGCAAGAAGGTGAGATTAATTATCTCAATCACCTCAAATTGACAAATTGTAAGTGAAAAAGGTTTCAAGAATACAAGACTTATAATATTGTAGAAAGGTTTTTGTCCCAATTTTATTTTCTTCGATCTCTTTGTTCAGGGTTATTCAAGAGGGACTTGTTGGTCTTTCCCCTCATTTTGTCATTTTTTTTTTATTTTTTAATATAATTATAAAATAATATAAAGTTAATAGATAAAGATCTATCGAAACATATCAATGTTAAATATTATAATCTGAAAATTTAATCATGTCACATTTGGTTATATTTATTCATATAATTATTGGATATAATTTTCTTTGCATAGTGAAATCCAAATCCTTATCACATTTACGAAAATGATAGATACTAATTACTTAAATTATAAGTATATATTATATGTGAAAATTACAAAAAATGACCATTATTGAAAAGAAAATTTTGTAGTTACTCATTTATTCTTAAAATAATAATAATAATCTTTCAAACAAATTAATTACAATCTATATTCAGATTGGTCCTATATTCCTTGTTCTCTCTTCTATTGCTCATGGTATGAGATCTTTAGTTTCCTTTATTGATTGTTTGAGTTTTGTTGGGGCCTTTCGAGTTTTTTTGTGATTTTTCAAGTGTTTTTATGTTTTAAATATTGAATATTGATATTTAAGATTAAATTTGGTGGATTTGGATGGATTTAGCTTCAAAATGAAGATTTTCGATGAGATGTAATGTCCAGACAATAACTGAGTAAAATAAGTTTTTAAGTGGACTTAAAAACCAATTTTTTTTTTAAATGAGGGTATTTTGGTAAATTTGGATATAAGATGAAAATAATTTATTTGAGAGGTTAAAAACAAATTTCTATAGAAAAGTGAGTAAAAACAAATTCTTCCTTTTGGTTTTGGGTAAAAAGTGAAAAACTCCCTAATTTTTTGTGTTAATGATTTAATTTTTTTTTTTTTCAATTACCTCAAATTATTGGAGTTGCTAGACATCCAGACATATAATAATGAGAACAAAAGAAAAAAACTATAAAATGATTAAAATAGACTTTGGAATATGATGATGAGTACAGAACAAATAAATTGACAAGAAGTAGTAAATTGAATTTAACTTGGTAAGACTATGGTGGGGTTTTGATCGATGAGGAATCATATGGGGAAATGCCACCAGACATATGCATGTCCCATTGTTGGCCAATTTCATCATTAATTATTGTTCATCACTCCCACTTGCTTGCTTTAATTAATTAATTAATTATCTATTGGTGCTGCAGGCTATTATCAATAATAACATTTGTTATGTCATTTCACATTGTTACTTCAATTTTGGACTATCCACATATATTTAGCATCACCAAATACATTAATTATTAAAATTTAACGGAAATTTAAATAGCAGATCTAAACTATATATTACAGCTAGACGAATCTATCTATAATTGGGAGCAAGGTTGTCGATGGACCTCCGATGTAGTGGCAAGTAATTGGATCCCCACCCTGTTTTCGGAGACTGTGAGTTCGACAGTCTTCCACACATTACACGGGTTAAATTCTTATGCATGTGGACGAGTGTGGGTTGCCCTTTTTAATTTTTGGGAGTTGATGTCCATTCTAATATTTGTTGTTGCTAATTCTGACTGTACGTTGTCCCGTAAAGAGAAAAAAAAAAAGGTTGTAAGGTTATCAGTTCAGTCACGTCACCAAAAGATCGGCGCCACAGACAACTTTCAATAAAATTCAACGCAAGGAATCTGTCTCGCAGTGTTTACTGACTTAATAGGTCCCACTGCATAAATATTAATTTACAAAGCTACGTTTAAAAACATAATCCATAAAGGAGATCAAATAATGGAATTTGATTATCATTTCTTCTTTGAAGTGAGAAAACAGAGGAAGTGAGAAAACATTAGATTAGATGTTTTTATTTCTTTTCGTGACTAGTATAGGATCTTATTAAAATTAATAATTATAAAAACGGAATGAATAAGACAAATATTGTATGTATTTTTGGGATGTCCCAAATAGGCCGGTAAAAGCCCAAAAGCCTAATAAAACCGTCTCAACAGATAAGGGTCCAAGTTACTGGTCCAAAGAAACGGGCATAACTTTGTGTTTGGTTGTCAGATTGCTTATTATAATATATTTTCGGAATAAGACTTTCGTGCTCCATAACGTGGCAACCAGAGTTACCCGGTTGATGTCATTGACATCCTAAAAGTTGTTGTTTTAGTGCATGTATTTTTTAGGTTTACGTTTGCAATCCTCTTATTCTTCAATTCTGTATCAAAAAGCACTGAACGAACAATCTATGGATAAACATACAAACGGGCTGATGAGGGAGCAGTCGCATGAACAACTCGCGTGACTGAACACAACATCCTGCTCACGTCAACAAGCAGGGTCGACAAAATTATTAACGAGTAGATAAACGAGCAGTTTATTATTACATGCTCCAATTCAGACACGACCAGCTCACAGATGTCTTCAACCCAGCCCGCTGATCAGGTCGCTCATTACTTAAACAAGTCTTCTCAAAATATGGCTCCAGCGATTAGATCTTCCCAGTGAGCTCCAACTTGCCCATCAAATCGCTCAGAGCTGTTCGCCCCACCTACTCACAAACAGCGTAGCGTGCACGTCAAATCCTTCCCAGAATGGTATCAGCGCAAATTATGGAACACCCAACTACCAAATTAATGGATCGTATCAAATCCCAGATATTAAAGGTGTTAGTTGTGGAAAGCAAATCAATATTAAATGTTTTCTCATTTAAGTTGTACTAAAATTGTAGCACCACCTTCTCTCTATAAATAGCAATTAAAACAATGTAATGAGAGATGGTTTTTTTGGGTTCTCTCTCTGTAACTATACAAAATACATAGTAACAATGACTGTCTCTTTACCATCGGAATCGGCGCCGTAGATGTAGGTCATTCTTAAGGCCGAACTACGTAAATCTCGTGTGTTTTTCTTTTTCTTCTCTGCCCCTCTTCTTGTTTGTTTGTATTTTTCACAGATCTGTAGTCTGGGCTTCACGTACCAGCAGTTGATAATTATTTCACGTCAACAACTAACTACTTTCGTTATTGAAGATAGATATCCTACATCTAATATTTATTAATTTATTTTGAACAAAGTGACATTTAAACTTATTTTTTGAGTAATAAATAAAATAAGTGATGAAACCTACTCAAACAAGAAGAAAATATTAGTTTGATCACTGATGAGACTCTCAACCTGAAAAAAAAAAACATTTGTTGTTTAAAAATCTTAAATGGTGTTTCTTGATCACAAAAATAAAATCTTAAATGTCAACCGGCATGTAGTATAATGGTAAACACTGCTAGTCCATAATGTCTTTTTGAGTGATCATAGTTCGGCTTCCCTTGTTACAAAAGTAGCTGATTTTTCATTTATTTTACCTATGTGCGGGTTATTCTATCCTGTATGAGAACTGTTTTCTGAATCGCATCTTCAATATTCTATTTTGATTGATTTTGGTTGTTTCTCGTCGTTTTGAGTAATAAAAAAAATCTTAACTGATATTAAAAATGTAGTTTTTATTATTGTCATAAATGTAGGTAAGTATACGGTGGCACACGACAAACAAGCATAACATGCAAATAAAGAGGAGAAAACAGCTGTAAGCCGCTGGAACACGGGGTTATCGAGAGAGAGGGAGAGAGAGGCGTTCACAGAGGTGAAGTGAAAACAACACACCGAATAAATGTATCAACCCAAAAAGCCAACTGATCTCTCTCTGTCTACCACCATGCTTTATTCAACAGAAAGTGCACAGTTACATACCAACCACAAACGTCAGCGGCGATTTTTGACTTATCCACAAATACAACATGAATACGAAACTGATTAGGAGATAAAGTTTGCGGATCTTCACACCATTAATCAGAAACATTTTGTTTGAGGAGTTGAAGTTTATTACTTGACTAAGAAAGTTTATTCTAGCTTTCTTTTTTTAGGTTGACATTGAGTCAAAGTTGTATTGAAATTATTTAGATAAAATATTACCATTATTGTTCAAATATTCACTCTACATGAGAGTGGGGTTGCCGTCTACCTCGATGGAGTATTTAGTATTTGAAAGGCATTAATTTTACAACAGAGAAAAAAATTTCCACACTTAACGTAGAAATATGCAATATAAGATTTGAACTCTTTTATGTAATTATTAAAAAACTAATAATAATAAAAGAGAATTCTTGTAGTGGTGAATTCTACATTATGTTGACTTTGACGGGATTTTGTCGATCAACTTTCTTGAAATCTGGTAATCTGTGTCCTACACAAATCAAATAAAAAGAACGCGGGTGACCTTGACACTTATGGGGTGTCGGTCAAAGACACTCCGACGCTCAAGTTAACAAACAGATTGTAATATAAAAGAATGCAGTAATTATAAAGTGTCGTCAAATTAGAGGGAGTGTGCCAGAGAAAGAGAATGACTTAAAACTATCAGAGCTTTGACCGTTTTGACCTGAAGACTAGACGAAGTAGGAACACTAAGATATTGAGTGTAAGTGGGCAAAATTGTGTATAATAGGACAGTCCAAGAAAACCATGAATAATACATTAGATAAGTTCCTAAAATATAGTGATCGGTAACAATGAACTCATTTAAATACCAAATTTTTTCTAACCAAAACATTTCCTAAATATGCACTTCCATGCCACTACACTTAACCTATCATAGAGAAATTCTAAATTTAGAGTAAAAAAATGAAAACACAAAAGAGAAAAGGAAGAAACCTTAAATGACTTACAAGAGATGAGCAAGAGAGGTGAGACGAACAAGAGTGGTGGGAGGAGCCTTTATTTATAGGTGGAAAAGATGTCATAGAACTTATTACAGAGTAAATGTCATAGTTAATGATATATTGGTTACATAGTTTAATGACATGGTTAATGATATGTCGGTTATAGAGTTTAATGTGATGATTTATGACATGTCGGTTACAGGGTTTAATATGATAATTTATGACATGCCGGTTACAATTTATTTAAACCTCATACATTAAGAGCAATCAATCCTTACTTAAAAAATAGACCTTATGTGAACTTGATCAACCAAGTTTCTGGACTATCCTCTTGTAACATACATTAAGTCATTAGCTTAGGCCAAACAAACTTTGAGCTTTCATTTTGAGCCTAAAATTTTGACCACTACAATTCTCATTTGCTTTTTTCTAAAATTGACATTGGATCAACTAGACGTCTATTAATATCTATAAAAATCATTTATTATTTACGTGATTTTAATATTTATTATAATAGTTGAAAGACATCTATTCTTATAAAAATAAGAAAACTTCATACATATATATATATATAACACATATAATGAGATTGTTTGTGCCTTGCTGCAATGACAGTGTACAGCTTGGGAACTCTCTTAGTCCTAGGTTTGACACCCAAGCAACAATTTATGGTTGTCTTTTTCATCTATGTGTGGGCCACCCTTATCCTCATATAGGGCATTCCTCTATCTATGTGTAAGTCGCTTCTTTTCGAATAAGAGCCGCTTCATCAATATCTGATCCCGCTTGATCTCGGTCGTTCCTTAGACTAAACGTAGTAATTAAAAATATATATATACATATTAATAGACATGACCATGGTTCGGTTCGAACCGTGCGGTTCGAACAGAACCGTCACTGTAGAACCGGAACCAGAACATAAGGTTCTGGTTCCGGTTCGGAACCGAATCGAAACCGCACTGTAGCGGTTTCGATTCCGGTTCTGACCCTAAAGGAACTGGAACCGTCGGTTCAAAGAACCGGTGGAACCGGAACCGCCTTGAACCGACGGTTCCGATTCTTAAATTATATTAATTAATAAATAGTTTAAAATTTTAAAACTTAAAATAGTTAAAAATTAAATAATTTAAAAAATTAAATTTAAACTATAAAAAAATAATTTAAATTTTTTTCAAATTGATCTAGACCATCCATTTTGAGATGGACGGTCTAGATCCATTTATAAGAAAAATAATATTTAAAAAAATAAAAAAATAAAAATAAAAAATTGATGGTGATTCAGTTCATTTGTTCATGAGTTCATCGCATTTCAGTTTCTAGTTCACATTTCAGGTTTCTAGTTCATGAAGGATATCTGGATTTCTGGTTCATCAACACTCAACAGAGACATTAATCCAGCTCAAACAGACCCAAAACATCAATACACCTACAATAATTTGCTCTTCAAATAATTAAATTTTTTATTTCGTTTGTGTATGGATTTATTTTTTTGATTTTAAAATATAGTTTAATATTAATTTTTAAATTTCAGATTGTCATTTTAAAAAAAGGTTCAAGAACCGAAACCGAAACCATTATAGAATCAGAACCGGAACTGTTACAGAACCGACGGTTCCAGAACCAAATCAGAACCGTTTTATTTTGGTTAAGGTTCCGGTTATAGCTTTTTTAGAACCGGAATCGTCGGTTAGAAACCGAAATCGGAACCGAACCGAACCGTGATCATGTCTACATATTAAGTTGTAATTTCAATTATTAAAATAGAGTAGCAGATCCACGACCACCTAATTTAAGTGGAAATTTATTACAGGGTTATGATTATGATGCCACCAATTAAATAATTACATTTTCTTATAACATCAAACTAATCCAGATCAGGTAAACATCGACACCAAATAACATAAAATGGAATCGTCAATCCGCCCTAGAACCAGAAATATGACCAGATGATAGAAAAAGGAATTGCCTGTCCACCCTAGAACTAGAAACACGATTGGCATCATATCACATATGCAGCCAAAACAGATTCACCAACATGTGGTCCCCCCCACATTTTGTGATCCTAGGGTGGAAAATGTGACAGTCACACATCACAATCACCATAAACCTGTAACTCTAGCTTCCCTTTCAGTTAAACTTAAACAATCTGCGTTTAGATTCTAAACGTGACTCTTGTCTTAAAATCCTTGAAAAAAGCCCGGCAAAAACCACTTCAACAACACTGTTCTCTCTCTCTCTCCCCTCATTTTTAACATTCTCATAAATGGAAATCATTGCATTTCTGTTTTTTTAACACCATATTGCTTCATTTTAATTTCCCAGATAAGGGACCAGTCCCTTTGCCTCTTTTTTCTACACAAAAAGTTTCAAACTTTAATAATAAAGTTTGAAACTTTATTGTAAAACTTGCAAGTTGTTGAGTTTCAGAGAGCAGAAATGGAGATGAGGGTGTTCTTGGTTGTGGGGGTGCTTTTGTTGGTGCTTGTAAATGGGAAATGGGTTGATGGGTTGCTGGAATTCAATGAAACAGAGTTGTCTTACATTGAATCTTATGTTCATGAAGGGAGCCCTTTTGGCAGCTCCAAGGCCTATATTTCAAACCCTGTCATGGTAGGTCTCACTCTCATTCAGACTGCTGATGCCAAAGGAGCAGGTACAATATATATATATATATATATGTATATACATACATTCCTCTTTTTATTAATTAACATTTGAATTCAATGTCATGTATATTTGTTTCAGTTTGTTCAGTACTAATTTTGCAGATTTGCAGTCTTTTTTTTAAACCTTTTTTAAAGCTATTGATGGTAACTTAGATTTCACTTTACCAATAAAAAAAGAGCCTTTCCTTTGAATACAATCATTGTGCATATCTTTGCTCTATTGTCTGTTTTCTTTTAATTTATCTAATTTAGTTCATCAAGATACAATAAGATTGTTGATTTAGTACTGTTGATATGCGTCACACAAATTGGCTAAATCTATCTACCTTGTTGTGTGTGTGTGTGTTTCAATTTTGCAGTGTGTTTGGATGGAACCTTGCCTGGATATCATCTGCATCGTGGATACGGGTCAGGATCCAATAGTTGGCTCATTCAATTGGAGGTTTGTTTTTGTTTTTCACTTTCTGATAGTTTTTAATTCATATGGTACATATGACCAGAAATTGATTCAGCATTTGCTAGCCGAAAAAAGCAAAACCAATGAGTATGAATCTGTAATCCTTCCATGTTTAGTTATTTGAGAATTTCATTTCTAGTTGAGTTCTAGAAGAATTATAGTGTTGCATTATGATATATATAAGAATAATTATGTTTTTAAACATCTTGTGTCATCAAGTTATTGTGTTGAGATCTCCCTCGTTCAATTGCTTGATGTTGTTGAGCATTTTGTGACAGGGAGGAGGATGGTGTAACAGTATTAGAACTTGTGTTTACCGTAAAACAACCAGGCGTGGGTCGTCCTCGCACATGGAAAAGCAGATACCATTTACAGGCATACTGAGCAACAAAGTGGAAGAAAATCCCGGTATCCTCTATATAACTTATATAAAATATTCAAGACTGATAAAAAATTCCTCAATAGTCTCTTTCTTCATTCAATAACTGTAGCTTTGCTTGACTGCTATACTATTTTACTCCACATGGCATTGCAGATTTTTTTAATTGGAACCGAGTAAAGCTTCGCTATTGTGATGGTGCATCTTTTACCGGAGACAGTGAAAATAAGGTGGATAGGAATGTCTAGCTATTTACCTTTTTCTTTTCGTCATCTATCAATGAAAATTTTGTCTGGATGCCAAAAAATTTGAGTCGGGATCTTACATGCCACCATTCTATCTCGAATGGTTGCCCCGGTAGCCAATCATCACAATAATAACGGTTTAGGTATCTGAGTACTCCTGTTTACTAAGGTTTAGATATTTTGGTCCTCAAATTTGTTCTTGACAAGTTGATTTCTTGCCCCTTTATGTCAGTGGTAATTTCTTTCTTGTGTCCAGACGATCTCTGATGTGACTCTTTATCTTGTCCTGAGTTTTTCGTGGTGTGTAATCGTCCTATGTCAAACGATTTATACATATAAGACTAGTGAAATAGCAAGAAGAGCTGAAACTAGTTATGTAATAACTGTGGTGGGGACAAATTGGAGGAGGAGAATAGGGTTGATTGTTATATTTTGTGTTTGTATTCAAGCATCTAAGTCAATCCACTATCTCTATGATTGCATATGTACATCCACATAATCTTAAGGTTGTGCTGGTTCAGTTCCATGTTTCTCTTTGTTTATATGTCAAACCAGATTTTGATATCAAACCATTTTAATTTTAGGCTGCTCAACTGCAATTTAGAGGAGAGCGTATATGGTTAGCTGCCATGGAATATTTGATGTCGAAGGGAATGCGCTATGCCAATCAGGTACAGTGTGTGCCTTGCTTTTGATATCTTTCATATTTCATTTTCACTTCAATTCTTCGTGAAAGGACAAACGACCCTATTTCAGGCTCTTCTTTCCGGGTGCTCTGCTGGGGGACTAGCATCTATTTTACACTGTGATAAGTTCAGGAACTTGTTTCCTGGAACTACCAAAGTGAAATGCTTGAGTGATGCTGGTCTATTCCTTGATGCGTGAGTATTCCATTCACTTAATCTTTCTATAACTCTAAGATATTAATTTTTCTTTATCTTCGTTGTTGCAAAGCTTAATCTATAATTGTCTATCGTGTTTGAAATATCAGGGTTGATGTATCTGGTGGGCACACTCTCAGGAGCTTATATCATGGTGTAGTAGGCTTACAGGTGCCTTGTTGATATTGAAATTTTGAACTTGACAATAGTTCTAATTTTTTATTCATTTTGGCTTATGTGCTTCTTGTTGGAGCTTGTTTTGGGTCCTTGGTTGGAATCTTAAGCTATTGAGTCTAGGAGATCTTAGATTTGTGTCTCCTCACATAATTGTACCTAAGGTTTTGTTTTGGTGTTTGAAGATTAAAATTTGACATACAGGGAGAACCACTGAGTTGGCATGACATCCTTTTTGGTCATATTTGAGTTCTAAAATGTTTCGTCTACTAAGCTTATGCATTCTTATTTGTGGAATTATCGTGATGATTGTAGGGGGTACGACAGAATCTGCCACGTATATGTACTAATCACCTTGACCCAACTTCGGTAATCCTTACATCTTGAACCTTCTTCCATGGAGATATCTGATTTTATTGGACAAGAGGAAACACTGAACGTTCATTTCAGCATAATGTCTCAGAACTGACTTATCTGTGTTTTGTTCTTCTCAGTGCTTCTTCCCTCAAAATGTAATTGGCCAGGTCAAAACCCCACTTTTTATTCTCAATGCGGCTTATGATTCATGGCAGGTAATGATATATATACTTAACGTGATGATCTTAGTTCACCTAAAATGCATGCAGATTTGGTTGTGATCTGCTTCTTGAGTGGCGCACTGAGATATTTGAATGACAAGCTAGATGGACTAACCCATTTCTTCGGCCTGTAATTAGATCCAATCCAGTTTAGCTCCACCATCAGCTGATCCACATGGCTATTGGCACGATTGCAGATTAAACCATGCAAAATGTTCCGCATCACAGATTAGATTCTTGCAAGGTGAATTATACATGACAAATTTTCTTTAGCTTAAGTTAATGTGGCTTCAAATGATGACAAGTACAACCAACTTACCAGGGATTCCGTGTTGATTGGAATAGGTTTTAGGAATCAAGTGCTAAATGCAGTACGAGGCTTTTCGATGTCTAAACAGAACGGATTATTCATAAATTCATGTTTTGCTCACTGCCAAACGGAGAGGCAAGATACATGGTTCGCAGATGATTCTCCAGTCGTTGGAAACAAGGTATGTTTGATCGAAATAATCATGCATCAACCCTATAATGCTACATATAACAGGATGGAAGTTATGTTTAATTTACCCTTTTCCATGATTGACAACGTGCAGGCAGTTGCAATAGCTGTTGGAGATTGGTATTTCGATCGTGCAGCTGTGAAGGCCATAGATTGCCCCTACCCTTGTGACAAGAGTTGCCACAATTTGGTTTTCCAAAGAGCCTAATTTTTATCAGTTGGTTTAATTAAACTTATTACATGGTAGCTTTTCATACAAGTGTAATCATTTATTGGAAAAGTACTTCACAATTCAACTAAAGTTGATAGATAAACAATAAGAGTTAAGATTGCCGAGAAATGAAAATGTAGGCAGCAATTCTTTTTGCTGAAATCATTTATCAACTAGTGTATTTTCTTCTTTTCCCTTATTAAATCATCCATTTGTAACTTCTACTAGCAAATACAGTTTTCAGTTCTTCTATTAATGTTAATGCTTTCTGGGTATGGTTGTGAATATGATTTGTCTTGCTGTATAGAAAATCTCACGTTCTTCTTTCAAAAATATAAAATAAATTCTCAAGTTCAAACCGTTGTATCTTTATTTCAATTAAGATGTAATCAGAGTGATTGAGAAATAAAGGGTTAGGAATTCCCAACTTCGATTCCAAAGTAATTATTTGTCTCCAAGATTCATGTTAATTTCAAGTGTTAAAAACTATACGGTGTCTTACGTTTGATATACAATATTAGAATAGAATGAATTAGATTGGAAAATTATTATCTCATATTTGGTAGAACATGAGATTGAATTAAAATTATACTACATTATGTTTGGTATAGGTTGAAATTGGATTTGAATAAAATTAATTTAAGTATTTTATAATATACTTAAAATTATTTTTTTAAAAAAATTCTTAAAAAAATTTGAAAAAAAAAAATGGAGATGGAATGCTCATTTTCAAACTCATCAAATCCCACCATTTTGGTTAGGAATGAACATTTCCATGAGAGGAGGATTTGAGAGAGTTTAGATTGTTTTTGAAATTTCGTCTATTGCTCTTCAAATATAGGACTTAAGAGTTTAAAATATTTTAAATCTGAAGTTCACCTCAAATTTTATATTTAAAACATAACGTAAAAGAAGTGCATAATTATGTTGATTGACACTAACTAAAATCCTGTAAACATTGAGATTTTTCAAGTTTTATGTTTGATTTATGTTATTCGTTTTAAATCATACTATGATATTTCTTTTGTAAAGATAAAACTCTAATATTCATGTATGTATCGAGAGTTAAAAACTTTATTTAACTTATCAACTAAAACTAAAGGATGTCAATCCACGTTGTTCGAAAACGTGGGAAATTTATGATTTTTTTTTTCTTTTACTTTAGTGCTTGATTTGTATTGTTTATTTTAAAATCCAACTAAGATATTAATTTTCAAGGTAAAGCTCCAATATTTAGACAAGTTTCGAATATAAGCTTCACTTGACCCCTAAACTAACACTAAAGACATTAATTTATATTAACTGAAATAAAAAATTAAATCCACTTTCCCATGTATAGATTACGAATCGATAAATACGTTATTTTGATTTTTTTTATTATACTTTTATAATTATAAAATTTGAAAGTGTAAGAATATATATATCCTTAAATATATATTTAATAATAAGTTTATATATATGTAAGTGTAAGAATAAAGTTATATAATAAAATTTTATATATACATATATATCCTTAAATAGGTTTATTATATATTTTCATTTTCTAATAACATCCTTATTATGTTGAAGACAATTAGAAGCTAACCAAAATAAAAAATTAATATTTTATTATAATATTATTTTTTTTAACGTTATCATTAGAAATATCATTTCTTATATAAATTTCTGAATCCGTTACTATTCTAACATTGAGAGTCAAATCCTTAAAAGAAGAAAGTGTATAGAGGTCTGCCACAAAAGACTCTTTCATATCTTTGCTTATTTTGTATTCCCTTCCCTTCCCTCCTCTCTCTCTCTCTCTCTCTCTCTCTATATATATATATATATGCGCTTATGTTTTTATCTAAGCTCAGAATTTGGGCCTTCAAGATTTTTGCTGGTCCAGTGTAATGTTAAGCCCATACACCTATTTTTGGGTCAAAGTAAAACCGTGTGATACAACATTTAAACATTTGGGCCCAACAGACTGATGTATGGGCCCGATTATCTCTTTCTATTTGACTAACAACAAATTTGCATATTGGGGGAGGAAGACATAAAATCAATGCACAATTTCGTTGATGAGGGTACCAGCTTTCTACCATCACATCACATCAATTTCCATCACAATATAATTCTCTTGAGTTGGCTTGCACTTGATCTCAATAAGTTTTGTGTTTAAGAAAGAGAATCATAAGTTTATATTTGAAATTTGATATAAGCTTTCTACCATCCCATCACTTCAACCTCCATCACAACATAATTCTCTTGAGTTGGCTTAGATTTATCTTATGACGTTTTGTAATTAAGAAAGAAAGAATTATAATTTTATATTTGAAATTTGAATATATCAAATTGGAATAAACAGTTCTTGTTTTTGTTTTAATTTGATTTCAATATTGGATTTAACTGTGAATGAACAAAAACAAACAACTAAAATTTTGTCCTAATTAAGTTAATTTGTATCAACTTGCAAATGTCGTGTTCTATTTAATAGTGTCACAATCTTATGATAATAATAGTATTATGTATACAACTGGTTGTTTGTGTTAGAAAACAATTTTGGCTGAAATCAAATTTTGCTAATTAAAGAATCAAATATAAATAGCCTATAATTGCTTGATAGATTTTAAAAATTGCCTTCAAATTATAGAATGGGTGATTGCAATAGCTTTTGATTTTATTTGGGATGCATTTAAAAAGTAAAATAAATTTCGGATGCATTTGGTTGTCTTTTAAGCATTAATCCCTTTTATAGATAGTTAAAATATGGTGATTATATATAAAAAGAAAATGCTTGTTCTTAATACAAAAAAAAAAAAAATATCATTATAAATATCCATTCAGAATAATCTCAAAACCACCTTACTTTGTACATTGTCTGTTTTAAGTCCCGCTTGTGGAGTTAAATTTTTCAATTTTTATTTAAAATACATCATAAATTTGAAAAATAAATCACTTATAACCCAATGACCCTCTCTCTAATCCTAAAAGATTAAATTTTGATATCTTAGTACTTTCTCTACGCTTTAGAGTCTTAGTCTTCATGTCAATTAATTATCCCCGTGACACACTTTGTACTAATTAAATCATTGTATTCATTTTTTATTCATTTATTATTATTATTATTTTTATAGATTAGAGAGTTGATTGATATATTTTTTTTTTATTAATTCACTGAAAATAATTCAATATTGACAAATGCACTAGGACATACCCTCCACGATCAGAACACTATCCGTAATGGTTGATTTTCTGCATGTTATGCAAGAATAAATTATCCCATCAAGAGCCAACTCTCTCACCATGTTTATCAAATTAATTTGACAAATTCTATTAATTTCTATAATCAATAATAATTATCATTGACGTAATCATTTCATCATCATTGCATTCATCTCCCCACCAATAAGTTAGTCACTGCTTAATATCCTTGACTCTTTGATGGATATATGCATTTATAAGTATAGTTGAAGAAAAGCAAAGATTCCATGACATTTCTAACTTTCTGGGGTTGAATTCTATAAATAGTTTGAAACAAACAAACAAACAAATAGATAGATAGATAAATAAATAAGAAAATAATGTTCTCACCAGAAAGCTGTTATCTAATCATCGCCTCTTCTCTGCAGTCTGCCATTTCTAATGCCAATGCTTTTTGTATTCTTTTTACACTCATGATTGTGTTGTAGGGCCTCAATGAAAAGGCCTAATAATTTAGTTCACATGTGTCTTGAGTTGTATATGTATAAAAAAGTTGTACATTTTTATATAATAATGTTGCAATTATGTGTATGTGTGCATTTGTATATGCATCTACATGTTGATATTATTCACAGATGCCTCACAAAAAGAGGGCTGTGCTTATGCGAATAAGGAAACTATAAAAAGATTCCTGTGATCTTGGTTTGGAGAAAATGAATGTTAGTCCATAATTCATGGCCTAATAAGACATGTACCATGCATTTGTATGGTCCTTTCTCCTAATTTGATCGTGTGATGATTCTGACTCGTAATGTATGACTACCAAGACACAAAGATCAAGAGAGATAAGGTTAGGTTAAAAATCAGATTCCCATTTATCATGTCGTTATGTATGTGCCAAAATAGATTAGTGTAAAACTATCACGATTTATCCTGAAGACGACTTCATCCACACATGTATAACCATTTATGTTTGTATGTCCTACGTATCCTTAAAATTTTGATGATTCTAAATATCTACAATGCTATTAATGAGAAATATATGAGGCTCAACTGCAGCGTCTTCTTCTTCTTCAAAACAAATTGGCTATCCATGTATCTTTATATCCATTGCTTTGCTTGCTGTTTCCTTCTTGTGCTTGCTTAAGGGAAGATTGTTTAATTCTTCATAATTAAAACCCACCTAACTCATCAATCCTTTTCTTCTTTCCTCTCCAATGTTGAAGTTTCAGAATAAAAAAGACACCCCATATAAGGGACCCCTCTGACTATTCCACACAGAAGAAGTAAGAAATAATAATAATAATAATAGAAAATAGCCCCACAACAAAGGACAAAGTGCTTTCATCTGATAAATATGCCATGGCTCATGTCGCCTCTGAAATTCATTATGATGGTCATTTTTTTTTATCATAAACTTATTGATGAGAGTCTTCTTGCATGTCCTCCTCATAACCATGTCATTTGAAGATAATGTGTACATTATATGGTTCTTTTTATTATTAGATTGACAATTCATTTTTCTTTTTTAATTATTGGCATTATGTCATAATACTATCGGGATGTTAAAATGAGACCGTGAAGTATAAGCTCTGATTTCTGTTCCTAAAAATAGGAGAGGGCTATCCACACAGAGTGAGAAAACTATCCATATATTAGTGGGAGATACACAAATCGAATCCAAGACCTTAGACAAGGCAAGGGTTGAGGCCTCAACCAACGAGGCAAACCCACTTTGCACTTTTTTTGTTTTTCTTTTTTTGATTATTTTATGAAAGTGCATGGGGGCAATATGATCCATTCCTTTTTATGTATATATATTCACTTTGGTTTGCAAGAAAAAATTGTAACAGCTGTATGTAATACTATCAAACTTTTAGGACAATAAGGTAAACCAAAAGAAGACAAGTATAATTTTCTTGTCTTGGACCATTTGAGGTGAGAGACTAGAGGGAGGAAGTGACTTTAAATTAAAGGCCGTTAAAAAGTTAAAACTATCTCCATCTGTTGGGGGACAACGATAGACATCCATTTAAGAAAAATGGTCCCTAAAAATTTGATTTTCTTTTTCCATTACTAAAAAGCTCATCATATGGAGTTTTGAATGCGTTTTTCAATGTGAAAAGGATCAATATGGAAAGAGATGGACAGTGTTTAAAGTAACTATATATGAATCCCAGAATACCAAAAAATATATGGACATGTTACACAGAGAGTCACAATCTCACTCTCCTTTCCAATTCCAATCAATCTTTCCATTGTTTTGCAGATAAAAGGTATCCAAGCAAGCAAGCAAGCCAGCCCTATTATGACATTCTTTTGCATTTTAATGATCAACAATATCATCATACATAATAACATAAAAGTTGGTCCAATCACAAATATATATATATGTATGTACGTACGTACGTATGTTAAAGAAGAGTAAATACTTCAAAAGGGAAAAAAAGGAAGAGTAATTAACACAAGAATTTGACAGTTTTCTATTGTGACACATTTACAAAAACCAAAATAAAAATTCTATGGCACACACCTGTAATAATTCATTAACAAAGAAGAAAGACATTTTATCCAAATCCAGCATCAGAAACTTAAAAAAAAAAAAAAAAAAAAAAAAAGTTTGTGTAAAATCTTCTCTCTTTTCCCATTAATTAAATGCTACTACAAGCTAAAGGGTCTGTCCAAAAGCCACCGCAAGTCTCTGTAGATCCTTAGTGTACATGGCTGGTAGCTGAGAAACTTCTTGGTGATGGTGCTGGTTCTGAAGGTGCCATGTGGTGGTTGATCCATCAGTTATATAGGGTGCTTCTGGTTTGATCTCACTGTACATGGATTGAGAGGTTTGGTTATGTACCGTGGTTCCAAGGAGGAATGGTGTGTTGAGATATTCAGACCATTTGATGTCCTCTTGCTCGCCTTCCAGTCCACGGATATGTGCTTCTTCACCTGATTTTCCACAGTCAGGCAGGCCCCATGAGAAGGTGGTGGTGGTGGTGTTGCTGTCAAAGAAGGTGTTGTTGTTGTTGGTGTTGCTGTTGCTTTGCAACTCTATACTTGTTGTGCTTCCATTGCTTGTGCTCCCATTGTTGCTGAAGCTACTAGCTTCCCATGTGTTGTTGTTATTATCAGAAGGAAGACTAACGGTAGGCTTTACGCGTATAGGAGTCTGAAACATGGAGGGGATAATGGTGTTTGTCATGCTAGGATTCAATTCTGAAATCATCTCAGAAGAGGTGGTGGAATTCGGATTGAAGCAGAGAGAAGCAGCACTGGTACTAGTACTATTCTGGTTCACGGAGAGCCCCACGTTGGGTCCATAATTCAACTTCTGGAAAGGGAAATATCCAACCAAATCAGGCCTGCAACTTGTGGTTGTGCTTTCATTGGAGGCAGCTGCAGCACTAGCAAACCTATCCAGGAAGAATTCCTGTGTTTGAGGATTGGTTGTTGTAGTAGTATTAGTAGCAGCACTAGTACTGGTAGTACTTGTCATGTTGTTGAACTTGGAGCAACTTGAAGGAACATCAAGTGGGTGCTTTTCTTTGGCTTCCACACAACTATTCTCATTGTTGTTGTTGATTGTGAGCTGCTGCTGCTGCTGCTTTTGCTTTTCTTTATTATCACTACCACTCTCTACCTCAGAAAGTGGCTTGTGTGTGTTTGGATCAATCCCTCTTTGTCTAAGCTTCTTCTTAATGCTTGAATTCCATAGATTCTTTATCTCATTATCAGTCCGTCCTGGCAAGTGTGCTGCAATCTGAGACCATCTGAACAAAAAAAAAAACATAAAAAACAGTTACACATTGACTACTACATATCCATCACACATGGTTCATATACACAAAACAGATGGTACCTGTTTCCAAGGACTGCATGGAGATCAATGATTAAGTTCTCTTCCTGTTGTGAAAATGCTCCTCTCTTCAAATCAGGCCTCAGGTAATTAATCCACCTCAACCTGCAGCTCTTTCCACATCTTTGTAGCCCTGCAAAATGTAATAATATATGTCCATGTACAAGAGCCTATTAGTACCCTTTTGTCAAATGCATTACAATTTCAATTGTAGACCAAAAAAGTGTGTGCGTGTGTGTACCTGCTAGCTTGGGGACAGAGCTCCAGCAGCCGTGTCCATGCTTGGTTATATAATTGTGAAGTTTCTCATCTTCCTCTGGAGACCAAAGGCCTTTTCTCAGCTTCTGTTTGTAGCAGCAAGAGTGCCTCCCCATGGGCAGTGCAACCAATTCAATACAACTTGTAATGTAATGTAATGCTGCCACAAAATAGTGTGTATTAAAAAAATGTTGTTAAGTGTTTGCAATATTGGATTCTGAGGAGAGGGGGAGAGAGAGAGAGAGAGAGAGAGAGAGAGAGAGAGAGAGATGGGAAAATGAATTGGGATCCTGGTGAGGAGGTTCAAAGAGAGAAGTACTAGTCACATTCAAGAGGGTCTGATTGAAGATTATGGTCCTGGATATATACACATATATGATTATGTGATAAAAAGTTGAGCTGGGCTCTCCCTAGTCAATGGTTGGTCCATGTCAGAATCTGGGGGCCCCCCATAGCTCACAGAGATGGGGGTCCTACTATTCTTGATGGACGGCCTGGATACAACCTACTTGATCATCAAGAAAAACAAGCATGGGAGCTCCAATTATTTGACTTGCATGTGTCTCATCAAAGTTAAAAGAATTTAAGGACTTTGGCAGCTCCCCTTGGTGGGGGCTTTTGACAGATATTTTTCTTTTTTGAATTGATGGTAGAAATTTAAACTTAGTAAAATTTGTGTTTCTCTTCTCTCGTTCAAGTCCTGACAAATATAACAATTAAAAACATAATGGATTTTTTCTCTTAAAAAAAATGGATTTCTTAATTTTATTTATGTATTTATTTTAAATATTAAGATGTGAAAGTGAAAGATGTTCATAGTTTGTATCGAGTTTTGAGAAATAGGCAGTTTCAACCAAAGTGCCTACTAACAAGATTCCCAATTCAAAATTAGCCAAAAGATTTGAAAATAGGAAATTTCTTTTGAAACAATATACTCTCTATCATTAGTTATGACTTTCATATAATAGTATACTGCATTGAAAGTCTTGATAATAGAAGATTATACACATCTCCTACATCCTGGTTTCAAACTGAATAGAACAATACTATGATACATCAATATTATTAATTATTTGATATAATTGATTTTTTTTTTCTTTTTATTAATGGCTCCCAAGTGGAGTGGTAGTACTATCTTGCTTTCTAAGAAGCAGAGTTTTTCCATTTTGTGCAGTTAACTTTTTCTTGCACGCTAGAAAACAAAAATCCAAACTATACTTTAAAGTTTATGTCAAGAAGTCTCCATAGTTATAAATTGTTTGTATACTTCTCAAACTATCCATAATTAGTTGTTTCTGTAATTTTTACTAGCTATACTATTAAAGTAGCACCGACTCTTTTCTTTTGGCTTTGTTTGGTAGTTTTCTGAAATTGATGTCACTTTGTAAAGTTCAATAGTTGGTACAAAGCAAGTTTATCATCTTTTTATAAATATAATCATAGGGGTATATTCTTTTTTTTTTTTCTCATTAATGGCACCATGAAATCCCACCAACTCCTCCACTGTTTATTTATTTAAATTTATTTATTTTATTAATCTAATGTATATCCCTTATCAATATTTGTTGCAACCAATAAATTATTGCTTTAGTTTTAAAAAAACTTGATGATACAAGGGTGGTGAGTGATTGTGTGCAAATAATAAAACAAGTACTAAACAATTTCAACCCCTATAAAAACGACAGTCACAATAATGAATTTGTCCTCCATTGCTTGGTTCGTGTTGTGCATTTATGAAAATGTGAATGAGGACAAATTTTGATGAATTATTAAAAGTTACTTACATTCTCATCAATTTGACAATATTGTTTTTAATACCTGAATGAATACAGTTCTATCTACAAAAATTACTTTTTTTTTTTAATCGTATTTATATGCAGCTACAGTTTGGATTAGGTATGACTGTTGCCATCATCGATCGTATCCAATTTGAATATACCCGAATATGATCCTTTTTAGTTTTGAAGTAACATGTATACAACTTGTATAGTTAACTGCGTTAGAATTCACTATCTTAACTTGGTGAATTCACTCCGTGCATGTTTATATATCATATTTATGGGTAAGTAAAGAATTGGTATCTCTGTTAGTCTATATTTGTGTCAAACTAAATAAAATAGTTCAATTTTCATGCTAAATTATAAACAACAATCCATTTAATTAATTAATCATGTTAAAAACTACGATCTTAACCAAATAAATTAAATTAATTTATGTTGGTGTGGACGGTGGATAGTAGTTTTTAGTTTATTTTTACACATCTTACAAATATTTGCTAGCCTTATTTGGACCCTTAATTACAAGCTTAAGTCTAAGCGAAAAATCTTCGAACATGAATTTCCACCACATGACTCTGGAACATGAGAATTGAAGTAATGTAAATGCAAAATGATTAGGTGAAATAATATGCAAAGAATAATTTAAGAGGACATGGGTAGATGACAAAAGAAATAATGATTAGGAATAGAGAAACTAAACATCATCAACTTGATAATTTCTTTTTCAACATGATCTTCAAACAAAATGTCAAAAGATATTTCATACATGTAATTAACCATTAATTGAATTTATCTAATTAATTAACTCGATTCCAATATATTCTAATCAAGATATATGCATGGCTCACAAACATCCAAACCTTTATTATTATTATTATTCTAATCAGGATATTTTCCTTCTAACACGTTCCAGAGTCTAGAAACAACCATCTACTAAACTGCATTCATGACAATAAAAATACTATTATTATTATTATTATTATTTGGTTTTGCGTGAGTATTAGTCTGTCTCTTTGCACTGACATTACATGAAGCTTCTCTGACATTTAACAATGTCCTAATTCAGACACCCAATAGGGTATTTTATTTTATATTAAACAAAACTCCGTGAGAAGATGCTTGTAATCTCCATAACTCACCATGAATTTGTAAACTTTATATATCTTAAGCCAGATAATTAGCTGTTTAGGAGATGAAGTCAACTACTGTTTCATAAATCTATATTCCTCTTGTTCTCTTTCTGATGATCAATGTATAGATTAATGTTAATAACATGTCGGCTTCGCTGTCATTAGTTTCATCTTTTCTATATATATATATATATTTCAATTAAATCAGCTTCTGATAATTGGTTCAATTCTCTCTCACTTTAATTAATTTATAATTTATTATGCCTCCATTCAGGGAATGTGTTTCTGTCATCTAATGATTAGAAACATACAAGCTTGTAATTGTTTAAAGCATTTATCGTTTAAAGTTAACTTGCAACAATTGATCTCAGACAATTAATATATACTTTGATCACATATTGCATGTTTTAGATCTTGGTCAACATATATGGTTTTGTTTTATAGATTTTCGAGATATGTATATATATATATATATATATATATATATATATATTCAAGTAATTTTCTCTGATTAGTCGATGTCAAATTTTGATATATGTATGTACCACTCCTCATATGGTCCAATATTTTAGTTTTTATTATATGTTTTAGAATTCTTAAATCTTGTCCGGGATGTTAAATATATAATTAATTTAAATAATCAGACACAAATATACAGTTACAGTAGTTAAATTTATTTGTAGAAAGTAGTTATTATCACATACAGAAGATTATACTTCATTTTAATTAATTTGAATCTAAATGACAAAATCAGTTAATAATTTGTTATTTTGATTTACAAATTAACCAGATTGTAGAATAATAAGTTGTTCATATTATACAATAAGACGAAAGCACCTACCAATAATGATTTTATAATGAAACAACTTTGAATGTATTGACAGAGTGTTGGCACAAACAAAGGTCAAATAATGATAAAAACCAAGTTGTGGGTTGACTTAGTTCTAACTTCTAAGCCTCAAGAAAAATTCCAATAACATGTTTTTTTTTTTTTATTTAAAAAAAAAAAGAAAAGAAAAGAAATCACATGAGGGTATATTGCATTAACCCACCGACGACAACAAGTACGCGAAGGGCTAGAAAACATGTTTTGATAGTAACAGCAGGACAAAAAAGCTTGCCTTGAAACATCATATCTTATCTCATATCAAATTTAAGTTTTCTGTACATGTCTTTTATCGCAATCGCTTAGCTGGGGGATTCCATTTGATTATTAGGTTGAATATCACCCAGAGATGGCATAGCAATCGAGCCCCGCGAGCCTGGCCCGGGGTCCCCCTTTCAGTTTCTTTGTGGAAGAAAATGTACAACACATATTTGAATAGAATATACATTTATATGTGAGAAAATGACCCGCGGGCTTGTGGGACTTTTAATTTGCGAATAAGAATATGTTTCGATATGTAGGTCCATGCCCTTTTTAACTTAACCCTATAATTTTATGGTTTCGAAGCTAAGTGCCCCGTACAAATAAAGCTCGATCTCCTACCTTTGATCCAGGTTTCATTTTATTACGTGAAAGTAATGTCACAGTCAGACAGTCTGTAATTATTACCTATATACCATATGTTAATGTGTACTGATTTGCCTTAGAGTTGTCTAGATGCATTCTAAATTGGTGAAGCTGTCAGAGTAGTTATATGCATGGCACCATAAAACCGGTGTTTTGGGCAGTGAGTCCATGATAAAATATGCTGTTGTAGTTTCGATGAAGGACTTTTTTAGATGTTTCTACCTAGAGTCTGGACCATATACATATCCTGTAGATTTTACTAAAAGCTAATCATACAATTTTTGAACATTCTTATTTGACAAGTTTTACTGTTTAATTCTATTTTCTTGTCGCCCTAACAGATCCCATTCATGTACAAAACTAGTATTTATAATTAGTTGTCGTAAGGAGTAACTCCAAATATAAAAGCATATTCAAATGATGCAAAACAAATTGATATAAAATATTTGCTGTGTGTGGGAGAAAGCAAACTCAATATAGAAAACCGGTTCGCAAAGTAAGTTAATACAAAAATTTTAAGTTTACAGACTAATTTTCCACTTTTTGATCTTCGTCATAAAAACTATGTATATTTATGAGCATCTATATAATGAAATATGATAATAAGTTAGTTTTTATGGAAATTCTTCATATAGAGATTGCTTACAATTTAAACTGCTGAAATGGAACAGACAAACTAAAAGAGAGAAGCCAGTCCATTCATGGGGCAGGTTTTTGATAACAATTAGTGCATGTTAGTTTAGCAAACATTGAATCATTTTGACTGATGTAAATGATGACTTGTAGGTAAAGCAATGTCATAATTTGCTAAGTGTAAAGGCTATGGATTACTTAAATATTGTATTATAGGAGTGATGGATGGGAAATTTGGGGATTGAAATTCATGTGAAGAAAGATTTGGGAGAATATTAATTGATGGGTTATTTGAAATAGAGGGAGACATAATTCATATGTCCTTGACATTCAAGAAGAGAGATGACTCTCTTTTTTCATTATCCTTAAAGCTCTGTATTTTCCTAAGCTAATCAAACCCACAGACAAATAATTGACAAGAAAGAGCAACTGTTTACTTAATAATGCAACTATGCTCATTGTTTAGCTCTAGCTAGCTCATTACTTTTTGTACATAATTAATATGCTTTGAGAAAAGAAAATAAAAACCACAAATTTTGTGATAACACAAATTTGTTTGGACTAATTACTAATTATAGTATATACAGAATGATGAATAATAAATACAAATATGAATAAATGTCCGATAAGATCATATATAATCATGTATGACGGTTCGAATTCGTAATTCATTTAATTTACTTTTCGATATAAGTGATCATATCCTTTGACACTAAAATGTTATTGTTAGTGGAATAATTCTATAAACTTAATATCCTTTAGCGATTATAGATGACGACCTATCTATGTGAACACAGTGAGCTATATACAACAATTATCGGATGAGAAAAGTTTGCGGGAAACATCGAACATGGCACAACGTTACGGCCTATATAGGTAGACAAGCGAAAAACTAATAAGAGGAAAGAAAAGGGTCCATTTTGAGGTGATGAATATCTTCATTAACACAACTAAGGAAACATAAGCACATGGAAATCTAATGAGTTAATGTTAAATCACAACTAAAACTTTGTTGATTATCTTCTCTATCTTTTTGTCATGTCAAAGCAACAACAGAAAAGAGGAGAAATATCAAAAATAAAAAAAATTAATAAACAAGAGTGATGATGACAGAAACATGAATGTCAATATCATGACAATGTTTAATTACCATAAACGGAAGCTTAAGATCTCAATTACAATCATTATTAGTAGTAAACACCACTGTTCTTTCTACATTAAATCATTAATCGACGGTATTAAATTAAATATTGGTGAGCATAAATGTGGCCCAAAATCGCCAGTAGAAATTGACTTTAAGAAGAAGGCAGAGGGAATCAAATAATTATGGGGATGGGGTTATGAGAAAAAAGGGCTTTTTAATTAAGCACTTATGCTATGATCCAATTATCAAAAGCACTTGTCGGGTTGATGAAAAATGAGAGATGACCCCTCTTGTGTTTTGTGGAATAATTACACATTAGCTTTATGGGTTTTGTAGTGGGAAAATGATAGTCAACTTTCTTGACACATTTTTATGATTGCCCTCTTTTTTTTTTCATGTTGGAGAGGAGATGTTTTATGCTTTAATTGATTAATAGTAATTGTCCTTGACTATTTTCTACATGGGAGGCTTAGAGGGAACATTAGAGAGAGGAGACTCTCAAATATCTCCGATCAATTGGTGTCAAGCTCTAATTGGTCTATTTATATGCTCAATAAAATTTTGATTATTGGAGATGTCTATTCTCGATCACCAAAAATAGAGCAAACACATCAATGTTTGATACATGTTCCTTAGACCTAATTAAATGGTCACTTGATTTGTTTCGTGACATCAAAATAGTAATGTTACAGTTTTGCAAAATATCTCAAATTTCCTATTTGAAATGATGTAGTAATTTTTTTTCTTTTCTAATTGTTTGGAATCACAGAGTAAATACAACTTCATAGTTATAAATCAATGAACAAATGAAATATTGCTTTTTTTTTTTTTTTTTTTTAAGCTAACCAATTAGTTTCTGGATATATATGTAGCCATGTTCTTCACGTCTACCAACATTTTCATTTGTGGTAATTTATGACTTAATCATGGTTAAGGTGTAGTTGTTATATTCACAAATTTTTTATACATATTTGCATATAGAATTGCAAGGGAATGTAATTGATTGTCTCTCCCTTTGAACTCTCTAATTTGTAATTATTCGATAAACAAAAAATAAAAAGAAGATAAAAGATAAAATACATGTAATTCTATCATAAGAGAAAATATTTCATAAGACATTTGGTTGTCGTACTGTACTGATATTGGTATGACATTCTAATAATAATATGACACGTGACATTTTTCTTTTATAAAAAATTAATTTTAATGTCTTTTTTCATTTACGATAAAATTTTTATTTAAAATGTCATATCATGTGTCACGTCGTTATTGAAAGATCATACTAACATCAACATAACACGTTAATTAAACGTCTCATGAAATATTTTCTCGTATGAAAAATATAAGGGAATAAACGGTGATTCATCGTTTGATTTAGACCCATGAGATGCTGCAACCCAGTCCAATCAAATTTGAGGCCCAAATTGCGAGCCTTACCGAATTTGATTGGACTCTGAAGTGTCCATTCTTGTCTTGGCCCCTTATGAGACTACTTCATTTTCGGGTCCATGCAGCAATGGAACCCATACTCAAAGCCTCATTGTTTAAGCTATAAGTTAACAATGGTTAGACAACGTGGCTTCACTTTATTGGAGGAAAAAGCCACAAATTTGGACCGTTAAGATTATAATATAATATAATACCCAAAATAAGGATAATATAAACAATAAATAAAATAGAAAAAATAAATGCAATGGTCCCCTTGGAAAGGTAGTATGATAAGTCACTAACAGAAAGTAATCCACATAAATTGAATCCAATAATTAAAACTTTTAATTTTCTTTGCAGATAAAGTTTTTAACACGGATTCCTAATCATTCAACCCAGATTATCATGTGATGATACAGTCTGTCACCACACATATACTCCTCCCCCCAAATTACTGTTCATATCGTTATCACCATTTAGTTTAAGCTGAATTATTGTTCGCAATAACATTATGATTTCTAATTTATATATCAATTTATAATACTTTCATTTCCTTCAACGAACGAACAATGATAAGTAAAATTAATATGTATTCCTGTGTCAATTAAATAAAGTTACTTTCATGATAAGTTACGATATGAATTAAGATATAAACGGAGATATCCAGAAATTACTCGTATCAATTAATATCTATCATTATCTCTAGCAACTTCTTGTTGGTTTTTGCATGTTGTTGACACTTTCTATTGGGTAGTTGGCAACCACATCATTCTGTTTTCTCTCTCTTTGGGCTTTTCTATTTGAAGAATCTATCTACTAATTTGAAGGGTGGTGTCTCACTATCTCTCTCTAGTCTTGAAGTGAATCTTCATGGCTACTCTGACTCATCACACCCCTACTACTGATGTGGTTAGCTTATGTCCTCTATATCTTTTATTATCTTGAATTCATTAATGAAGTATTATAGTTGCTGATTCTTTTAGTTTATGATGATGATGATGATAAATATAATTACTGATGTTTGTGCAACTTGTCTACCATTTTTAGCTTTGGTTTCTTACCACCTTTGAAGACATCATTTATAAGGATAACAATTTCACTTCACTAAAATCTTTAAAATTCTTACTTGTTGGACTAGGATACATAGTATTGATATTCAATTCTGTGAATAATTCTATATATGCTCTATCATTCAGATTGTCCAAGTTCTTGAAGCAATCATACTTACATGTTCTGTTAATCCAATATTTAGTTAGGACACTATAGAAGCTTCAGGTCTGTCTATGATGTAAACCTTTTAAGTTACCATAATAGTGAGATGTTTGATGTTTAGAGCAAATTCAATTAGTAGCTTTATGCACATGAATTGTTTCTAAGATAATCATATCATCCTGCTTTCATATAGTTAAAAGATCAATAACTAATATATGTATGTTATAAACTTTCCTGAAACTCTGATCATTACATGATGATGACCGAAGTTTCAGGAAAGTTTATAGTAGAGTCTTTTGTGAAGAGTTTTGGTTCTTGTAACTCTAATCCGATAGTTTTGTGAACGACTTGCTCACTTTCTTATGTTAATAAAAAATTTGTGTTTCCAAAAAAAAAAATGAAAATAAAATAAAGAATTTGATCATTACATGAATTCGATTTTGATGTTGTTGTATGTTACCGGAAACATTACAGGAACTGCAGGAGGAGCAACCCAAGATGGTTGAAGTCCCTCCTGAACCATCTGTTGGAGCCACTGAGAAACCAGGAGGGCCCTTGAAGGTTCTTCCTGATAAAGAAACGAAAGTTGAAGTAGAAGGGATTGAAGGCGCGGAAGCTGTGTCTGAAGAAGTTGAAATACCTGTTGATGTTCCTGAAGTTGAGGCTAGGTATGGAGGGCAATCTGAAAAGGTTGAAAAACTTGAGGAAGTAGTATCTGCAGTCGACGTAAAAGAAAAAGTGTTATCTGAAGAGGTAGAAGAGCCTAAAAAAAGTGTAGAGGGAAAGCATGTGGAAGACAAAGGGGCTTCAGCTGATAAGTTCGATGATTCCACACTCTTGAAGGAAGAAAAAACCTGCAAAGAAGAGGAACCTAGTACAAGTTCAGAAGGAGGTTCGATTACCACTCAGGAAACCAGAACTGATCATCAGGAAGAAGTTGATGGGAAAGCTCCTGTTCCTGAAGTAGTCGAAGAGAAGGCTGGTTCAAGAGATGAAAGTAAGGAATCAAGTGTGGCTGATGTGATCGAAAATACGTTGAAAAGAACGGAGAAGATGAAAGAGAACATTGCAAAAGAAGTTGAAGTAGAGGCAAAGCAGGTTGAAGCCACTATAGATGTTAATGAACCAGTCAAAGAACCTGAAGAGAGTGGATTGGAAGTGAAAGAGAGGGAAAACGTAGAGACAAGTGTCGATAAGTTGGAAGAAGAAAAGGCAGAAGAGATTTCAAAATCTGATGTTCAAAACCAGGAGCTCACCAGCCAAAAAGGCGATGAAACTGAAACGAATACATCCAAGGACCTCCCGAAGGAAGTTCTGGCCAAGCCGACTCACAAGCAGTCAAACAACATCATATCAAAGGTTAAAAAGTTACTTGTGCAGGCAAAGAAAGCTATCATTGGGAAGTCACCAAGCTCGAAGACCTTCTCCTCTGGAACCAAGGGTGATATCAAAGTCAAGTAATGCACCGCGCCTAGGAAGGTTTGCATGCATCTTTCTTTCGCACTTTCTTCTGATGCATGTTGTGCAGTTGTTGGATTCCTGTGTTTGTATATAAGGTATAAGGCCATGTCTTCTAGTAAACAAGTGAAAGACTAGCTATTCATTTCAGTTGTACATATGGTTTGCAACTTGTTATATGCCGATGTCTGTAAAATCAAGAGACAAGGACTTTACCTTGTTAATAATAACTATTAGATATATGTTTTAGGTTTGTTATGACAGTGTTCCCATCTTAGAGTGCACAAATCACTATAGGTGTGTATTTTGCTTGTAAGTCTATAGTTCTCAAGTGCTACAACAAAATTAGATTTACCATGTGACAGAAGACAAATTTACCAGACTAGGACATTTTTGGTTCACTACAATGTCAATATTGATGTGTATGAAACTGGACCAAGCTTTGAATAGTAGATATTGATCTGGTTCTTCAAGATTGTACCAAATCTTCAATGATAATCACATCCCAAACATTGAAACTGAGTCAAAGAATTGATAATGACACTTCTGAGAGATGAGCTAACAGCTTGGGGCAATGTTTTGTTTTCTTCTGGACATGAAAGTCTGTTCATGCATAATGAGTGATGATCTAGCAGATAATGATGGTTAAAAACATCCACCAATGATGAAGACATGAAGAAAATGACTGATTAATCAGCTGGCAATTAACATATTTAGCGTACACGGCCTGAAAACATGAGTCTGAACACCATTCACACAGTTTCTATATGCAAACCAGGTGCAGAGTTACAAGACATGGCTTCAAAATGCAATAATTATACCACAGGATTTCCATCAACACCAACAACTCAACCAATCATATACAACAATTAATTTTTGAGAGAGATGGGGTTGGAAGAGAGACAGGTATTGGAAAATTACTACCGTTTTATCAGTTAAAAGAATGTTATCCAATATCTACAACAAACATTTGATACATGCTATCGAGATATTCAACTCTTACTCATTTTGCATTATTTCCAAGGGTCAAGTTAACCGTACAGTCGCAAGAAAGCATTTTGAGTATCCTCAACACGCCAAAATCTGTGCAAAATATAGTTGTTCCTGAAATTAGAATCAGACGGTTATTGTAGAGATAGGGAACCAACTTGGATTTCTCTCTTCCATTTAAAATAATTGGCTGTCAATTATAACCTGCAAGAACGAGCAAACAATTAATTCACCCCTCTTGGAATCACATTAATGTATGTCTAAACAATACATGGTAAGATGCATACTCGCAGTCTGCTCCATCAGGTACTTTGTCATTTTTGTTGCGTGAATTAAGAGTGCCAACGCCACTAGCTTCTGAGGCTTGACAATTATCTTGTAGTGCAACAGGCTGTGCAAAGCTTTCATTTGTTGTGTGGCACTGAAATAGAAAACAGCTAGATGCAGATGGCTGTTTGATTTAATTATTTAATAGAGCATATAAACATGATATTTAGTAGGATGAAAAGTTTTAAGTTCTTGATGCTAGTAATATATAACAGGTTCTTTTGTCTGCATATAATAACAACAAACCGCAACATCTACTTTGCACAAATATATCCTATTAGAAGCGAACCCTTAACTTAGAAAACAGTAGCAAATTCATGAGAATTACTTCCCCATTTTATCTTCTTTACAGAAAACATCGATATTAGTCAGCATTATCGTTTTCCTGCTTGTCTACTAAATGATTAACTATCTCCACAACTCTTCTTAACTATGCACTAATTTACTTTTCCAAGCCTTAATTTTGACTACAAATGTCTTCACAAAACCGAGGCAAATTAATAATCCTTAGTGTAATCTTGCAAGTTTCCCCTCACCCACAAACAACATAATTATGTGGCTACTATCTAAGAGAAAAAAGCCAAAGATATATAGCTGTCATGGAACAGCCTATTAAATCATCTCTCTAAGCATCTTCATCAGACGGTACACGATAGTAACAAAGATTGAAACTAAGGAGCGATAAAAACAGTATAATGGCTAGTGATTTTTTTTCCCCCTCCTTTTGCATGACCTTATATTGGCTTTCTATATGAAAATATGAAAATGAAATTCTGAAACTGATGAAAATGTTTGTTTTCGTATTCAATGTATTAAAATATGTATGGCATGGCTATATAGCAAACTAAGTTTTACCTTCTCATCAAGGGGCATAAGATGAGGATGTCATCCTTGCCATATCAAGCAAAGCAAAAATTGGTTCTTAAGAATTTAAATAGTGTTTTCTGAAATGTGCAACTTTACTATCTTTTCTCTAAATGTGATGCCATGATAGAATTACTAACCTGAGTAGATGTCTGATTTGTTGAACTATTGGCACCAGCATTTTTAATCGGTTGTGAGTTGATGTTCTGCATTGGGTCCTTTGAACTTGAGCCTGTAGCCGGATCCAGATTTTCCATAGGAGCTACCATGCCACAGGCATTCAGGCCCACAGATGACTTCATAATAGGCCCTCCTGATAAAGGAATTACCGAAGCATGTGGCATTGAGATTGGATGTCCTTGACCTGGAAGTCCAAACAACTGGTAGTTAGATCCTGCCATCCCATGCAAAGCAGTGGGCCCTGACACTGGTGGGACTGGGAAATGTGCTCCATGCATATGCGGCACCTGAACAATGGGACAACCAGAAGATCTACCATTCATATCAGGCATACCCATTCCGAAACCTAGGCCCATTCCCATCCCAATGCCCATCGGTGGGAAATGAGCCATATGAGCAGCATGCATGTGTTGCATTCCTGATGGAAACATCATTGGTGGCATGTATAAGCCAGATCCCATCGACATAATCTGCACAAAAAGTTGGTAGATTTTAGGATTCAGTTATTTGATTGTGACAAATTCAGAATATATAAACGATAAAAAATACCGGAGATGGAGACAGTTTACCTGCACTTGAAGCTGAAGTGTCTTCAGATACTCAATGGCCTCATCCAGCATTGAAGCTTTGTCCACCTAACACAAACATGCAAAAGTCACAGCCAGAAAGACAAGAAATTATAAGTATCTGGCTTAATTTCAACAAAAAGCAAATGAGTTCAACTTATGAATGGTCAAATATTCAGAATAAAGTTTAGATAAAAAGCATCACATCTATACACTAACGTTTTATTACAAAAAAGCTGCCAAATGTAGATACACCTGAATAGTGGATTTCACATCTGAAAAAGATTGAACTTTAAGCTTCAATGTAAAATCTTGATTTAATATCAATGATTCTATGAATAAGAAACGTTATCGAGAAGTTAAACAGAAAATGCCTAACCTTATTGCAGTTTGGTATGAGTTCTTGTAAAGCACGCATTTTCTCATTGATCCTATCCCTCCGCCTCTGTTAGTGGCAATAGAAAATGTGAATCATCGAAAACTTTATCATTGAGAACCAATAGCAAGACGATATAGTAAATATATACATTAATTTAGTATAAGTTGTAAATTTCAATGGTCTTACTCACCCTTTCAGATAAATTATGCACTTCTGCAGCTCGGCTTCTTTTAGAGCCTGAACCTATTCGAGCAGGAACTGCTTTTTTTGCACCCATTGATTCTTCTTCGACATCCTGCACATTAATCAGGTGATTTAGCATAAGGTAAGAATGAAATATAATATGGCACCAAGGAAACTAGTGTCAATCTTAACTTACCTCACTAGGGCTTTCAGAGTCCTCAACGTCCTGATGTTTTCTTTTCAAATTATGCGCCGGATCATCTGAAACTTTCTCCACACTATTGCCTGAGCAAACAGAAGAAGAAGAAGCAACCACAGGCTCTGTAGTCTTCTCACCATCTGGAAGTCGTTTATTTGTACTTTCATTAAGTGTTTGATTAGCAGCTTTATCATTCTTAAATGCATCTTCATCAGATGTTGCTCGAGGCGGTTCAGAAGCAGGCAGTTCCTCTAGAGGCTTGTTTTCCAATGATTTTACATCAGTTTGGGATGGCACCACAACAGGTTGGCCATGGGAACTTGTTTCCTTTCTTAAACCACCATTCGAGTCGACGACCGTAGATTCAACATGATTGCTGCTACTTGCAACAGACCCCTTATCCTTACTTGCCATCTGTTCAGTCCTTGAAAAATTGGAACCAGGCATCAAACCAATACTCTGAAGATTAGCTTTGACAACAGCAGCAGGTCGTGAGAAGTGGGAAAAATTCATCAAACCGGTGCCAATACTTGGCCTTTTTGCATCTTGCTTTTGCATCTTTAAGCCTACAAAACTGCCAGCAGAAGTAGGGGTAGAATCCCCAACACCACCATGGTGGGTTGAATTCGTCATACTATTACCATCAGTATCTGAAACTCTTAATCTAAAATATGGAAATGATGTTTGGCAATGCTGTGATGGCGAAGAAAACAACTGACTAGTACTACTCTTATGTCTAGCTGCCTCAATGCCTCCAACTGGAGAAATCTTTGAACCGCTCCCTTGTTCTAAACTCACATCATTATTTACAGAGTTTAATCCCCTATTAAACTGATTGTCGCCGCTACTCCTCTTACCAAATGCTGCAAAATTATTCTGAGAGGAGAGCTCATTGGCAGTGACTCCAGACAACTCAGGCAAGAATTCAGAACAATATTCAGACTGTAAAGACTCAACAATCGGATAATTCAACCAAGGTACCATGTCATCATCTTGATTCAAACCCATATCACCAGACGGAACTGACACAGGAATCTCATTCAACATAGAGTCCATTGTTCCAAACTTCCCCATCTTTATATTGCTACCATTTCCTACATCTTTATCTCTGGTTTTCGCGGTTTGAGATGGTAAACAATGGGATGGCAAGCTGTTAGAAGCTGGGGTCTTTCTAGTCCTACTTGATTGACCTTGCGTCAAAATCTGACCATTTTCCCACACTAGGTCAGCTAAATGATCATTTTCAGGTCTGCACATAATCATATCCACAAATCTAACAAAATTTTAAAGACAAGTAAAAATCAAAAGGACAAATCATGAATCAATACTACCATGAAACAAAAGATGAGCTGATAAAAAGATTGTGAAGTGGAACTTACTCCAAGGATAAATCAGTAGATGTTGTGGTGGGGTTCTTCTTCTCCTTAGCTGAATCAAGCTTCTCCTTGGTCATACGATAGAGCTCAAAAAGTGGCATGATTGGTTCAATTTGGAAACAACTGTTTGCTCTATCACAAATGTACCAAAATCACACACCTACCATTATTGCTACTTCCCCCACCCCTCCACACACACACACTCTCTCAAAGCCATTTGATTCTATATGCACAGTTCAATGAACCCCAGAAACATATATAGATGCATCCAACAAGCCAAACAAGTCAAGCCAAAAGCCTTTTTCACTACAATACAATACCTCTATTGACTCCTTTTACAGCCACAATAACAAAATCCTTCTTTTTTAACATAACACACACAAGTCCTTATCAGTAACTCACATATTTATGAAATACATAAAGAATAAATATAATATATAAATCATTAGTCAAACCAATTCTTAAATGAACCCCCAAAGATCTAAATGAGTTAAAAACATTTCATCTTTTCTCCTTTTTCAATCACCAAACCAAAACCCCAGATGAGATTTTTCAATATTCAACAATAAAAACGAAAGGGCAAAAGTATAACATGAAACAGCAAGTGGGTCGATGAAGAGCTAAAAATGGCAGATACCCAGAAAAGGAATGGCATGAATGAGAAGCATGCAAGTGAAGGAAAGGTGAAAACTTGAGTGTGCCTCGAAAGCAGTTAAAGTACACGAATCCAAATGCATATTTATAAAAAAAAAAAAACGAAAAGGTTAAAACTCAGTAGTTGTAAAATGAATGAAATGATGGTGAAAAAGTTCGCAAAAAAACGTAATCTTTTAGAGTCAGCAGTGAAGGGAGCTCCAAGACAGAACTCAAGTTTTGATGACACATAACTACACGCACTGACAGCCAAGTGGACAAACAAATCGGCGAGAGGCTCCAGGGGACCAAGACATATACAAAACAATCTCCTTTTTTTTTCAACTCTTGTTTTTGTTGCAATTGAATCCCATTTTAGCAACTGCATCGAAAAAAAAAACAGAATTCCATTTTAGCACCATGTTTTTCTCATTCTTCTTCTAAAAAATGTTCTATTACCACCTTTCAAGTTTTGGATATAATATATAATTTTAAGTGAAAAAAAAATTAATGATTTAGTGAGGATTAATTTATGCATTTTTTTTTTTGGAATTATGTTATATATGATTATGTAGTAGAAATCATGTGACTAGTATTTTTTTTTTTTTTTTATTACTGGGATATGTTCAGATGATTACCATGATAAATTAAGATAGGATACTGATGGTGCGGTCCAAAAAGCTATTTTCATATGAAAGGGATTGACTCATACGGAGGTGAGAGAGTGGTCCATACGAAGATGAGGCCTATTTACACATATTGATTGGGGTAAATAATTTTATTGAATGTAGAAATGTGGAACTGTGGCATACCATCAGCACAACTAATTTGCCACAATCATGTGACTAGTATTTCAAATCGTGTAATTGACAATTGCATGAGGTTTATTCAAAACTCTACTGAAATGGTAAATTCATTTGCAATATTGATCATATGGATACAAATCAATTTGTCAAATATTATAAATTTAGATAATGTTTAGTATCAATCATTTAAAAAAATATAATTATTATTTTTTTAAATTTTAAAGTTTATTAAAAACTTTGTAAACCTTATACAATTAAATATATATATATATATATATATATATTTCTTTTTAGTTTTTCTACTTACTTTTATAGATTTGGCATAAATTGAGATGGTCAAGTTATATGTACTCATATCCACTTTAATAAGACCTAGATTCAAGTTTGTTCACACTTTGGTGGCGTAGACCCATTACAAACTTTATGATTCAAAATCAAAGAGGTAATGACAAACTTTTTGACTTGAAAATTACCCAAAAGGGGTTAGGTTCTTCCTTATTTAAGGGTCTAGTGTCTTTGTTCTATGAATTAGATTGGAACATGTTATCCATTTGACGTTACTATCCATATCTTATCTTACATAAAATTTCTCTATAGATCAGCTTTTGTTGTGGGTTTATGGAACACAATAATATCAAATCTAAATCATATGATATATATGTTGGGAGATTTCATCTGTCATGCCCCTTCTTTATGCTTTAAAAATAATATTAAGGGTAGGTTGAAAACAATGGATTAAAGGGATTAATAAAGTCATTGACTTGGTAATTATTATGGAAGAAAACTTCTTCCCCTTCATTTTTGGAAGACTTTATGATATGTGTACATGTATATTTGATGGTGAGAGTGCAATTAGGCAACGGGTGGTCCTTTAGAATTTTCAATTAGATATGGGCACACAAAGTCCAAGGTTGTTATTCAGAAAAGATAATTTAATTTTTGGTTGCTTTTTGAATGCTTGATTGGTTCTCAATTAGTATATATAATATAGGAGATCAGCACACAAAGCATGCATTAATATCTTAGCTAGGTATCCTATTGAGTAAAAAGTAGAAAAATAAAATCTTAATCAAGGTCTAAATTGTCTTTGGATGGTGATGGATTTTATTAAAAATTAAGGGTGTGGAGACACCAAAATCACTGACTTTATATAGTGAGGCCAGGTAGGACTCATAGGAGTAGAATAAAAGTAATTGTGAGGAAACAATTAAAAAAAATATAGAAATAGGAGAAAGTTATATAGGAGAGTGGTTAATAATTAAAATGACATAATTGTGTGCAAAGAAAATTCCAATAAGGGTTTAGTTTAAGTAAGTGAGATTTGGGTGAATGGGATTATGAAGAAAGGATTTGGGATATCTATTTGTTCTTTTATTAATGAAAATGAATAGAAAGTTGATGTCTAAACCAAATCTAAACCAAATGTATTTGAATCTTTGCTTTTGTTGTAAGGAATTGTCCAACAACTTTTTCTCAAAAATTAACCTAATTACAACCAAATATGTTAAAAACTATTACATTAATTCAGTGTTTCATGATGATTAATATCATACTAAGAGATTAATATTACAAGGGGAGATTAATAAGACATATATATAATAATAAGAGATTAGTGATTTTTTTTAAAAATATTATATTAATTTACGACTTAGAAAGGAAAACACAACTTAAATTCATTATCTTAAAAGCATAATATATATGAAGGTATGTCACTCTATCAACTTTGTCATGTTTGTGATTAATGCGTCGATATTTAGATGAATTAAGACATTTCCAACGAAGGACAAGTACAGTGGCGTTACTGATGTGTACAGATGCGTGAAGATGAGGACCAAACATGAACAAGACATCAAGTATTGAAAGTGGACCATATGGAGAGATGGGCAATGTCCACGTGGATACTTGGTCTCCCCGTTAAGGATTTGGAGCTATCCTTCTGGACCCCCATTTTGATGCGGCATCTTTTATCTCTCTTTAGGATCATGGCTCTTGGCTCTTGCCTGAGTTCATGTTGTGTTGCATGCTTTAGTTGAGATATAGATTTCAACGATCATTTGACATGTTCTCTTCAAACGCATTTCACAACAGGATTATATACATATATAACATATTCTATATACATTTGAGGTATCAATACACCCTATAACTAAAAATGAGTGATTATATTGTAAAATTATTGATTGTAATTTATTATATTTGATTATGTTGACGTCTAGATTTTGATCCTAATCAACCAGGTTCGTGTTTTAGGCCCAAACTAAAGTACTGGATTGATGTTGTTAAATAAGTAAGGTAAGAAACCAAGGAGATAAGGTCGAAGAGAAAGGAGAAGACACAAGAAGTTTTTTAAGTGGTTCGACTCAATTAGATGCCTACGTCCACTGTTCACTCTCTTACTATTTTAGCAGAGTAACGACACTCAAAAAATTATCTCTCTTTTGTACAACAGGGGTCCTCTCCTATTTATATAGAAGGGGAGGAGTTACAGTAAAGTGCAAATAAAATAATATACAGTAAATTACTATTACAATGATGGACTGCATTTAATGCGTCTGAATTATATTTAATGCGTTTGACAATGTCAGGTTTATTTTGCCCAAAGTATGGGTTTAGGCGGCTAACCCATATGGGTTAGATGGGATTCCCATAATCTAAACTGTAATCTCTGATAGAGTTGGCGTGGACGGCACGTCTGGGGCTATAATTCACCTTGCTGTTCAGACTTCTGTTGACTGGTGATGTGAGGGAAGGGGCTGAGATGAACCTCTCTAACGAACAGAATATCCTATCGACTTAACGAACAAACAAAGTTTCAGATAATCGGGCCCCCTCAAAGGTCATGGGGTAGGCAATTGGCGAACCCTCAGGTGGTTGGATAACTCAATGGGCAAAAGATCTAAGATACGAGCAGGTAAGCGAGCATAAGCGTGGATTGGCGGGCAAGTTGATCGATCAGAGCAGACGGGCTTTTACTCGATTTAATGGGCGAGCACGGTACAGGCAAGTACCGAGCAGGATATCGAGCAGGGTATTAGGCTTCGATAACGAGCATGTTGACGACCAGCAGGGAGACCGGGGATATAAGCATAGCAACGATCAGAAAAGCGAGCATGTCAGTGAACACCCGCGCGATTAGATAGGTGGGTCGATTACTGGATTTTTTCGGGTGTCCAGGTCATTGGGCCCGTATCGTGGGCCTTCTTTAGCCTAATTGGTCTGATCGTAAAATCACCCATAACAGATTATAACTAAACGATTCAAATTATATTTATAATAATGTATAATCAGATTACATTTACTAATTATAATCAGATATATAATAAGTAATTTTAGAATATAATCAGATTAAGTGTATCGACACATCGAGTGTATTATATATATAATGATTTTATAATCAGATATATTTGATTTTAAAAAGTAAGGACCAACCAATCAAATTTATTCATCTCGTTTGAATTAAATATGAGAAAAAAAATGTAATAGATAAATTTGATTGGTTGGTCTTTACTTTTTAAAATTAGATATATCTAATTATAAAAGTTTTATATATATTTAAATACGTTACGAGGGTCTTTTCTCTTATAATTTCTCTTCGGAAAGTGAAAATTTTAAGACCCCTCGAAGCCACAAAATTGACCTCACATAACAGAATTAATAAGATTGAATTGAAAGGCTGATCGGGATGGTGTGAATATCACGTGCATGTATTGATTTCACATGATCCTTTGTTTTCCGGTCCATTGAACTTCTTGATATATATTCAGCAACTTCAAATTAATCAACACAATCTTTACTAGAATTTCCAACCCCACCACTTGGCTGATGATGATCTATCAAGAACTGCTTACAAGGCATAGATAAGTTGTTGCAAACTTCAATTTTCTTCTTTGATATTTATATTCATCTATTTTTAATATGTCACGGGTTGGACGTTTGTAACCAACCTAAAAGATCAAACCTATTCAATCACTATGATGTTAAATCAAAAGTCAAAATAGTAGTTATTCAGGAGGTCACGGACAAAAAGTTAGTAAAAGTACTAATCATATAGGTCATACGCACACATGCTATGTTAACAAACTATAAACTTCGGATTCAGCTCATGATTTCTATCTAATACGAGATTGTGAAAATACTAACAATCTGACTAATTTGTTGGTTATTAACAGCTTGTCAGAACCTGGAGGACCAAGTCAATTAATCAGAGAGACGCAAAGGAGATACTAAATTATAAAGAAAGCAAGCACACTGTCTGCTGCAAAGATGTGGGAGAAACAGAAGGGATAATGTAAAAAAAATGGTGAATATCAAGGTGATGACTTTAAAGACTACGACAGAGGTGTTACAAAATTTAATGCAATCTTGGCTGCTGATGCCTGATAGTGATGAAAATGGTTGGACCATGAATCATGCTCGCTTGCTTTTATTTTATTTTATTTTTTTTAAAAAATCTTTTTCATAGTGGTAACAGGGCCATTGTCTCTCTGCTTCTCTGCAGCCTGCACATGATCACTGGACTGATCATCTAACATGCCCAGACAATTGTTTTTTTTTTATTTTTTTTAACTATCAATCTTAAATTCCTGTGAGCAGAGTGTGTGGCTTTTTCTATTTTTATATACATAATAGTTAAATCTATGTGTACATGCTTGCGGTAACACACTAATTTTTGTAAAATACAATAAGAATTTATAAATTTCAGTCTTCAAACGAATCTCACTGTAAAATATATAATAAAAGAAATAATACATCCATCTTTCACTTAAGAGATGAATCTAATAACGCTCTAGGATCTTGCAACACAACATGACCCGTTAAACTATTCATATATGTTGAACGCCAGCATGTGCAATGCCAACACAATAATAAAGTAGCGTGCACATATTTATCAAACTTTTATGGTCAGTAATTTCTAATTTTAAAAAGATAAGACAAATCAATTAAATTTATTTATTATATTTTCTCTTTTAAAATAAATTATCTCTTTTATTTAATTCAAATACAATGGATGAATTTAATTATTTTGTCCTAATATTTTAAAGCAAAGAAGAACTAACCATAGAAATTATATATTTTTTCAGATTATTAATTAGTAAAAACCAATTTGGGTATGCTAGATACAATTAATATGTTGAGAATAAATAAAATTTATATGTATATATAGGCGTGTATATAAATATTAGGTCTGCCCATAATGTTTTGGCACAGGATTATTATAAAGAATATTATAAAAACTGATAATCGAATGACAGATTCTGATCATGAAGAGCAGATAATTTATAAGAAATACAAGTATATAAAGAATGAAGCGTGCAATCACCTGAAGTTGCTTTTAGGTTGTACCAGCCGTGCAGGACGGCATGCACTGGGGTTTAGTTTGTATAAAATTATCTGCGGAAATGTCTCTGTTACATTTTCCTGGATTAGAATACATATCTAGACTTACCAAAAAAAAAAAAAAAAAAGAGGTCTAGACATCAACAATCATCAATATAATAATATAATAAGGTCAGTGAAATTGATAGAGTGGTGTAGTCACTTTCATCCATGCACAAAGTCATGGATTCGATTCGTATTCTCTCATTAATTATGGGTAGTTTTCCTACTTTATATGGATATCTCTCTCCCGTATCTAAGAGTAGGAATCTAGACCGTCCTTCAAAGTCTCATATTAACTGATCTCGATACTATTTTAACTTATACTAGTAATAAAAATAAATAATAATATTATTATTAAATAATAAATTTGTGATCTAGTCCAAGTAAACCTTACAGCTTTTGAACTGTATATAAGAGAATTATGCAATGCTTTTTAAGTAGACAAACCGTCTATTATAGGACCTATATATTTGGGGTGGTTTTTACTTTTGGGTTTGACAAAAACAAAGAAAAGCAGAAGTTTTGACTTTCGGTTTGCTTTCTAAGTAGTGCATTTTGGAAAAGAGCGTAATTGTTTTGCTATAAATTAAAAGAGATGTGTGAAAATTTTGTTTCGACATGTAAGTCCAAATACAAAAGTTTCATCAATTAAAAGCTTCCGTTTTTTGTTTGAAGTTTTTCTAAGACAAGGATAAAGTGCTTAGCTTCGATCCCTTGAAAGAGCTTCCAAAATTTAAGGTTCACTCAAATACTACTAAAGATAAAAGTGGCAAAAGTTTAACTGTAAAAATTATATAAAATGCATGTATCTTTTTTTTTTTCTTATTTCTCTCAAAGTGCTTTATAAGGGAGCTGAGCAACCAACTAGGGTTTTTATGATGCATGGAGGTGAGAGGACCTCAGGTGTACGTGTCTATCAATTGAATCATAATGCATTAATCCTATACTACTAGTGTAACCAATAATAAAATCTAACTTTATTGTTAGTTATATTTATATAGATCACAATCAACAGTGGCCAATCTGATAAACATTCTAGTAAATAACATTCCAAATATTTTGGATTTTCACAAACACAAAAACCGTTATAGCTAGGCTACATATGCTGCTCAGCAACCGAAAAAAAAACAAAAAACTCCATAGATGTTTTTATAGTGAAACAGACCAATAAATTTTTATCTTTTCTTTTTCTCTTACTTTTCATTTTATTCTTTTCTTTAATCAATAAAGTTTTATTTTTTCTCTTTCTCTTATATTTTTTATTAGTCTTTTTTTTTTTTTTCATTTTTTTTCATTGGTTTTGTCTCATAATATCAATAGTGAGATGGACCTATAGAAGATTTTCTCCTGCAATATCAGTCATGAAAATTTCTTGCAATTAATGCAATGGCAATCAAGCTTGGAGGTGTTCAATGGCAGGTTTGCCCATACACACATGACATGATATATTGAATTTATATCAAATATAGTTGAAGTGTATTAAACAATGACAAGTTGGCAATCATTTTCCTTACGAAAAAACCCCATCGGTCACTCTCCAAATGAAATTATTTTTCAACAAACTTTGACTTGTACAATTTCTTTTTGCAGTTTATCTTGTTCAACTTTTTATGAGTTTGCAAGAGAAATCTTAAAGATACAAGTAGGTGGTGGTGGACATTAAGTGCAAGTTGGCCATATGATTAGATTGATGTTGTGGCAGCTCTCGGAAGATAATCTCAAAGAACATCAAATCAAACATGCATGTCGAGCTAGATATTATTTTTCATGCTATTTAATGTTTGTTCTGTATGCATAAAAACATAAATGTGAAACAATCATAGTGATTTATGTTGAATATATTTATATAGATTGAAAGACACTGTTTAACAATATGCAATTGAGAGTGGGTGATCGGCAATAGTGTTGAAAGCCTTATAATCAAATTGAGTAATTATCCTATCATTCACCGCACCATTTTCAGATGACAATGAGAGGAAGCAGTCAAATTGCTTTCTTGATTAGAAATTTGTAATATTATGCTTAGATATAATCTTACTTTTCAGTAAAAGACTAACTAGAATGAAAATAAGGATCCTCTTAATATGTGCACTTAGAATATACGTTCAGAATTTAAAAAGTTCATAATAAAACTCAGATTTATTCTTCTAATATATCCATTCAACTTTGTTTTATATCTTCAAAGATTAAATGCAAGTTTTGTATGTATTTATTTTTATTAAATTTTAATTTATCTCACAAACATAACCCTAAAATAATGGTAATTAAAAGCCCGATCGATTTTGTTAAAGAACAAGCAAAACTAGCATGTGTTTCAGATGATCAATTTCCTTTTGGTTCTATAGCTGCATTGGAAATTAAAGAATAGTCTATCCTTAAAACTTCGGCGCAGTCCATTTTGGATTTGACTTCAAAAGGATTTGAACATTTTTCATGCATCTACAAAGAAACCTATGACTAGTAGGCTGTTGCAACCTTGGACTTTAATTAATGTCTGAAGGGTAAACATACATGGGTTTTTGGGTTGGAAACGTCCAATATAACCAAAATCCATTTCCAACATTTGGGTTCGGCCCAAGAATAAGTTGACCCAATCTATGACCATGGATTGAACTGGTAATAAATCCATTTTGGAGGATTGTCTTCAGAGTTTACAAAAGGGTTCGTGGGAGTGGGACATAGTGGAGGATAAAGTCAAGGAGGCAATTGCATTGATGCCTTAACCATGTGGCAGGTTGCGTGATATTCAAGCTTATGACAAAAGTTTCTCGAGTTTCGCTCAACTTTCTTATGATGTGACATATTATGACATTAAAATCCAATAAAAAAAGATGCCTCATCAAGGGCCACAATTGGATCCCTTAAAAGCATCTTTACTTAGAAATGCTCTCTATGTTCATTTTGTAACTCTTGTGGAATTTGGTTTTTTCTTCTTTCAACCGACACACGAATAGAATAAATACACTTGATAGAACATAACTTGGTATTATCATTTATGATAAATGAAGAGAGTTGAGGTGGTCCTATAATAAACCCTTTACATCAATTTCAATTAGATTGAAGGTTTTAGTTTTATATATTACTTTCTCTTAGCAATAAGTTTGTAATAGTTAAAAACGAAAAATTTAAATATAATATATTTTTAAATTTCGATTTTTGTATTTCTTTTAAAAATATAAATTGAAATTTAAGAAATAAAAAATCACCTAAACCCACCACTTTAATTAATAAATATAAGAGATTTATTATTAAGCCGCTTTAACTTTTGTCTCAATCGATTTTCTTGTTAAGAACCAATCAAAAGCTTTATATGTGCTCCAATAAAAACTCGAACCTACCTATTTTTTTTTTTTTTAAATGGAAAACATAGCATGGAATTCAAGGTCATTGGTTAATTAAACAAAGTCATGAACCAGGGTTTGCAAAATGACAACATGGAGCTAGCACTATATAAAGTGGCATAATGGGGAAGGAATTGTCGCACAACAAAGAAGAGTTAGAGAGAGCAGCAAATGGGGAAAATGGAGAGGGAGTGAAAGGATTTTGGGAAGGTTCTGGTGTGGGTGGGTAGGGAAGATGACTAGCTAGTATATTGTTACTATATTGTAATTTTGTTTATCTTCCCTACTCCACCCATGCCATAATTTTCCCATTATTCCTCCCTCTCCTCATATATCTCCCTTCCAATCTATGCTTGAATTATCTCTTTGTTACTTTCTTTTCACTATTTATCTGATGGTTGAGATATGATTTAGTATAAGAATTTTTACTTGGTTAATATCTTCCTCATAATTTTCATGTGTATATATATATATTTATATTGTGATTGATGCTTGATTTATGTGTATCTTAACACAGATGAAAGTTGTTATGTATGCTGTCATTTTAGGTTGTCTGACCTTTCAGGTTTTGCTGTCCTCATATGTTCCACACAGCTGACAGGTTTAGCAAGGGAGGAACTTGGAGAGAGTCTTCAGATAGAAGAAATTTGTGTTGAAGGAAGTGAAATGATTTTGCTTCATGTACTTGTACATAGACAAGAGTTACTATACAATTTTGCTAACAGATCTAGAAACAGTAGTGAAGAACTGATCCAACACAGTATCATTTATGATGAATATAAATGTTTCTATTTGTTTACATGTGTACCTGAAACTTTCTCAAATCTTTATGTCACAAACAATCTCAATCAAAACCCCATCAAAAGTAAAACAATAATAGAAACTTCCTTTATCAGTTTTAATAGTCACAACAAGACATCATTATATCCAACAAAAAAAAATCATTTATATCAACTACGTATAAGTTTAAAGATTTTGCCAAGTGATCAATCTCAGATGTGATATGGAAGCTTGGAGACAACCAACAATCTTAACAGTTGTCCATAATCATTCTCAGCTGAGATATGGGAATGCTTTAGCATATGATTTGGACGCTAATTAAAGCATGGTTTAGATTCTTGAGGTTGTAAAAACAAAAGTGTTTGCACTGGTAATGGTTGCAATTAGCTTTAGAGACTTAAGCCTATTAGTTGAAAGAGATCAGATGCTCATATGGGGCCAGTGACAAACCAGAGAATAAAGCTGAAAGTAATTTGGAAACAAAAAGCCAATGAGTTGTCATGCATACCTTCACTCCCTTCACTTGCTCAATGTGTTTAGTCCCTTGAGCAACAAGATTTGATTGATAAAGAGCAAGCTAAAGATAGATTTATATGATACATGGACTGCATACATGGACTACATGAGTAAATGGAAAATTTTACTGAAAAAGGAACAGCTGTTTATTAGCCAAAACAATTGAGTTTACATAAATGAAAAATTGTTACAATTAGAGACCTTGATGAGATTGCAAAAGTTAGAATGATGTTAAAAAGTAAAACTTTTTAATTATGAGGAGTTAACAGACCTACAGAACGAATACACAGCACTATTTGAAGTTTCTATTTCAAGAAATTGTTCAAAATTAAGTGACCAATAATCTCTGCAGGAACAAGAACCATTAGTGAAGCCATAAAAATCTACTGATGTCTCTTATAATAATCTCCCTCTCGAAAATCTCTGAAGCAAACTTCATGACTTTATGACAATTTGTAATACCCCAATTCGACATAAAAACCAATGTAATGATATGTTTAATCAACCACTTAAATCTCCAAAACTAAACACAAATAAATAATAATTGCACAACGTATTTAATTCAATAATATAAATATGTCTTAATACCTCAATAAAAGTCTTAAAAAACTTAAATCCATGATTATTCAAAATCAGTCCTTACATTTAAGTTCCAACAAATAAAATAAACTTAAATGCTTCTTAAATAATAGCAAAAGAAATAACCACAACTCTAGAATTGAAATCCTCCACCAAACGACACCAACAAGTTGTCTTTCAAAACAAATGAAACCTATTAATTTATGAAAATAGTAAAGACAAGGGATGAGCCGTTTACTTAATAGATAAACATTATATACTACGATATAACATGCAATAGGAAGGAAATATCATAGTTTTATAAAGTAACTTTATAGTAAAAATAAAATCATAATCTTGAATATAGTAAAGCCAATAAAATATTTAACAATATATTGAAACTATTCAATATTTAAACTGAAGTTAAAAGTAACGAACAACATTCCATATAAGAATTTAAAAAATAAGCAGAAGTGACTCCGGTCATATAATATCACTCATAATTCCCGTGACCCGGATAATACAATAGAATCATGACACCTCTAATTTGGTGCAGGCTAATACATTGATGTTGCATAACAATAAATATTCTAATTGGACCAATACGATAAATTATGACACCTGTAATCGTAGTGTCTAGGCCAATACAATTAAATGAATTACGTATAGATGAGCTAAAACGTTTTCACTATAATCATGATCACAATACATATCATACTTTTCAAATATGGAAAAATAATTTTGATAGAACATATCACATTACTCAAACAGGACAATACTTTTAATACAATCTAAATGATACAAAAGAGATTTGAGAATACAAAATCATTTAAATAGAATATAATAACAAGTAATGTTGAAAAAACTAAGGTTTCATTTTATTTTTTAAAATGACCAATCAAAGTACTTTTGAAGTTGAACATATAATTTATTAAGGTAACAAAACTAATTTATATAAATTTATAAGAATTCATAACTTCATAAATTACTCTAGACTAGTCAAAGATACATTTAATCTTAACATATCATGTTATAAATGTTATACTAATGTTAGCTTAATACAAACCACACTTTACTAAATTAATCTAACTCCAAATATCATTAAGATTCACTACTATTAACACTGTCTTTACTGATGTAATACATTTTCTTTATTTTTAATAAATTGTATATAAACCAATTATTCTAAAAATGCATATATATATATATATATTTTAAAAACCCAAAATATACTAATAATTTTCAACCTTAAACGTATCTGTTAATCTATCAGTTTAAACCTCAAAATCTAAGACAAAGTTGTATGGACATTGGTTTCGAAACTGAATAGCTGTTTTTGTCCAAAATTTTAAAATTAAATCATCACTCAATAAAAATCTGTGAGATTTTAATGGCTTAAAGAAGGCTCATAATAGTTCCTATAGAAATCTAATTAGACCAAAATAACATCAAATGTATGTCCAAAAAACACAAGTGTCAACCTAGTTCAGTACTATCCAGATTTTTGTTTCATTGAGTAGAAGTAAACAAAAATTGCTAATTAATTGCCTACTTATCATATGATAACGAAAATTTTCAAACTATAACTTAACATCCTTGTTATGGGGGTATTTTTGGATTCCCCACTTGGGCCAGTAAAGGCCCATCAAAGATGGTGGCCCAAGTTACCAAGACCGAGTATAAAGCGCTATTCCTCAGTCCGCTAGGTCGAGCCCGCTAGATCGCTCCAGTACTCGACTACCAGATCAAGCCCGACGGGAGACTAGCGAAGACAATGTCAGATCGCCCTAGTAGCGACGTCGAGGTCGCAGACCGGTGATCGCGGTATCAAGATTGCCAGGAAGGCTCGAAGTCAAGATCGTCACGACCAGATTCAGCTCGTTCTATACCCAGATCGCCCAGTTTCAGTGCAAGACAGTAAAATGGCGTGTCTTGCACGATAAGTAAGGGATTCTCACCTAATGACAGCTTAATTTCGGGAAATCTCACCAAATCAGTATGGGTTAGCAGTCGGCCCATGCTTGAAGCCAGAGTTGACCTGGCAGAAGTCAGAAGCATTAAATGCATTTCAGCAGCATTAATTACGACAAGATCAGCCATTTTTGTCTGTATATTCCATCTGTAGCCTCATCTTCTCTATAAATAGAGAGAGACATTTATTGTATCCGGATCCAGAAATTTGAGAGTTAAGAGGGCTGTTACTCTGTCGAAACATAGAGAGAGAGTGAGCATTTAGTGAGGGATACTGCCATTAATACCAGAAAAGTGGACGTAGGCTGTTCTCAAAAAGGGCTGAACCACTTCAAACATTGTGTGTTCTCCTTCTTTCTTTCTTCTTATCTGGTCTGTTTGTTGCAGGTCTCCTCATCTGTGCAGCATTGGGCTCAAGAATCTGGTTGGCTGGTTTACCACGTCAACATTTTGGCGCTAGAAGGAGGGCCCAACTGCAAGTGGAGCTCTGTAATCACCATGGTAAGAGGAAGAACGACCAGAAATTCAGTAGACGAGCGAGCTGAAGAAGCCGAGCTGCGACACCAAGTCCAGATGGCTGATACCGGTGCAGGACCATCTCGTGGAGGACGGGACGCCGTGCATGACCTGGCTCGACGTCAGGAAAGGTTGGAAACTAATGTGGCGCAGATCCTGGATACGTTGAGAATAATAGCGCGAGGTCCTGATCAGAATGTTCCCAGGACGACTGTGATCCCACCGCCCGGAGCAGAGGTCGCAAGGGGAGTGCATATTCCAGAAGGATCCATTCATTCGTCAAACAGACGTCCTGAAGCCCGGGGTCAGAGAGTTCGGGAGAACGGGGATGCAGCGCGACCTTCTGACTTGAGGATAAGGATCAGCCAGGACGGTCGTAGGCGAGTTGAGGTAAGCAATGAACATCTCCGAATTTCAGCTCGCAGAAATGAAAACGAGCTGCGTCAAGGCCAGGACGACCGGCGTAGGGAAAATGAAAACTACGAGGTAGGCCAAGGACGCAGGAGGCATGATCAGCATTCCCTCACTGGGGCCAGCCAGGGAAGTAGGAGACTCCCCGTGAGGCAGCTCGGAGCCCGAGACCCGATTATTGAGCAGCTTCTGGAGCGAATGCAGCAGCTCGAAGCACGACCTGGGGCTCAGATGGCAGGGGAGCGATGTGAAGATAGGAGTCCTTTTACAATGGAGATAGATCAGGAGCCGCTTCCTGCCAGGTTCAAAGTCCCTGACATCCCGAAGTATAACGGAGAATCAAACCCGTATGATCACCTGGACGCCTTCAACGTTCAGATGAATCTGTAGACTTCCAGTTCGTTGGTAAAGTGTCGTGTTTTCCCAGCGACGTTCGGAGAGATACCGCGAACTTGGCTCAGAAACCTTCCACCTCGCAGCATCAGCAGCTGGGAGGAGTGCCAGCAGAAGTTCCTCGATCAATATAAGGCCTTGAAGAGAACGCTTGCTCCGGCCTGTCACCTCGCGACAATTTTCCAACGATTAGGGGAATCGCTGAAGGAGTACATTGGTCAATTTCGAAGCGAGATAAACAATGTGGAAAACCTATCTGATGAGGGAATTTTAAATGCGATCTCGTCAGGACTTCGCAAGGACGACAAGTTGTACGAGAGCATCTACAAGATGCCGGTGAAAAATCTGGGTGAGTTTTATGAACGAGCTAATAGGGAGATCCGGTGGGAAGAATCATTTAGCTCGAGAAAAGCCAATCACCAGAAGAATGAAGCGGGTGGATCCCATCAAGGCAAGAAGAGGGATCAGGTCGGTGGAAAAGATCGGAAGAACCGATCTAGCAATCAGGTGGCAAAGCGGGCTAAAAAAGAGTTCAGAAGAGATCGCTCCCCACCTCGAAGCCGTTTCCATCGTTATAGCACCCTATCCGATAGGCAAGATCGGATCTTTCAGACTGAGAAGCACAGAGTCAACTTCGGGAGGCCGAGCCCCACTGGTTTCCCGGGTAAGTTCAAAAATCCTCGTAAATACTGTGCTTATCATCAGGAGAACGGGCACAATACATCTGACTGCTGGGACCTTAAAGACGCCATAGAAGATTTGATAAGAAATGACCGTCTGAAGGAGTACGTGGTACAGCCCGCCCACGAGAAGCCCCAGAATCAGCGTCCTCGTCGAGATCACCAGCCCGCGCAGACGAGTCAGCAGGGCTAGGAGCAGGGGGTTGGTTTGACGGTGAAAACCATTTATACCATCCATGGCGGTCCCCACATCGCCGGATCCTCTAGTAAGTCTCATGAAAGATATGTGCGAGAGGCAAATCATGTCCATCTTACAGGCGGGGTGATCAGGAAGGGCCAGCGAAGAAGGCCAGAATGACTTCGGAGGACATCGTTTTTACAAAGGAGGACGAAAGCAAGGTGAAATTTCCCCATAATGACGCCCTTGTTATCAGTGCGAAGATCAGCAATGCCGAGGTCCTGAGGATTATGATCGATACAGGCAGCTCGGTCAATGTTATGTACAAGGACTGTTATGATCAGCTCGGGTTAGGAGCTAATCAGCTGAAGCCGTCTCCAGAGCCTCTCTACGGTTTCACTGGGGACGCCGTCATCCCGATAGGTCAAGTAAGACTTCCGTTTTCAATAGGAGATCCAGCTCGCCAGGCAACTACCCTAGCAGACTTCCTCGTCGTTAATGGGGAATCTGCTTATAATGTGGTTTTGGGGAGGCCCGCGATGAACGATCTGGATATGGTCGTGTCGACCAAAGCTCTCACAATCAAATTCCCAACTGCCAGCGGAGTGGGGGTATTGCGAGGTGAGCAGTATGCGGCCAGGCGTTGTTATGTGAAGGCTATGAAGATTGGGGTGACGTATAAGCGAGTGGATATGGTGACTGGAGGAAAACCAAGTGAAGTCAGTAAAGAAGGCTTTGATCGCAATCTTGATCCTCGCGAGGTGGATGAGTATGGGACATCGGGTCCAGTTGACGAGCTCGAATCTATCCAGGTCAGCAAGGAAGATCCGCAAAGATGTCTTACTGTGGGGCGGAGTCTGACTCCAGATGTGAAAAGTCAGCTCGTGGATTTCCTCAGAAAGAATGTGGACGTCTTCGCATGGAACCATGAGGACATGGTTGGGATTGGTCCAGAGGTCATGTCGCACAGGTTAAATATTGATCCTCGTTGCAGACCAATCCGTCAGAAGCGAAGGCCGTTGAACAAAGAACGATCTGATGCCATCAAAGAAGAAGTTGATAAGCTGCTCACCAATAATTTCATCAGACCGGTCCAGTATCCGCTTTGGTTGGCCAACCCTGTCCTGGTAAAAAAGAAGAATGGGAAGTGGAGGACGTGCATTGATTTTACCGATCTGAATAAGGCGTGCCCAAAGGACAGCTTTCCTCTTCCTAGAATTGATCAGTTGGTGGATGCAACTGCTGGTCATCAGTTGCTGAGCTTCATGGATGCGTACTCCGGATACAACCAAATCCCCATGAGCCCGTGAGATGAAGAGCACACCTCGTTTATTACAGACAGGGGTCTTTATTGTTATAGGGTAATGCCTTTCGGCCTTAAGAACGCTGGAGCGACCTATCAGAGGCTGGTCAATAAGATGTTTGAGAAGCAGATCGGCGGGACAATGGAGGTGTACGTAGATGACATGTTGGTCAAATCGAAGCAGGCCGAGTCCCATGTTAACGATCTGGCAGAAACATTTCAGATCCTCAGGAGTTATCGGATGAAGCTCAATCCGCTGAAGTGTGCATTCGGAGTGGCGTCTGGGAAGTTTTTGGGTTTCATGGTGAATGAAAGGGGAATCGAGGCCAATCCAGAGAAGATCCAGGCCTTAATCAGTATGAGATCGCCAAGGAAGGTCAGGGAAGTCCAAAGTCTCACAGGTCAGGTCGCGGCGTTAAGCAGATTCATCTCGAAGGCGATTGACAAATGTATCCCATTCTTTGACGTGCTGAAAAGGGTGAAGGACTTCGAATGGACGGAGCAGTGCGAGCAGGCTTTTCAGCAGCTGAAAGAGTATATGGGCTGGGCTCCACTTTTGTCAAAACCTGTAGAATGAGAGAAGCTTACCCTCTATTTGGGGGTATCTGATAACGCCCTCAGTGCGGCCTTGGTGCGAGAGGAAGATAGGACGCAGCTCCCTGTGTATTATGTCAGCAAGAGACTATCGGATGCAGAGACGAGGTATTCTCAGATAGAGAAGTTGGCTGACTGTTTAGTGACCACGTCCAGAAAGCTCCGACCTTATTTCCAAGCTCATAAGATCGAGGTCCCAACCCGGTACCCCTTGAAGCAGATTTTTCAGACCTCGGATACCTCAGGTCGCCTATTGAAGTGGGCAGTCGAGCTGGCCCAGTTTGACATAGAGTACGTTCCCAGACCGTCCATCAAAGCCCAAGCCTTGGCAGATTTTATCACTGAATTTACAGGAGCCCCTGAGGGAGAAGCTGGACCGTCGAAAAAACCGATGTGGGAGTTATATGTTGACGGATCATCAAACGAGCATAAAGCCGGGGCGGGTATCTTACTTATCAGTCCGGAAGGGGACAAGATCTTCTATGCATTAAAGTTCGGATTCAAAGCAACCAATAACGAGGCTGAGTACGAAGCGCTTATAGCGGGGTTAAAGCTCGCTAGGGAGATGCGAGCTGATCAGGTGAGAATATTCAGTGACTCTCAGCTCGTTGTATTCCAGGTAAAAGGTGAGTACTGGACTCGGACATCGAATACAGCCGCGTATCTTGAGAAAGTGCAAGAGTTGCTCAGGGTGTTTCAGAGGTACGAAGTGAACCAGATCCCGCGAGCTCAAAATGCGCATGCTGATGCTCTAGCTCGCTTAGCAACTACTCAGATAGCAGAAGATTTGAAGCCCGTGCCTGTTGAGCTCCTACCAGTTCCAAGTATTCAGAAGGGGGAAGTGATAATGGCCCTTGTGATGGTAGAGGACTCATGGATGAGGCCGTTGGTTGATTATCTGCAGAGCGGGGTTCTCCCCAAAGAGAAGAATGAAGCTCGCCAGCTGAAGGCGCGATCTGCGCGCTATTGCATCCATGACGATCTATTGTATAAAAGGGGTTTCTCAGCTCCTCTTTTGCGATGTATAGATGGGGCGGACTGCGAGAAGGTGCTGAACGACATGCATTCGGGACATTGCGGAAATCACTCCGGGGGACTCGCTCTAGCCCAAAGAGCATTAAGGCAGGGTTTCTACTGGCCTACAATGAAGAAGGACGCTATCGCCTTAGTGAGGAAGTGTAACAAGTGTCAGAGGTTTGCGAAGGTGCCCCGAGCTCCTCCAGCGCTCCTGCAGCAGATGGTAAGTCCATGGCCGTTTGCGATCTGGGGAATGGATCTGATCGGGCCCCTGCCAACAGCTTGTGGAAATTGCAAGCACGCCGTGGTGGCGGTTGATTATTTCACGAAGTGGGTGGAGGCAAAAGAGTTAGCCGACATCTCGACGACGAAGATCATCAAGTTCATGTGGAGTAACATCATCAGCAGGTTTAGAGTTCTGCAGCAGGTAATAACGGACAACGGGACTCAGTTCAGCAGTGAGCAGTTCGTCGACTTTTGTGACGAGCTCGGGATCACCAAGAGTTTCTCAGCAGTAGATCATCCTCAAGCTAATGGACAGGTCGAAGCCGTGAACAAAATCATAAAGCAGAACCTGAAAACGAAGCTGGAAGCAAGAAAAGGAGCATGGGTAGACGAGCTTCCGAAAGTATTATAGGCCTACCGGACTACAGCTCGTAGTACGACTCAGGAGGCGCCTTTCTCAATGGTTTATGGATGCGAGGCTATGATTCCGGCAGAATTCGAGATGACGACACATCGGAGAGCGACCTTCAACAACAAAGACAATCAGCAGTTGCTTACCTGCAGCCTTGACCTCGTGGACGAATTACGAGATGAAGCTCAGTTGAGGTTGGCAGTTTACCAGAAACGGGTCGCCAGATACTACAACAAGAAAGTTCGAGCTCGCCACTACAACGTCGGGGATCTCGTGCTAAGACTCATTCTACCCGCGGCACGGAATTCAAGCGAAGGCACTTTAGGACCGAGCTGCGAAGGCCCCTACGTCGTTCAGAAGGATCTGGGAAACGGAGCTTATCACTTAAGCAACATGGATGGACCAGAAGTCCCGAGAGCATGGAACGCCGAGAAGCTTCGACCGTATTTTGTGTAATTTATTCAGGTCGAAATTATCTGTCTTAAATGTAATCCGTTGACATTTTGTCTACATATGTGAATATATTCAAGCAGATGTGCATCGCTTCTCAAAGAATATTCTGTCTTCACTCTCACTTGCATTACATCAACAAGTCTTGGACGGAGACGCCGCGCCCTGTGAGCTCACAACGCTCTGGACGGGCCGACGTCCTCCTGTGGACTTATTATTATTTAACAAGTCTTGGACGGAGACATCGCGCTCTGTGAGCCCGCAACGCTCTGGACGGGCCGACGTCCTCTTATGGACTTATCATGATTCAACCAAGTCTTGGACGGAGACGTCGAGCCCTGTGAGCCCGCAACGCTCTGGACGGGCCGACGTCCTCCTGTGGACTTATTATTATTCAACAAGTCTTGGACGGAGACGCCGCGCCCTGTGAGCCCGCAACGCTCTGGACGGGCCGACGTCCTCCTGTGGACTTATTATTATTCAACAAGTCCTGGACGGAGACGCCGCGCCCTGTGAGCCCGCAACGCTCTGGACGGGCCGACGTCCTCCTGTGGACTTATTATTATTCAACAAGTCTTGGACGGAGACGCCGCGCCCTATGAGCTCGCAACGCTCTGGACGGGCCGACGTCCTCCTGTGGACTTATTATTATTCAACAAGTCTTGGACGGAGACGCCGCGCCCTGTGAGCCCGCAACGCTCTGGACGGGCCGACGTCCTCCTGTGGACTTATCATTACATCAACAAGTCTTGGACGGAGACGCCGCGCCCTGTGAGCTCGCAACGCTCTGGACGGGCCGACGTCCTCCTGTGGACTTATTATTATTCAACAAGTCTTGGACGGAGACGCCGCGCCCTGTGAGCCCGCAACGTTCTGGACGGGCCGACGTCCTCCTGTGGACTTATCATTACATCAACAAGTCTTGGACGGAGACGCCGCGCCCTGTGAGCCCGCAACGCTCTGGACGGGCCGACGTCCTCCTGTGGACTTATTATTATTCAACAAGTCTTGGACGAAGACGCCGCGCCCTGTGATCCCGCAACGCTCTGGACGGGCCGACATCCTCCTGTGGACTTATTATTATTCAACAAGTCTTGGACGGAGACGCCGCGCCCTGTGAGCCCGTAACGCTCTGACGGGCCGACGTCCTCCTGTGGACTTATTATTATTCAACAAGTCTTGGACGGAGACGCCACGCCCTGTGAGCCCGCAACGCTCTGGACGGGCCGACGTCCTCCTGTGGACTTATCATTACATCAACAAGTCTTGGACGGAGACGCCGCGCCCTGTGAGCTCGCAACGCTCTGGACGGGTCGACGTCCTCCTGTGGACTTATTATTATTCAACAAGTCTTGGACGGAGACGCCGCGCCCTGTGAGCCCGCAACGCTCTCGACGGGCCGACGTCCTCCTGTGGACTTATTATTATTCAACAAGTCTTGGACGGAGACGCCGCTCCCTGTGAGCTCGCAACGCTCTGGATGGGCTGACGTCCTCCTGTGGACTTATTATTATTCAACAAGTCTTGGACGGAGACGCCGCGCCCTGTGAGCCCGCAACGCTCTGGACGGGCCGACATCCTCCTGTGGACTTATCATTACATCAACAAGTCTTGGACGGAGACGTCGCGTCCTGTGAGCTCGCAACGCTTTGGACGGGCCGACGTCCTCCTGTGGACTTATTATTATTCAACAAGTCTTGGACGGAACGCCGCGCCCTGTGAGCCCGTAACGCTCTGGACGGGCCGATGTCCTCCCGTGGACTTATTATTATTCAACAAGTCTTGGACGGAGACGTCGCGCCCTGTGAGCCCGCAACGCTCTGGACGGGCCGACGTCCTCCCGTGGACTTATTATTATTCAACAAGTATTGGACGGAGACGCCGCGCCCTGTGAGCCCGCAACGCTTTGGACGGGCCGACGTCCTCCTGTGGACTTATAAGCACGTCATCAGCACGTTCATAATAATAACTCACATTCGCAATCATTACGTATATCATTCGACAAAAGCATCACACAGATTGAAGCAAAATGAAATAAAGCATATATTGAGTTAAAAAGTTATCATTACAAATGAAGACCTCAAAGGAGGTAAGTTCAAAAGACAAAAATAAACTATTACAAAAAAGGATTAAAGTTGCGAGCTGGAGGGGTCTTGAGGGTCCTGGAGGGTCAAGCTGGTGGCCACTTGGTCATCGGCGGCCTCTGGGGGGACGATCTCAGTAGGCGTCAGGGAAGTCTCCTGAGGCTGGCCCTGCTCTGCTTCCGCTGCGGCTCGAGCGTCCTCAGCATAAAACTCGACGTCCTGCACAGCATCATCTCCAAAGATGGAATAATCTATCTCAGGATGATGCGTCCACAGGGTGTACATTATGCCTTGCTCCGTCTCCACCCTGACCTCTTCGGCCCGAGCTTCCGCAGCAGCCAGCGCCTCCTTGAGCTTGGTCATTTGCTCAGCCGCCTCGGCATACTTTTTCTCTGCGGCCTTAAGCTCGATCTCGCGGTCAACCACCAGAGTCTTGGCCGTCTCTAGCTGAGAGTTGAGGCTGTTATTGACCAATTCCATCCTGCTCTTTTCCTCAGCCCGGAGGGTATCGAACTGAAGACGAGCGGCCTCAGCAACGGCCAGTTGCCCCTGAAAGATCTCGCGTTCGCTTTTCGCCACCGCGAGTTCGATGTCACGTTCTGACAGGGTCGCCTCGAGCTCCTTCTTTGCGGCCTTGAGTTCATTCTCCTCCTGTTCCCTCTTCGTTTCGATGTCCAGCACTTTCGCCATCGCCATCGCGCCCTGAGAACGGTAAAAAGCAATGAGGAAAAAGAGATCGAAAAGAAATAAAAGGAAATGGGAAAGAAATTCTACCTTAGCAGCTTCGCGAATCGCCCAGGAGACCAGGTTCGCCCCGTGGCTATTTGGGCCGTCCAGAAACTTGGCCGTATTTCCCAAAAGGCTGGGAACCTTTTCGACCATGAGATGGAGGTAAGATAGCCCGGGAACGACTTCGGCAGGCACTTCCGGGGTGACCTGGGGTGGAGGCTCCTGTGGTGAGGAAACGACCTGCTTCCCTTTCTCCAGCGTGGTCCTCTTAGAGAGAGAGAGCTCGGCGGGAACGCCATGATCCTTCCTCTTCGTCCCCTGTTCGGTCGTGACCTTCTTGCCCTTGTCCACAGCAGTAATTTCTCTGACCGGAGGAGCCCTCTGCGAAACAGGCCATACGGCCTGGGGGGCTGGAGATCCAGCCGTGCTCGCGGCTTGTTGCCCTTTTGAGACCGAGGAGTCCAGTGTAGATGACGGCGTCACGGCCTGACCCCCGGTCTGGCGAACCCTCTCCCTGGAGGGTGGAATTATCTGCAACGGTGCCATCACCTCTTCAACGCTTTCCGAGCTTGAGCTTGTTTCGGCGACTTCGTCAAAAGCAGAGCTTACAGGTCGAGTTTGCCGAGACCCGATGTGTTTAGAACGGATCAGTCTCTCCTTAGGCTCGGGGGCAAGTAGGTACTGCCGAAGAAGTTCGTTCGTTAGCTTGACGTCGTCCTCGTCGGACCTGTGAGCTCCATGGATCTCGAGGTCAGCTGTTTCGCCCTGAGTCAAACCAAGGAACGGTGCGTTGAGATCTGCAAAAGAAAGGAGATGGTTAGTTCATCCGAGATCGCCGTTCAAAAGCTGGAAAGCAGCTTGAAGAACGCCCTACCTGGTTCAGCTCGAAAACTGAAGTTCGCAAGATTTAATAACGAAGGGCAGGATACGTAAAACCAGTTCGTTTTATAGCGGCCTACGTTGGATTTGCCCTTGGCCTCGCCCTTCGGCAAGACTTCCCTATAAATGGACGTCGGGCGAGGAGAGGTATAGTAAAAATCGTCCCGAGGCTGTCCCCTGCTATTAGATTTGAAGGTATATAAATACCTTATAATTCCCGAAGTCGGGAAAGGGAGACCATACTTCCTAAAGAAGATCGCCAAGGAAGACAGCTGGGTGTACGAGTTCGGGGTCAATTGCCCTGGAGCGAGCCTCAGATCGTTCAGAAGCTCGATCAGGTAGGGCGGAACCGGAAATCGCAGTCCGGCCTCCAAGTGCTGGATGCTGATGGCCACAAAACCCTTGGGGGGTGTGGCCGTATGATCCGTAGGAGCGGGCTCCATCATACGACAGCCCCGGGGAAAGTGGTACTGTATCCCTAGCCTGACGAGGTCCTCGCGTGTCAGTCGAGAGGGGTAGAACTTGAACATCTGGCGACCTTGCCTAGCCTCTACAGGGTCAAGGTCCCTGGCCTCTGAAGGCTGGTTCCCTTCGGAGCTCTCCCGAGCTGAAAATTCCTCAGCGATCTCTTCGCTGTGTACGGACGCTTGAGGGACTTCCCTCACTTGATCCTCCGAGCTGAAGGAATCGTCCTCTCCTACGATGTGCAGTGGGCGTTTGCGACCTGAAGACATCTACAAACGAAAAGGAGCAGTTAGGCCGCTGAATGCGGACCGTTCCTATCGAACTAAAAACTCCTAGTTTGCTATCTAGCTACTTCCTAACAGGTCGCAGACGCCGCACAAGTTTATTAGCGACCTCAAGATCATGTTTTATTTCCTATGCGCGACCTCAAGATCGCTCGAAATCCTACAAACAGCAAATCCTACAAACTACAGCAACCTAACGGATCAAACTAGGGAAATATGAAGAGCCGCAGACATTCAAACACACAAGCATAAGAACAAAATGCCAGAAACCAAGCAGCAAGCAAATCATCACCAGAAGTAAAGAAGCAATCAAATGCTGAAAAACGAAGAAACGACGAAGATAACTCACCGGTGACCGGAAAGCAGAAACGTCGCCTGAATAATGGACGCCGGAGAACCAAAGACTGAAGACTGATGGCAGACGGGAAGCGGAGAAGATGAAGAAGAAGCCTGAAGCGTGAAAATGACAAGCAAAAAGCAAAAAGAACAGACTGGCCCCCCTTATATAGCCGGTCCCGAGGTCATATCCCCGACCGTTGGATCTGGTGGCAGGCTAACCGCCTCAGATCCAACGGTGCAGCGCGATCTCAGGAACGTGACCCGAAGAGACGCCATCAGACGAAGAGACGTGCATTAAATGCCCGTTGCAGAAGCCGAACCGCCTCAGGGGGTGTTGCCACGTGTCCAAGAAAAAGGAGGGAAAAATTTAGTTTTTCAAGTTCTCAGATCGATGAAACATTTTCAGTCCGCTTCAAATATCAGCACGACTGATCGAAATTCTCAATTCGCTGGGCAATTCCTCAGTTCGGACAAGTCTTCAGTCCAACAATCAGACCGTTGGAGCTTCTCAGAGCAGTATTAAGATTTCAGTTCGCTTTTAAAGTCAGATCGCCATAAAAGGTCTCAGCTCGTCATGAAGATCATTGTTGACTATCGAGTTCTCAGGCCGCCATAAACGACCTAAGAACTGGGGGGTTGATGTTATGGGTATTTTTGGATTCCCCACTTGGGCCAGTAAAGGCCCATCAAAGATGGTGGCCCAAGTTACCAAGACCGAGTATAAAGCGCTATTCCTCAGTCCGCTAGGTCGAGCCCGCTAGATCGCTCCAGTACTCGACTACCAGATCAAGCCCGACGGGAGGCTAGCGAAGACAATGTCAGATCGCCCTAGTAGCGACGTCGAGGTCGCAGACCGGTGATCGCGGTATCAAGATCGCCAGGACGGCTCGAAGTCAAGATCGTCATGACCAGATTCAGCTCGTTCTCTACCCAGATCGCCCAGTTTCAGTGCAAGACAGTAAAATGGCGTGTCTTGCACGATAAGTAAGGGATTCTCACCTAATGACAGCTTAATTTCGGGAAATCTCACCAAATCAGTATGGGTTAGCAGTCGGCCCATGCTTGAAGCCAGAGTTGACCTGGCAGAAGTCAGAAGCATTAAATGCATTTCAGCAGCATTAATTACGACAAGATCAGCCCTTTTTGTCTGTATATTCCATCTGTAGCCTCATCTCCTCTATAAATAGAGAGAGACATTTATTGTATCCGGATCCAGAAATTTGAGAGTTAAGAGGGCTGTTACTCTGTCGAAACACAGAGAGAGAGTGAACATTTAGTGAGGGATACTGCCATTAATACCAGAAAAGTGGACGTAGGCCGTTCTCAAAAAGGGCTGAACCACTTCAAACATTGTGTGTTCTCCTTCTTTCTTTCTTCTTCTCTTTGCCATTATCTGGTCTGTTTGTTGCAGGTCTCCTCATCTGTGCGGCATTGGGCTCAAGAATCTGGTTGACTGGTTTACCACGTCAACAATCCTAAAGAGAATTCAAAATAAATTTTATAATTTTATACCTTAATTTGCCTATTCAAACAATCGAATAAAGCTAACCAATCTAAAAGGAAGCAAAACTTTCAAGAGCCTCTAATTTTTCTAAAATAATGCATAAATTGTAATCTAACCTTGAAATAACTCAAAACTGGAACAATATGATATCATAAGCCTATCATACCATAAACTTCTAATATTAATGAAAAGAATATAAAAGAAAGAGAAGAAAACATATTGAATTCTTAAACACTATAAAAATCAACATTGATCTTCGATATTGCTAATGAAGAAGAAAATTTTGAATAACGTATATATGTTTTCTAAGGGAAGAGCTAACTGCTGTGAATAGAGAAAATATAAATAAGTAAATAATAAATAAATATATATATGTGTGTACGCATGTGCGTGTGACTTTAAATCCTAATAATAGTGATTAGAAAATATATGTTTTGTTAAATTTAGTTCTATCAATCACTCCCTTTATTGCAGCCCAAATTTTTGGGTCTATTTAGGCCAAAAAGGAAGAAATCTCACAATTAATTGATTAAGGGAAAATTTTAAAAAATTTCCATTGTACAATCATCATAAGTCTTTAGGTTTTTCTTTATCCTAATTGTTACTCCAATAGGAAGGGTCAAAAGCCCAAATGCAAGGCCTAGCGAGTTTCTCACTGTGTTTTGCTCCTAGTATCCCTCTGCGCAATTAATTGCAAACTCCGTCTTGATCGCATACACTTTCTTCTTCACGAAGTCTTTCAACTTAGTCAACGTCTCGTAAATCTCCTATGTCCTAAAAAGTGATTTATCATGCATCATAAACACGAACATCTCATTCTTAACATCAATCCAGTTGCATCCCGGCTCCTTTTTTACTCCACTCACCCCTATCAATCTTCCGATTTCATCAGCTTCCTTTAACCTTCCATTATGTGAATACATGTTAGAAAGGAGGAGATAATTTCCTAGATTTTCTAGTTCCACATCAAAAAGCCTCCATATGACTTCTTTACCCATTTCAAGATTGCCACGATAAGTGTAAAGCCCCAAGTAGAGCACCCCAGACTATTAAATCTAGTTCAATTGGCATTCTCTTTATAAACTTCTTGGCATCATCTAATCGACCAGCGGGCCAAGTAAGTCAACCATGCAAGCACAGTGCAATGCCGAGGGCTAATGCCATGAACCTTTGTCATGGAATCGAAGTAAGCATATCCTTCTTCAACACTCCCAATGTGGCTACAAGTTGAAAAAACACAAAGGTAACATAATCGAGGTTCATCTTGTCTCGTAGCATCTCCTTAAACAATTCAATCACTTGGTTTTCACATCCGTGCAGTTGGTAAGCTGAAATCATCGCTGTCCAACAAACCACATTGCGATTCACAATCTCTTCAAACACCCTTAAAGCATCAACCAAGCTTCCGCATTTTGCATACATACTAATCAAAGAACTTGCAACATGTGCATTCTTCATTAGCACACGACACTTCATTAGCGGAAACACTTTCCATGCTCATCAGCAAAATTAATCACAAGCTTCTTCAAACTTATTACCATGAACACACCTTGTTAACATAATGTTCTACGTAATATCTCTATCTCCTACACACCAAAACAACAAAGCAGTATCACCCCACAACGCACGTTTAAAATACATGTCCATCAAAGAGTTCCTCACATAAGGCAATGTAACCAAACCATGTTTAAAAGTAAGTTCGTGAACTTGCCTCCCAAATCCACACCACCCCACATCAGCACACTCGAAAAAGCTCACTTGATCGGGACTCACAAACCCCTCCCTAATAGCCTCAACAAAAACCCTAATTGCCATATCAAACACCCCAAAGTATAGAACGAAACGATGTTTCTCTTAGTCATTTCATCAAACACCCTTCTTGCCAACACCAAATCACCTCATTTTGCATACATGTCACCCAATGCACTACCAACAAACACATCCATGTTTGTAAACCAAATACTGGACCTGTTCACCATTCACGGCCACGAACATGTTGGCAGAAGCGGTCAACACAGAGGAGAAAGTCAAGGCATTTGGTCAAAATAAGTCAAAGTGTTTGTCGAAATGCTGGATTAGGGTTATACGTGAAGTCCAAGTGACAGCATGTTGTGGGGCTATTTGGAAGTAACATTAGTGATATATTTGCTATGTGAGATTAGATTAAATTATTTTGATTGAATTGAGTTGATTAGATAAATTAATATTGGAACATGTTTGATATATATAATATAAGATTGGATAAAAATAGTACCAACTTTTGTTTGATCAAGGTTGAGATTGAATTAAATTAGATAAATAAAAAATATATTATATTTAAAATAATTAAATTAATTTTAAAATAACATAACATATTAAATTATTTTCTAAAGGAGAATATAACGATAAATGATCAATTTTAAATAAAAAAATATTTATTTCATAATACAAAATATTATTTTTTAGAAAAAATATATATTAACTTAACCTTCGAAATAATTAAGTAAAATTATGTTAAAAAAAAAAAAACATATCTAATATAACTAATCTGTCCCTTTGTGGTGGGTTTAAAATAAACCCACCACATTTAAACCACACCACTGTTGCTTAAAATGTTTGACATGGGATTTCCTTTCCAATACCATATCACAACCAAATATGACATTGGAACGGGTTTTGTCCAAACACAATCCAATCCATGGCAACAAATGTACCCTGGGAATGCAAGTTGAGGAGGAAAGGGCTTGAGAGGGGTTAGGTGTGTACTTGGATTGCATGTTTCAGGTTTTTGGTTCTGCTTCGGGAGATTGTTTGTTGAGGTGGCTTGGTTTGAAAAGTTGTTTATTTACTCTTGTGTGAGATTTTGGAGGGAATCAAACTCTCATAATATTTGCCGACTTAGTAGGCAAAAGTTCCAATTGAGTGGTGGTGCTTCTAATGTGAATGTTTTTTTTTTTTTTTTTTTTTTGTGGATTTTTGTTGTAAGTTGGAGGGTTGAATATGAATTTGCTTCGTAAGTTTTTTTTTTGGGCTAGATCAGGCCCACAAGAGAAAGAAAGAAAAGAACCCAATTGGACTCTGGAAAAATATGATCCGCTTTGACCCCTTCAGAATTGGTGAAGATGAATAGAGCAAGTCTTTGATGTATCAAATTATTATACGTACTGTATATTTGTTCACTTAAAATATATATTGAACTTATTAGTTATGAGATTCTGCATGCTCTTTTTGCATGGTTTTGGGACGTTATAGAGTTGATATTTTGTACATACGGGGATCCACACTTGATAGTTTCTATATATATTGTTAGTATTGTTTGGATAAAAAAAGAAAAAATATATTGGTTCCCTCATGCAGTGATGGTTTTGACATTTTGGAGATCCAATGGGAAAAACTAAAATGAACCCCTTTATATATATATATATATATATATATATATATATATATAAACTTGTTTTATCATATTTTTGGTGTGTAAATAATAATTCCATTAAGAAAAAAAAGGATATCATAAGACAAATATCTTCATATGAAACAAATACATTTGTAAAATGATAAAAAAAATTCATCACAACTCATAAACAAAATTATTTTATAAATTCCACTTTCTTCACCTTAATTGTTAATGAAATTTGCAATTTTTAACCAATTAAAAAAAAAAAAACAATAATTTAGAGTTTATCTTTATGTGGCTACCGACAATGTGAAAGAAGCAAGTAATTTAGGGTTGAAAATGATAGAGTAAATTTATATATGAGTGGAATATGTCAGCTTTGAAGTCCTTCACATGTTAGAAATATTTTTCGAGTTAAAATAGATTAATAAATTAAAAGCAACCAATACAACTGGTTAGCAAGTGTCTAAACGTGCCTCACCATCTCAGGTTCAAATCATCATCCCAGGTTAGAATCAACATTTAAACCTAGGATGGTGAGACATGTTTAGGCGTTTGCTAACTAGCTATAATGGTTGCTTTTATTGATCTATTTTAATTCAAAAAATATTTTTAATATATGAAGGGTCCAAAACTGACATATTCCACTCATATATAAATCTACTCTATCATTTTCAACCTTAAATTAGTTTACTCTCACCACTAGTAAATGACAAAAGTATAGGAATATTAATGCTTACATATGTTAGTAATTACTATCATTTTCATTTTTAAGGTAAAAGATTTTATGAATTTCATTCTAACGAAGGCTTATATATTACATCCTTGATCCATCTAAATTTTCGAATCAAACTCTTGCTTGATATTTAAGTAAGAATTTTACTACCTTACATAATCACTAACATTATCTATCAATTAGAGCACTTAGATTGGTTATAAAGGTGGTTAATAAAGTTAATCCAAGGGCTCTGATTAATGGATAAGATTAATGGTTAAGTAAGGTAGGTACCCTTTAATCAAATCAAATTCGAATTCCTCAAATATATAATATTTATATTGTTAGATATTATGCTAACTTTTTTTCTTTTTTATTTTTTGTGAAATATATATTATGCTAATTTTTTTGGCTTCTATATTAAATTTTTAAGTCTAACTGTTAATGAAAATTTGGAATAAAATAGACAGACCTTTCTCTTCGTCTCAGGTTGATGAATCTTCTCAATTAGAATATTGATGCAATAAGCATAAGCTAATAAGACACCTACAGTAGATATTAAGAACACAACCTAAGAAATATTAAAACAGGTTTATAGAAGGAAACTTTGACCCGTTGATTATATGACAACCAAGAACCAAAGTTATAAAGGAACCTTGACCTGTTGGTTATACGTCGTTAATCAAGAACCAAAGTTATAAAAGAATGATATTGACGCCACTCCTAAAAAAGAGATAAGAATGTGAGAGACAAGTAGGATTCAATCCTACAAGCGTTAGTTTGATAAGATCATAAAGTTCTTTAAAGAATGAAAGAGACAAGCTCTCATTCAATTAATCAAAACACTCATCTACCCTCTTTAGTTTATATAAGTTTAGTATTTATAGCCACTCTTGGAACAACCCTCCAAGTATTGGGAAACGAAGAAAATAAATGCAAGTAATTAATAACAAGAAACGAGCAACTAACAATAAGAAATAATAAAAACTTAGTTGACAAAAATTAAAGACATGTTGAATACATACCACCGAAATGTATTCGGTCTTAACTTCCTCTTGGAATTCTCAAATGACACACTTCAAAATGTCAAAAAGTAGTTAAGAAGCTGATTTTTTCAATTACATATGACACGCTTCATAACTCTACTGAAATCAAAAGATAAGACATCCCAAAGATACCTATCGTGTAGAATCTTGATGAATGACTTATTTGCTTCTTATGTTTGCATCAAGGATTCCCTACATGGATAATACACATTGTAGTTGACCGAGCATAATTCTATTTCTTTTTTTTTCGAAGGGAAGATATCCACGGGGTGGTCACCTTATTTAGATATTCATTCAAATATTCATGACCAAGAAGAAGAAGTACTAGATTTTCTTTTGGATAGGTCATAAAAGGAGAAGGAAGGCTAGAATGCCAATAAACATCTATTATTGAATTCACCCTACTGGATAGTTAACTCATGTAACCCGAGTGCTTTGATGAATTGATATGCAATGGCTTGAATATTCGATTATTTCAACTATCACAAGTCACATGGGTACAACCTGATATTCGTACCAATGAGATGTTAAATTGTATATATTCAAGCTAGCTTTCAATTTTCTTTATAGAGTCTTTATTGTTTTTCTACTTTCAACCCACTGTTTCCATGTTGTGTGTTTTTCTTCCAATTGCATTATCTTGTTTCGGGTTGTACAATTAATATGGTATGTAAACCCCAAAGTTTATTTATTTTTTTTTTAAAAAAAAACTAATTTTTCGGTGAATAATGATTTCGAATGAATAGTGATCGGATGAATAGTGATTTTAAAAAAATGGACCCTGGACATTACAAGTCCTAGAATTGGTATTAGAGTTATTAGAAGTTAGAATGGGTTGAAAACAAATCCATTTGAATAGGTTAAGCAGTTCGAAATTTAATTTATGAAAACGCCATTCTCAAAAAATACTAAGTTCAGATTTTAAGCCCAATTGAATTTTTTTTTTTTAAAGTATGAAATTGAGAGTTAAGATACCTAATTAGAGTATTACATAGTTAATTTGATGATTTGATAATCATAGAATATTTTCGAAAGTATTAAGTTCGAATGACAATAAAATGCAAACAAGGGCAAAATGGATATTTTACTCAAATATACATGGATTTGGTGTGAGTAACCACATGGAAAGAAATTAAATAAGAAGCACAATCCATGCTAATTAGTATTAGCCAATAGAAGAGTGACAAATCAAAACAAATAAATTGATATTAGTTGGCAACACTAATGGAATTTAATACATAAATGATTAAGTGACTAAAGTACCCTTAATGTTATAAGTTGCTAGGAGATTTAATTAAGGGCATTTTAGTAAAGTTAATCAAGGGATTTGATGGCTATTTGTAGGTTAGATGAGAAGCATTTTAGTCAAGAAAAGTGTGGCCTATATAAAGTTAAAAGGAGATGAAATTGAGAGGTGTGTAACGGCAAAAGAAGAAAAAAAATGGGGGAGAAGGGCAGATCAGTTTGATAGCAAGGGGAGGAGGAAAACAAGAGGCTTGATCCTATTTTTCATGTCAAAATCTATCAATCTTCATCAAGTATAGTGTTAGGGTAAAAGTCAAGCAAGAAAGTGAAGAAAATAGGTAAAAAAGTTGAGTTTTTTTTTTTTTTTTTTTTTTTTATGATATTTTGATGGGTTTTTATTGTGAGTTGTTAAAATGATGTGTTTGTGAATTTCTTGGTGTAAATAGAGGTTGATTATCCTTTATTTAAGCTTGGATTTGGAAGAAAACACAAAGAAGGTGGGTGGAAAGCAAACTAGTAAGGTGAGTATTTAGGATTTGTGCAAATTTTCAAGTAAATTTAAAGTGAATTGATTTAAGGATATTAGATGATTATTTGAATGATTTTAATGTGTTTGTTAGCCATGAAAGTAAAGAATGATGTTGGATGTTATAATGTAAGTTTATGTTAAGGTTAGGGTTTAAGTGAATTTTTCAAGTAAATTTGAATTAAATTAATTTTAGGGTATTACATTGATCTTGGAATGGTTTTGATGTAGTTGATTAGCAAGAAAATGGAAAAACAAACTTGAATGGTCTAGTGGTGTATTCGGCCAAGCTAGGAAGTGGATGTGTTCGAGTTGATTTTGTTGGTTTGATGGAATTAAATGATGTTTGGCATGGTTTTAGGGTGATATATATCAATGGAATGAAAAGAAAAAACTTGTGTGCGGTGGATGTGTAATTTCGGTTAAGAAGGACATGTTAGTATCCAAATGGTTTCCTAATTATTTTGATGTAATTTTATGAAATTATGCATGTGATTAAAGTGAAGTTGAATAAAGAGAATGGAAGGAAATGAATGAGAGGAAGAATGCATTAGTTTGTGTGAATTTTGTGGATCAATGCGAATATGGTTTTTTAAGTGGAAAATGGGTGAATAAATGTTCATTTTGTGTAATTAGTTGGTGAATTCTAATTTATTATGTGTATTGTAGGTGAAAAGCAAGCTAAGGATTCAAGGGAGGTTAATTGAAGAATAAACGATTAGTTTGTGAGCCATGTGAGTGAAAATTATATTTTACGAATCGTTTAATGCACATTTTGCTATTTTATGAAGTTTGTGATGTTGATGATGCATTTTGAAATGAAAATGTTTTTCTTTGAAGATACTAGTTTATGGACACTTTATGTATTTGGTTCAAAAACATGTGTTTTATGCATGAAAGGTTTTGAAATAATAATGTTTATGAATTGGTGAGTTTGATGCGATATAATTCATATTTTAAATTTATGGAATGAATGAATTTAGTTTGTTGGCCAATGGAAAAAAAAATGTTTCAAATGCCAATGACTTACCTCATGTTATATGTTATAGATACACAGATTATAAATTAGACCCGACTGATATACTCCACTATGTATGGCAAGTACTGGGAAGATGTGTCACTAACATCAGGGGGATTGAGTTAGTCGATCGAGTCATGTCACCCTCTATACGTGTGGGGTATTATCTCATTCACGTATGTGATGCACGAAAATTCTGCTGCGTGTTTGTGAGATGTCTCATGTATTGTCATGATGTGCGTCGTTAATTGAATCGCCACGTGACTATGTTATGATAGCTTTTCTAAAATAGCTTCTCTGGGTTTCATTGGTGCTATTTTAGTGAGAAAAGAAAATGTTAAAATCTTATGTAATAAATAAATTGATAGACCCCGATCCTAGTTTCCTCAGAGAATTTACTTTCGACGATCGGATAAAGAATGAAGAGTCCAGAAATAATGCAAAAGGTCCAGTTAGAATTCGATTATATTTATAAGGCCCTGAGTATCGTATTAGGAAGAAATGGGAATTTTCAGTGAATAGCATTCGGATTCAGATGAATAGTGATTTTTCAAGAAAAGATCCGAAAGTTTATGTTTAAGATCGAATTTGGACTCGAATATATTATCCAGAGTTATGAATTGAGATTCGGTGAGAAACGAAAGTTTTCGATGAATAGTATTTTTCGGACGGACATTTTTAGATGAATAGTAAAATTTTCAGAAATTGACCTTAAGGGTCGAAAAGGTTAGAAAATAGTATGAGAGTATAGAGAAACAGAAACGGATCAAAAAGAAGACCATTTGAATAAGTTTTAACCGATCCGAAGAAAATTACGATATTGCCCTTTTGAGAGATTAATAGGTTTTAAGGAGTTTAAATCCAATTGAATTTTTTCGAAGCATGAGACTGATAAATAAGACACCCAATTAGAGTATTTCATGGTCAATTTGAAGATTAGATGACCATGGAATATTTTCAGAATATTTTTCAGTCAAAGTGAAATCATATCATAAAAAGGGCAAAATGGACATTTTAAGTTAAGTATTCATGGATCTTGTATGAGAATGATATGCGGAGGTTTTAAGGAGTATAACCCAAGTGAATGAGAATAAGTTAACGAGAATGAGTGTAAAGATCAAGTTTTTAAGCTATAAATACGTATAAAAAGATATCGATTGATTCGATCAGATTTCGGTTAGGAACATTCCTTTTATTAAGTGTATATGAGAGGTATCAGACCTAAATTAAAGTTTATAAAGTCGAATTGGCCATAAGATGTGTGTAGAATATTTGTGGAATATTTTTCAGAAGGATTAGGTATTGATATTGAAATGAGAATTCACCAAGTGTAAGCCCTCATCCAGATTTATTATTTTATGGTACTAGATTTATTCGAATTGAGTTACGGTCGAATCATATGCCTCCAGTAGTGTTATTTGAGGCTTATTAGATTTTCATATCGTAAGTCGGATATCGTTTGGCTGACCCCGGTACGATTACAAAATGATTAGGCGAGAGTTACGTGTTAATCAAGCGAGGTGAGCTCACGGAATTCAACCAATAAGAAAATAGATAAGTGTTTTTGAAAAGTAGTGGCTATGGATGTGCCACGTGTCATCCATGGATTGGTTGGAAAAATAAGTGGACTAGAATGTGCCAAGTGGACCAATAGAATTGATTTTGGGGCATTAGTATAATTAGTGAAAGTTTGAGGTTATAAAGTGAGATTTTCTTGAGGGACTTTTTAGTAATTGAGTAATAAAATATAAATATAAGTTATTTGTCTCATTTGAAATGTTTGAGACCGTGAAAAGCAAAGAAAAAGTGAGAGATCGGGTGAAAGAGAGAGAAGCCGAGAGTTAGCCGAGAGAGGGCCGAGAGAAAAGAGAGAGAAAAGAAAAAGAAAGAGAGGGAGGAAGAGAAGGAGATTCAGTCCGAATTTCGACATGGTTTCTTCACGAAAGTTGTTCCTCGTCATCCCCTCTAGCTAACCCAACAAATTTGAAGCAAAACGGTTGCCTATTTGGTGAGTTATTTCAGTTTAAAGTTTGGTATTTATATGAAACCCATTTGTTTTCGTTTGTTTATTTTCGAATCAGAGATTAGGGATAATAAGAGGGATATGTGAGGATGATTTTCGTATGATTTTGGAGTGATTTGGTGGAAGAAAAACAAATAAAACGAGAGAGGGAAGTCTAGAGAAAAAATGGGTTTTTATGGAATTTGATTCCGTTTTCGATTCTAAGACTTTAGATTGATGTTTTAGAGGTTAAGGAATAATCTTTTGAAGTCAGATTTTGAAAACGAAAAGTTTAGGATCGATTTCAGAGCTAAATGGACGAGTTGAAGGGCGGTTTCCGAAACCCTTCGAAATGCGTTCGTTTAACATTCGAAACGGTTTATTTAATCATAGTTGGGTGTTAGAACACTAAAGGATTGATTTTTGAAGTTGTCGGAAATCCGGAGCGAAAAGTGATTTTTGTTAGTAAGCGAATCCAGTTGATTTTCATTCCGAGTTTCCGACGCTGAAATTAAGAATACTGAGGTATTCTTAGGAAAGAATAAGTAGAATTTATGTAAAGAAAACGGATTTCGAAAACTCCGGTTGAATAAAAATTGAGATCCGAAAGTTTAGGCTTTAAAGGATATATATAGAGATAATAAGATTTTTATTGATTTTAAATGTTATTTGAATGTGTTAAGTGACCCTAAATGGATATTTAATGTTTTAGGGTAAAAGCGGAGACTTCCGGAGGCATTCGGAGGAGAATCGGATTTTATCCGAGAAAGTGTTGTGAGTGAAATTACAAGTTTTTATTTATATTGTCTTAAAGTTTATTTTAAAGTTAAAAGAATTTATTATAAATAGTTATTCTTTTATTAATTGAATTTATATTTTAATTCTAGCATAAAAATTTTAGTTTATTATTTTTGTATATGAGAATGTGCTAGAATTAAATATTTTAGGCTTATTGCCTTAAGATTTAGAATATTTTAGTGTATTAAGAAAAAGAAATTTTAATAGCCTATGGTTTACCCTAGCCCCAGTTTAGTACCCGGCCGAATACTCTATACGTGATACGGTAGATGAGAGGAAGTCAGTCAGTGAGATTTGAGTCTAGTCGACTCATGTGTGAGCGAGGTATGAGTGATCCGTATGCACGTATAGGGTAGTGTAGTCGGTCCGCAGCGTGGGCCCGCTTTCAGCGACTACACATGGTAGATCCCCCACTCCTAGTGGTTAGCGAGAGTTTATATGCTACCACGCCAGGAGTAGATATTCCCTGGGTTACCATTTAGGCGAGTATCAGAAAAGAGTTTAAGAAAAGATTTCAGAAAGTTTAAGAAAGAAATTTAAAACGAGATTTAAAAGCAGTTTTCCCCACTTCTAGTGGTTAGCGAGAGTTTATATGCTACCACGTCAGGAGTAGACATTCCCTGGGTTACAATCCAGGAGAGCATCAGAAAAGATTTTTAAGAAAAGAGTTTAAGAAAAGATTTCAGAAAGAAATGTAGAATAAGATTTCAAAGCAGTTTTAAATAAGTTTTAGAAAGTATTTTAGAAAAATACTTTAGTTTTATTAAACTGTTTTTGGGAGAAATTTAAGTGTAGAAATGAGTTTTAATTTAAAAGTTATTACCACTCACTGAGTTATACTCATGTTTTTCTTTAAATGTTTTTCTTAAAAATTCTCCCACAGATACAGGAGCTAGTCATCCAGCCGACGAGGTTCAGTCAGACATGCAGGTGGACGTATAGGATGATACCTAATATATGTATATATGATGTTATTTTGATCATGTATATGTTTATATATATAGTTGTAAGTATTTCAAAGAATTGTGGATGTATTAGTTAAAAATGTTTTATTAAAGTTTTATATGAATAGTAAAATCTGTTCTGAGGTACCAATTGAAGCCCGGGGCCGAAGATAGCGGCTACGTGATCATCAATTTGGTATCAGGGTTGTGGTTGTGTTATGAAAAATGAGCCTGAAGCTCTGGAAGTTGAGAAATGAATTTCATAGAAGTGTTTTATAAACTGTATTTGAAACTTGCAGGGTGGCATAGTTTAGAAAACAGACGGCATGCTGCCGGATTTTCAATAGAAAAGCGAAAAATTTGTACCCTTGCCACCTAGTAAACGATTCTAAAAAGAAGTTTTAAAGTAAGTTTCGGTGCTCTGACAGGATTTCTTCGGGCCAAAGTTAGGGTTCGTTGGAGTTCTGACGGGGTGCTACGGGGTCTTTCTTGGGTCCAAAGGAGGGATTCAGGAAGGGTTCCGTCATAAATTGTCATTATGGTTTTATGCATGAAACTAAATTTTAAAAGATTTCTCATAAATTCACTAAAGTTTATAAGCTTCGATCTCTAAATTATTATGAAACAAAAAAATTTCTTTTAAAATTGTTTTTAGGAGGTATTTTGAAAGAAACGTATTAAGTAGAAAACTCTTAACACTTACTGAGCTCTTGTAGCTCACTATTCTTGTTTTATGTTATAAAAACCTCTCCAGGTGCAGGAACTAACAGTTAGGGTGATGAGACTTTTTCCGAATCCCTCATCTGGACCCGAGGAAGACCCTATAGCACACTGATAAAACTTCAACGAACCCTAACTTTAATCCGAAGAAATCCGTCGGAGCACCACATCTTACTTTAAACTTGTCTTCTATATCGTTTAATAGGTGGCAGGGTAAAAATTTTTCGTTTTTATAATGAAAATCCGACAGCATACCGGCTATTTATTGAACTATATCACCCCGCAAATTCAAATACAATTCAAAAACATTTCTAATAACAATCAATCTCCACTACCAAAAGCCTTCAACCCTTATTAAAAAAAAAAAAAAAATCAATTCCACCAAGAAAACCCACAATCACAAAGATTGATTGAAAAACTAAAACTTTCTAATTTTCATTTTCATAAAACAGCTTTAATAAGCTAGGCGCCCAAAACTCGTATTTACATTTACAATTTATATAATGATTTAACACAAAACATGCACATGACATAAATATAAACTATATAATGTAGTAGAGGTCATCCGTCAGTCAATCTGCACGTCCGTCTGAGCCTCATCTATTAGACGACTTTCTTTTGTATGACTCGCTCTTGCACCTAAGAGAGAAATTTTAAGAAACACATTTAAAAAAAAAAAAATCGTGAGTAAAACTCAGTGAGAAAAACAATTCACTAAAACTAAAGTATTTTTCTAAAATGCTTTATAAAAACTCATTCAAAAACTATTTTTGAATCTTACTCTAAATTTTTTCTAAAATTTTCTCATTTTTCACCTGAATGGTAACCTAAGGAAATTACTCCTATCGTGGCAATATAAAGTCTCTCGCTCGCCACTAGGAATTAAGGAATCAGACATGTGTAGTCGTCGATATGGGAACTTTGGGCATGCGCTACTACTACACAATCGATCTGAAATACACTATCATTATACGTGCAAAAGGTGACTCAACTGACTTTATCTCTCAAGAGTCGTCCGGACTCCACTCTCAGTTAGTGACTCTTTTACATCTACTGTACACACATAGGGCATTTGGTTGAATACTTAACTGGGGTTAGGGTAAACCATAAACATACTGAAATATTTTTTCTTAGTATTCTAAAATAAACTCGCTTTTAAGGTAGAAACCCTAAATTCTTTAATTCTAGCATGCTCTCGGTATAAATATATACTCAACTCAAAACTCATATGCTAGAATCTCAGTATAACTTTAATAAACAACTTCATTACATAATGAAATAAATTCATATAAACAGGAAATAAAACACATTCATATATAAACAAGGAGTAAGATTGAAATAAAATAATAGTTTGAATAACTAGATTTCTACTCACAAAACGCCCTCTACCAACAGACGATTCTCCTTCGAAAGCCTTCGATACCTTTCACTTTTACTCTAAAATATCAAATACTCATTTAGAATCACTAAACTCACTAATGTAAAGCTATAAATAACTTCTAATACAACTAACTCTATAAAATCCTCTTTACGTCTAAACCTTATCAACTAAGTTTTAACTTATCCGATGCTTTTGAATTCCGATTTCTTTTTATAAATCCTATTTATTATCATTTAAGAATACCCCGGTATACTCAAAATAATTTTCTTAAGCTCCGAACACTATCTAGGGACCAATCCCTAGGTTCTTTTCTTTCCATTTTTGCAAATTTACAAATTTTACAAATAGGATCCCTTGATCGAATATGTGTTTAAAAAGAAAAAAATAGGTTTTGTTAAATTTTGATACTGAAACTAGGAGTAAACTGATCATTTGAAATAATCAAGACTTACATTTTGAAAGATTTCGCAAAATTGATATAAATATGTGATTAAATATTTACGTGATTTAAAATTATATTTGATTTTAAAATACATGAAATTATTTCTATAAATTGTAATAAAGGATTATTTAAATATGATATTAAGGAATTTCGAATAGAAACAAAAAGGAAATGGAAAGAAATAGACAAGTTTAGTACATTGATCGAGTGTATATCAGAAGAAGGCCACAAATATTTTGAAAAGATTTGATGAGTTAATTGAATGCAAAATAGAGTTTTGTGAAGTTCATTTTGATAATTTGAATATATGAAAAAAATTGTGACTGAACTTGTGTTTATCACTTTCCGAATGAAACTTTTATTTAAAGATAAAAGTTGTAAAAAAGATGAAATTTTTGGTAAATAATAAAAATTAGAAGGGTCCGAGTAAATCTAAACATTGGTAGGTGGGGATTGAAAATTGGCTAGCCAATAGGGTGATATTAGCAGTACTGCACCGTTACACCGACACACAGTTTTTGACGGACAAATTATGAGAGGCACTAGGTGTCCGGTCCTGAAGTTGAAACCGATTGTGATATGCAATTCGACGGGTAGTCATCGAGTGATCGATATAAGGGACGCCGTTTATTTTGACGAGTAGTCACCGAGTGATCGATGCCGGGAGACTCGAATCCGGTCCATGGTATCGTGTCAGAGTTACGAAGGGCACTGAATAATATAAAAGAAAATCGTGCTAATATGGATGAAAATAACAATTGTTGTGTTTTATGTGTGCAATAACTTGTAAATTGAGTTTTTTGAAATTTTATTTATAAAACTTCGAAACTTTGTGAAATAATGATTTACGATTTGTATTTCGAGAAATGTTGCATTTTACAATAGCACTGTAAAATATTTGATGAAAATCGTGTGAATTGTAATTGAAGAGAAATAAGTTTATGTATTTTGTTTGTGCAATACTGGGTTAATTGATTAATTGGTGAAATTTTGATACAAAGTTTAAGAAAGGGTTGTTTAACGTGATTTCTCAGTTTCACTAATTATTCACTTTATATTTTGTTATATTCTGAAATTTGAAAAATGTCAAAAGTGTGTGTTTATGTTGATGTATAATAAAGTTTTGTAATTTTTAAATTAAGTATACACCCACTAAGTAGAAATACTTAGTATGTTGGTTTTATCGCCCGTAAAGTCTAGTCTTGAGCAAGGTTGATAAAGATTGAAGAAGAAGATATTTTGCCATTGTCAAGAGAGTCACATCCACCGACACATTTTAGATAGATCATTCTTTGGCATATATGTATATTTTTTTGTTAAATTCATGGGCTCATGTATATTTTGTACACTTGTATAAAGATATTGTAATCCATAACGCCTGCTATAGTGTATATGGTGAAGCTCTGTGTTTTAAACTAAATTTTGTGATTTGAAATGCTTTTGAGAACTTTTAGTATGTTGTTTTTGATTAATTGATAAAGTTTAGTGATAATATTACTTTGAAAAATGTTTGTATGTTGAAGTGTTGGTGGAGACGGACGGAATGTCCGAAATGGAAGTTGAGAAATGAATGTTTTAGAAGTGTTATTATTTTCTCTGCAGGTTTTAAATTTGAGGTTTTCAGTAAAATAGGAGAAACTCTACCGGATTTTCTATGAAATAAAATAATTGAGAAAAAGAAATTAAATTTTTAAATAAGAAAGGTATTGATTAAATAATTAAAGGAAATTTCCGGAAGGTAACATCATTTGACTCGATTTCTATTTTAATGGAAATCGGGTGGAAGATGTTACAGTATATATGTATGTACGTATTAGGGCAAATTACACAAAGTCCCTTGAAGTTTTATAAAATTAAACCAATATTTGAATTTTGGACATAATGATATGAATCTTCCTCAAGATTCCGAAAACTCAATAAAAATACCTCATGCCTTTAAAGAGATGTTGTTAAATCCTAACGGTCAATTGTCAAAAGTGTCAAAAGACTAAAATTTTTCAATCTTAAAAAATTAATATATTAGTATTTTAATTTTATATTTATTTATATATTATTGATTCAATTAAATGATTGTGTTAAAATGGCTTTTGAGATTGCACGAGGTAAGTTGGATAATGTTTTATAATTATATGATTATATTTTGACTATATAAATTTTTTTTCAAGTTTTTATATATGTTTGACCTAGTTTGACTATTGGTCAATAGTCAACGGTCAAATGGAGTACTCGATAGGCAACCGATAACTTATTAATTGCTGCCTCATTAGTCGAGTAGGGATTAATATCATTTATTATTATTATTATTATTATTTAACTATTATCGTACATGTTTTATTAGATTATAGCATATATTTAAGCATGATAACATGGTCTTGTCCATTCCACTCAAAATTTTCCTCAATTAATTTTTGGATACAAATGAAGATTAACTAGGGATTAGTATCTTTATCTGACCTGTTAATAGTTTGTTACTTGTTTATTTTATTTTTATTTTTGAAAATATATAATAGTTTGTTACTTGTTATTTTCACCATCTTGAAAACAATTACACTGATGTGATCAAGCAATATTTTCACACTTAAATAACTATCATAAGAGGATGTCCTTTTGTTCTTGCATTTTTATAATAAAATGAAACTCAGAATTTCTATCATATTAAAATTATTAATCGATAAAAAAGAAATGAACATCGAGTTAATCACTCTTAATCAAGAGTGATATATATATAAATATATACACACACGTGTATATATATTTGCTAATGTTTTGAACGAAACCAATGCTTACAGACCCCGAAGTCAAGGTTGGTTCTTGGCCCTAGAAAGAAAATGAAATTGAGTAGTACTCATGAATAGGATGCCCAATATGTATGATAAAATCAACAGGTATGGGCCAACAACGAACATATGCATTGTTCAGAGTGTCGGCAGATGATGATGATAAGATAAGATTAAAGAGCTAGTTAGGACCACATGACCACGTGAAACATATGAACATAACCTTTAGAACATGTTATGTTAATATAAATATATGTTAATAACATGCCTAATCCTGATTATTTGCCTTAAAACACTGGGGTTCATCACTAACAAAGTAACAGCAATATGTACCTACATTATACTATATGCATATAATGTTTCCTCACTTTTCCATCAAATATATGTGATTTGACATGTATAACTGCCTAATTTGTGCCAATTGTTGTCAATCCAATTAAAGCCATTCCACTTAATTAATCAATATAATTCAAACTTATCACTTGTCCATCAAAAACCTTAATTATTCACCAAGTACCTTAATTTGTTATATATCTAATTAATCAATATATTTAGTTGGGGTGCCCGGGGAAGTTTGAGTCATATATATTTTTTTAAATATATAATTATATTGTAAACTATTCTTCTTTAAATATCCTCTAAAAGCAAACCAATCAAATTGAAGCATAAAAATATTTGAAGTGTTTGGTTCACATAAGATGATACTTATGTTTATAAAAACTGTATATTTTTTTGATGAGATTGAGTACTAATGATAAATAAACAAACTCAAATAAATAAATATGGTACGATCATGTTGATCTGTAAATATCTTGTGTTAGTTACAAAATATATAACAATGCTATTATTTGATGACCCCATACCCATCAATTATACTAAAGGTTCCATAAAGATGTTTTGGAAAAAAAAAATAATAATAATATATGTTCGCAAAAAAGTATATGCCTACAACATGGATATCCACAAAAGCATCAACTTTGTCGTATCTGTCTTTCGTCAAAAGATATTCCACCAGGGCACCAGCTAATAAGTGTTTATATTAAACTCGTTTGCTCTAATTTTTAATTGAATTAGTTGTACTCATCTCTCTTAACAATGTTAATATTTAACACAACACTTGTTAGTATAAGTAATTGAGTACCACTCTTAATTTTAAGAGATCAATAGTTAAAGCCTTACACTTATCCTTTTAAATACAATATGTATGTATGTATGAGTTTCCTTTTAATAGAAGTTAGTATCTCCCGATTGTGGGATAACTATTAATGGTTGTAAGAGTATTCATCCAGGTCACTTATTAAACACGAGGTGTGGATATGAGTCTCTTTTTGATAGAAGTTACCATCTCTCGATTATAGGATGACTATTAATGGTTGTGGGAGTGATCATCCTAGTCACTTATTAATCGAAAATCAGGACCTATCATCTACTAGTTGTGTGATGACTATGAATGATTGTAGAAGTAGTTATCAGAGTTACTTATTAATTGAAAATTCATGATTGTGAGATGTCTATTAATGGTTGTGGAAGTAGTCATCTAAGTCGCTTATTAATTGAAAATCCACATTAGAGATAAACATTTAGAATTGTTTTTAAAATGATGTTTTTGAAAACTATTTTTAAAAATGAAAATCATGTTTAAAAAATGATATTTTAAAATTCAATGTAATTGAAAGGATTTTTCAAAACTTATTTTCAAAAATAAAAAATGATGTGAGTGTATTTGATATTGTTTGTTAAAATGAGTAAAATGGTTGTTTAAAGGAAAAAATTTGATTTATTTTGAAAAGGGTCACATTTTTGTTATCACTTTTAAAAATATGTTTTCTATTTTCGAAAACAAGTTCTTCCAAATGGTCTACCAAACACTTTTAATCAATTTTTTATTTTTATTTTTTAAAAAAACATTTTACAAAATGAATCCAACAACACCTTAATTCCTAATTATCATTATTATGGTGTTTAGTAAAAATTAATAAAAATGAACTTTAATGAAACTATTTAATTTTTCACTTTAAATTTGTAACTACATCCTAAAAGCGGTCATCCACGTCATGCTCGTCGAGTTCAATTTTGATTTGTCCTAAAGGAACCTCGATCCTAATCTGATGGCAGATGTAAGATCTGAAACAAAATCTTATTATTCAATATAAATATATTCTTGATAGCTTTTTAAAATTAATTAAACATCGCGAGGGGCGGTTTACGTTTCAAACTTTTATATGGAGCATGACGGTTACATCACATGCATGCACAGCGTGTGCCCTTGTTCAGGCATACACGTGTATAAATTTCAATGGGTTCAATGATTCTATCTCCGCTCATTGTGGCAACCGACGAGCCGTTGATTCTGACGCCCATTGGTCGCTGCCCTGATTTTCCCAATACGAAGTCCTGTTTTGACCGCATGACTTTCCGTGATAGGGAAGTGGAATCCAAAGTTCCAAAAACGTCCATAAAACAAACTACGCTTTTGACCCAAAACTATAGAGTTGTATGTAAAATCGACCAAATTCTCTAGAGGCGAGTTGCTATAGTGGACAACAACCCACCAATCTATACATATGGTAGTAGGTTCGAGCACCATCACTAACAAATATATGTGACAATTTTTTTGTTAGTTATGTTGATAGACATTTCCCGTGTTTGAGAGTAAATTTTCAGATCATGCGATAATATCCTATCGCTATTAGATCTTGATAGTTATCCGATCTAGTATCAAACTATTAAAAAAAAAAAAAATTGACCAAATACAATAATTTTAATAAATAAATAATTTGATAATGTTTTTAAGAAAAAAAGAAAAAAAATTAGATAATAATTTTGACATCTTTTTAAAAGTTAACATTAAACTGTCAAAAGTCTATAATGATTTATTGATTTCAATTATTAATTACACGTTTCAAATATTTACATTTATAATCGATAATAAAAGAGAAGCTGTGTAGATATTTTTATAAAATATAAATGATGAAAATTTCCACCATCATCTGAACTAATTAAAGATGTCTAAATCACAAATTTAATTCGAGATAAAGAAAAATAAGTAACAAATGCATGTGGAGGACATTGCTTGAAACAAGAAAGGATAATCATAAAAAAGAATTTGCAAATAAAAGTGGCATCAAATCGAATTGTAAAGAAGAATCTGCACATGCGAAAGTTGCACGTGGGACGTTCTAATAGAATAGAGTTAGCTGTATCATATTCTTCCACTGCATTACCCATTTTGGACTTTCTTACAACAAAATCGAATTCGAATCCTCTTTTCACAATTTCAACTTACTATTCAATAATAAATAATTATAATTCATTCTAATTTGTTTCCAGTCTCTTTATTACTAGCTATCACCATTGAATTTTAGCAGGATAAAAGATCAAAACAACATTTAGTAAATAAATAATGCTGTTCTTTCGAAAGTATTATTTAAATATCCTATCCAAATAATGTATCATTAACATAATAGGTAGCAATCACATTACTTATATGATAATATTTTAATGGAGCGGCAGTTACAATGAACTTACTCGGCTATTTGAATAATAAATTTAAATAGATTTTCGCATTAAGTAGTGTTATTATGCTACTTTATAACAAATAGATAACGTTATATTTTTAAAAATTTAATTCAAAAATTTTGTTTAAATGGTTTGGTAGCTAATTTATGGCAATCGTAATAATTATACTGTTGTATGCATTTTTGGGCTACCGTAAAAGGGCTGGTAAAAATCCAAAGAAAATGACCCAACTGGTTAACCATGAGCCTGCTAGAGCTGCTCGCCCAGCCACTCGTTAGGCTTGCTCGCCCAGCCGCTCGTTAGGCTTGCTCGCCCGATCCCCTGCTAGAGCCTACTCGTCCGACCGCCTGCCCGGCCTGCTCGCGCAGAAAATGACCAAATCTGCTCGTTCGGCCTGCTCGCCCGGCCGTCCGACCAGCCTACTCGAGTCGAAAACGACCTGATCTGCTCGCCCGACCTGCCTGCTAGAGCCTGCTTCCCCGCTGGTCTCCCAGAGTTGCTCGCAGACAGTGTGACGTACACGTTAAATCTTCCCAGTCTATGACAGCGTGATTTACTCAACCACTACAATATGAGTAGTGTTAGAAGACTCAGACTTTTTGATAGAAGACTTCGACTTTTTGACAGAAGACTCTGACTTTTTAACAGAAGACTTTGAAAATTGTAATATGCATTTAATGCTTTCCCATTACTGTAGCATCTCCCCGTCTCTATAAATAGGAGAAAAATCCAGTAAAAGGGGGATGGTTTTTTCTACTCTCTCTCTCTCTATAGCTGTAACAAAAAAAATAAATAGTAATAACAGTGACTGCCGCCCCTCACCGGAGCTGGCGTTGTGGACGTAGACCTTCCTTTTGGCCGAACCATGTAGATCCTATGTGCCTTTTTCTTCTCTTAGTTTCTTCTTCCTCTGCCTCTCCTTTCTTTTATTTTCTATCGATTGTAGCTTGGACCTAAAACGAACCTCGTTGACCACATTTTAACGTCAACATATACAATGATATATTAAAAATGATTTATCAAGAAGAGATTGGTAATGTTACTGATTGAGTAAGATTATCCATTAATAATAACTATTAGATTAGTTATAAGGATGATTATTGAAGAACATATGTTAATGCCCAAGCATTGGAAGTGCATGTGTTGACATTTTATGACATTAAGAGAGCAAAATCAAAATAGTAAAATTCATGGACAACTAACAATTAGTTATCATAAAATTTGAAGAAATATTGTTATAACAGCTGAAGCGATGTTACAACAATTGATTTAGTGTTACAACAATTCTGAACATTTCAGTAGTGTGCAATAAAAAGGGAAGTATTCTTACATTGATTTAATTTTGTGAATCAAGTAAGTTTTTCTGGTTTTTTTTTTCTCGATGTTAATTCCATAATTATCTAATGAGAAAAAGACATATTTTTATGAATATTTTCTTATTAATTGGAGTTTTCCTTTTATAAAAAGATATTTCCTTTTGGGATAAAAGTCATTGAAAAACATTTTGGAATTATCTCTTGTATTTATATGTTAAATCCTTTTAACTTATTCTTTGGTCAAATTAAAGATTTTATCTCTTGGATGAATCTTATGATTTATTTTAAAAATATGTTTTTCAAAAATATTGAATTTTCATTTTAGATAAAACTATTATTTTGAGATATTCTTTTTGGAAAAAGCTTTAGAAATATTTGTTTTCTTTCCATGTAATTTTTTTTTTTTTTTTTAAGTGAATCCAACTATTTAATTACAGATTTAATTTGACCAAATTGGTCTCTTGTCTCATGGATGAATCCAGACCTTGTTAAAGATAGATTCAATCAAGCCATTAAATAGGAATGAAACTTCTATTTTATAGTTGCTTTTATTTGAGCTATTTTATATCTAATTAATATATTTTTTTTTGTGCATATTTTTTGAAGAAAAAGATGTCTGCAAAATAACTTTGTAAAACCGAATCGAACTCATGATTAAAATTGGAGGTTGACTAAAACAAGTTTTTGTTTGCTGACACTTAGATGTTACAACAGTTAAAATTGTTGTTACAATAGCTAAAACGCTGTTATAACAATTTTATTTGCAAGATAGATTGCATAACATATAACAGCTTTCACAGAGAGTGCTTGTGTAAATCTTAGAGAGTTTTGTTCTCTAAGTTGTTTTTATTTTTAAATTTAGGAAATGTGAGTTTATTAGGTCATGTTTGTAATAGAAGCTTATTAGAAGAATATGCTATTAAGTCTTCAAGAGAAGACAAGTTTACAGTTCTTGAAGAGATTTCAAGAAGTGTGAGTTTTTCGGAAGGAAGAACGTTTTTGTCTTCAGTACGAGGCAATTACAAAGTCTTGAAAAGAGTTCAAGCATCGTGTATTCTTCGAGAGGAAGAACAAATTGACTTTCGGGAGAGGGCAGATCTAAGGCTGTTGAAAGGAGTTCAAGTAACTGAAGATAATTGAAGACAAGGGGATCTTGTATAGATTTGTTGGATGAACTTGTACATATTTTGCGTCAATTTTAAGAGGAAGTCTTAGATTGAGTAAGTTAAGGTTTGGTTATACTATTTAAAGGTTTATTAATAAGTTTATAATTTTTGGTGTCACTTCGTAGATATAAGGTATAACCGAACTATGTTAAAAATATTGTTTTTTTTTTTATCATGTTATTGCCCGTGTATTTATGTTGCAACTTATAAGTTGTATGTTATGATGTTAGTATGTCACGTTAGTTACCAAAAATTAGGTATTATAGTAAACAGATTATTACAATATTCAAGAGTTGTTATTGATATATTTCAATATCTAAGGATTATTATTAATATGTAATTTTATCCAATTTCCAACCCTTAATTAAAGATATTAGAGTTACAAATCTAACTTGCTACATCATCTCACTAAATTTATTGGAGAAATTGTTGCGTGATAAAGCGTGAGAAATAGGACATGAAATCCACACGAATAAGAAACCCATCTGGAACCGCGTACAAAGGGTGGGTTTGAGTCTTTTGACACGTGGATACTTGGCCTGGAAGACTGACTGTATATATAAATAACCAACATCCTCTCACACCACTATCACATACCAATCGTTATTAGGGATCATTACAATTGGCAGTCACTTCAACACTCTTCTAAAGTGCTTTTTGTAGTTCGGTTTGTCTGAGAAGCAAAAATGGCAGATGAAGGAACAGCAACTTGCATAGACATCCTCTTGGCCATCATCTTGCCCCCTCTCGGTGTCTTCCTCAAATATGGCTGTGGGGTACGTATTTTTGAATCTTCTCGATTATAACAATCCATCAGACACGTTTATATATAGTTAGATTCATTTTTTACAACCAATATTATAAGATCGGATGGTTAGGTGGATTTATATGTTTTTGATATGATGGGTGCAGGTTGAGTTCTGGATCTGTTTGATCTTGACACTTTTTGGGTACCTCCCTGGAATTATTTATGCTGTTTATGCCATCACCAAGAAGTAGTCATCTTTCATAGACTTCTGTAAGCAATACCCCTTTCTCTATCTCTTATCTTTGTATCCCAGGAAGTGCTTTTGGAAATTAAGCACTTAATAGTGCAGTTAATGTCGACTGTTCTATATTCCTACCCAACACTCTGTACACTGATATGCTGCATCCTATCAAATTATGTCATACATACATGTGAATAATTAATTAAATAGATTTTTATATTATATAATATGATTTTAGTGGTCAGGTGCGATGCCTACTTTGAAGATTTTTTCTTTTCTACATGATTGTTTGTTGAAAATTATAATAATGTAATTAAATTTGACAAGGCAAGCACATCTTATTGATTATTGATTTATTTATTTTGGTTGGACAGGTGGAGTGATATGTGATGAAATTAAGACCTTATCTATTGTTAGCTTTGTAACCGTACGATGGGCAGTTATTGTTTTGATGATTATGATGTAGTGGAGCTGGCTGATTATTTCAAAATATCAATCGAGTGTGTGTGTCAATTGTCCTTTAATTTCCTTCTTTCATTTTTCTTTTTTTAAATTGAATCTTGTTTTTGTAATAGTAATCAGCTCTATTATTTTGATTTGATGTAAAGTTGATTAAGTGGTTGGTTTACTTTTTAATTTGTCATTTGTGATTAAGTTGATGATCTGTTTATTTTCTTGTTAATAAAGAATTATTGTTTTTAAACGTGGGCATATATGTTTCATTTCAAGAGAGTGACTTGTTTTTGAATATGGGACATAATGAAAATGACTATAGCTAGTTTTTACGAAAAAGCAGACCAAAACAAATTGAAGAAGTTGCAGGAAATTGCCTATAAATCCTTTAGCGCCATTTGTATTATTGTAGGCATGTGGGTACGAAGTTGCATTTCACCATCAGCCAACTCATAAGTATGCCCACAGCCACCAAAATTTGCAAAAAAGTATCACGACCTAGTTTGTGTATTTTGATTTAATTCGATTGATCAAACATTTGCTATTCTTACTAACCGAAAACATCTATACATAAATAAAGTGTTAAGTGTCCCGTTATTAATTTTAACCTCGACATTTGTACCGTTTCAAACCAACGTGAAAGCATTTTCAAATATGGTCTATTGTTCATCAACTATAGGGTACCCTTAACAATATTCTTTTTATGCTTCTTATGGATAAGTTACATTTTATAATTGTTGACTACTTTTGTGGTATATGGATGCACAAATTCTACACTTAAAAGCCAAAAAGATACGAAGGACACTTTCGGTTAATTAATTTTGTTGTTAACAATAACTTATCTTCTTATTTGTGGCATATCGATGCACAAATTCTACGCTTAAAGTCAAAAAGAAACGAAGGACACTTGTTAGTTAATTAGTTGAGTTGGCGTATTGATGACTGAGCATTTTAGGACTTTCAAACTGCGAGTAGCTAGAGAGTTCACAACCTTATCTATTTTAAAAGCGTTCATTAAAAATAAAAAAATAAAAAAATAGATCAGCAACCAAACCCACCCCCCTAACGATCAATTGGAGATATTCATGATCCGACTTTCATAATTCATGTACATATAAAACGCAACATACGATCACGCATCAGGGAACTATTATACATGCTTTCTCTTCCCAGATATCACTTGACCAGAACAAGACCAACATCCACCGTGATTAACGTATAAACTCTATCAATTTGTGTAAAAGTATCAATTAAATAAAGCAACTTAGAATATATACTTATAATCATCAAATCATAAAGATGTTACACATATCAATTGGGAAGTTGAAGAAGAAAGGAATGTTACCATAAATGAAAGGTTTTCAAATTTTATTTTTTATAAATAAAATAAGATTGGTACCTATTATAAATATGGAGAATAGGGGCGTTACTACAAAATTTAAAAGTTTAAGTGAATGTCTAAGTCTAATAGAATTTAAGAATTTATGATGGTGTGGTAGAAAATATGATTGGAGGTTTTTCTTTTTTATTTTTATTTTATATATATATAGAGGATTTCTTTGCCGACACAAAGAGATTTAAGAATGAAAATAATATGTACCTCTGATCAAATATAAGATATTTTTGGGTGTTGGGTCAATCTCCGATACACACAAGTGATATTAATGTAAGCATTGAAAACTAGTGCCTCTGCTGTTTGGTTTGATATATTGATTGATAAGTCTTTCCTTGGTTTTAATCTTTTCTTTTTGTTCCATCTTGTGACAAATCAGTTCAAGTTTAATTGGGGAAGACTATTGAACAAATATTTACAACTTTAAATTCTATTTAATGTAAAAATTATAATATGTGTATATGATTGTTTTTACAATTTAAATTTACGTTTTGAAGGAGTCGGCCGTGACATATATATAAATATGTGTGGACATATCATATTGAAAAAAAATGGAGTGTTCCTGTTTAATTATATCCATACATGTACATACATACATGTATATATATACGACTTTTATAATAAGGTATACTTGATTTTAAAAAGTAAAGATTAACTAATCAAATTTATCGATTGTATTCTCTCTCTTTTAAAATAAATTATCTTTTTTATTTAATTCAAATGTAATGAATGAATTTGATCAATTGGTCATTATTTTTTAAAATCAGGTATATCTGATTATAAAAGCAATATATTTATATATATATATATATATATATAAACAATTAATTAGCTATGATGACCATATATATGTAGACATATATAGGAATGCATTTAATTATAACAAATTTCACATTTTATAGCATTTCTTAATATTTTCATGTACAATTGCTTTTTAATATAAAATACTATAATTAATGTGTGATTAGTAATACTTTATTTTTATTATTTTTTAATAGATATAGTATAGCATTCCATGAATGCTACACAGTAACCATTAAATTCATTATTTCAATTTACATGTTATTGCATTTTAGATATGCAATAAATAAAAAAAGAAAAAAAAATAGAAGGAGCTGGCTTTCAAAGCCAATAACGGGAAAGAAAGCCTCTAAAATTTTCACACCCGCCCAAAAACAAGAGTGCTAGCTCAAGTAAAGTTTTAATAATATTATTATAATTATATTACGTTTAATGAAAAGCCTTTAACTTGTGTGAGCCACTCATTTTTCTCCATCATAATCAGGTAGCACTTGCTCCATCTCTATTTCTGTAGCAGATGGCCTCCACTTTCAATCCATGTTACTCCTCTAGATTGGATGTGTTATGGGTATATTTTGGAACTATATAAATAGGTTGGTAAAAGCTCAAAAAATTGATCCTATAAGTTGACCCAATAAATAAAAGTCCAGTTCACTACATCCAGCTCGTGGAAATAAGCTTCTAGTTTGTTACTGCAGCTCTCAGGTGGCTAGTCAACTGTGATCAAGGCTACCTTATGTTCAACTCAAAGTCACCCAGTGTAGGGTATAGTTCGGAGCTCAAAGTGCTCATTTAAAAGGAAATCTTCCAGAAAGGAAGCAGTCTAACTTGAAGAGAAATCTACTACTAGAATTGGAAATAGAATCAAACTCTTACTTCGGTGGAATTTATTCCTAAATTGATGGATACAGTTTCAGAAGTGTAATTAATGTGAGATTCTTTTCTATTCTTATTGTACTTAAACTGTAACATACCCCACACTATAAATAAGGGTAGAAAATACATTGAAAAGGAACAATAATCATTAGAAAACACAATTAATAACATACTACAACTTTGCTAAAATAACCAGAGAAGGAGTCATAAACATAGGCATCTTTTTGGGCTGAACCACCTAAAATCTCTTTTGCAAATAGTGTTCTTCCTCTTTCTTTTCTTTCTTTTCTCTTTTGTTTTGCCTTACTTGTAGGTACTATATCAAAAACTTGGGTCGATTAGATTTAAATGACATTTTTGGCATTAGAGGAAGGGCTTAGATTGCAATCCACTGAGTTTTAACTGCTATGGCAAGAGGAAGAACCACCAGAAGTTCTGATGTGGCCGCTAATCAACTAGAAAGGTAGCTGGATCAGCAATTACGTGACAACCAACCGATAGAGGATGTAACTGCGCTTGTGATAGGGTCTCTCATATCCCCACAGACGGCGCTATTATGGGTATGCCTCCATTAGCCCTTTGCCAACCAACATTGACGGTCCCTATAGCTGAGGGGCTATAGATGTGGTACCAGCATCAAGAGACATTGGAAGATACAGTAGGACAACTTGCAGATGTAGTTAGGGTGCAAGTGCAGGCTTAAACGCAAAATGCGCCCAAGCTTGAGGTTGTTGCTCCCAGAGGAATTTACTAGTAGCAACGAGAGGAATTGCCGGCTCCTGAAAGACCCAACAAAGAGGTGTCATGACCTGCCGACTCAACTCGTTCATTCAACTCACGTTCGAGAGCTGAAGGTCGCCAATCTCGTGAAGAGAAGGAAGTTCTGCATCCTGCGAGCTTAAGAGTGAAGGTGAGCTAGGATAGGAGTCGCCACGTGGAGGGTAACTACGATTGAGCTCGGGCCGTATCTCGGTATGAAGAGGAAATAGGCCATTAGCGACGTACGGAGTTGCACCAAGCTAACAGCTCACGAAGAGCTAGCTAGGGATATGTACCAGACTGTCGCTTTTTAGTTCGCGAGCACAGGAGAGGACGTAGGCATCAAGATCTAAGGATAGAACAGCTCCTTCAGAGGGTTTAAAAACTTGAGGCACGCCTTGGTATATCAGACCAGTGTGACCAATATGAGGAGCCCCTTTCACTAAGGAGATCGAGACTTGGCATCTTCTTCCTAGAATTAAAGTCCCTAACATTCCTCAGTAGAACGGGAATAGTGACCGTTACGATTATCTGAATGCATTCAATATCCAAATGAATCTCCAGATGACCAGTCCGTTAGTCAAATGTCGTGTTTTTCTAGCTACTCTAGGGAACATTCCACGAACGTGGTTCGGAAGTCTCCCAACTCGTAGTATTGATAGTTGGGAGGAGTGTCAGGGAAAGCTCATCAGCCAACACAGAGCTTTGAGGAGGCAGCTTGCACCATCTTATCACCTCACTATAGTCTTCTAATGGCAAAACGAATCACTAAAAGACTACATTACTAGGTTTAGATGCAAAGTCAGCAGCGTAAAGAGCCTCTTAGACGAAAGCATCTTGATTGTGATCTAAGTTGGGCTTCGCAAGGATGGAAAGCTATATGAGAGCATCTACAAGTCTCTAGTGAAGGATCTGGGCTAGTTCTATGAGCGAGCTGCCAAGGAAATTAGATGGGAGGAGATCTTCAGCCCCAAGCAGTTTAGCCAGAAGAGTGAAACGGACAGTTCAAGCCAATCAAAGAAGAGAAACAATGATGGGAACGGAAGCGAAGTTAGGAACAATAGCTCGAGTAATAGAGTCACTAAAAAGGTCAGGAACAAGCTCAGAAATGAATGAACTCAGCATTAAGGTTGCCATGATCGGTACAACATCCTGTCAAATATATAGGATAGGATCTTTGTAATGGAGAAGAATAGGGAGGACTTCGAGAAGCCTAAACCTATTAGGTCTCCTGTTAACCTATGAAACCAGGACAAGTTTTGTGCTTATCATAATGAGGTCAGACACAACACTTTTGAATGTAGGGAATCAAAGGATACCATCGAGGATTTAATCAAGAGATGTCGTTTCAAAGACTATGTGGTGTGACCAGCGAAGCTGTGACCTCAATAGCAACAACCTGAATAGACACAAAGGCCAACACAGTAGCAGCCCTAGTGAGCTCCCGAATAAGAGCACGAGCTCGCAGTGAGGACCATCTTTACCATATATAGTAGCCTTTACATCGCAGGTACATCTAATAGGTCACATGAACATTACGTACGGGAAGCGAATCATACCCTACTCACAGACAACAATGGGTTGAAAGGACCTACGAAGAAGGTAAGAATGGCCTCGGATGACATTGTTCTCACTAAGGAGGATACCAGAGGTATATGTTAGCCCCATAATGATGCACTTGTCATTCGAGTGAAGATTAGCAATACCGAGGTACGACGGATCATGATAGATGCAGAGAGCTCAGTCAATGTCATTTACAAAGGGTGCTTCGACCAGATGGACTAGGGACAAAATAGTTAAGGCCTTCCCTGGAACCTCTTTACAGCTTCATCGGAGACACCATCACTCTAGTATACCAGATTAGACTCCCACTTACACTTAGGGATTCAGGTCGTCAAGCCAGATTAGACTCCCACTTACAATTGACTGCCCCTCAGCATATAATATGGTTATGAGGAGATCTGCGATAAACTATCTGGATATGTTGACCTCCACTAGGAACCTCATAGTTAAATTTTCAACCCCCAATGGGATAGGTTATGTGTGAGGCGAGCAACACTTAACTCGATGTTGCTATGAAGACACAATCAAGATAGAGATCAGAGAAAAGAAGATAAATGTGGTTTCAGAGGTTGAGTCACGTGTTATGAGGAGAAAGGAGTAAGCCACGTTGACCCATACGAGCTGGATGCAGACAGAGCAACTGAGCCTACAGAAGAGCTCGAGGATGTCCGAGTAAATGAAATGGATGCAGAAAGATGCCTCAAGCTAGGATGAGGTTCAACTTCAGAAGCAAGATCCCAGCTCGCTGCTTTCCTTAAAGTGAACTTAGACATTTTTGCTTGGAACTACGAGGATATAGTGGGAATAGATCCTAAGGTCATGTTGCATAGGTTAAACATCGACTCCCACCATAAACCCGTTTGCCAAAAGAGGAGGCCAATGACAACGGAACGATATGCCACTCTGAAGGAGAAAGTAGATAAGCTGTTGGCCAACAAATTCATACGCGAAGCTTACTACCCAACTTGGGTCATCAATCCTATGCTCGTAAAGAAGAAAAATGGGAAGTTGAGAACCTGCATCAACTTCACAGATGTAAATAAGGCTTGTCCAAAAGATAGTTTTTCCCTACCTAGAATTGACTAGCTCGTGGATGCAACCACTAGTCACCAGCTTCTAAGCTTCATGGACGCCTACTCAGGTTATAATCAGATACCTATGAGGCTAGAAAACAAAGAGTACACCTCATTCATCATAGATCACAAGCTATATTGTTATAAAATGATGCCCTTTGGATTGAAAAATACAGAGGCAACTTATCAACGCCTGGTCAATATGATATTCGAGGAACAAATCTGAAAGACAATAAAGGTGTATTTAGATGATATGTTGACCTGAAGGAAATGTCTCAAATACTAAAGAATTATCAGATAAAGCTGAACCCACTCAAATATGCATTTGGGGTGGCCTTAGGGAAGTTCTTTGGTTTCATGGTAAACAATAGAGGAATCGAAGCCAATCCTGAAAAGATTGGGGCGCTAATTGACATCAGGTCCCCTATTCGGGTCAAGGATGTGCACAGCCTCAATGGCCAGGTTGTAGCTCTCAGTAGGTTCATATCGATTGCCACTTGCAAATGCATTTCCTTCTTAGACGTACTGAAGTAGGCGAAGAATTTTGAATAGACTGAGTAGTGCGAGCTGACATTCCAGTAGCTAAAGGACTACATAGGCTGTGCTTTACTTCTATCAAGCCAAAAGAAGTAGAGAAGCTCATCTTATACTTGGGGGTATCTCAACATACCTTGAGCGCAACTTTGGTGCGAGAAGAGGAAAGGACATAGTTTCCCGTGTACTATGTGAGTAAAAGGTTGGTTGATGCCAAAACCATATACTTGTAGATGGAGAAGCTTGCCTATAGCCTGATAGTCACGTCAAGGAAGTTGCGCTCATATTTCCAAGCCCACAGATTGAAGTCCTAACTCAATATCCATTGAAACAAGTCCTTCAAAAATCATACACTTTAAGTTGATTACTTAAGTAGGCGATAGAGCTCACACAGTTTGACATCAAGTTCAAGCCGAGATCGGTAATCAAGGCCCAGATTCTAGCAGACTTTATCGCAGAGTTCATGGGGTCTATAGAAGAGGAGGCTGAATCTTCTAAAGGCTCTACTTGGGAGCTATGTGTAGATGGATTATCCTACGAACACAAGGCTAGAGTTGGAGTGCTACTAATCAGTCCTGAAGGGTACAAGATTCTTTGTGCATTAAAGTTTGGTTTTCAGTCCACTAACAATGAAGCTGAAAATGAGACGTTACTGACAAGTCTGCACTTAGCTAAAGAGATACGAGCCGAATAACTAAAGATTTTTAGCGACTCTCAACTTGTGGTCTATCACATTAGAGGGGAATATCAGACTAATGAGACTAAGATGGCTGCTTACCTCGAGAAGGTTCAGAAGCTGCTAGGCACTTTCCAAAAGTTCAAAGTGAACCAAATCCCGCAAGCTCAAAACTTGCATACAACGACCTTCAATCTAGAAGTTAATAAATAGCTACTTGCCGCTAATCTTGACCTTCTTGAAGAGGCAAGAGAAACAACCCGTTTGAAGGTAGCTGTTTATCAGCAAATAGTTGCAAGATACTACAACAGAAAAGTCTAAGTTCGATACTATAACGTCAGTAATCTCGTATTGCGCTATGTCCTACTTGGAGCTCGTAAGGCTAGTGATGGATCGCTTGGTCCAAACTGGGAAGGTCATTATATTGTCAAAGAAAACTTGGGAAATTGAGCATATCACTGTCTAGTATGAATAGAGCTGAGGTCTCGCGAGTTTGGAATGCTGAGCACATTTGCCCTTACTATCAGTAATTCTTAAGTGTATATTTCTAGTTGGAAATTCAATCTTTGAATATAAATAAAAGTTCCAAAATTTTCATATTACTTTACTATAAATAATTTCGCTGCTGCTTTCTTTATTAAATGTTAAGTTTTTCTTTGGCTAAAGATTAAAGAAGTTGAGCTATATTATTGGGTTCCAACCTACTGGATATAACTCGAAAACTTTATTACGTTATGTTATCGGGTTTCAACCTACTGGAGATAGCTCCAAAATTTATTATGTTATATTATCGAGTTCCGACCTACTGGATATAGGTCCAAAATTTATTACGTTATGTTATCGAGTTCTGACTTATTGGACATAGTTCGAAAACTTTATTACGCTATGTTATCGGGTTCCGACCTATTAGACATAACTTCAAAATTTATTACGCTATATTATTAGGTTCTGACTTACTAAACATAGCTTCAATATTTATTACGCTATATTATCGGATTTCGATTTACTGGACATAGCTTGAAAACTTTATTCCGCTATGTTATCGAGTTTCGACCTACTAAACATAGCTCCAAAAATTTTTATTATGCTATGTTATCGAGTTTCGACCTACTAGATATAACTGAAAAAATTTTGTTATGCTATGTTAACTCAGGTTCCGACCTACTGGATATGGCTTGACTTAATTTTTTCAATTTAAGCTATAATTTGCGAGCTCCATCACATTAAGATTGGCGACCTCTTGAGTTCGGATCAGGTGTTATTATTGCTATATGCTGATTACTTTATTTTTCAGTTCGAAGGAAATTCAAACACTTGGAAAAAGAAAACAGAATAAAAACACAATGTTGAAGAAAATATATTTAAAATAAACCTCATAGCAAGGTAAATCGGTTCAATGATAATGAGGTCTTAATGTCATTATAAACGACCTCGCGAAGCAAGGTGAATAACATACAAAGCAATGAAGGAAAAAGAAGGGAAAGATTTAGCTCGGTAGCTGTCTATTCGAAGGCTTAACCTTGGGGGGCTGATTGACTATGAGTTGTGTCATGCGAGGTTGCTTCTGGAGGCATTGCGACCTGAGTTGCATCATCCTGAGAGGTCACACTTGGGAGTTCAGCACTCAGAGCAACCATGTCAGGAATAGTAGAGGATCGAGCGGCCAGCTCTCTACATTTTTCAACATCTGCGACAGCCTCTTCATTAAAAAATGAGAAGTCCAACTCGGGATGAACTACCCATAACGTGTAGAGGAAATTACCGGAGGTCTTTGATTCTACCTCCTCTCTAGCTTTGGCGATCTCATCCTTGGAAAGAACAACCTCTTTCTCAGTAGCCTCAGCTCGCTGCATAACCTCCTCCATTCCTTTCTTAGCAGCCTCAGCTTGCTGCACAGCCTCTTCGAGATCACTCTTGGTTTTATTCAATTCCTCTTCACCTTGGAGGATCTTGGCGGTCAATTTTGCCCTTGCAATTTCATTAATACTCTCCTTGCAAGCCAAAGCATCCTCGGCCTCCTTTTTAGCCTCCTCGGTATTATTTGGCTTGGTTTGAAGAAAGTGCACTAACCTTTTTGCCTTATCAGTCTCCATAGTCATGAACAATAGCTCATTTTTCAACTTCTTCTTGTTGCTCTCGAACTCTTTCTTTTCTTCATTGAAAGCCAGAGCTTCTTGCATCTGCTTCATCGCTCTCACAGTGGTCTGAAATGCAGCAAGTTAATATTCAAAACAAGGAAGCAAGAAAACAAAAAAGGCAAAAGGTGTTAGAAACTATCTGTAGCCTGTAGCAAGCTATCCAACTAGATAAGGTATCTCTTTTTAAGCCCTCGTTGTCCAGATTCCTGTCAGAGCTTCCTAAGATTTGGGATAGGTTGTCGAGGATGACGTCAAGGTACATTTCAGAAGGCCTAGCCTGTGGCTAATTTCTTTTTTCTGTGACCTCAAGGTGCTTACCCTTATCTGCCCATGATCGCTTGGCCGAAGGGTGTTGGCACTAATTTTCTTTTCATTCCACTACTCGGAACAGCTCATACCTTGCAAGCAGGAGTTCTTGCCTGCTCATGTTCTACCTCAATCACCTCCGGTTGCAAGGTGGGGACCTGGGGTTTTAAGGGTCTCAAAACCAGCTCAAAGGTGGTTACCTCGGCAGAGATAACAACTGTAGAAGCTATGGATGGGGTAGAATGAGTCGAAGGGTATTGGAATAAAGTGAGCTTATCATGTTCGAAGTCACGTGAGAAACTGGAATTGCCTTTACTTCACCAATAGCTTTGAAAGCAGAAGTGAGCTTAAGTTCACTTCGAATTCCGATATCTCTCCTATTGTCAAGCAGTTCGCTATACAAAGAAGGAGCTAGCTGGTGACACTTAAGGAGCTCGTCGTCAAACGCGTGGTTGATTCTTCATTCTTGTGAATCCGCGAGCGTCTTAAAAACTCGACCTCTTCCTTAATGAGGGCTGTCTTATCTCCAGTCACGTCTGTGAGGTGAAACAAACAAAGCATTAAAAAAAAAGGAAAAAAATGATAATATAGATCTGTCACAGCTCGCAGTGGTTAGTCTTATCTATCTGAGCTAAGGCCAAAAGCAAAATTTTGGAGCTGTCTAAGGAAAGGGTAAGAAATATAAAACCAACTTGACTTATAATTGCCCACTTTGGACTTACCCTTTGCGCCACCCTAAGCTAGGAGATCTTTGAAGTTCAACTTCTGAGATACGAGATAATAAATTCCAACTCGCGTTTCCCCTCTCAGACTGCCAACACTTTTGACGCTATATAGTGGTAGCAGATCCTTAGTCAGAGGTGGGAGGCTATTCCTCTTGAATATTAAAGCTAATGATGTTAGTTGAGAGTATGAGTTGGGGTTTAACTGGAAAGGCTGAGTTTTAGCCCGTTCAGGAGATCGACGATATAAACAGGGACTAAAAATCTGAGCCCATACCTAAAGTGGTGGGTGCTGATGGCAACGAACCTAGGGGGAGGATAGGCTGCATGATCGTTAAGTGAAGGTAGCATAAGATGGCAACACCTAGGAAGACGATACTCTAAAGCGATTCCCTCCAACTTTTTATATTTCAATTTCGAGGCGTAGTGGATAAACACCTCACGAGCTCACATTTCTTTAGCAGTCTAATGACTTGTTAATATAGTTCGAGCTATGAACTCCTCAGCGATCTCATCGCTAGTAGAGGTCGACTCTTCGACAACACGTGCCTCTTCCGAGTCACCATCTCCTCCGAGTTGAGAGAGTCACCATCTCTTATTGTGTATGATTGGTGTTTGTGACCTAAAGACATCTACACATAAACGGAGCAGTTAGATCCCGATATGTAGACCAGACTTAAAATCCAAGTTTCCTAAAAGTCTAAAGAACTTCCTAGTCTATAGGTCATAAACACCATATAGATTGCTAAGGGCATGAGGGGCTCAACCTACAGGCTAACGACCTACGAGCTAGTGACCTATAAATATTTCATCTTACAACTTGCACGATTGGAGTTACAAATAACAAACAACTTGTAAAAGGCTAATCAACAAGATCAAATCAGGAGAAAATGAAAAGTCATGACTAAGAATAAACATTAACATAAAGAACATGCAACATATAAGCCAACATTAAACCCAAAGAAAATGTGATGCATATAAAAGATAGAAACTAAATAATCAAGAGATGGTCATGAAGACTTATCGTAAATATAGTAGACCTCGGGTACCTGAGAATGATGACACTGATCTTTAAAGAAAATGAGAGAAAATGAGAAGCTCAATAGTGTCTCAAGTTTGAAAATGATAGAGTAATAGTGAAAATGAAGGGTCATCCGCTTATATATGCATGAGATCGAAACCCCAATCGTTAGATTTAAGGGCTAGTCAACCGCCCTAGATCTAACGGTACTGTACGAGTTAGGGGATTCGTCATTATGGGCTGATAACGGTTCAATCATCATGGGTCGACAATTAAGAAAAGTGTGTAAGACAAGACGTGTAAAATGGTGCGGTTACTCGAAGAGTCGTCACAGGACATGTACTGGGAAAAAATCTGAAAAGGCAGCACAACAGGTCGTGGTACGTTAGCTTTTACCAACGAGCTTGAGTTCTAAGTCCCCAGATCTCACTGAAAGTTGGAAAGTTGAAGTTGTGGGTATATTTTGAGTTGCGTAACTGGGCTAGTAAAAGCCCACAAAATTGATCTAATGGGTTGACCCAATAGACAAAAGCCCAATTCACTAACATTCAGCTCACGGAATCAAGCTCCCAGTTTACTACTGCATCTCTCAAGTCACTAGTCAACTGTGATCCAGACTACCTTATGTTCAGCTCAAGGTCGCCCAGTGTAGGGTACAGCTCGTAGCTCGAAGTGCTCGTTTAAAAGGAAATCTTCCAGAAAGGAAGCAACCTAACTTGAAGAGGAATTTGTGACCAGAATTGGAAATAGAATCGAAGTCCTACTTCGGTGTGATTTATCCCTAAATTGGTGGATACAGTTTTAAAAGTGTAATTCATATGAGATTTTTTCCTATTCATATTGTACTTAAACTATAACACACCCTATGCTATAAATAAGGGTAGAAACTTCATTGAAAAGGGAAATAATCATCAGAAACCAAAATCAATAATATACTACAACTCTGCCAAAATAACCAGAGAAGCAATCGTAGACGTAGGCATTTTTTTGGGCCAAATCACGTAAAATCTATTTTGCAAACAATGTTCTTACTCTTTATTTTCTCCTTTGTTTTGCCTTACTTACAGGTATTGGGTTAAGAACTTGGGTCGACCAAATTTAGACGTCGACAGGATGCATATCATAGCAGTCCAAGTTCAAGCTTAGGCTCCGCTTCTGCTTCTGCAGTTGACAACAACTCAGGCTTCACTTATAGGTCATGTTTCATTTCCAGATCAACTGTTTTTGATAGTAATCCAGGCTTTAGTTCATGCTTGTCATCCAAGTTTGCAGTTGCTAGTAGGTCACACTCCATCAAATCCATGTCTGCAACAGTTTCTTATCAATTATAATTTGTCCAATTTATAGTTAATGCTTTTTTGGGTTGAATGAGTTATATATTTGAAACTACCAAAGCAGAGGATTGGTGAACTTTGTGTTATTTTAACTATTATTTTTTTTTTCTCTTGCCCTTTTAGCTAGCCAATCACTTTAAAACCAGGATTGCTTTATTTTTTATTTTATATATATGTATATATATATATTGAAATGGTGGTTACGAAATTCCAAATCAGTATGATTTTCTTATGTTAACTTTCTATATAGTAGAAAAAGTGAAGGAAATAATATTGCATAATCAAGTTCGCAGCGCTTAGATTTAGTTATTTTCTAAAATCATTATTTAAACCTTAGTTGACTGTATTGTCTTAATTAGAGGAGCTGCTATTTGAACTTTTTTTATTTTTTATTTTTTTATTTTCCAGTTGAAATAGGTCTTCATCTTATTACTGGCAGTGGGGTTGGATTCAACCAAATATATTGGACATGGATATTATGGAACAAGTTCTTGAGGTAATTATTACTGATTTAAACATTTCACCTGACAAATAGATTGCCAACTACAGTCTTCCTTATGTGAAAAAGAGGACATGGCTCATGTTTGTAACATTGAATTTACCATCTTGCTGAAGTTACCCTTGACAAATCCTATTGCAGGTTAAGAGTGAAGATGCTGTGAATATGGCTAGACAATTGCAGTGAAGGAGGGTCTTATGGTAATGACTTGATCATGCTATTGTTGACATTTAAATGGACTATACATAGATTTGAATTTGCATTGTTTCTACCTATTTTTTGGAAGTCAAATGAGATCAGTATACCTCATACATGTCTGCTCTTGTTGGACATCTTTTTCTGGACTTAGTTCAGACTATCTTTATAATTCTCTTGATTCATCCTCTAGCATTTTAGAAAAAAGAAGGGATACCGCCTCGTATGTTTTAACAATTTAAGTCATTTATTGGATGTGTAAGTCTCAATGGATTCAAGGTCATACTTTTACTTAGTGTTTGAATGCTTGCTGAATATATCTACTTCTAACAGATCGATTGATGAGATTGTAAGTCCAAGGGTACCTTTAGAAGCATGCCTTGCAACCTTTTCTGCTCCCGATGAGATGCATGATTTTTACTGGACTTCCCTGGAAGTTAAGACAACAACAGTCAAGTAAGAGTTGTTCTTTGTTTTACCTGCCTGCGAGTCATTTTAGTGTTTTAGTCATGACAATAGTTGGATTGAATATCAGATTAGTTTAGATTTGACATGCGTACATTCAGGCTTCCATGTTATTTTATTTTATTATATTTTTTCTTGAATAGTCATGTTATTTTTCTTGACTTAATTTTAATTTTGGATATTTATGTTAGTTGATAAATTATTGCCCTTTCTAAATGAAACCAGTTTGTCAAAGTTTTGGTTGAGGATGTTTATGAGTCATTAACTTTTAGATATATTTATAATATGTTTAACCAGAATTAAACGAATATTTGTGTTTTTCACAGTAGAAAAAGTACAATATAAAGACATATTGGGCAGTTGAGTTTTCTTTTTGGCAAATGTGAGGACAAAAATATTATCATTTTATTAAGATTTGTTGCAATTGCAGGTTGCAATATGGATCAAACTTTGTTTTATTTATTAGCTTAATCTACTGAATTTGATGTTGACTTAAACCAATCCCTTTTCATTTGATAATTGTTCTCTTTATATTGTCACCAACTCAAAGTAATCTTGTAGTATTCTCTCAAAATTGCTCCTCTTATATTGCTAAGATATACTACTTTTGACCCCAGAATTCAAAATTTAATTTTGATGGACTGTTTAATTGATAGAATACTATATATGAAATCACTTTTTTGTATCGCTCTATTTGGTGGATATTTTTCTCTATTCGGTTATCAAAAGTTCAAAACTAAACTATTGAATATATTCAGTTGTTGGTTATTACAAAAAAGTTATATGTTAAAGATGATGAAACAGTTATATGTTTGGGAGTTGATACGCTTTGGCTTGAATATATGTTAAAGTTGATATGGATTTTGTAAAACGACTTTAGATCATGTCTTTTCTTTAGGTGGTACTTTATTTTCATTTTCATTTCTGTGAGCTTAAATTTATTTTATTTTTTGATCATTTCGGTTGTAGGTTATATACTTTATAGCATGATACATGGAAAAAATGATGAAACAGTTATATGTTTGGGAGTTAAACTTCTTTGGCTTGAATGTATATAATATTTGTTGTTGGAGATCATTTTGCAGTGTAGTTTATTAATTGGTGTAGTAAATTACATTTATTCAAGCAACCTATAATATTTACTTGTTTCTTTTGATGTTCCTAGTATTATTGATTATTGAATAATTTTTGCTTTATCACTACTGGTTTTTAATTCCTTTAAAATTATCAATTCAAGTTGTAATTAAGTACGTTGACACTATTATCAATCACATTGGATGTTGTCAATATCTCAAGTTTTGATCAAGTGCATTGAACATATATTGAAGATGAATGGTGCCCAATTCTTCACTTTTGTAGATTTTGGTATAGCCTTTTCAGTTTAGAGTTGTACTTTTGTGTATGAGGAATCTTTATTTGGCTACTTTAATTATGAGTGATACGTAGTTATCATGAAATCTCCATACATTGATATGATGGATAATGTAATAATTTTAGTATTTTAATGAAATAACTTGAACCTCTTTCCATCTATATTCTATTTTATGTATTTAGAATAATTCGAATATTCACAATTAGTGTATAATGAAATCTGATTTTTTTTTTAATATAAAAAATAACAATGTTAAGGACATTATTATAACTTTTACAAATTGCAATCGAACAATTTTCATAGTATATATAAAGGCCATAATATAGAAAAGTTACAAACTTAATCAAATATTTATAACATTACAAAAATGCAATGGAAACATAATTATAGCATTTATAAAAGTTATGATTGCACTTATAATAGCTTTTCAGAACATCATGCATAGCATTTATAAATTGCTATCAATGACGGGAGACTTTTTATAGCATGGGCTATGATAGCATTAGTTAAAATGCTATATATTACCTATTATAGCATTCGTCTCATGCTATATTATGCCAATTTTGTTGTATATCACTACAATAAAACAGGCCAACCGCCAACCATACCGAGCAATGCCCGGTATGGTTGATTATCCATATCGGGTAGCATGCCCGGTGTGCTTGCCGATGGTATGGATACTTAATTATCCATACTGGGTTTTGCCCGGTATAGATATATGAATATAACGGGTTGACCGATTGATCGACCCGCAATATCCACCTCGGGTTGCCTGGTATGGATATTGACTATCCATATCGGGCACCCCGTCCGGTATGGATAGTTGATTCCATTTCGAGCCCGAACTCGGTATGGATATTCTTGTTCATATCGGGTCGGAGCCCAGAATGGGTTGTTAACCATACTGGACGGGTGCCTGGTATGGATAATTTATCCATACTGGACAATGCCTAGTATGGAAAGTGTTTTAATTTAAAAAAAAAAAAAAAGTTAAAAAATTTGTAATTTAATATTACATCTTTAACTATCAACGTACATGACAGTTAAAAATATATATTATTTAATATTAATATAACAATTTAATTTACATAATCTAAAGTTAAACGTATATTATGAATTGTGATATAATAAGTATTCATTATATAATGCTAAGATACAATATATTTTACTGGCCAAACAATCAATGAATTTAATGCATCTTCCAGAGTTAGTAGATTGTTGGTAGGTCGAGGTAGCGAAATGCTAACCATTACTTGCTTGACGGAAACATGTCAATAATCTGGACCAAGCTCGAGGTGATGAACTTTAGCATATGGGTCATTTGAATCAATTTCTGCTTTTGCTACCACTATTCCTCTATCCATCCAATCTAATAATTTGCAATTGTTGTTGTTCGATCCACCAACTTGGCTTGAGCAGCCCTGAGATATAGACTGCAAGCACAAGAATTTAAATATTTACTCTATTAACAAATTTTGATAATTATATCTATATATAGTTGAAATTAAATTGAAACAAAAAATAATATAACTTTTGTGCATATATTTTACCTTAGTTGAAGGATCAGCAAATTGAACACTTTTACTAGATCCCATCGGATTTGAGCAACTTGATTGTTGGTCTATGAAAAAAATAAATAACATTGTTGTGAGGAAACATGGATATCAGGAAAAATTTGTTTATGAGGACCCGTATTTGACAATAATAAATGCAATATATAAAATAATACATATAAACTCAATCAATTTTATACAAATTTTGACAAAGTTCCCCCTGTTTTTTAAATTTGTTAAAAATTTAATTCTCTTGCAATTTATCAAACTTATCAAATCTCCAACAATCGATCAAACCAAAACAACATTTCGTAATAAATAGATACGCAAACAAGAAATATATTTACAATAAAAATTCTAAATCATAAATATCTATAAGTAACAATTCCAAATTCAGTATATCGAAAACAATCCTTATTGAAAACAATCAAAATTCCAAATTCCAAATTCTCTATAATGAATTAAAAATTCTTAATCAAAATTGACATGGAATTTCAGCACCTTTTTTTACTCAAATACATATCACCAAACCAATAAAATCTCATTCACAATAAATATAAAGCAATAACTTTTCAATAATTCAAATCAATGTACTAACAGTACAATAAGTTCAGATCAATATCAAATTCGTCACGAATATGAAAATAAAATTTCACCAAAAAAATTAATTAACCACTAAATTTGATAAAATCCAACATAATAAAGTTCATATCTTTTTCACAGATAAATTAAAACGGCGAAAGGGAAGTAAATCGACAAAGAAAAAGTTTCCAAAAGAGCACTAGATGGGCAAATAAGCTGCAAAAAAGAAATGAAGTAAAAAAATAGGAAAAAAAATGTCACGACTGACTGCAGTCCGGCCGTCACGTGCACTAACGAAATTAGGACAATACGAAGAATAGAAGAAGAGTAAGAAGAAGAAGAAGAAGAAGAAGCATAAAAGAAGAAGAGATCAAAGAAGAAGAAGAAGAAAAAGAGAAGAAGAAGAGAAGGAGAAGTAGATGACTCAACGGTGGGTCGAACGGAGGTGGCCGATGGCAACGGCAGCGACGACTAGGGTTTATAGAGGAAGAAAGTGTGAGAAAGAGATAGAGAGAGAAATAAAATGAAGAAGAAGGGGGAGATTGTTGGGCAAAAAAATATATCCAGGTTATCCATACCAGGCAATTCGAGTGCCTGGTATGGATAATCCATTCAATTTTTTTTTTTTTTAAAAAAATATTATTAATATTAGGCACTCAACTCGCTCGGTATGGATAATATTTATTATCTATAATAGGTGGGTCCGGTGCCCGGTATTGAAATATAATATTTTTAATCAATATTATCAATACCGGGCGCCTGATTCGTACGGTATGGATATCTTAAATATCCATACTGGGCGAGTCGGGAGCCCGGTATGGATAATATTTGCAATTTAAAAAATAAAAAAAATAATTATCCATATTGGGTGGGTCGGGCGTTCGGTATGGATAATCCATTCCATTTTTTTAAAATGAAAATATTATCAATACTGGGCGCCCGACCCGCTTGGACTGGATAATATGAATTATCCATACTAGACGAGTGGGTTGCCCGGTATTCATAATATAATATTTTTAATAAACATTATCCATACCGGGTGCCAAACTTGCCCGGTATGGATAATATTTACAATTTAAAAAATAAAAAATGGATTATGCATACCGGGTGCCCAACCTGCCCGGTATCAATGTTTAAAGGTATCCATACCGGGTTGGTCTAGGGCCCGGTATGAATAAAAAATATTTTTTATTTTTTATTTTAATTGATTGTTTATACTGGGCCACATTGTGCCTGATATTGATAATCCTACTATCCATACCAGGCCTTTAGTGCCCAGTATGGATAAGTGCTATTTCAAATATAATTTGATTTGATTATCAATATCTATCATATATGTTTTTGTTGTAGTGGTAGTATATAATTATTGTAATATTATTATTAGCATCTATCAGATATGTTTTTTGTTTTAAAAATTTTTAAAATCTGTGTTTCCGCATTGAATTCAAAATTGATTTTTCCCTTGAATTGGTATTAGAGTCAGGTTTTGCTAGTTTAATAATTGATTCAATAATTAGTGAATTTCCTATTTGATTATGATTCGTTGTATGTCATAGACTAGACACTATTTATTGATATGCATATTTTTATTTATTCATATTGATGAATGAGATTTGCATGAATTGATTGTTAGTTGTATGATTCTTTGGCTAGTTTAATTTGATTAAACTTGTAAGCTATATGTGGCGTTTAGTTTCCATTGTAATTATAGATCTAGGGTTATTTAGTTTTTCTGAAGATTGCAGCATGAAATATGGGATTTTCAACAGCAGCTCGAGTTGTTTTGTATAGCCTAAATGGATTGTCCGCATAGCTGTTTTGAACAGATCATAAGAGCTGTTGGTGCGGCTGTTTTGAACAGTCCAGTAATGGCGAGCGGACGACTCTGGACAGCAGCGCATGAAGAACTGGTATTTGAATCAGTTTGCTGTGCGCAGATATCTGTTTTTTGGAACAAGCTTGGAGCGCATGGCTTTTGCGTAGATAAGCGCTGGTATGCTGCAATTGATGGGTTGGTACAGTTGTATGAACTAGTTATGAACCAGTTTGATGTGTCTTGCACCGACCAGGCAATGCAATTTGATGTGCAAGTGGCAGACCAAACAAGTTTTGTGCTTCTTGCACAAAACTGTTGAAAGATTTGGTGTGCATATGATGCACAACCGAAGGTGGCATGCACATATTATGCATGTGTGATGCATACCAAGTGCAGCAAACTATGTGCACCAGATGGCATGTGGTCGCTGCCACTTGGCAAACCAAACGTGATGCCATATGGTAGCAGCTGGGCTGTTTCAGGCAGCCTAAATATGGTCCGTTTTCATTTTTTTCTCAAATTTTGGGTTTCCGTTTTCGACCATAAAATTATTAAAAATTGTCCACTCGTTTTAAATAATTTTTATTAGGTTCAAAATTCAAGAAATGGACTTCTAGCCCAATCTATTTGATGGATGTTCTTGATTGTTAAATTAAATTTAATTTTGAGCCCAAGAAAGCCCGTCAAGACCTTAAAGACTACAATTGAAGGCCAATGAATGCTTTGGTTAATTTTGTAATTTTTAAAATTAGTTTTAGGTCATTAAAGCTAAAGAATCCGGTCAATAATATATTGTTTATTTAAATTGTTTATCATGCGATGAATAAATGATTTATTGATAACATGATCATGCATTATAATATGTCATATAGAATAGAGTGTCTACTCGTATTATTACATGACATACATAAATTATTATTTATTTTTTTCTATTAAATAGTTTATTAGTTAAAATAGAGAGAATAATACATAGAATAATGTTGTGTGTATTTTTGGGCTATACCAAATGGGCTGGTAAAGCCCAAAAAGCCCCATAAAACTAGCCCAGTAGACAAAGGCTCAGTATGATGAGTGTCAGCTCGTTGGAAAGATCGAGTAGAACATTGAACAAACAGCTCGCGTAGGACAAGCAGTCCATTGTTACACACTCAAGCATACCAGCGACTAGCTCACAATCATAAGAAACTCTAGTCTAGGTCCCTGATCAGGTCGCACTAGTGACTAGCGAAGAGCCATCAGGTCGTTGGCTACTTAGCACCTAACAAGCCCTAGCTCGCCCAGAGTAGAAACAGCTCGAGCAGTAACATGATGTACACGACCAGTCTGTGGCAACTTGACTTTCTCAACCACTACAGCATAGGTGGTGTCAGAAGCCTATGCCTTGGCAGAAGATTTTGACAAATATGGCAAGTGTTAGTCTCGAGAATTGTAATTATCATTTACTGATTTCCCACTTGTATCGACTATAGCACCTTCTCCTCTCTATAAATAGAAGCAAAATTATTGTAAAGGAGGTTGGTCTCTAATTCTCTACTCTCTCTCTCTCTCTTTCGCTATAAGCACACAAAATATATAGTAATAATGATTGTCACCCCCTAACCAAGAGCCGGCGCCGTGAATGTAGGTCATTCTTAAGCCCAAACCACGTAGATTCTTGTGTCTTTCTTCTTCCTCCTTGCCTCTTTGCTCTTACTTTGCTTGTTTTTCATTCATTGTAGTATTAGGTTTCAAAGAACCTAGTTGACCAGATCCAAACATTAACATTTTGGCGCTAGAGGAAGGGCCCACACTGCATCTTTTTTCAATTTTCTAGGCAATCATGGCAAGAGGAAAAAAGACTAGAAACTCCAGCGCAGCAATTGCAGGTTAACTAGAAGAGCAGACAGCTCCATTCATGGGCAGCGTTGCTGAAAGTCAGCTCTCTTCAGCCTCCCATAAGCCAGTTTCGACAGTTCTAGCGGCTAGGGTGCTTCAGGAGTTACACCAGCGGCAAGAAGCGTTGCAAAACGCAATGCAGTAGCTCGCGGATGCGTTGAGGGCGCTTACAGAACCCAGGTGCAGAGCGCACCCAGATCAAAAGTTGTTGCTTCCCATCAGTAATGGGAACAAGCATTAGCTCGCCCTCTTGGTCCTCATTCAGGAGCTGCTGATCACCGAGCTTAAGAAAAGGAAGCAGAATATTAATGGCAAGCAGAGTCGCACCAAGCGGTCAGCTCGCGAAATAGGGGAAATGCCTCAGGCCATGACTCTTCAGGTCATAATCTTATAAGAGAGCGTATGCCTCAAGATCAAAGGCTAAAGAGGCTTCTTCATAGAGTCCAGTAGCTCGAAGCACGCCCTGGCTCTCCTAATCAGCAAGGGAAGAGAACCCCTCTCACCAGAGAAATTGAAATGCGACCTTTCTCGAGAAGGCTCAAGATCCCCAAAATTCCTCAATATAATGGGGATAGTGATCCGTATGATCACTTGGATGCCTTTAATGTCTAGATGAACCTTCAAAAAATTGATCCACTGGTCAAATGCCGCGTCTTCCTAACAACCTTGGGTGATATCCCACGAGCTTGGTTCAAGAATCTACCAGTTCGCAGTATAAGCAACTAGGAAGAATTGTAGAGAAGGTTCATAAGCAAGTATAAGGCTCTGAAAAAGCAGCTCGCATCGCCTTGCCACTAGCCATAGTCTTCCAACGAAGAGATGAGTCGCTAAAAGACTATCTTGCCAAATTTAGACGTGAGGTCAACAATAGAACGCCCTTCAGATATAACCATCCTAACAACGATCTTAGTTGGCCTTCGAAAGGATGGAAAGCTGTATAAAGACATATATAAGTCCACGATGAAGGACTTAGGTGAATTCTATGAACGAGCTGCCAAAAAGGTCAGATGGGAAAAAGCTTTCAATCAGACACAATCTGACTGCGGAGATAAAGCGAATAGCTTATTAGATGAAGTAAACAGCTTCAATGATGAGAGCAATCAGGTCGCTAAGAAGGACAAAAAAGAACTTCGGGATAAGCGACCTCAGCGCCATGATAGCTACAGCGCCCTATCAAATACTCAAGACAAGATCTATGAAGCTGAAAGAGACAAGGAAGATTTTGGAAAGCCCAAACCTCTGAAAGCTCCTATTCATTGTAGAAACCATAATGAATTCTGTGCCTATCATAACGAGGTCAGTCACACCACCTTGAATTGCAGAGACTTGAGGGATGCAATTGAAAACCTGATAAAGCAAGGTCGCCTGCATGATTATGCTGTGATGCCAGCGAGCTCGCAACCTCAATAAGCTCAATAGCTAGCTCGATAGCGAGCTCCCAAACAACAAGCACAAATGTGTCATACAATAACCCTCGACACAGGGGCACATCTCTATGTTCAGTAACATTCTGAGCTGAAGCTCTTAAATGTTATATTTGATTTTTTTAATATTCATGAATTACATTGCTGAGCTATAATTATATACTTTATGCTATTAGCTGTTAAGCCAACTTGGCCAAAAGTGTGCAACTCAGCAAATATCCGAACTATGTTATCAGGTGATGACCCCTTGGGCATAGCTTGCCAGAATAACACTGTTATCGGGTGACAACCCCCAAAACAGCCCAGCAAAATACTACACTTTACAGCTCGGGTTATGACCCTATGAGCGTAGCTGAGGTTGCTACCTCCCTAACTCTAGCTATAGAGCTCGGGTTACGACCCTTTGAGTGTAGCTCGAGAGGTATATGACATGCTGTTAGCTGAGGTCCATCCATATTGGCCTTGAAATCACCTGTGCGACCTACCTAGATAGCTCGAGAAGAACATTGTGCTGTATCACTCAGGTTTCGATCTTGTGAGCATAGCTCGGGTTACAACCTTATGAGTGCAGCTAGCTGTATTGCTCAAGTTTCAACCTTGTGAGCACAGCCCACTGTAAAGCTTGGGTTATGACCTTGTGAGTGCAACTGAGGTTCCGACCTCCTTAACTATCATTGTGTTATCGGGTTCTAACACCCCCTGGGTATAGCTTGAGAGGCCCATCATTACTAATGACTTTACTTTTAAGTCCACAAGAAACTCAAAAATTTGGACAAAAGCGCTAGACAATGCTCAAATGAAGCAAATGCCAGACAAACCTTGCCACGAGGTGAATCAAAACTTACTCTCAATGCTTCTCGATCTCACCAAAGCAATAAGCTCATGCGTGCCACCTTTTACCAGCAAGTTTAAGCTCCCAGCCTGTAAACAAACTAGGAGCTTAAGGGCTTGTATTGTGTGTATTTTTGGGCTACGCCAAAGGGGCTGGTAAAAGCCCAAAAAGCCCTATGAAATTGGCCCAGCAGACAAAGGCCCAACATGACAAGTGTCAACTCACTGGAAAGATCGAGCAGAACATTAAACAAACAGTTCGTGTAGGACAAGCAGTCCATTGTTACACGCTCAAGCATACTAGTGACTAGCTCACTGTCATAAGAAACTCCGATCTAGCTCCCTGATCAGGTCGCACTAGTGACTAGAGAAGGGCCATTAGGTCGCTGGCTACTCAGCACCTAACGAGCTCCAACTTGCCCAGAGTAGAAACAACTTGCGCAGTAACATGATGTACACGGCCAATTTGTGGCAAATTGACTTTCTCAACCACTACAGCATAGGTGGTGTCAGAAGCCTATGCCTTGGCAGAAGACTTTGACAAATATGGAAAGTGTCAATTTCAGGAATTGTAATTGTCATTTAATAATTTCCCACTTGTATCAACTGTAGCACATTTCTCTCTCTATAAATAGAAGCAAAATCATTTTAAAGGGGGTTGGTCTCTGATTCTCTACTCTCTCTCTCTCTCTCGCTGTAACCACATAAAATGCATAGTAACAGTGATTGTCTCCCCTAATCGGGAGTCGGTGCCTTGTACGTAGGCCATTCTTAGGGTCGAACCACGTAGAACCTCTTGCCTTTCTTCTTGTTTTCTACCTCTTTGCCTATGCTTTGCTTGTGTTTCATTCATTGTAGTATTGGGCTTTAAAGAACCCAGTTGACCATATTCGAACATCAACAAATACTAATTTCATAATTTGTTAGGATTTTAGTTGAAAATCCTAAGTTAACAAATTAGAAATATATTCTTAGTTTTAATATGATTAAATAAATGTATTTTGAATAATTGGTATTCATAATATGAATTAGATTTTAAGAGTTAAAATTAAATAATTTCACATTAAATCTAATCTTCATAATTAAGAGTTTAGATTATCTAGATTGAATCCTTAAAAATAAATTAGATTTTTAAGAGTTAAAAATCCAATAATTTATTAGGTGTTAATAGGATACTAATTCTAGTAACACACTAATTTCTGGTAACTTAGATTATATTTATTAGCCGTTAGTAATCTAAGATAATTACTAGGAATAATAAGTAGAAAACCCTAATCCTAAAATAATAAGTGGGAAAGGAATATATGATAATATATCCCACGGTGATGCGGAAATCCCAAGAATCAAATCTTGAAACCCCCTAAAACTAGATTTGGATCAAGAACTCCAATTCCCAACACAAGATTCAAATGTATTAAATCTTGACCTATTGTTGTATTGCAAACAAAAACCAAGATATTCAAGAGAAGAAAGAATGTCACAAAGGTTAGATTAACCCTTGATAAGTTTGGTTAAGAGATCAATAAAGAACTTAGGAGAAAATAATCTCTCATTTGCAAATCTCATCACCCCCCATAAAGAAGGCACAAACATCTATTTATAGAGACTTTAGTTAACAAAGAAACCCTAAAGATGCACTAATGGACTTAATTATAAGGCCTACTCTTCAAATTTACAGAAATAAACCCAAAACAATGTAAATATAGCACCTCATTAATAAAATCACATAGATGACACATGATATACTTGTTTACATAATGGACTAAAATATATTAAATTCTAGATTTTTATATCAGGCTCATATGTGCCAATTAAGTTGACATATTGGGTCTACCCCTTGACTCCACTCGATGGTCCACCGTAGGCCACCATCGAAGGTCCACTATAAGCCTTATCACCCATCCTCAGCTCCAAGTCAATAAAATGTTGCACAAGCCTTGAAATGTCGTTTTTAAACTCTTTGACCTTGCTCTTATGATTGGTCCATTGGGTATGCTTAATTTATCCTTGTGATAGGCATCTTTGTCATATGAACCATCAACTACAATGCCATTTTGCTACTCACATCATTCACTCCCTTTTAAAAAAGATTCATCCTCGAATCTGCATCCATGTCAAAAAGAGATAGGTTAGCAACATTAAATGTAGTAGAAACACTGTACTTACAAGGTAAATCATTCTTGTAGGCATTATCATTAATATTTGCTAAAACTTGGAAAAGACCATCGCATCGAGGATCAAGCTTAGATTTCCTTTATGTAGGAAATCTATCATTCCTCAAGTGCACCCAAACCCAATCTCCAGGTTCGAAAGTCATAAGCTTGTGCCCCTTATTAGCTGTTGAGCATAAGTCTTACTCTTATTCTCTATGTGCTGTCGTGCTTTCTCATGAATGGTTTTTAACCAATTCAGCCTTCTTCTGACGATCTAATCTTGTAACTTCATTCAAAGGTAAAGGCATCAAATCTAACACAATTAAAGGATTAAAACCATACACAATTTCAAATGCTGCACAACCAGTAGATGAATGCACATTCCTATTATATGCAAACTCAACAAATGACAAACAATCTTCCCAAGTTTTCAAGTTTTTACCAACAACGACACGTAATAAGTTTCCTAAAGTTCTATTCACTACCTTTGTCTGTCCATCAGTTTGTGGATGATAAGTTTTAGAATAAAGTAACTTATTTCCTAACTTACCCCACAAAACTTTACAAAAATGGCTTAATAACTTAACATCCCTATCAGAAACAACTGTCTTAGGAATACTATGCAAATGCACAACCTCCCAAAAGAACAAGTCAACAATATTTGTTGCATCATCAGTCTTATGGCATGCAATAAAATGCACCATTTTACTAAATCTATCCACAATAACAAATATGCTATCTCTACCCCTTTTTGTCCTAGGTAAGCTCTTTACAAAATCCATTGAAATATCAACCTAAGGGTTCATAGGAACAGATAAAGGCGTATACAATCCATGTGATAAGATTGTAGATTTAGTTTGTCTACATGAAATGCATTTAGAACATATTGTTTCTACATCTCTACACGTATTAGGCCAAAAGAAATGTTCATGCAATATGTCTAATGTCTTAGCCACACCAAAATGACCTATTAAACCGCCACTATGTGCCTCACGCACAAGCAATTCCCTCAAAAAACATATAGGCACGCACAATTTACCTTCCCTAAATAAGAATCCATCATGCCTATAGAACTTATGAAAAGCTATATGCTCACACCCATTATGCACATTGGCAAAATTAGAATTGGCAGCATATATATCTTTAATTTGTTCAAATCCTAAAAGTTTAGAACTTAAAGTTATGATTAAGGTATACCTCCTAGAAAGTGCATCAGTTACCACATTCTCTTTACCTTGCTTGTACTGAATGACATAATGAAAGGTTTCAATGAATTCCAGCCATTTTGCATGATGTCGATTCAACTTAGTTTGCCTCTTTAAGTGCTTCAAGAACTCATGAATAGTGTGGATCATGAATTCCTTTGGCCATAAATAATGCTGCCATGTTTCTAATGCCCTTACCAAAGCATAGAACTCTTTGTCGTATGTGGAATAATTTAAGGCAGCCCCATTGAGTTTTTCACTAAAGTAAGCAATGGGTCATTTGTCTTGCATGAGAACAACACCTATACCAATACCAGAAGCATTACATTCGATTTCAAATGCTTTAGAAAAATCTAGTAAAAGAAGTAAAAGAGTAAAACTTAGCTTTTCTTTCAAAGTGTTGAATGTGATTTACTTAAATCTTGTATCCTTCTTGATGATCTCAGTTAAAAGTACGGGAATGATGCTGAAATCTTTCACAAACCTCTGATAAAAACCAACTACGCCATGAAAGCTCCTCACTTTCGTTGTTGTTGTTGGCGTGGGCCAATCTTTGATGACCTTCACTTTTTCTTTATCAATTTCCACGCCCTTGGTACTAACAACAAAATCAAGAAACACAACTCTATCTATACAAAAAGTGCACTTCTTCAAGTTAGCATATAGTTTTTCATGTCTCATAGCTTCAAACACACATCTTAAACAACTAATATAATCATGTAAGCTCTTGTTGTACACTAAAATATCATTAAAATAGATAACCACAAATTTGCCAATAAATGCACGCAATACATGGTTCATAAGACACATAAATGTGCTAGATGCATTAGTTAAACCAAAAAGCAGAACTAACCACTCATATAAATAATGTTTTGTTTTAAAAGCAGTTTTTCATTCATCTCCTTCTTTTATTCTAATTTGGTGATAACCTGTAATGCCTCAAATTTACTCCAGATCCGGATGAATAGTTTTTCTGACGGAATAGTGATTTTGGATGAATAGTGATGAGTGGATAGTTATTTTGAGAATCGGATCCCGAAAATCAGTAAAAATAAAAATTTTGATGAATTGTAATTTCGAATGAATAGTATTTTTGGACAGAAAACCGTTCGTATGAATAGTAATTTTTAAAAAATGGGTCTAGCATATTAAAAGCTCTAAAAATTATATTAGAGATAGCAGAAACTGAAACGGATCAGAAACGAAACAGTTTGAGATAAAAACAGAGTTGTTTTCGGATCAGACTGGAAATTCGAATAGATTTTCGAAAAATTTTGAAAATCTCAAAATGTATCAAATAAGTATTAAAATATTCAAGATATATTTTAGAAACTCAATGATACTTCCGAAGGAGATTCAGATCGAAATGGACTCAATCCTAAGATCGCCGAAGAAAATTTAGAGAAAAAGCGGAGACTCGAAAAGGGGCATGAAATAACTTTTAAGGGTCATCGAAGTTACCATGAGTATATAGGTAGTCTGAATATAGGCCCCGATGAATTTTGAAAGGATTTCGAAGAAGTCCCGAAAAAGCCAAAATCCTGGCGTTCCGCTAAAAGATAAAGGAAGAGATAAACATTAAAAAAACAATCAATTGACGAGTGACACGTGATAAATGGATAAACATGAGAACACTTGGCATGATTTTGGTGGATGACAATTTTGAAGTTTGATAAAGTTTTAAGGGTAAAATTATCTTTTGGAAGATAATATATAAATGGAAGCATAAATAAAATTGAAATAGAGGTGAAATGTAGTTGAAGAGAGCAGAAATCGAAATAGAAAGAAAGAAAAAGAGAGAAGAACCATGAGGGAGAAGTGAGGCCGAGAGGGAAAGAAAGGAGAGGAGGAAGGAAGGAAGAAGAAGAAGATGAAAAAGAAGAGGTGTGCTGTTAAGACCGAATCCTTCATGCTTAGAAAAATGTATATATATATAGATAAATTATGAGAAATATAAGTGACGAGGATTTAAAGAGGTCATTAGGAAGTATTAATTATAGATTAAAAATGAGTATGGGCATGATTGGAAATGGATAAATAAAATTCAAAAAGAATAGAATAAAAGAGGGGTTTAAGTGCAATATTTAGGTTGAAGTGTTAGCTGTTATAATTGAAGAAAATTGAGGGGTGTTTGGGCAATTGATTTAGCAAATAATCATGTCTTTTTCCAGATCAGATCGAGACTTCCAGACATTCACCCCAGCAGCCCAAAAATCAGACCCGTAAAACAGAGGAGACAGCAGAACCGAAACCTTCTCACTCGGCAATCTCATCTCTCTCGACAGCCAAGCGAAGAAGCAAGAAGACCGATCATCAAGGGGTGTTATCTCGGTCAGATGAAGGCTTGAAGAAGCTGTGTAGCAACCGATTTCAGTGCAAGAAAACCAGATCTGGGCGTGAAGAAGCTGACTAGAACATGAAGATGAGCTGAGGTCGCGACGGGCTGGTGAAGGCGTCCGGCTGGCCGTGAAAAAGGGGACAGATTCGGGTCAACTGAAGCAAGCTATGGCTGAGATGAAAGCAGCCATGTGAAGCCATCTGATGGATATCACCTGCAGGGGTAGGCGTGAAGAAGATGATGAGCAGTAGGTAAGAGAACTAACCTGAGTTTGTGAGTGTTTTCATGAGTTTAAAGCTGTCCATTTCGAGTCTTTACTGATGTTGGGTGTAGTTCCAGTTGAGCAAGCTGAAATGGATGGTTATGGATGTCGTGAGACTCTCAGAACAGTTGCTGGTCTCAAAGACAAGTGAGTTATGTTGGGTTTTGATTGATTTTAGCTTACAAAATGCTGAAATGGAATAGATGTTTGTGTAGAGAGTTGTGATATGTGTGTGTGCCGTGAATGAGTGAAAAGAATGGGTGTTGTGTGATGTTCTGTTCGGCTGAATGTATTTGAGTGTGTGTGGGCTGTATTTTATTTAAATAAAATGGAGATTAATTGATTTTAAGTGTATAAATGCATGTTAGAATGTGATTACGCGTTGAAACCGAAAGAAAAATCGCGTATTGAGTTATTTGTGTGATTTTCAACAAATGTAAAGAGCAGCTGGTTATAAGTGAAATTTGTGTGATTTTAAGTTGATTTAAGGTCCTAAGTATGTGCTTACATGTGTATTTGAATGTGATTAAGTCTTAGATAATAAATTTCATTGTATGGAATGCATTTAATACTCAAAGGTAATCACGCGGATGTATTATGTACAAGCTGTCCCATTTATATTTTATTGTGTTTTGGTGCTTCCAAGTGTGTAATTAAATGTGTTTGAGCATGAAAACTTTATGGAAATGAATGGTATAAAATAAGGGCTAGAAATGGGTTGAGTTATGGCTTAATTAGTTTTAAAGAATTCTATTAGAGTTTATATTGGAATGAAGTAGTAAATAAGTTGGTGATTTAAACGTTAGGTGAATTGGAAGTTTCTCTATCGAACATCGAGACGTGTAAGAGGTGAAGAGAGTTCCTCAAATTGGAAGTTAGCGATCGGGAAGTGCTTTGTGAGTAGAAATCTACTTTTCTCCAAGCTTAGTTATTTAAAGCTTATTTTAATGTTATGTGCATTTTGAAAGGACCCGGCCCAGATTTCCCCTGATGAGATCCGAGCGGAGCCCTCCCGGCACCCCACAGAATCCTTACAGTCTTTATGCAGGTGACTTAAAAGGACTCTGTGAAGTTAAGCCGTAAAATAATTTCATTTCTTAATCCATAAAAATTGAGGGTGTAAAAATTTTCAGCAGCACAACGGCTGTTTCTCCGACATTTTCAACATTTTCAAACACCTGTAAAACAATTAATAATATTTCAAAATGCAAACATTCATTCCCACTTCCAGATGGAACCTCAGGTCTATCTCTAAATCAATGTTTAAACCATTTCAAACTTAAAATAAAACATTTCACATGCATGACAGCGTAATAAAGTTATACAACTTAAATATTTACGTCATATTAAATCCGTTATACATCCAAAATTTACTTTAATTCATAGTTTCGGTCGCCTGATAAGCTCGCCTACTCTTGAGCTGGAGATCTGCCGCCTGAAGGACTCGATCCTGCGCCTGGGGAGTTTTAAAACAAAATAAACAAGAAAAATAATGAGCTAAAAAGGCTCAGTGAGTGTTATGCAGTTCTAAATACGTTTCCTTTCTAAAATCTTTTGACAAAATGTGAAGTTTTGAAATATCTTAATTAAAACGTGCATTTCATAATAGTATACCATCATTTTTATACATAATTCACTTGAAAACAAGATACAAAATTATAAGCATCGTAAAATTCGTTCATAACATAATCATAAATTCATAAATAAAATCATAAAATCATAAATCAATCCTCAGTCATAAAACATTTATCCAATGGGACCTGGGAAAATCATGATCACCGCCCGGTCTTGAGTCACCGGTGGTGGGGACGTGCAATCTCATTCATAACCACTATGCCGCGGTATGTTACCTCGCTGCACATAGGGCATCATTCATGATAGTACCTTATATACGCGTAGAGGGCGACATGACAGACTCGATCCCCCCTATAGTTAGTGGACTTTCCCCCGACAGACATGCCATACACGATATAAGGCACTTCGGCCGCATAACAATCATAATTCAGTCATAATGGGGATGGGTAGCCATTGGTTTTGAAATACATTATCATGCTAAAATAGTATTTGTAAAGCATGTTCCTTCGCTTATAAAACATAACATAAAAGTACATTTCAATAACAAGTTTACGATCAATATTACTTTAAATACAAATATAAACAATTCGAAGCGTATAACATTCCTGTAAAGCGTATATCATTCATATAAATTCATTTAAGTATTAAAACATTTAAATTTTGCATGAAAGCATAAAAATCATATAGAAATCATATTGCATTTATCATTTATAAAACAAGTTACACTCACCGATTTCTAACTCACGGAAACGATCAAACTTTCTACTTTGCGCTACCTTTTCAACTTCGCTTTCCTTCGCCTTATCGCTGCCTAAATAAGTTAACAATCTAATATAAGCATGCCGGAACTACACCAATCGAATCTAAAGCAACCTCATCGAAACCACAATCTAAAGAATTCAACGAAGAGAATAAGCGAACCTAAACGAACAACATAAAATTTACGCGAGTTTAACTAACTATCGCGACTAATCGCCTTTAACGCTTCGCGCGATTCCTTCATTTCCAAATAAACTTATCGTCCATAATATTCGTGACTTGACTTAAATCATGAAAAATGAACTTTCAAACACTTTGAAACACAAACATGAAAAATATGGCAGTAAGCTTAAACAATATACATTTTACCGATTCAACTCCAAAATTTGACAATTTAACGATTTCGCGCGAAACTAAAACTATCCAATTAACTTAAACGTATCTTAAACTATCCTAACATCGACTTAACACTATGATAGGCTTAAACACATCTCAAGGCAGCAAGTTGACATCATAAACACTTGCATAATCGACAACGAAAATCACAAACTAAAAACATTTGCACTTGCGGAAAACTCAACCAAAATGCTCGGAAACGATTAACCAACGCCCGAACGATATTTCGATACTTTCAAATACACTAAAATGCATCCTTTTTCATGTTAACAAACTTGGAAATAAAAGCACTACATGACAGCCCCTATATCATATCCTAACAGCCCATACAACGAATATTTCACGAACTTTCAACATCGACAATCAATCGCCAACATAACGAAACAAAACAAACGAACCTCCGCACTAACGAGGTTCTCAATCCTAAACCCAAACATAATATCATCAATTATTATCCATAACTCAACATCATCATAATCTATCCAAAAGAAATTCATAAAACTCAATATACCTTTTAGAACTCGACTTGAAGCTTCGAAACAATCGCGCGAGGGTACTTCCTACAATAACGCTTTTATCCACGAGTTCCCTTCAATCCAGTTAACATGTAACCAATATAAATTTATCGAAACGTCAATACGAAATTTGACATAACAGCGTTTACCTTTTCACGAGCTGTTCTTCGCTTCGGAACAACTCTCAAACGTTCGTGACGGCGATGAAACTCCCATGACAGCAAGCTGTCCCCTTCCACAGCAACTGTCTTCACTTCAGGCCTGCTGTGTAGTTCACGGCCTGACTTGGTAGCAGCTTGCACGGCTCAGCTTGCGACGACAGCAGCTCATCAAGGCAGCAGGACACGGCGACAGCAATTGGCAGCAGCAAGGACAGCGTCGACAGCAGCCTACGCGGTCACGGCAGCACCAGCATCTTCGCACCGACAGCAACAACCTCTCGCCAGCAGCCTTACGTCGCCAGCAGCCTCTCGCCACCAGCAGCTTCAGTTCTTGGCAGCACCCACCTGGCAGCAGCTTTCCGCAGCAGTAACAACGCCTATATGCCAACAACAAAACACTTCCAACTCGGCAGCTCAACACCACGCACAGCAGCGACAGCCTCTCTTCACGCTAGCAGTTCACTCACCTTGATGCTCTTCACTCCACGGCCTAGATTCACTTCTTCTTGCTTCTACCCTTGCATGCATGATCACTCTGCTCAACTCTGCTCTTGCATGTAACCAGATGCTTCAGATCTGATCACTTTGGAAGGCTTAGACAGCACATGCATCAACGGGTTCAGCTCAAACTTCTTCACCAGCTCACGGTTGCATCTCCATAGCTTCAGCTCTTCATTTCATGCAGTAAGACAGCACCTGATTCGTGACCACGAGCTGCACCAGCTCACCTACGAGACCATGGCAGCACTTGGGGATGACGACCACAGCTCACCTCTCTCGCTCAAGCTATCTCTCTCGATCTCTCAAAAGCTCTCTCTTTGGCTCACGAGCATGGCTACTCTCTCTTACGACTCTCTTAACATGCACAAGGTTGAACTCTCGGTTAGCTCACAATCTATCTTACACAAGCTCTCATTCTCACTCTAAAGCTCTCGGTTGGATAGCTAGAAGAAGAAAACAATGGAAACTGTCTAGTCTTGAGAGAGGACAGAAAGTTGCTTTCAAATTTTATTTTTTGCTTTTGCTTGACCGAGAACCAAGAATTTCTTAATTGATTCATTCATTCATTTCATGCCATTTGTCACCAATTTCTTTACAAGCTAACACTTGTCGTCACTCCACCTTTGTATCCCTTACACGTGGCACACATGCATTTGTTCAACCCTTTCATGCATGCCACTTGTCCATTCTCATTTTGGTTTCAAAAAAATCGAAATCAAATCCATTTCCATCCGTCCATCCATCCACGAGTCCGCTTTAATTTAATCTCGGCTTCGCACACTCGAAAATATTTTTACAATTCGAATCCGTCTTCCCGCTCTCAAAATTATTTTTTTATTACTTTAAAATAATTATTCGGATCCGATCGCTCTAAACTATTTTATAATTTCGAAATTAAAAACTATCCCCGATTCTATCCGAAGATCTTATTAACCCTTCCTAAACAATCCTGAAATTTTAACGGGACGTAATTTACCCATTCGAGTTCTTCGAGAACCTCGATAAATCCTTTGTGGATACTCTAAAAATTTTACTAATCATTCCCAGATAATCCAGAAATTTTCTTAATCACCTTTAGGCACTTTAATTTATTTTATTACCTTAATAATAAGGGCATATATCATTATTCCATACATACCTTATACTAGAATCGGGAGGGTATGTTACACATTTACTTTATTATGTAATTGATTGATAGATTTTAATATAGTTGGATCCTATTATATGAATTGTTAAAGTAAATATATATTTATGTAAAGAAATTTTGAGACTTTAAAGTTTTTAGGCTTTTTGCCTTAAAAACTAGATTATTTGAGCATAATGAGAAAAAGTATTTTCTTACGACGATGGTTTACCCTAGCCCCAGTTGAGTACCCAATAGAATGCCCTATGCGTGTATGGTAGATGTGAGAGAGTTACTAACTGAGAGAAAAAGAGTCAATTGAGCGACCCTCTGCACGTATAGGGTAGTGTAGTTTAAACCGATTGTGTAGGGGTAACGCGTGCCCAGAGTCGCACATCGGTAACTACACAGGGTAGATTCCCTAATTCCTAGTGGTTTAGCTAGAGATTTATGCGGCCACGACAGGAGTAGTTTCCCTGGGTTACCATCAAAGTGAGAAATGATAAAGTTTTAGAAAGAAATTCAAAATGAATTTCAGAAATAGTTTTAATTGAAATGAATAAAAGAAGTATTTTAGAAAAATACTTTAGTTTATAAATCTGTTATTTATTTATCTCACTGAGTTATACTCACCGTTTGTGTGCTATGTATTTCCTAAAATTGTCTCTCAGGTGCAGGAGCGAGTCGTCCAGCTGACTATGCTCAGACCGACGCGCGGGTTGACTGACGGACGACTACATTCCATTGTATAGCTCATCTTTTGTCACATGCATATGTTGTGAATATAAATCCCAGATATTGGATGCACGTTTTACGAAAGTGTTTTTGAAAAGAAAATCCTAGTTCTCCATTAATTTTTGCAAATATAATTATTGTGTGTTGGAGTTGATTTGAGTAAGGGCCGGAGGCCCTTGGAAGTTGAGATTTGTGTGCTATAGAAGTATATTTTTTTAAATTGCTTTTAAATTTGCAGGGTGGCATTGTCGAATATACAGACGATATGCTGCCGGATTTTTATTAGAAATTTAGTAAGTCAGTTTTAAGTAAGTCACGGTGCTCCGATGGAGTTTCTTCGAGTCAAAGTTAGGGCTCGTTGGAGTTCTGTCGAAGTGCTACGAGATACTTCACGGATCCAGAATAGAGATTCGGGAAGGGTCCCGTCATGTGCTCTCCATCCAACCCTCTAAAAACCACCCTAGAATTCTCAAGAAAGTGGTAAGAAAATGGATTTAATTTAATGTTAATTAATATGGGATTTATGGGTATTTTCTTTTAGAATGGATTTAAATAAATTTTGATGGATTTTGTGGTATTAATGGAACTAGATTATTATTAAAGTGAGCTTAGAAGAGGAAGGAAGCACCAAGGAGCTTTGGGTCATGGAGATTAGTAAGGTATGAGTTGCGGTTTTAGAATGATTTTTGTAGAAATTTAATTAATTTTTGAGATTTAGGTTTTAGTTGAGTATTTTATAATTATTTGAGGTGTTTGGGTGTGATTTTGAGTTAAAATAATGAAGATGAATTTATTTGGCCATATTTTAGTATGTGTGTGATTTGGAAAAGTTGGTGTAATTGGATGGATTTTAGTGTTTGAATTAATTTTTGGGTATTAAATTAATTTTGAAGTGTTTTGAGTGTGATTGGTGTTGTTGGAAATAAAAAATGATGAATGAGAGGTGTATGTTAGTGTTCGGCCATGGTGTGTAATGTTGATGAATTTGTAGCTTTTTGATGTTTGATAAATTTTGGTGAAATTTTAAGTGAATTTTAGTTGGTTTATGTGAAGAAATCGAAAAAATAAACGGTTGGAAAGCTTGTTGATGAAAATTGGTTGGTGTAGAGATTTTATGTGTTGTGTTGAATTTTGAACGATCAAAAGTGTTTTGATGATGTTTTATGTGATTTTGAATGGCATGGGATTGAGTTTATAGGAGAAAAATAAAGTTAGAATTTATTTGGATAAGAATTGGATGGATTTCGGAAAGTATTGTTATTCTAGTATAAGTAGGATTCATTAAATTTAAGTGAATTGATTTTAGTTTCAAAGGAAATTAATGTGTGATGAATGTAAATTAAATTGTAGCTTGCAGATGACGGGCAAACTGATCAAGTATCAAGGAGGTGTAGGAATTCGAACTGGTAAAATTTTCGCGACATAGGAAATCAGAAGATTTTCGTGAGCTAGAAATGAAGTCTAAAAGGTTGGTGTACACTTCTTTCGCAAATTCAATTTTAATTGCAAATTTTTGAAATATTATGAATTTGGTTAAATTGATATAGTTATTATAATTGAAATTTGATTTTCATATTAGTTGGAGATGTTTTGAATGATTTTTGGAATAGAAAATAAATTGGAAAACAAAAATTTTGAAAATGAAGGGTTTGAACGAATATACCCTAAAAACAAACCTAAGGGTATTTTTGTCAATTCATGTTTAATTTTGTGTGAATGAAATGATGTTTGAGTGAATTATGAATTAAATTAGTGATTTGAAAGAAAAGGTTTCAAAAATTTTATCCCTTGATCGAATATGTGTATGAAAGAAAAATATTGGTGTTGTTAAATTTTAATGTTTAACTAGGGGTAAAATGATCATTTTGAAATAACCAAAATTTATGCTTTGAAAGATTTCGCAAAATTGATACAAATATATAATTTAATAGTTACACAATTAAAAATCTTATTTAATTGAAGATATGTGAAATTATTTAGATAAATTATAATAACAGATGTTTAAATATGATTTTAATGAATTTGGAATATTAATGGAAAAGAAACAAAAAGAAACGGACAAGTTCAGTGCCTTGATTGAACGTATATCGGAAGAGATTTGTTGAAACTATTGAAATGAAAAATAGAGTTTTATGAAATTTATATTGATAAATTGAAAAAGTGTGAAAAATTGTGACTGAAATTGTATTTATTGCATTATGTGTAAAATTTTTATTGAACGATAAAAAACTATCAAAAATATGAAATTTTTAATAATTAATAAAATTTAAAAGGACCCAAGTAAACCTAGACATTGGTAGGTGAAGACTAATAGTTGGCTAGCCAATAGGGTGATATTAGTAGTACTGTGCCATTACACCGATATGATACACAGTTTTCGACGGATGAATTATGAGAAACACCAGGTATCCGGTCCTAAAGTCGAAACCGATTGTGATATGCGATTGTGATATATAATCCGGCGGGTAGCCACCGAGTGGTTGATGCCAAGAGAGCCGAATTCCGGTTCATAGTATCGTGTCAGAGTTTATGAAGGGTACTACAAAATATAAGAGAAAATCGTATTAAAATGATTAAATGAAAATTATTGTATTTTATGTATGCTTCCATTTATATTTGGAGTTCTTGAATTATTCGTAAAAGTTTAAATAAGTTTCGAAATATGAATTCACGACTTGTGCTCTGAAAAATGTTAAATTGTGATGAAAATCATGTGGCTATAAAAGTGAAGGAAATGATTTTACATAAATTGCATATGTAATTGTTAGTAAATTGAGTAATTAGTGAATTTTGATATAAAGTTATAAATGGTCGTCAAAAATTACTTTTAAAATTCACTCGTTATTCATTTTTATTTTGTTATATTTTGATATTTGAAAAAAAAAAATGTCAAAACTGAAAATTGAATTCTTTGTAAATTATTGGGAAAAGTTTGAAACTTTGTGAAATATTAATTTACGATTGGTATTTTGGGAAATGAAAATCATTAACTGAAATCGAGTTATTATATTTAAGAAAATAATAGATATATATAAATATATGAAAAAGGATTAGTACATAGTTTATATGTGTAATTATTAGTAATGCGCTTTCATCGAAATTTGTAATAAAAGTTTTACAAATCGAATTGAAACGATTATTGATAAATTACATGTATTTTGTATGTGTATTTATTAGTAAATTGAATGAATTATGAATTTTGATAAAAGTTGAAGATTCTGGATATTTTGTTTTATAATACAGTATTTTGATTAAATGATGAATTTAAAATTAAGTATACACCTACTAAGTAGAAATATTTAGCACGTTGGATTTTCCACACACAAGTTTAGAGTTTGGACAATGTAAATAAGGTCAGACAAGAAGTCAGTTTTCGCGTCTCCTACGAGTCACATCACTCAATCTTTTAGGTAGTTCGTTGTGTGCATGAAATGTTGTAACATAATAATGTATATAAATAGTGTAAAAGATTTTGGTTGTGTAAAGTGAATTTGTAAATAAATTTATTAATATGATGGTTATGAAATATTGTACTTATAAATGTTTGCGTGGTGAAGTGCTGATGAAATCGGACGGAGGGTCCAAAATAGAAGTTGAGATATTGAATGTATTGTAGAACTGTTAATTGTTTCCTTGTAGGTTTTTTTTATAAAGTTGGGTTTTCAGAAAGGCAGAGGAAACTCTACCAGATTTTCATTAAAGTAAAATAAACGTTTTACGAGATTTTTAATAACGAAATTTAGAAGAAAAGAATAAATGCTTGAAAAGAATTTTAAATAAGTAAATAAATCGATGCAGGTAACATCATTCGATTCGAGTTCTATCCTAATGGGAATTGAGTGGAGGGTGTTACATAACCATTTTTAAGATCAATTTTAAAAAAGATGGTGGATCCATGTAGTTCACAAACATGTCATCTAATCGAGGAATGAGATGTCGATACTTTACCATTATTTTGTTAATAGGTCGACAATCCACACACAACCGCTATGTTCCGTCCTTCTTTGGCACCAATAAAACAGGAACGGAGCACGAACTCATGCTTTCACGAACATGTCCCTTTGCTAAAAGCTCTTTAACTTGCCTTTGAAGTTCCTTTGTCTCCTCAGGATTACTTCTATAGGCTGGTCGGTCTAGAATAGCAGTTTCCAATAACAAATCAATTTGATGTTCTATCCCACTAATTAGTGGTAACCCCTTCAGTATCTTTTCAGGAAAGACATCCTCAAAGTCCTGTGAAAGAGCAACAACAGCACTGGGCAAAGAAATGTTAAAGTTAAAATTATTTAAATAAGCCTCTTTATACAAGAGTACAAATATTGGCTTGTTTGAAAAAAAGGCACTCTCAACATCTCTTTATTTCACACACAAACTCACTTTGCTCTCTTTCTCTTTTCCCATATTTTGGATTGTACTCTCTTTCTTTCCAATTGAACACTCTTTATTTTCACTCAAACTTACTTTGCTCTCATTCTCTTTTCTCTTATTTTAAGATTTACTCTCTTTCTTTTCAATGGAGCACTCTTTATTTTCACCCCTTTTTATTATCTCAATCTCAAAATCTCTCTTTTAACTCTTTTCAACTCCACTCTTATTCTTCTTATCACGATCTCTCTTAATCTTCAATTGATCCTCATACACTTGCATTGGAGTTAAAAGAGCAAATGTAATCTTTCTCCCATCTTTCTCAAACGTGTATTTGTTTTTGTAGCCATCATGAAAGACACGTCTATCAAATTATCAAGGCTTACCAAGCAACAAATGACCAACATGCATAGGTACCACATCGCATAACACCTCATCCTTATATCTTCCAATGGAAAATGAAACTAGTACCTGTCTATTCACCTTAACTTCTCCGCACTCATTTAACCATTGTAATTTGTATGGCCTAAGATATTTCAAAGTAGGCAAATTCAATTTCTCTACCAAAGTAGTATTAGCTACATTCACACAACTACCATAATCAATGACCATACTACATGTTTTATCATGGATAAGGCACCTAGTGTGAAAGATATTGTAATGCCCTGAATTTTTTCTATTTAAGAAAAATAAAAATATATATATCCGGATGAATAGTATTTTTAATGAATAGTGATTTTTGAAAAGTGGACATTTTTTTAAGTTTCGTGAGATGGAAATTTTTTTATGAATAGTATTTCTGGATGGAAAGTGTTCGTGTGAATAGTAATTTTTGAAAATTGTGTCTCGTATATTAAAAGTTTTGAAAATTATTTTAGAATTAAGGAGATTGAAATGGATAAAAAATGAGTCATTTGAGGTAAAATTGAATAGTTTTCGGATCCTACCAAAAATTAGGAAGAATTTTCGAAAAAATTTGAAAATTTAAATAAGTGTCAAAATGAGTATGAAAATGCTCAAGAAGTAAAATGATTATGAAAATGCTCAAGAAGTATTTTAGAAACACAAACGACACTCTTGAAGGAGATTCGAATGGAAATAGAATTAATGCGAAAATCGCCAAAGGCGATTTAATGAATTATGGAGAGCCAAAAAGAGACATAGATTGATTTTAAGAGTCATCGAGGTTATTAGGAGTGTACAAGAAGTTCAAATATAAGCCTTAAAAAATTTTGAAAGGATTTCGAAAAAGTTTCGAAAAAGTCGAATTCGGGCATTCCGGAAAAGTCAAGTTAAAAGAGATAAGAAAAGATAAACTTGTGGGGCAAGCAACCATGGAAAAGTTGACATGTGGCATAAGGGACAAGGATGAGGACATGTGGCAAGATCTTATGGATAGTATTTTAGTGATTTTAAAGGCATTTAAAGGGAAAATTGTCATTTGGTGCATACTATATAAATAAGAAATATGAAATGAAATGGAAACAAGAGAATAAGTCGGTGACAAAAGAGAGAAAAGGGAGAGAGCCGTGAGAAGTGAAGGAAAACCGAAAGAGAAGAAAAAAAAGAAAGAAAAACCGAGAAACGAAGAAGTAAGAAGAAGAAAAATGAGAAGACCAAGCAATCCAAGTGGGTTTTCATCAACTCTTGCCCTAGATATCATCTTCAAATAATCAAGAAGAGTTGGAGAAGAATTGGTGAGTAAAATGAATTTATTTTGATGTTATTTGATAATATTTTTTATGGGTTTTTGAGGATTGATAATATGGTGGTTGATAGATGAAATTTTTGGCTTGAATAGAGATGAATTAACATTAAATTAAGGTTGGAAGTGGCAAAGGGGCATGAGTCATATATTACTCGAGGGTTTTGGTAAGTTAAAAGTTATGGGTTTTTAATGATATGTTGAATTAAATTTATTTGAATTGATTTTTGGTTGTGGAATGAGTTTTGAAGCATTTTGAGTGTGATTGATGTTGTTGGAAATAAAAAATGATGGATGGTGTGTGTGTTAGTGTGATCAACCAAAGGGTTTTGTGGTGGTGATTTTGTAGTTTTATGATGTTTAATGAATTTATATGAAAATTTAAGTGAATTTGAGTTGGTTTGTGTGAAGAAAATGAAAAAGAATTGATTGGAAAGCTTGGTGATGAATTTGGTTAGTATAGAAGTTTTTATGTATTGAATTGAATTTGGAATATTTAGATTGTTTTGGTGATGTTTTATGTGGTCCTGAATTACATAAAATTGAGTTTATGGAAGGAAAATAAAGTTGAAGTTAATTGGATGTGATTCTTGAGCTTAAAATGAAAAGAATGGATTAGGGATGTGATATGTTAGTATGTGGGTAACATGGGGTATTTGATGTAACTGAATTTTTTTTGATGCATTGGTGTGTTTATATGAATTTGAGTTGAATTATGGAAAGAAAACCAAGTGAATGAAGTGATGAGCATCTATGTTAGTGTATGCACAATTTTTATTTTTGTATGTGTTGAATTGATTTTAAATGTCTAAATAAGTGGTATGAGGTTTAGGATGGATTTGGATTAATTGGCATTAAAGGAATGAAAGAAAATTTTGAAATGGAAAGTTTGGGTATTAATTTTGGTTAAAGTCAAGAATGGGTATGTAAGTTGCTATTTAATTCTTTTAATGTGTTTTGGTGATATTTATGATATGTTTGAGTGCTTTGGTGCAAAAAAAAATAGATGCGAGATTATTGGTTGAAAATATGATTAAGTTGTGAAATTATTGGATATATATATTGAATTGGAATTAAGTGATTAATTGGTATCTTATATGTTAGATTATGTTGGGTTTGAGGATTTAGTGTTTTAAAGTGATTGATTGAGGTTACAAAGGATATAGATGCTCTCATGATCATGTAGGTGTAGTCATTTTTGTATTTAAATTAGTTGAATTGATTTTATGTTGATAAAAGCAATTTTTTTTTAAACTCTAGGTGGAGAAATAATCAAAGAAAGCTAAGAAAAGGAGAAGGAGAAATCTTAGACTTCAATTGAAGAGGTGGAGAAGCTAGAATTATTGTTCAAAAATGTTCGTGTATACTTACTTTCAATTTTTTTTACTTTTACTAGTAAATGTGTGGTTTTGGAAATTGTCCGATAGTGTTATTTTTAATTGATTTGATTTCATGTTTATGTGAAAATCATAGTATAAATGATTTTGTGACATTGTGTAATAAAAAAAAAATCGTAAAGTTTGGGAAAAATACATGTTTGGCCGAAAATAGAGAAGGAGCATATTGTGAAATTATTTTAATAAATTATAATAAAAAGTTGTTTAAGTATGATTTTAATTAATTTCGAATGAAAATAGAAAGGAAATAAAAGGAAACGGAAAGAAACAGACAAGTTTAGGGACTTGACCGTATACTAGTAAGGTGAAGGGCAATATGATATTTGCCCAATTTTAACAAATAATTAAATGAAAAACGATGTTTTATGATGTACGTTTGATATTTTGATGAAACAATGAAAAATGATGATTAAAATCTAGTATGTTTTGTTACTAACAAAAATTTTATTTGGAAACGAAAATTGTTAAATTTTTGTAATAAATGAAGCTCATAAGGGCTTTAGTAAACCTAGACATTGGTAGGTCGTGAGGACTGAAAATTAGCTAGCCAATAGGGTAGATTAGTATTACTGAGTCGTTATATCGACATCTAGTTTTTGACAGAAGGATTATGAGAGGTACTAGGTGTTCGGTCTTGAAGTCGAAATCGATGATGATATGCGACTCGACGGGTAGTCACCGAGTGGCCGATGCCGGGGACGCTGCTTATTCTGGTGGGTAGCCACCAAGTGACCGATGTCAGGAGACCCAAATCTGGTCTATGGTATCATGTCAATGTTTACAAAGGGCATTTAAAAATATTTAATGAAAATCGTGTGGTTGTAATTGGAAAAAAATGATTTTATGTATTTTGTAAGTGTAATTGTTAGTAAATTGATTAATTAGTGAATTTTTGATACAAAATTTAAAAACAATTGTTAAAAATGACTTTTAAATTTCACTAATGATTCACTTTTTATTTTGTTATATTTTGAAATTTGAAAAATGTTGAAAATGTGAGTTTATGTTGTTGTGTAATAAAGCGTCGTGACTTTTAAATCAAGTGTACACCTACTAAGTAGATATACTTAGCACGTTAGATTTTCCATGCGTAGGTTGAAAATTGGGCACTGTAGATAGAGATAGTAAAAAAGACAGCTGTCACGCTTTTTGTGAGTCACATCTCTTTACCTTTTGGGTAGTTATTCTTTTGGACACTATGTATTTTTGTTCAAGTGTATCGACACGCATGTATATAAATATACATAGATATGTGTTCCTGAAATTTTATAAATGATAATGTATATAAATAGTATAAAATATTTTGGTATTGTAAATTGATTCTGTAAATAAATTTATTACTTTTCTTTTAATTGGCATTTACTTTTATTAATATGATTTTGATTAAATGTTGTGTTTATGAATGTTTGTGTGGTGAAATAAGTTTGGAAATGGACAGGAGGTCCGAACAGAAGTTGAGAAAAAATTATTTTAGAAGCGTATATATTTTCTTGCAGGTTTTTAAATTTTGGGTTTTAAGAAAAACTAAAAAAAACTCTACCAAAATTTTTCTAATAATAGTTCATTTATGTATAACAATAACGAATAAATCGATTAAGGTTTCTTAAAAAAAAAAATTCGATTAAGGTAACCTCCTTTGACTCGATTTATATTTTAATAGGAATCGTGTGAAGGGTGTTGCAAATATTATCTCTCTGAATCTCATCACCATCATTCTTTTTCACTTGAGTATTTAATGCACACCTTATAACCAAAACATTAGCCTCCACGACATACTCTACATCACTAGTATCATCCAAAGGTGGTATAGAATCACTCTCATCATCCTCAGTCTCTATATCCCCATTGTCACGCAAAATCAATCTCTAAGCACTTAAAGCATTTAATATCTCTATTTCTTTGAGGATAAGAAGTGTTTTTACCTTTCTTTACTGTCCCCATGGCTTTTATGCTTGTTTTCATCTTCCTTAAGCTTTGAAACAGACTTATCATCTTTCTTTCCCAAATTAGACCTCCAATTGGAGCTTGAACATGAACTTGCATTAAACCCAACTCTTGCTACCCCTCTGCGTTTCAATTGCTTCTCCACTCTCATTGCCATGTGCACCATATCTTTTAACTTCACATAAGGTTGCAATTTAACTATATTGGCAATATTTCGATTTAGCCCACTTAAAAATCTAGCTATAGTAGCCTTTCTATCCTCTTCAATGTTTGCTTGAATCATAGCCATCTCCATCTCTTTATGATAATCCTCCACACTTTTAGAGCCTTGTGTAAGACATTGGAAACACTAATAAAACTCTCGATAGTGATGACTAGGAACAAATAGTCTCCTTATGACAGCCTTCATCTTATCCCAAGTATCAATAAGCCTCTTGTGGTTTCTCCTCCTCGTCAAGAATAACTGATCCCACCACACAAGTGTATAATCAGTGAATTCAATTGTAGCAAGCTTCACCTTCTTTTCTTCAGAATAATTATGGCATTCAAAGACCATTTCCACCTTACGCTCCCATTCAAAGTACACATCAAGATCATTATTGCCTTGAAAGGGTGGTATCTTCATATGTATACAACTGATGTTGTTATCTTGTCAATTCTGACCTCTATAATTTTTATTGCTATCTTGCCAATTCTGACCTCTATGATCTCTTCGTGCTCTTCTTTCTTGCCTTCCACCTTGAAGCATAAATTTGCCATCATATGCAACCTACTCTTCTTCATCTTCAACATCCTCAGATATCTCATCATCAAATTCATGTATAGGTGGGGAAACAACTCGCCTCCCATGCCTTCTACCATTTTGAGTTCGCATAGGTGGCTTCCTATGCAAGTCAACCATGATAACGTCTTGCTTATCCATTCGGTCCCTTATTCCTAACAAAAAAAAAGATTCATTCGCGCAAATTGTTGTTGCATTTCCCGAATTGTAAAATTCAAATCTAGATTGGAGATTTCACTTTTCGTGATTAGACATATTTTTAAAACCTGCAAGAAAATATTAGTAATAAATAAAAAAAATGACCTCATCAAGCACTCCCTCACGTATTTACACTAAATTGAATATCACTCTAATCCACTTGTGTTTCACTATTTTTCTATGGCCTTTTTTGTCACTCTTATTACACTCACCACTATAGCCTTTTTTTTTTTTTTTCAATCTCTATTTTTCCTTTAGTTTTTTAAGGAACTAATCACCAATACAAATCAAGAATCACTAACTTGCAGCAATTCAATTAACTCAAGACAATGACAAATGGAGAAAGAACCAAGGAAAACGAATAGAAACGAAATTTGAAGGATTTAGAAGGAATTTAGACAAGATAAGAGGAAATACGCAAACAAATTGACAAGAAAAAGAAACAAGGAAAGATATGCACGAAATTCTTATAATGGATGGTTTAATTGACGTTCTAATGGTCTCAAATCAATGAGAATCAAGAACAATAGTAAATCCCCTAATTTAAGTTTAATTAGATAACAAACAAACTTTAACAGCTCCAATTCTAAACGCAATTTGCAAAGTACAATTTCAATTAATACTTAGATTGAATTTAATACCAAACAAACATTTGAAGCAAAAAAAACACAAATTCAACTTCTTGATTGTATTAACCGAAAATGATTTCAAGGTTCTGTATTTTTTTTTTTTTGTATCTTTTTTATTTTATATATATATCATAAATTCAACAACAAAAAATTGATAGCCCTTGGTTTTATAGATAGCAGCACTTAGATTAACAAGCAAATGGAAAGAAGAAAATGAACTATAATAAATAAGATGAATTACCACAAATGGGATAGAATAGAACTTGTTTGAGCTAGGCTTTAATACTAAATGATGTTGAAACCCCAATAATCAAATCTTGAAACCCCCAAAACCAGATTTGGATCAAGAACCCCAATTCCCAACATAAGATTCAAATCTGTGAAATCTTGACCTATTGTTGTATTGCAAACAAAATCCAAGATATTCAAGAAAAGAAATAACGCCACAAAGGTTAGGTTAACCTTTGATAAGTTTGGTTAAGAGTTCAATGAAAAACTTAGGAGAAAATAATCTTTCATTTGCAAATCCCGTCACTCCCCTGTAAAGGAGGCACAAACACTTATTTATAGAGACTTTAGTTTACAAAGAAACCCTAAAGATACCCTAATGGGCTTAATTATAAGGTCTACTCTTCAAATTTAAAGAAACAAGCTCAAAACAATGTAAACATAGCACCTCATTAATAAAATCACATACATGACACATGACATGCTTATTTACATAATGGGCTAAAATATATTAAATTATAAACTTTAATATCAGGCCTATATGTGCCAATTAGGTTGACATATTGGGTTTGCCCCTTGACTCCACTCGACGGTCCACCGTAGGCCACCATCGAAGGTTCACTATAAGCCTTATCATATGTCCTCAGCTCCAAGTCAATAAAATGTTGCATAAAGCCTTAAAATACCGTTTTTAACCTCTTTAACCTTGCTCTCGTAATTGGTCCATCGGGTATGCTCAATTCATTCTTAGGATAGGTAGCCATGTCACGTGCACCATCAACTCCAATGCCAGGTTTGTTGCTCACATCACACGGTCTTGATTGTTAGTTCAATATCGTGAATGGCGCCTCGAGATGACTTTGTTTTCGTACCCTAAAGGATGATATCCATTTGGGTCAATGTCAAGGTTAATTTCCTAACGGATAGGATTTCTGGATAAATTTTGGTATTAAACTACCCTAAGGCTGGCAATTCTCAAGTTAAGTTTGAAAGATCTGAAATAATGAGTTACACTCATAAAAAAATTAATTAATTGATAATTTGATTCCTCGACCGAAATAAGCGGTAGTCAGATAATATAAGAATAATAGTTAATTTTAGTTGGGATTTTCTTAATCTAACATACAAATATTTGACCTACCATAAGGTAACATTTACTTACGGCATGTTAGATTATCGTAGTATAGTAATTCTTTTCAGGGTATTTTGGATTCCTTATTTGTCTACCATGCATCACGCTTAATTTTATGCCAAAACTTATGATATTTTATGAATGTAATTTTGAATAAAATGCTTTAATTATTTATTTCAGCAATGTTGTCACCTTTAATTACCATGGTTGTCAGTGATAAACTGAATGAGGATAACTATGTTAAATGTAAAAATAACTTGAACGCCATTCTGGTTTGTGAGGACCTAAAGTTTGTCCCCACGGAGGAGTATCATTCCATGCCACAGGCAAATACTGTGGGTAATGTACGTGAAATCCACCACAACTGGGTTAAGGCTAATGAAAATGCTTGTTACTGCTTGTTAACAGAAATGTTCGACGTGCTTGCCAAGAAGCATGAGACAATGACAACAACATCTGAGATAATCGAGTCATTATAAGGGATGTTTGGGCAACCTTCTGAGTAGTAGCGACATGAAGTTGTTTGTGCTACTATGACTATTAAGATGATGGAAGGGAAATCAGTTCGAGAGTATGTCTTGAACATGATGACCTGTTTGAACACAGTCGAAACTTATGGTAGGGTGATTGATAAGCCTAGCCAAATGAGCATGAGACTACAAACGCTTTTAAAGAGTTCTATGCAGTTCAAAAAACAGTTATGTTTTTAACAAGCTGCAGTATAATATTACTCAATTGCTTAATGAACTAACAACTTATGTATAATGGTCTGCCCTTTCTTTCTTAGGCTTGGGTCGGCCAGGCTGGGGTTTGTCAATTGCTTCCCAAATGACTATATGTCTTTGATCTTGGGTTCGAGTGGTGGGGGAGGCGTAATAAATCCCTCAGAAGGTAGGGGGATAGTACTTGCTAAGTGGTTGGGTCCTAGCCATCCGGGGTCAAGCCTCAACCTGGCCAACTTAAGCCCAAGAGAGAAGAGACGGGCTGTTACATTATGGGTATATGAATAAGGACAAGACTAAGTCTGGTAAAGCGAATGTTGCTGAAACTTCCACCTCTAATAAGAATAAAAGGAAAAAAACCACTAGTAAGGCCATTAATAAGGTTAAGGTAAAGCCCAAGAAGCAGGTTACCCAAAAGAAGAAGTAGAAGGGCTTTAAGGCTTCCAAATCCAAAAGAAAATGTTTTCATTATGATGTGGAATGTCACTAGAAGAGAAACTATCCAAGTTCCTTGAAGAGCTAAACAAGAAAAAGAAAATGAAAGGTAAATATGATTTACTTGTTATTGAATCTTGTATAATGGAGAATGATATATTCACTTGGATAATTGATTCAGAAGCCACTAATCATGTTTGTTTTTCTTTATAGTTGATTGATTCTTTGAAGGAGCTTGATGAGGTCAAGTTCACCATGTGAATTGGCACTGGTATGTCGTTTCAGCTAAAATAATGAGAGAAGTTAGACTTCAATTTTTGAATAGTTGTTTTATTATTTTGAACAATTTTTATTATATTTCGAATTTTAGAAGAAATTTGATTTTGGTTTTTGAAACATAATTATTCAATTTCTTTTAGTAATAAAGAAGATATTATTTCTAGAAATGGTTTGAATATTTGTTCTGGAGTATTAGAAAATAACATGTATATGTTAAGGTCATTAACACGTAATTAATTGCTCAATACTAATTATTTAAAGTTGAAAAAACCTAAAGCAAAGCGACAAAAGATTTCTCCCAACGATGATACCTATCTTTGGCATTAAAGACTTAGACATATTAATCTTGATAGAGTAGCAGACCAGTAAAGAGCAGAGCATTAAGTGAGTTAAAGGTCAGTACTTTACCTGTTTACGAATCTTGTCTGGAAGGGCAAATGACTAAGAGACCTTTTAAGATAAAAGGTTATAGAACCAAAAAATCGCTAGAGCTTATACATTTAGACATTTGTGGTCCAATGAATGTTAAAGCTAGAGGTGGTTATGAATATTATGTCACTTTCATTGATGATTATTCAAGATATGGGTATATTTACCTAATGCAATGGAAATCTAAAACTTTTGAAAAATTCAAAGAGTTTAGAGTTGAAGTTGAAAATCAATTAGGTAAAACATTAAAAGCTCTACGATCAGATCGTGGAGGAGAGTACTTTGATACATAGTTCAAGGATTACTTGATTGAGAATGGGATTATATCCCAACTCATAACTCCTGGAACATCATAACAAAATGGTGTTATAGAGAGGAGAAATCGTACCCTACAGTATATGATGAGATCTATGATTAATTTCTCATCTTTACCTAGTTCATTATAGGGATATGCATTGCAGACTACAGTATATATCTTGAATGTTGTTCAATCCAAGTTTATTCCTAAAACACCTTCAAAGTAGTGAAATGGCCGTAAAGCTAGTTTACAACATTTTTGCATATGGTGGTGTTTAGCATATTTGCTAAAAAATAAGACTAGGAAATTAGAACCACATTCAAAAGTTTGCCTATTTGTAATCTAATCTAGAGAAACTAGAGGCATATTCTTTTATAATTCTCAAGATAACAAAGTAATTGTATCGAAAAATCCTACATTTCTTGAAGATAATTACATAAAAGAACATAAATTACGAAGTAAAGTTGTACTTAAGGAGTTATTGCCTAGTTCGACTAGTATCCAATCAACAACAGATGTTGAGAACAACATAGTTAAGTCCACGTCTGAGCATCAGACAGACTTTTATCAGAATTATCTACCATCTCGTTGTAGTGGAAGGGTTATTAGTCTACCAATCCATCATAAAGAAATTGAAGAAACACAGATTATTATCTCAGATGAGTGTGTAGATGATCCATTGTCATATCATAATACAATGGAGGATTCTGATAAGGAAGAATAGCTTAAAGCTATGAATCTCGAAATGGAGTCCATATACTCAAACTCAGTCTGGGAACTTGTGGATCAACCAGATGGGGTAAAACCCAAAGGTTGCAAATGGATCTACAAATGGAAGAGAGGAGTGGATGGGAAGGTAGAGACCTTCAAAACTATACTAGTGGCAAAGGGTTACACTTAAAAAGAAGGAGTTGACTATGAAGAAACTTTCTCGCCACTAGCCATGCTTAAGTCCATTTGTATTCATCTATCCATAATCGTATGTCTCGACTATGAGATATGACAAATGGATGTCAAGACTGCATTTTTGAACGACAATCTTGATGAAAGCGTCTATATGGTGCAACCAAAGGGATTTGTGATTTAAGGTCAAAAGTAAAAGGTTTATAAGTTGCAAAGGTCCATTGATGAGCTTAAGCAAACTTCTCGATCTTGGAATATTAGATTTGATAAATCGATCAAGTTTTATGATTTTGAACAAAATATTGATGAACCATGTGTATACAAGTGTATCATCAATAAAAAAGTGATTTTCCTCATACTTTATGTTGACGATATCCTACTCATTGGGAATGATATAGAAGCATTATCTGATGTAAAGAATTGACTTGCTAACCAATTCCAAATGAAAGATTTGGGAGAGGCTAGTTATGTTCTTAGGATCCAAATCATATAGGATTGCAAGAACAAACTATTAGCATTGTCTCAAACATCAAACATTAATAAAATCCTTGTACGCTTTGCGATGCAGAATTTCAAGAAAGGTTATTTACCTTCTCGGCATGGGGTTTACTTGTCTAAGAAACAATGTCAGAAGACACCTCAAAAGGTTAAAGATATGAGATTAATTTCTTTTGTCTCTATAGTAGGTAGTATCATGTATGCTATGCTATGCACGAAACTTGACATATGTTATTTAGCACGAATGGTTAGTCGTTATCAATCTAACCCAAGATTATATGATTGGGTGGCAGTAAAATATATTCTTAAGTATCTTCGGAGAACAAGAAACTATATGCTTGTGTATTCTAGTGAGAATTTGATTCCAACAAGATATACAGATTTTGATTTTCAATCAAACAAAGATTCTCGAAAATCCATGTCTGGGTTAGTATTCATCCTAGGCGATAGAACTACAGTATGAAGAAGTGTTAAGCAATCTTGCACCACTAACTCTACCATAGAAGCTGAATATGTAGTAGCTTGTAAAGCAACTAAGGAAGCAGTTTGGCTTTGTTAGTTCTTGAAATATTTGTAAGTTGTTTCGAATATGTATAAGTCAATCACACTTTATTATGATAATAGTGGTGCAGTGGCTAATTCTAAATAACCAAGAAGCCACAAGTGAAGGAAACATATAGAAAGAAAGCATCATCTCATCAAAGAGATAGTACATAGAGGAGACATGTCGGTGATGAAGATAGCTTTACAAGACAACCATGCTAATCTGTTTACGAAGACCTTAACAGCTAAAGTGTTTGAAAGTTATCTAGAGAATTTAGGATTACGAGACATGTTTTATCTGCTCTAAAGGCAAGTGAGAGATTATTAGAATTATGTGTCCTAAGAGCTTGTAATTTATAAATGTTAAATTAAATAACAAATAAAATATATTTATTTTATTCAATTTATGTACATTTATGAAATATTTGTTTTATATAAATATCATGTAACACCCATGATTACTTATGTAGTCTTAAACTAAGTACATAAGTGTTATAAATAAGAGGATTTAGTTTGAGATTAGTAATCTAAAAAGTCCGTAAAAAGCAAATAAAGTTAGGTACTTTATTTATGGTAAATCTACAATTATGGTTCATTTATGTGGCGATATAAAAATAGAGGCACCTTATATAATAGAGATTATATAGGACTGAACCACAATAAAAATGAATTTCTTATTAATATCCGTTAAACAAATAAATTCATATTTATTAACTAGATAATCATATATGGATTTTTTTTAATCTTGAGTATTTTATAGACTCCTATTTATTGAGTCATATATTTTGATTTATACAGGTGAAATTGTTATAGATTTATGGTCAATAAGTTTTATACTTTGAAGATGTGATTTAATAAGTAGTTGAGAACATTCTACACAATAGTGAAATCCACTTCTTCTTACAAAAAGTATATGAGCAGTTTCCTTAAATGTTGATTCGAGCTTTGAACAACAAGAGCGCTCGACCTTTTATTTATGAGTAAATGAAAAGATATAAATTCATAAATTGTTATGTATATATTGTTTATTAGAGAAGCAATGGTACTTAATGGAATAAAATATAAATAGAGATATATAACGAACTTTAATGACCTAGCTCTAATTATGAATTACTCGTGGAGGATCAAACCATATGAAATGATTAAATCAATAGATACTGAAAATTCAGATTGTATAAAACATCTACAATCTTAAGAGTACAACTTTGAATTCTTAGTTGAGTAACTTTAAGATTAATAATAGTGAATTATTTAATTAAATATTTAGAATCTAGAATTTCTTCTTTTATGAAAAATAAAATTTTTTGGTAAATAGTATTTTCGGATGAATAATGATTTCCGAGAAACGAACCCCAAAAATTGAAATTTTTAGAATAAGTACTAAAGTCTAATGAAACTAAAACAGATTAAAAAGGAGTCCATTTGAGTAGTTTTTAAGGGTTCCGAAGATAATTGGACGAAAATACTCTTTTGGAGTATAATGGGAATTAATGATTTTAAACCCATTTGAATTTTTTTTTAAAGCATGAGATTAAGAGGTAAGATACCCAATTAGAGTATTACATGATCAATTTGATGATAGAATGGCCATAGAATATTTTTGGAATTTATTTAGACATGGATTAGAATAAAATACAAAGGAGGGTAAAATAGATAATTCAATTCAAGCATATATAGAAATGGTATGAGCATTACATGGAAAGAAGTTGAATAAGAAGCACAATCCATGTGAACTTGCATGGACCAATGGAGGAGTGACAAGTAAGGCATGGAATTATTGAAATAGTTTAAGGGCATTTTAGTCAATTGAATGGAGAATTATAAAGTGGATTGACATGAAATGGGTATAAAAATTGAAATCAAAAAAACGTGAGAGAGGGAGAGAGTATGTTCGGCCAAGCAAGGCGAAGAAGACCAAGAGAAGTTCAACCAATTTTTGCATGCCAACTTCACTTGATTTTACAAAATAAGTGTTAGGGAAGAAGATTGAGGAAGAAAAGTGACGAAAAAAGTGGTAAGTGACTTGATAATTCATGGTGTTTTGATGGTTTATTAGGTGAATGATAACTTGATTGTTTATTTGGTTTTTAGTATGTTTAAAAGTAGATTATTTTGGATTTAAGTTTGGAATTGAAAGGAAACAATTTGGCAAGCAAGAAAGTAAGGTGAGTATTTTAGATTTTGTGTAATTTTTGAAAGAAAATTTAATTGAGTTGATTTTAGGATGTTAGATGATTATTGGAGTATGGGACATAATGAAAATGACTATAGCTAGTTTTTACGAAAAAGCAGACCAAAACAAATTGAAGCAGTTGCAGGAAATTGCCTATAAATCCTTTAGCGCCATTTGTATTATTGTAGGCATGTGGCTACGAAGTTGCATTTCACCATCAGCCAACTCATAAGTATGCCCACAGCCACCAAAATTTGCAAAAAAGTATCACGACCTAGTTTGTGTATTTTGATTTAATTCGATTGATCAAACATTTGCTATTCTTACTAACCGAAAACATCTATACATAAATAAAGTGTTAAGTGTCCCGTTATTAATTTTAACCTCGACATTTGTACCGTTTCAAACCAACGTGAAAGCATTTTCAAATATGGTCTATTGTTCATCAACTATAGGGTACCCTTAACAATATTCTTTTTATGCTTCTTATGGATAAGTTACATTTTATAATTGTTGACTACTTTTGTGGTATATGGATGCACAAATTCTACACTTAAAAAGCCAAAAAGATACGAAGGACACTTTCGGTTAATTAGTTTTGTTGATAACAATAACTTATCTTCTTATTTGTGGCATGTCGATGCACAAATTCTACGCTTAAAGTCAAAAAGAAACGAAGGACACTTGTTAGTAAATTAGTTGAGTTGGCGTATTGATGACTGAGCATTTTATGACTTTGAAACTGGAGTAGCTGGAGAGTTCACAACCTTATCTATTTTAAAAGCGATCAGAACCCTTCCAGCGTTCATTAAAAAAAAAAAAAAGAAAAAAAAAGATCAGCAACCAAACCGACCCCCCTAACGATCAATTGGAGATATTCATGATCCGACTTTCATAATTTATGTACACATAAAACGCAACATACGATCACGCATCAGGGAACTATTATACATGCTTTCTCTTCCCAGATATCATTTGATTAGAACAAGACCAACATCCACCGTGATTAACGTATAAACTCTATCAATTTGTGTAAAAGTATCAATTAAATAAAGCAACTTAGAATATATACCTATAATAATCAAATCATAAAGATGTTACACATATCAATTGGGAAGTTGAAGAAGAGAGGAATGTTACCATAAATGAAAGGTTTTCAAATTTTATTTTTTATAAATAAAATAAGATTGGTACCTATTATAAATATGGAGAATAGGGGCGTTACTACAAAATTTAAAAGTTTAAGTGAATGTCTAAGTCTAATAGAATTTAAGAATTTATGATGGTATGGGAGAAAATATGATTGGAGGTTTTTCTTTTTTATTTTTATTATATATATATAGAGAGAGAGGATTTCTTTGCCGACACAAAGAGATTTAAGAATGAAAATAATATGTACCTCCGATCAAATATAAGATATTTTTGGGTGTTGGGTCAATCTCCCATACACACAAATGATATTAATGTAAGCATTGAAAACCAGTGCCTCTGCTGTTTGGTTATATTGATTGATAAGTCTTTCCTTGGTTTTAATCTTTTCTGTCATTCTTTTTGTTCCATCTTGTGACAAATCAGTTCAAGTTTAATTGGGGGCGGAAGACTATTGAACAAATATTTACAACTTTAAATTCTATTTAATGTAAAAATTATAATATGTGTATATGATTGTTTTTACAATTTAAATTTACGTTTTGAAGGAATCAGCCGTGACATATATATAAATATGTGTGGACATATCATATTGAAAAAAATGGAGTTTTCCCGTTTAATTATATCCATACATGTACATACATACATGTATATATATACGACTTTTATAATAAGGTATACTCGATTTTAAAAAGTTAAAATCAACTAATCAAACTCATCGATTGTATTCTCTCTATTTTAAAATAAATTATCTTTTTTTATTTAATTCAAATGTAATGAATGAATTTGATCAATTGGTCATTATTTTTTAAAATCAGGTATATCTGATTATAAAAGCAATATATTTATATATATATAAACAATTAATTAGCTATGATGACCATATATATGTAGACATATATAGGAATGCATTTAATTATAACAAATTTCACATTTTATAGCATTTCTTAATATTTTCATGTACAATTGCTTTTTAATATAAAATGCTATAATTAATGTGTGATTAGTAATACTTTATTTTTATTATTTTTTAATAGATATAGTATAGCATTCCATGAATGCCACACAATAACCAATAAATTCATTATTTCAATTTGCATGTTATTGCATTTTAGATATGCAATAAATAAAACAGGAAAAAAAAATAGAAGGAGCTGGCTTTCAAAGCCAATAGCGGGAAAGAAAGCCTCTAAAATTTTCACACCCGCCCAAAAACAAGAGTGCTAGCTCAAGTAAAGTTTTAATAATATTATTATAATTATATTACGTTTAATGAAAAGCCTTTAACTTGTGTGAGCCACTCATTTTTCTCCATCATAATCAGGTAGCACTTGCTCCATCTCTATTTTTGTAGCAGATGGCCTCCACTTCCAGTCCATGTTACTCCTCTAGATTGGATGTGTTATGGATATATTTTGGAACTGTATAAATAGGTTGGTAAAAGCCCAAAGAATTGATCCTATAAGTTGACCCAATAAATAAAAGTCCAGTTCACTACATCCAGCTCGTGGAAATGAGCTTCTAGTTTGCTACTGCAGCTCTCAGGTAGCTAGTCAACTGTGATCAAGGCTACCTTATGTTCAACTCAAAGTCACCCAGTATAAGGTATAGTTCGGAGCTCAAAGTGCTCGTTTAAAAGGAAATCTTCCAGAAAGGAAGCAGTCTAACTTGAAGAGAAATCTACTACTAGAATTGAAAATAGAATCAAACTCTTATTTCGGTGGAATTTATTCCTAAATTGGTGGATACAGTTTCAGAAGTGTAATTAATGTGAGATTCTTTTATATTCTCATTATACTTAAACTGTAACATACCCCACGCTATAAATAAGGGTAAAAAATTCATTGAAAAGGAACAATAATCATTAGAAAATACAATTAATAACATACTACAGCTTTGCTAAAATAACCAGAGAAGGAGTCATAAACATAGGCATCTTTTTGGGCTGAACCACCTAAAATCTCTTTTGCAAATAGTGTTCTTCCTCTTTCTTTTCTTTTTTTTTTCTCTTTTGTTTTGCCTTACTTGTAGGTACTATGTTAAAAACTTGGGTCGATTAGATTTAAATGACATTTTTGGCATTAGAGGAAGGGCTTAGATTGCAATCACTGAGTTTTTCACTACTATGGCAAGAGGAAGAACTACAAGAAGTTCTGATGTGGCGGCTAATCAACTAGAAAGGTAGCTGGATCAGCAATTACGTGACAACCAACCGATAGAGGATGTAACTGCGCTCGTGATAGGGTCTCTCATATCCCCACAAACGGCGCTATTATGGGTATGCCTCCATTAGCCCCTTGCCAACCAACATTGACGGTCTTTATAGCTGAGGGGCTATAGATGTGGTACCAGCGTCAAGAGACATTGGAAGATACAGTACGACAACTTGCAGTTGTAGTTAGGGTGCTGATGCAGGCTTAAACTCAAAATGCACCCAAGCTTGAGGTTGTTGCTCCCAGAGGAATTTACTAACAACAACGAGAGGAATTGCCGGCCCCTGAAAGACCCAACAAAGAGGTGTCATGACCTGTCGACTCAACTCGTTCATTCAACTCACGTTCGAGAGCTGAAGGTCGCCAATCTCGTGAAGAGAAGGAAGTTCTGCATCCTGTGAGCTTAAGAGTGAAGGTGAGCTAGGATGGGAGACACCGCGTAGAGGGTAACTACGATTGAGCTCGGGCCGTATCTCAGTATGAAGAGGAAATAGGCCATCAACGACGTGCGGAGTTGCACCAAGTTAACGGCTCACGAAGAGTTAGCCAGGGATATGTACTAGATTGTCGCTTTCTAGGTCGCGAGCACAGGAGAGGACATAGGCCTCAAGATCTAAGGATAGAAGAGCTCCTTCAGAGGGTTTAAAAACTTGAGGCATGGCTTGGTATATCAGACCAGTGTGACCAATATGAGGAGCCCCTTTCACTAAGGAGATCGAGACTCGGCATCTTCTTTCTAGAATTAAATTCCCTAACATTCCTCAGTAGAACGGGAATAGTGACCCTTACGATTATCTGGATGCATTCAATATCCAAATGGATCTCCAGATGACCAATCTGTTAGTCAAATGTCATGTTTTTCTAGTTACTCTAGGGAACATTCCACGAACGTGGTTCAGAAGTCTCCCAACTCATAGTATTGATAGTTGGGAGGAGTGTCAGGGAAAGCTCATCAGCCAACACAGAACTCTGAGGAGGCAGCTTGTACCATCTTGTCACCTCACTATAGTCTTCTAATGGCAAAACGAATCACTGAAAGACTACATTACTAGGTTTAGATGCAAAGTCAGCAGCGTAGAGAACCTCTTAGATGAAAGCATCTTGACTGCGATCTAAGTTGGGCTTCGCAAGGATGGAAAGCTATATGAGAGCATCTACAAGTCTTTAGTGAAGGATCTGGGATAGTTCTATGAGCGAACTGCCAAGGAAATTAGATGAGAGGAGATCTTCGGCCCCAAACAGTTTAGCCAGAAGAGTGAAACAGAGAGTTCAAGCCAATCAAAGAAGAGAAACAATGATGGGAACGAAAGCGAAGTTAGGAACAATAGCTCGAGTAATAGAGTCACTAAAAAGGTCAGGAACGAGCTCAGAAATGAGTGAACTCAGCATCAAGGTTGCCATGATCGGTATAACATCCTGTCAAATATATAGGATAGGATCTTTGTAATGGAGAAGAATAGGGAGGACTTCGAGAAGCCTAAACCTATTAGGTCTCCTGTTAACCTATGAAACCAGGACAAGTTTTGTGCTTATCATAATGAGGTCGGACACAACACTTCTGAATGTAGGGAATCAAAGGATGCCATCGAGGATTTAATCAAGAGATGTCGTTTCAGAGACTATGTGGTGTGACCAGCGAAGTTGCGACCTCAATAGCAAAAACCTGAATAGACACAAAGGCCAACACAGTAGCAGCCCCAGTGAGCTCCCGAACAAGAGCACGAGCTCGCAGTGAGGACCATCTTCACCATATATAGTAGCTTTTACATCGTAGGTACATCTAATAGGTCACATGAACATTACGTACAGGAAGCGAATCATACCCTACTTACAGACAACAATGGGTTGGAAGGACCTACGAAGAAGGCAAGAATGGCCTCAGATGACATTGTTCTCACTAAGGAGGATACCAGAGGTATATGTTGGCCCTATAATGATGCACTTGTCATTCGAGTGAAGATTAGCAACACCGAGGTACGACGGATCATGATAGATGCAGAGAGCTCGGTCAATGTCATTTACAAAGGGTGCTTCGACTAGATGGACTAGGGACAAAATAGTTCAGGCCTTCCCTAGAACCTCTTTACAGCTTCACCGGAGATACCATCACTCTAGTATATTAGATTAGACTCCCACTTATACTTAGGGATTCAGGTCGTCAAGCCAGATTAGACTCCCACTTACAATTGACTGCCCCACAGCATATAATGTGGTTATGAGGAGACCTGCGATAAACTATCTAGATATATTGACCTCCACTAGGAACCTCATAGTTAAATTTTCAACCTCCAATGGGATAGGTTATGTGTGAGGCGAGCAACACTTAACTCGATGTTGCTATGAAGACACAATCAAGATAGGGATCAGAGAAAAGAAGATAAATGTGGTTTCAGAGGTTGAGTCACGTGTTATGAGGAGAAAGGAGTAAGCCACGTTGACCCATACGAGCTAGATGCAGACAGAGCAACCGAGCCTACAAAAGAGCTCGAGGATGTCCGAGTAAATGAAATGGATGCAGAAAGATGCCTCAAGCTAGGACGAGGTTCAACTTCAGAAGCAAGATCCCGGCTCGCTGCTTTCCTTAAAGTGAACTTGGACATTTTTGCTTGGAACTACGAGGATATAGTGGGAATAGATCCCAAGGTCATGTTGCATAGGTTAAACATTGACTCCCACTATAAACCCGTTTGCCAAAAGAGGAGGCCAATGACAACGGAACGATATGCCACTCTGAAGGAGGAAGTAGATAAGCTATTGGCCAACAAATTCATACGCGAAGCTTACTACCCAACTTGGGTCGTCAATCCTATGCTCGTAAAGAAGAAAAATGGGAAGTTGAGAACCTGCATCAACTTCACATATGTAAATAAGGCTTGTCCAAAAGATAGTTTTTCCCTACCTAGAATTGACCAGCTCGTGGATGCAACCACTAGTCACCAGCTTCTAAGCTTCATGGACGCCTACTCAGGTTATAATCAGATACCTATGAGGCTAGAAAACAAAGAGTACACCTCATTCATCATAGATCACAAGCTATATTGTTATAAAATGATGCCCTTTGGACTGAAAAATACAGAGGCAACTTATCAGCGCCTGGTCAATATGATATTCGAGGAACAAATCTGGAAGACAATAAAGGTGTATTTAGATGATATGTTGACCTGAAGCAAATGTCTCAAATACTAAAGAATTATCAGATAATGCTGAACCCACTCAAATATGCATTTGGGGTGGTCTTAGGGAAGTTCTTTGGTTTCATGGTAAACAATAGAGGAATCGAAGCCAATCCCGAAAAGATCGGGGTGCTAATTGACATCAAATCCCCTATTCGGGTCAAGGATGTGCATAGCCTCAACGGCCGGGTTGTAGCTCTCAGTAGGTTCATATCGAATGCCACTTGCAAATGCATTTCCTTCTTGGACGTACTGAAGTAGGCGAAGAATTTTGAATAGACTGAGCAGTGCGAGCTGACATTCCAGCAGCTAAAGGACTACATAGGCTGCGCTTTACTTCTATCAAGCTAAAAGAAGTAAAGAAGCTCATCTTATACTTGGGGGTATCTCAACATACCTTGAGCACAACTTTGGTGCGAGAAGAGGAAAGGACACAGTTTCCCGTGTACTATGTGAGTAAAAGGCTAGTCGATGCCAAAACCAAATACTCATAGATGGAAAGGCTTGCCTATAGCCTGATAGTCGCATCAAGGAAGTTGAGCTCATATTTCCAAGCCCACAAATTGAAGTCCTAACTCAGTATCCATTGAAACAAGTCCTTCAAAAATCATACACTTTAAGTTGATTACTTAAGTAGGTGATAGAGCTCACATAGTTTGACATTAAGTTCAAGCCGAGATCGGTAATCAAGGCCCACACTCTAGCAAACTTTATCTCAGAGTTCACGGGGCCTATAAAAGAGGAGACTGAATCTTCTAAAGGCTCTACTTAGGAGCTATGTGTAAATGGATTATCCTATGAACATAAGTCTAGAGTTGGAGTGCTACTAATCAGTCCTGAAGGGTACAAGATTCTTTGTGCATTAAAGTTTGGTTTTCAGTCCACTAACAATAAAGCTGAATATGAGACGCTGCTGACAGGTCTGCACTTAGCTAAAGAGATACGAGCCGAATAACTAAAGATTTTTAGCGACTCTCAAGTCGTGGTCTATCACATTAGAGGGGAATATCAGACTAATGAGACTAAGATGGCTGCTTACCTCGAGAAGGTTCAGAAGCTGCTAAGCACTTTCCAAAAGTTCAAAGTGAACCAGATCCCGCAAGCTCAAAACTTGCATACAACGACCTTCAATCTAGAAGTTAATAACTAGCTACTTGCCGCTAATCTTGACCTTCTCGAAGAGGCAAGAGAAACAACCCGTTTGAAGGTAGCTGTTTATCAGCAAATAGTCGCAAGATACTACAACAGAAAAGTCCAAGTCCAATACTATAACGTCAGTAATCTCATATTGCGCTATGTCCTACTTGGAGCTCGTAAGGCTAGTGATGGATCACTTGGTCCAAACTGGGAAGGTCATTATATTGTCAAAGAAAACTTGGGAAATTGAGCATATCACCTGTCTAGTATGAATGGAGCTGAGGTCTCGCGAGTTTGGAATGCTGAGCACATTTGCCCTTACTATCAGTAATTCTTAAGTGTATATTTCTAGTTGGAAATTCAATATTTGAATATCAATAAAAGTTCCAAATTTTTCATATTACTTTACTATAAATAATTTCTCTGCTGCTTTCTTTATTAAATGTTAAGTTTTTCTTTGGCTAAAGATTAAAGAAGTTGAGCTATGTTATTGGGTTCCAATCTACTGGATATAACTCAAAAACTTTATTATGTTACGTTATCGGGTTTCAACCTACTGGAGATAGCTCTAAAATTTATTACGTTATATTATCGAGTTCCGACCTACTGGATATAGGTCCAAAATTTATTACGTTATGTTATCGGGTTCTGACTTATTGGACATAGTTCGAAAACTTCATTACGCTATGTTATGGGGTTCCGACCTATTAGACATAACTCCAAAATTTATTACGCTATATTATTAGATTCCGACTTACTAAACATAGCTCCAATATTTATTACGGTATATTATCGGATTTCGACTTACTGGACATAGCTTGAAAACTTTATTACGCTATGTTATCGAGTTTTGACCTACTAAACATAGCTCCAAAAATTTTTATTATGCTATGTTATCGAGTTTCGACTTACTAGATATAACTGAAAAAATTTTGTTAAGCTATGTTAACCCAGGTTCCGACCTACTGGATATGGCTTGACTTAATTTTTTCAATTTAAGCTATAATTTGCGAGCTCCATCACATCAAGATTTAAGATTAGCGACCTCTTGAGTTTGGATCAGGTGTTATTACTGCTATATGCTAAATACTTTATTTTTCAGTTTGAAGGAAATTCAAACACTTGGAAAAAGAAAACAGAATAAAAACACAATGTTGAAGAAAATGTATTTAAAATAAACCTCATAGCAAGGTAAATCCGTTCAATGATAATGAGGTCTTAATGTCATTATAAACGACCTCGCAAAGCAAGGTGAATAAAATACAAAGCAATGAAGGAAAAAGAAGGGAAAGATTCAGCTCGGTAGCTATCTAATCGAAGGCTTAACCTTGGGGGGCTGATTGACTATGAGTTGTGTCATGCGAGGTTGCTTCTGGAGGCATTGCAACCTGAGTTGCATCATCCTGGGAGGTCGCACTTGGGAGTTCAGCACTCAGAGCAACCGTGTCAGGAATAGTAAAGGATCGAGCTGCCCGCTCTCTACATTTTTCAACATCTGCGATAGCCTCTTCATTAAAAAATGAGAAGTCCAGCTTGGGATGAACTACCCATAAGGTGTAGAGGAAATTACCGGAGGTCTTTGATTCTGCCTCCTTCCTAGCTTTGGCGATCTTCTCCTTGGAAAGAGCGACCTCTTTCTCAATAGCCTCAGCTCGCTGCATGACCTCCTCCATTCCTTTCTTAACAGCCTCAGCTTGCTGCACGGCCTCTTCGAGATCACTCTTGGTTTTATTCAATTCCTCTTCACCTTGGAGGATCTTGGCGGTCAATTTTGCCCTTACAATTTCATTAGTACTCTCCTTGCAAGCCAAAGCATCCTCGACCTCCTTTTTAGCCTCTTCGATATTATTTAGCTTGGTTTGAAGAAAGTGCACTAACCTCTTTGCCTTATCAGTCTCCGTAGTCATGAACAAGAGCTCATTTTTCAACTTCTTCTTCTTGTTCTCGAACTCTTCTTTTCTTCATTGAAAGCCAGAGCTTCTTGCATCTGCTTCATCGCTCTCACAGTGGTCTGAAATGCAGCAAGTTAATATTCAAAACAAGGAAGCAAGAAAACAAAAAAGGCAAAAGGTGTTAGAAACTATCTGTAGCCTGTAGCGAGCTATCCAACTAGATAAGGTATCTCTTTTTAAGCCCTCTTTATCCAGGTTCCTGTCAGAGCTTCCTAAGATTTGGGACAGGTTGTCGAGGATGACGTCAAGGTACATTTCAGAAGGCCTAGCCTGTGGCTAATTTCTTTTTTCTGTGACCTCAAGGTGCTTACCCTTATCTGCCCATGATCACTTGGCCGAAGGGTGTTGGCAATAATTTTCTTTTCATTCCACTGCTCGGAACAGCTCATACCTTGCAAGCAGGAGTTCTTGCCTGCTCATGTTCTACCTCAATCACCTCCGGTTGCGAGGTGGGGACCTGGGGTTTTAAGGGTCTCAAAACCAGCTCAAAGGTGGTTACCTCGACAGAGATAACAACTGTAGAAACTATGGATGGGGTAGAATGAGTCGAAGGGTGTTGGAATAAAGTGAGCTTATCATGTTCGAAGTCACGTGAGAAACTGGAATGGCCTTTACTTCACCAATAGCTTCGAAAGCAGAAGTGAGCTCAAGTTCACTTTGAATTCCGATATCTCTCCTATTGTCAAGCAGTTCGCTATACAAAGAAGGAGCTCGTTGTCAAACACGTGGTTGATTCTTCATTCTTGTGAATCCGTGAGCGTCTTAAAAACTCGACCTCTTCCTTAATGAGGGCTATCTTATCTCCAGTCATGTCTGCGAGGTGAAACAAACAAAGCATTAAAAAAAAGGAAAAAAAATGATAATATAGATCTGTCACAGCTCGCAGTGGTCAGTCTTATCTATCTGAGCTAAGGTCAAAAGCAAAATTTTGGAGCTGTCTCAAGGAAGGGTAAGAAATATAAAACCAACTTGACTTATAATTGCCCACATTGGACTTACCCTTTGCGCCACCCTAAGCTAGGAGATCTTTGAAGTTCGACTTCTGAGTTGCGAGATAATAAATTCCATCTCGCGTTTCCCCTCTCAGACTGCCAACACTTTTGATGCTATATAGTGGTAGCAGATCCTTAGTCAAAGGTGGGAGGCTATTCCTTTTGAATATTAAAGCTAATGATGTTAGTTGAGAGTATGAGTTGGGAGTTAACTGGAAAGGCTGAGTTTTAGCCCATTTAGGAGATCGACGATATAAATAGGGACTAAAAATCTGAGCCCATACCTAAAGTGGTGGGTGCTGATGGCAACGAACCTAGGGGGAGGATAGGCCGCATGATCGTTAAGTGAAGGTAGCATAAGATGGCAACACCTAGGAAGACGATACTCTAAAGCGATTCCCTCCAACTTTTTATATTTCAATTTCGAGGCGTAGTGGATAAACACCTCACGAGCTCACATTTCTTTAGCGGCCTAACGGCTTGTTAATATAGTTCGAGCTATGAACTCCTCAGCGATCTCATCGCTAGTAGAGGTCGACTCTTCGACAACACGTGCCTCTCCCGAGTCACCATCTCCTCCGAGTTGGGAGAGTCACCATCTTCTATTGTGTATGATTGGTGTTTGTGACCTGAAGACATCTACACATAAACGGAGCAGTTAGGTCCCGATATGTAGACCAGACTTAAAATCTAAGTTTCCTAAAAGTCTAAAGAACTTCTTAGTCTATAAGTCATAAACACCATATAGATTGCTAAGGGCATGAGGGGCTCAACCTACAGGCTAACGACCTACGAGCTAGTGACCTATAAATATTTCATCTTACAACTTGCACGATTGGAGTTACAAATAACAAACAGCTTGTAAAAGGCTAATCAACAAGATCAAATCAGGAGAAAATGAAAAGTCATGACTAAGAATAAACATGCAACATCAAGAACATGCAACATATAAGCCAACATTAAACCCAAAGAAAATGCGATGCATATAAAAGATAGAAACTAAATAATCAAGAGATGGTCATGAAGACTTATCGTAAATATAGTAGACCTCGGGTACCTGAGAATGATGACACTGATCTTTAAAGAAAATGAGAGAAAACAAGAAGCTCAATAGTGTCTCAAGTTTGAAAATGACAGAGTAAGAGTGAAAATGAAGAGTCATCCGCTTATATATGCACAAGATCAAAACCCCAATAGTTATATTTGAGGGCTAGTCAGCCGCCCTAGATCTAACGGTACTGTACGAGTTAGGGGATTCGTCATTATGGGCTGATAACGGTTCAATCATCATGGGCCGACAATTAAGAAAAGTGCGTAAGACAAGACGTTTAAAATGGTGCGGTTACTCGAAGAGTCATCACAGGACATGTACTGGGAAAAAATCTAAAAAGGCAGCACAACAGGTCGTGGTACGTTAGCTTTTACCAACGAGCTTGAGTTCTAAGTCCGTAGATCTCACTGAGAGTTGGAAGGCTGAAGTTGTGGGTATATTTTGAGTTGCGTAACTGGCCTAGTAAAAGCCCACAGAATTGATCTAATGGGTTGACCCAATAAACAAAAGCCCAATTCACTAACATTCAGCTCACGGAATCAAGCTCCCAGTTTACTACTGCATCTCTCAAGTCACTAGTCAACTGTGATCCAGACTACCTTATGTTCAGCTCAAGGTCGCCCAGTGTAAAGTATAGCTCGTAGCTCGAAGTGCTCGTTTAAAAGGAAATATTCCAGAAAGGAAGCAACCTAACTTGAAGAGGAATCTATGACCAGAATTGGAAATAAAATCGAACTCCTACTTCAGTGTGATTTATCCCTAAATTGGTGGATACAGTTTTAAAAGTGTAATTAATATGAGATTTTTTCCTATTCACATTGTTTAAACTATAACACACCCTATGCTATAAATAGGGGTAGAAACTTCATTGAAAAGGGAAATAATCATCAGAAACCAAAATCAGTAATATACTACAACTCTGCCAAAATAACCAGAGAAGCAATCGTAGACGTAGGCATTTTTTTGGGCCAAATCACGTAAAATCTCTTTTGCAAACAGTGTGCTTACTCTTTATTTTCTCCTTTGTTTTGCCTTACTTGCAGGTATTTGGTTAAGAACTTGGGTCGACCAGATTTAGACGTCGACAGGATGCATATCATAGCAGTCCAAGTTCAAGCCTAGGCTCCGCTTCTGCTTCTGCAGTTGACAACAACTCAGGCTTTACTTATAGGTCATGTTTCATTTCCAGATCAACTGTATTTGATAGTAATCCAGGCTTTAGTTCATGCTTCTCATCCAAGTTTGCAGCTGCTAGCAGGTCACACTCCATCAAATCCAGGTCTGCAACAGTTTCTTATCAATTATAATTTGTCCAATTTATAGTTAATGCTTTTTTGGGTTGAATGAGTTATATATTTGAAACTACCAAGGCAGAGGATTGGTGAACTTTGTGTTATTTTAACTATTTTTTTTTTTCTCTTGCCCTTTTAGCTAGCCAATCACTTTAAAACCAGGATTGCTTTATTTTTTATTTTTTATTTTTTATTTTATATATATGTGTATATATATATATATTGAAATGATGGTTACGAAATTCCAAATCAGTATGATTTTCTTATGTTAATTTTCTATATAGTAGAAAAAGTGAAGGAAATAATATTGCATAATCAAGTTCGTAGCACTTAGATTTAGTTATTTTCCAAAATCATTATTTAAACCTTAGTTGACTATATTGTCTTAATTAGAGGAGCTGCTATCTGAAATTTTTTTTTTTTTTTCAGTTGAAATAGGTCATCATCTTATTACTGGCAGTGGGGTTGGATTCAACCAAATATATTGGACATGGATATTATGGAACAAGTTCTTGAGGTAATTATTACTGATTTAAACATTTCACCTGACAAATAGATTGCCAACTACAGTCTTCCTTATGTGAAAAAGAGGACATGGCTCATGTTTGTAACATTGAATTTACCATCTTGCTGAAGTTACCCTTGACAAATCCTATTGCAGGTTAAGAGTGAAGATGCTGTGAATATGTTTAGATTTGACATGCGTACATTCAGGCTTCCATGTTATTTTATTTTATTATATTTTTTCTTGAATAGCCATGTTATTTTTCTTGACTTAATTTTAATTTTGGATATTTATGTTAGTTGATAAATTATTGCCCTTTCTAAATGAAACCAGTTTGTCAAAGTTTTGGTTGAGGATGTTTATGAGTCATCAACTTTTAGATATATTTATAATATGTTTAACCAGAATTAAACGAATATTTGTGTTTTTCACAATAGAAAAAGTACAATATAAAGACATATTCGGCAGCTGAGTTTTCTTTTTGGCAAATGTAGGGACAAAAATATTATCATTTTATTAAGATTTGTTGCAATTGCAGGTTGCAATATGGATCAAACTTTGTTTTATTTATTAGCTTAATCTACTGAATTTGATGTTGACTTAGACCAATCCCTTTTCATTTGATAATTGTTCTCTTTTTATTGTCACCGACTCAAAGTAATCTTGTAGTATTCTCTCAAAATTGCTCCTCTCATATTGCTCAGATATACTACTTTTGACCCCAGAATTCAAAATTTAATTTTGATGGACTGTTTAATTGATAGAATCCTATATATGAAATTACTTTTTTGTATCGCCCTGTTTGGTGGATATTTTTCTCTATTCGGTTATCAAAAGTTCAAAACTAAACTATTGAATATATTCAATTGTTGGTTATTACAAAATTTTTTGTTATCATATTAAATAAAATATAATTCCTTAGATAAAATGACCATTAAGAATATAGATTACTGATTAAATTTAATAAACAAATATTTTGACTTGCGAATTTCTATCTATGTAGAGGAATCGATGATTGCGATGATAATTAACAGCTCCAGTAGATGTTCCAGATATCATAGTTATTAGTGACATGCACAACGAAGGCCTTCAACCTGGGGAGGAGCTGCAACCAAAAGGCGGTATGTGATACTTTCTAGAATTTTTGAATTCAGTTTTGGATGTAATTAATAAACATAAAAACACCATTTTATGTAACTAAAAACCTTTGATAATTTTCCGTTCCTAACATGGACGCTGCATTGTGGCTATTACTTATTTGAATGCTACTGAATGTTTCATTACTTTTATGAAGTACACAACTGTGATTAGAACAAATAATTAATAGACAATTATAAATTTATGAAGTATACAACTTTTATGAAGCTAATACATGCCTCATGTTGGAAGCTAGATGAGCCCAATATACCTCATAAAGTTATGTACCTTATAGAATGAGACATGGAAAAAATGATGAAACAGTTATATGTTTGGGAGTTGATATGCTTTGGCTTGAATATATGTTAAAGTTGATATGGATTTTGTAAAACGACTTTAGATCATGTCTTTTGTTTAGGTGGTACTTTATTTTCATTTTCATTTCTATGAGCTTAAATTTATTTTTATTTTTTGATCATTTCGGTTGGAGGTTATATACTTTATAGCATGATACATGGAAACAATGATGAAACAGTTATATGTTTGGGAATTGGACTTCTTTCGCTTGAATGTAAATAATATTTGTTGTTGGAGATCCTTTTGCAGTGTGGTTTATTAATTGGTGTAGTAAATTACATTTATTCAAGCAACCTATAATATTTACTTGTTTCTTTTGATGTTCCTAGTATTATTGATTATTGAATAATTTTTGCTTTATTAGTACTGGTTTTTAATTCCTTTAAAATTATCAATTCAGTTTGTAATTAAGTACGTTGACACTATTATCAGTCACATTGGATGTTGTCAATATCTCAAGTTTTGGTCAAGTGCATTGAACATTTATTGAAGATGAATGGTGGCCAATTCTTCACTTTTGTAGATTTTGGTATAGCCTTTTCAGTTTTGAGTTGTACTTTTGTATATGAAGAATCTATATTTGGCTACTTTAATTATGAGTGATATGTAGTTATCATGAAATCTCCATACATTGATATGATGGATAATGTAATAATTTTAGTATTTTAATGAAATAACTTGAACCTTTTTCCGTCTATATTCTATTTTATGTATTTAGAATAATTCCAATATTTACAATTAGTGTATAATGAAATCTGATTTTTTTTTTTTATATATAAAAAATAACAATGTTAAGGACATTATTATAACTTTTACAAATTGCAATCGAACAATTTTCATAGTATATATAAAGGCCATAATATAGAAAAGTTACAAACTTAATCAAATATTTATAACATTACAAAAATGCAATGAAAACATAATTATAGCATTTATAAAAATTTATGATTGCACTTATAATAGCTTTTCAGAACACCATGCATAGCGTTTATAAATTGCTATCAATGACGGGAGACTTTTTATAGCATGGGCTATGATAGCATTAGTTAAAATGCTATATATTACCTAGTATAGCATTCATCTCATGCTATATTATGCCAATTTTGTTGTATATCACTACAATAAAACAGGCCAACCATTGCCCGATATGGTTGATTATCCATATCGGGTAGCACGCCCGATGTGCTTGCCGATGGTATGAATACTTAATTATCCATACTGGGTTTTGCCCGGTATAGATATATGAATATAACGGGTTGACCGATTGATCGACCCGTGATATCCACCCCGGGCTGCCTGGTATGGATATTGACTATCCATATTGGGCACCCCGTCCTGTATGGATAGTTGATTCCATTCTGAGCTCGAACTCGGTATGGATATTCTTGTTCATATCGGGTCGGAGCCCAGAATGGGTTGTTAACCATACTAGACGGGTGCCTGGTATGGATAATTTATCCATATTGGGCAATGTCTAGTATGGAAAGTGTTTTAATTTAAAAAAAAATAAATTAAAAAATTTGTAATTTAAATTACATCTTTAACTATCAACGTACATGACGGTTAAAAATATATATTATTTAATATTAATATAACAATTTAATTTACATAATCTAAAGTCAAATGTATATTATGAATTGTGATATAATAAGTATTCATTACATAATGCTAAGATACAATATATTTTACTAGCCAAACAATCAATGAATTTAATGCATCTTCCAGAGTTAGTAGATTGTTGGTAGGTCGAGGTAGCGAAACGCTAACCATTACTTGGTTGACGAAAACATGTCAATAATCTGAACCAAGCTCGAGGTGATGAACTTTAGCATATGGGTCATTTGAATCAATTTCTGCTTTTGCTGCCACTATTCCTCTATCCATCCAATCTAATAATTTGCAATTGTTGTTGTTCGATCCACCAACTTGGCTTGAGCAGCCCTGAGATATAGACTGCAAGCACAAGAATTTAAATATTTACTCTATTAACAAATTTTGATAATTATATCTATATATAGTTGAAATTAAATTGATATAACTTTTGTGCATATATTTTACCTTAGTTGAAGGATCAGCAAATTGAACACTTTTACTAGATCCCATCGGATTTGAGCAACTTGATTGTTGGTCTACGAAAAAAATAAATAACATTGTTGTGTGGAAACATGGATATCAGGGAAAATTTGTTTATGAGGACCCGTATTTGACAATAACAAATGCAATATATAAAGTAATACATATAAACTCAATCAATTTTATATAAATTTTGACAAAATTCCTCCTGTTTTTTAAATTTGTCAAAAATTTAATTCTCTTACAATTTATCAAACTTATCAAATCTCCAACAATCGATCAAACCAAAAAAACATTTCGTAATAAATAGATACGCAAACAAGAAATATATTTACAATAAAAATTCTAAATCATAAATATCTATAAGTAAGAATTCCACATTCAGTATATCGAAAACAATCCTTATTGAAAACAATCTAAATTCCAAATTCTCTATAATGAATTAAAAATTCTTAATCAAAATTGACATGGAATTGCAGCACCTTTTTTTACTCAAATACATATCACCAAACCAATAAAATCTCATTCACAATAAATATAAAGCAATAACTTTTCAATAATTCAAATCAATGTACTAACAGTACTATAAGTTCAGATCAATATCAAATTCATCACGAATATGAAAATAAAATTTCACCAAAAAAATTAATTAACCACTAAATTTGATAAAATCCAACATAATAAAGTTCATATCTTTTTCACAGATAAATTAAAACGGCGAAAGGGAAGTAAATCGACAAAGAAAAAGTTTCCAAAAGAGCAATAGATGGGCAAATAAGCTGCAAAAATGAAAATGAAGTAAAAAAATAGGAAAAAAAATGTCACGACTGACGGTAGTCCGACCGTCACGTGCACTAACGAAATTAGGACAATACGAAGAATAGAAGAAGAGTAAGAAGAAGAATAAGAAGAAGAAGCATAAAAGAAGAAGAGATCAAAGAAGAAGAAGAAGAAAAAGAGAAGAAGAAGAGAAGGAGAAGTAGATGACTCAACGGTGGGTCGAATGGAGGTGGCCGATGGCAACGGCAGCGACGACTAGGGTTTATAGAGGAAGAAAGTGTGAGAAAGAGATAGAGAGAGAAAGAAAATGAAGAAGAAGGGGGAGACTGTCGGGCAAAAAAAATATATCCAGGTTATCCATACTAGGCAATTCGAGTGCTTGGTATGGATAATCTATTCAATTTTTTTAAAAAAAATATTATTAATATTAGGCACTCAACTCGCTCGGTATGGATAATATTTATTATCTATAACAGGTGGGTCCGGTGCCCGGTATTGACAATATAATATTTTTAATCAATATTATCAATACCGGGCACCCGATCTGTACGGTATGGATATCTTAAATATCCATATCGGGCGAGTCGGGAGCCCGGTATGGATAATATTTGCAATTTAAAAAATAAAAAAAATAATTCTCCATATCGGGTGGGTCGGGCGTCCGATATGGATAATTCATTCCATTTTTTGAAAATGAAAATATTATCAATACTGGGCGCCCGACCCGCTTGGACTGGATAATATGAATTATCCATACTAGACGAGTGGGTTGCCCGATATTCATAATATAATATTTTTAATAAACATTATCCATACCGGGTGCCAAACTTGCCCGGTATGGATAATATTTGCAATTTAAAAAATAAAAAATGGATTATGCATACCGGGTGCCCAACCTGCTCGGTATCAATATTTAAAGGTATCCATACCGGGTTGGTCTAGGGCCCGGTATGAATAAAAAATATTTTTTATTTTTTATTTTAATTGATTGTTTATACTAGGCCACATTGTGCCTGATATTGATAATCCTACTATCCATACCAGGCCTTTAGTGCCCGGTATGGATAAGTGCTATTTCAAATTTTTTATAATTTGATTTGATTATCCATACTACGCTATTTTGTTGTAGTGGTAGTATATAATTATTGTAATATTATTATTAGCATCTATCAGATATGTTTTTTGTTTTAAAAATTTTTAAAATTTGTGTTTCCGCAGTGAATTCAAAATTGATTTTTCTCTTGAATTGGTATTAGAGTCAGGTTTTGCTAGTTTAATAATTGATTCAATAATTAGTGAATTTCCTATTTGATTATGATTCGTTGTATGTCATAGACTAGACACTATTTATTGATATGCATATTTTTATTTATTCATATTGATGAATGAGATTTGCATGAATTGATTGTTAGTTGTATGATTCTTTGGCTAGTTTAATTTGATTAAACTTGTAAGCTATATGTGGCGTTTAGTTTCCATTGTAATTATAGATCTAGGGTTATTTAGTTTTTCTGAAGATTGCAGCATGAAATATGGGATTTTCAACAGCAGCTCGAGTTGTTTTGTATAGCCTAAATGGATTGTCCGCATAGCTGTTTTGAACAGATCATAAGAGCTGTTGGTGCGGCTGTTTTGAACAGTACAGTAATAGCGAGCGGACGACTCTGGACAGCAGCGCATGAAGAACTGGTATTTGAATCAGTTTGCTGTGCGCAGAAATCTGTTTTCTGGAACAAGCTTGGAGCGCATGGCTGTTGCGTAGATAAGCGCTGGTATGCTGCAATTGATGGGTTGGTACAGTTGTATGAACTAGTTATGAACCAGTTTGATGTGTCTTGCACCGACCAGGCAATGCAATTTGATGTGCAAGTGGCAGACCAAACAAGTTTTGTGCTTCTTGCACAAAACTGTTGAAAGATTTGGTGTGCATATGATGCACAACCAAAGGTGGCATGCACATATTGTGCATGTGTGATGCATACCAAGTGCAGCAAACTATGTGCACCAGATGGCATGTGGTCGCTGCCACTTGGCAACCCAAACGTGATGCCATATGGTAGCAGCTGGGCTGTTTCAGGCAGCCTAAATATGGTCCGTTTTCATTTTTTTCTCAAATTTTGGGTTTCCGTTTTCAACCATAAAATTATTAAAAATTGTCCACTCGTTTTAAATAATTTTTATTAGGTTCAAAAATCAAGAAATGGACTTCTAGCCCAATCTATTTGATGGATGTTCTTGATTGTTAAATTAAATTTAATTTTGAGCCCAAGAAAGCCCATCAAGACCTTAAAGACTACAATTGAAGGCCAATGAATGCTTTGGTTAATTTTGTAATTTTTAAAATTAGTTTTAGGTCATTAAAGCTAAAGAATCCGATCAATAATATATTGTTTATTTAAATTGTTTATCATGCGATGAATAAATGATTTATTGATAACATAATCATGCATTATAATATGTCATATAGAATAAAGAGTGCCTACTCGTTGTATTATTACATGACATACATAAATTATTATTTATTTTTTTTCTATTAAATAGTTTATTAGTTAAAATAGAGAGAATAATACATAGAATAATGTTGTGTGTATTTTTGGGCTATGCCAAATGGGCTGGTAAAGCCCAAAAAGCCCCATAAAACTAGCTCAATAGACAAAGGCTCAGCATGATGAGTGTCAGCTCGCTGGAAAGATCGAGTAGAACATTGAACAAACAGCTCGCGTAGGACAAGCAGTCCATTGTTACACGCTCAAGCATACCAGCGACTAGCTTACAATCATAAGAAACTCCAGTCTAGGTCCCTGATCAGGTCACACTAGTGACTAGCGAAGAGCCATCAGGTCGTTGGCTACTTAGCACCTAACAAGCTCTAGCTCGCCCAGAGCAGAAACAGCTCGAGCAGTAACATGATGTACACGACCAATCTGTGGCAACTTGACTTTCTCAACCACTACAGCATGTGTGGTGTCAGAAGCCTATGCCTTGGTAGAAGATATTGACAAATATGGCAAGTGTTAGTCTCGGGAATTGTAATTATCATTTACTGATTTCCCACTTGTATCAACTATAGCACCTTCTCCTCTCTATAAAGAGAAGCAAAATTATTGTAAAGGGGGTTGGTCTCTAATTCTCTACTCTCTCTCTCTCTCTTTCGCTGTAACCACACAAAATATATAGTAATAGTGACTGTCGCCCCTTAATTGAGAGCCGGCGCCATGGATGTAGGTCATTCTTAAGCCCAAACCAAGTAGATACTTGTGTCTTTCTTCTTCCTCATGCCTCTTTGCTCTTACTTTGCTTGTTTTTCATTCATTGTAGTATTAGGTTTCAAAGAACCTAGTTGACCAGATCCAAACATTAACATTTTGGCACTAAAGGAAGGGCCCACACTGCATCTTTTTTTAATTTTCTAAGCAGTCATGGCAAGAGGAAAAAAGACTAGAGACTCCAGCGCAGCAATTGCAGGTTAACTAGAAGGGCAGACAACTCCATTCACGGGCAGCGCTGCTAAAAGTCAGCTCTCTTCAACCTCTCATCAGCCAGTTTCGACAATTCTAGCGGCTAGGGTGCTTCAGGAGTTGCACCAGTGGCAAGAAGCGTTGCAAAACGCAATGCAGTAGCTCGCGGATGCGTTGAGGGTGCTTGCAGAACCCAGGTGCAGAGCGCACCCAGATCAAAAGTTGTTGCTTCCCATCAGTAATGGGAACAAGCATTAGCTCGCCCTCTTGGTCCTCATTCAAGAGTTGCTGATCATTGAGCTTAAGAAAAGGAAGCAGAATATTAATGGCAAACAGAGTCGCACCAAGGGGTCATGTAACATTCCGTTATTTTGCCTTACAATTTATTAAATATTGATTATATATTATCAGGCGATGTAAGTAATTACTCGTTCGGATCCAGAGGAGTAACGGAATTTTTATAAAATTTTCCAGTCGGATCCGGGGATAATTATTTAATCTAATCTAGTAAAATAAATTAGTGTGTCCGGATTTAAATATTTATTCGGAACCTAATGAAGTTTCCATTTGTGAAATTGAATTTTATTGGATTTCCAGGATTGATCCGAAGCGAATCCGAGCGGAAAGCGGAATCCTAAAGCGGAAATTGGTGGCATGGAAAGATTAAATAAAAAGAGTGGGGCCATGTGGGACACATGGCATGCATGCAAAGGAAAACAATGACAAGTGGCATGAAATAACATGTGATGGGTGATGCATGTTGGACATGTGTCATGAAATATAATAAACAAAAGAAAGGAAAGAAATGTTAAAGTGAAGGGAGTGTGCATTCGGCCACTCTTTCATCATTTTGAACCGAAGCAAAAGACAAACAAAAACAGATCTGAACTGAGAGAGAAAAGAGAGACCGAAGGCTTGCAGCTCGTGGAAGAGAAGAGAAAGTGTTGTTCGGGCTGTTGGACGTGACCAGAACTGGAAGTGAAGCAAGGGCAGCAGCTGTTCGTGGAAGAAGTGTGGGCTGACCGTGAGAAGCAAGAAGGAAGAGAGCTGTTCGTGCATGCAAAGGTTGAGCCGTGGAGAAGTGCTGTTCGGTGAGGTCTGAAACAACCAGATCTTAACGAAGCTCGTGCATGCAAGAACCGAAGTGAAGAAGAGAGAGACAGATCTGTTCGGTGATGTTGGACGTGACCAGATCTACCGTGAGCTGTTCTGCCTTGGTGAGATTGCAAGCTGACCGTGAGCTGCTGGCAGTTTCAAGGTTGGTTGTGCTGTTGTTATTGCTGGAATTTTCGTTGTTGTTGTGTTGTCGTTGTTGTTGAAGTGCCGTCGAGCTTGTTGTTGAGCTGTCGTGATTGTTGCTTGCTGTCATGGTTACGATTGTGCTGTAGTTGCTGTAATTGTTGTGCTGTCGTGCTGTCGATAACGTGCTGTTTTTGCTGCTGTCGCGAAGCTGTTTGCGTCGCGAAGTGCTGCCATTGCTGTTGCGCCGTTGTGCTGTTGTGCTGTTTTTGCTGTGCGCTATGGTGCTGTGTGCTGTCATCGCTGCCTTGCTGCTGGCGTGAGCTGCTGATGGCTGAAATCGACGACGCTGCTGCGAGCTGTCAAGCTGAAGTCGTGCCGCTGCTGTGTCGTGTGCTGTCATCGAAAACAAGTTGCTGTTTTTGAGCGAACCACTGCCGAGTTGCTGTCATTGTCATCGAAATCGTTCGCAAGCTGTTTCGAAACGAAAAAAAAAATAGCTCAAGTGAAGGTAAGTCGCTGCCCCGCTAATATTGTAATCATGATTTGAAAGACATTTGGACTTTAATGATGCCCGTTTGGATTGAAGGAAACTCGTTAATAAAAGGAGCTAATTGGGACAGCTTGTCGTGCTAGTTTCGAAACTTTCAAAGTAAGCTTCAAAAGGTACGTTACGAGTTATTTGATTTCCGTTTCGATTAAATAATGATTGAGTTTGAGTTGAGGATAAAAGTGTGATGAAAATATGTTTGGGAAATAGGATTTTAGAACCTCGTTAGTGCAGAGGTTCATTTGATTGAGCTTTGACGTGTTTGCGAATGATCTTGCAATGTTGAAAATTGTGTTGTGAAGCCGTATAGGGGCTGTTATGTTAGGAAGGATGAGTTGTGATGTTTTGCTTTTCGTTTTGAAATGGTTGACATGAAAAATTTGGTTGGAAATAATTCGCGTAAAGGAAAGACGATACGATTAAGTTTATAAGCTATCAAAGTGTGATATTACGTGTTGTTTCGAGGTGATATCCATTGGTTGTTTGTAGGTTGCATAATAGGGAAGCATTATGCATTATGTAACGTTAGAAACTTGCTAAATCAATTTTTGCTATGTTGTCTTAATGAAAGGTCAAGGAGAACCCGGGGAACCGGATTCTCGACCGGATAATAGGAGTAAAGCTTAGGAGGAGCTTTTGATTCGAAGTTGAATCATTTTTGAGGTCGGTATACACATTATCTTTAAAGCTTATTTGAAAGTATTTTTGCTATGAAATGAATTTCTTAAATGAGATTGTTATGCGAATATTTTTAAATGATATTGTCATATCTTTTCAATATGATACCTTTATAAACGTATTGTACTATACTGAAAATGAGAAACGAAATTTGATTCATTAAGAAAATCTTGTTACTAAAATCAAAGTGAAAATATGTGATACTAACGTTGTGATATAAATAGCCCTTGTAAACATAGATATCGATAAATAGAAATTGGTAATTGACATGTCCATAGGGAACTTAGCAGCTGCACCGTTTATTTACATTTATTCGTTATGGATTATGAGAGGCACTACGTGTCCGATCCTGAACGATTATGTGTTATGATATACGACCCGGTGGATAATCACCGAGCGGCCGTTGCCGGGGTCGACCGTTATTTCGGCGGATACTATCACGTGTCCGATGCCGGAAACCCATATGCCAATACATGAGTATCGAATATATGTTTACTAAGGGGCACTGAGAAAAATGCGATAAGCAATGAAATGAAATTGTTATATGATATGAAATGTTTAATGTTTTGAAATATGTTGAATTTGAAAAAGGTGTGAATCATATGTTTAAATATTTTTATGCAGTTTATATATCTATGTTTATGAATGGTAAAGTTATAATGCTTTTAATTACGAATGAAATTATATATTGAAATTTGAGAAATTAGATTATGTGTATACCACTAAGCAAATATGCTTAGCGCGTTAATTTACCGCACGCAGGTTGAACATTTTGAATCCTTTCCTAGACAGGGAAGTAGCTGATACGCGGAAGTTCAGGCAGTCACCATCCATCCTACACTTTTGGTAGTTACATATATATATATTGCGTAGGATCATACATTTTGAAACACATGTATAAATATGTAAATTATTGTATTTCACTTATGTAAAAAGCTTATGTATATTTCTTTAAGCTTACTTTGGAATATATATGCATATAAATGTTTATGATATAATTGAGTAATGTAATGTTTGGAAAACGGACCGGAGGTCCGAATTGGAAATTCTGAAATTTATGTTTTAGAAATGTTAGAGTTTTATTTACAGGGAATGAATTTTAGATTTCAGAAAAACAGAGGAAACTCTGCCAAAATTATTAAAAAAAAAAAAAAAAAAATTCCGCTAGCTTGGTAATGAGTTTTTAATAATTTTGATAATAAGTTTTTTTTTGAAAATGTAACAGAATCGGATTTATAACGAAAGTAACGTTCTCCGTTCTGGATTTTCCGACCGTAACGGAAGTCGGGCGAAGGGCGTTACAGGTCAGCTCGCGAAATAGGGGAAATGCCTCAGGCCACGACTTTTCAGGTCGCGATCTTAGAAGAGAGTGTATGCCACAAGATCAAAGGCTAAAGAGGCTCCTTCAGAGAGTCCAGTAGCTCGAAGCATGCCCTGGCTCTCCTAATCAGCATAATCAGCAAGGGAAGAGAACCCCTCTCACCAGAGAAATTGAAATGCGACCTTTCTCGAGAAGGCTCAAGATTCCCAAAATTCCTCAATATAATGGGGATAGTGATCCGTATGATCACCTAGAGGCCTTTAATGTCTAGATAAACTTCAAAAAATCGATCCACTAGTCAAATGTCGCGTCTTCCTAACGACCTTGGGTGATATCCCACAAGCTTGGTTCAAGAATCTACCAGTTCGTAGTATAAGCAGCTAGGAAGAATTGCAGAGAAGGTTCATAAGCAAGTATAAGGCTCTGAAAAAGTAGCTCGTATTGCCTTGCCACTAGCCATAGTCTTCCAACGAAGAGATGAGGCGCTAAAAGACTATCTTGCCAGATTTAGACGTGAGGTCAACAATAGAAAGCCCTTCAGATATAACCATCCTAACAACAATCTTAGCTGGCCTTCGGAAGGATGGAAAGCTGTATGAAGACATATATAAGTCCACGATAAAGGACTTAGGTGAATTCTTTGAACGAGCTGCCAAAAAGGTCAGATAGGAAAAAGCTTTCAATCAGACACAATCTGACTGCGGAGATAAAACGAACAGCTTATTAGATGAAGTAAACAACTTCAATGATGAGAGCAATCAGGTCGCTAAGAAGGACAAAAAAGAACTTCGGGATAAGCGACCTCAGCGCCATGATAGCTATAGCGCCCTATCAAATACTCAAGACAAGATCTATGAAGCTGAAAAAGACAAGGAAGATTTTGGAAAGCCCAGACCTCTGAAAGCTCCTATTCGTTGTAGAAACCATAATGAATTCTGCACCTATCATAACGAGGTCAGTCACACCACCTCGAATTGCAGAGACTTGAGGGATGCAATTGAAAACCTGATAGAGCAAGGTTGCCTGCATGACTATATTGTGATGCCAGTGAGCTCGCAACCTCAATAAGCTTAACAGCTAGCTCGACAGTGAGCTCCCGAACAACAAACACAAACATGTCATACAATAACCCTTAACGTAGGGGCACATCTCTATGTTCGGTAAAATTTTGAGCTAAAACTCTTAAATGTTATATTTGATTTTTTGAATAATTATGAATTACATTGCTGAGCTATAATTATATACTATATGCTATTAACTGCTAAGTCAACTTGGCCAAAAGTGTGCAACTCAGCAAATATCCAAGCTATGTTATAGGGCGACGACCCCTTGGGCATAGCTTGCCAGAATAACACTGTTATCGGGTGACAACCCCTAAAACAGCCCAGCAAAATACTACACTTTACAGCTCGAGTTATGACCCTGTGAGCGTAGTTGAGGTTGCTACCTCCCCAACTCTCGCTATAGAGCTCGGGTTACGACCCTTTGAGCGTAGCTCGAGAGGTATATGACATGCTGTTAGCTAAGGTCCATCCATATTGGCCTTGAAATCACCTGTGCGACCTACCTAGACAGCTTGAGAAGAACATCGTGCTGTATCACTCAGGTTTCGATCTTGTGAGCATAGCTCGGGTTACGACCTTATGAGTGCAACTAGCTGTATTGCTCAAGTTTCAACCTTGTGAGCGCAGCCCACTGTAAAGCTCGGGTTATGACCTTATGAGTGCAACTGAGGTTCCGACCTCCTTAACTATCATTGTGTTATCGGGTTTTAACACCCCCTGGGTATAGCTTGAGAGGCCCATCATTAATAATGACTTTACTTTTAAGTCCACAAGAAACTCAAAAATTTGGACAAAAGCGCTAGACAATGCTCAAATGAAGCAAATGCCAGACAAACCTCGCAACGAGGTGAATCAGAACTTACTCTCAATGCTTCTCCATCTTACCAAAGCAACAAGCTCATGCACGCCACCTTTTACCAGCAAGCTTAAGCTCCCAGCCTGTAAACAAACAAGGAGCTGGAAGGCTTGTATTGTGTGTATTTTTGGGCTACGCCAAATGGGCTGGTAAAAGCCCAAAAAGCCCTATGAAATTGGCCCAGCAGATAAAGGCCCAGCATGACAAGTGTCAACTCATTGGAAAGATAGAGCAGAACATTAAACAAATAGTTCGTGTAGGACAAGCAGTCCATTGTTACACGCTTAAACATACTAGTGACTAGCTCACTGTTATAAGAAACTCCGATCCAGCTCCCTGATCAGGTCGCACTAGTGACTAGAGAAGAGCCATCAGGTCACTGGCTACTCAGCACCTAACGAGCTCCAACTTGCCCAGAGTAGAAACAGCTCGCGCAGTAACATGACGTACACGGCCAATCTGTGGCAAATTGACTTTCTCAACCACTACAGCATGGGTGGTGTCAGAAGCCCATGCCTTGGCAGAAGACCTTGACAAATATGGAAAGTGTCAATTTCAGGAATTGTAATTGTCATTTAATAATTTCCCACTTGTATCAACTGTAGCACATTTTTCTCTCTATAAATAGAAGCAAAATCATTTTAAAGGGGGTTGGTCTCTGACTCTCTACTCTCTCTCTCTCTCTCTCTCGCTGTAACCACATAAAATGCATAGTAATAGTGATTGCCTCTCTTAACCGGGAGCCGGTGCCGTGTACGTAGGTCATTCTTAGGGTCGAACGATGTAGAATCTCTTGCCTTTCTTCTTCTTTTCTACCTCTTTGCTTGTTTTTCATTCACTGCAGTATTGGGCTTCAAAGAACCTAGTTGACCATATTCGAACATCAACAAATACTAATTTCATAATTTGTTAGGATTTTAGTTGAAAATCCTAAGTTAACAAATTAGAAATATATTCTTAGTTTTAATATGATTAAATAAATGTATTTTGAATAATTGGTATTCATAATATGAATTAGATTTTAAGAGTTAAAATTAAATAATTTCACATTAAATCTAATCTTCATAATTAAGAGTTTAGATTATTTAGATTGGATCCTTAAAAATAAATTAGATTTTTAAGAGTTAAAAATCCAATAATTTATTAGGTGTTAATAGGATACTGATTCTAGTCACACACTAATTTCTGGTAACTTAGATTATATTTATTAGCCGTTAGTAATCTAAGATAATTACTAGGAATAATAAGTAGAAAACCCTAATCCTAAAATAATAAGTGGGAAAGGAATATATGATAATATATCCCACAGTGATGCGGAAATCCCAAGAATCAAATCTTGAAACCCCCTAAAACTAGATTTGGATCAAGAACTCCAATTCCTAACACAAGATTCAAATGTATTAAATCTTGACCTATTGTTGTATTGCAAACAAAAACCAAGATATTCAAGAGAAGAAAGAATGTCACAAAGGTTAGATTAACCCTTGATAAGTTTGGTTAAGAGATCAATGAAGAACTTAGGAGAAAATAATCTCTCATTTGCAAATCTCATCACCCCCCATAAAGAAGGCACAAACACCTATTTATAGAGACTTTAGTTTACAAAGAAACCCTAAAGATGCACTAATGGACTTAATTATAAGGCCTACTCTTCAAATTTAAAGAAATAAACCCAAAACAATGTAAATATAGCACCTCATTAATAAAATCACATGCATGACACATGATATACTTGTTTACATAATGGACTAAAATATATTAAATTCTAGATTTTTATATCAGGCTCATATGTGCCAATTAAGTTGACATATTGGGTCTGCCCCTTGACTCCACTCGATGGTCCACCGTAGGCCACCATTGAAGGTCCACTATAAGCCTTATCACCCATCCTCAGCTCCAAGTCAATAAAATGTTGCACAAAGCCTTGAAATGTCGTTTTTAAACTCTTTGACCTCGCTCTTATGATTGGTCTATTGGGTATGCTTAATTTATCCTTGTGACAAGCATCTTTGTCATATGAACCATAAACTACAATGCCATGTTTGCTACTCACATCATTCACTCCCTTTTCAAAAAGATTCATCCTCGAATCTGCATCCATGTCAAAAAGAGATAGGTTAGCAATATTAAATGTAGTAGAAACATTGTACTTACCAGGTAAATCATTCTTGTAGGCATTATCATTAATCTTCGCTAAAACTTGGAAAGGACCATCGCATCGAGGATCAAGCTTAGATTTCCTTTGTGTAGGAAATCTATTATTCCTCAAGTGCACCCAAACCCAATCTCCAGGTTCGAAAGTCATAAGCTTGCGCCCCTTATTAGCTTATTGAGCATAAGTCTTACTCTTATTCTCTATGTGCTGTCGTGCTTTCTCATGAATGGTTTTAACCAATTCAGCCTTCTTCTGACGATCTAATCTTGTAACTTCATTCAAAGGTAAAGGAATCAAATCTAACACAATTAAAGGATTAAAACCATACACAATTTCAAATGCTACACAACCAGTAGATGAATGCACACTCCTATTATATGCAAACTCAACAAATGACAAACAATCTTCCCAAGTTTTCAAGTTTTTACCAACAACGACACGTAATAAGTTTCCTAAAGTTTTATTCACTACCTCTGTCTGTCCATCAGTTTGTGGATGATAAGTTGTAGAACAAAGTAACTTATTTCCTAACTTACCCCACAAAACTTTACAAAAATGACTTAAGAACTGAACATCCCTATCAGAAACAACTGTCTTAGGAATACTATGCAAATGCACAACCTCCTAAAAGAACAAGTCAACAATATTTGTTGCATCATCAATCTTATGGCATGTAATAAAATGCACCATTTTACTAAATCTATCCACAATAACAAATATGCTATCTCTACCCCTTTTTGTCCTAGGTAAGCTCTTTACAAAATCCATTGAAATATCAACCTAAGGATTCATAGGAACAGATAAAGGCATATACAATCCATGTGATAAGATTGTAGATTTAGCTTGTCTACATGAACTGCATTTAGAACATATTGTTTTTACATCTCTACACATATTAGGCCAAAAGAAATGTTCATGCAATATGTCTAATGTCTTAGCCACACCAAAATGACCTATTAAACCGCCACTATGTGCCTCACGCACAAGCAATTCCCTCAAAAAACATATAGGCACGCACAATTTACCTTCCCTAAATAAGAATCCATCATGCCTATAGAACTTATGAAAAGCTATATGCTCATACCCATTATGCACATTGGCAAAATTAGAATTGGCAGCATATATATCTTTAATTTGTTCAAATTCTAAAAGCTTAGAACTTAAAGTTATGATTAAGGTATACCTCCTAGAAAGTACATCAGCTACCACATTCTCTTTACCTTGCTTGTACTGAATGACATAACGAAAGGTTTCAATGAATTCCAGTCATTTTGCATGATGTCGATTCAACTTAGTTTGCCTCTTTAAATGCTTCAAGGACTCATGATTAGTGTGGATCATGAATTCCTTTGGCCATAAATAATGCTGCCTGTTTCTAATGCCCTTATCAAAGCATAGAACTCTTTGTCGTATGTGGAATAATTTAAGGCAGCCCTATTGAGTTTTTCACTAAAGTAAGCAATGGGTCGTTTGTCTTGCATGAGAACAACACCTATACCAATACCAGAAGCATTACATTCGATTTCAAATGTTTTAGAAAAATCTAGTAAAAGAAGTAAAAGAGCAGAACTTAGCTTTTCTTTCAAAGTGTTGAATGTGATTTACTTAAATCCTGTATCCTTCTTGATGATCTCGGTTAAAAGTACAAGAATGGTGCTGAAATCTTTCACAAACCTCTAATAAAAACCAACTACGCCATGAAAGCTCTTCACTTTCGTTGTTGTTGTTGGCGTGGGCCAATCTTTGATGACCTTCACTTTTTCTTTATCAACTTCCACGCCCTTGGTACTAACAACAAAATCAAGAAACACAACTCTATCTATACAAAAAGTGCACTTCTTCAAGTTAGCATATAGTTTTTCATGTCTCATAGCTTCAAACACACATCTTAAACAACTAATATAATCATGTAAGCTCTTGTTGTACACTAAAATATCATCAAAATAGATAACCACAAATTTGCTAATAAATGCACGCAATACATGGTTCATAAGACATATAAATGTGCTAGATGCATTAGTTAAACCAAAAAGCAGAACTAACCACTCATATAAATAATGTTTTGTTTTAAAAGCAGTTTTTCATTCATCTCCTTCTTTTATCCTAATTTGGTGATAACTTGTAATGCCTCAAATTTACTCTAGATCCGGATGAATAGTTTTTCTGACGGAATAGTGATTTTTGGATGAATAGTGATGAGTGGATAGTGATTTTGAGAATCGGATCCCGAAAATCAATAAAAATGAAAATTTTGATGAATTGTAATTTCGGATGAATAGTATTTTTGAACAGAAAACCGTTCGTATGAATAGTAATTTTTGAAAAATGGGTCTAGCATATTAAAAGCTCTAAAAATTATATTAGAGATAGCAGAAACTGAAACGGATCACAAATGAAACAGTTTAAGATAAAAACAGAGCTGTTTTCGGATCAGATAGATTTTCGAAAAATTTTGAAAATCTCAAAATGTATCAAATAAGTATTAAAATACTCAAGATATATTTTAGAAACTTAATGATACTTCCGAAGGAGATTTGGATCGAAATGGACTCAATCCTAAGATCGCCGAAGGAAATTTAGAGAAAAAGCGGAGACTCGAAAAGGGGCATGAAATAACTTTTAAGGGTCATCAAAGTTACCATGAGTATGTAGGTAGTATGAATATAGGCCCTGATGAATTTTGAAAGGATTTCGAAGAAGTCTCGAAAAAGTCGAAATCCTGGCGTTTCATTAAAAGATAAAGGAAGAGATAAACATTAAAAAAAACAATCAATTGATGAGTGACACGTGATAAATGGATAAACATGAGAACACTTGGCATGATTTTGGTGGATGACAATTTTGAAGTTCGATAAAGTTTTAAGGGCAAAATTATCTTTTGGAAGATAATATATAAATGGAAGCATAAATGAAATTGAAAGAGAGGTGAAATGTAGCTGAAGAGAGTAGAAATCGAAATAGAAAGAAAGAAAAAGAGAGAAGAACCATGAGGGAGAAGTGAGGCCGAGAGGGAAAGAAAGGAGAGGAGGAAGGAAGGAAGAAGAAGAAGATGAAAAAGAAGAGGTGTGCTCTCCATCCAACCCTCTAAAAAACACCCTAGAATTCTCAAGAAAGTGGTAAGAAAATGGATTTAATTTAATGTTAATTAATGTGGGATTTATGGGTATTTTCTTTTAGAATGGATTTAAATAAATTTTGATGGATTTTGTGGTATTAATGGAACTAGATCATTATTAAAGTGAGCTTAAAAGAGATAGGAAGCACCAAGGAGCTTTGGGTCATGGAGATTAGTATGGTATGAGTTGGGGTTTTAGAATGATTTTTGTAGAAATTTAATTAATTTTTGAGTTTTAGGTTTTAGTTGAGTATTTTATAATTATTTGAGGTGTTTGGGTGTGATTTTGAGTTAAAATAATGAAGATGAATTTATTTGGCCATATTTTAGTATGTGTGTGATTTGGAAAAGTTGGTGTAATTGGATGGATTTTAGTGTTTGAATTAATTTTTGGGTATTAAATTAATTTTGAAGTGTTTTGAGTGTGATTGGTGTTGTTGGAAATAAAAAATGTTGAATGAGAGGTGTATGTTAGTGTTCGGCCATGGTGTGTAATGTTGATGAATTTGTAGCTTTTTGATGTTTGATAAATTTTGGTGAAAATTTAAGTGAATTTTAGTTGGTTTATGTGAAGAAATCGAAAAAATAAACGGTCGGAAAGCTTGTTGATGAAAATTGGTTGGTGGAGAGATTTTATGTGTTGTGTTGAACTTTGAACGATCAAAAGTGTTTTGATGATGTTTTATGTGATTTTGAATGGCATGGGATTGAGTTTATAGGAGAAAAATAAAGTTAGAATTTATTTGGGTAAGAATTGGATGGATTTCGAAAAGTATTGTTATTCTAGTATAAGTAGGATTCATTAAATTTGAGTGAATTGATTTTAGTTTCAAAGAAAATTAATGTGTGATGAATGTAAATTAAATTGTAGCTTGTAGATGACGGGCAAACTAATCAAGTATCAAGGAGGCGTAGGAATTCGAACTGGTAAAATTTTCACGACATAGGAAATCAGGAGATTTCCGTGAGTTAGAAATGAAGTCTAAAAGGTTGGTGTACACTTCTTTCCCAAATTCAATTTTAATTGCAAATTTTTGAAATATTATGAATTTGGTTAAATTGATATAGTTATTATAATTGAAATTTGATTTTCATATTAGTTGGAGATGTTTTGAATGATTTTTGGAATAGAAAATAAATTGGAAAACAAAAATTTTGAAAATGAAGGGTTTGAACGAATATACCCTAAAAACAAACCTAAGGGTATTTTTGTCAATTCATGTTTAATTTTGTGTGAATGAAATGATGTTTGAGTGAATTATGAATTAAATTAGTGATTTGAAATAAAAGGTTTCGAAATTTTTATCCCTTGATCGAATATGTGTATGAAAGAAAAGTATTGGTGTTGTTAAATTTTAATGTTTAATTAGGGGTAAAATGATCATTTTGAAATAACCAAAATTTATGCTTTGAAAGATTTCGCAAAATTGATACAAATATATAATTTAATAGTTACACAATTAAAAATCTTATTTAATTGAAGATACGTGAAATTATTCAGATAAATTATAATAACAGATGTTTAAATATGATTTTAATGAATTTGGAATATTAATGGAAAAGAAACAAAAAGAAACGGACAAGTTCAGTGCCTTGATTGAACGTATATCGAAAGAAAGACCCGAACATGTCGGAAGAGATTTGTTGAAACTATTGAAATGAAAAATAGAGTTTTATGAAATTTATATTGATAAATTGAAAAAGTGTGAAAAATTGTGACTGAAATTGTATTTATTGCATTATGTGTAAAATTTTTATTGAACGATAAAAAACTATCAAAAATATGAAATTTTTAATAATTAATAAAATTTAAAAGGACCCAAGTAAACCTAGACATTGGTAGGTGAAGACTGATAGTTGGCTAGCCAATAAGGTGATATTAGTAATACTGTGCCATTACACCGATATAATACACAGTTTTCGACGGATGGATTATGAGAAGCACCAGGTATTCGGTCCTGAAGTCGAAACTGATTGTGATATGCGATTGTGATATGTAATCCGGCGGGTAGCCACCGAGTGGTCGATGCCAAGAGAGCCGAATTCCGGTTCATAGTATCGTGTCAGAGTTTACAAAGGGTACTACAAAATATAAGAGAAAACCGTATTAAAATGATTAAATGAAAATTATTGTATTTTATGTATGCTTCCATTTATATTTGGAGTTCTTGAATTATTCGTAAAATTTTAAATAAATTTCGAAATATGAATTCACGACTTGTGCTCTGAAAAGTGTTAAATTGTGATGAAAATCATGTGGCTATAAAAGTGAAGGAAATGATTTTACATAAATTGCATATGTAATTGTTAGTAAATTGAGTAATTAGTGAATTTTGATATAAAGTTATAAATGATCGTCAAAAATTACTTTTAAAATTCACTCGTTATTCTTTTTTATTTTGTTATATTTTGATATTTGAAAAAAAAAATGTCAAAACTGAAAATTGAATTCTTTGTAAATTATTGGGAAAAGTTTGAAACTTTGTGAAATATTAATTTACAATTGGTATTTTGGGAAATGAAAATCATTAACTGAAATCGAGTTATTATATTTAAGAAAATAATAGATATATATATATAAATATGAAAAAGGATTAGTACATAGTTTATATGTGACGGGACCCTTCCCGAATCTCTATTCTGGATCCGTGAAGTATCCCGTAGCACTTCGACAGAACTCCAACGAGCCCTAACTTTGACTCGAAGAAACTCCGTCAGAGTACTGTGACTTACTTAAAACTGATTTACTAAATTTCTAATAAAAATCCGGCAGCATGTCGACTGTATATTCGACAATGCCACCTGCAGATTTAAAAGCAATTTAAAAAAAATACTTCTATAGCACATAAATCTCAACTCCCAAGGGCCTCCAGCCCTTACTCAAAATCAACTCCAACACACAATAATTATATTTGCAAAATTTAATGGAGAACTAAGATTTTCTCTTCAAAAACACTTTCGTAAAACGTGCATCCAACATTTGGTGTTTATATTTACACATATTTATACTAAAATTTCCATACAACACATGCATGTGACAAAAGATGAGCTATACTATGGAATGTAGTCGTCAGTCAGTCAACTCGCGCGTCAGTCTGAGCCTCGTCAGCTGGACGACTCGCTCCTGCACCTGAGAGAAAAGTTAGGAAATACATAGCACACAAACGGTGAGTATAACTCAGTGAGATAAATAAATAATAGATTTATAAACTAAATTATTTTTCTAAAATACTTTTTATTCCTTTCAATTAAAACTATTTCTTAAATTCATTTTGAATTTCTTTCTAAAACTTTATCATTTCTCGCTTTGATGGTAACCCAGGGAAACTACTCCTGTCGTGGCCGCATAAATCTCTAGCTAAACCACTAGGAATTAGGGAATCTACCCTGTGTAGTTACCGATGTGCGACTCTGGGCACGCGTTACCCCTACACAATCGGTTTAAACTACACTACCCTATACGTGCAGAGGGTCGCTCAACTGACTCTTTTTCTCTCAGTTAGTAACTCTCTCACATCTACCATACATGCATAGGGCATTCTCTTGGGTACTCAACTGGGGTTAGGGTAAACCATCGTTGTAAGAAAATACTTTTTCTCGGTATTCTCAAATAATTTCGTTTTTAAGGCAAAAAGCCTAAAAACTTTAAAGTCTCATAATTTCTTTACATAAATATATATTTACTTTTAACAATTCATATAATAGGATCAAACTATATGAAAATCTATCAATCAATTACATAATAAAGTAAATGCATATAACATTAAAATAAGCTTTAAATAACTAAGCTTGGAGAAAAGTAGATTTCTACTCACAAAGCGCTTCCGGATCGTTAACTTCCAATTCAAGGAACTCTCTTCACCTCTTATACGTCTCCATGTCCGTTAGAGAAACTTCCAATTCACTTGTCTGAGAGTTTAGCAGCTGGTCATGAACTCCCACAGCAGTCCAAGGCTTCCATTTTTTCGAATCTAACTTGAGATACAACAAAAAACCCAACAATAACATCAAATGGACAACCCATAACTCAAGAAACATCTCACAATAGTTCCAGCTGTTTCTCTTACCTACTATTCATCATTTTCTTCACGTCAACCCCTGCATTTTTCCTCCATCTGCTGGCTTCACATGGCTGCTTTCAGCTCAGCCATTCCTTGCTTCAGCTGACCCGAATCTGTCCCCCTTCACTCGCGGTCTGCAGTGCTTGTCAACACCCGTCGCGCGACTTCAACTTCTTCCCGCTTCTGGTCAGCTTCTTCACTTTCAGATCTGGTTTTTCTGGGCTGAAATCAGATGCTGATCTTGCTTCTTCAAGCCTCCATCTGACCGTGAAGAAATCCCTTAGTTGATCGATCCTTTTGCTACACTTTATTGCCGAGAAAGAGCTGCTGAAAATTGCCGAGCAAGAGATTGATTCAAGTCTGCTATCGGGTCTGTTTTTGTGTTTATCTGGGGAGTGTTTTCTGATCTGGAAGAAGCACACTAATAATGTTTCACATATTGCCCAAACACCCCTCAATTTTCTTCAATTATGACAGCTAAAACTTCAATCTAAATGTTGCACTTAAACCCCTCTTTTATTACTATTTTTTATGAACTTCACTTATCCATTTTCAATCATGTCCATACTCATTTTTAATCTCTAACTAACACTTCCTAATGACCTCTTTTAATCCTCATCACTTATATTTCTCATAAAAATTTTATCCCATAAAAATAAATACGTTAAATCCGTCAATTTCCATAACGATTTTAATATCGATAATATTAGTCATTATTTCTCTCAATAATATTTCTAAAATATTCCACACTTATTAATTAATCAAATTAATCTCATAAACATTCAATTAGACTCATAATTGTTCACTTTCATCACATAAAAAAATTTCTCACAACGGTGGAATATTTTAAAAATACAATCACATTTGACGTATTTATCGATCTTTATATATATTCTTAAGCATGAAGGACTTGGTCCTAACAATATGTGTAATTATTAGTAATGTGCTTTCATCGAAATTTGTAATAAAAGTTTTACAAATCGAATTGAAACGATTATTGATAAATTACATGTATTTTGTATGTGCATTTATTAGTAAATTGAATGAATTATGAATTTTGATAAAAGTTGAAGATTCTAGATATTTTGTTTTATAATACAGTATTTTGATTAAATGATGAATTTAAAATTAAGTATACACCTACTAAGTAGAAATACTTAGCATGTTGGATTTTCCACATACAAGTTTAGAGTTTGGACAATGTAAATAAGGTCAGACGAGAAGTCAGTTTTCGTGTCTCCTACGAGTCACATCACTCAATCTTTTGGGTAGTTCGTTGTGTGCATGAAATGTTGTAACATAATAATGTATATAAATAATGTAAAAGATTTTGGTTGTGTAAAGTGAATTTGTAAATAAATTTATTAATATGATGGTTATGAAATATTGTACTTATAAATGTTTGCGTGGTGAAGTGCTGATGAAATCGGACGGAGAGTCTGAACAAAAGTTGAGATATTAAATGTATTGTAGAACTGTTAATTTTTTCCCTGTAGGTTTTTTTATAAAGTTGGGTTTTCAGAAAGGCAGAGGAAACTCTACCAAATTTTCATTAAAGTAAAATAAACGTTTTACGAGATTTTTAATAACGAAATTTAGAAGAAAAGAATAAATGCTTGAAAAGAATTTTAAATAAGTAAATAAGTCGATGCAGGTAACATCATTCGATTCGAGTTCTATCCTAATGGGAATCGGGTGGAGGGTGTTACATAACCACTTTTAAGATCAATTTTAGAAAAGATGGTGGACCATGTAGTTCACAAACATGTCATTTAAGGAATAAGATGTCAATACTTTACCATTATTTTGTTAATAGGTCGACAATCCATACACAACCACTATGTTCCGTCCTTTTTTGGCACTAATAAAACAGGAACGGAGCACGAACTCATGCTTTCACAAACATGTCCCTTTGCTAAAAGCTCTTTAACTTGCCTTTGAACTCATACTTCTATAGGCTGGTCGGTCTAGAATAGCAGTTCCCAACAACAAATCAATGTGATGTTCCATCCCACTAATTAGTGGTAACCCCTTCAGTATCTTTTCAGGAAAGACATCCTCAAAGTCCTGTGAAAGAGCAACAACAGCACTGGGCAAAGAAATGTTAAAGTTAAAATTATTTAAATAAGTCTCTTTATACAAGAGTACAAATATTGGCTTGTTTGTAAAAAAGGCACTCTCAACATCTCTTTATTTCACACACAAACTCACTTTGCTCTCTTTCTCTTTTCCCATATTTTGGATTGTACTCTCTTTCTTTCCAATTGAACACTCTTTATTTTCACTCAAACTTACTTTGCTCTCATTCTCTTTTCTCTTATTTTAAGATTTACTCTCTTTCTTTTCAATGGAGCACTCTTTATTTTCACCCCTTTTTATTATCTCAATCTCAAAATCTCTCTTTTAACCCTTTTCAACTTCACTCTTATTCTTCTCATCACGATCTCTCTTAATCTTCAATTGATCCTCCTACACTTGCATTGGAGTTAAAGGAGCAAATGTAATCTTTCTCCCATCTTTCTCAGACGTGTATTTGTTTTTGTATCCATCATGAAAGACACGTCTATCAAATTACCAAGGCTTACCAAGCAACAAATGACCAACATGCATAGGTACCACATCGCATAACACCTAATCCTTATATCTTCCAATAGAAAATGAAACTAGTACCTGTCTATTCACTTTAACTTCTCTGCACTCATTTAACCATTGCAATTTGTATGGCCTAAGATGTTTCAAAGTAGACAAATTCAATTTCTCTACCAAAGTAGTACTAGCTACATTCACACAACTACCACAATCAATGATCATACTACATGTTTTATCATGGATAAAGCACCTAGTGTGAAAAATATTGTAACACCCTGAATTTTTTCTATTTAAGAAAAATAAAAATATATATATCCGGATGAATAGTATTTTTAATGAATAGTGATTTTTGGAAAACGGATATTCTTTAAGTTTCGTGAGATGAAAATTTTTTGATGAATAGTATTTCTGATGGAAAGTGTTCGTGTGAATAGTAATTTTTCAAAAATGTGTCTCGTATATTAAAAGTTTTGAAAATTATTTTAGAATTAAGGAGACTGAAATGGATAAAAAACGAGTCATTTGAGGTAAAATTGAACAGTTTTCAGATCCTACCAAAAATTAGGAAGGATTTTCGAAAAAAATTGAAAATTTAAAGAAGTGTCAAAATGAGTATGAAAATGCTCAAGAAGTAAAATGATTATGAAAATGCTCAAGAAGTAGAATTAATGCGGTGGAAATAGAAATAGAATTAATGCGGAAATCGCTAAAGGCGATTTAATGAATTATGGAGAGTCAAAAAGAGATATAGATTGATTTTAAGAGTCATCGATGTTATTAGGAGTATACAAGAAGTCCAAATATAAGTGTTAAAAAATTTTGAAAGGATTTCGAAAAAGTTTCGAAAAAGCCGAATTCGGGCATTCCGAAAAAGTCAAGTCAAAAGAGATAAGAAATGATAGACTTATGGGGCAAGCAACCATGGAAAAGTTGACATGTAGCATAAGGGACAAGGATGAGGACATGTGGCAAGATCTTATGGATAGTATTTTAGTGATTTTAAAGGCATTTAAAGGGAAAATTGTCATTTGGTGCATAATATATAAATAAGATATATGAAATGAAATGGAAACAAGAGAATAAGTCGGTGACAAAAGAGAGAAAAGGGAGAGAGCCGTGAGAAGTGAAGGAAAACCGAAAGAGAAGAAAAAAAAGAAAGAAAAATCGAGAGACGAAGAAGTAAGAAGAAGAAAAATGAGAAGACCAAGCAATCCAAGTGGGTTTTCATCAACTCTTTCCCTAGATATCATCTTCAAATAATCAAGAAGAGTTGGAGAAGAATTGGTGAGTAAAATGAATTTATTTTGATGTTATTTGATAATAGTTTTTATGGGTTTTTGAGGATTGATAATATGGTGGTTGATAGATGAAATTTTTGGCTTGAATAGAGATGGATTAACATTAAATTAAGGTTGGAAGTGGCAAAGGGGCATGAATCATATATTACTCGAGGGTTTTGGTAAGTTAAAAGTTATGGGTTTTTAATGATATGTTGAATTAAATTTATTTGAATTGATTTTTGGTTGTGGAATGAGTTTTGAAGCATTTTGAGTGTGATTGATGTTGTTGGAAATAAAAAATGATGGATGGTGTGTGTGTTAGTGTGATCAGCCAAAGGGTTTTGTGGTGGTAATTTTGTAGTTTTATGATGTTTAATGAATTTATATGAAAATTTAAGTGAATTTGAGTTGGTTTGTGTGAAGAAAATGAAAATGAATTGATTGGAAAGCTTGGTGATGAATTAGGTTAGTATAGAAGTTTTTATGTATTGAATTGAATTTGAAAGATTTAGATTGTTTTGGTGATGTTTTATGTGGTCCTGAATTACATAAAATTGAGTTTATGGAAGGAAAATAAAGTTGAAGTTAATTGGATGTGATTCTTGAGCTTAAAATGAAAAGAATGGATTAGGGATGTGATATGTTAGTATGTGGGTAACATGGGGTATTTGATGTAACTGAATTTTTTTTTTATGCATTGGTGTGTTTATATGAATTTGAGTTGAATTATGGAAAGAAAACCAAGTGAATGAAGTGATGAGCATCTATGTTAGTGTATGGACAATTTTTATTTTTGTATGTGTTGAATTGATTTTAAATGTCTAAATATGTGGTATGAGGTTTTAGGATGGATTTGGATTAATTGGCATTAAAGGAATGAAAGAAAATTTTGAAATGGAAAGTTCGGGTATTAATTTTGGTTAAAGTCAAGAATGGGTATGTAAGTTGCTATTTAATTCTTTTAATGTGTTTTGGTGATATTTATGATATGTTTGAGTGCTTTGGTACAAAAAAAAAAAAAAAAAAGAAAAAAGAAATAGATGCGAGATTATTGGTTGAAAATATGATTAAGTTGTGAAATTATTGGATATATATATATATATTGAATTGGAATTAAGTGATTAATTGGTATCTTATATGTTAGATTATGTTGGGTTTGAGGATTTAGTGTTTTAAAGTGATTGATTGAGGTTACAAAGGATATAGATGCTCTCATGATCATGTAGGTGTAGTCATTTTTGTATTTAAATTAGTTGAATTGATTTTATGTTGATAAAAACAATTTTTTTTTTTAAACTCTAGGTGGAGAAATAGTCAAAGAAAGCTAAGAAAAGGAGAAGGAGAAATCTTAGACTTCAATTGAAGAGGTGGAGAAGCTAGAATTATTGTTCAAAAATGTTGGTGTATACTTACTTTCAATTTTTTACTTTTACTAGTAAATGTGTGGTTTTGGAAATTGTCCGATAGTGTTATTTTTAATTGATTTGATTTCATGTTTATGTGAAAATCATAGTATAAATGATTTTGTGACATTGTGTAATAAAAAAAAATCGTAAAGTTTGGGAAAAATAAATGTTTGGCAGAAAATAGAGAAGGAGCGTATTGTGAAATTATTTTAATAAATTATAATAAAAAGTTGTTTAAATATGATTTTAATTAATTTCGAATGAAAACAGAAAGGAAACAAAAGGAAACGGAAAGAAATGGACAAGTTTAGGGACTTGACCGTATACTAGTAAGGTGAAAGGCAATATGATATTTGCCCAATTTTAACGAATAATTAAATGAAAAACGATGTTTTATGATGTACGTTTGATATTTTGATGAAACAATGAAAAATGATGATTAAAATCTAGTATGTTTTGTTACTAACAAAAATTTTATTTGGAAACGAAAATTGTTAAATTTTTGTAATAAATGAAGCTCATAAGGGCTTTAGTAAACCTAGACATTGGTAGGTCGTGAGGACTGAAAATTAGCTAGCCAATAGGGTAGATTAGTATTACTGAGTCGTTATATCGACATCTAGTTTTTGACAGAAGGATTATGAGAGGTACTAAGTGTTCGGTCTTGAAGTCGAAATCGATGATGATATGCGACTCGACGGGTAGTCACCGAGTGGTCGATGCCGGGGACGCTGCTTGTTTTGATGGGTAGTCACCGAGTGACCGATGTCAGGAGACCCAAATCCGGTCCATGGTATCATGTCAATGTTTACAAAGGGCATTTAAAAATATTTAATGAAAATCGTGTGGTTGTAATTGGAAAAAAATGATTTTATGTATTTTGTAAGTGTAATTGTTAGTAAATTGATTAATTAGTGAATTTTTGATACAAAATTTAAAAACGATTGTTAAAAATGACTTTTAAATTTCACTAATGATTCACTTTTTATTTTGTTATATTTTGAAACTTGAAAAATGTTGAAAATGTGAGTTTATGTTGTTGTGTAATAAAGAGTCGTGACTTTTAAATCAACTGTACACCCACTAAGTAGATATACTTAGCGCGTTAGATTTTCCATGTGTAGGTTGAGAATTGGGCACTGTAGATAGAGATAGTCAAAAAGACAACTGTCGCGCTTTTTGTGAGTCACATCTCTTCACCTTTTGGATAGTTATTCTTTTGGACACTATGTATTTTTGTTAAAATGTATTGACACGCATGTATATAAATATACATAGATATGTGTTCCTGAAATTTTATAAATGATAATGTATGTAAATAGTATAAAATATTTTGGTATTGTAAATTGATTCTGTAAATAAATTTATTACTTTTCTTTTAATTGGCATTTACTTTTATTAATATGATTTTGTTTAAATGTTGTGTTTATGAATGTTTGTGTGGTGAAGTGAGTTTGGAAATGGACAGGAGGTCCGAACAGAAGTTGAGAAAAAATTATTTTAGAAGCGTATATATTTTCTTACAGGTTTTTAAATTTTGAGTTTTAAGAAAAACTAGAAAAAACTCTACTGAAATTTTTCTAATAATAGTACATTTATGTATAACAATAACGAATAAATCGATTAAGGTTTCTTAAAAAAAAAAAAAAAATCAATTAAGATAACCTCCTTCGACTCGATTTATATTTTAATAGGAATCGTGTGAAGGGTGTTGCAAATATTATCTCTCTGAACCTCATCACCATCATTCTTTTTCACTTGAGTATTTAATGCACGCCTTATAACCAAAATATTAGCCTCCACGACATACTCTACATCACTAGTATCATCCAAAGGTGGTATAGAATCACTCTCATCATCCTCAGTCTCTATATCCCCATTGTCACGCAAAATCATTCCCTAAGCACTTAAAGCATTTAATATCTCTATTTCTTTGAGGATAAGAAGTGTTTTTACCTTTCTCTTTACTGTCCCCATGGCTTTTATGCTTGTTTTCATCTTCCTTAGGCTTTGAAACAGACTTATCATCTTTCTTTCCTAAATTAGACCTCCAATTGGAGCTTGAACTTGAACTTGCATTAAACCCAACTCTTGCTACCCCTCTGCGTTTCAATTGCTTCTCCAATCTCATTGCCATGTGCACCATATCTTTTAACTTCACATAAAGTTGCAATTCAACTACATTGGCAATATCTCGATTTAGCCCACTTAAAAATCTAGCTATGGTAGCCTTTCTATCCTCTTCAATGTTTGCTTGAATCATAGCCATCTCCATCTCTTTATGATAATCCTCCACATTTTTAGAGCCTTGTGTAAGACATTCGAAATACTAATAAAACTCTCGATAGTGATGACTAGGAACAAATAGTCTCCTTATGACAGCCTTCATCTCATCCCAAGTATCAATAAGCCTCTCGTGGTTTCTCCTCCTCGTCAAGAACAATTGATCCCACCACACAAGTGTATAATCAGTGAATTCAATTGTAGCAAGCTTCACCTTCTTTTCTTCAGAATAATTGTGGCATTCAAAGACCATTTCCACCTTACGCTCCCATTCAAAGTACACATCAAGATCATTATTGCCTTGAAAGGGTGGTATCTTCATATGTATACAACTGATGTTGTTATCTTGTCGCTTCTGACCTCTATAATTTTTATTGCTATCTTGCCGATTCAGACCTCTATGATCTCTTTGTGCTCTTCTTTCTTGCCTTCCACCTTGAAGCATAAATTTGCCATCATATGCAACCTACTCTTCTTCATCTTCAACACCCTCAAATATCTCATCATCAAATTCATGTATAGGTGGGGAAACAACTCGCCTCTCATGCCTTCTACCATTTTGAGTTCACATAGGTGGCTTCCTATGTAAGTCAACCATGATAACGTCTTGCTTATCCATTTGGTCCCTTATTTCTCCAAAAACAAGATTCATTCGCGCAAATTGTTGTTGCATTTCCCGAATTGTAAAATTCAAATCTAGATTGGAGATTTCACTTTTCGTGATTAGACATGTTTTTAAAACCTGCAAGAAAATATTAGTAATAAATAAAAAAAAATGACCTCACCAAGCACTCCCTCACGTATTTACGCTAAATTGAATGTCACTCTAATCCACTTGTGTTTCACTATTTTTCTATGGCCTTTTTTGTCACTCTTATTACACTCACCACTATAGCCTTTTTTTTTTTTTTTTCAATCTTTATTTTTCCTTTAGTTTTTTAAGGAACTAATCACCAATACAAATCAAGAATCACTAACTTGCAGCAATTCAATTAACTCAAGACAATGACAAATGGAGAAAGAACCAAGGAAAACGAATAGAAACAAAATTTGAAGGATTTAGAAGGAATTTAGACAAGATAGGAGGAAATACGCAAACAAATTGACAAGAAAAAGAAACAAGGAAAGATATGCACGAAATTCTGATAAGTGATGGTTTAATTGACGTTCTAATGGTCTCAAATCAATGAGAATCAAGAACAATAGTAAATCCCCTAATTTAAGTTTAATTAGATAACAAACAAACTTTAACAGCCCCAATTCTAAACGCAATTTGCAAAGTACAATTTCAATTAATAGTTAGATTGAATTTAATACCAAACAAACATTTGAAGCTAAAAAACACAAATTCAGCTACTTGATTGTATTAACCGAAAACGATATCAAGGTTCTGTATTTTTTTTTTTTTTGTATCTTTTTTATTTTATATATATATATCATAAATTCAACAACAAAAAATTGATAGCCCTTGGTTTTATAGATAGCAGCACTTAGATTAACAAGCAAATGGAAAGAAGAAAACGAACTATAATAAATAAGATGAATTAGCACAAATGGGATAGAATAGAACTTGTTTGAGCCAGGCTTTAATACTAAATGATGCTGAAACCCCAATAATCAAATCTTGAAACCCCCAAAACCAGATTTGGATCAAAAACCCCAATTCCCAACATAAGATTCAAATGTGTGAAATCTTGACCTATTGTTGTATTGCAAACAAAATCCAAGATATTCAAGAAAAGAAATAACGCCACAAAGGTTAGATTAACCTTTGATAAGTTTGGTTAAGAGTTCAATGAAAAACTTATGAGAAAATAATCTCTCATTTGCAAATCTCATCACCCCCCATAAAGGAGGAACAAACATCTATTTATAGAGACTTTAATTTGCAAAGAAACCCTAAAAATGCCCTAATGGGTTTAATTATAAGGCCTACTTTTCAAATTTAAAGAAACAAGTCCAAAACAATATAAACATAGCACCTCATTAATAAAATCACATACATGACACATGACATGCTTATTTACATAATGGGCTAAAATATATTAAATTATAAAATTTAATATTAGGCTTATATGTGCCAATTAGGTTGACATATTGGGTTTGCCCCTTGACTCCACTCGACGGTCCACCGTAGGCCACCATCGAAGGTTCACCATAAGCCTTATCATATATCCTCAGCTCCAAGTCAATAAAATGTTGCATAAAGCCTTAAAATACCGTTTTTAACCTCTTTAACCTTGCTCTCGTAATTGGTCCATCGAGTATGCTCAATTCATTCTTAGGATAGGTAGCCATGTTACGTGCACTATCAACTCCAATGCCAGGTTTGCTGCTCACATCACACGGTCTCGATTGTTAGTTCAATATAGTGAATGATGTCTCGAGATGACTTTGTTTTCATACCCTAAAGGATGATATCCATTTAGGTCAATATCAAGGTTGATTTCCTAACGGATAGGATTTCTGGATAAATTTTGGTATTAAACTACCCTAAGGCTGGCAATTCTCAAGTTAAGTTTGAAAGATCTGAATTAATGAGTTACACTCATAAAGAAATTAATTAATTGATAATTTGATTCCTAGACTGAAATAAGCAGTAGTCAGATAATAAAAGAATAATAGTTAATTTTAGTTGGGATTTTCTTAATCTAACATACAAATATTTGACCTACCATAAGGTGACATTTACTTACGGCATGTTAGATTATCGTAGTATAGTAATTCTTTTCAGGGTATTTTGGATTCCTTATTTGTCTACCATGCATCACACTTAATTTTATGCCAAAACTTATGATATTTTATGAATGTAATTTTGAATAAAATGCTTTAATTATTTATTTCAGCAATGTTGTCACCTTTAATTACCATGGTTGTCAGTGATAAACTGAATGAGGATAACTATGTTAAATGTAAAAATAACTTGAACGTCATTCTGGTTTGTGAAGACCTAAAGTTTGTCCCGACGGAGGAGTATCATTCCATGCCACAGGTAAATACTGTGGGTAATGTACGCGAAATCCACCACAACTGGGTTAAGGCTAATGAAAAGGCTTGTTGCTGCTTGTTAATAGAAATGTTCGACGTGCTTGCCAAGAAGCATGAGACAATGACAACAACATCTGAGATAATGGAGTCATTGTAAGGGATGTTTGGGCAACCTTCTGAGTAGTAGTGACATGAAGCTGTTTGTACTACTATGACTGTTAAGATATGGAAGGGAAATCAGTTCGAGAGTATGTCTTGAACTTGATGACCTGTTTGAACACAGTCGAAACTTATGGTGAGGTGATTGATAAGCCTAGCCAAATGAGCATGAGACTACAAACGCTTTTAAAGAGTTCTATGCAGTTCAAAAAACAGTTATGTTTTTAACAAGCTACAGTATAATATTACTCAATTGCTTAATGAACTAATAACTTATGTATAATGGTCTGCCCCTTCTTTCTTAGGCTTGGGTCGACGAGGTTGGGGTTTGTCAATTGCTTCCCAAATGACTATATGTCTTTGGTCTTGGGTTCGAGTTGTAAGCCCTCACCCAGATTTATTATTTTACAGTATTAGAAACCTTCGAATTAAGTTACGGTCGAATCATAGGTCTCCTGTAATATTATTTGAGGTTGATTATATTTTCGTATCGCAAGTCGGATATCGTTTGGCTGACCCCGGTACGAATACAAAGTGATTTGAAAATTCAAACCCAATTAACTTATGAATTTGGTGTGAGTGGTGTGAGTATTACATGGAATGAGCTTGAATAAAAGTCAAAGCCATGTCACTAGAATTGCACCAATGAATGGATGACAAATTAAAATTTAAATATGAATTATCATAAATTAGTTGTCATGCAATAATGACTAAATGATTAGTTTTAATTCATGGATTACTAAAATGCCCTTTTATGGAAAATTCCATGAGATGAGTTAGTGAAAATTTTGTGGTAGTATAAAGGGCATTTTTGTCTCATGTAAGTAGCTATAAATGCATATAAGTGATGAGCACTTAGAAGGCATTTCATTGATCGGTCAACAAGCAAGAAAAGCAACAAAATGAGATGAAACAAAAGAAGTGGACGGCAACTACAAGAAAAAAGGGACATCATGGTCATTGTTGCAAAAGTCACCTATATATATAATTGACACTTAGCAAAATTCTTATAAAATAAGACACAAATGCCGTGAGAAAGATTGAGAGAGTGGGAGACATAGTGACGGCAAGGAAGAGTGGAGAAGGAGAAGTGAAACCAAGCTTTCCTAAGGTCATTTGAAGCTTCCAAATCCAACTTTGAACAAATCCAAGATAGGATAGCAAATCCCTAGCAACAACAAGGTGAGATATTATCACTTTGTTTAAGTTAATGATAGTTGGGAATTTTATGGATATGTTGTAGTGATTAGTTTTTGATGTGTTTAGATGAAAGTTGTATTTTAAAGCAAGTGTAGAATCTTAATCAAGGAAAAGGGTAACTTTGATGGTAGGAAATCATGCATGAAATTTGAGTTAGGGTTTATGGAGAAACCCTAGAGATTGCTTGAAGTTTGTTGAGAGTGTGTTAAGTGATGAATAATATGTTTGATAAAATGCTTGAGAGAATTTTTAAACAAAAATCATACAAAATGAAAGTAGTTGACGAATGTGTGAATATGTGTGAGTCACAGCCTCATGAAGGGGGTATGTGATCTCATCGAATTGGATGCTTATGACCTTGAATTGATATATATATGATGTCCTAAAAATCTCTAGATAAGTTAGAATTGAAAAAGGATAACATAGAGCCAAGTTGGGACTCACGAGCTAGATGAAGGGCTGACATTGACCTGACCTATTCTAGCTTATTTGGGGTTGTTCTACACCTCAAAACATGCCTCGGGAACATAGAAAACCATAGGAATTGGAACGGAATCATTCCGATAAAAATTGGCGAAGTTATGGCCAAAATAGTGCGCGTAGAAAGTGTCATAGAGTAAAAGTGGAATCCCGAGCTCAAACCATGAGCTAGAGAAAACCTGACCAAGTCTGACATGTATGGGGGTGTTCTACACCTCAAATGATGCCTAGGAATGATATAAAACCATAGAAATTGGAACGGAATCATTCCGATAAAAATTGACGAAGTTATAGCCAAAATAGTGGGCGTAGGAAACCGAGATGTGTAATAGCGATGTAAATGCATTCCTTGATGCCCAAAATACATGTATCAGGTCATAATTAGATAAAAGAACCTTAGATACGAAAGAAAAATCATCATCGCTTGTCCGATGTAAAAGCTCGCTTTGAAAAGTGCCCAAAATGGGGCGTTTTGCCTAGATTGACATAGCAAACGATGGAGTTTCTCGACGAAACTTTACGGGCAACTTAGTTATGCGTTAAGGAGACGCTAGAAAAAGGAACGGAGGTGAAACCATGGCTGGTTTCAATTCTGTTTTTCGTGGTCAACCGTATAGTTAAAAAGTTGGCTTTTTGTTTTAAGCTTCTAGAGACCAAACGAAACATAGGGGGATGATCCTAGGGGTCTAGAAATAAGACTTTTACAAAGAAACCAAATTTTGAGAGCCTCGGTCGAGTCAAAAATCGAGTTAGGAAAGTGTGGTGTAGTGAGTTTTCAATGTATTGGAAACTCTATTTTTATTAGTTTTAGCTAAAAAAAGTGAGTAAGTTATAACGAGACTATGATGTGTAGGTGACGAGCACGCGGACGAGACGCGAGAGGCTCTTTGAGGCATTGAGAGCGTTGGGATCGAGGTAAGTGTCCTTCACTTCACTTACATCTAGTTTATTTCCATTTATATGGCAATGATAAAATATATTGTTTCAAAGAGTTTTGCAAAATGGTTTTCCAAAATCATAAGTTTTATGTTGAGTAATGAGTTATGCCTAGAATCTAGAAATGAGATTCGAAGGCGAAAGTAAGTTGCAAAAAGGTTTAAAAGTAAAGCAAAGTAAAGTTGAATTTAGACCCATGTGCATGTTGTGATACGATGTAGAAAATTTCGTATCTAATTGCAAGTGATGAGTAAATTGCACTACAATATGCGATGTAGAAAATTCCGCATGTAGTTGCGTAAAGTATAAGCTATTGGCACTACAACGGCGATGTAGAAAAATTCCGCGTTGTGGTTACTTAGAGTTGAGAAAGTTCGCCCTACGTCGCGATGTAGCAAATTCCGTGCGTAGCGCCTTTGCACATGGTTGTCTTATGAGAAATGGTTTTCAAAAAAAAATAATAATAAAATCGATTATTTTCTAAGTAATGTCTATGCGGAGTTATACCTTTATATATATATTGCCTAACCTCTCTTTGTTTTGTGTAGCTTGTATACTTTAGTAGACGTTGGCACGGACGCTCTTGCATCAAAGACATTATTTTGATTAACTTTAGGTGGGGAAAATAATGAGACGAACTATATGGATGTTAATGTATTTTGACATTGTGTACATGTGTATATATTGAATCAAATAACTACGTGTTGACATGAGATATTTGAAGGATTATAAATCATATTTTGATATGTATATATAAATGAACCATTACACTTGATATGCACATATTGCACAAGGCACATATTTCATATAAGTATGAGTTGTTATATGTCAATTACATATGTGAATTATGTTTGTAAAAGAATTGCATGTCTGTGAAATGAATAAAAAAATGCATGTTTGAGATTGAAAGAAGTTGGACGGTGATCAAAATAGTTCGAAGTGTATTTCTTATGCAGGTTGATTTTGGAAATGTTAAACTTACAGTCGTTATGCTGTCCGATTTTTATCAAATTAGTTTTCAATCAAACGCGAAAAATTCACACCGTTTCAATTATATTAAGAGAAAATAAAAATTTTTAAGCCTAAAACGAGTAAACCGGTTAAGTAAAGTAAAGGGGTTCGCTTCTCGGATTTCTCCAATCCGACAAGTCGGGTTCGGGGAGTCCGTTGAAGTGCCTGACGGGATCCTCCAGACAAGAGTTTAGATAAGGTCTGGGAAGGGTCCTGTCACGAGTGGTAGGGGAGACGTAATAAATCCCTCAGAAGGTAGGGGGATAGTACCTGTTAGGTGGTCGGGTCCTAGCCATCCGGGGTCAAGCCTCAACCTGGCCAACTTAAGCCCAAGAGAGAAGAGACGAGTTGTTACATTATGGGTATATGAATAAGGATAAGACTAAGTCTGGTGAAGCAAATCTTGCTGAAACTTCTACCTCTAATAAGAATAAAAGGGAAAAAACCACCAATAAGGCCATTAATAAGGTTAAGGTAGAGCCCAAGAAACAAGTTACCCAAAAGAAGAAGTAGAAGGGCTCTAAGGCTTCCAAATCCAAAGAAAAATGTTTTTATTATGATGTGGAATGTCACTAGAAGAGAAACTGTCCAAGTTCCTTGAAGAGCTAAACAAGAAAAAGAAAATGAAAGGTAAATATGATTTACTTGTTATTGAATCTTGTATAATGAAGAATGATATATTCACTTGGATAATTGATTCAGAAGCCACTAATCATGTTTGTTTTTCTTTACAGTTGATTGATTCTTGGAGGGAGCTTGATGAGGTCAAGTTCACCATGTGAGTTGGCGCTGGTATGTCGTTTCAACTAAAATAATGAGAGAAGTTAGACTTCAATTTTTGAATAGTTATTTTATTATTTTGAACAATTTTTATTATATTTCGAATTTTAGAAGAAATTTGATTTTGGTTTCTGAAACATAATTATTCAATTTCTTTTTGTAGTAAAGAAGATATTATTTCTAGAAATGGTTTGAATGTTTATTCTGGAGTATTAGAAAACAACATGTATATGTTAAGGTCATTAACACGTAATTAATTGCTCAATACTAATTATTTAAAGTTGAAAAAACCTAAAGCAAAGCGACAAAAGATTTCTCCCAACGATGATACCTATCTTTGGCATTAAAGACTTAGACATATTAATCTTGATAGAGTAGCAGACCAGTAAAGAGCAGAGCATTAAGTGAGTTAAAGGTCAGTACTTTACCTGTTTACGAATCTTGTTTGGAAAGGCAAATGACTAAGAGACCTTTTAAGATAAAAGGTTATAGAACCAAAAAACCGCTAGAGCTTATACATTTAGACATTTAGAATGTTAAAGCTAGAGGTGGTTATGAATATTATGTCACTTTTATTGATGATTATTCAAGATATGGGTATATTTACCTAATGCAATGGAAGTCTAAAACTTTTGAAAAATTCAAAGAGTTTAGAGCTGAAGTTGAAAATCAATTAGGTAAAACATTAAAAGCTCTACGATCAGATCATGGAGGAGAGTACTTTGATACATAGTTCAAGGATTACTTGATTGAGAATGAGATTATATCCCAACTCATAACTCCTGGAACACCACAACAGAATAGTGTTACAAAGAGAAGAAATCGTACCCTGCAGTATATGATGAGATCTATGATTAATTTCTCATCTTTACCTAGTTCATTATGGGGATATGCATTGCAGACTATAGTATATATCTTGAATATTGTTCCATCCAAGTTTATTCCTAAAACACCTTCAAAGTAGTGAAATGGTCGTAAAGCTAGTTTACAACATTTTTGCATATGGGGGTGTTTAGCATATTTGCTGAAAAATAAGACTAGGAAGTTAGAACCACATTCAAAAGTTTGCCTATTTGTAATCTAATCTAGAGAAACTAGAGGCAGATTCTTTTATGATTCTCAAGATAACAAAGTAATTGTATCGAAAAATGCTACATTTCTTGAAGATAATTACATAAAAGAACATAAACCGCGAAGTAAAGTTGTACTTAAGGAGTTATTGCCTAGTTCGACTAGTATCCAATCAACAATAGATGTTGAGAACAACATAGTTAAGTCTACGTCTGAGCATCAGACAAACTTTTATCAGAATTATCTACCATCTCATTGTAGTGGAAGGGTTATTAGTCTACCAATCCATCATAAAGAAATTGAAGAAACACAGGTTGCTATCTCAGATGAGTGTGTAGATGATCCATTGTCATATCATAATACAATGGAGGATTCTGATAAGGAAGAATAGCTTAAAGCTATGAATCTCAAAATCGAGTCCATATACTCAAACTCAGTCCGGGAACTTGTGGATCAACCAGATGGGGTAAAACCCAAAGGTTGCAAATGGATCTACAAATGGAAGAGAGGAGTGGATGGAAAGGTAGAGACCTTCAAAACTATACTAGTGGCAAAGGGTTACACTCAAAAAGAAGGAGTTGACTATGAAGAAACTTTCTCGCCACTAGCCATGCTTAAGTCCATCTGTACTCATCTATCCATAATCGTATGTCTCGACTATGAGATATGACAAATGGATGTCAAGACTGCATTCTTGAACGACAATCTTGATGAAAGCGTCTATATGGTGCAACCAAAGGGATTTGTGATTTAAGGTCAAGAGTAAAAGGTTTGTAAGTTGCAAAGGTCCATTTATGAGCTTAAGCAAGCTTCTCGATCTTGGAATATTAGATTAAATCGATCAAGTCTTATGGTTTTGAACAAAATATCGACGAACCATGTGTATACAAGTGTATCATTAATAAAAAATTGATTTTCCTCATACTTTACATTGATGATATCCTACTCATTGGGAATGATATAGAAGCATTATCTGATGTAAAGAATTGACTTGCTAACCAATTCCAAATGAAAGATTTGGAAGAGGCTAGTTATGTTCTTAGGATCCAAATCATATGGGATTGCAAGAACAAACTATTAACATTGTCTCAAACATCAAACATTAATAAAATCCTTGTACGCTTTGCGATGCAGAATTTCAAGAAAGGTTATTTACCTTCTCGGCATGGGGTTTACTTGTCTAAGAAACAATGTCAGAAGACACCTCAAAAGGTTAAAGATATGAGATTAATTTCTTTTGTCTCTATAGTAGGTAGTATCATGTATGCTATGCTATGCACGAAACTTGACATATGTTATTCAATAGGAATGGTTAGTTGTTATCAATCTAGTGGCAGTAAAATATATTCTTAAGTATCTTCGGAGAACAAGAAACTATATGCTTGTGTATTCTAGTGAGAATTTGATTCCAACAAGATATACAGATTCTGATTTTCAATCAAACAAAGATTCTCGAAAATTCATGTCTGGGTTAGTATTCATCCTAGGCGATAAAACTACAGTATGAAGGAGTGTTAAGCAATCTTGCACCACTAACTCTACCATAGAAGCTGAATATGTAGTAGCTTGTAAAGCAACTAAGGAAGCAGTTTGGCTTTGTTAGTTCTTGAAATATTTGGAAGTTGTTCCGATTATGGATAAGTCAATCACACTTTATTATGATAATAGTAGTACAGTGACTAATTCTAAATAACCAAGAAGCCATAAGTGAAGGAAGCATATAGAAAGAAAGCATCATCTCATCAAAGAGATAGTACATAGAGGAGACATGTCGGTGATGAAGATAGCTTTACAGAACAACCATGCTAATCCGTTTACGAAGACCTTAACAGCTAAAGTGTTTGAAAGTTATCTAGAGAATCTAGGATTACGAGACATGTCTTATCTGCTCTAAAGGCAAGTGGGAGATTATTAGAATTATGTGTCCTAAGAGCTTGTAATTTATAAATGTTAAATTAAATAACAAATAAAATATATTTATTTTATTCAATTTATGTACATTTGTGAAATATTTGTTTTATATAAATATAATGTAACATCCATGATTACTTATGTAGTCTTAAACTAAATACATAAGTGTTATATATAAGAGGATTTAGTTTGAGATTAGTAATCTAAAAAGTCCGTAAAAAACAAATAAAGTTAGGTACTTTATTTATGGTAAATCTACAATTATGGTTCATTTATGTGGCGATATAAAAATAGAGGTACCTTATATAATAGAGATTATATAGGACTGAACCACAATAAAAATGAATTTCTTATTAATATCCATTAAACAAATAAATTCATATTTATTAACTAGATAATCATATATGGATTGTTTTTAATTCTGAGTATTTTATAGACTCCTATTTATTGAGTCATATCTTTTGATTTACACGGGTGAGACTGTTATAGATTTATGGTCAATAAGTTTTATACTTTGAAGATGTGATTTAATAAGTAGTTGAGAACATTCTACACAATAGTGAAATCCACTTCTTCTTACAAAAAGTATATGAGCAGTTTCCTTAAATGTTGATTCGAGCTTTGAACAACAAGAGCGCTCGACCTTTTATTTATGAGTAAATGAAAAGATATAAATTCATAAATTGTTATGTATATATTGTTTATTAGAGAAGCAATGGTACTTAATGGAATAAGATATAATTAGAGATATATAACGAACTTTAATGACCTAGCTCTAATTATGAATTACTCGTAGAGGATCAAACCATATGAAATGATTAAATCAATGGATACTGAAAATTCAAATTGTATAAAACATCTACAATCTTAAGAGTACAACTTTGAGTTCTTAGTTGAGTAACTTTAAGATTAATAATAGTGAATTATTTAATTAAAGATTTAGAATCTAGAATTTCTTCTTTTATGAAAAATAAAATTTTTTGGTAAATAGTATTTTCGGATGAATAGTGATTGGATGAATAATGATTTCCGAGAAACGAACCCCAAAAATTGAAATTTTTAGAATAAGTAGTAGAGTCTAATGAAACTAAAACAGATCAAAAAGGAGTCCATTTGAGTAGTTTTTAAGGGTTCCGAAGATAATTGGACGAAAATACTCTTTTGGAGTATAATGCGAATTAATGATTTTAAACCCATTTGAATTTTTTTTTAAAGCATGAGATTAAGAGGTAAGATACCCAATTAGAGTATTACATGATCAATTTGATAATGGAATGACTATAGAATATTTTTGGAATTTATTTAGACATGGATTAGAATAAAATACAGAGGGTAAAATAGATAATTCAATTCAACCATATATAGAAATGGTATGAGCATTACATGGAAAGAAGTTGAATAAGAAGCACAATCCATGTGAACTTGCATGGACCAATAGAGGAGTGACAAGTAAGGCATGGAATTATTGAAATAGTTTAAGGGCATTTTAGTCAATTGAATGGAGAATTATAAAGTGGATTGACATGAAATGGGTATAAAAATTGAAAGCAAAAAAACATGAGAGAGGGAGAGAGTATGTTCGGCCAAGCAAGGGGAAGAAGACCAAGAGAAGTTCAACCAATTTTTGCATGCCAAATTCACTTGATTTTACAAAATAAGTGTTAGGGAAGAAGATTGAGGAAGAAAAGTGACAAAAAAAGTGGTAAGTGACTTGATAATTCATGGTGTTTTCATGATTTATTAGGTAAATGATAACTTGATTGTTTATTTGGTTTTTAGTATGTTTAAAAGTAGATTATTTTGGATTTAAGCTTAGAATTGAAAGGAAACAATTTGGCAAGCAAGAAAGTAAGGTGAGTTGAAAGGACCCAACCCAGATATCCCTTGAAGAGATCCGAGCGGAGCCCTCCCGGCACTCCACAGAATCCTTACAGTCTTTAAGCAGGTGACTTAAAAGGACTCCGTGAAGTTAAGCCGTAAAACAGTTTCATTTCTTAATCATTAAAAATTTAGGGTGAAAAATTTTTGGCAGCACAACGGCCGTTTTTCCGACATTTTCAACTTTTTCAAAACACTTGTGAAATAATTAATAATATTTCAAAATGTATACATTCTTTTCCACTTCCAAATGGGACCTCAGGTCCTTCTCAAAATCTATGTTTAAACACAATTCAAGTATTTAAAACAAAACCATTTCAAACTTAAGATAAAACATTTCACATGCGTGATAGCGTAATCATAGTTATGAAACTTAAATATTACATTACACTAAATCCGTTATGCATCAAATATATTACTTTGATTTCACAGTGATGGTCACCTTAGAAGCTCGCCTTCCTTGAACTGGAGAATTGCCATAAGAAGAACTCGCACCAGCACCTGAGGAATTTTTATAAAACCAAACAAACAGGAAAATAATGAGCTAAAAAGGCTCAGTGAGTGTTATACAGTCCTCAAATAAGTTTCCTTTCTAAAACCTTTTGGAAGAATGCTAAGTTCCGAAATAAATTAATTAAAACGTGCATTTTATAACATTATAAAGTCATTTTTTTTTTTTTTTTTTTTTTTACATAATTTGCTTGAAAACAAGATACAAGATTATAAGCATCATAAAATTAATTCATAACATAATCATAAGTTCATAAATAAACTCATAAAATCATAAATCAATCCTCAGTCATAAAACATATATCCAATGGGACCCGGGAAAATCATGATCACCGCCCGGTCTTGAGTCACCGGTGGTGGGGACGTGCAATCTCTTTCATAACCACTATGCCGCGGTATGTTACCTCGCTGCACATAGGGCATCATTCATGATAGTACCTTATATACGCGTAGAGGGCGACATGACAGACTCGATCCCCCCCATAGTTAGTGGACTTTCCCTGACAGACATGCCATACGCGCAATAAGGCACTTCGGCCGCATAACAGTCATAATTCATTCATAATGGGGATGGGTGGCCATTGGTTTTGAAATACATTATCATGCTAAAATAATACTTGTAAAACATATTCCTTCGCTTATAAAACGAAACATAAAAGCACATTTCAATAACAAATTATACGATCAATATTGCTTTAAATACAGATATAAAAACATTTCGAAACGTATAACATTCCTGTAAAGCATATAGCATTCATATAAATTCATTTAAATATTAAAACGTTTAAATCTTTCATGAAAGCATAAAAATCATATAGAAATCATAGTGCAATAATCATTTCATAAAACAATTTACACTCACCGATTCCTAACTCACGGAAACGACCGAATTTTCTACCTCGCGATACTTCCTCAACTTCAATTTTCTCCGCCATACCGATACCTAAATAATTTAACATCCCAATAAAAGCATTTCACAACTACGCTATTCGAGAAACCAATTTCATCATCGAACATTGATCACACAACGCCAAATAATATCAAGATTTTTGAATTAACTTCTCCAAATGATACTTAAATAGTTCCCATAGCAAGAGAATGCATAACGCTCATTTGAAATAAAATGGCTCCAAAACAGCCCTTAAATAGCCCTTAAAACCCTATAAACTGCATGCCAACAGCTCACAAAACAACATACAATAAAAGTCCACAAATTACTTCGCAACGGCATTAAATTTTTTCCGCTTAAACTCTAGAAACTCATCAATTCACTAATTAGTCGCATTCACACGCAACGAAATTTACCGAGTAACTTTAACTTAACTTAAACCATCTTGATATCATAATTTAACATGCTATTACTCTTAAACAAAAGTCATGACAGTCGAGTAACTATAAATTCACTTTTTGATTTACTTTGAATTTTTGTCATTTAAATCATCCATAACATGGCTAAATCGCCTGAAAACAATTCTCGATCATGAATACAATATTTCAACATCAAGATTTCATCCGCTATCACGACAAAACCACACACCAGAGAATCTCTGTACTAACAAGATTCTAAATCCTAAATTTCAATTATTTTCATCAAATTTCACCCATTAACTTATCAAATAATTTCGACGAAATGATGATCGAAAAAAAACTCAACTTACCTTAAACTTTTACAATCCAAAAAGACGATAACAACAACAGCCCATACTTCGAACACTATTGCTGTCCATAAAAATCACTTCGTCCGAGTTCCCTTCAATCCAAAATAGACATACAAGCTTTTAAAATCATTCAAAAATCAGATTAGAGGACTGTCAATGCATCATTTTACCTTCCATATGCTGATTTTCCTCAAAAACAGCACCTTAACTTCCTTGACAGCAGATTGACGCCCACTAGAAACTCATGACAGCAAACAACCTTCTTCCTCCTGCAAGTACTAGCTTAAATTACATAAAAACAGCACACTAAGACCTTCAGCAAGCTGCTGATTTTTAACCCAAACAGATACAAATCCACTTACTAAAAACTGCACTTGAAGCTTGTCTCACGGCACCATTCTCAAGCTTCCATGCCTTGATGTCTTCCTCGAATGGCTATCGGCAGCAACACTCCACCTCTCGACAGTAACAGCTGGACACGGCAGCAGCTCCTCTCAAGGCGTGACAGCAGCTCCAATCACGGCAGTAACTCCATCCACGACAGTAATACCATACGGTAATAGCTCCAGTACCATTGTAGCAGCAGCGACAACACTTCCTAGCAGCCCCAACAAAGGTTTACAGTCTGGCAACGACAGATCTTCAGTCCTTGCTTGCATGCAAGAGTAGATCCTCCATCTGAGTTGATTGAACGGCACATGCAGCTGCTGGAGTTGCATAATCTTCTTCACCAGCTCTCGGCTGTACCTCCCCAATCATAACAGCTCACGGTTTCAGCTTGCACTCCCTAGCTCTCTCTCACTTCTATCACAACTTGCACAAGAATGAGCTCTTGGTTTGGGTAGCTAGAAGAAGAACAAGATGGGGATTCTTGGCTTTCATGAGAGAGGACCGAATGGGGTGAGTTTTCTCTCTTCAGATTTAGCTTGACCGAAACCCCTTTTATCTATCTTTAGCTCTCGGTTGATAAAAAACAATTGGGTGACTGAAATAAAAAAAATGATATTTAATTCCTTGCTTTTCCATTTTAATATACAATTGCTTTCCAACTATTTGCCACATGGCGTGCATGCATAGTCCATTGATGCCACTTACCTTTACACGATGACATGTGTCCCATATATGCATAATTCATGCAACATGCTAATTCAGGTTTTCTCCTATTCCAATTTCAACTCAAATCTGATTCCGTCCGTCCGGGAATTCGCTTATAACTTGATTTCGATTCCGCACGCTCGAAAATATTTTTACATTTTGATTCCGTCTTCACGCTCTCAACATTATTTTTATTGTCTCGAATTAAAAACTATCCCCGATCCTAACCGGGAATTTTATTAAAAAAAAATTCAATTACGCATCCGAATTCGAACGAATGATTAATTAAATTATTCCTTGATCAAGAGCAAACCTTAAACATCCAAGGCTATCCAAAAATCTTAATAAACTCTCCCTGGACAATCCTTAAATTTAATCGGGACTAAAATTACCCATTCGAGCTCTTCGAGAACCTCGATAAATCTTTTATGGATGCCCTAAAAATTTTAATCATTATTCTTAGACGATCCAGAACATTTCTTAATCACCTCTAGACACTTTAATTTATTTTATTACCTTAATAATAAGGGCATATATCATTATTCCATACTTACCTTGTACTAGAATCGGGAGGGCCTATTACAAATTTAGCTCAATTGGTACCCAGCTTGCAATTTAAACACTCTTATCCTTGAGGGTCAGAGGTTCGAGTGGCAGCTGGGGGAGGCGAGAGAAATCCCCTGACCAGGGACAGTACCTAGTGGTGGGCTCGCGGGGCAAACCTGGGCCAGCCCGAGGGGAGCCCAGTATAGGCAAATCCCGGACCCCACATGAGTATTTTAGATTGTGTAATTTTTGAAAGAAAATTTAATTGAGTTGATTTTAGGATGTTAGATGATTATTGGAGTGATTTTATTGTGTTTGGCGCCTATGAAATTGAAAGAATGATGTTGGATAACATAGTGATGAATTCGGCCAAGATGGAAATTATATGTACATGAATTGATTTTAATGTTTTGATATAATACATGAGAGTTTGCATGATTCTAAGATGATATGCATTAAGAAAATGAAAAGAAAAAGTTTAGGGTAGAATGCTATGTAATTCGGCCAAGGAGGATTGTTAGTGTTCTAATAGTTATTCAATCATTTTGATATGTTTTTATGAGCTATACATATGATTAATTAAGTTTGTGTAAAGAAATGGAAAGAAAAAAAAATAATGCTCTACAGTTAGTGTAGGTTTATGCCAATTAGGTGAATTAAAGTGTATATGATTATAAATTGAAATTGAATGAATCGGTTTTGGTTCTAAACAATTAAGTGGGGAATTCTAAAGTAGAATGTGTATTGTAGGTGAAAAAGGAAGCAATGGAATTCAAGGAGAATATTTAAGGCACATTCTGATAAGTTAGAGCTATGTGAGTGTTAAAATATTTTTTAAGAATGATAAATGTATTTCTAGCATTTTCTAAAACAATTTTAATATTGTTAATGTGATTTCAAAATTGAGAAATAGTTTGCATTAAATATGTTAAATTATGGATATGTTATATTTTCATGCCTAGAGAATTTAATGATTAATTTTATATTATGAATAAAGAAAGTTTTCAAAGGCTAATGAGTTACTTAACCTTAAAAATTAAGATTTAAACCCGGCCGGCATGCCCTATATATGTATGACAAGTGTTAGGAGGGTGTGTCACTAATATTGAGGGGATTGAGTCTGAGTCTATCGCGTCACTCTTTACATTTGTGGGGTATAGACTTTATGTATGTGATGTAGAATTCCGTTGCATGATTATGGGATGTCTTTATAGATTGTCACGGTGAGCATCATGCTAGCTTAGTTGTCATGTGACCTCACATTGAATGGCGTTAGATTAGTTACCATGTGATTATAGATTTTTTGGACTTCCATTGGTTTAGTTTTAGAAAGAAAAGCGTATATTTATGTAAAGATTTCGGAAAGATAGATTTTAAATGCTTTAGAAAGTTTATGAGAAATTTTAGTATTTTACATTCTTATGAAAGAAAAATGAGATTTTTATGAAATTATTAAAACTTATAGTTTTCAAAGAATGAAATTGTTTAAGAAATAGAAATTATTTTTCAAATGTTTTTGGGAGGTAAATTTTAGAAATAAATATTTTAAATAGAAAACTTAAAAACTTACTGAGCTCCTTTAGCTCATTCTTTTGCAAATTTGTGTCTTGAAAAACCTCCCCAGGTGCAGGTACAAATGACTAGGGGGTCCGATCTCCTGTTTCAGATTAGACGGGTTGGATATGGATGATGCTCTATGGATTCATGTTGTGTATAATTTAATTTAATTATAATTAAGCACATTGAATAAAATTTTTTATTGTAAAGCATTGATGTAAATGGAATGATTTGATGCCTATTCTATACTTAAAAATTTGTAAATACTTTTGAGCGTATGTATGAAAATTATATTTTCAAAATTAATTTGATTTCAATTGAATTAGATAAATTGTGGCTAGAGTTGATGTGAATTGGATCTATGGTCCAAATTGAAAGTTAAGAAAATTATTTAGATTTTTGAAGTGCTCAAAATTTTATTTTCAAGTGATTTTAGAAGATTTAGGAATACTAAAAAACAGTCATTGAGCTACCAAATTTTTTAAAAAACGTTAATTTCAATGATTAAGTGATTTTTAAATTAGAAGTTATGTATTTTAGTAAAGGTTAAATTTCAGGCTTTACTCCACGGAGTTCTTTTGGTTTTACTAGTTAGAGTCTAGAGGGATTCTGGGGAGTGGGCGGGGTACTTGGGTTGCGTCAAAGGGAGTTCGGGATAGGTCCTATCAAAAGAGTTTAATTAATAATTTCGATATTATTGGAGTTCAAATTATAAGTCAATTTGGTCATCTTACTAGCTCACAACCATATAAAGAAATAAATGCAAGAATATAATTGAATTGTCCAATTATAAGTGTATATACAAAATTTATGAACATGTTCTTGAATAATTTAAATAATTTGATAATTAAATAGATATAATTATTTAATTGATTTTTAATTATTTAATTATCTGTAGAGATTATAGGTTCAATTTTAAATGGTGTCATTAAATTATTTATGATTTAGAATAATTTAATTTAACGAAAATTTTTTTAATTAATTACTAAAAATAGTAATTTAATTTAATTAGAATTAAATTTCATATTAAATTAAGTTAAAGAAATTTTAATTTAATAGGAATTAGATTCCATATTAAATTAAAAGTAAAGAGTTCTAAGCCAATAAAAAATTTGATTCTATATTGAATATGAACTAATTTTTTTTAATTAAAATAGGAAACTATATTCCTTGTTAAATTAAAAAAACCCTAACTTACCACTATAAAAAGGTGTTTTATGTTGGTAACAAAAGTACGAATTTTTTGGCTTTTTGAACCAAAAACTTCCATTAATTAAAAACATTATATTGTCTCATCTCAAAGGAAATCAAAAAAATTGTTTTGATTTCTATATAGCAATCTTTTATAAAAAAATTTTGTGATTTCATTTTTCAAGATTGTGTCCACACATAATTTCTTTTATGAAGAGTCATACCAAGGAAGATCGGGTGGTGAAGAATCTGTGAATCAAAAGAGATCAATTCAATTTTTATGTAAGATAAGATTCGTTCTTATGAATATAATTATTGAATTATTATTATTAGCATCGATCGGATATATTTTATGTTTGAAAAAATTTTTAAAATCCATGTTTTCACATCAAATTCAAAATTGATTTTTCCTTTTATATAATGGTTGTGGGAGTGGTCATTGTAGTCACTTATTAATTGAAAATCAGGAGCTACCATCCACTAGTTGTGTGATGACTATTAATGATTGTATAAGTAGTCATCTGAGTCGCTTATTAATTGAAAATTCATGATTGTGAGATGTCTATTAATGGAAGTAGTTATCTGAGTCACTTATTAAGTAAAAATCCACATTAGAGACAAGCGTTTAGAACGTTTTTAAAATGATTTTGAAAACTAATTTTAAAAACAAAAAACATGTTTCAAAACTGATATTTAAAATGCAATATGTTTGATAAGATTTCTCACAACTTATTTTCAAAAACAAAAAATGATGTAAATATGTTTGATATTATTTTTTTAAAACGAGTAAAATTGTTGTTTAAAGGGAAATGTTTGATTTATTTTGAAAATGGTGAAAAACTTAAAAAATTATTATTATTTTTAAAAATATTATTTCTATTTTTGAAAACAAGTTTTACAAAATGGTCTACCAAACACTTTTAATCAATTTTTTGTTTTTTTTTTTCTTTAAAACATTTTAATGAATCCAAACAACTCGTTAATTTCTAATTATCATTATTATGGAGTTTAGTAAAAATTAATGAAAATCAAAATACTACATAAACTTTAATGAAATTATTTCATTTTTCACTCTAATGAAAATCAAAATACTACTTAAACTTTTAATGAAATTATTTAATTTTTCACTCTAATTTGTAACTACATTCCAAAAGTGGTAATCCATATTATGCTTGTAGAGTTTAATTTTGATTTGTCCCAAAGGAACCTTGATCCGAATATGATTTACGAAATCTTATTATTTAATATAAATATATTCTTGATAGCTTTTTTAAATTAATTAAAGAGCAAATTACAATTTAGCTACCCGATTTAAACGCTTTCACAGGCGGAGCAAATGTTTCCATGTTATTGCAATTTACCCCCTTACCGTTAATAAGATTCGTTATATTTGATGGTAAACGATACCCAAACGGTGAAAAGACGAAATTACTCTTTGACTGGAGTTGACCAGTTGACCAAATATATAGTCCGGTCAACTCCTCACTCACCCATTCAGCCGTTCTCTCTCTTCCTCTCATTCTTCTTCTTCTTCTTCTGCCGCTTCTCCTCATCTTCTTCCGCTTCTCCTCTTCTTCCGCTTCTTCTTCTTCTTCCTTTATTCTTCTTCCTCTGGGTTCGCTGACGAACTCTCCCTCTTCTTTCGCTTCTTCTTCTTCTTCCTTTATTCTTCTTCCTCTGGGTTCGCTGACAAACTCTCCCTCTGGGTTCGTCAGGAACCCAGATCTGGGTTCCTGACGAACCCAGCTGGGTTCACTGAACCCGATCTGGGTTCGCTGACGAACCCAGTTGGGTTCGCTGACGAACCCAGTTGGGTTCGTCAGGAATCCAGATCTGGGTTCGCTGACGAACCCAGTTGGGTTCGTCAGGAACCCAGATCTGGGTTCGCTGACGAACCCAACTGGGTTCGCTGATGAACCCAGCTGGGTTCGCTGACGGAACCCAGATCTGGGTTCCTGATGGGTTCGTCAGCGAACCCAGAACCTGGGTTCACGAACTCACCCAGCTGGGTTCGTCAGGAACCCAGATCTGGGTTCCTGACGAACCCAGCTGGGTTCATTCGTGAACCCAGACTGGGTTCACTGAGGAACCCAGATTCTGGGTTCACTGACGAACCCAGAATCTGGGTTCCTCAGTGAACCCAGATTCTGGGTTCATGGGTTCACTAAGGAACCCAGATTCTGTTCACAGACGAACCCAGAATCTGGGTTCGTCAGTGAACCCAGAATCTGGGTTCATTGATATATGTATTTTTTCCAGTTTCATGGTTTTTGATTTCAGATGATATTGGGTTTGATACTTTTGAGATTGATAATGTTGGGTTTGATGGATACGTTTGAGGTCATTTTTTGGGTTTTCAGAAGTGGATTATGAGGATAGCTAGTTGATTGATGATGTTTGGAATCATTTTACGGTTGATGATGGTTGCTGGTTGAAGATCTTTGGAATCATTTTATGGTTGATGATAGGTTGATGATGTTCGGATAAAATTTTTTTTAAAAAAAAATTTAATATGAAAAGACAATTTTACCTCTCGCTCAGTTAAGTGTAACTGAATTCATTAACGGTCGGGGGGTAAATTGTAATAACATGGAAACATTTGCTCCGTCTGTGAAAGCGTTTAAACCGGGTAGCTAAATTGTAATTTGCTCTTAATTAAACAACGAAACACAAAATGAGCACACACGTGAGGCGCGGTATACGTTTCAAACTTTTATACAAAGAGTGACGGTTACAGCACATGCATGCACAGCATGTGCCCTTGTTCAGGCATGCACGTGTATAAATTCCATTGGCTTCATTGATTGGACACCTCCATCTCCGCCGCTGCTCCCTCATGTTGTGGCAACCTACGAGCCGTCTGATTCTGACACCCTTTGGTCGCCCCCTTGACTTTCACAATATAAAGCCCTGTTTTGACCGCAGATACAATTGATACAATTAACTTTCCGTGATGGTGACGTGGAATCCAAAGTTCCAAAAACATCCGTAAAACAAACTACTAACTTTTGACCCAAAACTAAAGAGTTGTTTGTAAAGTTGACCAAATTTGCTGCAAGCGAGTTACTGATAACAACCCATCTGTCCATACATGTGGCGGTAGGTTTGAGCATCACCACTACCAAATATATGACAATTTTTCCGCTAGTTACGTTGGTGTATCTTCTATGTTTGAGAGTAGATTTTAGACCGCATAATAGTATCATGTCCTAATTAGGTTTCGATAGTTATCTAACTTATCAGATTGTTAAAAAAAAAAAAAAATTGACTATATTCACAAATTTTAATAAATAAATAATTTTATAATATTTTTAAGAAAACATAGAAAATATTAGATAATAATTTTAATACTTTTTCAAAGTTGATAATGAATTGTCAAGAGCCTATCAGGATTTATTGATATCAATTATTAATTATACGTTTTGAATGTTTACATTTATAATTGATAATAAAAGAGAAGCTGTGTAGATATCTTTATAAAATATATATTGTTGACGTCTAAATTTAGTTGATCAAGGTTCTTGATCCTATACTACAAATAAACAGAATATAAATAAAAGCAGAAAGAAAAGAAAAGGAAGAACAATAGGTGCCAAGGGATTTTTACGTGGTTCGACCCCAAAAAAATGTATACGTCTTTGACTGCTTCTCTTGATATTTTGGCAGAATCACAGTATAATATTTTGTGTGTTTCTTCTCTGATTTCATTATGTCTTTACAATGAATTTTTAACATTTATTTATAGAGTAGGGTGTTATAATTTGAGTACATTTAAAATAAAAAAAAAAATTACATTAATTATACTATGAGAACCGTGTCCATTAATTTAGGAATAAATTCTATTAAAGTAGGAGTTTGATTTTATTTCTAATTTTAATAGTAGATTCTCCCTTAAATTAGACTGCTTCCTTTTTGGAAGATTTTATTTTAACAAGCACTTTGAGCTACGAGCTATACCTTACACTGAACGACTTAGAGCTGAGCATAAGACAGTCTTGACCATAGTTGACTAATGACCTAAGAGTTGTAATCAGCGAATTGAAAACTCATTTTTGTGAGTTGGATATTGGCGGACTAGCCTTTCGTCGATTAGGTCAATTCATTGAGCTTTTACCTATAGCTCCAAATATACCCGCAATATCAGTCCCCCAGCTCATAGTGCGATCTGCAGACTAGGAGCTCAGGCTCGCTTGTAAAAGCTGACATATCACGACCTGTCGTGTTACCTTTTCAAATTCTGTCCTATCATGTGACCTGTGGCAACTCTTCAGGTAACCGTACCACTTGCACGTTTCATCTTGTGCGCATTTAATACTCATGCTTTTCAATTGTTGGCCCATGATGACTGATATGTTGTCAGCCCAAAATAACAAATCCCTTAATTCAAACTACATCGTTAGATCTAGAGCGGCTGACTAGCCCCTAAACTAACGGTTGGGGTCTTGGTTTTGCACCTATATATAAGTGGAGGATCTTTGACTTTTTTTTACTCTTGCCATTTTCCGACTCGAGAAGCCATTGAGCCTCATTTTTCTCTTGTTTTCTCTGAAGATCAGTGTCATCATTTTCAAGCACCCGAGGGCTACTAGATTCATGTAAGTCTCTATGAATATTTCTTGATTTTCTGGTTTCCATTTTTATACGCATTGTGTTTATTTTTTGGGTTTGATGTTGGCTTGAGTATTCCATGCTCTTGATGTTGCATGCCTGTTAATAGTTATGACTTTTCATTTTCTTTTGATTTGATCTTATTGGTTGGCTTTTTGCGGGCTGTTTATTGTTCGTAACCTCATATGTACGAGCTATAGGATAAGATACTTGTAGGTCGTTAGACTATAGGTCGAGCTCCCCATGGCCTTAGTGATATGTGTGGCGTTTATGACTTATAGGCTAGGAAGTTCCTCCTTAGAGAATAGAAAAATATTTTAGGTATGGTATGCATGTAGCGATCTAACTACTTAATTTTATATGTAGATAGCAGGTTACAGACGCCGGTCACACAGAATAGAAGGTGACGACTCTTTCAGTTTAGAGGGGCTTAATATGAGAGAAGTTCGTACTGTTAAAGAGACGACCTCTTTGAGTGGCGAGGTCATTGGAGGGTTTGTAGTTCGAGCTAACTTCATCATAATCCTATAGACTGCTGAAGAGCAACTAGCTCATGATATCATTATAGAAGGAAGAGCTTGTGAGGTGTTTACCCACTACATCTCGAAAATAAAATATGAAGAGTTGGGGGGAATAGCTTTAGAGTACCATCTTCCCAGAGGTTGTCGCATCATACAGCTCTCATCTGATGACCATACAGCCTATCTTCCCCGGGGGTTCGTTGTTATCAGCACCCACCATCTTAGGCATGGGCTCAGATTTTCAGTCCCTGCCTATATCATCAATCTCCTGAATGGGCTAAAGCTCAGCCCTTTCCAGTTAACCCTCAACTCATACTTACAGCTAATGTCATTGGCCTTAGTTTTCAAGAGGAATAGTCTTCCACCTCCAATCCCAATAATCTGCCGGCACCTATTCAATATCAAGAGTGTCGGGAGCTTGAAATGAGGGATACAATATGAGATTTATTAACTTGTAGCTCAAAAGATGAACTTCAGGAACCTCAAAATATAAAATTCAAATAGCTTATTCAACTTGTTTGTTATATACAACAAAAGCTAGCATACTTAATTTTGAAGATTTGCAATGTCATCACACGATAGCATATACCTTTGTCCATCTACATTTATAGTAAAGAATCACTATATTGGTGTATTCAAAACGTTATTTGACCAATTTAAGGATTGAGCAAAACAAGTTCACATATAAATAAATTAACTTAACACGTCCACAACAATCAACATCAAATTCAACACCTTTGTTCACAAGTTCTTCAAGACATATCAAGCACTGAAAAAATAAAATAATAATAAATAACTTCACATGAAACCTAAACTTAACGTTTCCATGCAAATATTTTTTCGAACTGAATCTACATTGTTATTCTCACAATGATGAACCAAAGACCATATTCTTATAACTGAAGCAAAATGATTGCAGATTGGGCACCAAGGGTAATTTTTTTTTTCTTTTCTCATTTAATTATATTTTGTAACCTTTCCATAGTTCACATGGAATTATAATGCTACTGATTACAATGACAATCAAACCGCTAACGTAGAGTATCATAAATGTCAAACCAAGTAACAACAGTTATATCAAAATCGTATAGCTCCTAACACCTATTAAAAAAATTTTAGCAGATGCTTTTTATACCAATCGTTGAACACACCTGATGGAGTTATAATAACATTCTCATGAATTACCAACTTGCTATCTTTCAGTGGTGGCCCGACAATAAACACATCAAGCGTTGCCTGTGACAACAGTAACATCCTGTCATTTAACAAACTATAGTAATAAAAGAACTCTTTTTTTTGCTATAAAGATTGACAGATAAAATCAAGCAATGTGTCCATAAAGCCAAAAAAAATATACGGGAAGCTACATGATTCTCTAGGACCCAATATGGACATATATAAATCCAATAGGAGAATTGGCCAAGATCCATGACATCTTATTTATATCATCTATAAATGCACCAGATCTCAAGTGTTAGAATTAAACTATACCACATTCCAAATTTTCATTTAAATGAAGTAACTAACATAAACACAACAAAATCTCGTTAAGGCATTCGGTGTCCTGCATCTTTTGCAACATTCATCTATCAATTAACATCTTATTCTCAACCTCTGCCTTTTTAGTTTTCACAATCATCTCTTCGAGCTGTCCTTTAATTTGATGGTTCTCACTCATAACCAAGTCCAAAGTTTTAATATTCTCCTCTAAGTCCGCCTTTAACTAATAGCGAGTCCATGCATCACAATAGAAACCAGATTTAAACACACTACATTGACTTAAAATAACATCTTGATTTCTTAGTGACAGAAAATGAATCAGAATTTCAAAGTTAGCTACTATATTTCTGAATCACAGCAGCAAATCAATAATGTTCGGAGATCATATAATCCAACTAGATCATCTTACAGTGAACATAACCAGTATCTGGTTCTGCAGATCCTCTTAACTCTGTACTCCATTCCCACATAAACTCCAACTATAGTTCCTGTTAGAGCATAAAAGAAATCATCAAACTTATTTGTCCGCCAAATTCAGATTTCACATACAACCAGTTTCAGTAAGTACTTACATGCAATACACTACATACTTATACTCAATGTTGAAAATATCGATATCGACGGAAATATCGGTACTACGATTCGGCGGAAATGTCGACGGAAATATCGATATTGACGGAAATTTACGTAAAATTTACGGAAAGTACGGAAATTTAATTAAAAACATAATATTTTTTAATGAAACTTTTGGTAATGTTAAAATAATCATTTCTACAACCAAAAATCATATTATATTTTAAAAAAAAAATATTCTATCTAAAAAGTAATAACTAAAAGGTATAAATATAAATATAATATATAAAGGAGATATATGAAAATATAAAAAGTTTCCATTAAAACTTTTCAATTAATTTGCATCACATAAATCATGTATATTTTAAAACCAAAATGAAGTCCTAGGTGGTTCATAGATTGTATAGCTAGCATCTAGATTTATACAATACTGATACCATGACATATAATTTGAATGATTTTTAATATAATCACGAACATGTCATGAATAAATTTCTTGATTTCTTCTCACCATCTGTCCATAGTTAGGAAATTGTATGTAAGGATCATTGGAGATCCCAAAACTTATATGACCATCATCACTAGACCTTAAACTCATAGATTCAAAAGTAGTTGAAATGTTATCTTCATTGGATAATGACATCCCTAACTGCATTTGATGGATTCTCCTTGTATAATCCTTACTAATAGCCCCTATGTCTAGACCCGCAGCTCTACACCCATGGTCTTCATCTTGTGTGCAATGAGTGTATTGTTCTTCACAAGTAAATGGGTTCAATGGCAAACCTGTATCAGTATCATTTCTTTGAGTAAAAGCATAATTATTTCCTCCATTGTTATCATCATCATCATTATTGTCGTCGTCATCATTGTCATCATCATCATCATCATCATCACCATCATCAGCACCATTATCTTCATTATGAATTCCATCACTAGCAAGGGCTTAGGAGTTTTTGTTTTTAAAATAGAATAGCAATTATGAGATGTTTGAGCTTGACTACAAAATGGAATATAATAATGAGATTCCTGATGAAAATGAGATTATTCACGTGGGTTGAAAACTTATTTTATTTAGGGTTTTGTTGAAAACTAACCTATTTTTGATAACTCATTTGAAAAATAATCTTTATTGTTTTAATCTTCGCACAATATCTTTTTTTTGGACGAAAATACCCTTGACCCATCATTTTTTATCGGTCACTCTTTCTACCAAACGATCTGGTTGAGAATCTCAACCTCGAAGTTAAGATCCCAATCTACATTCCAACTTCGAAGTTGGAAATCTCAACCTCGAGGTAGAGAATCTCAACCTTGATAAAACATCCAAGTTCACATTCTCAACCTTCAGGTTGGGAATCCTAACTTCTAGGTTGGGAGTCCTAATTTTGATTCAAATTCACATTCGGAATCTCAACCTTAGGGTTGAGATTCCCAACCTGGATGTTAAATCAAGATTGAGAATCCCAACTTAAAGGTTGGGAATCCCAACAGTGATTCAAATTACTATAATTTTATTAAGGGTATTTTTGTCCACCCAATGTATTTTTTATAACAATAAAATAAGAAATGTTATTTTAGAGATTGTTCTTACCAAATGAGTCTTTTTTGTAATTATTCCTTTTATTTATTTAATAAAAATTCAACAAATTCTTATTTAAAAAACTTAAATTTCACTTTTATTTTATGGAAATTTAACCAATATTTCTAGAATATTTCACGAATATTCTATGGATATTTTCGGAAATTTCCTCGATATTTTGTAAAATTTGTACTACAAGCTCACGGAAAGGATATTTTACGGAAGTATCGCGGATATTTCTGGATATTTCCAGAATATTTTGACGGATAGGAGATTACACCCCCTATCGATATCGATACCCTTGATTTACGGAAATATCGACCGAAATATCGAAAATATCGTGGATATTTTAAACTATGCTTATACTAACTTATCCAATATACACCTTCTTTACACATTTTCTTCAATTGCAATGACAACTCTCTAAGTTAGTAAGATCAATAACTTGTGTAACATGTGTATGCATCATAGTTTGAAGTCCACCCCTAATATTATCAATTGAAAACAAAACAATAGAATATTTAAGCTCATAAAAGTAAAGACTTTCCATCAAAGACCAAGTTATATCAACTTGAGTTCAACAAGGAAATCTAAATGATTTGAAATGATTTCTGTAATGGACTAATCTAAATGATTTGAAACAAACTTTTTACACATGCTAATTTAGCCAGACAATAGATTAATCTATTCATCCCTGCACCACACTTAATCACATAAATCTCAAAATCCTCTACCTAGCTAGCCAAAAACACACAAGACTAAAACCACAAGAAAAACCTTGTTTGAATCAACTCCTCCTGGAGAGAATGAATCTGAGATCCTCTCTCTCGTAATGAAGCTTTTGAAGCTCTGGCCTCCGCCACTTCAACCACAAGCTGCTCCTGACAGGACCCGAACCAAACCCTCTCTGGGCTCTAGTCTGGAGGATCCCATCGGACACTTCAACGGACTCCCTAAACCCGACTCGTCAGATTGAAGAAAGTCGAGTGAACCCCTTAACTCACTTAGTCTGTTTACTTGTTTTAACTCAGAAATTTATTTTTCTTCTAAAATAGTTGGATTGGTGTAAATTTTTCGCATTTTCTCAAAACAGATTTTATGAAAATTCGACAGCGTAACGACTGTAATTTGACCATTTCCAAAATTTACCTGTAAGGAAAAACACTTCGAATTATATCAAATCACCTCCCAACTTCTTTTGGCCATAAACATACACTTCCTTAATTTAATTCACATCACATGTTTTTCACAAACAATTAATTTCCATAACATGCATGTTACAAATACTTTGAAAATTACACAACAATGCATATATCAAATATATATAGATATGTCAAGTGATAAGTGTGTATCATGTGTAAGTGTTCAGTTGTATATACATATAAAAAATTTTATTACAAATTTACAACTATTTAAATCCTTTAGATTTATTATTTATAACGCCAAAAGTGTATTAAATGTTTATGCGATGCATCGAGATGATGCCCACCTAAAGTAATTGATGTAGTGTTCACTGTGCAGGATGCAGAGTCACTTGTATAAGCACCTACTACGATAATTAAGTTGCACAAAGTAAAAGGGTTAGTTCAATGAATAATAATAACATCAAGCTATAAAATTCATCAAGATTTATAACCGCACTCTTTTATCAAACGTTTTCGATTTAAAAGAAAACATTTCTTTCTAAAACTCCATGTATACCCTTAAGGAACTCAACCATCATGTGACGATTTTTAACTGATGCCAAACGTGAAGTTACTGGGATCTCTCAACCACTACGATGCTAAATTTACTGGGTCGCAAACGTAGGTTAAAACGATCTCAACCTTAGCAACTACAATACGGAGTTTTCTGCATCGCAATTGTAGTGTTGTAACTCTAGGCGACTACGAGCGGAATTTACTACATCACCATGTAGTGCCAAAACTATAAATCAAGCGACTACTCACGGAATTGACTGCGCCGTAACGTAGCGCTAGATATTCTAGAAAACTGAATAACTACGAACGAAATTTTCTGCGTCGTCACGTAGTGCTAAATACTCTGCAAACTAAACGACTATGAACGAAATTTTTTGCATCATCACGTAACGCTAAATCTCATATAATCTGAGGGTATATACATGAGTTTCAAAACGATATTGCTAAGTGCAAAAGCACAAAACCTCTTACTTTTCAAACTCTTAAAAATTTTCTCGATTTCAAACATTTGAAAATCAACTTTGTTTTGATTTCTTCATTTGTGAATTCCATAAGGAACTCACATGCTCAAAACTTGAATTTAGGATTTGGAAACCATTTTCATTTTCCTTTAACAACAATATACAAGTTTAAAATAGAATTGAAATAGATGCAAGTGAAAGACACTTACTTTGCTTCACGCAAACTCAAATGTCTCAACGAGCCTCTCGTGCCTCGCTCGCTTGCTCGTCACCTACATATCATTTCCTTATTATTATTTGCTTAATTACATAACTTAAAATTTAAAATAACATTTCCAAGATACTTTTCTCTATTAGCAACTCTTTACACTATAACTTTTCTGACTCGATTTTAATCCAACCGAGACTCTCTATGAAAGGACCCAACCCGGATATCCTTGAAGAGATCCGAGCGGAGCCCTCCCGGCACCCCACAAAATCCTTACAGTCTTCATGCAGGTGACTTAAAAGGACTCCGTGAAGTTAAGCCGTAAAACAGTTTCATTTCTTAATACGTAAAAATTTAGGGTGAAAATTTTTCGACAGCATAACGGCTGATTTTCCGACATTTTCAACTTTTTCAAAACACATGTAAAACAATTAATAATATTTCAAAATGCATACATTCATTTCCACTTCCAAATAGGACCTCAGGTCCATCGTAAAATCCACATTTCAATGCAATTCGAGTCTTTAAAAACTAAAACCATTTCAACTTAAAAGAAAACATTCCACATGCATGATAACGTAATTAAAGTTATAAAACTTAAATATTTACATCACATTAAAATCCATTATACATCAAAAATTTACTTTGATTTCACAGTTTCGGTCGCCTGATAAACTTGCCTACTCTTGAGCTGGAGATCTGCCGCCTGGAGGACTAGAACCTGCGCCTGGGGAGTTTTTTTTTTTAAAACAAATAAACAAGAAAATAATGAGCTAAAAAAGGCTCAGTGAGTGTTATGCAGTTCTAAATAGGTTTTCTTTAATACCCTTTCAAAAATCTTTTGAAAGAATTCGAGTTCCGAAACAATTTATGTAAACATGAATTTCATGATGTTACAAAATCATTTTATAAACAATTGCTTGAAAACAATATACAAGATTATAAGCATCATAAAATTTATTCATAACATAATCATAAGTTCATAAATAAACTCATAAAATCATAAATCAATCCTCAGTCATAAAACATATATCCAATGGGACCCGGGAAAATCATGATCACCGCCCGGTCTTGAGTCACCGGTGGTGGGGACGTGCAATCTCATTCATAACCACTATGCCGCGGTATGTTACCTCGCTGCACATAGGGCATCATTCATGATAGTACCTTATATACGCGTAGAGGGCGACATGACAGACTCGATCCCCCCCATAGTTAGTGGACTTTCCCTGACAGACATGCCATACGCGCAATAAGGCACTTCGGCCGCATAACAGTCATAATTCATTCATAATGGGGATGGGTGGCCATTGGTTTTGAAATACATTATCATGCTAAAATAATACTTGTAAAACATATTCCTTCGCTTATAAAACGAAACATAAAAGCACATTTCAATAACAAATTATACGATCAATATTGCTTTAAATACAGATATAAAAACATTTCGAAACGTATAACATTCCTGTAAAGCATATAGCATTCATATAAATTCATTTAAATATTAAAACGTTTAAATCTTTCATGAAAGCATAAAAATCATATAGAAATCATAGTGCAATAATCATTTCATAAAACAATTTACACTCACCGATTCCTAACTCATGGAAACAATCGGACTTTCTACTTTGTGCTACTTCTCCAACTTCGCTTTCCTTTGCCTTAATGATGCCTATATAAGTTAACATTCGAATATAAGCACGTCGTAACTACGCTATTCGAATCCAAAGCAACATCATCGAAATCACATCCTAATAGATTTAACAAAAAGAATAAGAGAAGCTAAACGAACAACATAAATCTTACGCGATTTCAACTAGCTATCGAGACTTATCGCGTTTCGCGCGGTTCCTTGGATTTTAATCAACTTAGCATCAATACTACTCTTTACCACATTCCAATCATGGAAAACAAGAATTTAAACACTTTAAAACCCAAAACTGAAAATCATGGCAGCAAGCTAAACAATTATTCACTTTCCGATTCAACTCCGAATTTCAACAATTTCTTATAATCGCGCGCAACGAAACCATCTGATTGACTCTGTTCTAATTCAAACTATCCTAACGTTAACCTTTATCATCTTAAAGAGCTTAATAACATAAATGGCAGCTTGCTAATCATCAATTACTTACTCACATTCGACAACGAAACATCGCAACCAAATACCATTAACATTCACGGAAAACTAATCCAAATCGCTCGAAAACGATTTATCAACACCCGAACGATTATTCGATACTTCAAAACACACTATAATGCATCATTTTTCATGCTAACAAACTTGGAAATAAAAGCACTACATGACAGCCCCTATATCATATCATAACAGCCCATACAACGAATATTTCACGAACTTTCAACATCGACAATCAATCGCCAACATAACGAAACAAATCAAACGAACCTCCGCACTAACGAGGTTCTCAATCCTAAACCCAACATTTCATCACGATTTTCATTCACTATTACAACCTAAACACTTCCAACAAAAATGAAAATCTTAAAACACAATCTTACCTCACAATTAACAATCAACATGCTTCGAAACTTACACGCGGAAAGCTGTCCATTATCCAATAATTAATTGAACTTATAACAGCCCCTAATTAGCCAAATTATACTAACTTTACAACATCCATATTCTTCCATAACACACCAATACACTATATTCCAAAACAATTAACGTTTCAACCACAAAATCACTACCATAAGCAAACCAACATAAACATTTGTCATCACATTTTCAATAACCATCACACTAACTTCTCATGCAACACAAACTATCCTAATATAATCACTTCATCCGAGCTCCCCTCAATCCAAAATAACATGCGACCAATAAAATTTATCGAAACGTCAATACGAAACCAAATGAGACAGTATTTACCTTTACGAGAGCTGTTCTTCGCTTCGAAACGGCTCACAAACTGTCACGACGGCTAAGCGAAGCCAAAGTTCAGTCACGGCAGCAGCTTTCGTGGTCAGGTAGCAGCAAGACACGTCTGGCAGCGGCAAAACAGCTTCGTTCAGCAGCAACAGCGCTTGGCAGCAGCTCTTCCAGCACTCGATCAACAGCAACAGCACCTGCACCCCGACAGCAGCTCTACACGGCGACAGCAACACTTCCTGGCAGCAACACTCCTTAAAGACAGCAGCTGACAGCTTCAACTCCACGCCAGCAGCATCACGCCATCAGTAGTTACAGCTCTCGGCAGCACTCACCTGGCAGCAGCTTTCCTAGTTCACTGCCTGGTTCCACCTTTCCATAGATCAGACCTTGCATGCAAGCTCTAATCTGCTCACTTGGGCTGGATCTACACTCAGATTGCACATGCATCAACGGTTTCAGCTCAAACCTCTTCACCAGCTCACGGTTGCATCTCCACAGCTTTAGCTCTTTAGTTCCTACAGCAAGGCAGCACTCCACTAAGATGACAGCAACGGCGACAATGGCAGCAGCTGTCTTCCTTGCTCACGGTCAAATAGCAGCAGCTTCAAACCTCCTAGCTTGCATGCACGATCAGCTCACTCCCTTAAGCTTGCATGTCCTCCAGATGCATCAGATCTAGTCTTCTTCAACCGTGAGTCACCTTGGTCTGAGGACAGCAGCCCGTTCCTCTCTTACACGAGCAGCACCCCTCTCTTATTCACACTCTCTCTCGGGTTCAGCTTGAAGAATGGAGGCCGAAAGCTTGCCTTGGTTCTGCTCTCTCAATCCTCTCTATCTCTCTCTCCTTTGGTTTCGGTTTTTGCTTTTTAAAAGGATAGATGCTGACCGAGTATGTTTATTTGCTCTTCTTAAACTTTCTCTTTCAATTTTTGCTTTTTCAATTAACTTAAATATAAGCTACGTTGCCACTTGTTAACATAATTCCATGCATGCATGACATTTGTCATATCCATTCATCAATTTTATTTTCTTTATTTTATTAACATTCTTCCATGCATTCTCGCATTCCGTAATCGAATCCATTTCCGTCCATCCGTCCGGGAATCCGCTTTAATTAATCTTGTCTTCGCACACTCGAAATTATTTTTATTACTCGAAAATACTTATTCCCAATAATTTCGGACTTGAAAATTATATTTTTCCGATTGAAATACGATCCAATCAGAAACATAATTCGCTCATCAACGATGAGGATTTTGGGTTTTACACTCTAATTTTGATTTTTTTATAAAATTTTTACTTTTAGACCTCTAGGATCATCCCCATATGGTTCGTTTGGTCTCCGGAGGCTTAAAACAAAAAGTTAACTTTTTAATTTACCTGTTTGACCGAAAAAAAAAATTTAAGAACCAGTGATTTTTTCGTGTCCGTTCTTTTTTCTAGCATCTCTTTATTGCATAACTAAGTCACCCGTAAAGTTTCATCGAAAAATTCTATCGTTTGCTATGTCAAATCTGGGAAAAACGTCCTGTTTTAGGCACTTTTCGATGCACTTTTTCGCATCGAATGAGCGACAATGGTTTTTCTTTCGTATCTAAGCTCATTTTACCTAATTATAATCAACTTAATTCATTCCATGCAATAAAAATTGTATTTACATAGTTATTTCACTTATTGACTCTCTAACGGTATTATTTTTGTCATAATTTGCGCAATTTTTATCGGAATCGATCCGTTCCGAAATCTATGATTTTCTATGATTCCTAGGTATCATTTAAGGTGTAAAACAACCCCATATATGTTAGATTTGCATAGGTTGTCTCTATCTCATGGTTTGAGCTCGGGATTTTCAATTTGCCCAAAACTAGCTCTTTGACAACTCTATCATTTCTAGATGTTTTTCTAACATCAAGCATGCATGATTTAGGGCTCAAATGCATCAAAACGTAAGGGTATCACACACCAGCCCCCTTGGCCGAATCACCCTAACACTCACAACAATTCACTTATTTTAATTCTTCAATCTATTATCTCTCAAACACTTCATTAAACACTTAATCTACGACTTTGTTTTCTTTAATCATGCTTAATTTTTCCACTTTAGAGCTTATCCTACATGAACCCTACCTTGTATTACATGCATAATCTCTTGTATTTCAAGGCTTCTTTTCAACTTATTATGGTTCTCCTCTTAGTTTAGATAAATACTCAAAATAAGTTATACATCAAACTAAACAAACAAACCAACACAACCATAAACTCATCTATCACCAACAAGAAGATAAAGATGAGATCTTACTTAAATCTCACTTAGAGCTTGATGTTTAAGATTAGATCAACCCCAAAACTTGATTTGAAGCCTTGGAAATGACTTGGAATAGCTTGATCTTACTCTTCCTTCTCTTCCCCCTTTTGTCGTCCAACACTTTGCTCTCTCTCAACTCTCTCTCGATTTTCATCTCTTGTTTTTGCTAAGTATTGGCCGACCAACACCTCTCCTCTCTTAGATATATGGCTTTTAATTAGTTTACTTTACCATAACACCCTTAGTCACTTATTTTACTAATAACTATTACATGGGTCTTTATGTCTTTAAGTAAATATATTCCTATAATCGTTTATTTAACTTACATAATCAATTTTTACAACTTTGCCACTTATTCATTTATTCCTTATTTATGGAATGACCATATTGCCCTTAATGGGATTTATAGTGTTCCAAAACTCGCTACTTGCGACTCGACCAGCGAGGCAGGGAGCAGCGAGTACTCGGCAACTTGGAGAGTACTCGGCGAGTACTCGGTTTGACCGTCGGTCAACGGTCAAACCGTTGACCCACGGTCAAACTTGTAAAAAATAAAATTTAACAATTTTCTATAGGATCAAAATATAATCACATGAGCACAAAAACCCTTAAAATCTATCTCATGCAATCTCCAAGGTCATTTTAACACAATTACATAATTACAACTCTAAAAATTTCGACAGTATAATCACTATTTTTTCAATAATTCCACCTATAATATACCAAAATAACAACACTATAAAAACTTTTATACAACAAACATTCTAAACACCAAGCAAATTTATCTAAAAATAATATATTAGCACATAAATAAAACTACAAAAGCAAAAGCAACCCTAAACAATATAATAAAGAATATATTTTTCCATCAACGTAACAAATGTGCAAACTGAATACACATATCATCTCATACGAAATTGAAACACCTAGTACAAATGTACAATAATTTAAATCTCTATGTAACAAATTTACATTACCCTAAACAAATATAATTTGTAAAATTCATCGATATTCAATCATTAATTCATCATCCAGCCCCAAACAAATACATGTGAAAAATAATAACATAAAAGAGTGGTGAAAGAAAAAAAAAATGAAAAAAGCAAAAAATCAAAATGAAAAAAAAAATTACCAAATTGATACTCATAGTCGGAACTCAGAAGAACAGAGCAGATCTGGATAGAGACAGTGATGAAGACGACAATCGCGATGGACGGAGTGACGAACGACGACAAGAAGACAACGCACCAACCAATAACAGTGAGTAGTAACAGAAATGCAAAGGTCGGGTCGGTAGCAGAAACGCAGAACAAATTCGGACAGAGACGGTGACGAAGACGACGATCGCGACGGACGGAGTGACGAACACGGTGACAAACGAAGTGACGAACAGATCGATAGTAGAAATGCAGAGTTCAGGATCGACAGCATTGCAGTAGAAAGCCAGAAATGCGAGGCAGAAATGAAGAAGAAACACTGATATGTTTTATAGGTGACGCCAAAATAGCGTCATTTTGGCACATCAAAACGACGTCGTTTTGGCCAAAAAAAAAGAAAAAAAAAAGAGGTCGAGTAGTTCGAGTCCGAGTTGGGCCGAGCCGGCTCGAGTCGGACTTAGTTGGCCTGAGTTGGGCCTATTTTGAACAGTAGTCGAGTTTTGCTGCCGATCTGGAGGTTCTCGACTCGGAACCCGGTCGAGCGGCGATTACTCGACAATAACTGGGCCAACTCGGCCGAGTTTTTAATCAATGGACATTTATCTCTTTATTAATATTTGACACTTTATATCAATTTTATTGTTTTTTAACATTGTTTACAATGTGACAATTTTCGTTACCATGTTTCACCTTCTATTATTAGGGATAAAACATCGAGAATAGGAGCTTATAGCTCCAATATTGATGACAATTTACAACCTCTCTGGTTCTTCTCTTCTTTCTCTATATCTACAACCACAAACCCAAAAAGAAAGAAAGAAGATGAGGTTGCTCCAATATTAATGATGATTTATAACCTTCATACTTCCTCACTTCCTTCTCTGCTTCATGTGTTCTAATGATATAATGAGGAGGGTATGTAGGCTCAGGAATATCAGGATAATGAGAATCCAGAAAAGCAAAAATAGACCAGTTTCTGTCACAGAATGCTCTGGCAAGCCTCACGGACTCATCTACCGTTTGAGATATTTATTTGTCAGGTCATTATAGAGCTTGTAACAAAAATCCCAGATTTGAAATTAACCAAACACAAATGAAAGAAAAATTATAAAACAAAGACTGAAAAAATTACTAAGTTGCCAGCATCGACGACACAAAAGCCATTAACAAGGTCAACAAGAACAAGACCGCTCTTGACATCAGCAGACAAGATGGGAGATTCTTGTTGGAGAGGAAGATGCTACCTTAACATATCCATCGTCGTCGAAACCATTTTCTTCTATCGACAAATACACCAAGTCAAGTGAAGTGATGACCACTACCAACAATAAAAAGAAGAAGTGTTGGATTCGCAACTTCTAAGATGCAAACCATTCGGATCGACTTCGAGCAGCGATTTGATCTAGGGGGTTTGTTTTTCATCTTTTGGTTCCGGTGACAAGGGAGAGGAAAGGGACAGAAGGTATTAATCTCTTTAACTAGTTCTCTGTTTCTAATCATTTTTAACTATTTTTTTTTTATTTTTCCTTATTGTCTCACCATTGGATTATCATCCAACGGTTTATCTTTTTTATTTTTTCCTCTAATTTGTATGATATGAACGTTTTTAAAGTTCATATGATAGCTGTCCTATTAAGATATAAAGAGTTACAAATCTAACTTGCTATATCATTTCATTAAATTTATTAGAGAAATTGCCGCATGATAAAGCGTAAGAAAAAGCACATGAAATCCACAAGAACAAGAAATCGATCTGGAACCGCGTACAAAGGGTGGGTTTTGACTTTTAAGTCTTTTGACGCGTAGATACGTGGTGTGGAAGACCATCTGACTATCTGTATAAATAACCAACCAGCTCTCATGCCACTGTCATTTGCACATAGTTATTAGGCATCATTACAATTAGCAGTTACTTCAACACTCTTCAAAAGTACTTCTTGTTTGGTTTGTCTGAGAAGCAAAAATGGCAGATGAAGGAATAGTTACTTGGATAGACATCCTCTTGGTCATCATCTTGCCACCTCTCGGTGTCTTCGTCAAATTTGCTTGTGGGTTACATATTTTTGAATTTTCTTGATTATAACAATCCAGCAGACATGTACATTTATATAGTTAGATTCATTTTTTACAACCAATATTATAAGATCAGATGGTAGGTGGATTTATGTTTTTGATATGGTAGGTGCAGGTTACTTTCTGGATCTGTTTGATGTTGACACTTTTAGGGTAGCTCCCTGGAATTATTTTTTCTGTTAATTCCATCATCAATAAGTAGTAAGCTTTCATAGACTTCTGTAAGCAGTACCCTTTTCTCTATCTCTTATCTTTGTATCCCAGGAAGTGCTTTTGGAAATTAAGCACTTAAGAGTGCAGTTAATGTCGACTGTTCTATATTCCTACCCGACGCTATCTATACACTGATATGCTACATCCAATCAAATTATGTCATACATACATGTGAATAATTAATTAAATAGATTTTTATTTTATATAATATGATTCTAGTGGTCAGGTGCAATGCCTACTTTGAAGATTTTTTCTTTTCTATATGATTATTTGTTGAAAAATATAATGTCGATGTTGGGAATAGCCGATCGAGATTCGTTTTTGGGCTCAAGCTACAGTTTCATGTTGTTCATTGTAAGATGGTCGTTAAGTGAAGTGATGAGTAAAGGAGAAGTGGTCAGAGGAGAAGAAGAGAACACCAGAGGATTTTTTAAGTGGTTCGGCCCAAAAAGATGCCTACGTCCATGTACACTCTCTCACTATTTTGGCAAAGTAACAACACTTAAGATTCGTGTCTTTTTTACAAGAAAATTTTCTCTCTTATTTATAGAGAAAAGGAGGTGCTACAGTTAAAATTTTACAGTACAAAGCTATAGTAAACCGAGATTACAATGATGGATTACATTTAATTCGCCGGGATTTCATTTAATGTGGCTGACAGTGCATTTAATGTGGCCAAAACTACATTCAATGCGGTCGAAACTGTCAGGTCTGAGCTCTGCCCAAGCGTGATTTTAGTTGACTAACCTGTACGGGTTAGGTAAGGTCACCGTGATCTTAGTTGTAGCTTCTGATAAAGATGGTATGCATGACACATCTTGAGCTGCATCTTGCATGACATCTTTGACTTTTGTTGACTCATGGTTTGGGAGATATGGCGGAGACTGGATGCTCAACGAGTTAGGTACCCCATCACGCTAGCGAGTAAATAATGCCTTGGAGTATAGGACGTTCCAAGGGTCGATGATGTAGGTCACAACTGAATTCTCCCATAACCAGATAGATTAATAAGCGAGCAGCCTCATAAACGAGCAGATACATGATCATGGTCAGAAACTGTTGAACAGTTGCTCGAGCAGATGGAGCGAACAGCTGACCAAATTACAGACGAGCTTGCTTACGGACTAATAAGCAGTCTAAAGAGAAAACTAGATGAGATTACATTCGTGATTAGAATAACGAGTAGATTACCAAGTAGGTTATCGACGATCAGATTGACCACCAGTGGGGAGACCTCAATTACGACCAGGATGGCGAACAACCAAGCGATCGGATTAGCCATCAGAGGGATGGATAGATTGCCGGGATTTCTGGGTTTTCGGACCATTGAGCCTATACTATAGATCCTTCTCGGCCCAATTAGCCTGATCGCTAAATTACACATAACATAACCCCCCTAGCTCTTGATGCATCTGGTGAGCCAGGAGCTATGAGTTTACACGCGAATAGCTTAGGGGGGAACAGTTACGCTATTTTTCAAATTATACTTTATCATCAGGCCACGCGGCATCACCCCAGGCGATAGTTACGGGTCACATCATGCGCCGCATGCATTTAGTGCACGTCTTTCAATTGACTGCCATATGATGACAAAATCCCAATAGTTGTACCGCGTCGTCAGATCCGAGGCAGTTACACAATTGTCTTGATCTAACGGCTGGGGTTTGGTAACTATTTAAGGATAGAGACGCTTCACTTTCTTCTCTCCTACCATTTTCGAGAAACAAAAACTCCCTCGTCTATTGGTTTTCTTTCGAACTCTCTGTTGCTGTCCGTCGATTTTTAACCAAGAGCACTAGCATTCATCATACTTAAGGTAAGTTTTTCTTTCGTAATCTTTTTACTTTTCTTCTTGCATGCACGACATTTCTTCTTCAAAAATTTGGGCTCAATTTTTTCACCCTAATCTCACCCCTGGTTGCATTTTTTTTGAAGAGTTGGGCAAGTAATTTTTGGTCTCGCCAACGATGCATTTTTACAGTGCCATTGGTCCGCTTGGGCTTGAAATACCCGTATGACAACCTGACATATGCCCTTCTCTTCCTCTCTTTTCTTCTCTTCCCCCCTTCCTCTCCTTTTTATGAGGGCTTTTTTGTCCTTTGTTGACTTCCCAGGCGCACGACTTGACACTTAGGGAAAGTAGATTCACGTTTCCCTTGTCTTTCGGGTTTGGTTAGCTGTCAACGGCCTAATTAGCTGCTTTTTTTGTAAATGTCAAGTGGTGGACGTTGATACCAATGAGTCATGTCCAGCGAAGAGGGCTTTGAGGAGGGTTCTTCCCAACAGGATAAGGATTCTCCAAGCATAACTGCCCAGAGCGATGGGAACACACCAAGTTTCTTAGGGTAAGAAGAAACTTCTGCTTGCGAGTCTTTCTATCAACATGACTCTTTCGTCACTCGCGAAGAGCTCGAGACAATAGCTAGGACATATGGTTTCCCTTCTGGATGTCGTATCATGGTTCCTGCCCATCATGATCACACGGCGCACCTTCCTGAGGGGTTTACAGCGATCAGCCGCCAGTATGTAGAATTAGGATTTAGGTTCTCGGTCCCCCCCATATTTGATCGACCTTTTGAACGATTTGGAAATAGCCTTTTTCCAACTTACGCCAAATTCCTATGCCCAACTGACCACCTTAGCCTACATCTTTCTCAAGAATGGGCTTCCACCGCCAACCCCAAAAATAATCTAAAGCCTTTTCTTTTTCAAATCCACCACCAGCCCTAAGGCCAAGAAAAGAGATGGCATTTACTATATGGCCACTCGTAGTAGGCCTTATAAGGTGGTTTTGCCAAAAAAGGTTGGCAAGTCGAACGTGAGCGACTACAAATCTCGTTGGTTTTACGTGTCTTATCGGTCCTTACTGAGACTTGTCGACTTTACCTTCACCTTTAATCCTGGTGAGCATATTTTCTGCTTGCCATCCCTATATGTATACGTGTAAGATTTTTCCTATTGTTACTAATTTTTCTTCCTTTATGTGCAGCTATCAACAAGGGTTCAATTGACCTTTCAAGCGAGGAGTTAGGGGCACTTCAAAAAATTTTCGAGGTCAAGGATCCTTCAGCCGATTATTTTTCAGTGGACTACTTCTTGAGGGATTACGGGCTCACACCTGGGGCTGGAACCAAGCTTCTCAATTCAGAATCGGACATCGAAGTGCGAAAGAGACAAGAAGTCCCCTCCGTCTTTACAAGATCCGATGAAGGTGCTTCTGTTCTGATTTAAAAAAAGCCCAAAACCATGGTGCATCTTCAAATGGATTCTCCTCCACTCCCGTCAGTAGCCGAAATGAAAGAGCCCAAAGTACAGATAACAGGTTCTAAGGAACCTCCAACTCAAACAACAGAGCCATCACACACAGAGGTCGCAACACCTGCTAAAAAGCAGATGGTAAAATACAAGACTATGGGAAAGAAACTTGTGAGGTATATAGCCCCACTAAAGGATTCTGCTGGCCAGGAAATCCCAGTCCCTGGAGATAAGCCAACAGGGCCCTCAAGGGCCGAGGATAAAGGAAATGGGGTTATGGAACCTCCTGTAAAACGTCAGAAACTTAAGGGCAAGGCGTCTATTACAGGGGAGGCTGACGAGGAGCAGGCCTATGAGGCCGTTGCGAGGGAATACTTCAATGACCTATTGGACCAACTGCCAGAATTACTGGGACATGATAAACCATAAGTTTATCAAAAACATGTTTGCGATGACCAATTGGTCACTTATGCCGCGTGCTATAAAGTGTTGGTAAACTCCAATCTCAACTTTGTTACTTGTATCATCTTCATACCCACTGCTGACACATTTTCATTTCAGACTTCATTGGCACTGATAAAGATACGTAAAGACTTTCCCGACTTGGCGGGGGAGAAAGCTTCGCTTGAAGGCACGAACAAAAGGCTTGAAGTTGAGAACAAGAAGATTAGGGAGGAGTCTAAAGCTGCTAAAAAAGCTGCTCGTGAGCTTGAACAGAAACTCGAAGATGTTGATGAGTCCTTGGCTCGCGAGAGGAAGCTTCGGGACATCACCGCCTCCTCGCTTAAATAGGCCACCGAGGACGTAGATAAGGTTACACAGGAGGCCATTTTGAAGAAGAGACGGGTCGTAGATGCTGAGAAGCAAGCCGACATGGTAATGCAGGATCTGAACACGATGAGGGGTAATCTTGCTCGTACCCAAGAATTGCTCGACCAAGCAAAGGCCCGGGTCGTGCAGGCTCGGAATGAGGTGGTTGAGAAGACGAGCAACAAGTTTCTGTATACACTGTGGAAGAACCATCCCAAGCTGGATGTCTCTTTTTACAGGGAAGAGGCAGTGAAGGAGGTGAAGAGGTATGTGGCCCTTGCTGCTAAAGAAGCCTAGGCGAAGACCGCGAAGCCTATTCAGAAGGGGATTATTCTCCTACCCCCCCCCCCCAGAAGAGTTCTGTGCCTTCGACTGCTCAAATTGGCACCCCTCAGGTCCAAGGCGGTCCTTTTTCAAGTTCTTAGGAGTTGGTGCCGGGTGGAGGACAAGGACTATCCTCACAAGGAGCCCCAGGGAACAAGATCCGAAGAAGACTCCTGTCGGCTTTTTCAAAGCCCCTTAGAATAGTTGTATATAATTTTTGGAACATAGATGCTGTTGATACTGTTTTTCATTTAATTTCATGATGTTTTACTTTTGTCTCCAATGGCATGAGATTCCTACAGATTTGTTTTGTTATTTCTTGAGCCTCATGTACCTTATTAGGATAAATTGCGAGCAAGCTCACATAATAGAATGGGTAATAAGTCAAATAAACAATAAGCCTGATCGTTCACCTAAATGCCTCCCAAGGCACAAAGAAAAGAAAATAACTTCCTGTGTTGTGAGTGCATCCTCAAATGTCTTAACAGATAGCTCTTAGTAGAAATCGTAGCTTAGAGAGCAGAAAGGAACTCCAGCGGGTAAATTAGTAACTCGATTCCCTCTACTAAATAAACAACATCCCATTATAAATAGTGGATTTGTTGGCTCAATAGCAAGTAGTGACTAACAACAAGTAAATCATCTTTTGTAGTTGTGCAGTAGTAGCACATATAACATTGAATAAGATTCACAAGATAGTATGAGTCGGGAAAGGACCGAATGAGTATGAGGCACTGTTCGCAGATCATTTCGGTCGTTATCTAATCTGGCGAAGACTACGCTTGAAAGGTAGGGACCCGAGCATTTACAGTCAGCTGCGCTCACAAGGTTAAGCCTGAACATCTATAGTGGACTGCACTTATAGGGTCAACACCTGAGCTATATGTTGTTCTCTCACACTACGCTCACAGGGTCGGAACCCGAGCATCTATAGCGAGAGGGAAGAAGATTACGGAACCTTGGCTGCGCTTACAGGGTCAAAACTCGAGCATTTACAGCTTATTATTCTCTCATGCTACGCTCACAGGGTCGGAACCTAAGCATCTATAGCGAAAGGGAAGATTACGGAACCTTGGCTGTGCTCACAAGGTCGGAACTTGAGCATTTACAGCTTATTGTTCTCTCATGATACGCTCATAGGGTCAGAACCTGAGCATCTATAGCTAGAGGAAAGAAGATTACAGAACCTTGGCTGCGCTCACAAGGTCGGAACCTGATCATTTACAGCTTATTTGGGATTGAGCGCTCAGCGGTTGAGTTTCTATCATGTTCTACTCGTGTGCGTCAATTCAGGTCATGAAGTGTATAGTATGACTTATAGGGTGGAGGCCGAACAATCAAGCAACGATTAAGTGCGCAAGCTCGTGATCGTTTTAACCCATTTTACCTTGTAGGGTAGGTATGGGGTCGGTATCCACCGATATTCAGCCCTTTATCCTCGTAGGGCAGGTATGGGGTCGGTATCCACCGATATTCAGCCCCTTATCCTCGTAGGGCAGGTGTAGGGTCAGTATCCACCGATATTCAGCCCCTTATCCTTACAAGGTAAATAGGTATCGGAGCTTCAAGTTTGCTCTCTACCTTTCACAACTATATACCTCATATACAAAAACATATAAACATTTTGTGTTAGTGATTATGTATGATGAATAAAGAGCTTTCATTGCGTCATTACATGATTATCTTTACAAAGATAGCAGAATTCTAACAAAAATACAATAACTATGTATAATAGGGCCTCAAATGAATGGCGTTCTAGGCCCTTGGAAGCATTGCTCCGCTTATGTCTGTCAAGTGAGATGCTTCGTTCTCTAAGCTCTCATGGATGATTAAGGGTCCTTCCCAATTAGGTCCCAACACATTGTCGCTGGCTTTGCAAACACCAGGCAGGATTCCCCGTAACACCAGATCACCTGGTTTGAATTTTCGGATTGGACTCTCTTGTTATAATGTTTGGCCATTCTTTGCTGGTGCAAAGTGGCTCATAGGCGAGCTATTTCTCTGGCTTCCTTAAGCAGGTTTGAAGTAGCGGCCAGGAGTTGGTCATTATCTTCGAGGTTGAAACTTGCTCTTCGCTGGCTAAAGACTTCGAACTCAGTGGGGATCATGGCTTCAGACCCGTAAACCATCGAGAAATGAGTCTCTCCAATCGTGCTGCGGGCAGTTGTTCTATAGGACTACAGTACTTTCTATAGCTCATCTACCCAAGCTCCCGTTCGGTTTTCAAGTCTGGTCTTCAGAGTCTGCTTGATGATTTTTTTGACCACCTCTACCTGATCATTAGCTTGCTGGTGATCCACTGCCGAGAAGCTCTTAGTAATTCCAAGGCTGTTGCAGAAGTCGAGGAATTGCTCACTTGTAAACTGGGTTCCATTATCGGTGACTAGCTGCTAAGGTATTCCGAATTTACAAATAATGTTATCCCATACAAATTTTTTGATCTTGGTTATGGAAATCTCTGCTAGCTCTTTTGCTTCTGCCAATTTAGTGAAGTAATCAACCGCGATGACGACATATTTGCATCTTGCTCGTCCTGTTGGAAGAGGTCCACTCAGATCCATGCCCCAAATGGCAAAGGGCTATAGGCTGATCATTTGTCGAAGGTAGGCTAGAGGATCTTGAGGAATTTTGGAGAATCTCTGGCACGTATCACATCTCTTCACCATGTTGATAGCATCCTGCTTTATGGTCGGCCAATAGAACCCTTGTCTGAGAGCCTTTTGAGCTAGGGATAGTCCCCTAGTGTGATTACCACAATGGCCTTCGTGTATATCGTTCAGGAGTGTGGTGTAAGCCGGCTCGTTTACACACCGAAGCAATGAGGCTGAGAGGCCTTTCTTATAAAGGACATCACCATAGATATAGTACCTTGCTGCCCTTATTCACAGACGATGTCCTTCTAGCTTATCTTCTAGCAGCCTCCCTTCCTTCAAATAATCGACCAGAGGATTCATCCATGATCTAGTCGCTACCACAAGAGCCATTATCTCATCACCGGGCTCAATACTCGGCTTAGGCAAGAATTCCACAGGTACACTTCCGACCAGATCCGTATCCTGGGCTATAGCTAAGCGAGCTAGCGTGTCTGCATAGGAATTCTAGGCTCGTGGGATTTGATTCAGCTCATACTTTTCAAATGCCTCTAATAGCTTCCGAACCTTTTGTAAGTAGACTGTCATTTTCACCCCTTTGGCCTGATAATCTCCTTTTATTTGACAAGCTACTAGTTGGGAGTCGTTGAATATTCTTAGCCACTCCACACGTATCTTGCATGCCATTCTGAGCCCTGCCAGCAATGCTTCATATTCCACCTCATTGTTTGTGGCTCTGAATCCGAATTTAAGTGCATAAAGGAAATGGTTTTCATCTGGGCTAATTAGCAAGACTCCAGCCTCTGCACTTTGCTCGTATGAGGATCCATCGACAAATAACTCCCAGAATGGACCTTCAGAAGATTCAGCTTCCTCATCCCCAGGCCCAGTAAATTCACCAATGAAGTCTGCTAATGCCTACCCCTTGATCGCTGACCTTAGCCTGTATTCAATATCGAATTGAGCGAGCTCGATTGCCCATTTAAGGAGCCGACCTGAGGTATCCGATTTTTACAGGAGTTGCTGAAGCGGGTACTTGGTCAGCATCTCGATCTTATGCATCTGGAAGTAAGGGCGCAACTTCCTAGATGCCATTACCAAATTGTAGGCGAGTTTTTCCATGGGAGTATACCTTGTTTTTGCCTCGACTAGCTTCTTGCTGACATAGTATACAGGGAATTAGGCCCCATCTCATTCTTTTCTTACCAGGGCCACGTTTAGTGTATGTTGAGATACGCTAAGATATACTGTCAGGACCTCCCTTCGTTCGGCTTGGACAGTAGCGGGGCTCGCCCTATATACTCTTTCAGCTGCTGGAATGCTACCTCACATTCCTCCATCCATTCAAAATTCTTCGCCCTTTTCAACGCTTCAAAGAATGGCACACATCTATTCGAGGCTTTCGAGATGAACCTGTTTAGTGCAGCAACCTACCCATTCAAACTTTGTACTTCCTTCACCCTAGTAGGTGATCTCATATCCAGCAAGGCCTGTATCTTTTCTGGATTGGCTTCGATTCTCCTATTGTTTACCATGAAACCTAAAAATTTACCTGAAGCTACCCCGAATATGCACTTGAGAAGGTTGAGCTTCATCTGGTATCTCCTCAAGATCTGGAACGTTTCTTTAAGGTCCCGGACATGGTTGATGGCCTGCCTAGATCTTACAAGCATGTCATCCACATATACTTGCATGGTCTTCCCAATTAAATCTTCGAACATCCTATTCACTAGCCTCTGATAGGTTGCCCCCGCGTTCTTTAGTCCGAAGGGCATCACCTTATAGCAGTATAGGCCACGGTCTGTGGTGAATGAGGTATGCTCCTCATCTCCAGGATTCATGGGGATCTGATCGTACCCAGAGTAAGTATCCATGAAGCTGAGGAGCTCATGCCCTGCCGTTGCATCTACAAGTTGATCAATTCTGGGCAGTGGGAAGCTATCTTTGGGGTAGGCCTTGTTCAGGTCTATAAAATCAATGTAGGTCCTTCATTTCCCGTTCTTCTTTTTGACTAGGACACGATGGGCCACCCAGGCGGGATATTGGACTTCTCGAATGAACTTGTTCGCCAGAAGCTTGTCTATCTCCTCCTTCAAGGCTTCACATATTTCTCAAGTCATTTGCCTTCTCTTCTAACGGACTAGTCTATAGCGAGGATTGATATTCAACTTGTGCATCTTTACTTCCGGATCAATCCCCACCATATCTTCATGATTCCAAGCGAACACATCTAGGTTAGCTTTGAGACAGTTGGTCAGCTGGGCCTTCACCTTTGGGATCAGGTTCTTTCCCAGCTTGAGGCATATTTGAGTGTCTGCCTTATTGACCTGCACATCCTCCAATTCTTCTATCGAACCCGCGATTCTGTACACATTAATTTCTCTAGGGTCCAGGTTATGGCTGATCCCTGTAGTACTGACTGATTGTAGCTCACCCCTTGGGGTCATTTCCAACTTCTTCCCCTGATATCCCATTCTCACAGCATCCACATAGTAGCATCGAGCCTAAGACTGCTCGCCCTGTATGTATCTGATCCCATTAGGAGTCGAAAATTTTACCATGATGCCCTTGGTTGAAGTAACCATGTCGAGCTCATTCATCGCGGGTCTCCCCAATACCACATTGTAAGCCGAGGGGGAGTCAATAATGAGGAAGTCTACGAGCACCGTTGCTTGCCGCGCTGCATTCCTAAGAGTCAGAGGTAACCTTATCTGCCCAATGGGAGTGATCGAATCTCCAGTAAAGCCGTATAGAGGCTCGGGGGAAGGCCTCAGTTGTTCATCGTCGATCCCCATCTGGTCATAACACTCTCTATACATTACATTGACTGAGCTCTCGATATCTATCATGATTCTTTTTACATCAACATTACCAATGCGAGCTTGGATCACCAAGGCATCATTGTGAGGCATCTTCTTTAGTGAACACAATCTCCTCGGACGCTCTTCTAGCCTTCTTCACCGGTTCTTCGACTTCTCTTCGGCTCGTAACCTAGACGCGACTAGCCTTGCACACATATCTTTTTTGTAATCTATTAGATGATCCTGCTACAGAAGAACCCCTATGGATGGTATGGATCGTCCTGACGGCGAGTCTAGGTTGGGAATCAGGTTCTTGTTGAACTTCAGTTGGCTGTTCTTGTTACCGTTGGCGGGAGTGCTGTTGCTGAGTTGGTCGCCCTGTAGGTCGTACAACATAGTCCCTCAGGTGGCCGTTTTTAATCATCTATTCAATGGCATCTTTAAGTGCCCAACAATCTGACGTATTGTGCCCTACTTCATTATGATAGGCACAGAACTTGCTTCTGTCTCTATGTCCCTTAGGAGTCAAAATAGGGGCTGATCTCCCGAAATTCTCTCTACTTTTCTCGGTTGCGAAGATCCTATCTTGGGTATTCAATAAGGCATTGTAAGTGTTGTAACGGCCTTGATACTGAAGACGTTCTCGTCTCTGACAGCTCCTTGGTCTGGACTCATACTTGGCCTTCTTTGCAATTTGGTTATTGCTTCTCTGGCCCTCAAGGCTGTTTCCTCAATTGTTCCTCTTCCTCCCCTGACTAGAACTACCAGCCTCATTCTTCTGGACACTAGCCTTCTTGGGGCTAAACACCTCTTCCCACCTAATCTCTTTTTCTGCTTGCTCGTAAAACTCCCTTAAGTCCTTCACTGGGGATTTATAGATACTTTTGTACAGCTTCCTGTCCTTCCTCAGACCTGCCGAGATAGTTGTCAAAACCCCATCGTTTGTTGGGTTTTCTACGTTGATCACCTCATGCTGGAACCTGCTTATATATTCCTTCAACAACTCGTCAGGATGCTGACAAATGGTAGCCAGGTGGCAAGAGGTGGCACCAGCTGCCTCTTTAATGCCTTATATTGGTTCAGGAATCTTTGTTGGCATTCTTCCTAGTTATTGATGCTACGAGGGAGGAGGTTTCTGAACCATGTTCGTAGGATATCCCCGAGTGTTGTTGGGAATACACGACATTTTACAAGCGAGCTGGTGGTTTGGAGATCTATCTGGATGTTGAAGGCATCGATATGGTCATATGGGTCAGAGTTCCCCTTATACTGAGGGATATTGGGAACTTCGAATCTTAGAGGGAGCGGCTCCAGCTCAATTTTTGAGGTAAACGAGGTCCTCTCCCCATTCTGACTTCTTTGTTCTTGGGCTTCGGTTCACGTCTCAAGCTACCGGACCCTTTGGAGGAGCTGCTCAATGAGCGGACTTTGGATCTTCGTTCTTCTGACAGTGGACTATTGGTTTTGTCTGCTCGGGGAGTGATGGTCTTAAGCCCCCGTTCTCTTCCTATCTCCGCGTTTTCTGCTATTAGGCCTTAGCCCTGCCTCCCCCCCACGAGCGGAGATTTGGTCATGGCCCCGTCCAGCTTGCACAGGGTGATGTTCGTTACTAACTCGTCGAAACTGTACGCTAGACTGATCGCTGGAAGAATGAACTAACCCTTCTCGCATTGACCCCCTGATATTTCTCCCATTCACGTTAGGGTCTTCAACGTATCGTTCCCAGGGAACATCTCTCCTTTGAGCTGCTTGGGGGGTCCCTGAACGACCTGGGCTTGAGTCCGGATCAGCGTCCTAACTTCACTGGCTAGTTGAGCCATTGTAGTTTCCAACATTTCCTGTCGCTGCTGCAACACCTATATAACATCTCCTCTTGCAGCATTAGGTATAGACTGACGAGTAGGAAAGGGAGGTATACCTTAAGCGTCCTCCGTCACGGGTACATTGGACGTCCCTACACCAACATCGGGTAGTCCTCCAACAGATACAGTATTCTATTGTTGATCCGAGACTTTTAGGCGATCATTCGTAGCGTTAAAATTCCTGGGAACCCTTCCTCTGACCATGACGACTAACAAGCGAGTTCTATAAGCTGAGAAGAAAGGTGATGAAGCTCCAGATGGGCCCTCCTTCTAGCGCCAAAAATGTGGACGTTTGGAATTAGCCGACCGAGATTCGTTTTTGGGCCCAAGCTACAGTTTCATGTTGTTTATTGTAAGATGGTCGTTAAGTAAACTGATGAGTAAAGGAGAAGTGGTCAAAAGAGAAGAAGAGAACACCAGAGGATTTTTAAAGTAGTTCGGCCCAAAAAGATACCTACGTCCACTGTACACTCTCTCACTATTTTGGCAGAGTAAAAGCACTCAAGATTCGTGTCATTTTTATAAGGAAATTTCCTCTCTTATTTATAGAGAATTGGAGGTGCTACAGTTAAAATTCTATAGTACAAAGCTACAGTAAACCGAGATTACAATGATGGATTACATTTAATACGCCGGGATTTTATTTAATGCGGCTAACAGTGTATTTAATGCTGCAGAAACCACATTAAATGTGGCCGAAACTGTCAGGTCTAAGCTTTGCCTAAGCATGATTTCAAGCGACTAACCTGTAGAGGTTAGGTAAGGTCACCGTGATCTTGGTTGTAGCTTCTGATAGAGATGGTATGCATGGCACGTCTTGAGCGGCATCTTGCATGGCATCTTTGACTTTTGTTGAGTCGCGGTGTGGGACCCCCTCTCGGGGTAGGGCACAACCTACCGATCTCGACCGGCCCCACTCACTAGGTACTGTCCCCGGGCCCCTGGGGTTTTGCTTCGCCTCCCACACCACTCGAACCCACAACCTGAGCCCCTAGAGTTAAATGGATTCTTAGAGTAAGGTGTGTACCAATTGAGACACACCTTACTCTAAGAATCCATTTAACTTTAGGGGCTCAGGTTGTGGGTTCGAGTGGTGTGGGAGGCGAAGCAAAACCCAGGGGCCCGGGGACAGTACCTAGTGAGTGGGGCCGATCGAGACCGGTAGGTTGTGCCCTGCCCCGAGAGGGGGTCCCATAATAAAAGACACCTAGCACAATTGGTACACACCTTACTCTAAGAATCCATTTAACTCTAGGGGCTCAGGTTGTGGGTTCAAGTGGTGTGGGAGGCGAAGCAAAACCCCAGGGGCCCGGGGACAGTACCTAGTGAGTGGGGCTGGTCGAGACCGGTAGGTTGTGCCCTGCCCCGAGAGGGGGTCCCACACGCGGTTTGGGAGATATGGCAGAGACTGGATGCTCAACGAGCAGGGAACCCCATCGCTGTAGCGAGTAAATAATGCTCTGGAGTATAGGACGTTCCAAGGGTCAATGATGTAGGTCATAACTGAATTCTCTCACAACCAGATAGATTAATAAGCGAGCAGGCTCATAAACGAGTAGATACATGATCATGGTCAGAAACTGTTGAACAGTTGCGCGAGCAAATGGAGAGAACAGCTGACCAAATTACAGACGGGCTTGCTTACGGACTAATAAGCGGTCCGAAGAGAAAACTGGATGAGATTACAATTGCGATAAGAATAACGAGCAGATTACCAAGTAGGCTATCGGGCTTATCGACGATCAAATTGATGACCAGTAGAGAGACCCTAATTACGACCAGGATGGCGAATAGCCAAGCGATCAGATTAGCGATCAGGCGTGCGATTAGAGGGATGGATAGAGTTTCGGGTTTTCTGGGTTTTCGGACCATTGAGCCCATACTATAGATCCTTCTCGGCCCAATTAGCCTGATCGCTAAATTACCCAAAACATATAATATGTAATTAAATTTGATAAGGAAAATGCATCTTATTTGTAATACCTCGAATCTGCACCGATTTAATATGATATATTTATATATATATATATATATCTCTTTTGAAGTTGGTGGAGCACAAACAAAAATTTTAAAGGGTTTAATTAGAAACTTTTATTAAAAAGTCCAAAAAAAAGATAATTTAGTGTGAGCCCAATTAGACTAGTAAGGCCCAATTAGCTCCCTAAACATATCTAATTAGCTTTCTAAAGACACCCACCAAAGGATAAAACATGTTAAAAAAAAGAAAGTTGAAAGGGTAGAATTGTCCATTCCTAAAAGAGGACGAATTATAGGATTTGTGAAGGACAATGGATGGAAAAAGAAGAGATCTCTAGAAAGGACAAGCGTGGAAATGAAAAGTTATGGAGAGGATAAGATTGGAAATACAAGAAAATAATTGGTTAGATTTTCATGAAATAAGTGGTGGAAATGGTGGTTAGGTGGATTAAATTTTAGCTATGCATGAGATCATATATATATTTATATATATGAGATCATATATATGTGTGTGTGATTTTTGTGAATTAAAAAGCCATTCTTCCATCATTTGAAGACTTGGCCGAACACCCTTTCCAAAGAAGAAAGAAAAACCAAAAGGAAGGAAGAAGAAAGAAAGAAGGAGAAAGAAAAAGAGAAGGTATTATGGTATTTTTAGGATACTTAAGTGGGCTGGTAAAAGCCTAAAAACTTTGAATGGACAGAGGAATGCGAGGTCACGTTCCAACAACTAAAAGAGTACATGGGATGAGCTCCGCTCTTGTCAAAACTGAAAGAAGGGGAAACTTTGACAGTCTACCTAGGGGTATCTCAGCACTCTTTCAGTACAGCCTTAGTTTGGGAAGAAGACAGGACGCAATTCCTTGTCTACTACATCAGTAAAAAGCTGGTTGATGCTGAAATGAGGTACACCCCAATTGAGAAGCTCACCAACTGTCTTGTGGTGGCATCTAGAAAGTTGCGTCTTTATTTCCAAGCATATAAGATTGAAGTGCAGAACAAGTATCCCCTTAGATAGATCCTCTAGAAGCCAGATATCTCAGGCCGTCTTCTCAAATGGGCAATCAAGCTCGCTCTGTTTAACATTGAGTTCAAGCCAAGGTCAGCAATTAAGGGGCAGGTGTTGGCTGATTTTATAGCTGAATTTGCAAGACCTGTGGACGAGAAAGCTGAATCTTTTGAAGGTCCATTTTGGTAACTATTTGTTGACGATTCTTTGAGCGAACAGAGAGCTGGAGCTGGCATATTATTGATCAGCCTGAAGGGACACAAAATCCTTTGCACATTAAAATTTGTGTTTGTTGCCACGAATTGACGGGACCCTTCCCAAATCCCTCCTCTGGACCCGTGAAAGATCCCGTAGCACCCCGACAGAACTCCAATGAACTCTAACTCTAGTCCAAAGAAATCTCGTTGGAGCACCGAACTCCATTTAAACTTATTTTAAATTTATTTGTTAGGTGGTAAGTATAAAAATTTTTCATTTTTCTAATGAAAATCTGGCAGCATGTCGGTTGTTTATTGAACTGTGCCAGCCTACAAATTCACTAGCAATTTAAAAACATTTCTATGACAAACAAATCTCCACTACTAGGGGCCTCTAGCCCTCATCCAAAATCAATCACAGCGCAATTAATCACATTTATGAAATCGATGGAAATCTAGATTTTTCTTCTCAAAACATGTTCATAAAACGTGCATCCAACAACTGATATTTACGTTTACAGATTTTACATCATTTACAACATGATTTATATATATACAACACATGCATGACAAAATGATGAACTATACGATGGGATATAGTCGTCCATTAGTCAATCCGCACGTCGGTTTGAGCCTCGTCTACTGGATGACTCTCTATTGTTCTAGAGGGTACATTTTAAGTAACACATGGAAATCAAAAGGTGAGTATAACTCAATGAGATACTATTATACAACTGCATAAACTAAAGTATTTTTCTGAAATACTTTTATTGACTCATATGAAAACTGTTTTTGAAACTCTCTTCGATTTTCTTTCAAAAACTTTCTTATTTTTCACCTTGATGGTAATCCAGGGAAACTATCATGTCGTGGCTACATAAGTCTCTAGCTAGCCACTAGAAATTAAGAAATCTACCCTGTGTAGTCGTCAACGCGTGAACTCTGAGCACGCGTTAACCCTGCGTAATCAGTCTGAACAACACTACCCTATACGTGCAAAGGGTGACTCGACTGACTCTCTCTCTCCTCTCTCTCTCTCTCTCTCTCTCTTTCTCTCTAGAGCGTTTGAACTACTCTCTCGGTTAGTGACTCTCTCACATCTACCATGCACACATAAAGTACTCAACTGGGGCTAGGGTAAACCATCGGCGTACTGAAATATCTTTGCTCATTCTTTTAAAATAACTCATTCTCAAGGCAGAAAGTCTAAAATATTTATTTCTAGCACGTTCTTAGTAATAATATAAATCCGGTTTAAAACTCATGTGCCAAAATCTCATTTTAATTTCAATATATCACATAATTATATGATGAATACTTCTCACATAAACAATAAAAGAAATACAATCATTTATATATAACAACTAATGAGAAATAAATATAATAACACATAAAGAACTAGTTTTCTACTCACAAACCGTCATTCGATTGAATGCGAACCTTCTCCGAAAGTCTCCAATACTTCCACCATATCACTCTAAAATCACACTAAAATCATCTTCACACATCCCTCTCGACATCCCTTAACTCAAACTCGAAAATCAAACAAAAAATAAAATGGGTTTCACAAGAATCAACAAGCTTAAAACTAAGATAACTCACCAAATAGGAAATCATTTAGCTTCAAATTGTTGGGTTTGCTAGAGGGGATGACGAGGAACAACTTTCATGAAGAAACCCAGTCAAAATTTGAATCGGATCTCTTTCTTCTTCCTTCTCTCCCTCGCGGCGTCGCATGGCTCTCTCTCTCAACTTCTCTCTCCCTCTCACCCGAATCTCTCTTTTTCTTTCGGTTTTGCCATGCACAATGATCCCAAATGAGACAAAATTAACTTACATATATAAATGCTCAATTGCTAAAAAGTCTCTCAAGAGAATTTCATTTAATAACCTCAAATTTTCAATAATCTTACTATGGTCCAATTATAGATAATCATGAATCCTATTGGTCCACTTGGCACATTTTAGTCCACTTATTTCTTCAATCAATCCACAGTTGACACGTGGTACATCCATAGCCACTACTTTTTAAATCACTTATCTCATTTCTCATTGGTTGAATTAAAATATCTTTTACTTTATTCCGTGAGCTCACCTCGCTTGATTAACACGTAAATCACTCATAATCACTTTGCGATCGTACCGAGGTCAACGAAACGACATTCGACTTGCGATACGAAAATATAATAAACCTCAAATAACACTACCGGAGATATATGATTCAACCGTAACTCAATTCAAAGATTTCTAATAGCATAAAATAATAAATTTGGGTAAGGGCTTACATTTGATGTATAAATTCGAATTCTCATTTCAATAGAGCTTTCAATACCTAATCATTCTGAAAAATATTTCACAAATATTCTATACACATCTTATGGTCAATTTAACTTTATAAACTTCAATTTAGTATACTTGATAAAAAAAAATGTTCCTAACTGAAATCCGGTCGAATAAGTCGATATCTTTTTATACGTATCTATAGCTTAAATACTCGATTTTTATACCCATTCTCGTTAACCTATTCTCATTCACTTGGGTTGCACTCCTTGAAACTTCCGCATATTATGCTTATGGGTGATCCATGCATACTTAACTTAGAATGTTCATTTTGCCCTTTTTATGATCTAGTTTCATTTTGATCGGAAAGTATTATGAAAATATTTCATGGTCATCTAATCCGCAAATTGACCTTAAAATGCTCTAATTGGGTGTCTTATCTATCAATCTCAAGCTTCTAAAAATTTTAATTTGATTTAAACTCATTAAAACACATTCATCTCTCAAAAGAGCAATATCATAATTTTTTTCGGATTGCTTAAAACTGACTCAAATGATATTCTTTTTTTTTTCTTTTTCTGTTTCTATTTCTCTATACTCTCCTACTATTTTCAGACATTTTTGAGCCTTAAGGTCAATTTTCAAAAATTTTACTATTCATCCAAAAATTTTCGTCCGAAAAATACTATTCATCGAAAACTTCCGTTTCCTATCGAATTTCAATTCATGAAATTGAATAATATAATCAGGTCCAAATTCGGTCTTAAACGCTAATTTCAGATATTTTTTTAAAAAAATCACTATTTATTCTGAATCCGAACATTATTAATCGAAAATTCTCATTTCTTCCTAACACAACACTCAGAGCCTTATAAATATAATCGAATTCTAATTGGGCCCCTTGCACTATTTTTGGGTTCTTTATTCTCTATCCGATCATCATGAATGAATTCTCTAAGGAAACTAGGATCGGGGTCTATCAATTCACCCCTTCTTATAAAAATTTCGTCCTCGAAATTTAAATCAATATCTCTATCTGAATGGGTGTGAATACTTTATCTGTCTTTTATACCATGTAACTAACACATCTCGGCTTAGTTAGCCATTTCATCCAAAACAAATGAGCTCTTTCCTTAGTAATATCTTAGGATTATCTTATCCTAAAGTTGGAACTCTAAATCTTTTCTGTTCTTATCCATATAACTCTGCTATCAATCCTGGGCGATTCTCTACTTGTCCCAAATAATCTTGATCTTATCTATGATCATCTGTACTACTTCGAGTACATATATCCTTCTTTCGTCCACTTCATCCTAATTCTCTAAAATCCTGTACCGTCTCCCTTATAATACTTTCTACGATGCCACACCGCTATCGGCCTGATAATGTTACTATAGTCGATTTCAATCACACCATATCTCAACATATCTTCCACAATCTATATAATACTCTCAGACTATTCGTTCATCTATGGATGGAAAGCTGTACTACGGTGTATTTGAATACCTAAACTTTTCGTAAACTAGGCCAGAACTGGGATGAAAATTTGAGATCTCCATTACTATAATTGACACTGGAGTCTAATGCAACTGGACAACTTTATCTATATGTATGTGGCTAATCCTACTGTCATTTGGGCTTAATCTGAACTTGCTAATATGTTAACTATCTAGACGTGTACCCAGCTATTTCACTCTTTCTATCTAGTTGAATGCATAGCGTATGCAGATGAGTGACTTTAACTAAAATCTCTTTCCTATAGAGTAATTCGGCTGTGTCCTGGCTCCACTTTCTGTCTATTCTTTAAGCAATTAGGAATCCTGAGTTGTGACTCTCAGATCTGATCCACCAATATAAAACTATCTGGAATATAGCTAGTGGTATACCTATTTCCGTTGTCTCTATATGGACACCTCAGAATCTCATTTCTGTTAGCAGCAAAAATCTACCACACTCTTATACTTACCACTGTGCTAGAGGGTTATTTACTCACTGCATCAGCTACTATATTAGTCTTGCCTGAAAGATACTCTCTGATGCACTCAATTTAGCTTTCTTTCGTGTGAGTTGTATGCATACTGGAAAAATTTCTTCGACACTCCTCCTTATAAAATACTTTGGAAATGGGCGCCAATTCTAGAATTAAAGAAATTCCAATTTAGTCCACTGGTCTAGGGATGAACTAGGAAGATTTTTAGGGAATATTTCCAGAAACTCTCAACTAACAGGGATATCCTTCATCAGCATTTTTCTCCCTGTAATATACTTCATATACTTCTATGTATTCTACACATAGTTTTCTCAGCATATTTCTTATTGTCTTGGCTACTATGATATGGGAATAAAACACTCTGTACTCTCTTTGAAATACTACCCTTGATTCTCTCAATATACTGAAGTTAACTTCATCCGGAGATAATCCAGTCTACTCCTAAGGACTATCTCCTTATCTCTATAGTTGTTTCCTCTTCTATTTTAACTCTAACGGAAATATATACTTTCATACTGCTCCCTGAATACCCTCTCTGCCACTAAGGTATCTCCAATCGGAGTAGTCACCATCATCTTACACTCTAATGGCAACTCCACTCGACTAGCAAAACTCTCAAAGATAAAGGAATATATAACTCTTGGGTCTATTAACACATGAACATCAAAACCAGAGATTAAAACTGCACCTGTAACCACCTCGGGTGTCACCTCTGCCTCCTACTAAGTGACTGCAAAAACATTGACTTGAATTGGAGGTCTCCCTAGCTGGCCTATAAATGAGGTACCTCGACCCATACCTCTGCCTGGCTGGCTAGAGATCCCTGGCCCTTTCCCATGTGGACGTCCTCTGCTTCTCGATTGCCCTTCATTAGGCTGTACCAGAGTCGCTGATCTCGACTCACTACTCTCTACAAACGTTCTTTATAGGCAATATTTCTTCAGGTGTCCCTCTTGGCCATAGTAATAACACCCAGTACTGCCAATATGGCACTCTCCTCGATGCAATCTCCCACATGTTGCACACGAGGGTATCTTGCTTTGGCTGCTACCTCTGCCTTGGGAACTTGATGGCGGCCTCATTGAACCCTGACTAGATATGGCTCCTTGACTCTGTTTCTTCCCTGAAAATCCTCCAGGCTTGCCTCTTGTCTTGGGGGTTTTACTAGATCCCCCTAACTGCCATCCCTAACCTGATCCTCTCTTCTGCTGCTGTCCCTTTTCGACCTGAATAATCCTTTCAACCCTCAGAGTTGCTTCTACCAATCTCCCGTACTCTTTATACTTTGTAGCAGCTACATATGCCTTGATTCTGAAGTGTAGGCTCTGAAGGAATTTATGGCATTTGTTGGCTTCGTCGTTGACTATAAACGATGCCACTCGAGATAGCTCTGTAAACTTCTTTTCATATTCTTCCACCGTCATATTACCATATACCAGAAAGTAGAATTCTTCAATTTTCGCTTCTTTGTAGGCTTTGGGGTGGAACTTCTCATTGAAATATTCTTTAAACTGCTCCTTTGAAAGCGGAGTGTTCACTTTCCTCCTCATAGAATCCCACCAATCTCTAGCGAAAGCTCAAAGGAGAAATAGAGCAATAGATACTCTCTACTGATCCTCGCACTCTATGTACTCTAAAACTCTCTTTGTACTCTCCAACCACTCTAGAGCTACATTTGGGCTTGCTGTCCCATCAAAACCCTTGGCACCTAACTTCCGTGCTCTCTTTATGATGGCACCAGGTGCACGAGGTCTCATGCCCTGCATAATTTGAGCCAATCTCTCAATAGGATCGACTACTAGCTCTGCCACTTGTGGCTTTGGCTGCACCAAGGGCTGAGGCTCATTAACGGACTCATAAATAGGCTCCTCAGCCTCTGGTGGAGTAGAAGGAACAGGTGGAGTCTCAGCAATGGCTCAGCACGTAAGAGAACGACTAACGGGACGCATAGCTTGACTACAGTTAAATACAATGCATGTCATGCAAAGTTTTATAATTCAATACAATAAAATACTTCATTGACTTTTGGATACACTATTTTTCAAAGTTTTCTAAACAACTTTAAACTAAAAGCTCTTATACCAAATTGACGGAACTCTTCCCGAATCCCTCCTCTAGACCCATAAAAGATCCCGTGGCACCCCGATAGAACTCCAGCGAACTCTAACTCTAGTCCGAAGAAATTCCATTGGAGCACTTGACTCCATTTAAACTTATTTTAAATTTATTTGTTAGGTGGTAAGGGTAAATTTTTTTTCGTTTTTCTAATGATAATCTGCCAGCATATCGGCTATTTATTAAACTGTGTCACCCTGCAAATTCAAAAGCTATTTAAAAACACTTCTATGGCAAACAAATCTCCAATACCAGAGGCCTCTGGCCCTCATCCAAAATCGATCACAATGCAATTAATCACATTTATGGAATCGATGGAAATCTAGAATTTTCTTTTCAAAACATTTTCATAAAACGTGCATCTAACAACTGATATTTACGTTTACAAATTTTACATCATTTACAACATGATTTATATATATACAACACATGCATGACAAAATGATGAGCTATACGATGGGATATAGTCATCCGTCAGTCAATCCGCACGTCGGTCTGAGCCTCATATGCTGGATGACTCGCTCCTGCATCTGAGGGTACATTTTAAGTAACACATGGAAATCAAACGATGAGTATAACTCAGTGAGATAAACATTATACAACCGCATAAACTAAATTATTTTTCTGAAATACTTTTTATTGATTCATACAAAAATTGTTTTTGAAACTCTCTTCGATTTTCTTTCAAAAACTTTCTTATTTCTCTCCTTGACGGTAATCTAGGGAAACTACTCCTGTCGTGGCCGTATAAGTCTCTAGTTAGCCATTAGGAATTAAAGAATCTACCCTATGTAGTCATTGATGCGCGAACTCTGGGCACGCGTTACCCCTGCACAATCAGTCTAAACTACACTACCCTATACGTGTAAAGGGTGACTCGACTGACTTTCTCTCTCTCTCTCTGGAGTCATCTGGACTCCTCTCTCAGTTTGTGACTCTCTCATATCTACCATGCACGCATAGAGTACTCAACTGGGCTAGGGTAAACCATCAGCGTACTGAAATACCTTTGCTCATTCTTTTAAAATAACTCATTCTCAAGGTAGAAAGCCTAAAATATTTATTTCTAGCACGTTCTCAGTAATAATATAAATCTAGTTTAAAACTCACATGCTAAAATCTCATTCTATTTTCAACATATCACATAATTATATGATGAATACTTCTCACATAAACAATAAATGAAATACAATCATTTATATATAACAACTAATGAGAAACAAATATAATAACGCATAAAGAACTAGTTTTCTACTTACAAACCGCCCTCCGATCGAATGCAAACCTCCTTCAGAAGTCTCCAATACTTCCACCAAATCACTCTAAAATCACACCAAAATCATCCTCACACATCCCTCTCAACATCCTTAAACTCAAACTCGAAAATCAAACCAAAAATAAAAATGGGTTTCACAAGAACCAACAAGCTTAAAACTGTGATAACTCACCAAATAGGCAATCTTTTGGCTTCAAATTTGTTGGCTTTGCTAGAGGAGATGACGAGGCACAATTTTCATGAAGAAAATGCATCGAAATTTGGATCGGATCTCTTTCTTCTTCCTTCTCTCCCTCGCATCATCGTACGGCTCTTTCTCTCGGCTTCTCTCTCCCTCTGACCAGAATCTCTCTTTTTCTTTTATTTTTACCGTGCACAATGACCCCAAATGAGACAAAATTAACTTATATATATAAATGCTCAATTGTTAAAGAGTCCCTCAAGAAAATTTCATTTAATAACCTCAAACTTTCAATAATCTCACCATGGCGCAATTATAGATAATTATGAATCCTATTGGTTCACTTGGCACATTTTAGTCCACTTATTTCTTCAACCAATCCATGGATGACACGTGGCATATCTATAGCCACTACTTTTTAAATCACTTATCTCATTTCTCATTAGTTGAATTAAAATATCTTTTACTTTATTCCGTGAGCTTATCTCGCTTGATTAACATGTAAATCACTTCTAATCACTTTGCAATCGCACCAGGGTCAACGAAACGACATCCGACTTGTGATACAAAAATATAATAAACCTTCAATAACACTACTGAAGGCATACGATTCGATCGTAACTCAATTCGAAGATTTTTAATAACATAAAATAATAAATTGTGAGGGCTTACATTTGATGTATAAATTCGAATTCTCATTTCAATAGAGCTTTCAATACCTAATCCTTTTGAAAAATATTCCACAAATATTCTATACATATCTTATGGCCAATTTAACTTTATAAACTTCAATTTAGGCCTAATACCTCTCATATATACTTGATAAAAAAAATGTTCCTAACCGAAATCCGGTCGAATAAATCGATATCTTTTTATACGTGTCTATAGCTTAAATACTTGATTTTTATAAGTATTCTCGTTAACCTATTCTCGTTCACTTGGGTTGCACTCCTTGAAACTTCCGCATATTATGCTCATGTGTGATCCATCCATACTTAACTTAAAATGTTCATTTTGGCCTTTTTATGATCTAATTTCACTTTGATCGGAAAATATTATGAAAATATTCCATGGTCATCTAATCTGCAAATTGACTATAAATACTCTAATTGGGTGTCTTATCTATCAATCTCAACCGTCGAAAAATTTTGATTTGATTTAAACTCATTAAAACTCATTCATCTCTCAAAATAGCAATATTGTAATTTTCTTTGGATTGCTTAATATTGACTCAAGTGATATATATATATATATATATATTCTGTTTTTGTTTCTCCATACTCTCCTACTATTTTTAGACCTTTTCGATCCTTAAGGTCAATTTTCGAAAATTTTACTATTCATCCAAAACTTTTCGTTCAAAAAATACTATTCATCAAAAACTTCCGTTTCCTATCAAATTTCAATTCATGACCCTCGACAATATAACCAAGTTCAAATTCGGTCTTAAACACTAATTTCGGATCTTTAAAAAACAAATCACTATTTTTTCTAAATACAAATACTATTCACCGAAAATTCTCATTTCTTTCTAACACAACACTCAAGGCTTTATAAATATAATCAAATTCTAACCGGGCCCCTTGCATTATTTTCGTATTCTTTATTCTCTATTCGATCGTCAGGAATGAATTCTCTGAGGAAACTAAGATCGAGGTCTATCATGAACAACAAGGCAGGGTATGAAGCTTTGTTAGCCGGACTCCATCTAGCCAAAGAGATGCGGGCTGAATGGCTTAGAATCTTTTGCAACTGCCAACTCGTGATTTGTCAGATCAGGGTGAATATCAGGCCAGGGGGGCAAGCATGGCAAATTACCTACAGAAGGTTCGAGAGTTGTTGGGAATATTTGAAAAGTATGAGGTGAATTAGATCCTACGAGCTCAAAATTCCCATGCAGATGTTTTAGCTCACCTGGCAACAGCTCAGGACACTGATTTTTCTGGACATATACCGGTAGAATTCCTGCCAAAACCAAGTACAGAGTCCAATGACGAGGTGATGGTCCTAGCCGTGGCAGCAGACTCATGAATGATTCCTCTAGTTAATTATTTATAGAAGGGTAAGCTGCCATATGATAAGCTAGAGGCTTGTCGTCTACGAGCGCGAGCTGTATCTATGACGACATGCTTTACAATAAGGGCTTCTCGGCTCCATTGTTGAGATGTGTTGATGAGCCAGACTATATCACCATCTTGAAAGACATCCACAAAGGCCATTGTGGCAATCATTTTGGGGGGCTGTCCCTAGCCCAAAGAACGCTCAAACAAGGATTCTACTAGCCAACGATGAAGTAAGATGCCATCAATATGGTGAAGAGATATGACAAGTGCCAGAGATTTGCAAAAATTCTGTGAGCTCTACCAGCCTACCTATAGCAAATGACCAATCCATGGCCCTTCGCGATCTAGGGTATGGACCTGATAGGACCTCTCCCAACAGGTCGAAGTAGATGTAAACATGCCATATCGCAGTAGACTATTTCATGAAATGGGCTGAAGTGAAGGAACTTGCTGAGATCTCTACCAAGAAAGTAGAAAAATTTGTGTGGGAACACATCATTTACAGATTTGTAGTCTCTCAGCAGCTCGTGACAGACAACGAGACCCAATTCACCAGCGAGTAGTTCTTCGAATTTTACGGTAACCTCAGTATCACAAAAAGTTTCTTAATAGTAGACCATCCTTAGGCAAATGGCCAGGTCGAAACAGTCAACAAAATCATTAAACAAATTTTGAAGACAAGGCTTAAGAAGCTAGGAAAGGAGCATGGGTGGAAGAGCTACAGAAAGTGTTGTGGGCTTACAGAACAGCAGCTCGTAGCACCACTAGAGAAACTCCCTTCTCAATGGTTTACGGATCTGAAGCCATGATCCTTGCTGAAATTCCAGGTAACCAGTCAACGAAGAGTAAGCTTCGATCCTTCGGAGAACGATCAGCTTCTGGCTACTAACCTGGACCTCCTTGATGAAACAAGAGAAAGAGCTCGCTTGAGAATAGCCAGATACTAATAGAGGATAGCGAGGTACTACAACAAAAGAGTCCAAGTTCAAAAGTTCAAGTCAGGCAACCTTGTGCTACGATAGACTCTTCCTTGAGCTCGCAATCCTCGTGATGGCACGCTAGGACCTAATTGGGAAGGACTCTACATCATTAATGAAGACCTAGGGAATAGAGCGTATCATTTAGGAGATATGAGTGGAGCAGTACTTCCAAGAGCTTAGAACGTAGTACACCTGCAACCTTATTACTAATAGTTGTTTTCCGCTTGTAATATCTTTGTAATATCAATCATTTCATATAAGCTCCAGATTTTCCACTATATTGCTAACATAAATTGATTATGTGTTTCTATGTGTGAAGTGTAAAGCTATGAAAAGCAAGGAACATCTTGGAGATTCAAACATTTAGTTGCCCTGAAAGGCTTAATATCAGCATAATAGCTAACCCCACACTTGCTCTATAGGGTAAAGGGGTTAGTAAGGTCGTGAGCTCACACACCTAATGTAGCTCGTTGATAGGCCAGCCCCTCACAGATCGTTCCAAACACTTCACAATTCTATTCAGCAAATGGCGAAACTAGGTGCATTGATAGAGGTTTGCCCAGATCAGCTTGACTACTTCTCATGTGACCTAACCGATCATAATATATTGTATATGCTCGGGTTTTGACCCTGCGAGCGCAACTGAGGTTATGACCTCCTTAACTCTTGCGATACAGCTCGAATTTCGACCCTGTGAGCATAACTCGAGAGGTTATTATGCTATAAGGCTCGGGCTATGACCCTTTAAGCGTAGCATAGGAAGTCTATTATGTTGCACAGCTCGAGTTCTAACCCTTGGAGCATAGCTTGTTGTATATGCTCGAGTTTTGGCTTAAAAAGCGCAGTTCACTGTACTAGCTCGGGTTGTTACCTTTTGAGCACAGTTGATAAACATCCATGTTAACTAAATAGCTATTATATGAGTTACAAATCAAGCTTACTAAAAATTATTTTTTCATGTTTGTTGTGCAGATTGTTTATCAAGTTATAATTGGCGAGCTATATATTAGCAGAATTACGAGCTCGCAAGGTGAATTTAACCCTTCACTAACAAGTTAAATGTTTCATCATTCATTTTGCAGGGATTATAAACATGCAAGCAGAAATTCAAAATCACATTTGAGTTAGAAGATTCTTAATAAAAGCCTCAGAACGATATCCAAACATCCATTACAAATACCCCCTATAAGGAGGTAAAGACAATAAAAAAATAAAAAGATGATTTTCTAAGTCCCATCTCAGGGATACCCTACTCAAAACCTCTACCTTGGGAAATTGATGGATCAGCAGCTATATCATGCGAGGTCGATTCTGGAGGTATAATGACCTGAGTTGTCTCTATTTGGGAGGTCGTGCCCTGAGGAGTCTCACCAGGTATACTTGAAGATTATATAGCCTCCTCTTTGAACCTTTCTATCTCTGCAAGTCCTCCCTCGCCAAAGCATGTGAAGTTCGTCTCCGGATGAGCCAGCCAGAGGGTGTAGAGGAAATTAGTAGCTGTCTCATTTTTAACTTCCTTCCTGATCCTACTGATCTCATCTTAGGCTTTTGCAACTTCTTCTTTAGCAACAGTAACTTCTTTTTCAATAGCTTCAGCTTGTTGCATGGCTTCATCTGCCTTCTTCTCAGCAGCTTCAGCTCGTCGCCCAGTCTCCTCTAGGTCATGTTTTACCTTATCCAAATCCTCCTTGGCATGAAAAAGCTTGGAAGTCAACAATGCCCTAGAAGTTCGATAGTTGTTTTTCTGATGAACTAAGGCCTTTTCAGCTTCAGTCTAGGCGGCTTGGGCATTCCTCAATCAAGTCTCCAAAATAGTCTCTGCCCTCTTCGCTCTTGAAGCCTCTCTAGATATAAAGATGAGCTCGTCCCTCAGTTTGTCCTCTTGCATTTTGAGCTTCTCGTTCTCGACCTCGAGTTTTTTATTGTCAATATTGAGTTGCTCCTTTTCTTCCCTCAGGACCAGTAATTCCTACATTTGCTTCTTAATCTCTATAGCGGATTGGAATATAACAAGTTAGTATTGAGAGCATAAAAGCAAAAAAGTAAGAAAAGACTAAGTGTCAGAAGTTACCATAATTGAATGGCGAATGGACTAGATGGACAAGCGATCTCCAATCAACTCGTCAGTATCCAGATTTTTGGCATGGCCCCCAAGGAATGATGGCAAGTGGTCCAGGATCCCTACAAGTCCCCACAAGATAGAGTGCTCTTGGGATACGCTCGGGCTCATCCTCAATCTCTAGTGAAACACTCCTATCCGAGGTCATGGGTTGCTTACCCTTTTCAGCTCGCGAGCGTTTTGATGGAGCACGTTTCGCCATAGTTTTCCTTTTAGTTCCATTGCTTGGGGCAACTGGAGCCTCGCTTGCTGTCGTAGTCCCCGTAGCTAGAACCCCCACCTGAAGGAATCTTACCCGTGGGAGCCCCTCCAATTGAAGCCTCACCACCCGTAGTCGTCTCTTCAGCAGCCTGCTCTTAATCACTTTCAATCTTAATAAGTTCTAGCTATGAAACAGGGGGCTGGGATTCGAAAGACATTGTAGCTTATTCTGATGTGGCTGCCTTAGTAGAGGCAAAGGCCACAGGAGCAGTAGGTTATGCAGTACAACGTTTGGAGTGCTTAACAAGGGAAATTCTTCCTATTTCTGGAACTTGTGAGGGGGCTAGATCAGTTTCTCCTCAGGCGGCCTAATAAACTGAGACGAGCTCATGTTGGCCTTAAACGCCAATGTCTTTCTTGTTATCTATTAGCTCGTTGTCTGGCGTTGGAATGAGTTAGAATTGTCCGAGGAGATGCTCGTCAAATGTTTGAGCAGTGTTCCCTTTCCCTGAGTCCGCGAGCGTCCTAAGGAGACCTTTCTCTTCCTCAATAATGGTTCCTTTACTCCCTTCTATAAAAAAGGAACAAGAAGCGTTAGAATCAGTGTGCATGAAAGAAAGAGCTCGACAACACCAATCCTATAACTACCTGGGGTGAAGACAAAACTATAGTTTTAGAGGCGTGAAAGGGAATGGCAGTAGATGTCGAATCATCTTGACTTGTAGTCCCCGACATTAGACTTGCCTTTTTCATCGTCCTTTGGCAACAAGCCCTTAAAATCATACTTACAAGCTATCAGATAATAAATTCCCTCTCGAGCTCCCCCATTCGGGCTGGCTACTCCCTTTATACTATACAAGTGGGAACAAATGCGTGGATTTGGAACTTCAAGCTCGTTCCTTAAGAAGACCAATGCCAACGATGTTAGTTGGGAGTATGAGTTTGGAGTCAGTTAGAACGAGCTAAGTTTCAGTTGATTCAGAAGATCAATCAAATAGTTGGGAACTGGGAATCTAAGCCCATGCCTCAAATGTTGGATATTGACAGCAACGTACCCATGAAGTGGAAAGCCTGTATGGTCATTCGAAGAAGGGAGCATGATGCGGCAGCTTTTGAGAATGCGGTATTCCAATGCGATTCCCCCTAGCTTGTCTAGTTGTAATTTCAAGGGGTGGAATGCAAATACTTCGTGACCTTCCCGACCAGGAGACGGTATTGTTGTTATAGGGTCTATCCGAGCTGCAAACTCCTTAGCGGCATCACTGCTGGTAGAAGTCATCCCTTCTACCTCGCACGCCATTCCCGAATCTTAATCCTCCGTGCTAGAGAGGTCGTTTACTCTGTATTGCTAGTGACTGCAACCTAAAGACATCTACACTTAGAAAGGGAGTAATTAAGTCTCTGTCTACAGACCATCCCTACCTATACTTAAGTTTTCTATTTTTCTAATGAATTTCCTAAGTCTACAGGTCACAAACGCTGCACAGATCGCTAAATATATAGGAGCTCAACCTACAGCTCATATGATCTACGAGCTAACGACCTATATTTGTCTCTACTTAAAGCTCGCATTCACAATATCACAAACAACAACTTACACGCAAAAATCCAACTAACAAGATCAAAACAATAGAAAATGAAGAGTCACAATGAAGAATAAGTTCTCAAAAACGGGAACATGGTGAACAACCAACAACAAACAACAAACCCAGAAAATGCACAACGCACGTGATTCAAAAACAAAAACTAGAAGATAAGAGAAGATTTGATGACTTATTTTGAGCAAAATTGAAGTTTTGGCAATGAAATTCGACTCTGAGATGTTGGTGTAGAAGACTGAAGCAAAAAGAAGTGGAAGAAGGGAGAAGACGAACCGTCTGTTGATTTTCAAAAATGACAGAAAGATGTCGAAAATGATTGGGTCTTGGCTTTAAATAGGCGTGCCAGGCTGAAACCCCAGCCATCAGATTTGATGGCTCTCTAAACACCTCAGATCTAATGGTGTAGCGCGATATTCGAGATTCCATCATCATGCACAGTCATTTGAAGAGACGTGCACATTAAATGCTCATTGTTCAAGACGTGCATTAAACCATTGCTCAAAAAGCCACCACGTGTCCAAGTAAAATTTGAATAGGAACGGGTATCGTACCCAGATCCAAATGCTAGCTTTTACCAGCGGTCTATCAACTTCTAGTTCGCAGATCACACTACAAGCTAGGGGGCTGATGTTATGGGTATTTTTAGGATACTTAAGTGGGCTGGTACAAGCCCAAAATTGTTGGAAGAAGCCCAGGACTATTTCAATGAGGTTGTACATTCGGCTAAGGCACAGCTCACCATGAAGAGAGCTCTTGAATTAGATTCTCAGACTGAATGCTCAACTCACAGAAGCAAACTCATAGTCAGATCTCAAACATTTCAGCTCATAGAAACGAGTTATCAGCTATTATAGTTCGATGGACACAAGTCAGCTATAGTCAGAACTGTCAGACTAAAGTCAGTAAGGCATATTGTACACGCCTCGTCAGAGATTACAGCATGAATTAAGGAAATCTCACTTAACTAGCGTGGGTTTAGCGTCTAAATCATACTTTGACAGAGTTGACCTGACAAATGTCAGCCACATTAAATGTAATCCATCATTTCATTTTTGACTTATTGTAATATAACTGTAGCACCTCCCATTCTCTATAAATATAGGAGGATTTTCATTATAAACTAGGAGAGAAACACTGAGTGTGCCGTTACTCTATAAAAATAGTGAGAGAACAGTGGACGTAGGCAAAACTTTGGGCCGAATCACCTGAAAATTCCTAGTGTTCTTTGTTCTTCTTTTGCTTTTTCTTCTACCTTTCGCTTGTTTCTTATACTACTTCAATTGTACCTGTAGTTTGGGCCTAGAAGAACCTAGTTGGCTAAATTCAGACATCGACAAAAGGAGATTAAAGAAGTTTGGACAAAAAAATTTGGTGTGAGAAACAAATTTTAGAGTATTGTTTTGGAACCTTTAAAGTGTGTTTAGTAATTATAAAATCTAGATGGTATTTCCTAGATTCTAAGGCATGATTTATGGCATATGAAGTGTGGATTTTTCCTTGAAACTATGAAGTATATTTTATAATCTATGAAATTAAGATTATGTTTGTGATTTTTAAATGTTTGGTGAAACTAGAAACCATAACATTTTGGTTATTTCATGAAACTAGAAAGCATGCTATTCTGGTTATTCCAAATTATGTTGATTTACTTATGAATTTATATTTTGTATTGATTCTAAAATGGGTTTTATGATTTGATAAAGTAAATTATATTATATGTTTTATGAAATTATTTTTATTTATGAAAGTTGTAATACGTTTTAGAAGTTGCATGGAAAACTAGGATTATATATATATATACATGGACAAGATTATGTTGGAAACTAAATTTTAGTACGAACGATTTCACAATTAGTATTTGGAACCTTACTTGCAAAAGTGTTTTAGAAGAGATTTGAGATAAGAAAGAGAAATAAGAATGTTTTTAGAATATCAAAGTGTACCCTTCCCTCTAACAGCAGTAGGGTATCACGTGAGCAAGACCCAGAGGTTAGCCTAACACATGCTAGTGCAGAGGTCAGAGAGTTTGGGACTTAAGAGAGAGTCATTGCGTCATCTTGCATGTGGATGACAAAGGTTATCTCCCGCCCTTTACATATATGTTGAGTATTTCCACCACGTATGATAGAGTTCCCCGAGTAGTAATTTGGTGTGGAATTAAAACCTAAATCTTACCTAGAGAAAATCCATACAAATGCATTTTAACAATTACAATATAAAATTTTATAAATAAAGCTTTAGTAACACGTTTGATTTTTTCTAGAATATGAATTATTTAAATTTCACATTCCTATATGTTTTATGTTATATTAACTTATGTCCTAAAGAATTTAATTGGTTTTCAAAAATTTTATCCGCTCACTGGGCATTAGTGCTAACCTTTTTAAATTTTAAAACCATTTTTCGAGGATCCGTCAAGTCACAAAGGAAGCATCCGAACGAGCAAAAAGATGGGCCATTCAAGCAAGTGATGCATGAAACTACATCTTGATATTTTCTATGTACATCTTGAACATTTCATAATACATATTAGTAGACATGCTCACATCTATATATATGCGTTAATATTATAAAGTGTTGAAAACTTTTATTAGTTTGTGTAAACTTATACCTTGGATACTATGAATAATATAAATATACTTATATTCTATGAGATTTTGATAATTGTGTTGGAATGAGAATTGGAAATAGGACCAAAGGTCCTAAGTAGTTGAAAATGGAAATGAATTTTAGAAGTGTATATTTTCTTTGTCACAGGGTGGAATAGTTTAATAAATAGTCGTTATGCTATCGAAATTTTGTTAAACTATCCTATTTCTTATCAAGTTTCCTAAATGATTTTTTATATAAAAAAAAAAAGTTTAGAATTCATAAAATTTTCTACTATTACAGGATCTTCTCGGATTCAGAATACGGGATCTGGGAGGGTTCTATCATTATTGATTATATATATTTTTTATTTTTGTTCGGATAGGTGGAGTGATATGTGATGAAATTAAGACCTTATCTATTGTTAGTTTTTGTAACCGTGTGATGGACAGTTAGTGTTTTGATGATTATGATGTAGTGGAGTTGGCTGATTATTTCAAAATATCAATGGAGTGTGTGTGTGTGTCAATTGTCCTTTAATTTCCTTCATTCATTTTCTTTTTTTAAATTGAATCTTGTTTAGTAATAAGCTCTATTAATGTGATTTGATGTAATGTTGATTAAGTGGTTGGTTTACTTTTTTAATTTGTCATTTGTGATTAAGTTGATGATCTGTTTATTGTCTTGTTAATAAAGAATTATTGTTTTTAAATGTGGGCATATATATATTTCATTTCAAGAGAGTGACTTGTTTTTGAATATGGGACATAATGAAAATGACCATACAGCTAGTTTTTACAAAAAAGCAGACCAAAACAAATTAAAGAAGTTGCAGGAAATTGCCTATAAACCCTTTAGCACCATTTGTATCATTGTATGCATGTGGGTATGAATTTGCATTTCACTATCAGCCAGCTCATCAATATGCTCACAACCACCAAAATTTGCTAAAGTATCGTGACCTAGTTTGTCTGTGAAGGGACTCGATCCGAATTTTCCCCCTTTAGGGACTCGAGAAGAGTCCTTCCAGTATCCCAATGGAAGTCCTTGCAATCTTCATACTGGTGACTTTAAAAGATTCCGTGGAGCGAACCCGTGATACATTTTCATTTCATAATCGTTTAGAAATTAGAGTGGTAAAAAAATTTCAACAGCCCAATAACTGTTTTTCGACATTTTCGATCTTTTCAAATCACCTGAAATCAATTTATAAACACTTCAAAATTCATATATTCTTCTTCACTTCCAATTTGGACCTTAGGTCCACCTCATAATCAAAGCTTAATCACAATTAAAAATATTTCGACCAAAAACCATTTTAAATTTTAAAAATATATTATCATGCATATAATCATAAGTATTTATATATAATCAAAAGTATTTACATTATAAATATTTACTAGACATCAAAATATGTATAATATTTTCATAGTTGCAGTCGTCGAAAGTGCGCACCTAACTCTGTAGCAAAGAGCGCTTGCTCTGAGCACCCGTCTCTGCACTTAGGAAGGTTTTTCATAAAATAAATAGAAAAGAGTGAGCTAAAGGAGCTTAGTAAATGTTATAAATATATATATATATTTCTTACAAAGATATCTCTAAAACATCTTCAAAAATCTTACATTCTTAATGGTTTATCTAAATTATAAGTCTCACAATTTTGCATATATATTGATATAAATCTACTTGAAAACATAAATGCATACATAATTAAAATCTATCCAAAACATTAACATAAGTATATAAAGAATGGCATCATTTATGTAACATGTATTCAATGAAACCCAAAGGAAATCATATCTCATTGACTAGTATTAGGTCATCGATAGTGGAGATGATCCATATCTGTCATAAACCACTGCACTGTGGAATGTTACCTCGTCTTATGTAGGGTATCAGTCTTAGTGCCTTAAAAACGTACAGAGGGCGACACAGCAGACTTAATTCCCCCACAGTTAGTGACACGCCCATCTTGACATGTCATGCGTGCATAAAGTACTTCACTCGGTTCTCAGTTATATCATGGGATTAGGATAACCATTAATCTTGAAAACTTTCTTCAATTATGCTTTTAAAATTTAGTTCTTATACTAAAAATAATCAAACATCAAGGCATATTGCTTCAAATTGTTGCTAAAAGCATAAAAATATATTGCTTTAATAATTTATACTATAAACATTTTCTTTAGATGAATATGTAAAGATATTTATAAACTAACAGTTTTAATAAAACTCATTTCAATTTTAAGGTACTTTAACATTTATAAAAGCACTTTAAAGCATGCTAAATATGCATTTAGTATTTTATAAAAACAATTTTACACTCCCTTTACCTCCAATTTGACTAGAATGACCTTAAATAATTCTCCCTTAATTCCTTTGCTTCATTTTCTCACCAACAAGGCATATTCTAATTTAGAATCTGTTATGGGTAATTTAGCGATCAGATTAGTCGGGCCCAGGAAGATCTACAGTGTAGGCCTAATGGTCCAAAGGCTCAGTAATCCGCCCTTCCTTCGGTCTACCTTCCTAGCAGAGGACTCAATTCGACAAACCTACCCTCCATCTTTTCAAACATAACCAAGTCCCCTTCCTTCCGATCGTTAGTTCTGTCCATTCAGGCTGTTCGATGGCTCTGTTCGTTCAGGCTGTTCGCTGGCTCTGTCCGTCCAGGCTGTTCGCTGGCTCTGTCTGTTCAGGTTGTTCGCTGGCTCTGTCCGCTCAGGCTGTTCACTGGTTCTGTCCGTTCAGGCTGATCGTCAGTTCTGTTCGTTTAGGCTACTAGTCAAAGGGTGATCGTCAAACCTGTTTCGTCCGTACCTGCGAGTCCAGAATTGCCCATCCGGATCTTTCGATGCTCCCTGAATATGCTGATGTACCTGTTCGATTACGAGAGTGCTCGCCTAATGCTATGATCAGTCGTGGAAGTACTAATTCATAATCTGCATACCCAACTCTTAAGATGTCCGATTCTTTAACAGCTTATCTGCCCATTAGTGGATCTGAATATCCCGTCTACTGGAAATTCCATCTCAGCCATGCTCCTCAAAATCAAGAGTCAACAGAAGTCAAAGGAGCCATGCAGAATACAGCACCAAATGTGCCATGCACACCATCTCTACCAGAGACTACAGCCAAGACTTCGGTAGCAACCCATGACCCGTGTAGATCAGCCACCCGAAATCTCTCTTGGGCAGACCTTCGAAACGATAGCTTCGGCCGCATTTAATGCACTGTCAGCTGCATTAATTGAAATCCCGGTGCATTAAATACGGCCCATCATTATGCTTTCTATTTACTGTATGCTTTTGTTTTACTCTACTTTACTGTAGTTCCTTTCCTTTCTCTATAAATAGAGGAGGATTTTCATTGTAAAGGGAGGATGATTTTTCTGAGTAGCGTTACTTTGTCGAAATAGTGAGAGAGTGAACAGTGGATGTAGGCATCTTTTTAGGCCAAACCACTTTAAAAATCTTCTTGTTTTCTCTGCTCCTCGCCTCTGACCCTTTCTTCCTTGTTCTGCTTTTACTTTGTATAACCGACTTCAACTACCCGAAACTGCAGCTTAAGCCCGAAACGAACCTCGTTGACTAGGGAGCCAAATCCGGATGTCAATAGAATCCATCATCCTAATTATATGAAATCAATACCAATTACCCTTATTCACCCAAATTGATTTTAAAATACTATGTACATCATAATTCACATATTTTGTATAAACTTATACTAACATCATGACATTATTTTCTTTTCATTTTCTTTGTGCAAACTAGCTTAACTACATGCATAGCCTCATAAAAATACATCAAAGTGATTGAATTTCCACTTTGTTCACTAAAATGTTATCTTCACCGAAATTGCATATTAGAGCATCCAACCTAATTCTTTAATTTTTATGACCACCAAAAGCATTAAAATCACACCAACATTCATCCCCTAAAACCAACTCAATTTAAGTTTCTTTGCAAAATTGCATAAAACCTTAGAATACATACCTTGGTCATTTCTTTGCCTAATTACTTTCTTTGAGTTTCCTTTTAATTTCACACTTGAATATAAGATAATCTACTTCTAAAATGCCAAAAAATTACATGAACTCATTAAATTGTCATACATCCAAGAAACCATCAAAACACCATAAAACCTCAACTTACTTACCATTTTCTCTTAACTTTCTTTACTTAAGTTTTGCCTTAACCCCTATCTAGTGAAGATGAATTAAGTTTGGCATCCAAAAGTGGTCAAACTTTTTTTGCTTTTCTTCTTCTCTCCTTGGCCAAACTCTCACTTCCCTCTCTCTCTTTTTCAATTTTTCTTATCATTTCATGCACAATTCAACTTTATATAGGTCTCCCATTAATTGACCAAAATGCCCTTAAACTATTTCTATAACCTCAAACAAGTCCTTAATTACAATTAATAGCATATGATTGGTCTATAGGCTAACTAGTCATTAAACTAACTAAATCCCACAAATTTTAATTGCATGACAACTAATTAGTCAATTTAGTGACTTCTATGTGGCCTTCTCTCATTGGATACTTTTGTTTCACATGAATTGTGTCTTTTGCTAGATTTCTTTCCATGTAATACTCACATGTAAGACATGTGTGTTTGAATTTGAAAATGTTTACTTTATCCTCTAATGAATTTAATTATCATTTATGCCTAAATAAATTTCAAAAAATTCTATAGTTATTTAATTATCCAATTGATCATGTACTACTCTAATTGGGTATTTTATCTCTTAATTTCATACTTAAAAAAATTAAAATAGGTGAAAAATCATCAATACCCCTTATTTTCCAAAAAGATATTTTCGTCCAAAAAATTTGTTCGGAGCTCTTAAAAATCTATTCAAACGAACTTATTTTTTGATCTGTTTCAGTTTTTTTAGACTTTATTACCTATTTTAGAAATTTTTGATTTTCGAGGTCCGTTTCCTAAAATCACTATTCATCCAAAAATATTATTCATTAGAAAAATTTTATTTCTCATGAAAAAAGGAAATTTTGGGCTTTATAATTTACCCCTCTTTATAAAAATTTCGTTCTCGAAATTTTAAACAATAAACATACTTGTCTCAAAGAGGTAAGGGTACTGGTTTCTCATCTGTTTCTCGTGTTCCCAAGTGGCTTCCTCCATTGTGTGATTTCTCCACATAACTTTAACCAATGGAATGACCTTGTTGCACAAAACTTGTTCTCTACAGTCGAGGATTTGTATTGGGTGCTCCTTGTATATCAAATTTTCTCTTAACTCCATTAGTTGTTCTGTCAAATTTTCTCTTAACACTACTAGTAGAATTTAACCTCGCTAGGAGCAGCATTTATCCTCACTCAAGTTATAAATTCGGTAATTACATAGCAAAATTTAACCTCGCTATGGAATGACATTTATCCTCGCTCAAACCAAAGCTAGCTAATAATATACCCTATACGTGCATTAGACGACACACGAGACTAAACTAAATGACACATCCCCTCTCGCTACAGCGACAGACACTCCCGACACACACTGCCAATGCACGTTTAGGGTATTCAACCTCAACCGGTAATATCAGGATACCTTTAAGGCATACCATAAGCTTACAAATCATTTCCATTTATTTTGCTTTTTATCATTTCATTCACATTTCATGCAAAACATTCAATATTTGATGCATAAAGGTCCTTATATGATAATTCACAATCATTAAAAAAAAAAAAAAAAAACTAACTTTCATTTGTAAAGGACACTCACCTTATTTCTTAGTTTGTAAAAAGCTTAAATTCAACAGATAAATTTCCTCGCCTCCGCATAACCTACACATTTTATTATTCTATTTTTATATTACATCATAACCAACGTTATTGGTTCGAATAATTCTATACTCACATACTAATATACCAATAATTTGAAACACCATTTTTAAAGTCATATCAACACCAAATCTTCGTGTTTATTACCCATTCGTCATTCTAATTATTTAAACACGCAAAAGGGCATCGTCTGAAACCTAAATTCATACTAACGGATGTAGACATTTTCGAATCAATCACTCCCTATATTGGCCGAACCTAACACACTCTCTTAACAACAATTCTCTTTTTTTTTTTTTAATTTCTCACCAATTTCACATTCAAATTCATCAAAGAGTGGTGTAAATTCCATTTAAATTCATCAAACATCATTTTCGAGCAATTATAAAATGTTTAACCGCGAAATAGCCATTTAGCATTCAACGAATTTTCTTTCAATTTCTATGTCAATTCCATGATCCAAATATTCTTTAAAATCACACAAACAAGTCAAAAACAATTTCAATCATCAAAGCAATGCCTTGTCCCAATATTCATCCTACAAATATATCAATTTTTTTTTTCATTTCAACATCAAAATCCATTCTTTCAATACATTTCCAAGCATGTAAATTACTCAAATATTTCAAACTCAAAATGAATCATATCAACACCTCTTTGGCCGAATGCATCATGTAACACCATCAAAATTTGCACTAACATTTACATTAAACAACACCAAGCTCATGGCAAAACAATAAAATTCATTCAACCCATAAATTCCTCCTTTGGCCGAGAACATCATCAACATGCATGTCATTTTTCTCACTTGATTCAACACTAATCCACATAGAAATCAACCTCTATATTCATGAGGTTTCAAATCCTAAAAACCAAGCATTATTTCACAAAATCCATTCATTTCTATAACAAAATTTTATGGAAATCAAAGCTTACCTCTTGAAATGTACTTGGAATGGAGGAGAATGACTTCCAAGCTTGATTACCACTATTGCATTAGTTGAATTTGATCCAAAACAACTTTGAATTCTCTCATTTAAGCTGCTTCCGTGGTCTTCTTCCTCTCAGCCGAGAGCTCCTCTCTTTCTCTTCTTAATTTGTTCTTAAAAAATAGCTCTAAAGATCACCAACATGCAGCTGTCTTCCTTGGTTGTTCTCCGCAAAACAAGTTACTCTTTCTCTCCACAAAGCCAAGAATTTATTCTTGCTTTTGTTTGTTTAATTTTCACTTCTGGTTTCTCTTTAATGACTGAGAGAATGTTTGAGATTGTGAAGGAGAGTGCTTGTTTTGTTGTTGACCGAATAGGATGCGCTTTCTTGCTTCATTTTCTTCTTTTAAATTTCATATATATATGGCCCATCAAATGCACACACTTGTCACTCATGTATAAGTTCTTCTTGCCATTTGTTTTAATTCTTCACTGCATGACTTACACATGTCTATTTCATGCATCATTCATGCCATGTGTTATTCCATGCATTCTCCCATTCCGATTTCGAATTCGAATTCATTTTCGATCCATCCGAAAATCCTATTGTAATTTAATCTCATATTCGAAACCTATACTTGCATTCGATTTTACCTCCGGGTACTCTAAATTATTTTATTTCTCCAAAATTATTTTATACGATCATAAATCGAAAAAATATTTCCGTATGAAAATTTTCGGATAATTTAAAATCTATTTGAATGGATTCATTTTTTATCTGTTTCACTTTTCTTTAACTTCAGTACTAATTTTGAAACCTCTTATTTACTAAGTACGCTTTTCGAAAAAAATTACTATTTTTGTGGATACTTTCTTTCTGAAAATACTATTTATCAGAAAATAATTTATTTTTCATCAGATGAAGTCTTAGGTTTTACATTTCATCCCTTCTTATAAAACTTTCATCCTCAAAATTTGTATAACGCCTCTACTTGATACGATTTAGTTCAAAATCAAAGCTTAAGACACCACTACTAATCTTTTGCTAAATTTCATTTAATTATCTCAACACTCACGTCTATCATTCCTTACTTAAATAGAAATCTAATGAATATAAAGTTTCTCAGCACAAATATTTAAATCGACTTATCTCAAAATGGTGAAGATACTTACTGCGCATCTACTCTTCTTCCTCCCATGTGGCCTCCTCCACTACATGATTCCTCTACAGTACTTTTACCAATGTGATAACATTGTTGTGCAAAACTTGCTCTCTCCTATCAAGAATCTGAACTGATGTCTCCTCATATGACAAATTCTCCTTGAGTTTCATTGGTTGTTTTGTTAGGACATGTGAAGGATCAACTACATACTTCCGGAGCATCGAGACATGGAGCACATTATGAATTTCACAGAGATCTTCTGGCAACTGAAGTCGATATGCCACTTCACCTACTCTGTCAATCACCTCATAAGGAGCAATGTATCGTGGACTTACTTGCCATGTCTTCCAAAATGAATTATCCCTTTCCATGGTGATATTTAAAGAAATACCTTATCCCTAACCTGGAACTCCAAATCCTTCTTACACTTATCTGTATAGCTTTTCTATCAATCATGAGCTATTTTCAAATTGTCCTGAATAATCTTGATTTTATCCGTAGTCATTTGCACAAGTTCGGGCCCAATTAACCTTCTCTCTCTCAACTCATCCCAATATATCGGCGTCCTGCACTATCTCCTATAAAGTGCTTCATACGGTGCCATGTCGATACTAGCCTAATAATTATTGTTGGCAGCAAACTCGATTAATAGCAGGTGAATATCCTAACTTCCTCCAAATTCCATCACGTAGGATTTGAGCATGTCCTCCAAAGTCTGAATAGTATGCTCAAATTGTCCATCTGTTTGCGGATAAAATATTGTACTGAAATGCAATCGAGTGCCTAAAGCTTTCTATAGACTTGACCAAAATCGGGATGTAAACCTTGGATCTCTATTTGATACGATCGACATTGGAGCCCCATATAACCTTACGATCTCATCAACATACAGCTTGGCTAGTCTATCCAAGGAGTACATACTTCAGATGGGTAGAAAGTGAGCAGACTTTGTAAGTCAATCTACTACCACTCATATACTATCATACTCGTTTCGACTTCGAGAAAATCCTACCATAAAATCCATCATAATATGTTACCGTTCCCATTTCTGTTCCAGGATAGGGAGTGGCTGAAGAAGTCCTGTTGGTCTTTGATGGTCAACCTTAACCTGCTGACATACCAAGCACCTCGACACATACTCAATTATCTCTCTCTTCATACTTTTCTACCAGTAATGCTCTTTCAAGTTATGGTACATCTTTGTATTACTCGGATGTATTACATAGGCTGAGGAGTGAGCTTCCTCCGTAATCTCCTTTTTCAAATCTTCCACAACTGCTACACATAAGCGTTGACCTATCATCACTATACCATCATCTCTGACTATAAAATCATGTCTTTACCTACTATCGATCTCTCTTTTCAACTTCATTAAACGAGGATCCTATTTCTGCTGTTCCCGAATTTGATCCATTAGAATGGAACCAACATGAAAAGTAGCTAATAATGTCCCTGAGTCTGCCATTTCTAATTTCACTCCCAAAGACCTCATTTCCACCAAAAACAGAAGATACATCGTTTTCAACTGCGCTAATGAACTGGTAGGTCTCCTACTTCAAGCAGCAGCTACCACATTAGCTTTCCCAATGTGGTATTCTGTCATACAATCATAATCTTTTATCAATTCCAACCACCTCATATGTCTCAAATTTAATTCTTATTGAGTGAACAAATACTGCAGACTCTTATGATCCGTGAATATCTGACATGGGACATCGTACAAGTAATGCCTCTAAATTCTTAGTGCAAATACCACTGCTACGAGCTTCAGATCATGGGTAGGGTAATTCTGCCCATGCTTCTTCAATTGCCTGGAAGCATATGTAATAACTCTATCATTATACATTAAAAGACACCCCAAGTACAGTAAAACCATTTATCTCCACAGGCAATGTCAATATAAGGGCTCATATCAGTCCTTTCTTCAACTCATCAAGGCTTTGCTGACATGCATCTGACCATACAAACTTTTCATCTTTCCTAGTCAATCTGGTTAGTAGGGCTGCTATTCTGAAAAACCCCTTAACGAACTTCCTATAATAGCCTGCCAACGCGAGGAAACTCCTGATTTCAGTCACATTAGTGGGCGGTCTCCAGTCCGTAATGGCTTCTATTTTCTGAGGATCCATACTGAGTCCTTTAGTTGAAATCACATGACTTAAGAAAGTAATCCTGTCCAACCAAAACTGGCACTTACTGAACTTAGCATATAACTCGTGCTCTCGTAGAGTCTGTAACGCTATCATGAGATGTTTCGCGTTCTCCTCATGACTGACCGAATACACAAGAACGTCATCAATTAATACAATCATGGACTTATCCAAGTAGGCTCGGAAGACCTTATTCATCAGGTCTATAAAGGCTACTGAGGGATTTGTCAACCCAAAGGGCATAACTAAAAACTCATAATGTCCATACCGAGTTCTAAAAGCAATCTTCGGAACATCTTCATTACGAATTTTCAACTGATGGTAACCCGATCTTAAATCAATCTTCGAATATATTTTGGTTCTATGCAACTGATCAAACAAATCATCAATTCCTTACGGTGGATACTGGTTCCGTATTGTTTGCCCTGTTAAGCTACCTATAGTCGATGCACAACCTTAAGCTCCCATTTTTCTTTTTGACAAACAAGACTGGAGCCCCCTATGGAGAAAAACTAGGTCTCATAAAACCTTTATCTAGCAACTCTTCCATCTATACTTTCAACTCTCTCAATTCAACTGGAGCCATCCTTTAAAGAGTGATTGAGATTGGCTCAATTCCCAGAGTCAAATTCTATCTCTCTATCTGGGGGTAGACCTAGGAGATCCTTTGGAAACACATCTGGGAATTCTTTGAACACTGGGATATCTTTCAATAAACTCTCATCATCTTTCTGCTCAATCATATAGATTAGATATCCTTGACACCCTTTACAGAGCATTTTACTTGCTGATATGGCTGTCATAATACTAGTGGTCAGTACTTTCATCTTCCATGGAGCACCACCTCTAATTCCCTTAGTTTGACCAATCTGACCTCCTATTTAAAACAATTGACAATGGCACAATGCTTAGATAACCAATCTATCCCTAGTATTACATTAAAGTCCCGAATATCTAACACAATCAGATTCGTCAGGAACTCCTTGCCTTCTATCACTACTTTACTCCCTATGATAACTTTTTCTGCTACAAGTGAGTCTCCGGCAGGGATGGAAACTATCATACTACAATCTAATACCTGTAACTCAACGTTCAGCTTGGCAAAAATATGTACAAACACAAAAGAATGTTTAGCCCTGGGATCTATCAACACATATATATCATGATCTAGTACTGGTAACCACTTTTGGAGCAGCATTGGCTTCTTGTTGAGTAACTACAAACACTCTGACCTGTGCATGAGGTCTACCTGACTAACCCATAGGAGGTGCTCTTCTGCTCCCTGAGCCTTCAGTTGGAGCTGTACCACTCTGTACTCTACTCTAGGAGCTCTACCTTATTGTCTTTGGCCGACACTGGCCTAAATGGATGTTGAGGGTCTAACTTCTGAACTTACAAGGGTGGCTATTTGTGGGCAATCTCTCATGTAATGGCTTACTTGTCCATAGCGAAAAAAAGTGGTGCTACTCATTCGACATTCACTGGGATGCCTCTTTCCGCATGTACCGAACTCTAATGCTGAGCTCCTAGCATTACAGAAACATTTAGGCATTGTAGGTAGTCAAACTAATCCCTGACTGGATAATGCTCCTCGACTCATCCTCTTACCACTTTCCCATTTAGACTTGCTCTTTTTTTTTTGGCGATCCTGCTGGGCCTTTCTTAGGGTAAACTGGATCTACTGTGCTTGCCTTCCAGTCTTTTGCTCTGGGCAACGACTGTCTTGTTTCTTTCGACTATCAATGCAGCCTCAATTAAACCCTCATAATGTGTCTGAGGGGCCCATGACAGATGAACTCTGAAGTAAGGATTTTGGCCCACCGTGAACCTCTTGTACCTCTATTCCTCGTCCTCAGCAATAAATGGTACTATCCTAACCATCTTCGAAAATCTTTTCCCATATTCTGTCATAGAAGTCTAACCCTGATTCAGTCTGAAGAACTTCTTTACCTGTGCATCCTTGTAATTCCTTGGGTCGAATCTATCTGTGAATTCTTTCTGAAATTGTGCCCATAACACCCCAGTTGGATGTCGTCTTTCCAATGCTTTCCATCAGTCATTTGCTCTATCCTCCATGAGGAAAAAGGAGAACAGAAACTCTTTGCTTGTCTGAGTACCCCAACACTTTGTAAATTTCTGTACTGTCGAACCACGCTGGGCACTCTCTACGTCGTCGCTTCTATTAAATGGCTTTACCCTTAATTTACTAGCACGTTCGATTGATCGCTTTGGTTCTTCGAAGGCCTCACATGGCTGACGCATTGCCGCCATTAATATATAGGCAACTTGTTCAGCATTGAAACTTTCGCTAGTCGGTTCCATCAGTCTTGACAGTCTTGATTAGGATTGGTTCATTGAGGCATTTACCGAGCTTGTTGCATGCTCAGTCTCTCGTATGGATGGTACATCAGGTACTGGAGCTTTAAGAAGAGCTCCTCTTGGATCCTTATAGCCTCGTCGGTACATAATGCTGTGATTTCTAAAATAAGAAAATCATATAACACTTGAAATCTTCTGAAATCATATGCATGAATCATAATGAAAACTTTCTGGGTTGCTCTGTAAAAACATCTTATGAAATCATAACATAAAAAAAGACAACCCTATTTCAAAACCAGACTCTGATACCAACACTGACGGGTCCCGACTCTTATACTCACCGTGACCCATTTTCCAACCCCACAGTGGCTTTCCAATCGAGAACTGCTCTGGCTGAAAGGTTTCCGTGAAGTTAAGCCTCTCGAAAACACCTTTTAGGAATTATTCATTTAGCGAAAATGGGTGGGAAAAATTTTTCATTTTTAAAATATACTTTTACAAAACATAACTTACAAAAATTTTGGCAGCACAATTACTGTTCTTCTAAAAATTCCACCCTATAAAAGTTTATTAAAAACCTATACACTTCAATAGCCAAACAAATCTCCACTACCGGGTCCTCATTTCAAAATCATAATAACTACAATCATGTTTTAATTTAAAAGATAACTCGAAATCATAATCAATTTATGCATATACAAGATTTCCAAAAGACATAAATAAGTATATACAAAATTTATTTCACAACTTTTCAAAACTTAAGTAGCAAACATGTATATTTACAAATTTTTCACAGCAACACTACACTCGACAATGACTGACCACTCTAAGGCTGGAGTCCTTACTACTGTAGTATCCGCACTTGTACCTATCCTTGAGAGGTTTTATTTTAAAAATATAAAACTATGTGAACTACATAAGCTCAGTGAATGCCCTATATATATATTTCCATTCAATCCACTTTCAATAATTCCTCCCTAAAAACTTTTAAATACAATTTCATAAATATAATCATGTTGTAGTAATTAAACATATTTCTTGAGAACTATAAAAAATTTAAAAGCATGAATAAACATTTATATCAATATACTCAATGCATTAAAAATCTATAATCTATTAACGAATTGAAAAACAAACTTTCTGATTTCAAAAATTAATTCTGAAATACTTTTCAAATATGAAACGATACATTAAAATAATTTTTTGCATGATTTCATTTTTCATCCATAATTCATAAACAGTGGTGGCATTTTAGTTTTCAAAAAGCTTTAAATTAAACAACCCAACCACTAATAATTCATTCCACATGGTATACTGGTATACGGTGGAGTGGAATTTATCCTCGCTCAATGTGGAATTTATCCTCACATAAGCCATCTATTAGGTATCTACTAGCGGAATTTAACCTTGCTAGAAGTGGCATTTATTATCGCTCAAGTCATAAATCCAATAATTATGTAGTAGAATTTAACCTCGCTATGGAGCCACATTTATCCTCACTCAGGCAGAAGCTAGTTAATAATATACCCTGTACGTGCATTGGACAACACACTAGACTAAATCAATGGACACATTCCCTCCTATTGCTAGTGATAGACACTTTCGACACACACTGCCAATGCACGTTTAGGGTACTCAACCTTAAGCAGTAATATCATGATACCTTTAAGACATACCATAAACTTATAAATAATTTCCATTCATTTTGCTTTTTATCATTTCATTCACATTTCATGCAAAACATTCAATATGTAAAACCCAAAATTTTTATCGTCGTTGAGCTAATTATTTTTTTGATTGGATCGTGTTTCGATCGGAAAAAATATAATTTTCAAGACCGAAAATATTTGGAATAAGTATTTTTGAGTAATAAAATCAATTTTAGAGTGCAAAGACGGATGTGAAATTAGTAAAATAATTTTGATGACGAAATCAAGTCGTAAGCGGATTCTTGGACGGATGAAATCGGATTCAAGCCCGGAATCGGAATGGGAGGACGCATGAAATATCTAGTGGCATGGTATTAGTGGGCATAAGGGACACTTGGCATGCAAATGGAAAATGGTGGTGTGCATGAAGGACAAATGTCCTTAAATCTTAATTTATATATTTTTAAAGTGTAAATTGTATGAAAAAAAAAAAAAAAACTGAATGTTTAACTCTAGAAGCAAGTTCGGTCAAATGAAATAAGGAGAGAAGCAAGGTTATTTTGGACATCAAAAGAAGAATGACTCATCCCATTCGGTCACCCATTTCCATCAAACCCGAGAGAGAGAGCTGATTGAGGGAGTAAACTGGTGAGCTCTTCCTAGAGAGAACCGTGAGGGAAAATCGAAAGAGAATGAGAGCAGCATCCAAACCGTGAGAGGAGAGAGAGCCTTTGCATGTGATCTTCTTCTTCTTCATCCTTCTTTCCTCTTGTCCGAGAATGAGTAGCCTTGCCCGTGTCCAGTTTAAGCTTTCAATTTTTATGTTTGTGGGCTGATTGTGAGCCGTGAAGAGCAAAAAAAAGACTCAGCCGTGAGCTGGTGAAGAAAGTGCTGTCCAAGTCGCCGAAAGTGAACAGATCTGAAGCATCTGGTTGCATGCAAGAGCAGATCTGAGGTGAGTGATAGTGCATGCAAGCACGGTGGGATGGTGGACTGCGGTCTAGCCGAGAAGAGTTGAAGCCGCTGCTGTTGGTGTGGAGTGGAGGCTGTCGCTGCTGTGCGTGGCATTGTTGGTGCCGAGTTGGATCTGTTTTGTTGCTGGCATGTGGGCGTTGCTGCTGCCAGGTGGGCGCTGTCTTGAGCTGAAGCTGCTGGTGGCATGAGGCTGTTGGCACGAAGTTGCTGGTGCTGTCATGACCGCGAGAGCTGCTGCCAGACGCTATCTTTGCTGCTGCCAAGTGCTGTCGCCGTGTCTTGCTGCCTTGGTGAGCTGCTGTCGTCGCAAGTTGATGCTGTGCGAGCTGCTGCCAAGTCAAGCCGTGTACGACAGCAGACCTGAAGTGAAGACAATTGATATGGAAGGGGACAGCTTGCTGTCGTAAGTAATCTTGGCTCCGTTTGGCTGTCGCGATCGCTTGAAGATTGTTTCGAAACGAAGGGTAGCTCGCATAAAGGTAAATATTGGTCCGTTTGGCTTTGTATTGGCGTTTCGATAATTGTTATTGGTTGTGCGTTATTTGGATTGAAGAGAACTCATGGATAAAACTGCTAATATAGGTAATACTCTCGCGCGATTGTTCGAAGTTTCGAGTCGAGTTCCGAGAGGTATATTGATTTTTATGAATTCCTTTTGGATGGATTATGATGATGTTGAGTTATGGATTATAATTGATAATGTTATGTTTGGGTTTAGGACTTCGAATCTCGTTAGTGTGGAGGTTCGTTCGATAATTGTTTGGTTGTGTTTTGGAATGTAATGGTTATCATTGTTTTTGTTGCGATTCGAATGCGGGCTGTTATAGGAGATATTAGGGGCTGATATGATTGTGATTTTAATTTGAGTTCGTTGTTATAAGAAATGGATAGTTTTGGTATGTTTAAAGTATCGGTTAATCGTTCGGATATTGAGAATTCGTTTTCCAGTGATTGGAATAAGTTTTCTGCGAAAGCGAATGGTTTTAGTTTATGATTTTCGATGTCGATTGTTGAAGTGTTTATGATGTCAACTCGTTGCCTTGTGATGTGTTTAAGCTCATTATAGTGTTAAGTTAATATTAGGATAGTTTGAGATACGTTTAAGTTAATCGGATAGTTTTAGTTTCGCGCGAATCGTTAAAATCGATAAGTCGCGATAGTTAGTTAAATCGCGTAAGTTTTATGTTGTTCGTTTAGCTTCGCTTATTCTTTTTGTTGAATCCATTAGATTATGGCTTCGATGATTGTTGCTTTGGATTCGAATAGCATAGTCGCGACATGTTTACATTCGAATGTTAAATTGTTTAGGCATCGATAAGGCGAAGGGAAGCGAAATTGAAGAAGTTGCGCGAGGTAGAAAATCCGGTCTTTTCCGTGAGTTAGGAATCGGTGAGTGTAACTTGTTTTATAAAATGATAAATGCAATATGATTTCTATATGATTTTTATGCTTTCATGCAAGATTTAAACGTTTTAATACTTAATTGAATTTATATGAATGAGATACGCTTTACAGGAATATTATACGCTTCGAATTGTTTATATTATATTTAAAGTAATATTGATCGTATAACTTGTTATTGAAATGTACTTTTATGTTTCGTTTTATAAGCGAAGGAACATGTTTTACAAGTATTATTTTAGCATGATAATGTATTTCAAAACCAATGGCTACCTATCCCCATTATGACTGAATTATGATTGTTATGCGGCCGAAGTGCCTTATATCGCGTATGGCATGTCTGTCGGGGGAAAGTCCACTAACTATAGGGGGGATCGAGTCTGTCATGTCGCCCTCTACGCGTATATAAGGTACTATCATGAATGATGCCCTATGTGCAGCGAGGTAACATACCGCGGCATAGTGGTTATGACTGAGATTGCACGTCCCCACCACCGGTGACCCAAGATCGGGCGGTGATCATGATTTTCCCGGGTCCCATTGGATATATGTTTTATGACTGAGGATTGATTTATGATTTTATGAGTTTATTTATGAACTCATGATTATGTTATGAATAAATTTTATGATGCTTATAATCTTGTATATTGTTTTCAAGCAATTGTGTATAAAATGATTTTGTAACATCATGAAATTCATGTTTACATAAATTGTTTCGGAACTTGAATTCTTTCAAAAGATTTTTGAAAGGGTATTAAAGAAAACCTATTTAGAACTGCATAACACTCACTGAGCCTTTTTAGCTCATTATTTTTTTCTTGTTTATTTTGTTTTAAAAACCCCCCAGGCGCAGGTTCGAGTCCTCCAGGCGGCAGATCTCCAGCTTAAGAGTAGGCAAGTTTATCAGGCGACCGAAACTGTGAAATCAAAGTAAATTTTTGATGTATAACGGATTTTAATGTGATGTAAATATTTAAGTTTTATAACTTTAATTACGTTATCATGCATGTGGAATGTTTTCTTTTAAGTTGAAATGGTTTTAGTTTTTAAAGACTCGAATTGCATTGAAATGTGGATTTTGCGATGGACTTGAGGTCTTATTTGGAAGTGGAAATGAATGTATGCATTTTGAAATATTATTAATTGTTTTACAGGTGTTTTGAAAAAGTTGAAAATATCGGAAAAACAGCCGTTGTGTTGCCGAAAATTTTTCACCCTCAATTTTTAATGATTAAGAAATGAAACTGTTTTACGGCTTAGCTTCACGGAGTCCTTTTAAGTCACCTGCTTAAAGACTGTAAGGATTCTGTGGGGTGCCGGGAGGGCTCCGCTCGGATCTCTTCAAGGGATATCCGGGTTGGGTCCTTTCACAATATTTCATCCACAAAGGTCCTTATATGATAATTGATCGATAATAATAAAAAAAAAAAAAAAAACTAACTTTCATTTGTTAACATCATAAATTTAAATTCATCATATAAAACCATCATAAATAAAAACAATAACAATTCGAAACATTTTCTATTAGGACACTCACCTTATTCCCTAGTTTGCAATAAGCTTAAATCAATAAATAGATTTTCTTGCCTCCATGTAATCTACACATTTTCGTATTCTATTTTTAAGTTATGTCACAACCAACGATATTGGTTCGAATAATTTCATACTCACATACTAATATACCAACAATTCGAAACACCATTTTTTAAGTCATATCAACACAAAATCTTCACGGTTATTATCCATTTGTCATTCTAATTATTTAAACACGCAAAAGGGCATCGTACGAAGCCTAAATTCATACTAACGGATCAAGCAAAATTTTCGAATCAATCACTCCCTATATTGGCCGAACCTAACACACTTTCTTAATGTCAATCTTTTTTTTTTTTTTTTTTTTGTAAATTTCTCATCAATTTCACATTCAAATTTATCAAATAGTGGTGTAAATTCCATTTAAATTCATCAAACATCATTTTCGAGCAATTATGAAACATTTAACCGTGAAATAGTCATTTAACATTCAATGAATTTTCTTTCAATTTCTATGCCAATTCTATCATCGAAATATTCCATAAAATCACACAAATAAGTCTAAAACGATTTTCCATTATCAAAGAAATACTTTGACTGAATATACATCCTACAAATATATCAACTTTTGTTTTTCATTTTAACAACAAAATCCATTCTTTCAACACATTTCCAAGCATGTAAATTACTCATATATTTCAAACTCAAAATGAATCATATCAACACCTTTTTGGCCGAATGCATCATGCAACACTATAACAACATTCCATCAAATTTTGCACTTACATTTACATCAAAACAACACCAAGCTCATGGCAAAACAACAAAATTCATTCAACCCACAAATTCCTCCTTTAGCCTAGAACATCATGAACATGCATGTCATTTTTCTCACTTGATTCAACACTAAGCCACGTACAAATCAATCTCTATATTAATGAGGTTTCAAATCCTAAAACCCAAGTATTATTTCACAAAATCCATTAATTTCTTCAACAAAATATCATGGATATCGAAGCTTACCTCTTGAAATGTACTTGGAATGGAGGATAATGACTTCCAAGCTTGATTACCACTATTGCATGCGTTGAATTTGACCCAAAATAGCTTTGAATTTTCTCTGTTAAGCTGCTACTGTGGTCTTCTTCCTTTCAGCCTAGAGCTCCTCTCTTTCTCTTCTTAGTTTGTTCTTCAAAAATAGCTCTCAAGATCACTAACATGCAGCTATCTTCCTTGGTTGTTCTCGGCAAAAAAAGTTACTCTTTCTCTCCACAAAACCAAGAGCTTCTTCTTGCTTTTATTTGTTTAATTTTCACTTCTGGTTTGTCTTCAATGACCAAGAGAATGTTTAAGATTGTAAGGGAGAGAGTTTGTTTTGTTATTGACTGAATGAGATATGTTTTCTTGCTTTCATTTTCTTCTTTTCAATTTCATATATATATGGTCCATCAAATTCACACACTTATCACTCATGTATAAGTTCTTCGTGCCACTTGTTTTAATTCTTCACTGCATGACTTACACATGTCCATTTCATGCATCATTCATGTCATGTGTTATTCCATGCATTCTCCTATTCCGGTTCTGAATTCGAATTCGTTTCTGATCCGTCCGAAAATCCTATTGTAATTTAATCCCATAATTAGAACCTATACTTGCATTCAATTTCACCTTTGGGTACTCTAGATTACTTGCATATGGTTATAAATTGGAAAGAATATTTCCATTTGAAAATTTTTGAATCACTTAAAATCTATTCAAATGGATTCGTTTTTAATCCGTTTCACTTTTCTTTAACTCTAATACTAATTTCGAAACTATTGATTTACTAAGTCCGCTTTTCAAAAAAAATTACTATTCTTATGAACACTTTCCTTCTGAAAATACTATTCATAAAAAATTATTTATTTTTTATCGGATGAAGTCTTAGGTTTTACAGTGGCTGTAATAACCCTACAATTTTCTGATATTCTTACCTACTGATAGGTCAAACATCGAGAGACATACTCGACTATTTCCCATTTCAAACCATTCCACCAATAGTGTTCCTTCAAGGTATGATCTATTTTAATACTTCTCGGATGCATAGTATAAGTTGAGGAATAACCCTCATTTATAATCTCTTTTTTCAATTCACTAATATTCAACAGACATAATCTTCAACCCAACATTAGTGTACCATTATCTTTTAACAAGAAATTCTCTCGTTGTTTAGATTCCACCTCACTTTTCAGCTTAACTAATTGAGGATCTTATGACTGCAACTGATAGACCCTAATCCTAGTGTCATCAAAAAATTCATTCTGCGATTAGGACAGTGGATAAGCGATCCAGAAAGAGTACTAAGGGCTAGTCCAGGATTCAATTATGTTTATGAGACCCTTAGTATCATTTCGGAAAGAAATGAGAATTTTTAGGGAATAGTATCCGGATCCGAAATGAATATTATTTTTTCAAAAAAAAAAAAAAACCAAAATTAGTGTTTATGATCGAATTTGGACCAGGTTATATTGTCCAAGGTCATGAATTGAGATTCAGTGAGAAACGAAAGCTTTCGGGAAATAGTATTTTTCTGGACGAAAATTTCTTGATGAATGGTAGAATTTTCGAAAATAGACCTTAAGGGTCGAAAAGGTCCAAAAATAGCAGAAGATTATAGACAAATAGAAACGGATCAAAAAGAATATCATTTAAGTCAGTTTTAAGCGATCCGAAGACAATTATGATATTACCCTTTTAAGAGATTAATAGGTTTTAATGAGTTTAAACCCAATTAAAATTTTTTTCGAAAGATGGGATTGAAGATTAAGATATCCCATTTGAGTATTGTATAATCAATTTGGCGATAGGACAATCATGAAATATTTTTGAAATATTTTGTATTGAATGAGGATAAAAATTTAAGTTAATAAATTATTAAAGGATATACTAAAAGATAACTATCCAAGAAGCACAATCCATGTGCTCATGTGAGGACCAATGGTATTGTGGCATATTTAAAGTCAAAAAGTAAGATGACAAGTTAAAATTAAATTAAAAGTGGAGTGATTGGTTAGTGGAATAATTAGTTGATAGATGAACTAATTAAATGTTTTAAATTTGCAACTAATGGCATTTTAGTGATTTTTAAGTTAGTTGAAGGCCAATTTAGACATTTGGAAGTGTTAATATATATAAGTCAAGTGCAAGAGAGGATGAGAGGTGTGTTTGCTCGGTCAAAGCAGGATGAAACAGTGAGAAACAAAAGCTGAAACCATGAAGTGCTGAAGTATAGAGCTATTTGCATAGTTTTAAGAGAATCGCCATATCTCTTTCATCCGCCCTTCGATCGAGCTGAAATTTGTAGGGTATGTTAAACACACATGGTTCTTAATTCTGAATGGTTTGAGTTTCAATTGGATATGTCTAGGATGAGTTATGGCTTTCGAAATAGGGCTGGCTGGATAACAGGGCACAACCAGGACAGTCTTGCTTATTGAGCCATATCTCCTTCATTAACCGTTGGAGTGACCTTAAATTTGGTTTGGAGATTCGTCAGAAGAGTCTACCAATTTGAACGGTTGGATCCTTGAGAAGAGTTTTCTATAGAGAAAAAGCAATCCGTGACCAGTACCTTTAGGTTTGTGATATTATCCTATTTATTTTGTTTAAAGTTTGAGGTTGTTTGATGAGATTTTGTGGTGATTTCATGACCTGCATACATGCTGGTGTTTGGGTGTTATTTTTGAGTCCAAATCATGTTTAATCCATGAGTGTTAGCTTAGAAATAGAAAGGAAATCAATGGGAATAAAATTGACATTTAAACTAGTGTGTTTGGTGATGATTTTTGGTGGTTTTGTGTGGGTTTTGTGTGTTTGTATGATGAGATTTGATTTTATTGTATATTAAGATTTTAGAAGGAGTTTGGATGCATTTGATGTTGATTTGAATATTGATCTATATGAGCTTGATACCATGCCTATTATAGCTTAGGTAATCATATGAAATTACTAGTTTTGCAAAAGAGAAATGAAATGTAACCAATGTGTGGTATGTGTGCATGTCATGGCCCATGAAGAGACATGTGACCCTATTGTATTTTTATTCTTTTGAATTATAATTCAAGCATATTTGATATTAGAAAAGCATCCAAAAAGGTTAGAATCGAAAAATAAAAAATGTAGAAGTAAGTAGAGGAATTATGAGTCTAGTTGAAGGGCATTAGCTTATGCATGTGTTTTGTTGGTGTTATGATGTATTTAGGGTCCTAAAAGCATGCATAAATGAGTAGGAATCAACAAAATGAACATGGATACACATAGGTACAAGAATAACCTACAATCTAGTAGACAGTAAAATAGTGCATAGAAGCAAGTTGACAAATCGCGAGCTGATAAAGGGGTCTGGTAAGACCTGGCTTGTTGTAACCTATATGGGGATGTTCTACACATCAAATGATGCCTAGGAGTCATAGAAAACTATAATTTTTGGAACTGATTGATTCTGATAAAAATTGCACAAGTTATGACCAAAATAGTGTCGTTAGAGAATCGATAAGTAAAAAAACTATATAAATGCAATTTTTATTGCATGAAATGACTTTAGTTTATCATAATTAAGTAAAGGAAGCTTGAATAAGAAAGAAAAACCATCGTCATTCGTTCGACGCGAAAAGTGCATCGGAAAGTGTCTAAAATAGTGCGTTTTTCCTAGATTTGACATAGCAAACGATAGAATTTTTCAACAAAACTTTACGAGTGACTTAGTTATACGATAAGGAGATGCTAGAAAAAGAAACGGATGCGAAATGAGCACCGGTTCTAAAACTATTTTTTTTTTTTTAGTCAACAAGTTAATTAAAAAGTTGACTTTTTGTTTTAAGCCTCCGGAAACCAAACGAACCATATGGGGATAATCCTAGGGGTCTAAAAGTAAGAATTTTACAAAGAAATCGAAATTAGAGAGTCGCGGTTGAGTTAAAATCGAGTTAGGAAAGTTATAGTGTAAAGAGTTGTTAATAGAGAAAAGTGTATTGAAAATGTTATTTTAAGTTTTGAGCTATGTGATTAAGTAATGATAAAAAATCAACATGTAGGTGATGGGCAAGTAAGCGAGGCAGGAGAGGCTCGTTGAGACAGTTGAGCTTGCGCAGAGTGAGGTAAGTGTTCTATCACTTACGCTATTTCTATTCTTCCTTTAAACATAATTGTATCATTGTAGTTAAATGATTTTCAAAATTATGAGTTAAAGCCTTGTAAAATTACTTTTACGTTGGATCTAGAAAAGAGAATTTAAAAATGAAAAGTTTTAGAAAAGAAAGGAGTGAAGAGTTTTGTAAATGAGATTTAGCGCTACGTGACTAGGTAGAAATTCCACATATAATCGGTTAGATTTATAGTTTTGGGCACTATGGGGCGATGAAAAAATTTTGCTCGTAGTCGCCATAGTTACAACTCATATATAGCACTATAATCGCGATGAAGAAATTTCGCATTGTAGTTGTCTAGAACTGAGATGGTTTCACACTACTCTTGCGACGAAGTAAATTCCACTAATAGTGATCGAGATATCTCATTAACTTCACGGTTGGTGTTAGTCAAAATCACCTCGTGATGGATAGAGTATTTTTAGGGATATACATGGTGTGTTTTAAAAGAAAAAGTTTTAAAAAATTCAAAAATGGAATTGATAAGTTATAATTTTTATGTGAATATATGCTTGTTATTTCCATATGCTTATACTAACACCTTTGTTCTTTTTTGTAGCTGGCATATTCATTTAGGTACTGTGCAAGCGATTTTGTACACATAAAACCTTATCGGATACTTTAAATGGGCATCGTCTTGATGCATTACATAAACATCAAACAAATTTGGATGTTGTCAATATGTTACTTCAAAGATTGATTAATTTAAATATGAAGATGTATAATAACTGTAATTATTGTTTTAACATGTATATATATATATAGTTGTGACAATACTCATAATTGAGGTACATGCAAAGTATTCGAAATGTTTATAAAATTGCATGTTGTCGAAATTGTATATTTATGAATATGTATATAGGTGAAATTGCATGATTGTGATTAAAAGAAGTTGGGAGATGATTTGATATAGTTTGAAGTGTGTTTTCTTTACAGGTTGATTTTGGAAATGTTCAAAATATAGCTGTTATGCTATCAAAATTTTTACAAAACTCATTTTAAGGAAATGCGAAAAATTTACACCAATCCCAATTACTCTAAAAGAAAACAACATTTTTAAGTTATTACGAGTAAACCGACAAAGTATTCTAGGGGTTCGCTTCTCGGATTTCTCCAATCCGACGAGTTAGGTTTAGGAAGTCCGTTGAAGTGCCCAGTAGAATTTCTAGACTAGAGCCCAGAGAGGGTCTGGTTAGGGTCCTGTCAGTAACCCTTTAATGCGGCTTATTAAAATAGGTCGAACATAGAAGGTAGCCAACAGTGCTCCTTAATCTGTCACTTCCAATCTTACACTTAAAGACTTAATTCCACTAACAGTGGCAGATATACAGTCTTCAATTGCACTGTTGAACTTGTGGGTCTCCTACTTAGAGCATTTGCTACCACATTGCCTTTTCTGGATGGTACTCACTAGTACAGTGATAGTCCTTAATGAGTTATAACCACCGCCTCTGCCTCATGTTCAGTTCTTTTTGTGTGAGCAAGTACTGTAGGCTCTTATGGTTTATGAAAATCTGATAAGGAACTCCACAGAGATAATGCCTTCATATTCTCAAAGCAAGCACTACAACTGCAAGTTCCAAGTCATGAGTCAGATAGTTTAGTTCATGCTTCTTCAATTACCTAGAAGCATATGCCATCACTTTGCTATGTTACATTAATACACATCCGAAGCCCTGCTTAGAGGCATCACTGTACACTACAAAACCATCTTCCTCTTATAGAAGTGTAAGTACCGGAGCTGAGGTCAGTCCCCTTTTTCAATTCATCAAAACTCTATTGACTTGCATCTAACCATACAAACTTTTCTACCTTTCATGTCAACTTAGTTAATGGCACGACTATTTTAGAAAATCCTTTTGCAAACCTTTTGTAATAACCTACCAAACCCAAGAATCTCTTGACCTCAGTTATATTGGTGGACTGTCTTTAATTCACTATAGCTTCAATTTTCTAAGGATTTATACCAATTACCTCAAATGAAATTACATATTTTAGAAAAACAACTTTGTTTAGCCAAAATTGACACTCGCTAAGCTTGGCATAGAGTCGCTGTTCCCTTAAGGTCTGTAAAATCATCCTAAGATGCTTCACATGTTCTTCCTTACTACCTGAATACACCAATATGTGATTGATAAATACTATGACAAACTTATCCAAATAGGCATGAAACACCCTATTCATCAAATCTATAAAAGCTGTGGGGGCATTTGTCAACCCAAAAGGCATGACTAATAACTCATAGTGTCCATATCTAATCTTGAATGCAGTCTTAGGAACATCCTCACTATGGATTTTTAGCTAATGATACCTAGATCTTAAATCTATCATCGATCTTAGGGAGCGAATACTGATTACGTATCGTTACTTTATTCACATGTCTGTAATCGATGCATAATCTCATACTTTCATCTTTCTTCTCGACAAACAAAACTAGTGCTCCCCATGATGATGTACTCAGCCTGATGAAACCCTTGTCAACCAATTCTTCCATTTGTACCTTCAATTCTTTCAATTTTGTGAGAGCCATCCTGTAAGGTGCTACAGATATAGGTGTCGTTCCCGGAACTAATTCTATTTTAAATTCAATCTCTCTCTTCGGTGGCATACCAGGAAGATCCTTTGGGAACACATTTGGAAAATCCCTAACTACAGAAATATCTTCCAATCTCGTTCCATTATCTTTCATAACTACTGTATAAGCTAAGTACCTTGGATATGATCTTCGAAGCATCTTACTAGCCATTGTTGCAGTCATTAGATTAGTAGAAAGTATTTTCTATACCCTACGAAAAACAACATCTGGCTCCCATAATATAATCTAATAAATCTTACCTCATTCCAAAAGAAATCCATAGTGGCGTGATACTTCGACAACCAATCCATACTTAATATTACGTCAAAGTCATGGATATCTAGCAATATCAAGTTCACCCAAAATTCCTAACCTTCTATCGTCATTTTACTATCCATATACACTTTCTCAGTTGTAAATAAACCTCTCATAGGGGTTGACATTATCATACTACAATCTAAAGGCTTCGATTCAACATCCATGTTTACCGTAAAATCCATGGAGACAAATGAATGAGTAGCCCTAAGGTCAATTAATGCATGCGCATCATGATTAAATATGGAAATTGTACTTGTCACCACCTCTGAGGTAGCATCTGCTTGTTGCTGGGTCACTACAAAACTTTGGCCTGTGTCTGGGATTTGCCTATCAGTTCTCTGGGTGGTTGACCTCTACCCGCTAGTCCACTTAGCTTACTGAGTGTAGTAAGGCCTCTATCTTGTACACCTCTCTGCTCCTAGGCCTGACTAGGGCTAAATGGCCTCTATCCTACTATCCCCATATTTGGCCTACTACTAGAAACTAGCCGTGGGCAATCCCTTGCAAAGTACCCTCTTTGTCTACATTTGTAACATATATCTGTGTCCGACCTACACTCGCCAAGGTGACATTTACCACATTTCGCACACTCTAGCCAGGTGCTCTTTGTGCTTCAGGTAGTTCTGAATCCAGTCGAGGATTTTACGGAGCCTTGGTTTGATTGTGCCCGTAACTTGACTGACTACTGCCAGACCACTTTGATTTTCCCCCTCTCTTGGCTTGTTTGTTGGACCTTCTTTGCATCTAAATTGATCCATTGCATTTCAAACTCCGGGTGCCACTCCAAGGTTTCTCATCCATACTCCTTTCAACCTTAACTGCAGCCTCTATCAATTGACCATACTGATTGTGTGCAGCCAATGCCATTAAGTCCTTATTTCAGGATTCAGACCCACTATAAATCTCTTACTTTTCTGTTTCTAATCATCTCGTATAAATGGAACATGCTTCACTAACTCTAAAAATTTCTTCTTATAGTCCATTATGGAAAGTGTACCTTGTTCTAACTTGAAAAATTATTCAATTTTAGTATCTTTATAACTTTTTGGGAAGAATTTATCTATGAACTTTCTTTCGAATTAAGTCCAGGATACCCCTTCTAGGTTCCACCTCTGCAATGCCTTTCACCAGCCCTTGGGCTTGTCTTTCAATAGGAAAGCTAAAAATGTCAACATCTATTCTTTTGAACACCCTATGACTTCAAATACCCCTTTATTATTCCCCAACCATGATAAGGCTTTCTTTGGTTCACCGGTCCTATCATAATTCCTAGCTCCTAACTTTCGAGCCCTTTCAATGGAACATCCTAATTCTTGTGGCTGATGTAGTGCTCCTGCTAATAACTAAGCCATCTGTTCTAACTGTACATTTTCACCTTCAGGCACTGGAGGCTGGGATGGCCCTGGATGGGACGGTTCTAATGGGATTGAAACCTAGGAACATTTATGGACTCATCCATTTGTTCCTTTATTGGTATAGGAGTCTTAGCGGCGACTCTCCTAGTAGTAAGGCGGTCTCGATGATGCATTTTCTATGAAATTTAAACTTGTATAATGTTATGTAATGTATATGATTCTAAAAAAACGTTGAAAAGAAATCATGCAATTTTAAAAGAAAACATTAAATCATTTTTGATTTTTTTTTTTAGGATAACTTTTCGAATCTTCCAAGTATGTTTCCAAAACTATAGCTTTGATACCACGCTGAAGGGGCTTGACTCGGATTTTTCCTTTTGGGACCCGAGAGGAGCCCTTCCAGCACTCCAATGAAAGTCCTTGCAGTTTTCATACCGTTGACTCTAAAGGACTCCGTGGAGCGAACCCGCGATATATTTCCATTTCATAATCATTTAGAAATTAGAGTGGTAAAAAAATTTTGGTAGCCTAGTGGCCGTTTTCCGACATTTTCGATCTTTTTCAAATCACTTGAAATCAATTTATAAACATTTTCAAAATTCATGCACTCTTTTCCACTTCCAATTTGGACCTCAAGTCCACCTCACGATCAAAATTTAACCATAATTAAAAATATTTAGACCAAAAACCATTTTAAATTTTAAAAATATGTTATCATGCATATAATCACAAGTATTTATATATAATCAAAAGTAATTACATTATGCATATTTACTAGACATCAAAATATGTACAATATTTTCACAGTTGTAGATGTTGTAAGTGCCTACCTAACTCTGCATCGGAGCTCGCTTGCTTTGAGCATCCGTATTTGCACCTAGGGAGGTTTTTCATAAAATAAACAGAAAAGAGTGAGCTCAAGGATCTCAGTAAGTTTTATAAAAAATATATATATTTCTTACAAAGATACCTCCAAAAAATATTCAGAAATCATAGATTTTTAATGATTTATCCAAATTAGAAATCTCACAGTTTTGCATATACATTGACATAAATCTACTTGAAAATATAAATGCGTATATCATTAAAATCCATCCAAAACATGAACATAGTATATAAAGAATAGCATCATTTATGTAATATGAATCCAATTGAACCTAGGGAAATCATATCCACCGACCCGTCTTAAGTCACTGATAATGTGGATGATCCATATCTGTCATAAACTATTATGCTGCAACATGTTACCTCGCCTTGTGTAAGGTGTCAGACATAGTACCTTAAAAACACAGAGGGTGACACGACAGACTTAATTCTCCCACAGTTAGTGACACTCCCCCCTTAACATGTTATACGCGTATAAGGTACTTCAGCCAGTTCTTAGTCATATCGTGGGAATTAGAGTAATCATTGGTTTTGAAAACTTTATTCAATTATGCTTTCAAAATTTAGTTCTCATACTAAAAGTAATCAAACATAAAGGTATATTGCTTCAAATTGTTGCTAAAAGCATAAAAATATATTACTTCAATAATTTATGCTATAAACATTTTCTTTAGATAAATATGTAAAGATATTTATAAACTAACATCGTTAATTAAACTCATTTCGATTTCAAGATACTTTAACATTCATAAAAGTACTTTAAAGCATGCTAAAAATGCATTTAGTATTTTATAAAAATAATTTTATACTCACTTTGCCTCCAATTTGACTAGAATGACCTTCAATAATTCTCTCTTGATTCATTTGTTTCCTTTTTACCTACAAGATACATTCTAATTTAGAATCCATCACCTTAATTATATGAAATCAATGTCAATTACCCTTATTCACCTAAATTGAATTTAAAATACTATGTACATCATAATTCGTATACTTGGCATAAATTTATACTAACATCATGACATTCTTTTATTTCCATTTTCTTTGTGCAAACTTGTTTAACTATATATATAGCCTCATGAAAACACATCAAAGTGATTGAATTTCCACTTTGTTCACTAAAATGTCATCTTGACCGAAATCACACATAAGAGCATCCAACCAAATTCTTTCATTTTCATGACCACCAAAGGCATTAAAATCGCACCAACATTCATCTAATGCCCTAATACCAACTCAATTTAAGTTTCTTTGCAAAATTGCATAAAACCCTAGAATGCATACCTTGATCACTACCTTGCCTAATTACTTCCTTTGAGTTTCCTTTCAATTCCACACTTGAATATAAAATAATCTACTTCTAAACATGCCAAAAATTACATAAACTTATCAATTTGTCATACATCCAAGAAATAATTAAAACACCATAAAACTCAACTTACTTACCACTTTCTCTTCACTTTTTTTACTCAAGTTTTGCCCTAACCCCCATCTAGTGAAGATAAATTGAGTTGGCATTTAAAAGTGGTCAAACTTTTCTTGCTCTTCTTATTCTCTCCTTGGCCGAACTCTCACTTCCCTCTCTCTCAATTTTCTTTTCAATTTTTCTTATCATTTCATGCACAATTCAACTTTATATAGGCCCCCCATTAATTGACGAAAATGCCTTTGAACTATTTTTATAACTTCAAATAAGTCCTTAATTACAAATAATGATATATGATTGGTCCATAGGCTAACTAGTTATTAAACTAACTAAATCCCACAAATTTTTGTTGCATGACAAATAATTAGTCAATTTAATGACTTCCATGTGGCCTTCTCTCATTGGTTCATTTTGTTTCATATGGATGGTGCTTTTTGCTAGATTTCTTTCCATGTAAGTCATGTGTGCTTGAATTTGAAAATGTCTACTTTACTCTCTAATAAATTTAATTCTCATTCATGCCTAAATAAATTCTAAAAATGTTTCATGGTTATTCAATCATCTAACTGGCCATATACTATTCTAATTAGGTATTTTATCTCTCAATTTCATACTTAAAAAAAAATTCAAATAGGTGTAAAACTATCAATACCCTCTATTTTCCAAAAGGTATTTTCATCCAAAAAAATCTTCGAAGCTCTAAAAAATCTACTTAAACGGACTCATTTTTTAATTTGTTTCAGTTTCTTTAGACTCTATTGCCTATTCTAAAAATTTTTAATTTTTGGGGTCTATTTCCAATAAACTATTATTCACCCGATCACTAATCGTCCGAATACACTATTCATTACAAAAATTTTAATTTTCATAAAAAGAAGAAATTCTGGGCTTTACAGTCTATTTCCATTTAATTCGATGGATCAAACATTAGCTATTCGTACTAACCGAAAACATCTATACATAAAGTGATAGAGCCCCGTTGTTAATTTTAACCTCTACATTTGTACCGTTTCAAACCAATGTGAAAGCATTTTCAAATTGGGTCTATTGTTCATCAACTATAGGATACCCTTAAGAATAACTTATCTTTTTATGCATCTTATGCATAAGTTAAATTCTATAATTATTGACAACTTGTGTGGTATATGGATGCACAAATTCTACACTTAAAAGCCAAAAAGATACGGAGGACACTTTTGGTTAATTATTTTAGTTGTTAACAATAACTTATCTTTTTATGCATCTTATAGTACATAAGTTAAATTCTATAATTGTTGACGAATTTTGTGGCATATCGATGCACAAATTCTACGCTTAAAGTCAAAAAGAAACGAAGGACAATTGTTAGCTAATTAGTTGAGTCGGTGACGTATTGATGACTGAGCATTTTATGACTTTGAAAATGGAGTAGCTAGAGAGATCACAACCTTATCTATTTTAACCCCCTCACAATTGGTCAATTGGAGATATTCATGATCCGACTTTCATAATTCATGTACATATAAAACACAACATACAATTACGCATCAGGGATTTATTATACATGCTTTATCTTTCCAGACGTCACTTGACCAGAACAAGACCAACATCCACCATGATTAACGTATAAACTTTATCAATTTGTGCAAAAGTATCAATTAACTAATGCAACTTAGAATATATACTTATAATAATCAAATCATAAAGATGTTGCACATATCAATTGGGAAGTTGAAGAAGAGTGGAATGTTACCATAAATGAAAGGTTTTCAAATTTTCTTTTTTACATATAATATAAGATTGGTATCTATTATGCATATGGAAAATAGGTGCATTACTACAAAATTTAAAAGTTCAAGTGAATGTCTAAATCTAATAGAATTTAAGAATCTATGATAGTGTGGGAATATTTAAATAATACATAAAATGGATAATATGATTGGAAGCTTTTCATTTTTATTTTTATTATATATATATATATATATGAACACTTTGTCGATACAAAAAGAATTAAGAATGAAAATAATATGTACCTCTGATCAAATATAAGATATTTTTGAGTGTTGGGTCAATCTCCCATACACACAAATGATATTAACATGAGCGTTGAAAACCAGAGCTTCTGCTGTTTGGTTTGATATATTGATTGATAAGTCTTTTAAGTTGGTCCTTGTTTTCAATCTTTTCTGTCATTCTTTTTGTTCCATCTTGTGACAAATCAGTTTAACCATAATTGGGTAAGACTACTGAACAGATATTTACAACTTTAAATTCTATTTAATGTAAAAATTATAATATGGGGATATGATTGTTTTTACAACTTAAATTTACGTTTTGAAGGAGTCGGCCATGAGATACATGTAAATATATGTGGACATATCATATTGAGAAAAATGGCCGTTTAATTATATCGATATATATATATATAGGGTTTTTGTAATTAGGTGTACCTAATTTTAAAATATAAAAATCAACCAATCAAATTTTGCATTATTCTTCTAAAATAAATTCTTTCTCTTATTTAATTAAAATGTAATGGATAAATTTAATTTATTAGTTTTTACTTTTTAAAATCATATATATCAGATTATAAAAACATTACATATATATATACATATAAACAATTAATTAGCTATGGTGATCATATATACGTAGACATATATAGGAATGCATTTACCTCTATTGATTTATTGTTCTTAGGTCTTTTTTTTTGGACCAAAAATGACAGGACCCGACTCAACTCTTGTCTCAAGTCTAGGAGGATCTCGTGAAAACTGGGATCTTCTTGATTAAAATCTGGGCTGACTAAAAATCTTTTCAAATAATCAAGTAATTCTAAAAATCACTTTGATCGGAATATAAATTAAATAATCTAAAATCATCTGAAGAACCTTTTCACCTGTAAAAATATTCTAAAAACATACTTATTGAAATCTGATTAATTAAAAATAATATACACTAATGCACAATTTATCTACCATCATGTGGCCCTTCTCGTGATCTGTATAATTATGCACAAACCTGTGGCGGATACCTGAAAAAATAGTATTATAAAAGAGTTAACTTAACACCCAGTAAGTGGAAATAAATTTTCAAAAACATTTCTAAATAAAACATAATATATTTTTCTTAATCATAAATATTTCTTAGTAATTCATAAAATTTCATATTCAAAATAGTAAAATTAAACTTAAATATTATCTCATTGATAAAAAGAAACGATTTCAAGGATTATATCTGAAAATAAAATGGAATATAGATTTCATATCGTCACAAAACTATAACTTTTATATAAATTGTCTTTATGACTTTAATAAAATAAAATACAAAAATCTAAAATCTGTAAGACTTTTGAGGAAATCTGTTTCTGTAAATTCGATATTCTATAAATTTTCATTCTGTATATATAAAATATGAAAATCCATAATTTGTAAAACTTTTCTGAAAATATGATTTTAGATTTGTTCTCTACACCAAATTAATACCCGGGAATTCTATCATATATAGTAGAAATAGTCAACATACATGCAGAGAACGAGGATAATCTCTATCATCCACATGCTAAGTGACTTAATGACTCTCTCTCAAGCCTCCAATGACTCATCTTTTTGACTTCTGCATTAGCATATGGTAGGCAATTTCTCAAACTTACTCACGTGATGCCAATGACCATTAGAGGGAATGATACACTTTGGTGTTCTTAAAATAGTTTTATATACCTGTCTTTTCTCAAATTTTTTTCTAAAAAACATTTTTGCAAGAAACATTCCAAATACAAATTTTGTAAAACTTTTCATACTAAAAATTTTGTTTCTAACAAAAATCTTTTAAAGCATATGTATATTTCTCATGTAATTTATAAAACAAGCTATAAACTTTCATAAATCAAATAATTAATTCATAAATCATAAAACATAGTTTACTTTGTTAAATGGTAAAACATACTTTGGAAACCATAAATTCAAAACTTACTTTGTTAAATTATAAAACATACTTTGAAAATCTTATAATCTAAACTTACTTTGTTAAATCATAAAATTAACTTTGGAAACTCAACACAAAACATAAAATTCACAAATCACCAAACATATTTTAGAATCACTAAAAATATAGTTTCTAAATTGTAATCCAAAAAGTATGCTTTTAAAGTCATGAGATACAATCTAAATTCCATAAATTACAAAATATATTTTAAGATTTCAAAACAAAATCCATATTTCATAATTCATAAATCACATCTTAGAATTTAATCTAAAGTTTATAAAAATACATTCTAAAATTCCTGGATTCTAAGTATAGTTTAAAAATCTCAAAACATACTCTAAAATTCATATCTCATAAAACATATATACTAAACATAATCCATCTCAAATCATGAAACATAATTCAAACTTTTAAAACATACTTCAAAACTTTAGAACAGACATCAAAATTCATATATCACAGAACGTAATTAAATCATCAAAACTAATAAAATTAAAACATAACAAAAACACTCTCATAAATCAAGTTTGAGAGAAAATATCCACATACTAAGTTACTTCCAAGCCCTATGAAATCCACTAGTACTTGCCTTCTCCTTAGATTTTTTTTTTTTCATCTAAAATAATATCAAAATCTACTTAGCATCTATAAGAGCTAAACTAAGAAAATTGATGCTAAATTGAAACTAGTTTCTCACCACAATTCCTTCTCCAAACTTCCTTGATTTTCTTCACCTCTTCTTGTTTCTCCTTCCTTATTTCCTGTAAAATCCAAAACTTTATCTTGTGAAAAAGAATATATTTTTTCAGTGGATAGTATTTTCGGACAGAAAGAGTCCACGTGAATAGTATTCTTCAGAAAGCGAACCTCGACAATCAAGAGTTTTCAAATTAGTATTGGAGTTAAGAAAAATTGAAGTGGATCAAAAGTGAATCCATTCGGATGGATTTTAAGTGATCCGAAGATTATTAGATGAAAATATTATTTTCGATTTTAGGATCATGAAAATATTTAAGGAATAATAAAATAATTTAGAGTGCCTGGAGGTGAAATTGAATTTAAGTAGAGGTTCCAGATATGGAATTAAGTTATAATAGGATTCTCGAATTGATCGAAAACGAATTCGAATACGAAAATGGAATGGGAGAATACTTGAAAAGCGATAAGTGAAATAAGTGCATGTGTGCCATGTGTAATGCATGCATGAAGGACGTAAGACAAGTGGCGAGCATGCAAGATGATTCATGAACAAGTGTCAAGAAATGATCAAGCATATATATATATAATGAATTGAAAGAAGAAAAGCATGAGCAAATCTCATTCGGTCACCAAGACAAAAATGAGAGCAAAAAACGGTGAGAGAGGAAGAGGAGGCTTTTGGCCATTATAAAGAGAGAAAGAAAGAGGAGCTACTGAGAGAGAGACCAAGAGCTAAGCAAGAAGGAGAAGTAATCGACTAAAAGCAAAAATGAGAGGAGAGGAAGAAAAAGTGTGAGGTCGAGAGGAAGAAGAATCCTTGTAAATTTTTTTAGTTGATTTTCTCTTGACTCACGCAACCATAAGAGATGCAAGAGGAGGTCATGACCATTGATAAGGAGAAGTTGTGAACTACCGAAAGGGAAAAACCTAGGTGGGTAGTAGCTTGCATATGGATTTTGATATGATTTTGAGTTGATTTTCAATAGGTAATTTTAAGTTTCCATGGTTCTCTTTTTTGGTAAAAATGTTTGGGTTATGATGTTGATGAATTATTGAGATAATATGTTTGGAATTTAGGATTTTAAGCATCAATAGTGTAGAGGTTGATTTGCATGTGATTTTGATGTGAAAATGGATGAAAATTTTATGTTGGATAGCTTATGGAATTAGGCCGTGTAGGAGTTTTTATTGTTCCAAATTTATTTTGGGATGTATTACCATGATATTGAGGTAATTTTGATGTGTATGAAACTTTGGATGTGATGGAAATATTGGTGAATGCATGTATGTGATTTTCGGCCAAGGTTGTATTGGAATGGTTCAAATTGAGTTTAACTTAATTAAATGATTTTTCGTGCATCTAGAAGTGTTTAGATATCAAGTTTTGATGTTAAAATGTAAAGAAAAAGTTGGTATATTGACATACCATGTATTCGATCAAGATGATAAAAATGAGGTAGAAAATTGTTTGTAGTTGATTTGTGTGATTTTAAGGATTAATTTCGATGATGAAATTAGAAGTAAAAATGCTTATATGCAAGCTCCCATGAATTTGATATTGTGCATATTGAAGTGTTAAGTCATGATTTTTGAATGATTTGAATGGGTTTATAAGTTAATTGGGTGATAGAATTGACATGAGAATGAAAAAGAAACTAATCGGATATTAAATTGGCATGTCACGGCCAAACTGTACGTAATTGTAAAAATGTGGTGTTGTATAGTTTTGATTAGAATTTTCACCATATTGAATATGTTTAAGTGTTTTTACGATGAGAATAATAGAATAAGATGGATGGTGTAAAGATTGGTTAAATTCGGCCAAAGTGACTAGAATGACTTTAAAATTTTGGTTGATGTGTTTATATGAAAATTAGGCTAAAATCGAAGTGATTTACGTGTGTTGATATTAAGGAATTCGAATTGATGTTGTGTGCGAATAATCAAAGTTGTTATGACTTGAAAAAGAATAATTCGAATGCATTGTATAGTTAAAAGTTTATGTGTTAATGCGTGCATGCGTATGTTCTAAATGAAAGTTCGCTCATATTAAATAGTAGGTGAAGTGGCGAACAAGAGAAAAGCGTAAAAGAGTGGCTTATATTAGTTGGAAGCAAGTTGTGCATGTGGTTATTTTCAAAATATTTATGAGTTTTATAAGTTGATTCTTGATAAAAGCGAATGTTTATTATAGTATTTAAACTATCATGTTTTATCGATCAAGCTATTGGCATGTTATCGTTTTCTTTTATATAATGCATGTATAGTTCCTAAATTTATGTTATAAATGTATTTGTTTTAGAAGTAAAACAAAATTGGTAAGTTTATGTTAAATACATGCGTAGAAGAGACATGTTAAGTAAATAATAAAGTTTTAAGTATACTGAAAAGATTTTATATGTCTTTGATTTCCCTAATATTAACTAGGGCCTAGAATCCCTTAAAGGCTAAGGCCCAAGAAAGAGGCCCAAAGTGGACGGTTTGGCTAAGTTATGGTGTCACTCTAAAATCCCTTAAGGACCGAGGTCTAAGAAAGGGGGTCAGCCACGTTCCGTTATTGTGATGCCACCCTAAAATCCCTTGAGTACTGAGCTCTAAGAAATGAGGTGAGCCACACTTTGTAGTGGTGGTGTCATCCTAGAATCCCTTGAGGGTCGAGGCTCAAGAAAGAGGATGGGCTACATTCCGTCCTATCATGAATAAGTTTCCTTAGGTTACCTCATAAAGCAAGCTATGGAAAGAAAGTACATCTCTAGACATAATGTAATATACCCTCCTCATTTTAGTATTGTAAACATAATGTACAAGTATGCCCTCATTTATCGAATGAAAGAAAAAATTCAAAGTGTTCAAATGCGAAATCAAATTATGATGGAATTTTCGGATTTGAAAGTGAATCACGATAAAATTTTCAAATAGATCGAAAACGATTTTGAATACAAGAAGTGGTATGGTGAATTATTAAAGTGTGTGATGCAATTAGAGAAAAACAAAATTTCCAAGAAAGGACATAATGGACTAAACTAGTTTAAAATGCATATAAGGGCATTAGGGGAAATTAAACAAGATAAGAGAATGCATGGAAAATGTAGAGATAAAGGGGACAATTTTGTAAATTTGAACTATTGGTGTGCATGTAATTAAGTGACAAACTTGAGAGGCAAATTGTTAAAGTGAAATATATATATATATATATATATGATGGAATGACCTAGATAAATCAAGAGAGTTAGAGAGGGGTGTTTCGGCTAGAAGCAAAGCAGAAAACAGCTGTTGTTCTTCAAGAATTCCAAGCCATTTTTCAAGTGATTTTAAGCTAATAAAAGGTGGAGAACAAGTTTAGGAAGGTTATCCAACAAGGATAAGTAATTTTTAAGTGAAAAAGTTTAAGTTTTCATGAAGTTATTGTGTAACAAAGTTGATTCAAAGCTGTCTATGGACTGCATGTGATGTTGATGAAGTTTTTATGCATAGATTTGGAGTTTTGCATATTTAAAATTATGGGAAAACAAAGCAAAGGTTCAAGGCTATTTTGGTAAGCAATTAATTAAGCTAATCTTGTTATTTAAAGCGTGATTTGTGTGGTTCAAGTTGATGACCTGCTGTCTTGATGATTTTATGTGAATTTGATTGAAATTTTCAAGTGAAAAACTTAAATTGAGCTTGGTATATGTATGGTATGTTACTCGGCTAGGGAAAGAAATGTGTGATTAAGTGTAATTTATGTGTTTGAATGTAGATTATGCATGAAAATTGAGCTAGGATATGAAGTAGAAATATTGAAATGGAAAACTAGAAAGTTGGTGGATGAATTTGCTTATGTTCGACCAAGAAGGAGTGATATGATTCTTATTGTGTTTGAGTTATTTGAAGTGATTTTATGCATGAAACTATGCTAAAATATCAAGTTAGATTATTGGAATAAATTTCAAAACATGGTGAATTAATTGTGATGTATTCGACCAAGAGAGGCTTGGCGTGATAGATGGTTGTTTTGATGGTTTTGGATGATTGCATGGGCTATTTTAGTGACGAATTTGACATGGAATTGAAAAGAATTCAAATGGATATTAAAGGGTGCATGTCATGATCAAAACTAGAAAGCTTGTTTTAGTGTGATGTTTTATGAATTTGATTAAATTCTACAATATATTTTATGCCTTGGAATGTAATTTTGGTAAGAAAAATTGAATTGGATGGATGGTTTGAAAGGTGATGTATATTCAACCAACCTAGGAGTAAAATGGTCCAAACGTTTGTTTAATGTATTGATGTGAAAATTGAACCTCAATTGAGATGTTTTGCATGCATAAATATTGAGAAATTCAAACGAAAAGTGTATACGAATAAATGGAGTTGTTATAACTTAGATAATGGGTGTTCGGAATCCCCGTGTAGTTAAATAATTGTTTGCATATTAATGCGCCAATGGTTGTGTATTTGTATGGTTAAATTTGTGACGATGTTGCCTAAGCATAAAATTCAAAAATATGTAGGTAACTCGAAATCGAGAGAACCCCAAAACGTGTATTATCATGAGTTAATATGAGATGAGTGCCTTTGGAAATGTTTGGTAAGATATGATAACTATTTATGTCATGAAATGTGAAAAAGATTGATTTTGAATTAAATAAATCTTATACGAAAATATTTTGCATGGATTGCATGAAATTGAAAGTTTATGTGAGAAATGATTATATTATGAAAAGTAGCTTGTTGAAAATGTATTTGTAAACCTATGGTATGCCTTGTATGTATATCTGATATTTCCGGTAGAGATTGAGTATCCTAAGCGTGCATGGGCAGTGTCGAGGGTGTCTGTCACTAACAGTGGAAGGAAACCCGTAGAGGGAACTATGACGTGTCATTCAGTTTCGTGTGTCAGCCAATGCATGTACAGGATATATTATTAGCTAGCTTCCACCTAAGCGAGGAAAAATGGCGTTTCATAGCGAGAGAAAAATTCTGCTACATAAAACTAGATAGATAACCTAAACAAGAAAAAATTCTAGGAAGGCTCGAGCGAGGCAAAATTCCTTTCCATACCTAGGATACCATGTGGTATGGACTGACAGTGGATGACTTGCTGTTTTTAGAGATTTTCTAAAATTGTATCGCCACCACTATTTATATTTTACAACAGAAAACTGAAAGCATACAACATATTGTTTTATTATTCGGTTTTACAATGTAATTGAACTATAGTTATGAAAATTGTTTATCCATGCATTTATTTGAAATATGGTTTCAGAGAAAAACCAACTCTTGATATTTCCGTGATTAAAGATTTATTAAATGTTTTAAAACTTAAAAGAGGTTTATTTTATAAATTTAAATTTTGAAATGAAAACTTTTGACACTCATTGGGCTCGTGTAGTTTACATGTTGTTTTATGTTTTATAAACAAAATCTCCCTCGGGGCAGATACAGGGATAGGTACATCGATAGTAAAAACTCTAGCCTAGGATTAGACAGATTGAGTTGTGTGTGCTGTTGTGATTGTACGAATGTATTTTGGGCATTTTTTGAAAAATATGTATATAAATGATTGTATTAAATTTTCTTATGGTTTTGAAAAGTGTATAAATGTTTATATGCATGACTTGCGATTATATTTCAATTTATCTTTAAAATTGATGGCATGTTTATAGTTGCTTGTGAATTAAAAATAAGAACCTGAGACCCAAAAGTTTAGAGAAATTGTTTGATTTAGAAGCGTATAAATTTTTACAAAATTTACAGGGTGGAATTTTAAAAAAATCAGCTGGCATGCTGTCGAAATTTTATTAAACTGTTTTATAACTATATGATAAAAAGAAAAAATTTCCATCCATTTCCATTAGAAAAAGAGATTTCTAAAAAGGGTTTTCAATAAAGGAAATCGACTTAGCTTCACGGGGACCTTTCATTCGGCTTCAATGTTGGCTGGAGGACCACTGTGGAGTTGTGGGAGGATTGCCATCTGTACAAAAAAGGATGCGCAGAAACAGGGCCTATCATGTGTGTATCAGAGCTTGGTTTTGAAATAGGGTTACATGTTTTCATGTTTTGATTCGTAAGTTGTTTTGTTTTACCTTGTTATATGAATAAAGTAACCCAGACATATTTATGTTATTTTATTTGTCATGCATATGATTTCAAAAGTTTTAAGTGTTTCATAATTTTGTTTTTGTTAAAATCATAGCACTGTGCACTGATGAGGTCGAAGGGGTCCCCATAGAGCCACTCCAGAGGCTCTCGCACTTGAGGTACCGTCCGTTCGGGAGGCTGAACCTGCAACGAGGTTAATGAATGCCTCTATAGGTCATAACAGTTCAAGACCATCGGCATCAGCAGAACCAGCTGGCGAAAACTTTAATGTGGAGCAGGTTGCCCAGATACTGATGGTCGTAATGTGTCAACCACGAGAGGCTACCGAAGAACCGAAATGCTAATAACATACTTATAAGTTGGGGACAAAGCTGTTTAATGGGAGTGATGACTTAGAGAGCACCCTAGTGTGGTTGGATCGGGTCACCGAGATCTATAGAGTGATGAGGTGCTCGGATGAATAGAGAGTTTTATTCTCTTTCTTCCTTCTGGAAGATAGAACGAAGGACTGGTGAAAAGCCTTGGAGAGGTGGCATCCAAAAGGTGTGTCTTGGTCCTTGTTTCTGAAATAGTTTATAGACAAATTCTATCCGAAGAGTTACAAAGACACCTAGATTGAAGAATTTTTCAGACTAGAGCAAGGCTCGACGTCCGTGACCGAGTACGAAAAGAAGTTCTATGAATTGGTCTAGATTGTCCCATTCATTTCTAAAGACGAGGAGCAGAGTTACAAGAGATTCATCCTAGGTTGAAATCCCGGCCTTAGAGTTCATCTATCATGGGCCTTTCAAAAACACTACAAGGAGTTAGTGGAGGCTATGCTGAAGGTAGAAAGAAAAATGATGGTCGCTGCTTATCATGGAAAGTTGAAAGGCAAGCGTGGCAGATCTAGTCTGCATCATAAAGGGCCCGACAAGTTTCCCAAAAAGAAGAGCAAATCCCCGATGGATTAGGATGAGTCAAGGAGCATCATCCAGTCAGGGGTTAGCCAGACCACCTGTAGTGCCCAGAGGCTTCCGCGACACTAGGTGTTCAGTGCAGGAGTGCAGTACATGTTGGAGAAGGCATCCAAGTGAGTGTCGGATGAGAGACATAGGCACTGCTTGTTTTTATTGTGGGCAGGAGGGCGATTTTATGAGAGAGTGCCCGTAGTTAGCTACCACAGTAAGTTCGGAGGTTAGACCCTCAGCAGCACCTATATAGGCCAGTATAGGCTAGAGATAAGGAGGTAGAGGCTCCTAGATCAAAGGACGGAGTACCTCCATTTCAGTCAAAGGTGCAGTAAGCAGAGGAGTGCCTTCCACAAGCCAGCCAAGTAGACCCTGCACTTATGCTCGAGTGTTCGTCGTCACCCAACAAGAGGCGGATACTGCTCCAGAAGTAGTGACTGGTATGATCTTTGTCTTTGATCATGACGCATATGCATTGATAGATCCCAGAGCAACACATTCTTTCGTGTCCGTACCTCAATTGGTACACACATTACTCTAAGAATCCATTTAACTTCAGGGGCTCAGGCTGTGGGTTCGAGTGGTGTGGGAGGCAAAGCAAAACCCCAGGGGCCCGGAGACAGTACCTAGTGAGTGGGGCCGGCCAAGGCCAATAGGTAGCTTCCTGCACTGCAGAGAGGGGTACCACAATAAAAAGGCGTATTTACTTACAATTGTAGTTGTTAAGAGAATTAAGATGAAGAATGAGTTAGCGAAACGCAGCTCTGTAGTGTCATCTTTATGGGTGACTTACTTAGAGCAGATGAGATTATGTAAGTAGTGAGATGATTATAGTGAGTTAAAGTAAGAAGCATGAAGCAAAGAGAAGAGCTAAGAGAGATGTAGCTAAGCCGAGTATGCAAGATGAAATTTCAAGGACGAAATTTTTATAAGGGGGGAAGAAATTGTAAACCCCCTATCCAAATTATGGTGTACTTTACCATTACTCGTTAAGTTAAGGTAATAAGTCCCTAGTATGAATAGCTCCGTTATGATTTTAAAAGAGTTGATTTGATGAGAAGTAAGTTTAAAGAGCCTTTAAGATTAAATAGATGGAGTTTTAAAGGTTATGGAGTTTAATTATAAGTTATAAGTCGAAGGAGGGGCCTAATTGTAATTTTCTAGATGGAGATTTTAAGGATTAATATGAATCCGAATGAGGCAAAGATGCCCCCAAAATAATTAAAAGTTAACTAAATCCCACCGATAGGATTCGAATGAGTGTCATCAGAATCTGAAAATTCGGAGGCTAGCTGATGTAAAATGACCGATTAGAAAATGTCACGATTGTGGAGACGATAAGTGAAGTTTAAGGGATAAAATGGTAAATGATGGATTTTCTAATATAAGTATTTAAGTAATGATGTTTAAGCTTTGAATTTTAGAGAACGAGTTAAGTGAGGGAATACGTGTTTATAGTAAAAGTTTTGAGGTATACGGAGCCAATTATAGAGTTAAGTTTAATAAAGAAACAATATGGTCATTGAGCCATGAGAATTAGTTTCGATGTGAGTTATAATGTGTAAGGTAACCAAAGGGAGAAACACAATTCAAGTGAAATGAAAGGAACCAATGAGATTAGAGATAAGTAGAAGAGTACTAAGTTAACAGAATTTTAAAAGTACATTAATGCCCTTTTGTAAATTAATTGATTTAGTATAAAGAAAGGGTATTATGGTCATTTGGCAAGCTAAAAGGCTTCATAAAATATAGTTGGTGTTGTGAGCAACACTTAGATAAAAAAAAAAAAAAAAAGGAGAGAAAAAGAAGAGAAGCAATTCGGGTATTTAAGCAAGAAAAGAGGATATGGATGAGAAAGAGATGAGAGCCGAGAGAGAGTTGAGTTAAATTGTGAAGAGAGGGCAAGATGATCATTGTGACTTTATTAAAACTTAAAAGAGTGATGTTTGGTCATGACATGAAGAAAAAGGGAAGTCAATTAGAAGCAAAAAGAGAAAATGTCGTGCATGAGCAAGAGAGACTCGAGAGTGAAGAAAATGTCGTGCATGAGCAAGAGAGACTCGAGAGTGAAGAAGTTGTCGTGCCATGAAGAGGAGCAAGGAGACCAAAGCTTTTCAAACTTTTCCAAGCCACCAAATCAAGGGAGTAAGTTCATATAAGCGTGAAGACCAAGTTAGGAGCAAATAACAAGCCATAAAAAGTGAGTTTCTAAGCTCTCCATTAATGGAGGTTTTATGGAAACTTGATGATCAAGTTAGTATTTGTTGAGATATTGACTTGGGTTTATGTTTATGATGTGTTTTGAGTTATATGGCATTAGAGAGAAGCATAAATGATTGATTATCATGCTAGTTGATGTGTTAGGGTTTTATAGAGATACCATGATGTTTGAGCAATAACTTGATAAAGTTTAATGTGGATTTTAGTGTAGACAAAGTGTTTGTATCATTGCCTTAAAGAGACTAGTTATATAATGGCTTGAGATTATTGAATGGAATTGATGTGGGTGTGTGTACATGATGCACGACATTGATAAGGGGTGTATAACTCTTTGAGTTTTATTAATGTAAGTGAACTTGAGCTAATGTATATTAATGATATATTAGAACAAGTTAGCAAAAGAATAGTTTAGAAGTTGAAAACATGATTAAAGTATGTTGTGTGTGATAGATGGCTAAGTAAGAGCATGTGAAACTCTTTGTATTTTGATGCCTTAAAGTCTAAATCTATGTATATTAGAGGTTAGAGAAACATCAAAACATGCTAGCATTGAACAAGAGAAATGTGAGAGACAAGTGCGCAATAAAGCCTAAGATGAAGAGCATGGATAGATATCATTTGTAAAGTCACTTAGTTCTTGCATATTTAAATAATAAATGATCCAAGATAGTGCATGAGATAATTTTGTATGTGAATGTGTCATGCACGCCCTGTGTTAGAGAATGAGTAAGTCTTTGAGTTGGATGAGTTGAGCAAAGATTAGAGATCATTTAGTAGCCATTGTGTTGTAACAAAGACTTACCACCCAATAGACTCAACTAGAAAGATATGAACTTGGAGTGGAGATGAGTGACACATAGTTATGAGAAACATGTGTGATATCATTTTGTTTTGGTACCTTTAAGTTTAAAATCATGCACAAATATGATTAGAGAAGCTCATAGTAGTGTTAGATTGGAAAAATATAAACTAGATGGAATGGTTGTGCAATTCAGCTAAGGTGAAGGGCACTAGCTATGCATGTGTTTTGTTGATGTTTGTGACATAATTAGGGTCCTAAAAGATGCATAAATGAGTATGAATCAACAAAATTGACATGGATACACATAGGTACAAAAATAGCCTACAATCTAGTAGAAAGTAAAATAGTGCATAGAAGCAAGTTGACAAATCCTGAGCTAATAAAGGGGTCTGGTAAGACCTGACTTGTTCTAAATTATATGGGAATGTTCTACACCTCAAATGATGCCTAGGAGTCATAAAAAACCATAGGTTTTGGAGTAGATCGATTACGATAAAAATTGCACAAGTTATGCCCAAAATAGTGCCGTTTGAGAATCGATAAGTGAAATAACTATGTAAATACAATTTTTATTGCATGGAATGACTTTAGTTTATCATAATTAGGTAAAAGGAGCTTAAATATGAAAAAAAAAAAAAACCATCGTTGCTCGTTCGATGCAAAAAGTGCATCGAAAAGTGCCAAAAACAAAGCGTTTTTCCTAGATTTGACATAGCAAACGATAGAATTTTTCGACGAAACTTTACGGGTGACTTAGTCATATGATAAGGAGATGTTAGAAAAAAGAACGGACGCGAAACAAGCGCCGGTTCTAAATCTGTTTTTTTTGGTCAACGGGTTAATTACAAACTTGACTTTTTGTTTTAACCCTCTGGAGACCAAACGAACCACATGGGGATGATCTTAGGGGTCTAAAAGTAAGACTTTTCCAAAGAAATTGAAATTTTAAAGATTGGATCAAAGATAAATCAGTGAGACAAGTTTAGGAGTAAATGGTCAAGAAACGCATATGAGCAAACTAGGCCTATATCTTTAGTTGTAGAGGGCTGGGCATATTGCCCTTTATTTGAATTAAAATAGACCCTAAAATGTGCATGAATAACATAGTAACGCGTAGGAATTGGAACGGGAAGGTTTCGATAAAAATTGTCCAAGTTGTGGTCAAAACAGTGTGCATTTTATGGACTGTAAAGTAGAATGATTTTTATTAAAGCTATGAATATTATGTAAGCGACGTGGAGACTAGCGGGGTGAGGCATGAGGATTGATACTTTTGTTTTCGAGTAAGTAAAATAAGCAAAGCTAAGGTGAGTGCTTAAGAATTTTAAAACAGCTTTGAGCTATCTAGTTTATAATTGAGTTCATTTTAATTTCATGAGGTTATGGTGCTTGAATAAATTAATTTGAATACCTTTGAGTATGATTTTTATCATATGAGATGTGATGTTATAGCATGTGCACTTGAGTTTATAAAAGTTTATACAGTGTTTTATATACTAGAAGTATATCCTTATTAATAGCAAATGAGAAAATGTTATGTCCTACTATTATGTCTTTGTACAAGTGGAACATTTCTCATGCTACGGAAGTGATGGAGCATTCCACTCCTAGCCGAGAGAGAGTTAATATGCGATGGAGCATTTCGCATATCAGATGATCATGTGATGGAGCATTCCGCATGCTAGATAGTCACGAGAAATATTATGCGATGGAGCATTCCGCATACGTGACTTAAGAGATATTATAAGTTATTATGTTATTTTCTATTAATAGCTTTATTTACACTTTATGTTTATAAAGCTTTGAGTTATATTTATATTATGAGTTATATTTATCCAAGAAATTTATTAATGTTACTAAGACACCAAATGCACTCACTGAGCTTTTGTAAGCTCATTCCCCTTTTATTTTGTTTTGAAACCCTTCCAGGTACAGGCATGGGTGAAGACTAGTAAATAGCTGCTTAGACGAGATAAGTGGGCAACGACACGACAAAGGCTGCTATTGATGTCTTTAATGTTTTGTTTATGTTATTGAAGTCAAACCATGGCACAATAGAATATATATATGTTATGTATTCATAAGTTAAGAATGATGTTATGAGTTGAGATATAAAGTTTGAAGAGTTACGTCGATGTACATAGGTGATCTATGTTTAAGTTTATAGTAAGCTACTTTATGTATTAATGTCTATATTTAATGGTTGACTCTTGATGGTTTCGTTTTAGTTTACTTTAAGTTAAGTCTTGATGGCCCTAATGATGACTATGGTTAATAGATTATGTTGAGTTTGGATGCCTATGATTGAGGAAATGAAGTTGGGTTGGATAAGTAAAAGAAAATATTGAAGTGTTTTCGATATTTGTAGTTTTTTTTGGTAGTCCTTAAATCAGCCGTTATACGGTCGATTTTTGTTTTGAAATGCAAGTCAAATATGAGTTTTAAATAAACCAACTCAACGATGTGAATGTAAAAAGAATTTCAATAGGACACAAAAGAAAGGTTTAGGAGTAAACCATTAGGGTTTGCTTCGTGGATTTCTCTCCGCCGTGCAAGGCATTGTGAGTATCCGTTGGAGTGCCCGCACGATGCTTATTCGACATGAGTTCTAGAGTGGTCGGGTAGGGTCGTGTCATTAAGATTAGAATTAATGGAATCAGAAATGGAGCGAAGGTAAGTCTATTTGAAGAGACTTTAAGTGATTCGAAATATATTGGACAGAAGTACTATATTCGATTTGTGTCCCATAGATAGTATTTAGAGAAAAATGAAATGATTTTCAGTACCAGCTGTGTAAATTGAATATTAGTAGAATTCTCGGATAAGATCGAGAATAATTTTATTTCCGAAGTAATAAAATAATTTTTAGAGTGATCGTAAGTGATAATCGAAATTTTTGTAGAATTTCTGGAAGTGTTAATTTAATTTTCGTATAATTTTTAGATGGATCGGAAATGGTTTCGAGCACAAAAACATAAAAAAATGAAACAAATGCATGGAATGTTAGAAAAGTGGACACTTGGCATTCAGGGAAAGAAGAATGAATGGATGCTTGACAAGTGGCAAAGAGGAGGAATAGATTAGTGACAAATGGCTTGATTTTGTGATTAATATATAAAGTTAAAAAAAAATAAAAGAAAATAAAATGGAAGAGATGAGCATGATTCTCGGTCAAACAAGAAAGCAAAAGGCAACGAACAAACAAGCAAAAATTAAATAAGAAAATGAAAGAGATAGACATGAAGCTTACGGTCAAACAACAAGAAAAAGAAGGCAACAAAAACAAGAAGCAAAATACATATTCAATCTAAGGGGTGTTTGAACTGAGAGAAAGCAAGAGAGGGAGAGAGAAATTTGATCAAACAACACAAACCAAGAAAGAAAAGCAAGAGAAGTGATAAGCATTCGATCATTAAGGGGTGTGTTGGACCGAGAGAGCAAATGAGAGAGTGTGAGAGATGTGTGTGGAAACTGAGAGCCACCAAGAGGAAGTGAGTGACGGGCCCCTCTACCTTAGCTAACTAGGTAGCCCGCCTGGCAACCCCACAGTAACCTTCTCGTCGGAATCTGCTCTGACTGGAAAGTTCCCGTGAATAACTTTTTGAAACTTATTAGAAACTTTTTCAGTTACGAAAATGGGTGAGAACTTTTCTATTTAACTTAACTTTTGCAAAATATAATATATATATATTTAAATTCGGCAGCACAAAAGCTGTTTTTCCAAATATTTCCACTCTACAAAATTTCATAAAAACCTGTACACTTCAAAATCATTCAAGTCTCAACTTCCAACAATCCCAACCAAAGGTTTTATTCAAATCAAAAGACAATTACGAAATATTCCGGTTTAACGAAAGCATCACACACATATATAATTTCAAAAACATAATTGTATGTAATGTTTGAAACAATATTTACAACTACTATCAAATTTAAAAACCAAACAACAAACTAAAAATCTGTGGGTGTACATGATGATTTCGAAAACAAACTAGTGTAGTTGCGTCATGTCTTTAACTCGTTTATGTGTCTGACGGAGATGCTTCCATTGGTTTGCTCGTACCTGCACTTGGAGAAGATTTTTATAAAATAGAAAAAAATGAGCGGTGAGTACAAACTCAATGAGTGGATAATTCTTATTAAATTATAACTTTGGCTTATAAATATTATTTCTCTTGATAATTATAAAACTCATATAATATGAATAAATACTTTTATTTGTACCTTTCATAAAACTTAACTTTCTTATTTTCTTAATCTTCCGTCTATCGATGTACTTTATATCTTTAACTAGCTTTAAGAGGTAATCCACAGAAATTTATTAAGAGTAGAACGAAATATGGCTCATCCACCCCCTTTCTTGGACCTCGGCCCTCAGGGGATTATAGGATGGTACCACTACTACGGAGGGTGGTCCACCCCCTTTCTTGGACCTCGGCTCTCAAAGGATTCTAGGATGGCACCGCAACTTATCCATAGTATAAAAGGTAACTCATCCTCTTTCTTACACCTCAATCCTCAAGGGATTCTAGGGTGATATCACAACTTATCCGCACTGTCCATTTCAGACCCCTTTCTTTGGTCTCAACCCTCAAAGGATTCTAGGCTTTCACGATTTATATGGACCCATTTCTTGGGTCTCAACTCTCAAGGGATTCTAGGCCCTTACGGTTTATATGAACCCTTTTCTTGGGCCTCAACTCTCAAGGGATTCTAGGCCTTAGCTAATATTAGAGTAAACGAAAGGCTATTAAAATCATTTCAATATGTTTAAAAACTTATGCTTAAACTTTTACGTTAACTTAGCATGAGAGCTTATTGATTTAACTCGTAAATATTTTGTTCTCTCATTTACGGTTTATAATCAAAATATTTTCTTTCTAAAGGAAAAACCTAAAATTTTCGAAAAATCTTAAGGTTGTATTTCCTATGCATGTATTTCATTTAACTTCCTACTTTCAAAAATAAATACGTTTATAACATAACTTGAATAAAATTATACATGCATTAAAATAAAACAACAACATACTTGAACTTACTTAATACACATAAAAATTCGAATACAAACATAATATCGCATTTATAAAAATTCAATGGATATAAAAGGCATAAAAACTTTAATAAAATCCATACTCACAATTTGTTTCCAATAGTATAAAAACCACTATTTTTATTTTTCCCTTCCGTTCGCTGATTCACCTACATTTATTTATGATCGAATTTCCGTTAAATCTAACGTTCGCAATAACACGTAAACTTTTAACTACGTGAGGGCATCGAACCATTATTTTTCAAATTGTAATGATTTCGATTAATCGCACACAATATCAATTCGAAAGTCTTGACATCCACATACGAAAATCACTTCAATATAATATAATTTCATACTTAATATATCAAACGAAACTTATAATCATTCTAATTACTTCGACCAAGTTTAAACCAATATTTACGTCATCCATCTCATTCAAATATTTTCATCGCAATTACATTTAAACGTATCCAATATGATGAAATTTTTTAATCGAAGCCATAAAACGTAATACTTTCGCGATTACGAAAAGTTTCATCGCGAATTATCCTTTTTAACAATTCGAGCATTTCTTTTAGCTTTCCAATCAAATCTAATTTCAATACTACTTATAATTTCATGCAAACAATATAAAAATAAAAGTCTAACACTTCGATATTCCTGATATCAATTTATGGCAATTTAGTAACCACAATTTCCTTTTTCATTTTGACTTCAAAATTCAATGATTAAATACATTCGCACACAATGAAAATTATCCTAATCACTTAAACATAACTTAAACCATCCTAAAATCATGATTTAACATTTTAATACTCCCAAACTAAAATCATGGCAGCTTATATACCATTTAATTTTACCTCCCATTTTATCATCAAAATGATCTACAAATCATTTGAACCACCCGAAAACAATTTTCTAATATCAAGACAACACTTTGACACTTTCAAACACATCGAAATTCATCATTTTCCATGAAAAAACATCCCAAAGTAAAATCGAAACTATAACAACCCCTATATGGAAGATTTTAACATATAATCCAACATCAAAATTTCATCCATTATCACATTCAAAAATCACATGCAATCGAACCTCCACACTAATGAGGTTCTAAATCCTAAAACCTAATCATTTTATCATATAATTTCATCCCATATCACAATCTAACATTTCCAACAAAATGAAAATCGTAAAAACACAAACTTACCTAAAAAACAATTTAAAAACAACTCAAATATCACATGCAATCCACTATTCATATTCTTCCCCCTTAGCCGTGAGCTTCCTCTAATCCAAATAGCTTGCAAGCTTAAAAAATCACTCAAAATGAACCTGAAAAATCAGTAAGGATAGCAACTTACCTTAATGGACTTGCATGTGTTAAATTTTGTTCAAAATAGTCTCCAAATCACCATGAGCAGCAGTTATCCTCTTTGATATGCTCTCAGCAGCTCTTCTCTTGCATGGATGTGTTGTAATTTACTCAAAATGTTCCCCCCAAAACCACCATGCATGACAACTCCTCGTTTCTCACAGCCTCAACTCTCTCTTTGCTTATTTTGCTTTCTCTCTTTCTCTCACGGGCTTACCTCTCGGGTTTGGATGCTTGAAGGCCTCTCTCTTTTGGTTCTTGAGTGGTGACCGAATGGGTGTGCATGAGCTGCTCTCTCTATAGATTTATTTCTCTCGATTTCTCTCCCTCTCTCTCAAGATTTCCTCTCGGTTTTTGCTTTGAATGATGACCAAATGTAATATGTTTCTCTCCTTCACTTACTCTCACTTTCGAGTTTGGGAGGAGTGAAGAACTAGTGAGAGACTTGAAGCCCTCTTGTTTGATCGAGCTTGACCAAATGAAAGAAACTCTCATTTTGCATTTTATTTTCTTCTTCCAAGTTTAATATATATATGCTTCACAAAACACCACCACTTGTCATTCATCCAACAAGAAACTTCAACACTTGTCTTACTTTATTCTTGCATGGATGACATGAGTCATGCATGCATCATCACACTTATCCACTTCCATGAATTCTCCCATTTCGATTTCGAGTTTGAATTCGCTCCGATCTATCCTGAAATCCTATTGTAACTCAATTCCCTGTCTGAAAATTATTCTTGATTTTGATTTCACCTTCGAGCACTCTAAATTATTTTATTTCTCCAAAAATATTTCATATGATCCTAAATCGGAAAGAATATTTCTGTCCGATAAATTTTTGGATCACTCGAAATCTATCCGAATGGATTCATTTTCGATTCAATTCACTTTTCCTTAACTCTAATATAAATTTCAAAACTTTTTATTCACTAAGTCTATTCTTCAAAAAATTATTATTTCTGCGGATACTTTCCGTTCGAAAATATGATCCACCATAAAATAATTTATTTCTCACCAGACGAAGTTTTGTGTTTTACAATCAGCTACCATGTTTTTGCCGTAAGAGAAACAAGTTGTACAACAACTATTTTTGGTATTTTGAGAGCCTTTTCAAGTGATTTTCAAGTCTCTCAAGCTTCCATAAAAGTCTTGGAGCAAAACCCATTCATTTAGAGTTGATTTTATAAGGTAAGAAACTAGTTTTCCTAAAGTGGTTTATGAAAAAGTTTGGATTTATAGCTTCCCTGTGAATTTATGTTTGCATTTAGGATTTGAAACCTCATTAGTATGGAGATTGTGATGTATGTGAATTTGTGAGATAATTGATGAAGATTTTAGTGTTATATACTTGAATTAGTTTGGCCAAAGTAAGATATTTGTGGTTGAAATATTGTTTGATGATTTTACATGAAATATGTTGAGATTAGGATGGATTTTAATGGTTAAACTTGAAAGAAAATTGTTGCAGAATGCATGAGTATTTCGGCCAAAGCAAAGGTTTTATGGTTGTTTTGAGTTTTAATTGTTTGGATGATTTTCATGCATTTGAATGTGTTGAGATATCAAGTCTTGAGATTGAAATGAAAAGCAAAAGTTGGTATATAAATATGTTATGTTTTAGCCAAGAGATGATATTATGTTAGAAAAATTGTTTTAGTTGGTTTGTATAATTTTATGAAGTAATTCGATATGAGAATTGGCATGAAAATTGATAGGAAACTCATTGATTGTTAAAAAGTTATTTAGCAGCAAAACTTTTTAAAATTTCGGAAGTGTATTGTTTTATGAAGTTCATTAGAAATTTCACCATAGTGAGTATGTTCGAATGTAAATTTGATAAGAAATTGGAATATGGTGGATGGTGTAAAAGTTTGGTTTAAGTTCGATTAAAACGGTTAAAATGATTTCAAATCATTGTTTGTTGCGTTAGTATAAGAATTGGGCTTAAATTGAAGTGAATTATGTGCATTGTTATTAAGATTTCGTATGGATATTGGATGCGAATTATTAAAATTAGTATGGCTTGAAAACAGATATTTTGATATCCTTCCGTAATTAAAGTTAAATGTTAATCCGTGCGTGAGTTCTAATTGAAAATTTGCTCGTATTAAAAATGTAGGTGAAATGGTGATCAGAATGAAAGCATAAAAGAGTGGGTTATTAATTTGGAAGCAACTTGTGAATGTGGTTAATTTTCAAAGCTTTTACAAATTTATAAATTAATTTTAGATATTTGTACTTGTTTATTTTAGTATACAAGTTATTATATCAAATTGATTATTTTTAGCATGTCTTTATTTTATATAATGCATGTAAGTTTATGAAATTTATAATATAAGTGTTTATATACTTTAGAAACAAAGCAATTTATTTATGTTTATCTATATACCAATAATAGACATGCTACAGAATATTTTTGAGCTAAATCAATACGTTTTTGAGATAAAAAGTAAAGAAAGTTTTAAGTAGCTTGAAAAGATTTTAATGCATTTGGTTTACTCTAGTCCAAAGTTATATCTGATCGTAGTACCGTATGCGTGTATGGTATGGCTGGGACAGTCACTAACGTGGGTGAAATTTGAGGTTAGTATGTCATCGTCTGCATGTATATGGTAGTGTAGATTTGCCGATGTAGGGGGGGAGGAATCACAACCCCATAATCCCTGCATCTGCATGACTACAAAGGTAGCATTCCATAGCCCGACTTTCGTGACGTGTAGATGTACAGTCACATGAGGGTGAGATACCCTGGATTACCTTGTAAGGCAAGTTTTAGGAAAAAGAAGCATGTTATTAGACGTGAGATTCAGAAAAAAAGAAAGTTTTACAAGTTATGAAAATTATTATAAATTAAAAAAAAAGTACTTTTATTAAATATGCTCGATTTATATTTTTATCAGTTTGAGATAAATTAGTAGTTTTCAAAACTATTTTAGGAGGATCAATATATAGTTTGAAAGAGAATTTCAAAGTCTAAAGTATACTCACTCACTGAGTTTATACTCACCACTCGTTTTCCTATTTTATACAAATCCTCCCCAGGTACAGGCATGAGCCATCAAGCGGAAAGAACTCCGTCAGAAGTATAGATTGATTGAAGATGAAACGCCACTGCACTAGTTTCTATTTTGGAAATATCATGTACATGCATATCTCTTAAGCTTTTATGCATGTTTTGTAAAGATTATTCTAGAAGCTATTTATACACTTATGTTTTGTATAATGTTTTGTGATTATGCATGCATAATTGCTTTATGTAAATAGGTGAATTTTGGATTGTCTTTTAAATTAGAACTCTGTTTGATTTGATTGTGAAATTGAAAGAGAGTCTAAGGCCTAGAAGTTAAAAATTAAAAAGTGATTTTAAAAGTGTACATTTGTTTTGTGTTTTACAGGTTGGATTTGAGAAAAATAGTCATTGTGCTGCCAGATTATTTTTGAAAACATTGATTTTAGAAATAGTAAATTTTTAAAGAATTTATAATCCTTACGTTTGGAATTGTTCAGATTTTAAGGGTTCGCTCCACGTCGTATTTTTGATGATGCTAGCTAAACTTTAGAAGGATTTTGTAGGGTACCAAGCAGGATCACTTAAGTTTCTGTAGGGAAAATTCGGGTAAGGTCATGTCAAGGTGGTATAGAGTCGAGGTTTTAAGTGTAGTACATGTTTTCAGAGTGTTTTTCTTGCATTTTTAGATATCATGCATTACATGACATTTAGTATGTTTCGAGTGCAATTAGTTATGCATCGTGTTGACCGTTCTCGTATATGAAGAGTCACAACTAAGGCTCTACCAGCTCCACAGGAGGTTGAGGAACAAGTGATAAGGCGATGAATGATTCACAAATTGAGGCTCAATTGGAACCACTCGCAATAGACTTTGAGTTGGATCTAATAGAGAGGATGGTATAAAGTATCAAGGACCGAATACGGAAACGAAAGAGTAGTTCGGGTCCAGGTTGTACTAAAGGGATCCTAGTAAAGCCCTCAAGTTTGGAGGTAAATCCGAGTTGTTTGGTAGTAAGAAACGGAGTCACGAAATAGCATCGAGCCAGGAGTCAATAAGGCCACCCTCAGGATCCCAGAATGAAAGTGGTAACTGGCATAGACTAGAGAGATGTAAGAAATGCAGAAGATTTCATTGAGGAAAGGGTTGTGCGTATATAAAAGAATGCTTGTAGAGAGCCATTGGGGACAGTAGTGGGTCAAGATTAGCAGCTCAGGGTCAGACTAATGGAGGTCAGCTTCAAGATAGGAGACGTCCACAAATGAAAGAACTAGAAAATTCTATTCAGCCTAGTAGAGGTTCTAGTAAAGGCACCCCATCCAGAGGGCAGTCAAGGAGACCACGCACTCAGGCTAGGCTGTTTGTGGTTACACAACAGGATGTAGAGGTTACACTTAAGGTGATGATAGGTACGATGAAAGCTTTTGGTACCGATGCCTATGTTTTAATAGACTCTGGAGCTATGCACTCTTTTGTTTCTAGAGATTAGTGTGGCATTAAAGCCTTTAGAGTGCAACATGATAATAGCTACTCCTACTGGAGACATCTTAGTAGCAAAAAATGTTTACAGAGATAGTGATATAGTAATTGGGGGTAGAGTCTTTCTAGTTAGTTGGATTTTGTTAGACATACCTGATTTTGACATCATACTAAGCATGGACTGGTTGGCTATGCATTGTGCCATAGTGGATTGTTTTCGGAAGGAGGTCAAGTTCAGTACTTAGAAGGAGTTAGAGGTAGTATTCCGCGGGGAGCATAAAATGCTTCCTTCTCACATCATGTCAGTTATGACAACTAGAAAGATGTTGAGGAAACAATATATAGGTTATTTGGCTTATGTGATAGACATAACAAAGAGGGAGGCGCAGATAGAAGAGATTCCCGTAGTTAAGGAGTTTCCAGACGTGTTCCTCAAGGATCTTCCTGGTTTAACCTAGATAGGGAAATTAAGTTTGAGATTAATATGATTCCGGGAATAGCTCCTATTTCTAGAGTGCTTTATTAAATGACAACCATCGAGTTGAAGGAGCTTAAGGTTCAATTAGAAGAGTTGTTGGATAAAGGTTTTGTCAGACCTAGTATATCTCCTTAAAGAACAATAGTGCTATTTGTGAAGAAGAAGGATGAGAGCATGAGGTTGTGTATTGAATATTGAGAGTTGAATAATATGGCTGTATGAAATCAATACCTATTTTCGAGGATCGATGACTTATTTGATCAGGTTTGGAAAGCCAGGATGTTTTCCAAGATAGATATGAGGTCAGGATATCATCTGTTGAAGATTAAAGGGGATGATGTTCCTAAGACTACTTTCAAGGCATGATATAGACATTACAAGTTCTTAGTGATGCCTTTTGGGCTAACTAATGCACCAACAACATTCATGAGTTTGATGAATCGATTATTCCATGAATTTTTAGATAAGTTTGTAATAATGTTCATCGATGACATGCTGCTTTACTCAGGTAGTAGGGAGGAGTATGCTGAGCACCTGAGAGTAGTGTTATAGATGTTGAGGGCAACTGTAACATGCCACTTTAGATTTTCATGTTGCGCATATACGATGTTATGTATGACCTTGCTTATGGTGTAATGATGTGTTTAAGATGCATTTATTTTATTATAGTAAGATTTCAATTGAACTGGAAACATTTCCAAATCCGACTAAAAATTTCGAAAGGATTTTTGAAGGTGATTTTTTGAAAAGTTTAGAGAAATATCAAAATGAGTGTTATTAGGCTTAAAGAACACCTTAAGAGCGTAATCGGTGCTTTCGGTCGAAATTCGGATTGAAGCAGAATCAATCGGAGATCTCCTAAGTCAACTAAGCATTTTTTTGAAGACCCAAAAAAGGGTATAGGATGACATTTAAGAGTCACCGAGACCGTTAGAAGTGTATAAGGAGTTCAAATATAGGCCTCAGAGAATTTTCCAAGAATTTCGAAAAGGTCGCAAAAAAGCCGATTTTGGACATTCCGGAAAAAAAGGTTTAATTGAAAGGATAAGGAATAAGTGGACAAGTGGACCTAGTCTTGCATACATGATGGACATGTGCCATGCAAGTAGGAAGTTATAGCATGTATGAAAGACATGTGGTAAGTGTGCATGGAAATGGAAGCATGCATGGATGACATATGGAAAGTGTGTCATGCAAAAATGAAACATGTGGGATCCATGTGGGAGCCATGCATGAGCTTGGTGTGCAAGAGCTTGACATGTGTAATTCATGTATGAAGTAGAGTCTTGCATGAGTGCCATGTGGAAGAATGATGTAAGCAATATTTAAGTGAAAATTGAAAGCATGAAATGGAAGTGTGCTCTCGGGTAGAATGGTGTTCACGACAAAAGAGAGAGTTGTGACCGAGAGAAAGAAGCTCCATGATAGCATGCTTGTGTGGTGTGTTTGAGTGGAATTTTGAGTGACTTGTCAAGCCAAAAATGGGTGTATCTCGGTCAAAACAAAAGGAGAAGAGAAGAAGTTTAAGAGAGTGTGTGTGGTCTCGGCCAAGAAGTGAAACCAAGGTCAGTAGCTTTTTATGACCATATGGAGCTTTCCTTGAGTGGTTTTCATGTCAAGAATGAGTTACATGCAAGCCTAGGATCAAGTTACATCCATTGCTAGTCATTTGGAAGAGATAAGTGTGATTTAGTCATGATTTCTCTTGTGAAAAATGTTGATTTGATGATGAATGGGCTGTTGTGAATTTTTAGTATGATGAAATGATGTTACATGAATGATTAATGGATGTTAGAAGGACGTTATGCTCGGCCTAGGATAGTTTAATTGCTCAAATGGAGTTCTAAGATGTCAATTTGAATCTTAAGTTGGTATTGATGTAATTTGGAGCTTAAAAGCTTGAAATAAATAAATAAATAACTTGGATGGAGAGAAGCTCTTAGCCAAGGGGACATTTTGTGGTTCAATGAAATTTGGATGCAATATCATGATATCATGCTTGGTTATACATTAAATTAATGTAAAATGATAAGTTGTGATGTTGAAATAAATTGCATGGGCTGTTTTGAGGTTAAATGCGGTTTTGAATAAATGGATTGAGTTGTTTTGGGTGTTGTAAACTGTCTTGCATAAGTGTATGGGTTGTTTTGGTTGTGTTAGGAGCTATTAATGTTGTATAAAAGCTATTGAGAGTTGTCTTGTTATTTTAGATGTTGTCTTGAATGAGGTGATAGGCTGTTTTGGTGGTGTTTGAGCTGTTCGAGCTGTTTTGATGATATTAAAAGTTGTTTAAGCAGTTTGGATGGTGTTAAAAGCTGTTAAGAGTTGTCTTGATGTTTAAAGACTGTCTTGATTGTGTTGGATGATGTTTAAGGACTGTCTTGGTATTATAAGTGTTGTTTTGATTGAGTAGCATGAGCTGTTTTGTTGTTAATGCTGTCTTGGGTGAATGCGTGAGCTATTTTAATGTTAAAAGCTGTTTTGAATGAGTTATGTAAGTTGTTTTGATGTTATAAGCTGTCTTGAATACGTTGCATAAGCTATTTTGATGTCATCAGCCGTCTTGATGAGTTGCGCGAGCTGTTTTAAGGCTAAATGCTGTCCCGAATAAGCGTTATGAGCTGTCTCGATGATATAAGCTGTTTTGAGTAATGTTTAAGGGCTGTTTTTATGTTGTAAAATTGAAGAATAGTGACATCATGCAAGCTGTCTTGATTTGGTTGTTAGTGTACTATAATGTCGCTCAACTGTTTTTAATGGGTTCGAAAGATTTTATAAGCTACTTTGATGATAGATTAACTTGGAGTGGTCATAGATGCATTAGTGTAAAATTGAGCTTCATTCCATGCCTCGTTTCATGCTTTTGGGTGATTAAATTTTGCATGGAAAGAAATTATCGCGACTACAATTAAACTTTTCGAAAAGTTTCCATAATGGTGCGATGTCTGTGAATGGATGCGTTAGTGAAATGTGCTATATTTGAAATGTGTATGATCTGAGATTGGTTGTTGAATTTCCTAAAATTACAATGCAAAAATGAGTAGATGACGCATTAGCTACGGAACCCGTGCTAGTAAGCTAAAGTAAGCTGGGGAAAGAGGTGAGTTGCCCTTAAAATGCTTTCATGCAATTGATTTCTATTTTATTATTCATTGAATTTATGAAATGTTTATTTATATGCCTAGAAATGCTATTACATGATTTTAAGTAAATGAGATTGTTTCGAAAACCTCTTACATGAATTTACGAAATGTTTATGAAATGAGAAAACTGTGAATTGAAAAGCAACAGAAAGGAAATGGTTTTATTAGCCTATGACACACCTTACTAGTATCTCAGTAAGTTCTTCCTGATGAATAGTACCTTAAAGACATGCATGGTAGTGTCAGGGTGTCCGTCACTAACAACCTAACAGTGGGAGGTACTCGCGAGAGGGATTAAGTCAGTTAGTCCAGTCAATATGTCAACCATGCAAGTATAGAGGTATAATGGCTAGCTTCCCATAACGATGAGATTTTCCGTTATGTGGGATCGAACAAATGACCTAAGCGATAAGTAATGCCGCTTGGAGTAAAAGGAAATTCCGCTCTATCATGTACTTAAGGTGCCAAGTAATAATAGGCAATGGTGACTACTTTACTTCATGAAAATGATTTTATTATCATGTTATATGCTGCTTTATGTTTAAATACACATGATTTACTCCTAATATCAAATGCTCATCCACATTTATGCATATTACAATTGAGGTTTTCTATTTATGCAGTTCTATCTTTCGGGGCATCTTTATTTTACTTTAGCAATGGTATTATGTTGTATTAAATGCTTTTAAGGAAGTATTTTTTCTAAAGTAGTTTGAATAGAAGTTATGACACTCACTGAACTTATTTAGCTAACGCCTTGCTTTATTGTTTTCAACCTAAAACCTCCCCAGGTGCAAGCATAGCTGCTATAGCTTCGAAGACCCCCATTCTAGAATAGTTGAGCGACGTCACATGTTGCTGTTTTTACTTTTGTATGTGCTCATGATCATGCACTTTTGAATAGATTATTTTGTAAACTTGAATTTAAATTTGAAACTAAACTTTTGTAATTAATGCATATTCATGAGATGAAATATTCGAATTATTTTTGAAGTTGCATAAGTTAAGTTGTGATAATTATGGATTTGAGATGAAGGTCTATGGCCCAGTATTTGAGGTTTACAGCTCCTCGATTTTTCTTATAGGTTGGATTTTAAAAAATGCAGTCGTCATACTGCCAAAAATTTTATAAACCTTAGTTTTATAATCGTGTTTTAAAAAGTGAAAAATTCCCACCGAATTCCGAAACATTAGAAATCCTTAAAGATTTTAAAGGACTTTCATGTAAAATAACATGGTTTTGCTTTATAGGAACTTTCCAGCCGAAGCAGATATCCACTAGAAGGCTTCCGTGGGGTGCCTGGTTGGTCGCCTGGAGGAATAGAGGATAAAGACCCATCAGCAACTCTATGCCAAGTTCAGTAAGTGTCAATTTTGGTTGGATAAAGTTTCGTTTTTGGGACATGTGGTTTCAGTTATCGGTATTAGTGTTGATCCTCAAAAGATATAAGCAGTTGTAAATTGGAAACAACAAATATGAATGCATTGCTAGTTACATTACAGGTCAGACTAGTATTGTAGATAGGGCTCAAGAGTCACAGGTTCAAGATCCTCAGTGGTTAAGATAAAAAAAGGAGGTGGAGTCAGATCAACGGGAGGATTTTTTATTGAGATGACGGTACATTGATGATAAGTCAAAAATTATGTGTATCAAATATTTGTGAATTGAAGAAAGAGATTATGGACAAGGCACTTTATGAAGAAAGATGTGATAAATGCCAGAGGTTCTCTAAAGTACCTCGAGCTCCACCAGCCTACCTTCAACAGATGATCAGCTCATGGCCCTTCGCCATTTGGGGCGTGGACCTGATCGAGCCTCTTCTTGTAGGACGAGCAAGATGTAAATACGTCATGGTAGCAATTGATTACTTCACAAAGTGGGTAGAGGCGAAGGAATTGGCCGAGATCTCCATGACAAAGATTGAAAAGTTCGTGTGGGACAATATTATTTGTAGGTTTGGTGTCCCTTAACAGCTTGTGATGGACAACAGAACGCAGTTTACGGGTGAGCAATTCATAGAATTCTGCAGTAGCCTTGGCATAACAAAGAGCTTTTTAGATGTAGATCACCCACAAGCTAATGGCCAAGTGGAGGTGGTTAACAAAATAATTAAACAGACCTTGAAGACCAAGCTCGAAACTAGAAAAGGAGCATGAGTAGATGAACTACAGAAGGTACTGTAGGCCTACAGAATAACTGCCCGCAGCACCATTGGAGAAACCCCCTTCTCAATGGTCTATGGGTCCGAAGCCATGATTCCTGTCGAGTTCGAAGTATTCAGTCAACGGGGAGCGAGTTTCAACCCTGAAGAGAACGACCAGCTTCTGACTGCTAGTTCAGACCTTCTCGAGGAAGCCAGAGAAACAGCTTGGCTCGGAGTAGCCTACTACCAGTAAGGATGGCGAGACGTTATAATAAGAGAGTTCGGATACATAAGTTCAAACCAGGTGATCTGGTGTTACGGGAAATTTTGCCTGGAGCCCTCAAAGCTAGAGACGGTGTGCTAGGGCCTAACTAGGAAGGACCCTTCATCATCCATGAAAACTTAGAGAATGAAGCATACCACCTAGCGGACATGAACGGAGCGATACTACGAAGAGCCTGGAACACCATACACTTAAGACCTTATTATACATTACTATTGTATCATTATCGTTCTACTATTTCTATACGGCTAACAATATGAAAATGCAATGAAAGCTCCATATATCTCATATATTATTACTAATGCAGAAAGCTTATTTGTTTTCATGTGTGTGAGGTATGCAGCAATAAGAGGCGGAAAGTAAACATAAAGCTCGAACACTTGTCCACCTTGTAGGAATAAGAGGCTGAATATCGGTGGATATCGACCCCACACTTGCCCTACTAGGATAAGGGGCTGAATATCGGTGGATACCATCCCCACACCTGTCCTACAAGATCGAGGGGGTCGAAAACAACCACGAGCTCGCGCACCTAATCGCCGCTCGATGATTGGCTATCCCTTACCTACAAGTTGTTCCAAATACCTCACAATTCGAATAACCACGCACCGAAGAAGATCATAGAGAGGCTTGGTCGCTGAACGCTCTACTTCTAGACCCGCTGTAGATGCTCGGGTTCTGACCCTGTAAGCGCAGCTGAGGTTTTACTATCTTCCCTCTTCTAAAAATGTTGTAGATGCTCGGGTTCCAACCCTATGAATGCAGCTGAGGTTCTACCATCTTCCCTCTTCTAAAAATGATGTAGATGCTCGGGTTCTAACCTTGTGAGTGTAGCCTAGTTTCTGCTACTTTTTTCCGTTCTCGCTATATCTGCTAGGACTCTAACCCTGTGAGCGTAGCTTAAGAGGATAACAAGCTGTATAGTTCAAGTATCGACTTTACGAGTGCAGTCTATTGTAGATGCTCGAGTATTGGTCCTTCGAGTGCAATTCACTGTAAATGCTCAGGTATAATCTTTCGAGCGCAACTAATTGTAGATGCTCGAGCCCCTACCTTGCAAGCGCAACGCCCTGTAGAGGCTCGAGTCTTTACCTTTCGTGCACAGCTTCTACCAAAATAGTTATACGAGCAGGTCTGTTTTTCGTATGGAGGGCTGCCCGTCGAAGTAATTAAAGGTACACCCACGACTTAGGAACATGATTTCCATGCGCTGGGAAGAATCGATATGATCCATCAACACTTGCAAGCAAGGCAGAGCAATTGCAGTTGACCTAATCAGTCAGATCTACTATTTAATCGTTTTAATAAAAGTTTCATCATCCACATTTGCTCATAGTCCATCTAAAATATGCAAGTATTATATTACCTAATGATGCATATAAGGTTCAAAATAAGTATGCAAATAAAGCGAAAAATTAAAAAATTAAAAAATTAAAATTAAAATCAAACCAGCAGGAATTTCATATTGCTTGAAATAAAAATTAAAAAATTCGAATCAAAATCAAACAATTGTATCATCTATCAGCACTATCAATGTTCAAAGAAAAGTCCCATCAATAGGAAGAAAAACAGAGGAAGTTAATATCTAAGGGGCTTGCGAAGGGCCTGTAGGAGTGATCTTCTCGCCTTGGCGATCGAGGGCTTCCTTCAAGGATGCACCTTAAGCTTCTGAAGTAGTTGGTTACGATGAGCTTGGAAGAGGTGTCAGCGACGCTGAAAAGCAGACAATACCAGAGGCAAGATCGGACGAAGCCGGGCCTTGAGCAGATGGAGGCTTCCCTTTCTGGGCTGCTCACGTCGCTCGATCGGCATATTTTTTCACCTCTTTTACCGCATCATCACCAAAAAAAGAGACGTCAATCTCTGGATGAAACTTCCATAAACTGTACAGAAACGAGCTTGATGTCTTCTCGATAACCTCTTTGCGAACTTGCTCGATACGGGCTTCAGCCTGGCTGAGCATCTCTTTGGTGCGAGTAAGATTACCTTTCATAGTATTCATGTCGTGCAACACTAGTTCAGCTCGTTATTTCCCGAGCTCACTTCATTCCTCAATGAGTCATTCTCTTTTCTCAAGAAGAGAATATCCTGCTTCAACTTTCTGATCTCCTCGGTAGCGGTGTTAAGCGAAAAAGCGATGATATCTCGAAGCTTTACCTCGTGGGCTAGGAAGTCTTCAGCTTTATCCCTCTGCTCCTTGGCCACTTTCAGCTTTTGCTCCAGATCCTGCACGGCCTTCTTAGCCTTCTCCGACTCTTTGTGGAAGTAATCCGCTTTCCCTTTTATCTTATTGATATCGTCCCCGAGCTTCCTATTCGCCTCTTCCAGTGAAGCCTTCTCCTACGTCAACTCAGGAAAGTCCTTGTACATCTTCATCAAGCTCAAGGCAGACTGAAGTAGAAAACAAGTCAGTAACAGGTATGTAAAAGGAAAGCGAGGTATTAGCGAATTAAAGAGAGAAGCTCACCAGTAGTAAATGTCGGGTAGAATACCCAACCAGATTCTCGCCACGAACATGGCTTTCGTAAAGGCTTGGCTTGTTGGGGCCAAGCAGCTTCGACATCCGATCTAGGAGATTGCTGAAGTATTCACCAACGTCGAAGTCCTGACTTTGCTGCTCTTGACCCCCTTTCACTACGACCTCCTTGCCCTTAGTCTTCTAGCGCTTTGGAGGAGCTTTCACAATCCCTTTTCCCTTGTCTGCTGTCCCTCGCTACCCAGCTGGCAATCTGCCTGAAGCTTACGTCTCCTCGCTTGGAGTCCCGCTTGGTGGAGTAGAATCTCTTGAGGGCTTCCTGCCTACCATCTTGTACCTCCCTCCCTGCTTCGGTGGGTAGCATTGGCATCAGGCTTGGAAAGAACCCCTGTTACAGCTTTCGTGGTGGTTTGCGAGCTCGGCACTTCCGACTGTGAACCTGCGGGGCCTGCAGTGCCCGTTATTTAGACCTCTAGGTCCTCCTGCTCGGTTCCTGGTGAGGCTAGTGGGGTAGCAAAGCGTAGTTCTACCATTGGAGCAAACTTTCTCGAAGTCAGATCTGGCGCCCCTTCTTTGAAGACTTCAAAAATAGAGGGAACTTCCCTCTTCTTTCGGATGCCGATGTTCTGATGAACGTTCAAAAGTATGGTCCTGACCTTCGGTGCAAGCCCATACTCTCGCAAGAAAAAATCGGTGGGAAGTTGATTGTCTGACAAGCTCTTAACTTTAGAAAACCTCTTAAGAGCCACTGACTCCTCGTTTGTAAGATCAAGCAAGCTCTTGGACACGTCTGCATGTAAAAGCTAAGGTCATTAAAAGTAACAACAAATATATAAGTATATGCGAGAATGCGCAACAACAAACTATTAATTTACCAGGGTAAAGAGAAAAAGAAAAATTTTCGAGATCGAACAGGGACGGATAAGATGCATAAAACAGGGACGGTTTTGTAGTCGCTTACATTTGATCTGATGACCTTCTTCAGCAAAAGGACTTTATATGGCGAAGCACAGGCCGCGGTGTAGTAAAATCTATCCCTCTTATTCACTTTCGGGCTCGTGGTCTCTTTAAATTGATAGAGATGTTGAATCATAAAAGGGGTCAGGGGTGGAAGACCATTTTTGATAAGGACGGAAGCCAAAGCGGTCAGATTGGCATAGGAATTGGGTGTAAGCTGGAACGAAGCTAGTTCTAGGTCGTTTAAAAGGTCAATAAGGTAATGGGAGACTGGGAATCTGAAGCCAGACTCCAAATGTTGGCGGTTGATTGCTACGAACCTTGGAGGAGGGTGAGTCGTTTGATCATTCTCGTCTGGTTTCATAACCCGACACCCCAATGGAAAGTCATATTTCTGAGCTATGGATACGAGCTCATGGTAAAAGACGGTAAAGGCATGCCTGGAGAAGAGGCCACGAGCAAAAGAGTCTTCCCGCCTTGACAGCTCTGAGGTACCCTCGCCACTTTGGGAAGCTGTGCTTGAGGAATCCCTTACATGTTGAACAGATTCCTTCTCAGAGGCATCATCGTCAGCCTCTACTTGATGGTGGCGGCGTCCACGACTTGACATCTATAAAAGAAGCAAGAAGATTAGGACGCTAATAACAGACCAGACTTAAAAAATGGATACTTCCTAAACCCCTTTTCTCCTAAGCATCAAGTTGTACGCCCGGGGAGGTGGGGGGTGGGGTCGGTACTGCTTAAGGTAAAATGAATCTTGAATATGAACTCACAAACAAAAAAAGAGAGAGAGAACAGTTCTTTCATTTCTTACGCAGGTAACCCTAGAAGATTTCCTAAATAAATAACGAGGAGAAAGCGACATATATGGCCCAGGTCAAGCCAAATACCGCTTTTCTACTGAAGCAACTTCTTGAACTCCTTCATGCCAGAAAAGTAGGGAAGTGCCTAGCACTCAAGCAAAAACCGAACCCAAAAATGCAACAAAACCAACAGCACCATGCATGTGGGGATAAAAGATAAAGTACGAGACTGAGCATGTGAGTATACCTCGGATATGGCGGAGGTTGGAAACCCAGAAAGAAGAACAGAGAACGACGAATGGCGACTGCGAAAAATGCAGAGAACGCTCGAAGATGACAGAGGACCCAGATTCTTGAAAATGATGGGAAAGAAGAAGAAAGATGAAGGGTCTCGGCCGTTTTATAGCTACCGACCGTTAGATCAAGACAGCTATGTAACCACTCCAGATCTGACGGTGCGGCATGACTCTCTGGATTTTGTCATCATGCAGCTGTCAGTTGAAAGACGTGCATTAAATATATACATCACATAATGTGACCTATAACCGTTACCTGGGGTGATGCCATGTGGTCTGGTGATAAAGTAGAATTTGAAAATAATGTAACTGTTCTCGTCAGGATATTTTATATTTGAGCTCATAGCTTCTGGTCCACCAAATGCACCAAGAGCTAGGGGGCTTATATTATGGGTGATTTTATGATCAGGTCAATTGGGCTAAGGAAGGCCCACAGTATAGGCTCAATGACCCGGGGACCCAAAAAAATCCAGTAATCAACCCATTTATCTGATCGCGCGGGTGTTCATTGGCTTGCTCGCTTTTCTGGTCATTATTATGCTCATATCCCTGGTCTTCCTACTGGTCGTCAACTTGCTCGTTATTGAAGCCTAGTACCCTACTCGATATCCTACTCGGTACCTGTCCGTCCTTGTGCTCACCCATTAGATCAAGTAAAAGCTCGTCTGCTTTGATCGATCAGCTTGCTCGCCAATCCGGATTCATGCTCACTTACCTGTTCGGGTCTTAGATCTTTTGCCCGATTGAGTCACCTGACCGCCTGAGGACTCGCCAACGACCTGCCCTATGACCTTTAAGGGGCCCAATTATCTTAAGCTTTATTTGCTCACTAAATCAGCAGGATATTCTATCCGTTGGAGAGGTTCATCTCTGTCCCGTCCATCAAATCACAAGTCAGTAGAAATCTAAACTATCAGGTGAACTATGACCCCAGACATGCCGTCTAAGCCAACCCCGTCAGAGATTACAGTCTGCATTACTGGATCTCACCTAACCCATGCGGGTTAACCGCCTAAACCCATGCTTTGGGCAGAATAAACCTGACGCTGTCAGCCGTATTAAATGTAGTTCTAGCGCTTTAAATGCTGTCTATCATTGTAATAGTAGTTTTAATGTATATTATTTTATTACACTTTATTGCATTTTACTGTAGCTCCTCCCCTTCTCTATAAATAGAGGAGGACCCCCATTGTAAAGAAGGATAAATCTTTTAAATATCATTACTCTACTAAAATAGTGAGAGAGTGAACAGTGGACGTAAGCATCGGATCGGGCCGAACCACTTAAAAAACTTCTCGTGTCTTCTCCTTCCTTTCTGACCTCGTCTTCTTTATTTCTTGCTTTATTTATCTAAATACATAAATCCGAAAACTGTAGCTTGGGCCCAAAACGAACCTTGTTGACTAGGATCCAAATCTGGACGTCGACAGTTTTAAACTAATCGAGAGTGATCCAACTTGGGTTTTTGGTTTTTGTTTGTTGTAAATTTTTGTTTTTTCGCTGTGCTATGATGTATGGGATGCATATAAAAACCCAACAAGTATAACACGTGCTAGTCTATCTGTACTAATGATGTCCTATCTCATTAATACTATGACTAGGGATATTTAAGTATAAACACATATGCATGTAATAGGAATCTCATATCATGAACTCTTTCATGATTTTCTTTACACTGTGTTATATGTACTAGAGACTTTATTACGCAGTTGAATATAAGAATATAAACTAAACAATAATATTGTCATTTTATTAAAATGAAATATGCACAAATACAACCTAAGTTTGATTGGTTCTATGGCACATCACTAACATACTCCCATTTGCACTAGATCCAATCACCAATGTAGCTAATACCAAAGGTGTTTACATGAGCATCATATTTCTTCTGGGGAAGTGGCTTAGTTATGAGTAAATATCCACTTTTGGATTGATCCATGCTAAACCTAAACCTTTTTAGTATCTTATCTATGTATGTAGACTGCGTTAAACCTAGCAACCTTTTGGATCTATCTCTATAAATCTGTATCCCCAGTATATAGGTTGCTTCACTAAGGTCTTTCATGGAGAACTTCTTAGAAAGCCATATTTTGATTTAATGAAGAATTGAGACATCGTTTCCTTTAAGCAATATTCATCCACATATAATACTAAGAAAACGATTGCACTCCCATTGACCTTTTTGTATACATAAGGTTCATCCATGTTTTGTGAGAATCCAAACTCTTTGACTGTCTCATCAAAAAGAATGTTCCAACTCCTAGATGCTTGCTTAAGTCCATAAATTGACCTCTGCAACTTACATACTTTATTGCTATCTTTGAATGCAAATCCTTCAGGTTGTGTCATATACACTTCCTCTGTTAGATTTTTGTTAAAGAAAGCTGTTTTTACATCCATTTGCCATATCTCATAATCATAATGAGTAGCAATAGCAAGGAGTATTCTTATGGATTTAAGCATAGCTACTGGAGAAAATGTCTCGTCATAATCAATTCCTTACTTCTGACGATATCCTTTTGCTACTAAGCGAGCTTTATAGGTAACCATATTACCCTCCATGTCAGTCTTCTTTTTGAAAACCCATTTGCACCTTATAGGTTTTATCCCTTCAGGTAGGTCAACCAAAGTCCATACTTGGTTTACATACATGGAATCCATTTCTAACTTCATGGCTTTCAGCCATTCGTCAGATTCTGAACTCTTCAGAACTTCCTCATAGTTAGTAAGCTCATCGTTCTCAATGATTAGAACATAGTCATGCTCGTTAATGATAAATCCATATCTCTTAGAAGCTGTACTTATTCTATCTAATCTATAAGGTTCTTGTGTAATAATAGGTTCACTCACTATCTTATTTTCATTTGTAGTGGTTTCAGGGTGTATCAGTTGTTCTATTTCCATTTGTACTGTTTGTTCTCCTTGAACTTCTGTAAGTTCAAGTTTACTCCTACTATCCTCTTTTAGAAGAAACTCTTTCTCTAAGAAGATAGCATGTTTTGAAACAAACACCTTTTGTTCTGAAGGATTATAAAAGTAGTATCCATTTGTTTCCTTAGGATATCCTATAAACAGACATTTGACAGACTTTGCTTCAAGCTTTTCTAACATTATCCTTTTTAACATAAGCAGGACAACCTTAAACTTTCATATGAGAAAGTGAGGGTTTTTTACTATTTCACATCTCATATGGAGTAAAATCAATCGATTTTGATGGAGTCCTGTTTAGTATATAAACAGCAGTTTCCAATGCAAAACCCCAAAAGGATTTAGGAAGATCTACAAAACTCATCATGGATCGAACCATGTTCAACAAAGTTCGATTTCTCCTTCTAGACACACCATTATGCTGTGACGTATATGGTAGAGTCCATTGAGACAAAATTCCATTCTCTTTTAGATAATCTTGAAATTCTTAACTCAAGTATTCACCACCCTGATCGGATCTTAGTGTCTTAATACTCTTGCCAAGTTGTTTTTCTACCTTGTTCGTAAATTTTTTGAACTTTTCAAAAAATTTCGATTTATATTTCATCAAATACAAATACCTATATCTAAAATAGTCATCGATAAAGGTTACAAAGTATAAAAATCCTCCTCTTGCCTGTATCGTCATTGGCCACATACATCAGAATGTACAAGCTTTAACAACTCAGTGGCACGATCACCCTTTTCTGAGAAGGGCATTTTAGTCATCCTGCCAAGCAGACAAGATTCGCATGTATCATAAGATTCATAATCGAATGATCCCAAGCTACCATACTTGTGTAACTTGTTCACGCACTTCTCGTTTATATGGCCAAGTCGACAATGCCATAAATAAGAAGATTTTAGGTTATCCATTTTTAATCTTTTGGTATTTAGATTGAGAATTGAATTAGATAAATCTAGAATATAAATCCATTGCTAATATTACCACAACAATAACAAATGTCATTCAACCATATAGAACAACTATTATCCTTAATAGTCAAATGAAAACCATGTTTCACTAAACTGGAAACTGAAATTATATTCTTTGAAATAACAGGCACATAAAAGCAATTATCTAAATTTAATACTAATCCTGAAGGTAAAGTCAAGGAGTATGTTCCCATAACTAATGTAGCAACTCTTGCTCCATTTCCCACTCATAAGTCCACATCTCCTTTCTTCAGTTTTCTACTGTTCTTTAGTCCCTGCATATTAGCACATATATGAGACCCACATCCGGTGTCTAATACCCAAGTGTTAATATCACAAGTAGTATTAATCTCAATCATAAAAATACCTGAGGCAGAAGCATCACTATGCTTCTCCTTCTTTAGAAAATCTAAATATTTCTTACAATTCCTCTTCTGGTAACCAGCTTTACCACAATAGAAGCACGGTCCTTTTGTAGGTGTCTTTTTACTCTTGTTCTTCTTTTTCTTGACACCTCATTGGGCTTTGGTAGGATTATTCTTCCTCTTCTTTAATTTCATTTGAGTCTTTTTCTTTTTAGAAGAATTAGAATTATCCACCAACATTATACACTTTTGATCCTTCCTAATACAAGGTTCAACAATCTTGAGAAGGTTGACCAGCTCAGATAGTGAAGAATCAATCTTATTGACATAATAGTTCATCACAAACTGTGAATAACTATCAGGTAAGGACTGTAGAGCTAAGTCAACACTTAGCTCATGATCCATAACAAACCCAAGTGATCCAAGCTTCTCAATGTAGCCCAACATCTTCAAGCCATGATCCACGGCTGAAGCCCCTTCGACCGTTCGACTACGGAAAAGACTTTTAGATGTTTCAAATCTTTCAGTCCTTTTCCGCTCATCAAATAGCTCATTGAGATGAACAATCATTGTACGAGCATCCATATGCTCATGTTGTTTTTAGAATTCTGGTGTTATAGCGGTGAGCATGATGCAAGCTGCCATATCAACGTCATCCTTGTGCTTTAGATAAGCCTTAAGCTCATCTAATGGAGCATCATCTGTTGGAGGAGGAGGGATGTCATTTTCAAGTACATAAGCAATTTTCTCGAACTTGAACCCTATTTTAACATTCCTTATCTAGTCCAAGTAATTTGGCCTGGTAAGTTTGTTGGCCTCAAGTATGGAACGTAAATTCAATTTTGAGCTCATGATTCTTTTCAACCTAGATATAAAGAATGAAATGTTAAAGATCTGGTATGCATATACATTTAATGTGGTCTTTAATTAAGCGTATTATACTCCCACTATTTTACTACGAATTAATAGCCCTCACGATTAATCCGGGAAAGCACATTGGATGCTTTCCTTGTGGGTTAGTATCCATCATTTATTAAGGAAGACCTTGGGTTTACCCAACAAGCCCCCTTGACTTCAAATGGTAGGTATCTCATACCAATTACATCTCAATACAACTACTAAAACATTAGGCTATCAACATTCTTGATATGTGTATATCGGATATACATTGACCCAATCTCACCTCTGATATACATAAGCCTTGGGTTTACCCAACAAGCCCATGTATTTAGTTAAGACCAGCCCATTAATCAGGAATCATATTCCATAGGTTGAATATATTAACCTAAAGCAGGCTTGGGTTTACCCAACAACCTAATATCAAGGATAACTCTAGTTCTTCCTATATTAATAAAAGGTGTTAGTTTTAATATTAATTAAGGGTTTTTGTCCTTTTAGTCTCATCTAGTATGCATAATTTATCCTTATTCATCATAAAGATAATTATGGTAATAAAATTACATGGTTGATTATGGACTTTATCTATATCGATTTCCCCGGAGCCACAGGGTAACCAAAAGGTCAAACCTAGGTCATGCATGAATTACAAAGAATGAAAGGGACATTTCCCTTCTTCAATTCCGTTTTCCATTCTGTCTTCATCTTCCTCGTAATCCTTATCTTATCTATTTCTAAACATAACTATTACATTTATTTAATAAGAAACGTCGAGTTACGTTCGAGGGGAGTGAGATGAGAAGAGAAGTACAAAGAGAATATTAAGAGAAGACAGGACACGCAGGTCCTATTTTAATTAAAATCAATATCCATGCAAATGCTCAATCATATTGGGCCAAGTCCATAATCTAACCATCATGCTATGCATACACCCTTAGAAACAATTTCTAACAAGATATAATTAAAAACTATTTCTAAATTATATGTACACTTTAAAAAAAAAAATGATTTCGACCATTTATTATAATTATACTTCAACAATTGAAATAAATGACATGGGCTTGAGCTTTTGTTTAATTTGGGATCCATATGATTTATTCTTAAATTAATCTCATTAATTAAGATAAAACCAATTTAGGAAAATTTAATTCCAATAAAACTCTTTTATTAGGAAACTATAATCATATTAATCAATTTCAACAACTGAAATAAATGACATGGGATTTTGTTTAATATGGGATCCATATAATTTATTCTTAAATTAATCTCATTAATTAAGATAAAACGAATTTAGGAAAATTGAATTCCAATAAAACTCTTTTATTAGGAAACTATAATCATTCATTTAATATGAATATCCAACCATACTTGAAAATTATAAATAATTCATAATTTCAATTTCGTTTTGATTTGAACACTTCAAATCTAACTATACCGGACTGTAATGATTCATTAAAACACTTTTACAAATCATAAACATGTTTTTGAAACATCAAAATCAAACAAAATTCATATTAAAAACAGCCCATAACAAAAAAAAAAATGCAATGTGCAGAATTTTCTATCCAGTTTTCGGTTTTTGGTTCATACTGTATGATTTTTTTGACTAATTAACGATGTCGGATTAATCTCAAATTTTATATGCTAGTTCGTTAATATGTTAGCAACATACAGAAATTAAACTAGCAAAAATATTAACAAAATCCCGGTGGTTGAATGTCATTATCAAAACTGGTCCAGAATATTTTCTGCACAGTTTTTGGTTTCTGGTTCATATCGTGTGATTTTTTTTTACTAATTAAACGATGTCGGATTGATCCCAAATTTTATATGCTAGTTCGTTAATATGTTAGCAACATACAGAAATTAAACTAGCCAAAAATATTAACAAAATCCCAGTGGTCGAATGTCATTATCAAAACTGGTCCAGAATATTTTCTGCCCAGTTTTTGGTTTCTGGTTCATACCGTATGATTTTTTTGACTGACTAAACGATGTCGGATTGATCCCAAATTTTATATGCTGGTTCGTTAATATGTTAACAACATAAAAAGTTAAATGAGCTAAAAATATTAACAAAATCCCTGTGGTCCAATGTCATAATCAAAACTGGTCCAGAAATCATATTTTTCAATTTCAGTTTTCAGAACTTGATTTTAAATCAATCTAGAGAGGCTCTGATACCACTGTTGGGTTTTGATATGCATCTCATACATCATAGCACAGCAGAGAAACAAAAATTACAGCAAAAAAAATCAAAAACCCAAGTTGGATCACTCTAGATTAGTTTAAAACCAATACAATTAAAAACACATAGAGTGTTTTATTGAAACCATACCTTCGTTAGCGGCTCCTTTCCTTCTTGTATGATCTAATCCACGAGCGATCCAAGTGTAGAATCGCCTCTAAGGTATCCACACAGCAACACAATGTTCAAAAACCCAATTGGAGATGACAATAACCAAACACCCTATGCGCTAGTCAAGGTGGTTGGCTATATGATGATATTGAGAGCTTCTTGTTTTGCCCTACTTTTTTCTATGAGAGATTTTTTATTGTTGCCCCATCACATGGGTTTTTATATTTTAGGCAAAGAAAAAAAACCCTAATCTAAACCCATTAGGAATTCACCTAACCTATTAGTTTTAGGTCAAATTTTAATTTAATCCGATTAAATTAAATTGATCCTAATAAAATAAATGGGTCATTATTTTATTTTATCTCCATTAATATTAACATATCATGTTATTATATTAAATCCTATTGAATAGCCATTTTACACTGTCCATCGAGTCGTTTAAGTGTGTGACCTATTAGGTATCCGAGCACGTTGGTAACCCGGAATGAATTATAATCCTAATCAAATTAGGATTAGATTAAATTAAACCTTTTGATTTAATCCTTGATTCACCAATCAATTAATTGATTCCGAGTAGATCAAGATTGGCATCTAGCAATGCATCATGACCACCCAAGTACCTAAAATTGTCCGTGGTTAGAACAATACCTTTCCATAGACAGTTACCGTGCAATTCATCCTTTCGTCATAACATATCTCATTCAGTTATGAGTATGGACTATATGTCAACTCTTACTAGAATGACTAAGTCATGTCTAGCCCAAATTTATTAGTTCTTATTCCCAAAATCCGTTATTCCCAATTATGTATCTTGGGAGACTCTTCCACTGGTACGATCACTCTAGTCAAAGATTCCTGGAATAACGATTTCCTCAAGAGGCCGTGAGATATCTTTTTCTACTATGAGAAGTGACGAATCATTTATTGATCACTCAACTATGCTGGAGTAGCTCATGTCGAACCCAAGTACCACCCTATGAGTCAACTCTCCGAGTCAACAAGGAATGGCATTAAAGGACGACAATCGATACTCAGTGTACTTTGGAGATCTCATGTTAAAGGATACTTACACCTACTGCTATGTTACGATAAGATCACTAACATAAAACTATCCATCTGATCATCTTACAATCAGGTCATCCAATGTACTCATTCTAAATAAGCATCCACATGTTTACTCTAGGCATCTCATATACCATTAGCTTATGAGAACTATTGCTCAATCCAATCGAGGAGTATAACATGTGCTAGTCTATCCGTACTAATGATGTCCGTCTCATTAATACTATGACTAAGGATATTTAAGTATAAACACATTTGCATGTAATAGGAATCTCATATCATGAACTCTTTCATGATTTCCTTTACACTGTGTTATATGTACTAGGGACTTTATTATGCAGTTGAATATAAGAATATAAACTATATAATAATATTACCATTTTATTAAAATGAAATATGCATAAATACAACTTAAGGTTGATTGGTTCTAAAGCATATCACTAACATCAAATAGGGGCGATTGAAAGGATTTGAGGTTTAGTATGATTGTTTAACTCATCATCATCGTCCTTGGCAATCCAACCCTTGAATGCAATTTGTGGCTCAACATCACTGAGTGTTGTATCCTATCTCATTCCACACCAACTTCAGGACATAATGCACTGCTGCATCAAGAAGTCCAATTGCACTAACTTTGCAACATCAGCCAATGCATAAATAAGAGATGCTGATGCTCCTTAATGCAGTCCTTATGACATTGTGACACAGCCTAAGCTGGAAAGCAATGGTCCCTTCTGCCGAATTACATGAAAACTTCTCAGCAACATATCTGCATAGGGCTACAATTTATGTGTGACGATTGAAGTCACGGAATCACAAACCTGGTTAGCAGTAGAAATCAGAACCAAATATATTGCGTCAGATGGACTGTGACAAAATACTGTCAAAGTTACAAACACAACAAGTCATCATTATAGATGACTAATGATCAAGTTGAACAATATTACCCCCCCCCTCTCTGTAACTGATGAGACCATTTCTAGAGGTCAACAGCTAGGTGCTTCCAAAATTTCGGTATACGGGGATTTGTCGAATGACTTTAGTGGCTGACTATGCGTTATGTGATCGGCCAACTTGATTATGAAAATCCCATAATCACCACTCCTACATAACAAGAGACAACATACATGTTAGCAAGCCACGTACATATAATTGCCAATCCTATGATACTGTTGCATGTGGTACAGCTCTTACCTCATATCTTATTGTGGCATGTCATTGCATCATAATAGGGACCATCCATCCTTTTGATACCAGTCCGTAGTCATGTGGGTATCTTTCTCATCTTGGTCAATCTTCTGAAGGAGCAGTGGCAGTAATGTTTATATAGGTTGCAAAAATTGTTCCCACTTGCGTATGTACATGCCCAGTGAGTCAAACAGGGTTATCGTTCGCTTCTTGAAGTGTATTTTCACCAGTACTTAATGTACACCCTTGTAATTTAATGGCATGTACAACAACTGACATGACAAGTAGAACAGAATCACAAATCAGTTTGAGAATGTCACATAACAGATAAAATAACACCGAAGCAACCAATTAACGCTGATACCATTGTAAGTCTTGCCCATGCACAAGAGGCCACCTCCCCCCTTGCGTATCTTATACACATGTCATCATCAACCCAAATAGGTTTCTTCTTCATATAAGCATCCCATTTACCTAGCAAATGTTGCTACATATATTCAAACCAACAAGTGAAATAGTAAGCCAAAAATGTTTTATAATTCAGCACTCAGTTGACTTTAAATGAAATATAATAGTCACCCTAAAAAAAAATATCTATGGTCGTGAATGCTTCCATCTTGGTAGTAAGGAATCGCATCGACTTCCATCGAATCAACCAGAAAGCAGCATCCAGATGTTGTAAACAAGAAAAATGCAGATGGTTAAACTGAGTACTCATTATGTATGTCTGACATACATACTTTCCATATTGTTTATACGCATCGAATCTTGTAACCACTCATTAGCTTTGCACAACTCTTTAAACCACTTCCGATTACAGTCGCCTGTTGGCAAGTGGATCGTTTGTCTACAGTGACGACTCCATTTTTTACAACTGGTTATATATGAACCAAATATCAATATAAAAGACAGTAAGAATGAAGTAAGCATGATAGAAACATACAAGTCATTCGGAATATACTTTTTGCACTATGCTTTAAATGCTTGTAGGTCAGTATCGGACGGTTTAGAAAATGGTTCGTACTTGGTGCACTTTCTGGGAACAACTTTGATTTGCTGAAATGGAGACGAAATTTGTGGACCCTTTTTTCGCTTTCTTTTGAAAAATTTGGTTTCAGGTATAATATTCAAACTTACGTCCAAACATGGCGAAGGCTACCCTAGTATTGGTTGACGTGGCACGCTAGGGTCCAAAATCATTTTCCCCCTGAAACTGTCTACCCTCGCATGTGTCACTTTTGCACTGCCTTCTGCCGCATTACGTAACGACATTTCAAGCATTTTTATCGAGCAACCTTCCAACCTTCAAAAAAGGGCGGACACTTATGGACCCTTGTCTTGCTTTATCTGAAAACTTTGGGACTATGGTAAAATCTTCACACGTGAATCAGAAGGCGTGGAAGGCAATAATAACCATGCTTTTGTTGGCACGAATGAGGTGAATGTCATTTTGTCACTAAAACTATCCACCTTCTCATAAGTAACGTTTCCAAGCATATCGACCACAACTGGCACCGCTCCTTTCAGCCTGGTACTGTATCCAGTTGTTTCATGCTGTACCTCATTGGTGTCCTACCAAGCAAAATTCCAATGGTATCAGTACATGTTACTATACATTATAATAACTAACGCTAGCTAGCTCTGCAGTGTACCTTCAATGTAGGGGGCTTCTGATGCGGTGGAATAACATTGTTCTATATAAAAAGTCGATAATCATATCAACCTTGTTGTTTGTTTCCTGCAGGACATCGGCTATTTCCTGTACCTTCATCTTCGTGTATTCAAGGTTCTGGTTTATAGTGTGGGACCCCGTCTTAGGCAGGGCGCTACCTATTGGCCTTGGCCGACCCCACTCATTAGGTACTATCCTCAGGCCTCTAGGGTTTTTCTTTGCCTCCCACACCCCTCAAACCAATGACCTAAGCCCCTGAAGTCAAATGGATTCTTAGAGCAAGGTGTGTAATAGCTCAATTGGTACACACCTTGCTCTAAGAATCCATTTGACTTCAGGGGCTCGGGTCATGGGTTCGAGAGGTATGGGAGGTGAAGAAAAACCCTAGGGGCCCAAGGACAATACCTAATGAGTGGGGCTGACCAAGGCCTGAACATTCATCATGTTTTGCTTAACTTGCTCCAGTTGTTTTTGGATGGCTTGTAATTGATCACTATGAGAACTACTGCTATCCTTGGCAGCCTGCATAAAATTCAACATGTACTGATAGGTGGTATACTGTAAAGCATGGCAAACAAGCAACTTAAAATCTAACAACAACTGTACCTAAGTATACGGTCATCTTTCAACAACCTGTGCCTTTCGAAATGGGACCGCAGTAGCCTTACCGATGTTGTCCTTCTCACCAGTGGCAACACTATAAGAGGCACCGCTATCATAAGACACCTGGGCTGCACCCTCCTCCTTCCTCACTAAATATTACCAATAATCCTCTTTTTCCTCTATAGTCATCGCCTTCAACATAGGGTGCGCTTGAAGCTAGCATGCAATGAAAAACCAAACGTTCAAAACGGCAACTAAAAAGCAAGGCGCCAATTAAATCAGTAATATATATACATACATTAGAGCGATATAACCACTTAACAATATCTCCTGACTTTGCGATTGCCATAGAAGTTCAATTGATGATTCGGGGCAGCAAATTGCTGGATTTCAGTGCAATTTGTTGCCTAGTGGTTAGAATTGCTTCACAAGCCCATATCTACGAGTGCACAAAAAAACAAAAAATGTTATTGCCAAACGAACCAACCATTTCAAAGCAACATAATCTAAAAAACAAGAGACATAAACCTGAAATGCATATGGGAAACTAGACAATGAATAGAATGCACCGTCTGCCTTGATTTGCTACCCTTTATTTCGTTTTCTAGCCTTGTCAGCCATTTTCTTAAAATATTTTTTCATGCCATGCAACGTCATCTTGTACCAGCATCGATCCTAGAGATATTTGTTGAATGCATTGACATCATCCAATAGTTGAATATGCTCAATTTGAATCTAGTTTTTCAGATCCTTCCCAAGTAGCACCGTCTTTAAAAAGTACAACAACCCAAGTTTGACAATGTCCTCATCATTTTCTAAAAAAGCACCCCTGAATGTCATGTCCAAACTTTTGTTCGAAACTTTACCATTACCAGAAAAATTCTATCGTTGAACATCTCACCAGATGGACATTCATCAGCTAACCTGTCCCTCGGGTATAGCTCACAATCAAGCCCTGTGATGATGCTAAACTCCTACATAGAGAATTGAATGACATTATCATTCGGGAGTGAAAACCATAGCTCCTCCGAATCATCATAATCCACTTGTCGGAGAAGCAAGTTGTGCGCTAACTGATCGGCAAACTTTAGATCTTAAATGTGCAACCGTTTACAAAAGCATGAGGAGCTGAACATCTCCAATTTCGCGTTATTTAACTTTTTTGCTATCACTTTTATGACTCCCAACTTGGAGAAGCTTGTAACTTTTGAATTAAAATGATTGGAGTCCATGATCTTGTATGTCATTGGAGAATCCATCTACCTAACCGGTACTTATAACAGAACCCATTAAAATTTCATTACCACATTTAATGATTGAACTCTAATATAACATATATCATATCAGTACATTTTCAGTTGTATACCAAAGAACAAATAAAACACAGACAATTATGTTACCACATCAATGACTTCACACCTGAGAACAACACTAATCAACCCCAAATTTCAGCAAATCAATGCATCTATCAAGGAACCTATAGATTGTCAATCTCAATCTGGAGGTCCACCGTCCCAATTTGCAATCTCAAACTCAATTAGAGTTGGGCATCCCAATTTGCAAGTTGCAATCCCAACTTCAAGGTTGGGATTCCAACATCCATGTTGCGAATCCCAACCTATAAGTTGTGAATCCTAATCTCGAGGTTGGGATCCAATCTTGAAGTTGGAAATCCCAACCTCTGAATTGGGATTCCCTTGTGAAACTCAAAGTTTGGTTTCAATTGAAGTTCGTAAAATATATCAACCAAAGGTTACAAATCCCAGCTCAAAGATTGGGTTTCAACCTGCACTTTGAAAAGTATGTTCAACCTAGGTTACAAATCCAAATCTGAAAGTTAGGAATCCCAACTTCAAGATGGGGAATCCTAACCTCATTCTCAACTTGAAAGTTGAGATTCCTAGTCTCCAAGTTAGGAATTCCTAACCAGATTGCACATCTCAACCACGAGGTTGGAAATCCCAACCTTCAAGTGTGAAATCCCACCTTAGAGCCTAGGTTACAAATCCAAACCTACAGGTTGGGAATCCCAACCTCTATGGTTAAGAAATCCTAACCTTCAAGCATGGAATCTAACTTAGAGATTGGGATTGGTTGACAAATCCCAACCTTCAAGTATGAAATCTCACCTTTGAGGTTGGTTTCAACCTAGGTTACAAATCCTAACCTAAAGGTTGAAAATCCCAACCTAAAGATTGAGAATACTAACCTTGAAGATTGAGATTTCCAATCTTCAGATTGAGAATTCCTAACCAGATAACGAATCTCAACCACGAGGTTGAAAATCTCAATCTTTAGGTTTGGAATCCTACCTTAGAGGTTGGTTTCAATTTTCGCTATATTAGAATCTCAATCTGAAAATTATGAATCCCAACATGGAGGTTGGGATACGACCTACGAGTTATAATCCCGTCTTGGAAATCCCACCTTGGAGGTTGGGAATCCCCACATGCAGCTTACAATTCCAAACCTCCAAGTTGGATTCCCAATGGTGGGATTTTTTACAACAGATTAATATCCTTTGTTGCAAACCAACACAACCACACAATTATCCAACATAAACCAATAGTTTCAAACTCACAGAGCTGTTTACAACACCCATAAACGACAACTCGAATCCAATCATTTACAAAATTCAAAAAACAAACTCAATAATCTTAACAACATAAACGACAACATAAATCCAATCGTTTACAAAATTCAATCAGCTGTTCTTACTATGTAAAATTTTCCTCCCTGCCACGATTCTTAGTTAGCTTTAACTTGTTGCCTCTTCATCCTTCGCTTTTTTGCCTCTTCTTCTCTCAACTTCTTTATTCTTCTTCTGTCTTCCTCTTCTTCTAGTACTTTCGATAGTTTAGGGTTTCTATGACAGAAAATAACACAAAAAGCTTACACTGACAAAGAACGACGGTGGGTAGGTCGACCTTACATTGTCGATCATCGATGGAGGTCGATAATTGATGGCATGTGACGGTTATAAGGTGGGACGGTGGGTCGGGCTTCCTACATAGTTCTTTGACAGAAAATAACACAGAAACCTTACCGACAAAAAGAATGACGATAGGTGCATTGGGTTTACCTCGTCAGTCATGGGTATAGGTCGACAATCGGTAAGATGTGACAGTAATGAGGTCGGAGAATGTGAGCAAAAGGTTAGGAATAGCGAGATAGTGAACCGATTGTTAGAGAGAGATTGACCGAGACTCAAAATTATAAACGATAGGGTTAAGAGCATTTTCATCCGAAAAAAGGTAACGTGCAATGCTTTGATAAAAAAAGTTCAAGGTTGCAATAGGTCATAAAAAATGGGTTACTTTTCAACAAAACCCGGTGGACTAATGATTAAGTTTATAACTTGGACTTGGCTTAGCCTTGCTTCATGGACTGCTCAAGCTGGGCCTCGTCATTGCAATATGGGCTGCATAAAATTACATTTGATTGCATGAATTGAACAACATGAGCTGAAATTTGATTTATGAATTAAAAACAATAGCAAGAATAAATTAGTTCAACCTAAAAATTATTCATTGGAATTATTTTAACCCATGCACGTTTTTTGCCTTAAAAACCTCTCTAATTTACTAATTTATCATTCCACGACTCACCTAAAAATAATTAATAAAAACACATAAAAACAATGAAAGTTACTCAAGTATTCATTACAAAAATATGATTTAAAAGTATAAAATCACGATATATTCTATCATGATCATATATCATGGTCATAAGATCTACCAATTAATGACCCCTATTAATTGATAACATGAATATCCAATAGAACATAATATAAATATAAAGGTAAATAACATTCACACACAACAAATCATCGAATAGGCTGAAAAATAAATTGGCTATATTGTAGCCCTAGATTAAATAATTTAGCTTGATATAGTTTAAGATATACTTGGCAAAAATATTCAAAATCATCACAAATAACATTGAAATAGATTATGAAAATTATAGAAAAGTCACTGTGAATGTTTGAGTATTTTTTTGGCTTCAAATCATATTAAACACCGACCTAACTTGAGCATTAGAAGTGTTTGAAATGCCACTGCTGCCACCTCATAATGCTCTACTTTTGTTGTCTGAAAGTTATGAGAAAAAAAAAATCAGCCTTTCAACCTCTCTCTTTATTCTCTTGCCTCCCTCTCTGTACAATGAACAACCTATTTCCGTAATCCTTTGAACTTCTGCTTTTAATTCCTCGATTTTCTACTTTAATTTTTAGGAAAATCTTTCGATAATCAATGCTTAAATATCTTATTCTGAGATACTGAGTACCGTCCTTGATTTTTGCAAACTCGAATAAGCATGATTGCGAACAAACAATGCACACATGATGTTTGCATGCCTCGCGCTAGTGGCATGCTCGCGCACCAAGCACGATCAACATGCGTTGGTTCCATGCTAGCACCTATGATGGTTCTTCCCTTTTTTCGCCAAATTACAGTTTGCTCTGAAGTCTTGTGAAATTGCTCTAATTCCTAACAAATTATATTTTAGTCCCTCGATTTTAATACCTGCACAAAACTCCAAAAACATTAAAACACCCATATTTTATTCGAGTTTTCATAACAAAAGCAGAAATTAGAAATATGAAATCATGCTTCATTTTAGCATGATCAGTTGTTAGCGCTAAATAGTTGAAGCAGGTTTAACTCTTCTTGCTCATTCAGGCATCACTCATGAATTTTGTATTGAAGCTTTTACAATGGTAGTACATTTGATAAACAGATTATCTACTCTGGTTCTCCTTAGGAAATCTCCTTGTGTGGTACTCTACAAAATTAAGACTACATATTCATCCTTAAAAATATTCGGATGCCTTTGTGAAAGCACAAAGATTATAGTTGTTTGCTTGAATCTATAAAGTAGTTATATCAAGAGATGTTTGTTTTGATGAAACCAAGTTCTCATTTCTTTAAAAAACAAAACAAACAAAAATTGGTTCATCTATTGGTCCTAATTTTCTTTCAAACACCCTTTTGCTTATTGTCAAAGTTGTTTAACTAACATCAAACTCTAGTATTGCTATACAATATGAAAATTTCGGTTTGAATAATAATACTCAAGAAAGTTAGCCATTATCTTCTATGAGGGTTGTTGTTGCTAATGTTTTGGGTGACAATGTTGATAATGAGATGCAAGAATAGGTGACATGTAGTAATGTTCATCCAATGACTACTAGTGACGGGTCCCATCCCTATACAACCATTTCCATATAAATGGCAGCCCATCGGTAACCCCATGGTAGCTCACCCTCCAGTCGATATTTAATTCGGTCAAAAGGTTTTCGTGAAATTAAATTGTTTATTTTTATTGAAAATCTTTTTATAACTTGTTTAGAAATCTATTTTCGAAATGGAAGCGGATGAAAACTTTTTCTTTTAAGTGTACATTTGTAAAATAGGGTTATTTAAAAATTTTGATAATACAACGATTGTTTTTCAAAATAATTTCACCCTGCATAAGTTTATAAAAACCTGTACACTTCTATATATATAAAAAAAAATCCTCAACTTCTGGGCCTCAGACTCTCTTTTCAACAATCAACCACAACCATACATTCAGTTTAAAATATAATTTGAAATCATTTAATTCCTTCCTTGGCCGTGTACTATACCCAAACATACACCAAGATACCTTCAAGTTTTTTACTTGAAATCTAATCAAAATCACACCAAATTCCATGGCAAGGAAACTAACATCCAAAACATCATCAATTTGAACTTAAATCAAAAAGTTATCTTGATTAGTATACTTACTAATTCTCTTGATTCACTTGCCTTATTTTTCCCCAAGTTTAAGGCCTCAAAACTCTAAATCCAAACATAGAAATTATATTAAAACTACAAACAACCCATTAGAAAACATTAATCAAACTTTTTACACATAAAATTCAAGGAAACTTGAACTTTATCATTTGAAAATCACTTGATCTTATTGGATATCACTTCTAAGCTTGTTCACAACCTTTTGATGACTTGAAAACCACTTAAAATTGCTCTTAAAATGATGGAGTATGGCTGCTGTCCCTAGTTCTGTTCTTGGTTGAATACACCCCCACACTCTCTCAACTTTTCTTTCTTGATTATTCTAGGTGCTTCACTTTATATAGGCTTTTCTTGGTCTTAAGAATTGCCCCTTAAGTTTATGTTATAATTACAAGCATGTCATTGGTTTAATTTACAAGTTTGTCATCCTTATCTTTACATTCTTTCATATATTCTCTCATCTTTTCTAATTTTCCAAAATACCCTTATCCATGTATTTATTAATTTATTTAATCATGCCCTTTCTTGTAAATTTCTTTAAAACTAATTACATCAAATATTTTAATAAATTACCATACCACTTTTCGTATTCGAAATCGTTTCTGGTCTACTCGAAAATTCTGTTATAGCTCAATCTCACATTCGAAAATTCTACAAAAATTCAATTATATATATGGGCATTTTAAATTATTTCATTACTTCACAAACAAGCGCATACTTTATACAGTATATATATAGTACTAAAATCAAGAAGATATATTACAATATGTGCTAGTTTTATATTACCAAAATGATGTATTTATTCATAAAACATATATAGCTTAATGTAATAATTACAACTTTACATTTTACATAGGCCAAAAGTCCTACCATGAGACATAAATACATATCTTGTCACAGCTTTTATGAGTGGATTTGCAACCATCTCATGCATGAAACCATGCATATTTTCGTAACTATATGTCTGACGAAATTGTACTTACTCTTTATATGTTGCTATTTACTATGATATTTCATAGCTTTGGTATAAGTAATTGCTACCTAACCATCACAATATATAATAACTAGCTTCTTCGCATCAGCTTCCAAATTTTAGATCTTCCAAGAATTATTTGAGCTAGACTGTCTCATGGACTATAGTTGAACAAGCTATAAATTCAACTTCCATAGTGGCTAGCATAATGCATGATAGCTTCTTGCTATTCCAAAAGATAGCATCATAATTAAGTAGAAATGCATAATCTAATGTTGATTTTCGCTTATCCAAATCATCTCCCTTATCAGCGTTTGTGTACCTAACTAGATGCATGTTGCCACCTTAGTAACTTAGGAAGTAATCAGTAGTCCCTTTCAGATATGTTTTTCATAACAATCCAATATTTATGTCCTGGATTAGATTGATATCTACTTACCAGTCCAATTGCATAACAGATATCAGGTTTCGTATATATCATAATGTACATAAGACTACCAATAGTACTAGAGTAAGGAACTTTTTGCATTCTTTTATGCTCTTATGGAATCTTAGGGTACATTGCAATATTAAGAGTTTAACCCTTCAAGATGAGATTATCCATAGGCTTACAATCAGGGCTATATGGAATTGTTTGAGAATCGTTTAATGTGTAGTTCTTGCGATAAAGCCAAAATTCTCCTTAAACGATTTTTACTAATTTTAACTCCTAAAATCTATAGGCAGCTTCTCCCATGTTTTTCATCTCGAACGTTGAGAATAACCATTCCTTTATGGTTATTATAATTTTTTTGTTATTTTTGGCCAACAAAATATCATCCGTATATAAATATAATATTATAAACTTGTCTTTTACGAGCCTAACATACACATAATGGTCCTCTTACATCAACTTAAATCCATAAGACATGACAACCTCATGGAAATAGAGGTACCATTATCTAGAGGATTATTTCAAGCCATAAATCAATCATATGAGCTTATATATTTTCTGCTCTTGGCCATTTCATTGGTTGCTTTACTTTAATTTCTTCCTCCAGTTCTCTATTAACAAATGCTGTCTTTACTTCCATCTGATATAATTTCAGGTCCATGTATGTAACGATAATTAATATAAGGCGAATGGAAGCAAACTTTATCATAGGGGAGAAGGTTTTTTTTATAATCTAACCCTTTTATTGAATATATATTTTTGCTACTAGCCTAGTCTTATATCTCTCTATTGAGTCGTCTACTTTACACTTGATGTGGAGAATCCATTTATTTCCAATGTTTACTAACCAAACGATATGTCAACTAAGTCCCTGATGGGGGTACTCTTCATTGACTCCATTTCCTTTTGCATAGATTTAGTAAAAAATCTTTAGTAAGTGAGTTGAGAGCCTCATTCATATTCTTTGGCTCATCATTGTCCAACGAAGCAAACATAAAAGCTTTCTCTTTAATCTCAAATCGATGATGAGAACAGTTTTACGGTTGCTTCTATAAGTTGATAGTTTTAAGGGCACTAACTCGTTAGTTTTTTTGCTCTCACTAAGAACAAATGAATGAGCTAATCTAATAGCTCTATTACTCTCACTAGGGATAAAGTGTGTAGGTAACTCTCTATGTTCCTCTAGTTAAGTATTTAGATGTAGAACATTATCCAAATCATTCAACTTATAAAATTGAAATTCTTTTCCAACCTTACCTCTATTAGGGAATTCATTCTCTAAGAAGTTTACATCTCATTACTCTAATTTACCAATGCTTCCACTTCATTTTTCTCCTATGAATACATATATTTTTGAGTGCTCGGAGTATCTAATAAAGATGTACTTCTTTCCTCTAGCACCCAACTTTTCATATTTGCTAGAAAAATCATGTACATATCATGCACACCCCCAAAATCACCTATAAGTAAGGTCAGGTTTCTTACCTATTTATAATTCATAAATTTGGCAGACACTGGCTTTTAGAGACCCTATTTAGAATATAAGCAACTATTAATAGCTTATCTCCCTAATAAGATACTGGAAGGTTTGCTTCATGTCATCATAGATCTTACCATCTCTAGTAATGTTCTATTCCTCATTTTTGCTACACTATTTTGTTGCGAAACTTTAGGAATGGTCAATTATCTATCAATACATTTCTCATGACACAATAAATCAAATTGGTTAAAAAGGTATTCTTATCCTTAGTTAGTTTGTAAGACTTTGATAATTATGTCTAACTAATTCTTTACCAAATTTAAATACAATATAAAACAATCTAATGCCTTAGATTTACATAATATCAGATAGACATGACCAAAATGAGTATAATGATTTATGAATGTTATACAATATAAGCACCATTTCTAACTCTCACAATTTTTGGACTACAAATATCAGAATGAATTAATTGTAATGGATTCTCAGCCCTAATTTTTTTCCAAATGATTTTCTAGTTATTTTTCCTACTAGATAACTTTTACATATAGGCAAATCTATCTTATTGAGATAACAAAAAAATCTTTCTTTGGCCAATCTATTAATTTGATCCTGCTTGATATGTCCTAGCCTAGTATGCCAAATATTAACATCTATATTGGCAATATTAGTGGAAGTAATTAATGAAAACCTATAATCGCATTAATAGTACCTTTAAATTTGATATTTAATATAATGAAATCATCCATAAGATATATAGTACTTAATCACCATTAATATAAAAAAATCTTCAAACACTAGCTATGAAAAGTTAAACATTATCCTAAACCCAGAAGGACAATTACAGAGGCAATATTCAGTCGAATCTCTAGAGCATAGAAGGATATCAAGGAGATACAACACTTGGCCATCTCATAGAATCACTTTGTAGGTGCCAATACCTCCCACATCAACTTTCAAGTTGTTTCTTATATATACCTATATTGTTCTTCAGGTAATCTGATAGTACTCTACAAATGCTCTCCTATCTCTTTATGGTTTATGGCTCTTAAGTCTCTTTCTTCTACCAAGTGCATTTATGAATGAAGTGATCTATCTTGCTATGGTTGAAACACTTTAACATACTCTTATCCTTCTTTACAACACCATGCTTACCTTGGTCTCATCCTTGTTGGATTTGGAATACCTTTTCCTTTCTTCTAACTCTTACTCTTTTCTCCCTTCTTACACTTAGAGCCTAAACCCTTGTATATGCTAGACTCAATAAAAAAAAGCTAACTCAAAGCATTGGTTGCCTTTAGGCGCACTTCTTCAAGTTCAACATGAAGTGAGATATCATCAAATGTTTTGATATTATTGTTATGAGTCATGTTGATTTTCATATTTTACCAATTGTTTAAGAAGGATCAAATCATCACTTGTACTTGCTACTCATTAGTTAAGGCTTATCCAACTGATTTCAACTCATGTATCATATATGATAATTCTCTCACATGCTACCTCATATTGTGATCCTGGCACTTCTAATACGTATCAAACATGATTGTGAGTCTCTTTAGTTTAATGGTTGATGTCTCACCATATTTGTCAATCAAAGTTAGCCAAATGTCTGTCGTCTTATATTCTTCGTATGCACATATGTGGTTATTAGCTATGCTAAACAACATCATTATACGAGCAATATTGTTTTTAATTTTACAGGATTAATAAGCCCCAACATCGTTTTTGTGTTAAGTAAAGGTACTATGTTTGAGTTTAATCATGGTGTTAGTTAAGGTTTTGAAGACCTCTTGCTCGTTTAGCATATACTGAAACTTATGGTGCTAAATGTCATATATATCACCATTCTATTTGTCACCTTTATTCAGTTCAGTAGCTATGTTTTTTCGAAACACATGTCATTTCCTTAAATGAAGTTTCTTATATTTAGAGACTCATGATCTATATCGATATACGTCTATACTAGATATATACTATCTTTTCACTAAAATGTTGCAGTAACTGTACACTCATAAATATAATAAAAGAATTTTTGGATAGGAATCGAAAAAGTAGTCAATCTACCCATCATCATCCAATTTCCAAATATTCATTAAACTATATATCTAAATGTTTTATGCAAAATAGTCCTAATATTATTCTCTAAAATATTTTTAGGACACCCACAATTTAAATAACATCTCTTGAAATCTTTATGACTTCGGACGTCTCATCAACAAAGATCCCTATAACCTCAACTATTTAATTATTTTAGATTTTTATGATCTCAATATTTAGCTAGTCATATGAGATTTCTTTAATCTCAAGATGCTGGTCGACGATTTGAGATTTCAATAATCTCCTCATCATCTCATATGGCAATGATCATAATCATGTCATCAGATGGTTCATTTGAAAATGAGTCGACTCAGTCCCACATAAATGCATGTTATTACCTAAAATATATATATACACATGCATAACAAATTTTAGATTAAATAAAATTTAATATAAAAACTAAGACATTTTAATTCAGCTTCCTATAAAGTAAAATAAATAAAATGATACAATTTAACTCACAATTAGAGCGAATAAACAATTGGAATGAAAAGAGAAAAAAAAATTGCCAAAAAAGTCGCCAGAAACTACTGTCGATGGCGGCATGTGGCATTCAAGTACCAAACAAACTGACCATTTGTCAGCTGCAACTACCACATATATAAAGCCACTGCACACACCTCAAATGCATGTGTTGATGATGGTGTGACACGTTTCACGCTTGGTGTAAGACACGTATCAATAAAGTACACACGTCGCATGTGGCATCTTGAATTACACCACGCGTCCTTGTCAATTAACCAGGTGACACATGTTATGCATGCAAGTGACCACATGTTAGGCTCAGAAGATGGCACGTTTCATAACATTAGCTAGCCACACGTCACGCTCATCCACCCATAATATGCCATGTGTCGTGTGCGTATCACCTACGTGTCATCCTGCATGTCACACACATGGCATCACGTTTCACTTTTCTAGTGCATACATGGTTAGGGCTTTGCAGCCTTACGAGTCACATTAAAATGGTGTAAGACGTGCGCTTTTTTAAGTCATATGATGACGGGACGAGTATCAAATTCTTCAGAATTTCATTCTCTTTCTATTTATGCCCTTAGTTTTCAATATCGAGTTTGGGTGAATCACACTTTCCATGGATAAAAGTATCCTAGTGTGTTCTTTTTGTTCTTCAACACTTTTAATAGCCAAACCACATTTCTAAGTTTTAATCCTCTAAATTTTGATTTAAATATGTTTTTCTTCTTCGATTGTAATCCAAATCGGGCTTATAATATATTGTTGGAAAGCTCTTTCGAGCCATATCTAATGGTGTAACAAGCACACGAAGAAGAAAAATTAAAATGAGATTAATGCCTAAGAACATATTCGGGTTTCATACATCGATTTCCTACGTTTTCAATCTAGAAAAATTAAGTTTCATCACCTGTTTAATCATGTATTCATGATTATAAACCAGCAAACAATCCTAACTTGCTCTGATACCAATGAAAACATTCATAGTAGTATATAAATTAAATATAAAATAATAAAACGGAACCGAAAGCGTACCCAATTATGCACAGCGAAAATACTTCCTGATCCAAGTTGTTCAACTAGTCGGAGTTTAGCTATCAATTATGAGACCAAACCCTCAAATCATGGTGTAAGAACCACCTTTTTTTTCTCTGTTTCCTCTCATGTATTTGCTCTGTTCTATGTTGTATATTGAAAGGTAATACTTCATTAAACTTTACAAATGAAAAACATCATGCATTTATAGGAGTGGTGGTTATTTTCTGATAACCGCCAACAGTTACTTGTTCCTATCCAAATTCATTTTATTTGGATCGGGTAATAGGTTTAGGTTATCTTAGGTGGACTCAACCTAACAACCCAATAACCTAACAAATCCTTATGGGCTTTGGTGGATTGTCCACTATCTCTATTTTTTATTTTTTTTTAATTATCCTAATCTCACCGTCTCTCATTCTCCTTCATATTTCTGTCTCAGTTGCTTTCTTTGTCTCGTTCATCTTGCTTTTGGCATGATGACTCCTATTTTCTCCTTAATAAAATCCACTAGACATGGATAAAATTATTTACACTCTCATCTCTTCTCATCTCGCATTCTCAGCCCAATTTTTTCTTTTCTACAATTAATTTGCTTTCGCTTATTTGCATGATGAACGCACCATTCCTTTTAAAGTGTCCACTACATCAGTTCCACGCATTAGCCACGCACTTTACTAAATAGATTTCTTTTTCTAACTGTTGGGCTGCAATTAGGCTTACAATCCATCTTGAAAATCAGTGCGGATGTATTAATAATTGGGCTTGTACTTAAATTAATTTCGGCCCACTCAAAATTTGGGTTTCAATTAACCTTCTTAATCCATCTGAATTTGGGCATTACATAAATTCTTTGCTTTTATACAACCAGCGAAGCGAAAATAGCTCCTACACTTTGCAGACATTTTTCTGCAAATAATATTTTGTTGCTTTCTTGTCAAAATCCTGTCCGCTATTTTCAAATACCAACAGATTGCTTTGCAGATTCCGTTGGCCTTTCAGTTTCGGACTGGGACTGGAGGACTTAGGTTCATAATCTCTTTGAGTTCCAAAGGAAGAAGAAGCGTTTCTTCTTTATCGGTGTCCAAGAAACCCTTTGCTTGCATAGTTTCAAGTACCTGTTTAAGGGCTCTGAGATCCTTTCCAGATTGTTTAAATTCAAGTTCTTTTAATTGCTTCTCAATCTCACAGGAAACGGATTTTTTTTTAATGCACTCGGTAATCACTCTGTGGATTGACCTAGTTAGTACTATAGAAAAATTATGTTTAAAATTATCATCCAGCTAAATAAACTTTTATTGAGACAATTATGATGGCAAACAAAATAAAAAGGTAAATTAATTTATCATATCAGTTCTAGCTAGCTCATCTTCAGTATTTGATTTTGAATCGTAAATCAATTTCCATTAAGAATGATCTTAAAAGTTTAAAACAACCATCACTAAAAATCTCAAATTATGTAATCAAAACACTAAAATTCAAGTAATTAAAAACAGTTCTAACATAATGAGAAGGAAAAAAGTAATAAAAACACCAAATGATAAAATTTATTATTGCACAAGAAAATGTTCATTTGAAACTCTTCAAAAATCTCCCAAAAGATATTCTTCCAACAGTCATGCAGCTCCTTCTTCTACATCGTATAACACCAACACCTACATAACAGACATCCGTGATTGATTAGGTATTTAAAAACAAGTCAAATTTCAATAAGTATTTAGATTAAATTAAATTATAACAGAAAGAACAGAAATGACAACTTACTTGGATAAATAAAGTTTCATTTTCTAGCATTTCAGTAGTTGATGTATACGCCCACCCCTATGTTGAACAATGGTTTTCCTAAAGATCAGCATCAAAAGATGAAAGTAGTAAACTAACATGTTATCTTACATTTATAGTTATAATTATTAAAATAAAAACATAAAAAATAAATATTAAAAGGACTAATTTGCTACATGCAAGCATAGAATTATTCAATTTATTCATCTAAGATACTAGTATGTACTACGTATCATACTTGTTTGTTAAGTATGTAGTATCAAGTGTTAAAACGTTTCCAAGTTCTGTATGTGCTGCCCTTCTCCTTGCATCTGCCCAAAAAGACATTCTTCAATCAACCCTCTTCATCTAAATTCATCGTATAGAAAAAATTCGAACTACTTTGCATCCTCGAGAAATAATTTTGAATTGCATTAGCACCCCCTTCCCAAGTCGTAGACGCCTTACTCTATCAAGATTATTCCTACAATCTTTCTCCAAAAAAGATAAGTTTTCACGGCCTCCTACTTCAACTTCAAGAGTTATAAATCTTGTTTGGTCTTATCCCAGCTTTATTCCTTTTTACAATTGGCTACAATTCTCTATTACTTTTAAAATACCATAATTTTCCAGGAGTACCAAGCTTATGGTTATGATCCAATTCCAAAGAGCATACAGTCCACTTTCCGTTTGGGCACAATAATGCTGTGAGCCTAGTTTTGCAGTTGGTTTCATTTTTAAGGCATTTTTTGAAGTAGATTTCAAATGACGAGTGTGCAAACAAGCAAATTGCACATACCTTAACTCCCCATCGTATCACTTATTTGAAGTTCTTTTGGTAACTTCAAATCCCATTTTGTTCCCATACATTTTATAGCGTTCAAATAAATCTTCAACCAGAATCATAAATCATTCCTATTTAAGGGTCTGCTAATCAGCTAAGTTTCCTATTTCATTCTGATTATCATCCTAAATATATATATATATGTATAAAAGCAATCATTGAGACTATAAAGTAATATCTATATTAAAAAATCTAAAAATATATAAATAATTAAATTGTTATATTTACCTCAAGTCAATTGATTTCATCAAAACAATTACCTCCATCTATTCAACCTTCTCAGTGAGGAACATACATACAGTCACAATGGTCTGCATAATAAGAAATTTAAGTTAGGGATTCAAAAAGATTAAGTAACTCAATCAATTTTGAACATGTCAATAAGACAACTCAAAAGAATGCGTAACAGATTGCCACCCCCGATCGACTGCCCGATCGACCAATCTAGCCCAACCATAGCCCAATTAGGTGGAGTCCGGCCTAGTCTACCACCAGACCCAGATAGATACTATCCCTTTGCCTTCTGAAGGATTTTTACGTCTCCCCCACCACTTAAACTTAAGACCAAAGATATATAGTCATTTGGGAAGCATGGTGAGTATCATTTGAGCTACTAGCTCAAATGGTACTCACCATGCTTCCCAAATGACTATATGTGACAGGACCCGACCCGGATTCCTACTAATGAATCCAGCAATCCTATCAGGCACCTCACGAGACCCGTCTGACGCCTGACTAATAAGGCCTAAAATGATATCGTGGAGCGAACCCGAAATCTAAAATGATTTTCTAAACATGTACTTTAAAATATTATCATAAATTAGGGTCTACAACATAAATGTATTATAAAAGTGTCACAATATTTGTTCATAAGTCTAAATATGTGCAATTTACATGATCCCAAATCTGAATTACCAACTTAACTACAAAAAAACTAAACTGCGTCGTCGGTGGGGACCCACCTATTCTGCACGTGACGCTCTGGTTCCTGGGTCTTCTGTACCTGCACTTGAGGAGATTTTTGACATAAAAACATAATGAGCTATAAAGCTCAATGAGTGCCCATATAAATATATATATATGCATGTATTTAAAAATCATTTCCCAAAAAATTTTTTCTATTAAAAGTATTTCCTTTCCAAAAGTTTGTTAAAAAGGGTTTAGAAATTCCAAAATATTTTCTTTCGAAATTCTGTTTCTAATGGTGTGCTAACTATTCTAAAATCTCTAATGGCCACCTAAGCAAGCTAAAACCACAAAGGCTGTTGGACCAGCTGCACTTAGTGTGGGGGGGTCACATGGTACAAAAATTAGCATCGCTTACCGTTTCAAACTACTAAGACATTTCATATACATGTGTGACAGAACTATCATCACACACCGTGCATCGAGAAATACCCCATAAGTGTAGATGGCGACGGACAAACTTGACAGACTCAATCCCCACGATGTTAGCTAGACTAACTCTCCTAACATATGTCATACACTATGCGGTATACCGGCCGGGTCTGAAGCTAGAAGGTCACGCTATAAAGGCTTAGGTCGTCCACTATGTTTGAAAACATTTTCTATTTTTTTGTTATTGACAAACCAATTCTTAACCATGCTATAAAATAAATAATACATGACGTTTATCATACATATAAATAAAGCATTTATCCTTAAGTTAAAATAATATTGTGAGAAATAATTAATGTAGAATGCATACTATATCAAAATAAATTATTATTTCCTTCTGTGCTAAAATATGAATTATTGATGCTTAATAGAACAATAATTAATTAAATAGAAATAAATGGAAATATAATTGTTTACCAAATAAAATAAATTAAAGCAATTAGAATAATTTTACACTCAATACTTGCTTCCCAGATTACTTTACTTCTGCCTTCAGTTATCTCCTTTTCTACATTGCTGCTGCACCTACACTTAATCACAAGAGAGACTTTAATTTAGCTCATAGGTTGTTTCTGATATAGCTCAGCTCTTGTACTACACCTGAGCTCGTAAGTCACTTAAATCTGTTCCATCTTTTCTATCTAACCCACTACAACGGACTGCTCACTGTCAGTCTAGCTCGAGTTACGAGCATTGTTGGCTCTACCACGCGAGCTCCTCAGCTCCATTTAGCTCACCCATAGCTCGTATTATGTGAGCTCCTACTCTCGGCTCCTATAGAATCAAGGGTACTTCCTTTTAACGTGAGCTCTGTCAACCCCCCCTCTTTAGCAAGCTGTTACTCTCTTTCTCAGCTCACACACAACAGCTCTTACCTTTAACTAGCTTATCCTAACGAGCTTCTATCTTAGTCTGATTCGGATAGGCAGTAAGATAAGTTGGGACCTTACTCAGCTCACTCCTAGTGAGCTCGTGCTTTAGGTTAGCTTGACCAACGCTGAAAAGGCTACGGGTATTTACCCAACTTGCGCCTCACGAGCTCCCCTTTAGTTCACATGCTCAAAAATTGATACCACTCTTACTTCTCATAATTCCTCAACATAAAATCAACAGCACTTCACCAACATTTGCACATTTCGACCTCAAACACAACAAACTCATTTTCAACAACTCTGCACTAATTCTTAACTCCACCCAGATCGCGACCTTACAGATCTCACAACCAGACTTCAACCATTCTAAACCACACACAATATTATCTAACAGCTACTTTACTTACTGAGCTCGCCTCAGTTTCCTACCTTGCTTCCATAACTTTGCTACTTCAACTTCAAATCTATACAAACATGTCATGTCAGTTTCAGTTGAAAACCCAGAAACTGACCTTCAACATATTTTCACCAAAACAATGCCACAACTACCATCTTACCACCTGAATCCCACCAGATCTGACTCTATTGCCCCTCTTATATTTGTTCTTCACCCTTCCTCCACCTGATCTTCTCTTTTAAAGGCAGCATGACTTCACTTTCAGCGGCGGCAGCAGCTTCTCCCTTCTTCTACCGAGCTCGGTCCTTCACTCTCATTTCCTTTTCTCTCTCTTTCTCTCGAATTTCTTTCCTCCACTGACACCAACCACTTACACTTATTTATAGGCATGAGTCAAGCTTGCTTTTCGTCCTTAAACTTTCTTAAAATTACGGTTTTACAAAGCTTATAGAGAATTCTCTCAAAATATTTGAGAATTTTCTCTTAAGCCCCTCAACTTTTAAATTTTATATTTATTTTCAAATATTTTTAAAATTCCACAAATAGTAAATTTTACTACTAAATACATAAAAATCCTTTTTATTACTTCTCAAAAAGGGTATTTTTATACATTTCGCTACTTCGTACAAAAGGATAGTAATATCCTCGAGAGAGGGTATTATAATGTCTTTGGTCTTGGGTTCGAGTGGTGGGGGAGGTGTGAAAATCTCTCAGAAGATAGAGGGTCAGTACTTGTCTAGGTCTGATGGTGGACTAGGTCAAACCCCACTTGGCTAGGCTCTGATTGGACCGAATTGATCGATCAGGCAGTCGATCGGAGGTGGGCAGTCCGTTACATAAAAAGGTGTCTTTTTATGTAGCGGACTAACCCACCCCTGTTCGACCTAACTGGTTTAGCCAGGCAGTAGTTCGGTCCAGTCCATCATTGAACCCAGGCAAGTACCATCCTTCTGCCTTTTGAGGGATTTCCATACCTCTCCCACCACTCTAACCTAGCTCAAATAGTACTCATTATAGCCAAATGACTATATGCCTTTGGTCTTAGGTTCGAGTGGTGAGAGATGTTTGGAAATCTCTCAAAAGGCAAAGGGACAGTACTTGTCTGGGTCCGATAGTGGACTAGACCGGACTCCACTTGGCTCGGCTCTGATTGGACCGGATTGGTCAATCAGGCAGTCAATTAGGGGTGGGCAGTCCGTTACATAAAAAGGCGCATTTTTATGTAGCGGACTAACCCACCCCTGTTCGACCCCCAATTGACCTAACAAGTTCAGCTAGGCGGTAGTCCGACCCAGTCCATCACTAGAACTAGGCAGGTACTGTCCCTCTGCCTTCTGAGGGATTTCTACACCTCCCCCACCACTCTAACCTAGCTTAAATAGTACTCACTATAGCCATATGACTATATGTTTTTGGTCTTAAGTTCGAGTGGTGGGAGAGTTGTAGAAATCTCTCAAAAGGTAGAGGGACAGTACCTATCTGGGTTTGATAGTAGACTGGACCGAACTCTATCTAGCTGAGCTATGGCTGGGTCGGATTAGTCTGTTGGGCAGTCGATCAAAGGTGGGCAGTCCGTTACATAAAAAGCTACCCGATCGGGGGTGGGTAGTCCATTACATAAAGAGGTGCATTTTTATGTAACAGACTGCCTACCCCTGATTGACTGCCCGATCGACCAATCTGGCTCAACCACAGACCAGCCAGGTGGAGTCCGACCTAGTCCACCATCGAACCCAGACAGGTACTGTCCATCTGCCTTTTGAGGGATTTCCACACCTCCCCCACCACTCGAACCTAAGATCAAAGGTATATAGTCATTTGGGAAGTATGATGAATGCCATTTGAGCTACTAGCTAAAATGGTACTCATCATACTTCCTAAATGACTATATACTTTTGGTCTTGGGTTAGAGTGGTGGGGGAAGTATGAAAATTTTTTAGAAGGCAGAGGGACAGTACCTGCTTAAGTCCCGTGGTGAACTAGGTCAGACTCGACCTGGCTAGCCTATGGTTGGGCCGAATTGATCGATCGGACAGTCAATCGAGGATGGGCAGTCCGTTACATAATGAGTGTGTATGTGTTTAATTACTGCATGACCTTTATTTAAGAGTATGGTTGAAACCTAGATATGACCTAATCAAATACCCTCAAACAATAAAAAAAAACTCTTATACATATATATATATATATGCTCTTATACTTTTCACTCTCACCATATTATAGGTAGTAATTATGTCAATAAACAATACGATATGTGCAGCAAATAAATCATCTACAAACATATACAATAAATCAACAAATTATAGGTATAGTGGAATAAATTTACGTGTAGTATATTGCCCATTTGTCATAATTTGACAGCTCAAACTCCACTTGATCATACAAACATTTCATAGCAAAATATGAAACCTGTAAATAAAAATATTTATTAATAAAAAAAAAAAAAAACCAATCAAAATTAAAAAGGGTAAAATCTAAAAACCACCTAAAAAGGTAAGTAACCTCACTTTACCTAACTTTTTAAAATATTAACCAAAAAGACACCTACTGTCAACCAAAATAGGTTTCTATTCAGATTTTTAGTGGTTTTATGACAAAAATAGTAAAAAACTAAAATATCCTTACTATATTCAAAAATTAAAAAATAAAAAACAAAACAAATTAATCAATTGCCAAACTACTCATTTGTAACCCAAAAAAATATAAAAAATAAAAACAGTATTTACATTTAAATTTATATAAAAATAAATAAATAAATAACAATTTTAAATAACCGAAATAATAATTATTATTAAATAAATTAAATAAAAAATTTGTGGGATCTCTATTATCTAGTTTAAGATAGATGATAGAGATATATTTAAAAAATAAAAAATTAAACAAAAAAATTTCATTAGATCTCCATCTTTCATCTTAAGATGGACGGAGATTAATAGAAAAATTTTAAAAGTTAAATATATTAAATAAAAGTTTTTTTCATTAGTTCTTCATCATTCATCCATCTTAAGATAGACGATAGAGATATATTTAAAAAATAAAAAATTAAACAAAAAAATTTCATTAGATCTTCATCGTCCATCTTAAGATGGACGGTGAAGATTAATATAAAAATTTTAAAAATTAAATATATTAAATAATTTTTTTTTTCGTTAGTTCTTCATCATTCATCCATCTTAAAATAGACGGTATAGATTAATTTAAAAAAATAAAAAATGATATAGCAAAATCACCATCAAAGGTTTGCATATTTGAGCAAAATCATCATCAAAATCAAAATCCAAAATATTTTTATTTAAATTTGACAAACTGAAAAATTAAAAAAAAAAAAATACAAAGACACCTAGGCTTGTTGAAGGACAAACCTAGACACCCGGGCTTGTTGAAGATCAACACAACTAATTTCACAAGTTAAAAAAATAATAATAATAAACAAACCTAGGTAAAATGTTTGACAAATTAAAAAAAATTAAAAAAATAAAAAAACCAGGCACTTGGGTTTGTTGAAGATCAACGCAACTAATTTGACAAATAAAAAAAAAATGACAAATTAAAAAATATATATGTAAAAACAAACCCAAGCAAAATTTTTGATACATTAAAAAAAAAAAAAAAAAACACCAAGCGTTTAGGTTAGTTGCCCTAAAAAATTTATACACACACCAAATCCAAAAAATTCTCAGTAACCAAATACAAACTCCCCAAAAAATTTATACACCCAAAAACAACACCAACACTTCATCCATACCACCCAAACACTACCACACACCCATCCAAATAGATCATAAGTGGTTTTTCTTTTTAGCAATGGAGAATCACTTAGTCAAGAAGCTCAGTCTCCTCTTATTACACATCTCCTCTCTCATTAGCGTAGGAAGGCCTACTAGTTGGCACTACTCCAATCTATTCCAAAAAGCTCAACGGTGACACAGCGGTGGTGGCAGTGGTCTAAGAAGCTTGGCGACTGTTGGCACTTGTCCAAGAAGTTTAGCGGCTGTTGGCACTAGTCCAAGAAGTTTAGTGGCATCATAAGAGAAGAGTAGTAGTGGATAGGTGGTGTGTTGAGTGGTGATAGGGTTAGGTTTTGATGATGGATGGATGGTGATGATGTTGAATGGTAAGGATGATGAGTGGGTATGACTAGTGATGAAGTTGATGAGTGGGTGAGGTGAAAAAGAGAGAGAGAGTAATGGTGGTTGGGTGAGAGATATGATTTGTTTAATTTTTTAATTAATTAATTTTAATCCAGCTATCCCCATGTCACCCCCAATTACCTTTTTATCCACCAAATTGACAAATATGTTAGTTTATTGATGGAATTACTATGACAATTAATGGTTGGGCCGTTTTAGCTTTATTTTCAAAATTAGTAGTGGTCCGATATTATTTTCAATTCTAAGGGATAAAATGATAATAACCCAAGTTAAAATCTGTTAATAACGATATATGTTACTAAAATATTTTTGACAAACAATGAACATGATTCAATGAAAAAGTTAGGTAATTATTTCAGTTGGAACACAATCAAACAAACATAGACTAACACCTTTTTGTCTTGCCTCTACTACTACATTCTTCAACATAGCCTCAACAATTGCTGGTGGAAGTAAATTAAATTCATCTTGCAAGTGGAAACAATGGAAAAAAAATTTATGGATGAAAAAATTAATTGGAAAGTGGAAAGAATCCCAAATAGAAGTGGAAACAATGGAAAAAAAAAAAAATTGTTGGATGAAAAAAATTAATAGGAAAGTGGAAACAATCTCAAATAGAAGTGGAAACAATACTAGAATTAATCAATATGAAAGTAAAATTTGTTCAAATTACTTTAAGGACTAGTTTTGCAATGAGAAAAAGTTTGATCGATGAAAAAAGTAAGTTTTATTAATGTTAAGAGAGTAATGTGTCAAGTGAGATGTCAAGTCTATTGGATACCATGTCATTTGGACAATTTTTTGGGAAAAGTTTTTGGGAAGACTAGCATTACTCAATTAAGAATGTGAATTGAGAAAAAAATAAATTTTGAGAGAAATAAATATACAAAAATACAATTCTAGAGTTCAATACCTAGTGTTTGATCTTCTTATTTGAGATTGGCTTCCTTCTCTTACGAGATGCATAGGCAAATTAAGGATTTGGAACTTTGCTTTGTGATTTGATATTAAAGTTTTCCAAATCTCTTTCACGGAGGTTAATAAAATTGTAGATTGACGTCTTAGATTTAGTCTTTAGTTTTTTTTTATCTTAAAACTTGGCCTATTTGTGTTTGTCATTCTTTATTCTTAAATCATCTAGTTCACATAGAATATATCTATCATGCATTTGATTTCTGTTTTCACTTAGGCCATTTTTCTTCTTTATTGAAATTAAGTGATGCAAAAGTTCGCATCATTAAGTCATCATAATCTTATTAGGTGAAAATTTGAGCAAGCATTTGTGGGTATTAATATTACTAATGAAAAACTTGTGAGTATGTTAGATAAGATAGCTCAATAGGATAGATGATTAGGTGAATTAATCGTGAAAATATATCTATTTAATTATCTATCAAAATTTACGACACATGTTGTCAACAAATTGACCCCTTTTTCTTCCCAGGTTTCAATGTTAAAATTGATCATGTTAATTCTCTTTTTTCTTTATATTTTAATTTGATTATTAGATCATGATAATGAATTTTGTTGATTAATCTTGATTTGGTTCTTTTTGTTTGATATTGTCGACGTTATATTTCAGTTAACCCGATTCTTCAAATTTAATACCTACGAATCAACATCAAACACACAATACAAGGAAATATAGCAAGAAATAAGAACAATACACACACAATTTTTACGTGGTTCAGCAAAAGAAAAGCCTATGTCCATGATTGTCACTCTCTGTTTCGGCAGAGTAACAGTATCTTATTTCTCTTGTATCATTTACAATGAATTTAATCCCCTATTTATAGCAAGGGGATTATACAATTTGACTAAGTTTGAATTACATAAAGATAAGGCAAAAAATAATTTACATTTATTTTGATAATTATGACGCCAATATTCTCTCCAACAAATCAGCAACGGTCTCCGAGAATCTCGAGATTTGATTTGCACCGAAATAGGAAAGTTGACTTCTTCTCTAATTAAACCGCTTCAGGCTTCTAAAAGATCAACTGGGTCAACACAGGAAGCTTTTCAGCGAGAATGATATTTTGGCAAGCTAACGAGCGGAGAAAGTTCTCTACTGAGTTGATCCCATTCCGAGTTGCTGACCGAGATAATAGGCGAGCTAGATAATGATTTGATAGATGAGCAGATAGTCGATCTCATGAAAGAGCTTATGGCCGCGCTGATAAACGTGCTGATGGACGAGCAAATGAACGAGCAGTTGGTTGACTAAAGTACTAGGCTTCTGGCCATTGGGCTCATAATTTGGGCTTTCATAAGCCCATTTGTCTTGATAGCGAAAACACCCATAACACTAACTCTCGGTGCATTTAATGGACCGAGAGTTATAAGCTCAATGGACAGCTGTTTTGGCGAGATTTGCTATGTAGTCTTTTCAAATTCTGGCGCTTCACATTTTGTCTTATCTTCTAGACACGTGGCACTTCCCTATGCGACAGTACATTTCACGTCTCGTACAGTGCGCTTTTAATGCACATGTTTCTCAACTAATTGCATATAATGACAAAATCTCAAAACTAGCATTGCACCATTAGATCAAGGGTGGTTACACAATTACCAGATCTGATGGCTAGGGCACAACAGTTGTATGTATAAAAGTAGTAACACTTCACTTGTTCTCTTTACTTGTCACTTTCAAAACCAGACGTTCCTTAGTCTTCCGATTTTCTCTCAACCTTTCCTTCTTCGTTCATCTCTACCGTTTAACATTCTTCTCAAAATCACCAGATTTTACTGTATTCAAGGTGAGTTTCCACATTCCCTCTTGATTTTCAGCCTTTGCTTTGATTCGTATTGTGTTTTTCTAGTTTCTATGAACCTGTTTTCTGTTGTTTGGATATTGCGTGACTGTTCGCATTATTTGCTTGAGAAAGTTTGAAAATCCTGAATAAAACGATTGTTTAGTTGTACTGAAACCATGCATGCATACTGTTGCCTGTTCGTAGTCAGACTCTGGAATGTTTGTAAGAAGTAAGGTTGAGTCTGAAATTTGGTTGCTAGCCTTATGTGGTTTTTAGAAATCCGACGAGCTCGCCCCTAGAGCCCCATTGTTTTCAGTAGTTCCCCTAAGCACACGACTTGATATTTAAGATAATAGACTTAGAAAACTCTTAGCTTTTTAGGTTCGGTCTGCTACTAATCCCTTTCCTTTCTTTGTAGATGTCAAGTCGTGGGCTTCGCCATCACAAAGTAGGGGATACTGATAAGGACCTCGAAGAGCAGCCTGAGCAGCAAGTAAGGGACACCCAAGGTGCGACCTCTCAAAGCGATGAAGTCTCACCGGAACCTTTGAGGCGAGATGATTCTCTTGCTCGTGAACCTTTTTTCCAACATAGGTCCTCTGTTTGCCTCCATTAGCTCATCTCAATAGTTGAGGAATTGACTTCCTTTTAGGATGTCGTGCAATGGTACCGGCCATCTACGACCACACGGCTTACCCCTTTCTAGGGTTTGTTGCAATCAGCCGCCAACATATAAAGTCAGGCTTTAGGTTTCCAGTTCCTCGTTACCTACTTGACCTTTTGAACAATCTTTCTATAGCCCCTTTCCAACTCACTCCCAACTCTTATGCTCAACTAACTTATTTAGTTGTTGTTTTTATTAAGAATAAACTTCCACCACCGACCCCAAACATGATTCAACACATTTTTTATTTCAAAACCACTACAAGTCTTAAAGTGGAAAAATAGGATGGGCTTTTCTATACTGCAGCCCGTAACTCGCCTTACAAGGTGTTTATGCTAAAGGGGACCGATAAATCAAACATGGGTGACTATAAGACCCATTAGTTCTATGCGTCCTGCCTTTCCATTCTTGACCTTAAAAATTTTTCATTTTCTTCATCCCTAGTGAGCACATTTCCAGCTCGCCATACATGTCTTCTTTTGCAAACGTTTCTAAGACCTCGATTGAGCTTTCTAAAGAGGAGATAACAATTCTGCAAAAGTTTGTCGAGGTCAAAAGCCCGTTAGACGACCATTTTTCGAGCCTCTACTTTTTGCGACACTACGGACTTACACCTCAGGTTGGTAGCAAGCGCCTCAATCTCAATTACGACCTCGGGGTTCGCGGAAAAAGGGAGGTTTCTTAAATTCTCCAAGGGTTCAAAGAGGGTACATCGAGCCCATCCAAAGAAAAGCCTGCTACTATGGTGGATCTCAATTTTGAAACACCTCCACATTTTCTAAGAGCTAATCTCGCGGATCCTGATGTTTGAATAACAGGCTCTACCTCATTACGCTCAGCTAATGGGATCCGACTCTGCTGTTGGGGGCTCTAACTTGTAAATTACGGGTCATCTTCTCAACCAAAGTCTGTAGCAACCTCACCAAAGCAAGCGTGAGGTATAAGTCCGTGGGAAAGAAACCTTCAAGCTAAGATGCTTATCTACTGACAAAGTCCTCCGGTCAGGCATTCCCATCTCCTGACAGTTCATCAGTTCGATAACCTAGGTTTGCAAATAAAGGCAAAAGGCAGCAGAGCCTTCGCCCAAACGTCAAAAACTAAGGGAAAAGAGCCCGCAAATGGGGGCAACAACGAAGAGCAGGCCCAAGAGTTTGATGCTGGGGAATATTTTAGCGATCTCTTAGATTATCTACCTAAGCTCTTGAGACCTGAGAAGGCAGCTTTTTACTAGGATTTCAATCGTAACGACCAATTGATTCACTACGTTGGTCGTCATTATCTGCTGATAAGTCTCAATCTTGGTCACTAAAATTGTACTTTCTCTTTCTATTAAGCACTAAACTTCTTTACTTCAGGGTGCCATAGGAGCAATTTTAGTAAAAGCTGTTTAAAGACGTTCCCGACCTCTTAGCAGAGAGGGTTTCACTTCAGGTAGCAATGAAGTTGCTCGAGGGCGATAACAAGAAAATCAAAAGCAAGTCGAAGTTCTTTCATACAGAATCCGAAAAGGCGAAGAAGATCGCTCAAGAGCTCTAAGAGCATAAGGCTAAAGCTGAAAAAACCTTACAGCTCTGAGAGAATACAATCGCCTCACTCCAAGGCTAGCTCGACAAAGCCACAAGAGAGATCAAGAAACTAAAGCAAAAGGCGATATCTCATAAAAAACGAACTGATATCGTCGAAAAGAAGATTGGGCTGGTGCTACGAGATGTAGATGTGATGAAGGAAAAGCTCGCTCGGGCCCAAGAAATACTAATCAGGCTAAAGCCCACATCGAAAAGAGTCACAAAGATGTCACCTCGAAGATGTCAAGTTTATTTCTTTACACATTATGGAGAAATCATCCAGAATTGGACGTTTCGTTCTTTGTGCAGATTGTGGTTGAGGAGGTGAAAACATATGCGGTTCGTGCTGTTAAGGCCACCCAGGCTCAAACTGCTCAACAAGGAGTTACTTCCCCGGCTCCTCGAAAAACCCCAACTCGTCAAATCACTTAACCTGTAATTCCTCGACCTGATGCTCCCTTAGCTTCTTCCAAGGGCCAGGTTCCTGCAATGGCTCAAAGCACGACCTCATTAGCTCCTTCATTGAGCAACACGCCTTCAGCTCAGCCAGGACCTTCTCAGAGCTCATCACAGCAAATAGCCCCAAAGGTACAAGGTGTAGCTCCACAAGAAGCCCCCTAGTGACCAAGGCTTAAAATAGACTTTTGCCAGCTCTTCGCAGAACCCTTAGATTTGTTAACTTCTTTGAAGCTATTTTTTGAACATTAACAATGGTGATTTTTGTAATACATTTGTTCTTCACTGGACGAGGTCGTTATTTTATGCGATATCTTTTTAATTGGTTTGCTTTATTTTTCTAAATTTCATATGCATCATTGAACGGTAAATTCCCCTGCATATCTGATTAGATCATGATCATGCACAGTCAAGTTACAAGATTGACTTGATATAATTTGTTAATAGTGAATCAGACCAACAAACAAGTGCCTACAGGTTGTAAAATAATTAGCTTGGATGCGCCTTCCAGGGCTTTTAAACATGTGCTCACAGGTAATATGATATCCTTCCAAAGCTCGTTGCCTCAAAGATTGTCCATATGCTTTCCAGAGCATTAAGATAAAGGCTCGCAGGTTACGAATGTGCCTTCCAGAGCTCACATGCTCATAGGCAACATTGGTACCTTCCAGAGCACTAAATTGAGGTGAGTCCATAGATTGCGAATTCACCTTTTAGAGCTTATATGCTCACAGGCAGCACTAGCATCTTCCACGACTTATTAGTCTTGGCTTACAAATAATAATCGCACCTTCAAGAGTTCAGGTGCTCATAGGTAGCGAGTATATCTTCCAAAGCCTATCAGCATTAGCTCACAGGTAACAGTTGCGCCTTTTAGAGCTTGAGCGCTCACAGGCAGCAACTATGGCTTCCAGAGCATTAGAATATGAGTTCACAGGTATCAATTGCATCTTCTAGAGTCTTAAGTGCTCATAGATAACAATTGAACCTTTCAAAACTCAACTAAGGTTACTGTGGTGAACCTTAATATCATCATAGAAAGACTTCATAGCTTATAATCCACTAATAGCTCATATAAACAACAATAATTGCTAGTCAATAGCTCGTAAATGAATATATTAGTTCTTATAATTTAGTGAAGCAGTTCATACAATTAGAGCAAATAAGCTCGCATAATGAAAGAATTGTAAAAATAAACAACTCATTATCTATTGTTAATAATATGAAAGTAGAGCAAGCTAACTTTGTCAAGTGAAATACGATCGGAGGTGTTCTACATTCCAAGCCCTCGGGACCTCAGCTTCACTCATGCTGATCAAGCGATAAGCCCCATTTTCCAAGCTTTCTTTGACAATGTAGAGACCTTCCCAATTCGGGCTCAGGTCCCATCGCTAGCTTTACGAGCTACAGGTAAAATGACGTGTAAAACTAAGTCGCCAACTTTGAAGCTTTGAGCTCAGACTTTCCTGTTGTAATATCTAGCAATCCTTTGTTGGTAGATCGCAACTCTGACACGAGCTTCTTCTCTTAATTCCTTGAGTAAATTTAAGTTAGCAGCAAGTAGTCGGTTATTATCTTCTAGTCTGAATGTTACTCTGCGCTGGCTTATGACCTCGAACTCTACTAGAACCATAGCCTCTGATCTATATACCATCGAGAAGGGAGTTTCATTTGTGGTGCTGTAAGCAATTGTTCTGTAAGCCCACAACACCTTTTGTAATTCATTTACTCAAGCTCCCTTCATTGCTTCGAACTTAGTCTTTAGGGTCTGCTTGATGATCTTGTTGACAGCTTCGAGTTAGCTTGAGGGCAGTCCACAGCTTAAAAACTCTTTGTAATTCCGAGATCCTTGTAGAACGTTTTAAACTGCTCGTTGCTAAATTGGGTCCCGTTGTCAATCACGATCTGTTGAGGAACTCCAAACCTGTAAATTATATTCTCCCACACGAACTTCTCGACCTTGGCAGTGGATATCTTAGAGAGCTCTTTCGCTTCTGCACATTTGGTGAAGTAGTCCACTGCAACAATAGCATGCTTGCACTTTTCGTGAGCCGTTGGGAGAGGGTAAAGAGCCACTGCAACAATAGTAGTCCATTGCAACAATATCAGCTCCATGCCTCAAATGGCAAAGGGCCATGGGCTGACCATCTACTGTAGGAAAGCAAGGGGAGCTCGGGGGACTTTTGCAAGTCTTTGACACTTATCACACTTCCTGGCTAGCTTAATCACATCTTGCTACATAGTTGGCCAGTAAAACCCCTGTCAGAGTGCCTTATGAGCTAAGGATAGCCCCCCCCCAGCGTGATTACCATAGCGACCTGCATGTATCTCTTCTAGGACAGTCTGACAGTCTTAGCCATCTATACACCTAAGTAGTGGAGTAGAGAATCCACTCTTATAGAGCTTGTTATCATAAATGCAGTATCTGACTGCTCTAGCTCGGAGGCGATGAGCATCTAACTTGTCTTTTGGGAGTCTTCCTTCCTATAAATACTCGAGAAGGGGACTCATCCATGAATTCAGTGCTGCGATAATCGCCATTGTTTCTTCTTGCGACTCTATGCTCGAGACTAGCAAAAATTCCACTGGTATAGCTCCTATGAATCTGCATCTTTTGTGGTGGCAAGACGAGCTAAGGCATCAGCATGTGAGTTCTAAGCTCGCAGAACATGGCATACTTCATACTTCTCAAATGTTACCAGCAACTATCATACTTTTTGCAAATAGACAGCCATTTTAGAGCCTCTAACCTAGTACTCTTGTTGAATGTGGCACACCACGAGCTGAGAATCACTATACATGTTTATTCGCTCGGCTCGTACCTCTTTGGCTAATCTCAATCCTACTAGTAGTGCTTCATATTTCGTTTCATTGTTGGTGGTTTGGAATCCGAACCTCAAGACATATAAAATTTTGTGACCTTCCAAGCTTATCAACATCATACCTACCCTAGCTTTCTGCTTGCTCGAGGATCCATCCACATAGAGTTCCCAAAATGGCCCTTCAGAGGACTCGACTTCTTCATTGGCTGGTCCTGTGAATTCAGCCACAAAGTCTACTAGAACTTACCCCTTTATTACTGTTCAGGGCTTAAACTCGATTTCAAATTGGGCGATCTCAATGGCCCATTTAAGCAACCGCCCTGAAGTGTCCGGCTTTTGAAAAATCTATTTTAATGGGTATTTAGTTGGCACTTCGATTGTGTGAGCCTGAAAATATGGGTGCAGTTTCCTTGATGCCACCACTAAGCAATAGGCGAGCTTTTTCATAGGTGTATATATAGTCTCTACGTCAAGCAACCTCTTGCTTACATAATAGATAGGAAATTGAATCTTGCTCTCTTCATGGACTAAAGCTACACTAAAAGTATGCTGAGGGACTCCCAGATAGACAATTAGCCTCTCTCCTTCCTCAGGCTTGGAAAGTAATAGAGCTCGACCCATGTATTCCTTCAACTACTAGAAAGCCGCTTCACAGTTTGTTGCCTTGGATATGAACCTGGTAAATGCAGCGACTTAGCCGTTAAGGCTTTGCACATCTTTGATCCTCTTAGGCAACCTCATATCAATCAGGGCTTTAATCTTTTCCTAATTTTAAACACCTCTCAGCATTTGGAGGCAAATCCTCTTAGGCAACTTCAAGAAGTCGGCGAGCTAAGTCTTAACATTTGGAGGCAAATCCTTTCCCAATTTTAAACACCTCTCAGCATCCTCCTTGCTGACTTGTATATCCTCGAGCTCTTCCACAGGCCTTGTTGCCCTGTCTGCCTCCACCTCTCTCGGGTCCAGATCCTACCTCATTCCTTTCTGACTAACAGGTCGCAGTCTTTCCTCAGTTACCACATTGACTATTTTCCCTTTACCCCATTCTTATAACATCTTCGTGCCAAGTGTTGTTCTCCTCGCACACATCCCACTCCATTAGGTGTTAGGAACTTAATTGTAAGGGTTTTGGTTGAGGCCACCATATCTAAGTCGTTCATTGCTGGTCTCCCAAGGATGACGTTATAGGCTGAAGGACAGTCAATGATTAAGAAGTCTACCAACATTGTGGACTCGTGACCTGTATCCCTGATAATAAGAGGGAGCCTGATTTACCCTATTGATGCAATCACATCTCCAGTGAATCCATAGAGGGGCTCGAGAGATAGCTTTAGTTGTTCAAGTCTCAAACCTATCTGCTCAAAGCAGCCCTTGTACATAACATTTACCGAGCTATCGTTATCCACTATGATCCTCCGTATTTTCGCATTGCCTATTTTGGCATAAATTACCAACGCATCATTATGAGGCCAGTGAACTATTCTAGCATCTTCTTCAGAAAACGTGATGCCATTTGAGGCCATCATGGCTCTTTTTGAGGATCCCTCTATCTCCCTGTGGCCTGTGAGTAAAACATGATTGGCCTCGCACATATAACGCTTGTGCAATCTGTTCGACATTCGTGCGATATACGACCCACCATGTATTGTGAATATAGTCTGTACTACAGGCGCATGATCTCGCTCGACGGCTTACTGGGACAGTTGTTGTGAGGGCTGTTAGGCTAGATAAAGAGGTTGTTATGCTAGTTGGGGACGCTGTTGCTGAGTTGCTGGTTTACAGGTCGTACTACATATTCCCTCAAGCGACCTTTTCTTATCAATTCCTCAATGGCTTCATTGAGCTTTTTGCATTACGAAGTAAAGTGCTCAGTTTCATTGTAATAGGCACAGTACTTCCTTAGATCCCGAAATCTGTTGAGGATGTTCGTGGGACTCGACCTCCCAAAATTCTCCCTTCTCTTTTCAGTTTCAAAAATTCGGTCCTACCTGTTTGACAAGACACTGTAATTCTGATAGCGGCCCCAAGGTGGAAGTCTTTGTCCTCTGGGCTCATTCCTTGCCCATTTCGCGATTTGATTATTGGAGTGATTCTTCTTATCATTATCTTCATTCCCACCATGATTCCTCTTCTTTCCCTGGTGAGAACTGCTTGCCCCGCTCTTTTGATCGTTGGGCTTCTTCGACCTAAAAGCTTCTTTCCACCTGTTTTCATAGCAGCTCGTTCATAGAACTCACACAGGTCCTTCACAGGGGACTTGTAAATGCTCTCGTAGAGCCTCCCATCCTTTCTAAGCCCCGCTGAGATTGCTGTAAGGACGTTTTCATTCGAAGGATTCTCTACATTGTTCACCTTGTTCCTGAACCTGGCGATATAATCCTTCAATGATTCATTCTGTCGCTGAAAAATCGTTGCCAGGTGGTAAGGTAGCACGAGATGCTTCCTCAACACCCTGTATTGATCGATGAACCTCCGATGACATTCTTCCCAGCTATTGATACTGCTAGCTGGTAGACTCCTTAACCAGATCATTGGAATATTCCATAGTGTGGCTGGGAACACACGGTAGTTCACTAGGGAGTTAGATGTCTGTAAGTCCATCTGGACGTTGAATGCATCTAAATGGTCATATGGGTCACTATCTCCATTGTATAGCGATAAACTAGGGAGTTTAAATCTAGGCAGCAATGGTTCTATCTCAATTTCCCTTGTACAGGAAGGCTTCTCCTCTTGCTACTCTTGGCCCTAGGGCCCAGGTCGTGCTTCCAGCTACTGAACCCTCTACAATAACTCCTCCACCATTGGGTCTTGTGGTTCAACTCTTCTAGTAGGAGATCGCCTGCTCCTCCCGCTTTCTCGATTACTAGAAAAACGATCACATAACCTATGCCTTATATACGAGCTCTCGGCCTGTTGTGAAACTCTTCGCGACACATACTTCTCATTGCGTTCAGGAGCTCGCTCATGCCATGGCTAGCCTCTACGTTGCAGCTCCCATCATGGCTCACCTTTATCCTCAGACCTATCGGCGAGGTGCCACTTACTCTTCACGAGCCCGTCGTCCATCTCCCCTCAAATGTAAGTTTGAGGAATGGACTGAACCCTCTGGTAGTACCCTCTCTCTAACAACTTCCTCTCTTTGGACCGATGTGTCATCAACTGGTTGTTGCTGGGATTCTGCATTCCTCTGTGCTGCTTGGGCCTGCACCTGTGTCAAAGTTCTAATCGTCTCCGCCAACTGCATTACAGTATTTTCCAAAGCCTCCTGGCGTTGTTGCCAAATTTGTGCAACATCTTCTCCTACAACGACAGTAGGCGGCTGTCGTGGAGGGAGCAAAGTAGAGTAGAAGTGGAAATTCCTACCACGTTGCCCCCAACTTGGGCATTCTGCTACTCTGGATGGCCTTCAGATTGATCTACCGCGACTTCTATACTCTTGGTTGTTCTTATCCTGGCCATGGTGACAAATTAAAATTATAAAATTTAGAAAAAGGCATAGAATTGCAGTCTGGCCCTCCTTCTAGTGCCAAAATGTCGACGTTATATTTCAATCGACCCAATTCTTCAAGCTCAATACTTGCGAATTAATAGCAAACACATAATACAAGGAAATACGACAAGAAATAAGAACAATACACACAAATTTTACATGGTTTTGCAAAAGAAAAACATACGTCCACGACTGTCACTCTCTATTTCAATAGAGTAACAATATCTTGTATCTTATTTCTTTCGTATCCTTTACAATGAATTTGATCTCTTATTTATAGCGAGGGGATGATACAATTTGAATAAGTTTGAATTACATACAGATAATACAAAAAATAATTTATATTTATTTTGATAATTATGACGCCAAGATTCTCTCAAACAAATCAGCAAACGATCTCCAATAATCTCGAGATTTGATTTGCACCGAAATAGAAAAGTTGACTTCTTCGCTAATTAAACCGCTTCAAGCTTCTAAAAGGTCAACTGGGTCAACACGGCGAGGTCTTTAGTGAGAAGGACATTCTGGCAAGCTAACAAGCAGAGAAAGTTCTCTATCGAGCTGCTGACCGAGATGATAGGCGAGTTAGATAACGATCTGATGGATGAGCAGAGAGTCGATTTCATGAACGGGTTCATGGCGGCCCTGATAAATGTGCTGAAAGACAAGCACATGTAAAAAGCTTATGAATGAGCAGTTGGTTGACCAGAGTACTGGGCTTCTAGCCATTGAGCTCATCATTTGGACTTTCATCAGCCCATTTGTCTTGGTCGTGAAAACATCCATAACAAATATTGATTTTAATTTTTTATACTTATCTATATTTGGACTTAATATTGACCTAAATCTTGATAACTATCAGCCTTGAATTGTGATTTTTTTTAAAAAAAAAAATTTATGAAAATCAATTTGATTTTTTTTTTCAATAATCCTATTTATCTCATTCTAGGTTTTTTTTTTTTTTTTTAAAAAAAAAAAATTGTAAATTGACTATTGTAGCTTAGGAATTTAGGGGTGGCAAATCGAACCGAAACCGGCCTAAACCAAACCCGACCAGACCGAAAATATCATTTTTTTCACTTGTATTTGGATTGATTCGATTTTTTATTAAAAAATTGAATTTGTTAGGTTTAAGTTCGATTTCGGGTAGGAAAAACCGACCCAAACTGAAACCGAATCAACATTTTTTTAATAAAAATTGGGACTTTATTTGATAGTTTTGTTATGGTGATTAATCGTTTCTCCTGCTTTCTATGGCTTATTTACTCTTAGTTTATTTAGAAGTTAATGTCTCTATGCTTCAATTTGTCTTCTCAACATCAGTGGATGAAAAATAAAAGCATGGTTGTATGACAAAATGGGATCCAGGGTTGACTACGATGCTCCTGGTCATGCATGTGTAGCAATGGCATATAGTGCTGATAAGAAACGGTTAGTTCACCAGGACCTGCTACATATTTCACGGACAAACTGAGAAATGTCAATGACTTCCTTGGACATGTGAAACCAATAAAGAAGAGAAGTCCTATACTGTTGAATGGAATGAAAATGAAGGTATGGTCCGGAGAGCAAGCGATGATTCAATAAGCGTTCGTTGGGTGTTGTGCAATTTGATTTTATACTTGCTGTGGTTAGAGTGTTCTGCTTAAAATCACAATTATATATATTTCGTCCTAAATTTTATCAAATCATGTGTTTGCTTTTCCTATGTTAAAGTAAAGTCCAAGAATCCGCTTAAAATTTGATACGGTAAAATTTTGGGATATGGATTTGACAACCGTTGATGCTTAGGGAGGTCTACCAGTAAGTTCTCATTTGGTAATATTGTATTTCATTATTATCCTTGGCGTGGTTAGAGTGTTCTGCTTAAAATCACAATTATATATATTTTGTCCTAAATTTTATCAAATCATTTGTTTGCTTTTCCTATGTTAAGGTAAAGTCCAAGAATCTGCTTCAACAAGGAGAGCTATTTATTTGCCGTTGCTACAAATGAGAATAAAATTAAAATCTTAACCCAATAAATAATTGGAGGCCCATTTCAAGGCCTAATTCGATATGGCCCAAACCGATCTAAGTCAGTTCGGTTTAGTTTATCCATACAATTCGGTTCAGTTTGAATTTTTATTTTGAAATTAATATAATTCTTTTTTTTTTTGTTATGTTCGATTTTGCCTTAAATCGAACTGAACTGATCCAAATTGCATCGTGTCCACCCCTAATAGAACTTATTCAGCGTTTAAGTGAAAAACCAGATCATACCAATTCTAAAAAATGTTCTCTTATTTTAGAATTATACCAAATAATCCAAATGACTTAGTTATTTTAAATTACATAATTGCTTTTTCTTCGAATCTTCAGACAATCAAGAGATCATAGGAGCACAAATGAGTTTTTGACATGACATATAAGATTAATGAAAGATACAATTGATCAATACTATTCTTACGACAACTAACAGTCATTAAATTTCATTCATGCAATTGAATGCAATATGATACAAAGATACAATAGATCAATATTATTCTTACGACAACTAGAAGTCATTAAATTGCATTCATGCAATTGAATGCATTTAATACTGTAATATCATGTAATGATGGTCCCAATAATAACCACCATGATTGGCCTTAGAATTGTGATGTGGACAGTGATTAGTTTGCTCAAATGTAAAGGTGGAGGGAGGGTCGGGTTAGCAGGCAAATATTACAAAATTTTTAATAAAAAATTATAAACATTTTATTAAATTTCAAAAGTTTTATACTTTGACCCTTGTAAATTTTTTTTAATATAAAGACCTTCTAAAATATAATATGCTTGGGTTTGCCCGACTCAAATGTCATGATATATTATATGCAATAATGCTAGATATTTTTTCTTTTGTATAAGAGTTGACATTAACATTGGGCGCACAAATCTTAATTTTCTTACTAGCAAGGCACGCACATTAACGTCTAAAATAGTAACAGATAATCATGTTACAAATCAATGGTTGTAAATTAAATTTGGACACTGCCATTATTAAGATATGGTTTGTATTATATGAAGAATACATTTAAATTTTGTACCAAATTTAATTTTCACCATCATATTACCAATTTTTATAACTGCCTAAGATTTTTTCATGTCCAAAGTTTATAACCTTTAATATTTGGTGCTTTGATACGAGCACTCCATTCTTCATTGCTGGGAATAATTCTAGATTATTACCCTTATTACGACCTGTTGGACTGGAAGAGTGTAGATAAGTCTTTTTCAGATTTTTTAAAATAAATTGAATGGGAGAATTGTTTTCTTAATTTTGAAACTAATTGAATTCAACTATATTTGCATTATAACTCGAACAATCGATAAATGACATGCACATTCAATTGATTTGATTTGATAGAGAGAAATGATCACAATTTCAATGATTTATAGCAACTAATTGATTTTCTTGATTGTTTACGAATAAAGAATATTTAAAAAAATATATATAAAAGAAATAAAAATTCCTAAAATTTGGTGTTAGCACTAAAATTAGTTTTAATTTCAAAACTCACACTAATTTTAGTGCTATTTAGTAGTACTATCTCCGCGTAAGAAGAGTGAGGCGGAGAGTTACCTCAATAACTAATTTCCCATATTAACTAAAACAAAAATATATTCCTATTAAGGATTGTAGAGACATGTAATAATTTATTATTATATGGGGTATCTCATATATCTCGTTATATCATAATTTTGCACAACCTAGGATAATAAAAGACGTTGGCACACACATAGAGAAATAAGTTCCATATTCCTTTTAATTACTTTATTTTCTTTCCATCGGTTTTGATTTTCTCTCTCTGTAGCCATGACTAGGAAGAAAATGAAGTTGTGGCCTACATCTAGACATCACTACGGTTCGGTTCGAACCATCCGATTCAAACCGAATCGGGCCAATTGAACGGGAACCAGGACATAAGATTCTGGTTTCGGTTAAGAATTAGATCGGAACCACTATTGTAGTGGTTCCAGTTCTGATTCTTCCATTAATGGAATCGGAACCACCTTGAACCGGCGATTCCGGTTTAGTTCCGATTTTTTTTTTTTTTTAAAAAAAAAATAAAGAGGACTGCAAAACTGGACCGTTGTAATAAAAGGTCATAAAAGGTAAGAGAACTACGTGAGCTTTGATTTCTCCAAAATTTGAGAGGATACGTAGGCAACTTAATTATGGTAATAAATTAAGTATAAGCCCAATGTTTTTATTTTTTATTTTTATTCAATCAAAGTTTAAATAATTAAATTTCTTATTCTTTTATGTATAGATTTATTTTTTTAATATCAAAATATAGTTTAATATTAATTTTTAAATTTTATTTTTATTTAAGAAAAGGTTTCGAAAGCGAAACCGAAACTAGAACCGGAACCATTACAGAACCGACGGTTCCATAACCAAACTGGAACCATTTTATCTCGGTTAAGGTTCCGGTTCTAGCTTTTTCAGAACCGAAACCGTAACCGAACCGAACCGTGGTCATGTCTACCTACATCACCAATAAAAGCCAAGCTCCATCACCACTTCACCATCAGTGGCAATGATGTGACAATGATATGTCTAGTCAATTTACTTATTTCGTGTTATTGTTTTCAATAAAAATACCCTATTTTTCATGCAATAGGGTAATTAACAATGTTAATAGAAAAAATAAAATAAAATTTGAGAGAAATAAAGAAACAAAAATACATTTCCAAAGTTCCGTACCTCATGCTAGGTCTTCTTATTTGAGTTTGGATTCCTTCTTTGAAGAGATGCATAGGCAAATTAAGGATTTGGAAATTTGGTTTGTGATTTGATTTTCAAGTTTTTCCAAATCTCTTTCGTGGACGTTTATAAAATTGTAGATTAACATCTTAATTTTAACCTTTAGTTCTTTATCTTAAAACCAGATCTATTTGCGTTTGTGATTCTTTATTTTTATATCATCTTGATCACATAGAATATATTCATCGTGCATTTTGTTTGTGTTTTCACTTAGGGCATTTTTTTCTTTGTTGAAATTAAGTCATGCTAATCTTATTAGGTGAAAATTTGAGCAAGCATTTATGGGTAACAATATTAGTAATGAAAGACCTTGCGAGTATATTAGTAAGATAACTCAATATGATATACGATTCGGTGAATCAATCGTAAAAATATATCTATTTAATTAACTAGCAAAATTTGTGACACATGTCAATTGATCAACCCCTTTTTCTACATGGTTTTCAGTGTAAAAATTGATTATGTTAATTCTCTTTTTTCTTTATATTTTAATTTGATTATTAAATCATGATAATGAATTTTGTTGATTAATTGAGTCTTGTTGTTTGATATTGATTTGAATTTTTGATACTTAATCTATATTTGGATTTAATTCTTAATATTGACCTAAATCTTGATAACTACCAATCTTGAATTGTGATTTTTTTTTTTTTTAATTTATGAAAATCAATTTGATTTTTTTTTTATACACCTATTCATCCCATTTTGGGTATCTTTTTTAATTGTAAATTAACTATTTTGTTAAAAAATATAATAATTCAAGTGTTGAAGTTAAAAATCATATCGTATCAATTCACTTAAATGTCCTCATAATTTTGAATTATACCGAATAATACAAATGACCTAGTTATTTAAAGTGCATAATTGTTTTTTCTTCAAATCTTTTGACAATCAAGAGATCATAGGAGCATAAATGTGTTTTTGATATGACATAAAAGATTAACGAAAGATACAATAGATCAATATTATTCTTACGAAAATTAGTAGTCATTAAATTGCTTTCATGCTATTGAATGCAATTTGATACAAAGATACAATAGATCAATTTTATTCTTACAGACAACTAATAGTCATTAAATTGCATTCATGCAATTGAATGCAATTTGATACTTGGATATCATTTAACGATGGTCCCAATAAAAACCACTGTGACTGGTGTTAGAATTGTGATGTGGAAAGTGATTAGTTTGCTCAAATGCAAAGGCGGAGGGAGGAAGGGTTTGGCAGGAAAATATTACAAAATTTTCATTAAAAAATTATAAATGATTTGTTAAATTTTAAAAGTTTTACACTTTGACCTTTGTAATTTTTTCTTTTAATATAATGACCTAAAATATAATATTTTTGGCTTTGCCCTGCTCATATGTCATGATATATTATATGTAATAATGTTAGGTATTCTTCATTTGGTGTAAGAATTGACACTAATATTAAGCGCACAAATCTTAATTTTCTTAACAGTAAGGGACCCGAATCAGCATCTGAAATAGCAACAGATAAGCAGATTATACAATCAGTGGTTGTGATTTAAACTTGGATACTGTCATTATTAATTGATGATTTATATTATCTCAACAAATCATTTAAATTTTGTACCAACTCACCAAATTTAATTTTCTCCATCATATTACCAATTTTTACTACTACCTCAGATTTTTTTCATATCCAAAATTTATAACCTTAATTGTCATATTTGGTGCTTTATTATGAGCACCCTATTCTTCATTGCTAGGAATAAATCTAGATTATGATGCTATTACTGTCTGTTGGACAAGTTCTAGAAGATTATAGATAAGACTTTATCAAATTTCTTCAAATAATTTGAATGGGAGAATTGTTTTATTAATTTAGAAGCTAATTGAATTCAAATGTAATTCCATTATAACTCGACCAATCAATAAATGACACGCTTGTTCAATTTGATTCAATATGATACAATGAGCAAATTTTAAAAGATTTATAGGAATTTTTTTTTATTTTCTCAATAGTTTACCAATTAAGAATATTGTTTAAAAAAATAAAATTCTTATAATTTGGTGCTAGTTTCAAAACTCACACTATTTTTAATGTTATTTAGCATTACCAATTCCTTCTAAGAAGAATGAAGTGGGGAGTGAATAATTAAATTACCCATATTAAGTAAAAACAAAAACACATATTCCTAATGAGGATTGTAGAGACACGTAATCATTGTTATTATATGGGGTATCTCATATATCTCTTTATAGCATAATTTTGCACTGCCTATGGCAATAAAAGCTAGCACATAGAGAAACAAGTTCCATATTCCTTTTTATTTTCTCTTCTTTCCATTGGTTTTTATTTTTCTCTCTTTGTAGCCATGACTAGGAAGAAGGTGAAGTTGGCGTACATCACCAATGATTCTGCAAGGAAGGCAACCTTCAAGAAAAGACAGAAGGGTCTAATGAAGAAGGTGAGTGAACTTAGCACCCTTTGTGGTATTGACGCTTGTGCTATTGTTTACAGCCCATATGATTCTATGCCTGAGGTCTGGCCTTCTCAAATCGAGGTCCAGAGGGTGCTGTCCAAATTCAAAAGAATGCCTGAAATGGAGCAAAGCAAAAAAATGGCGAATCAAGACAGCTTTCTCAGACAGAGGATTGTCAAGGCCAATGAACAGCTGAAGAAACAAAGGAAGGACAACCGTGAAAAGGAGTTGACTCAAGTCATGTTCCAGTCCTTGATTGGGAGAGACATGCAGAATTTCAGCATCATGGACTTGAACGATATGGGGTGGCTGATCGAGCAGTACTTAAAGGATATTGAAAAGAAAATTGGAACACACAACCAAATGGCTACGGGCGGATCATCATCATCAGCAACAACACTACTGCCAACAGCCCTTCCACCAACACTAGATCTCGGTGGAATGAGGAATGTTGACAGCTCTCAGGTAGCAGACCACCACCACCAACAATGGTTTATGGAGTTGATGAACCCACAAGACCAACAGCAGCAAATGGGGTTTGGAGGGGAGGACGTGGTGATTCCGTTTGGAGATACCAACCAGAATCCACTCTGGTCTGGTAGCTTTTTCCCTTAAATGACATGTCATAACAATTGCAAAGTCTTTTGCTTTTGGTTTTTTCTCCAGATCCTACGAAATCTGTTCAGTTTAGTTCTTGTTTTTTCATAATTTTATGTATTCTCATCATTTCTATGTAATATCTAAAGCCAGGACCTTCCGCTATGGCTTGTTTGCTATCATGTTGTCCTATCATAAGTTATAATATAGTTTGCTCCATTTTCTATTACATGTTAGGACAAACAATTTTCTTTGAAGATTTGCAATGATAATCTATAACTTAACTGATATTAAGTACTAGATCTTAAACAAAATCATTCCACGAGGGAAAGCAAAGAAACCAAAAACACAATTGGATTCCATATTAACCCCAGCTATGACATTTAATGTCATTTTCTGGCTACGGTGATAGAATATCATCTAGTCACAAGGCAACAAAATATATTTCTTAATTGACGCAACAAATTTCTCCACTCGATATGCATCAGATCCTAAAGTTTTAGTATTCGATTTCGTTTATTAAGATTTAATTACAATGAGATATGTTAATAATATGGTATAATTATGTCCATAAACAAGATCTTGGTTTATTTAGAATTCTTATCATGAAACAGATTATTTAATTCAATTTCCAATGCATACTATACTTACCCGGTGATTACAGTTCACAAATAATACCATGAAGCAAATCATCTGTTTGATTTCTGATGTGTACAATACTTACTGTGTAATATTTAATCTGAAAAATTATGCTATTCCAAGAGGAAAGCAAAGAAAACAAAATCGCAAATAAATCTCAATATTAACCCTAGTTATAAATCTAACTATAACTTAAACCTTGTTTCTAGTTAGGTTTTAGGATATCATTTTAGTCACACATCAACAAAACGTGGTTCTCAAATTGATAGAACAAATTTTTTCACTCAATATCCATTGCATCATATAAAAAAATTGTTCATGCAGATTATAGAATTTGATTTGGCTTATTAAGATGTGATTATAATGAGATATGTTCATGATATGGTAAATAATGGTCATAAACAAGAGGTTGATTCATATAACATTCTTATTATGAACTATATAATTAATTTAATTTTTCATGCATGTTGTACTTACTAGGTGATTATCGTCCACAAAGAATACCATGAAGTAGATAATTTAACTTAGTTTCCAATGTGTATATGTACATACCGTATAATATATGATTTAAATATATATTATTGCAAGAGGAAAGTAAAGAGAAAAAAACCACAAATGGATCTCAATATTAACCCTAATTATAACCCTAAGGATAATTTTAAATCTTATTTTCCTATTCGCTTTTAGGATATCATCCTAGTCACAAATCAACAAAACATGGGTTTCAGCTTGATAGAACAAATTACTTCACTCGATATGCATTAACTCCTTAAAACAAAAAACAAAAAAAGAACTGTTTGTAGTATTTGATTTGGTTTATTAAGATGTAATTATTATGAGATATGTTCATGATATTGCATAATTCTGTCCATCATGGTTTTCAACTTGATAGAACAAATTAGTTCACTCGACATGCATTATCTCTTAAAACCAAAAAGTGTTTGTGTATATAATAGTATTTGATTTGGTTTATTAAGATGTAATTACTATAAGATATGTTCATGATATGGATATAATTACATCCATAAACAAGATGTTGATTTATATTGCTTTATTATCATGAAGTAGAACATTTAATTTAATTTCCAATGCAACACACCCCAGGTGATAACAATCCATAGAGAATGCCATGAATTAGATCATTTAATTTAATTACCAATGTGTACAATAGATATTAGAGAGAGAGAGGGGTCGTCTACAATATAGTAGGTATTAATACACTTGAACTAATTACATTCTAAAATTACTGATTATATTTTATTATATCGAATTATAACTAAACATGTCTTATTACAATTAAATATGGTCGATTGTTATAAATATGAACTAACTCATTTAGTTGTAATAAGATATAATAAATACATAATCAGATATAATAAAATATAGTTAGTAATTCCATAATACAGTCATTCATTTGTAGTGTTCAAATGTATCGATATCCTAGTATACCACAGAATGTGCCATATATATATAATACTAATAGAAGCAGCCAATACACAGCCTTCATGATCTCTAATAACTCTATCCAAACCAACCATTTTATGCTTTGCATTGATGCATCAACATTAATTTTGAATAAGTTACATTGAGGTTTAACACAATGCTAGACAACTACATCATTGCTTCAATGGCTAGCCTCATTAGCTTGTCGAAATTCATTCATGAATCATGAATGCCTGAGACTATACAACTTCATATGCTTTCAACAATAATTTGTAGGGAGCAAATCAATTCCTTCTATGCCAAATAATCCACAAGATAATACAAAGCTCTTCCAAATCCATAATTTGAAGCTAACTTTTATGAAGGAAAAGAAAGTCTAGTAAAGAGACGTGTGAAAGAGCATTAACATTAGTTATTGAGGAACATGGCTTGTCGTCTCTTCAATATTAAAACAAAATGGGCATGATTTGGACATTGAAAATTTTCAAGAACAAAGCTTGGACATAATGCAACTTGAAAGAATTCATAGTAGTATATAAATTCTACAAAGATTGTAAAATAGAACTCGAAAGTGTACCCGTTTATATGCAGTGAAAATTGCCCTAAATTCTCTGGATTGTTCAACTGGTGGGAGTTCCACCACCAATTACGAGAACAAAACCTCAAATCACAGTATAAGAACATTGCCATGTGTTTTCACTTCTTTTCTCATTTGATCTATGTAGTATGATGTTTATGTATGGCTTCTGAAATTGATTTTTCATCAACCAAAACAATAATCAACCAACATATATTTATAAGCCAACCAAATAGTAGTTATCTTTTGATAACTTTCAGTAACTCCTATCCAATGGATTTGGATCGAGTCATGGGTTTGGGTCATTTTGGGTGGACCCGTCCATAACCGTATAACCTAACATCTCCCACTCACACAAGATGAGCCAAACAGAACTTACAAAGAAAACATTGGTGACTCTTTTATGATAAGGAGTATAGGCATTTATATGGGCGAATACATCATGTGATCTATGAACAACAATGTATATGACTTGCTTCTTCAAATCTCAATTGTACTACTATACAAGAGATTGTAAATTTGTTTATTATTATGTCCTAGATTTAACAAAATTTTATTTACTTGAACATATTTAATCCTTTAACAAGCTTGATCCTCCAATATTACATATAATCACAATTGTAATTTCAAATTGAAAATTTTTGCAACAAGTATCTATAGGAACAAAATAATCTATTAAATCTTCCTGTCTTACTTTCATCCCTCAATCAATAAAAATGACTGACACTATAGTATTGTCCCATAGGCCGCATTATCATAGCCATAGAAGACATTAATGATACAAACATCACTTTGTTACTTTGAGATCAAGTGAACAGTTATTGAGAACACATAGGTAAAAGTTTTTACAAACTTTAATGGAACTTACACAATGAGGAATTAGGGATAAATTTACTCGTTTTGCATGTCAGTCACAATAAGTACATACAGTATGAAGAACATGTTACAATGAATCTTGTCTTTCAATAAGGACATGTATGCTCTTTATATTAAGATTATTCACTATTCACATCTTAGTTTATATGCTTTTCTAACACTTAACCTAAGTTTCTATAAGCTAGCCTTTTCGCTGCCTATTATCAAGAAACTCACATTTGCCTTAATCAAGTTCTCATGATGGTGGAGATATATCATGAGTGGATCAATAATTAATTTTCAGTAGAATCTCATCTTGATTACAATCAATGCGACATTTCATTTATTTCAAGTCTTTAAGAGAATAACTTTATTTTTATCTTCAAAAATATGTATCTTATCTTGGCTTGCTCTCTTAGTAACCAAGGCGATTGTATGTGTAAGATTACTAGTCTCAAAATTCAATGACATTCTTTCGCATATAATCTATGTGAAATGAATATTTGCTAATTTTATATAACCAAAATGTCATATTTATTCATAAAGTAGATATAGCTTAACATAACAATTACAACATCAAAACTTACACAAACTCAAAGATCTAACATGTGACATAAATATATCTCTTGTCATAGCTTTTGTGCATAGATCCACTATCATCTTATATGTAGATACATAATAAATTATTAAATCATTTTTCGTTACTATGTGCCTAACAAAATTATATTTAATCTCTATGTGCTTCGATTTATTATGATATTTTGCATCTTTAGTATCAGCAATTACTGTCTTACTATCACAGAATATAGTACATGGCTCCTTTGTATCATCTTCGAATTTAGATTCTGTAAGAATCTTTTAAGCCAAACTGCTTCCTAAACTGCAGCTGAACATGCTATAAATTCAGCTTCCATGATGAACAGTGTGATGCATGACAACTTCTTATTTCTCCAAATTACTTCCTAAATCAGTGTCTATATACCCAACTAGGCATATATTACCACCTTAATAACATAGGGAATAATCAATAGTCCCTTTCTAAAATTCTTTTTACAGTAATCCAATGTTTTTAATCAGGATTGGATTAATATATACTTATTAGCCCAATTGTATAGCAGATATTAGATCTTTTATGTATTGTAGTATACATGAGATTTTTTATAACACTTGAGTAAGGAATTCTTTATATTCTTTCACACTTTTATGGAGTCGTGGGGCATATTTATGACTAAGAGTATGACCATTCGAGATAGGAGTACCCATAGGCTTATAATCATCCATATAGAATTATTTGAGAATCTTTTGATGCATAGCTCTTGTGACAAAACCAGAATTCTCTTTAAATGATCTCTATTAATTTTAACTCCTATAATATAAGTAGCTTCTCCATATCTTTTATCTCAAAAGTTAAAGATAACCATCACTTTATGGTTATCTAGAATTTCTTGTTATTTCTAATTAATAGAATATCGTCCACATTTAAAGATAATATCACCAACTTACCTTTTACCTATTTAACATATATACAATGGTCCTCTTCCATCAACTTAAATCTGTAGGACATGACAACCTCATGGAAACGAAGGTGCCACTATTTGAAGAATTGTTTCAATCTAGAGATTGATCTCGTGAGCTTATGTACTCTCAGCTCTTGGCCTTTTTGAAATTAAATTCACTAATTGCTCTACATAAATTTCTTTCATCAGTTGTACATTGAGAAATGTTGTCTTTATATTCATCTGATGCAATTTCAGGTCCATGTACGTGATGATAGCTAATATAAGGCGAATTGAAGCAAACCTTATCATACGGAGAAGATTTCTTTATAATCTATACTATAAAATCCAAAATTTCATTTTTTTGAAAAAGAAAAAAAAAATTCAATGAATAATGTTTTCGGATGAATAGTGATTTTTGGAAAGCATACCTTACAAATCAAATGCTTTGGAATAAGTATTAGAGTTAAAAGAAACTGAAATGGATCAAAATCGAGTTCATTTGAATGGGTTTTAAGAAATCTAAAATTTATTGGATAAAAATGTCCTTTTTGAAAAATAATGGGTATTAATGATTTTACACCAATTTAAATTATTCCAAGCATGCAATTGAAAGATTTTATGTTTAATTAGAGTATATATTGGTCAATTTGAAGATTTAATGACTATAGAATATTTTTTAAATTCATTTAGGCAAGAATATAAATTTAATGCATTAAAGGGCAAAATGGACTTTTTGGCATGAAGATATTAATTAGTATAGGTATGACTAATTTGAGGACCAATGATATATTTTCTTAAGTGTTAATTTTAATTATATTAATAGTGAGTGGATTGGTGAGTCATTAAAGAGAGCAAATCAATGTATAACACATGTAAAAGTTGATTTTTGTATTAAATGATGGTCAAGGGGTATTTTGGTCTTTTAGCACTGTTAGGGTGAGAGGGGGAAGTGGGTGGGCGGCGCGGGCAGGTAGTGTATAAATATGTTATCCCAACAGAAAACAAACCAGTTTTCAGCCCTTGTTGTGTGCAATTCGGCAGCTTGTGTGCATTTTAGCAGACTAAGAAGAAATTAATATCTCCATGAGTCATTCCAAATGATCTAAGTGAGATTCTTCATCATCTCTTCCTCTCGTCTTCATTAAAATTGTTTAAAAGTATGAAGGGATGAATTTGAGTAAGAAAAAGTGAATTAATAAATAAAATTTTAAGTTAGGGTTTTATGGGTTTTCATGAGTTTTGTTTGGTTTTCTAGTTTAAGTTGTCAATTAAATTCTTGGTATGCTTGTAAAGCTACTTATACCATAATTGGACTTGAGATTTAAGGAGTTCAACAAAAGAGTTATTCAAGTTGCTTGTATCAAGGTGAGCACACTAATCTCACGCCTAAACTTGGATTTGAGTTATATTTAAGTGCTAGGAAAAAGTCTGGCATGATTTGAGACAATTATATGCCAAGAAATCGAAAGAAAAATGATGATATCCCATCAAGTAAAAATTTCAGCTATGTATATACTCTTTGGTTGAAATTATGTTTGATGAGTTTGATAGGGTTTCATGCTTATTAATATGTGATTAAGTTGATTGGAATTAAGAATAATGAAAAAGAAAGTTATATGTATATCTATCCATTACATTCGATGAAGATAGATAGTTATGGTTTATGTTATAATTTGAGCTTTAATGGTTTGATGCATATATAAGCTCTAAGTGAAAATTATGCTAATATTAAAGTGTAAGAGGAGTGAAGAGCTAAAGAAGAGCTTGAATGAGTGGTTTGCTAGTTTGGATAACAAGTTATGAGTGTGGTTATTTTTAAAGCTTTTATGAAATTTATTAGTTGAAAATTTATAATTGCAAATGTTTATTTTAGTATTCAATTTATTATGTTGAATTGAGTAAACTTTTAAAATGTTAGCACTTTCTAATAATGCATGTAAGTTTTTAAGTTTACGTTATAAATATATATATTTTAGTAGTAAAGCAGTTTAGTATGTTTGAGTGAAGTACATGCATAAAAAAGACATACTAAGAGTATTTCTAATATTTTAGGCTTTTGCCTTAAAAAGATAATATTTTTGTTGTAAACCATACATTAGATAAAAGAATATTTTCCAGTTAAATCAATATACTTTCATGCTTAGTGCATGTAAGATTTTTAAGTACATTGAAAGGACTTTAAATGTTTTTGGTTTACCCTAAACCCCAGTATACTCGGTCGAAGTACCGTATGGGTGTATGGCAAGAGGTAGGGAGAGTCACTAACTTAGAGGGTTTAAGTCAGTGTATCGCTTTCTACACATATATGGTAATGTAGATCTGTTTGCTATCGGGGGATAGCATGATCCTAGAGTTCCTGCATCTACGACTACACATGGTAACATACCCTAATTATAGTGACACATATGCATACTGTCACATAAGAACGAGTTTTCCTGAGTTACCTTGTAAGACAAGTTTTAGAAGGAAAAACATGTCATTAGATGTGAAGTTTCAAAAACAACAAAAGTATACGCTTTATGAAATTTATTATTAGATTTCGAGCAATAATATTTATATGCTTTATGCTAGTTTTACGGTTTTACAATTGTTAGTAATAAATTATTAGTTTTCCAACTTATTTTGAGAGGATATATGACAGGACCCAAATCAGACCTTCTCTAAGCTCTTGTCTAGAGGGCCCCGCCGGGCACTTCAACGGACTCCCCGAACCCGACTTGTCGGATTAGAGAAATCCGAGAAGCGAACCCCTTTACTTTACTTAACCGGTTTACTCGTTTTAGGCTTAAAAATTTTATTTTCTTTTAATATAGTTGAAACGGTGTGAATTTTTCGCGTTTGATTGAAAACTAATTTTATAAAAATCGGACAGCATAACGGCTGTAAATTTAACATTTCCAAAATCAACCTGCATAAGAAATACACTTCGAACTATTTTGATCACTATCCAACTTCTTTCAATCTCAAACATGCATTTTTCATTCATTTCACAAACATGCAATTCTTTTACAAGCATAATTCACATATGTAATTAACATATAACAACTCATACTTATATGAAATATGTGCCTTGTGCAATATGTGCATATCAAGTGTAATGGGTCATTTATATATACATATCAAAATATGATTTATAATCCGTCAAGTATCTCATGTCAACACATAATTATTTGATTCAATATATACACATGTACACAATGTCAAAATACATTAACATTCATATATTTCGTCTCATAATTTCCCCCACCCTAAAGTTAATCAAAATAATGTCTTTGATGCAAAAGAGTCCGTGCCAACGTCTACTAAAGTATACAAGCTACACAAAACAAAGAGAGGTTAGGCAATATATATATAAAGGTATAACTCCGCATAGACATTACTTAGAAAGTAATCGATTATTATTTTCTTTTTTTTTTTTTCTTTTGAAAACCATTTCTCATAAGACAACCATGTGCAAAGCCACTACGCACGGAATTTGCTACATCGCGACGTACGGCGAACTTTCTCAACTCTAGGTAACCACAACGCGGAATTTTCTACATCGCCGTTGTAGTGACAATAGCTTATACTTTACGCAACTACATGCGGAATCTTCTACATCGCATATTGTAGTGCAATTTACTCATCACTTGCAATTAGATACGGAATTTTCTACATCGTTTCACATTGCTATCAACCTTGACAACTACGAGCGGAATTTTCTACATCGCCACGTAGTGCCAAGATGCTAATATCACAACATGCACATGGGTCTTAATTCAACTTTACTTTGCTTTACTATTAAACCTTTTTGCAACTTACTCTCGCCTTCGAATCTCATTTCTAGATTCTAGGCATAACTCATTACTCAACATAAAACTTATGATTTTGGAAAACCATTTTGCAAAACTCTTTGAAACAATATATTTTATCATTGCCATATAAACGGAAATCAACTAGGTGTAAGTGAAGTGAAGGACACTTACCTCGATCCCAACGCTCTCAATGCTTCAACGAGCCTCTTGCGTCTCGTCCACGTGCTCGTCACCTACACATCATAGTCTCGTTATAACTTACTCACTTTCATAGCTAAAACTAATAAAATAGAGTTTCCAATACATTGAAAACTCACTACACCACACTTTCCCAACTCGATTTTTGACTCGACCGAGGCTCTCAAAATTTGGTTTCTTTGTAAAAGTCTTACTTCTAGACCCCTAGGATCATCCCCATATGTTTTGTTTGGTCTCCGGAAGCTTAAAACAAAAAGTCAACTTTTTAACTATACAGTTGACCACGAAAAACAGAATTGAAACCAGCCATGGTTTCACCTCCGTTCATTTTTCTAGCGTCTCCTTATCACATAACTAAGTCGCCCGTAAAGTTTCGTCGAGAAACTCCATCGTTTGCTATGTCAATCTAGGCAAAACGCCCCATTTTGGGCACTTTTCAAAGCGAGTTTTTACATCGGACAAGCGACGATGGTTTTTCTTTCGTATCTAAGGTTTTTTTATCTAATTGTGACCGAATACATCTATTTTGGGCATCAACGAATGCATTTGCATCGCTATTACACATTTCGATTTCCTACGCCCACTATTTTGGCTATAACTTTGTCAATTTTTATCGGATCGATCCCATTCCAATTTCTATGGTTTTATATCATTTCTAGGCATCATTTGAGGTGTAGAACAACCTCAAATAAGCTAGAATAGGTCAGGTCTTACCAGGCCCCCTCTTTCACCTCGGGTTTTTCCAATTTGCTTTTATGTCGTTCCTTTTAAATCCTATGCTCTTCCCTTTAAATTTCTAACTTCTCTAAAGACTTTTGTGACATTAAATATGCATAATTTAAAGCTTAAAAGAATGGAAATACAATGGGATCACACACCCCTTCAAGTTTTTCATGTTATATTTCCTTCAATCCTTTAACCAACAAGTGATTGATAATGTATCTAACTCTTTACTCACTTAATTCACAAGTGAGGGTTTTCTCTACATAATTCCTAACTTGTCATTCAAGCCCTCTAACTTATAATTTAAGTCTTATATCACATAACTATCACTAAAGCATAACTCTACCTCAATTTCCTACCAACAATTTCACAAGAAATAACTCAATCCATCAACATTTTCATACATCCAACTATCATCAATTTTAAAGAAAGTGATGGTAACTTACTTTGTGCTAGCTTGGGTTTGCTTGAAAATGAGACCTAAAGCTTCAAAAATGAGTTGTGTAAACTTTTGGTCTTCTTCCTTGGTCTCTCTTCCTTTTGGCGTCCCACCTTGTTCTCTCCTTTTTCAACTCACGGTTTCTGCCACTTATTTGTTGTGTTTGTGCTTTTAAAAATTGCTAACTGTCATATATATATATAGGTGTGACTTTTATGGAAATGACATTGATGCCCTCTTTTGCTTTTTATTGCCGCCACTCCATCTATTGTCTAACATAATTTTTGTTTCACTTTTGCTTCTTGTTTTTGGCGTGAATGGTGGCTTAATTGTCATGCTTCCTTTATTTTATTTATGTTGTTCACTTACTAGGACTAAAATACCCCTATTATTCATGACATGGAGACTTGTCTATCTAAGGATAATTTGGTAACTCATGAAATTGAAATAATTCTTTAATCATTAGTGCATGACAACTAATTTATGCATATATATAATTAATATTAAACTATGGGATTTGTCACTTATCTTACTTCCTATTGGTTGAGATAAAGTATCTCCACTTTATCATGTGAGCTCACCTCACATGATTAATGAATAATTCATTCCTAACCGTCTTGTATTCGTACCGGGGTCAGCCAAACGACATCCGACTTACGATACGAAATTATAATAAACTTCAAATAACACTAAGGGAAACCTATGATTCGACCGTAACTCAATTTGAAGATTTTTAATACCATAAAACAATAAGTCTGGATGAGGGCTTACAATATATATATTTATAAAGAAAATATTATAATTTAAAAGTTTACTCACTCACAATTTTTTTTTTTATGTTTTTGAAAACAAATCCTCCCCAAGTGTAGGTTTGGGCTATCAAATAGAAGACGCTCTATCGGACATGCAGGTGGGCTGAGGATACGATGCTACTACACTTGTTTACTTTTGAAATGTCATGTGCATGCATAACTACTTAAGATTTGATGTATATTTTGTAAATACTATTTTCGAAAGCTGTAAAGTTTTAAAAATCTTGGGTACATCATGCTTTTGTGTAAATTAAATTATTTTCATGTTGTATTTTAAACTAACAGTATGATTATGGTCGATTGTGGAAAAAAGGAAAAAAGGGTCTGAGACCCAAAAGTTGAAAATTTTGTTACTATAGAAGTGTATAGATTTTCTAAAATTTTGTTGTATGAAATTTTTAGAAAAATAGTTATTGTACTGTTAAAATTTTAATAACCCTATTTTGCAAACATACACTAAAAAGAAAAAGTTTCCGACCATTTTCATTAGAAAAGAAATTTAAAATGAAAGTAGTACCTCTACGGGACCCTTTCAAATTAGAGTGAGGGTTCGACTAAGTTCCGTCTTGGTGCTACAAGACTCCTATCGGGTTCTGTAGGGGGATTTAATGTAGGTCTCTATATATACTTTCCTGTTAAGTATATCTTTTTGCTACTAAGCTTGCCTTATACCTCTCTATTGAGTTGTCTGGCTTATGCCTGATATGGAGAACCCACATATTTCCAATGGCTTTCTGACTAGGCAGTAAGTCAACCAAGTCTTAGACATGGTTACTTTTCATTAACTCTATCTCTTCTTACATGACTTTAATTCAAAAAATCTTTAATAGATGAGTTGAGAGCCTCATTCACATTTCTTGACTCGTCACTATTATATGAAATATGCATAGAGGCTTCCCTTCAATCTCATGTTGATGACCAGGAACAATCCTACGGTTGTTTATATGAATTGATAATTCTAAGGGCACTAACTCGTTAGTCCTTTTGCTCCCACTAGGAACAGATAAATAAAGGAGCTATTCCAATAGCTCTGTCAGTCTTACTAGGGATAAAGTGTTCAAACAACTCTTTTTCTTCCTTTAGTTTAGTGTCTAGATACGGAACATCATCTGAATTGTTCACCTCGTAATATTAAAATTCCTTTTCAACCTCCTATCTACTAAGAAATTCATTCTCTAGGAAGTTCACATCTTGTGACTCTAATTCAATAATGCTTCAGTCCGAGATTTCTCCTATGAGTACATATCTTTTTGAGTACTTTGAGCATCTAATAAACATACACTTCTTTCTCATAATATCCAACTTTCCGTATTTACTACAAAGATTATGTACAAATCCTATGCATCCTAAGGTTGCATATAAGTAAATCAAGTTTTCTACCTATCCATAATTTATAAGGTATGAAAGATACTGATTTTTTAGTGACCCTATTTAAAATATAAGCAGTTGTTAAGAATGCATCTTCTTAGCAAGATATTGAGAGGTTCGCTTGTCACCATAGGTCTTATCATCTCCATTATTATTCTATTCCTCTTTTCTGCAACACCATTTTGTTACGAAGTCTTAGGAATAGTCAACTGCCTATCAATACCTTTCTCATGACATAATTTCTCAAATTGTTTAAAGAGGTATTCTCATCCTCAATTAGTTCATAAGACTTTAGCAATTCTATCCAACTGATTCTCTACCAAATTTAGATACAATCTAAAACAATCTAATGCTTTAGATTTATGTGAGATCAGTTAGACATGATCAAAATGAGTGTAATAATCTATGAATGTTATATAATACAAAGCACCATTTCTAGCTCTCACATTCGTTAGTTTGCAGATATCGAAATGAACTAATTGTAATGGATTCTCAACCCTAATTTATTTTTCAAATGGTTTTCTAGTTATTTTTTCTACTAGATAACTTTCACATATAAGCAAATCTATCTTATTGAGGAAACCTAAAAATACGTCTTTTGGTCAATATATTCATTTGATTTTGTCTAATATGTCTAAGTCTAGCATTCTAATATTAACATAAGTATTGACAATATCAATGAGAGTAATGAGTGAAAAACAACCATCATTAATACTATCGTCAAATTCAGTATTTAATACAGTGTAACCATCCATCAAATATTCAGTACCTAATCATGTTGAATTTAGGTAAATCCTCAAATAGTTATCATGAAAAGTTATACTATATTCTAAACTTAGAAGGACAATAACAGACACAAGATTCTATCAAATCTCTAGAGCATATTGAACATTATAGAGATACAATATTTGGCCACCTCGTAGAATCACTTTGCAGGTGTTAATTCCTCTTACTTTAACATTCAAGTTATTCCCTATATAGATCTATTTTATTCCTCAACCAATCCAACAGAACTCTATAAATGCTCATCTATCTGTAGTTATGTAGTTTATGGCTTCTGAGTGTTTTTCTTATGCTCAATGCATTCACGAGCAAAGTGACCCATCTTACCACAGTTGAAACACCTTAACATGCTCTTATCCTTCCTTTCATAACCACGTTTACCACTCATTGGTTTCTAGTCTCATTCTTATTGGACTTAGGATACTCTTTCCCTTTATTTCAATTCTTATTTTTTCCTCTTCTCTTGTGCTTGGAGCCTAAACCCTTATGCATGCTGAACTCAGCCATACAAAGTTTACTTGAAACCTTAGCCAGCTCTTGGTGTTCATCTTCAAGTTCATCATAATGTGAGATATCATCAACCGTCTTGATGTTATAGTTGTAGGTTATGTTGATTTTCATGTTTTTCAACTGTTAGGGAGGCAGCAGATCACCAATTGTACTTGCTACTCATTAGTTAAGGCACAACTAGCTAATTTCAATTCACAAATCATGTTTGATGTCTATCTCAGATGCTACCTCATGTTATGATCCTAGCACTTTCGATAAATGTCAAACTTAATTGTGAGTCTCCTCAGTTTAATGGTGGATGTCCTGCCACATTTATGTTTTAAAGCTATCCAAATGTCTTGTGCCATCTCAAATTGTTCGTATGCTCACATGTGGTTACTAGCCATGCTAGATAGCATCTTTATACGAATAACGATGTACTTTATCTTCCAAGCCTAATAAGTCTCAACATCCTTTTTGTGTTGAGCAGAAATATTATGCTCAGGTTCAACCATGGTATTGGTAAGGGTTTTGAGGGCCTTCGACTCCTCTATACTAAATTTTCGATGCCAAATATCATAATTATCACCATTTAATTTGTCACCCTTATTCAGTTCTGCAACTATATTAATGAAGCATATGTCATTTCCCTAAATGGCATTTATTATATTTAGAATCTACATATTTCTATATTTATACTAGTACATCCACTATCATTTTTCTATAATATTGTAGTAACTATACACTCATAAATATGATAAAAGAATCTTTGGACAAGAATTAAAAAAGTAGTCAAGCAACCTATCATCATCTAATTTCCAAATATTCACTAAACTATACATATAAGTGTTTTACACAAAATAGTCCTAATAACATTCCCTAAAAGATTTTAGGAAACCTACAAATTCGAATAACATCACTTGAGATTTTCTTGACCACAGACATCTCATCATCAGAGATCTTAATGACCTATAATATTTTATTATCCGAGATTTTCATGATCTCAAGATTTTGCTAGTCATATGAAATTTCTATAATCTCAAGGTTCTAGTCAACATCTGAGATCTCAATAATCTCCTTAATATCTAATAGGATAATGATCTTAATCACGTCATTAGATAGCTCATCGTCAGAATTAGTCGACCTACTCCTATAAAAAATGCATGTCATGGCATAAAATATAAATATATGCATGCATGATTAATTTCAGGTCAAATACATTTTAAAATGAAAAAACTAAGTAATTTTTATAGATTGAAATAAATAAAATAGTATAATTTAGTTCACAATTGGAGTGAATAAATAATTGAGTGAAAAGAGGAAAAAAATAAAATGAATTATTATTTCGCCAAAAAATGCCACTAGCAATCACCGTTGGTGGAGCCACGTGGTAGCCACGTGCTAGTAGAGAAGGCTATGCACCTCAAAGCCATTACACTCGCCTCTCATGTAGGTGCTAACGTCAAACTATATACAATCCAAAATATAATATACAAGTATATTCATCAAAGTTCACTTGTGATGCATGACATACAATTTCGAAATTAGACCTATTCAGTGATTTTATTTGCATCAGGCCACCTACGCGTCTAATGGAGTCTCGTCTGATTGACGGCTTATACTTGTATCTGGGAAGGATTTTTTAGAAACACATAAAAATATGGTGAGTATAAAACTCAGTGAGCGGATAACATTTAAACTAAAATATAGATATATCCTTCCAAAGATAATTTATAAAATTAATAATTTCTTATAACTATATTAAAATTACAAAACTCAACATTTCTCATAAACTTTTCTTTATTCTTGAAACTGGTAATAAATTTCAGATTTAATAAACTACACGTCTATTGACGTGTTTTTCTCTTTTATCTTACCAAAGGCAACCCAAGGAAACTTAGCTCTACTGTGACGGAATTTCTCATCGCCACCAAAGCTCAGGAATTGCTATCATGTGTAGTCACAAATGTGGGCAACTCTTGAGGTCATGATCCCCTCCCAACATCAGGTAGATCTGCACTACTATATACGTGCAGAGGGTGACTCATAGACTCAACTCAACCCCCCCAAGTTAGTGACTATCCCAACCATCTTACCATGCACGTAATAGTGTTACGACCGGGTATACTGGGGATTAGGGTAAACCAAAGACATTTAAACTTTCTTTCAAAAATACTAAAAATTCTCACTTATATATATTCAAATATATTAAAATAGTTTTAATACCAAAATAAGTAACGTGCTAAAGTTTAAATGACAGGACCCAAACCAGACCTTCTCTAGGCTTTTGTCTGAAGGATCCTGCCGGGCACTTCAACGAACTTCCTAAACTCGACTTGTCGGATTGGAGAAATCTGAGAAGCGAACTCTAGAAATACTTTGTCGGTTTACTCGTAATAAAAAAAAATGTTGTTTTCTTTTAGAATAGTTGGGATTGGTGTAAATTTTTCATATTTCCTTAAAATGAGTTTTATAAAAATTTTGATAGTACAACGACTGTATTTTGAACATTTCCAAAATCAACCTGTAAAGAAAACATACTTCAAACTATATCAAATCACCTCCCAACTTCTTTTAATCACAATCATATGATTTCACAAATCATTCAACAATAGGCGTATGCATCCGCATATGTATATATAATAATGTATCGTGTGTCAAGTATGTAACATGTGCGAGTGTCTCATTTATATATATATATACCTATCAAATAAGTGTTTCAAGTTCTCCAACATACAATCCTTAAATATTATTATTTACAATACCAAAATATATTCAAAACTTATGCACATCATTCACTCGACGCCCACCTAAAGAAATCGACGCAGTGTCTTGAGCGCAGAGTCACCTATACAAGTACCTAATACAATATATAAGCTGCATAAAGGTAAAAAGGTTAGTTCAACGAATGGTAATAATATCAAGATGTAAACTGCATCAAAATTTGTAACTTCATTCGTTTATCAAACTTTTTAGCTTAAAAGAAAACCGTTTTGTTCTAAAACTCCCTGTACACCCTTAATATACTCAAACCATCACGTGGCAATTTTCACAAGACGCCAAACGTGAAGCTAGTAAAGTATCTCAACCACTACGAGCGGAATTTACTTCGTTGCAAGAGTAATGTGAAATTATCTTAGTTTTAAACAATTACAATATGGAATTTCTTCATCGCATATTGTATTGTTCAATTCTATAATTCTGGCAACTACGTGCGGAATCTCTTCATCGCAACCATAGTGCCCATAAATCAAACATTGGCGATTACGTGCGGAATTTCTTCATCGCCCCATAATGTCCAAAATTATAAGTCTAATCGACTACGTGCGGAATTTCTACCTCGTCACGTAGCGCTAAATCTCAGATAAACTAAGGGTATACACATGGCTACAAAACTCTTTACTCTTTTCTTCTTGAAAACTTTTCATTCTTAAATTCTCTTTTTCTTTTTCTTGATTCAATGTAAAGATCATTTTACAAAGTTTTAACTCATAGTCTTAAAAATAATTTTTTTTTTTTAAATCATTTAACTACAACACAAATATATTTAAAGGAAGAATGGAAATAACGTAAGTGATAGAATTTGCTCCACGCAAGCTCAACGATCTCAATGAGCCTCTCGTGCCTCGTTCACTTGCCCGTCACCTACATATCAATTTCTTATCATTACTTGTTTAATCACATAACTCAAAACTTAAGATAACATTTCCAATACACTTTTCTCTATTAACAACTCTTTACTCTATAACCTTCCCAACTCGATTTTAACTCAACCGAGACTCTCTAATTCTGATTTTTTTTGTAAAATTCTTACTTTTAAACCCCTAAGATCATTCCCATATGGTTCGTTTGGTCTCTAAAGGTTTAAAACAAAAAGTCAACTTTTTAATTAACTCGTTGACCCAAAAAAAAACAGTTTAAGAACCAGCAATAGTTTCGCGTCTGTTCTTTTTTCTATATCTGCTTATCGTATAACTAAGTCACCCATAAAGTTTTGTCGAAAAATTCTATCGTTTGCTATATCAAATCCAAGAAAAACGCTCTGTTTTAGGCACTTTTCGATGCACTTTTTTGCATCGAACGAGCGACGATGGTTTTTCTTTCGTATCTAAGCTCCTTTTACCTAATTATGATAAACTAAATTCATTCCATGTAATAAAAATTGTATTTACATAGTTATTTCACTTATCGGCTCTCTAATGACACTATTTTGAGCATAACTTACGTAATTTTTATCGGAATCGATCCGTTCCAAAACCTATGGTTTTCTATGACTCGTAGGCATCATTTGAGGTGTAGAACAACCCCAAATAAGTTAGAACAAGTCATGTTTTACCAGACCCTTTTTTCAGCTCGGGATTTTTCAAGTTGCTCAAAACTAGCTCTTTGACAACTCTATCATTTCTAGATGCTTTTCTAGAGACTTTTCTGATATCAAACATGCATGATTTAAAGCTTAAGAGGATGGAAATGCAATGGGATCATACACCCTTCCTTAGTCGTAACACACATCAAGCATTCACATGTCCTTCTCTTCAATTTTTCATGTTATATTTCTTTCAATCATTTCATTAAACAAGTTCTCTACAACTTATTTTGTTTAAATCATACTTAAATCTCTACTCAAGGTTTCTCCCATAGAAATCCTAACTATGAATTCATGTATCATTTCTTATAATCTAAGTGTCCATCTTACATATCCATCATTAAAGTATAAGTCTACATCAAAATCCCACCAACAATTCCATAAGAAACAACTCAATCCATCAACATATTAACACATCAAACTACCATCAAAGTTGAGAAAGAGGATGATATCTCACATTTGTTCTTGTTTAGGGTTGTTGGTTTAACTTGAAAACACCTTAGAGTTATGATTTAAAACTTGAAAAGTTGATAGAAGAGTTACCTCCTTCACTCTCCCTTTTTGCCTTTCAAGCTTGGTCTCTCCCTCTCAATTTCCTCTTTTCTTTTCTTTTGTGCATTCACGGCTACAACTTTTCGAATCAAAAATTGACTAAGTGTTGTATTTATATAGTCGTCTTTTGCTAAATGACCACCATATCCTCTCATGACTAGTTGGATTTACAATTTTGCCCTTAGTAATGTTATTTACTAATAACATTTATGGTTTTTAAGTCCTTTTTACCATTTTATTTCTAATTAACTTACTAAATTCACTTAATTAGAGTTTTCCAACCTTGCCATCTATTTATATTTCTTATTCATTAAATGACCATTTTGCCCTTGTTATTCGATAACTTAGTTTATAAAGCTAGGACACGTAAAAGCGAATATAGGGGGTTACATTAAATAGATCACATTTATGAAATTGAAGATTAAAATAAAAATGGTCAATTAAACAATTATGAATAAGAAATTAAACAATAATTGAAATCATAACTCATATCTCATTAAATAAATTGATAAATACTTTAGGAATTATAACAACTCACTAATTTATTTCACCACCACCACACCACTCTTCAGAGTCCTTCTTGATCTTGAAACTTCCCTACACTCTAAATTCATAATCACATTGATTTAGAAGCCATAAATACCACCTTACAACTTAATTAAAATTTCACACACACTAATACACAAAATTCCATATTCTTGACTAGTCTTTAAAACCAACATTTCCCTTTATTAACTTCTAACATAATAAACACCAATTAAATTCTTAGTTCTAATTCAACATATATGTATATTCAATAAATTTTCACTTCACCATATTTCCATTAGATTTTCTAACATCCATTTCTTTGAATTTATTTGGCACAATTGCACTCAAACACATCCTAAATACCATCAAAACACCTTTAAATGATCGAATAACAACTTTACACCCATTTCTTGACATTAACCACATTAACATCCAATTTTTAAATTTCCATTTTTCTTACCCTCTTTTAATTCCAACCAACACAACATTATTCCAAAACGTCATTTAACTCATTTACACATTAAAATCAACTTAAACACATGCAAAAACACAAGTGGTCCATAAACTAGTATACATGTCCATCATCTCATACACTTACATTTCTTTCCAAAAATTCATTTCAATCCACTTAAAATGTCACATAACTTCATCCAATCATTAAAATAATTCCATGACATAATTTTTTTTTTCCAAGTTAGGCATATACTAATATATGACAAACTTCATCCATCCTCTTCATTTCAAGCTAAATAGTTACACCCAAAAGCATCAACAAATCATCAATTGATCAACTAAAACATTAAACTAAAAATCAATCAAATTTCATCAACTTTAATATATCAAACCCTAACTCACCTTACTAATTTCTTAATCCAAAGCTTCTTGATGATTTCCTTCACTTTCAAGCTCAATTTGATGATGATCCAACTCTATTCATACCATAAAATCCATCAAAACTCATTTAAATCCATTATAGAAAAAAAAAAATACACATAAAAACCCACATCAACTAACATCAATTTAAATCTATTTTATTACCACTTTCTTTAGAACTCTTGAATGGATTTTGAGAATTAGAGATGGATGACCACTTTGGAAACCTCTTCTTGTTCTTCTTCTTGTTCTTCTTCCTTCACGGCACCACTTCCCTTTCTGTTTTTTTTTTTCTCCCGGTTCTACTCTCTCCCTCACGGTGTCTTGCCTGACCAAATGCTCTCTTACTCTCTCATCCTCTCATGCCTTCATTTTAAATACTAATCTCACCCTTTAACTAATTTGCCCTCTAATTATCTTTCAAAACACAAATGCCATTGGTTACAAGTGAAAACATTTGATTGGTCAATTAATTCCATTCAATTAATAACTAACCAAATCCAATCAATTTTTATTCAACTTCAACTAATGACACTTCTTTTTGACTTTAAATGTGTCACAACTTCATTATTCCATTCCAAATCACATGAATTGTGCTTCTTGGATGGTTATCTTTTCATGCATCCTTTAATAATTCATTAAACTTAAATTTAATTCCTCATTTAATGCTAATAAATTCCAAAAATATTTCATGGTCATCCTATTATCAAATTGACCATGCAATACTCTAATTGGGTGTCTTAACTTTCAATCCCATGTTTCGAAAAAATTTCAGTTGATTTTAAACTCACTAAATTCACAACGTTTCCAACTAATGTATTTTTATCGATAAAGCTTCGGAACCCTTACAATCCACTTAAACGAACTCCTTTTTGCTCAATTTCAGTTTCATTAGTCTCTAATACTCATGCTGAATATTTTCGATTTGCTAGGATTGAATTCAAAAATTCAGTATTCACTCATCACTATTCATCCAGAAAACACTATTTCTGTTAAAAAAAATGAAATTCTTGGTTCTACATCAAAATTGACTATGTAGTGCTCTAATTAGATATAAGACCTCTCAATTGCATGCTTTAAAAAAATTCAAATGGGTGTAAAACCATTAATACCCATTATTCTCTAAGAAAAAGTATTTCCATCCGACAATTTTCGGAGCTTTTAAAATTTACTCGAACAAACTTATTTTTAATCTGTTTCAGTTTTATTAGACTCCAATGCCTATTTCGGAACTTTAATTTATGGGGTCCGCTTTTCAAAAATCACTATTCATACTGACCCTATCCATTCGAAATACTATTCATTAAAAAAATTTATTTTTCATGAAAATGATATCCTGGGTTGTGCACATCCCCTTTTTGGTCATACTCATCTAGTCGAATCCTAAATTAGCCTTTAGAACCATTTTCGAATCAACTTACTCACTGGCACTATTCATCAAAAAATGTTTTTCATAAAGCACATAGTTCGAAGTATCACAAAGGAGTTCAAGGAGAATATTTGAGGGACATTCTAATAAGTTAGAGCCAAGTGAGTGTAAATATATTTTTAAAAATGATAAATGCAACTCTAGTATTTTTTTTAAAGCATTTTAATATGGTTAATGTGATTTTGAAATTGAAAATGAGCTTGCACTACACATGAATTTATGGATATGTTTATGTATCAATTTAAAAGAAAATTTTTTATGCATGAAAGTATGAAATATAAGTGAGTTTTCATATTTTAGAAAGATATTTAAGTGACATATTTTCATGCTTATAGAATTTAAATGATTAATTTTAGATTATGAATAAAGGTTTTCAAAGGCCAATAGGTTACCCAACCTTAAAGATTAACATTATGACCTAGCCGGTATACCCTATATGTGTATAGCAAGTGTTGAGAGGACGTGTCACTAACATCGAGGGGATAAGTCTATTGCGTCGCCCTCTACATGTGTTTGCTTTACGTATATGATATAAAATTCCGCTGCGTGATTGTGATATGTCTTTATAGATTGTCACAGTGAGCGCCAAGCTAGCTTAGTCGCCACATGACCTCACATTAAGTGGCGTTAGATTAGTTGCCATGTGATTATAGATTCTTTGGGCTTCCATTGGTTCGGTTTTAGAAAGAAAGTGCATATTTGTGTAAAAGATTTCAGAAAGATAGATTTTAAATGCTTTAGAAAGTTTATGAGAAATTTTAGTATTTTACATTCTTATGAAAGAAAAATGAGATTTTCATAAAATTATTAAAACTTATAATTTTCAAAAAATGAAATTGTTTAAGAACTATAAATTATCTTTCAAATGTTTTCTAGAGGTAAATTTTAGAGAGAAATATTTTAAATAGAAAACTTAGATACTCATTGAGCTTATTTAGCTCATTCTTTTGCGAATTTGTGTTTTGGAAACCTCCTTAGATACAGGTACAAGTGACTAGGGTGCCCGATCTCCTATTTTAGATTAGGTGGGCCAGATATGGACGATGTTCTATGGAATCATGTTATGCATATTTAATTTAATTGTAATTAAGCACATTATATAAAATTTTTGGTTGTAAAGCATTGATGTAAATGGAATGGTTTGATGTCTATTCTGTATATAAAGATTTGTAAATACTTTTGAGTATATGTTTGAAAATTATATTTTCAAAATTGATTTGATTGCTATTCAATTAGATAAATTGTGGCTAGGGTGATGCGAATTGGACCAGCGGTCCAAATTGGAAGTTGAGAAAATTGTTTGAATTTTTGAAATCCTCAAAATTTTTATTTTTAGGTGGTTTTAGAAGATTTGAAAATACCAAAAAACATTCATTATGCTGCCAAAACTTTTAGAAAAAAGTTAATTTTAATAATTTAGTGATTTTTCAATTTAGAAGTTATATATATTTTAGTAAATATGAAATTCCAGGCTTTACTCCACAAAATTCTTTTAGTCTTGCTAATTGGAGTCCAAAAGGATTCTGAGCAGTGCCAGGCGGGTACTTGGGCTCTGTCAGAGGAGGTTCGAGGCGGGTCTCATCAATGTTGGTATCAAAGCAAGAGTTTTAATTGATTTTTAGATAAAGATTTGTAAATGTTTAAATGGTTATCTTTATTATAAGTTTTCATAGTTGCATAAATTTTAGAAGTTATTTTTCTTATCATCATTAATTTCATGCATTACATGACTTCATTGTGATGGAATTTCACAGAATTATACATCGTCGAGGCTGCCTATTTACTAGGAGAGCAGCCACGGAGGCACCTACACTAGAGGAGAAGCACGTTGACGAGTCTATCAACATTCCTATAGATCAAACTCTAGCAGGACCTTCACAGCCTATAGAGCCAGCAGCTGGAAATGTAAATGTAGAACAAATGGCTCAAGTTTTGGCAGCAGCACTCTAGCAGCCTTGAGAGACAAGATGTTCGATCGAACATGCTCGTAAATTGGACGCTAAGCCTTATGATGGGACTAGTGATCCCAAGCGTGCTTTATCTTGGCTGGAGACCATGAGGAGATTTTCTAGGTCATGGGATGCTCCGAAGATCAGATAATGACATTTTTCGACTTTTTACTGAGGGATAAGGCTAAAGATTGGTGGGAAGCATTACAGAGGTAGAGTTTAGATAGAGTGTCTTGGGCTGTATTCAAGAAAGAATTCAGAGATAAATTTTATCCAAAGAGTTATCAAGAATTGAAGAATTCTTCAAGTTGGAGCTGATTACACTTTCAGTGATCGAATACAAGAGATTTTCAAAGCTAGCCAGGGTAATTCCATTTATGGCAAATGATGAGGAACAGAAGGCCAAGGGGTTCACGGTAGGTCTAAATCCCAAAATTAAGGCCTACATAGCATCAGCAGCCCATACCTAATAAAGCAAGTTGCTAAAAGCAACCATTCGGTTAAAAGGAGAATAGAAGTACACCCAAACCTAGAAAACCAACTAAAAGGCGTAGCTGGTCCGGTAGCTTTCAAGGAGGACCCAGTAAGTCGATCAAGAATGGAGAGAGGTCGACCTGGTCTACCAGCCAGAGATCAGGTCACGGGGCACAATTTAGTCAAAGCTTCGTGAAACCCTCAAGTAGGTCCAAAAGTACTACAGAAAACTGGAAAAGTTGGCCCGTGTGCAAGAAATGTGGAAGGACTCATATAGGAGAGAGCCATTGGGGCGATACCAGATGTTATAGATGTGGGTAGGAGGGTCACTTTATGAAGGATTGCTCGAACACAGCTCTAACTACCAAACCAGAAATCCAAACCACCATACCAGGATAAACCAGTGGAGGCTGAGGATAGAATCGGAGAGCTCCTAGGCCAGAGGGGCTATTAGTTCTGGTAAGCACCGGTGGTTAGAGACTTCCCTAATGTGTTCCTGGAGGATCTGCCAAGTTTACCACCCGATCGGGAGATTGAATTTGAGGTAGAATTGGCTTCCGAAACACAATCGATCTCTAAAGCATTGTATAGGATGGCTCATTCAAAGTTAAAAGATCTGAAAATGTAGATGGAGGAATTGGTAAATAAGGGTTTCATTCGGTCGAGTACCTCACCTTAGGGAGCACTAGTGTTGTTCGTGAAGAAGAAGAATGGAAGCATGAGATTATGTATTGATTAAAGACAACTGAATAAGGTAACAGTGTGTAATCAATACCCATTTCCAAGAATAGATGACTTGTTTGATCAATTTCAGAGATCCAGAGTGTTCTCTAAGATTGATTTGAGATCGGGCTACCATTAGCTGAAAATCCGTAGAGAAGATGTACCCAAGATTGCCTTTAGGACGCATTATGAGTATTATAAATTTTTGGTCATGCCTTTCAGATTGACCAATACCCCTATAATGTTCATGGATTTGATGAACAGAGTTTTTCGGCCTTATCTGGATAAATTTATGATCGTGTTCATAGATGATATACTAGTGTATTCAAGCAGCCAGGAAGAACATACGAAACATCTCAGGATTGTTTTACAGATTTTAAGGGAGCATTAGCTGTATGCCAAGTTCAGCAAATGCCAATTCTGACTAGACCTATGACATGTAATCTTCGCTGAAGGGATATCCATAGATCCCCAAAAAGTTGAGGCAATAGTAAACTAGAGCCAACCCACTAATGTAACAGAAATCAGAAGCTTTTTAGGTTTGGCTAGCTATTATAGGAAATTTGTAGAGAGATTTTCTAAGATAGCCACTCCATTAACTAGACTAACTCGAAAAAAAGCAAAATTCATGTGGTTAAATATATGCCAGCAAAGCTTTGATGAATTAAAGTAGAGATTGACCTCAGCTCCAGTGCTTACACTCCTATAAGAAAGGGACAGTTTTGCAGTATATAGTGACGCCTCTAGGCAGGGCCTAGGTTGTGTGTTAATACAACATGATAAAATAATCGCGTATGCTTCTAGAAAACTGAAGAAGCATGAACAAAATTACCCAACACACGACCTAGAGCTTGCAACGATGGTGTTTACTTTGAAGATATGGAGACATTATCTATATGGATTCTTTTGCCATATTTTCATCGATCATAAAAGCCTACAATATTTATTTACTCAGAAAGAGATAAATATAAGGCAGAGGAGGTGGATAGAGCTTATTAAAGAATATAACTACACCATTGAGTACCACCCCAGAAAAGCAAATGCAGTTGCAGATGCTTTAAGTAGGAAACCTACTGGTTCCATTGCATAATTGAAGACTGTATACCTTGTATTATTGGTAGAATTGAGATCATTAAGAATGCGACTGAAGATGATAGATTCAGGGGCATTGTGTAAAACCCAAAACCTCATTCGTTGGACAACGAATTATTTTTTCGATGGATCGCATTTTTGATCGAAAAAATATAATTCTCGAGTCTGAAAATATTCGAAATATTTACTTTAGAGTAATAAAAATAATTACGAGAGCATGAGGACAAATTCAAATTTTTAAAAATAATTCTGAAGACAAAATCAAGTCGTAAGCGGATTACTCGAACGGATGGAAATGGATTCAAATTCAGAATCAGAATGAGAGAATGCATGAAATAACGTGTGGCATAAATGGTGCATGGCTTTGACACGTGTCAAGCATATGGAAAGGAAACAAAACAAATGGCTACAAGTCAGTTTGCATGCATGCCAAATGTCGAATTTTTAAGAAAGACATATATATAAGAATTAAAAGAAGAATGAAGAAATGTCTGGGTCATTTGAGACGCAAAATGCAAAAGAGTTAGAAAGTGAGAGAGCTTGTGAGACAAGAGAAATAAATGAGGCACTCGGTCATGAATCAAAAGCGAAAGAGCAAGAGATAGAGAAAGAGAGACCGAGAGCATCATCCATACCTCTGGTGAAAGAAACCATCAACTTAAAGTGAGAAATCTACTCGTGCATGTAAGGAGGAAGTGAAGCGGTGAGCTAGTGTGGTTGTGGAAGTGTAGCGAGATACCGTGAGCTATCCAGTGTAGACTAGAAAGTAAACCAAGAGCAAATCTGATCATGCATGCAAGGACAGATCCAAGGAGAAGTGGAACCAAACCATGAAGTGGAAGAGCAACAAGGTGGGTGAGCTGTTGTCGTGGATGAGTGCTGCTACCGTGGAACTGCTGTTGCTGCCGTGGAACTACTATCGCTACCGTGAGCTACTGTCGAAAGTGATATCCAAGTTGTTCGTGACCTGCAGCAAGGAGGAAGTGTGTTGGTGAGTGCAAACCCGAGCAGAACAGCCATCGTTTTTCCATCTCTACTCGGTTTTCATCAGGTGAGTGACTGAAATTATATTTCCAGCAACTTGTGAGTAACTTGAGAGCTTAATCGAATTATTTTAAGCTCATTCAGTAGATTGATGTCAGCTCATGCATGTAGTTGTAAGAGGTGTTGAGAGCTGTCGTGGACTGCCATTAGGAGGACAACTTGCTATTTGAACGCATGGGAGCTGTTTCGAAGCGAAAAACAGCTCACACCAAGGTAAGTGCTATCTTGTTTAGTTTTGTGTTGACGTTTCAATTAGTTTTTATTGGTTACAAGTTAATTTGGATTGAAGGGAACTCGCGGATAAAAGCTTTAAAGTGGGCAGTACCCTCGCTATCGTTTCGAAGTTTCGAATTGAGTTCCGAAAGGTATATTAAGTTTTATTGATTTCGTTTGGTTGGATAATGATTATGTTGAATTATGGATAATAGTTGTTATTGTTATGTTTGGGTTTTAAGGTTTAGAACCTCGTTAGTGTGGAGGTTCGCTCGATATTATTTGGTTGTGTTTTTGAATGATATTGTCATCGATTGTTTCCGTTGTGAAATCAATTATGGGCTATTATAAGATGATTTAAGGGCTATTAAGTTATGCTTTTAATTTCAAGTTCGTCGTCATGGAAAGTGATACATTTTAGTATGTTTTAAAGTATCGAATAATCATTCGAATGTTGAAAAATCATTTTCTAGTGATTCGGATAAGTTTTCCACGAATGCGAATGTTATTTAGTTGCGAGTTTCGTTGTCGAATATGGAAATTTAATTGATGATTAGCAAGCTATCATTTATGTTTTAAGCTCTTTAAGACGATAAATGTTGACATTAGGATAGTTTGAATTATAATAAAGTTAATCAGATAGTTTCGTTGCGCGCGATTATAAGAAGTCATTGATTTTCGTAGTCGAAACAGAAAATGAATAATCGTTTAGCCTGCTGCCATGATTTTCATTTTTGTGTTTTAAAGTGTTTGAATATTCGTTTTCCATGATTTAAGTAAAGTCTTGAGTTGTATTAACGATAAATTTGTTTAGAATCGAAGTAATCGCGCGAATCGCTAAAATCGATAATCCGCGGTAAATCGTCAAAATCATGTGAGTTTTACGTTATTCGTTTAGATTTGAAGATCCTTTTTGTTGAATCCATTAGAATGTGATTTCGATGATGTTGCTTTAGATTTGAATAGTGTAGTTACGACGTGCTTATATTAGAATGTTAAAGTATTTAGGTATCGGTAAGGCGGAGGAAATCGAAGTTGAGGAAGTATCGCAATGTAGAAATTCGGGAAGTTTCCGTGAGTTAGAAATCGGTGAGTGTAAATTGTTTTATGAAATGATAAATGCACTATGATTACTATGCTTTAATGAAAGATTGAGACGTTTTTAATATTTAAATGAATTTATATGAATGATGTATGCTTATAAATGTTTTTATATATGCATCTAAAGCAATATTGATCACATAAATTATTATTGAAATGCGCTTTTATGTTTTGATTTCTAATCAAAGAAATATGTTATACAACAATTATTTTAGCATGTCAATGTATTTGAAAACCGATGGCTACCTAATCCCTATTATATGACTGTTATGCGGCCGAAGTGCCTTATTGCACGCATGGCATGTCTGTAGGGAAAAGTCCACTAACTATGGGGGGATCGAGTCTGTCATGTTGCCCTCTACGCGTATATAAGGTATTATTATGACTAATGCCCTATGTGCAGCGACGTAACATTCAACGACATAGTGGTTATGACTGAGATTGACCGTCCCCACCACTAGTGTCCTAGGACTAGGCGATGATCACAATTTCTCTGGGTCCCATTGGATATATATTTTATGACTAAGGATACGATTTAAGAATTCATGATTCTGTTATCAATGAATTTTTACGATGCATAAAATCTTGGTTTCAAGCAAATATGTATATAAATGATTATGTAATAACATGAAATTCATATTTTGAATAACTTATTACAGAACTTAGAACTCTTTCAAAAGATTTTAGAGAGGATATTAAAGGAAACTTATTTAGAAATGCATAACATTCACTGAGCCTTTTTAGCTCACTATTTTCTTGTTTATTTATGAAACTCCTTAGGCGTAGGTGCGAGTCCTCCAGGCGACAACTCTCCAGCTCAAGAATAGGTGAGCTTATCAGACAACCGTAACTATGAAATTAAAGTAAATGTTTTGATGTATAACGGATTTAGTATAATGTAAATGTTTAAGTTTATTAATAATGATTACGTTGTTACGCATGTGGAATGTTTTAAAGTTTGAAATGGTTTTGTTTTGAATACTTGATTCGTGTTTGAACATGGATTTGAAATGGATCTGAGGTCTCATTTGGAAGTAAAAAGAATGTACGCATTTAGAAATGTTTATAAATTATTTACAGGTGTTGTAAAAAGTTGGAAATATCGAAGAAACAGCCGTTGTGCTGTTGAAATTTTTCCACCCTAAATTTTAAACGAATAAGAAATGAAATTGTTTTACGGCTTTGCTTCACAGAGTCCTTTTTAGTCACCTGCATAAAGACCGCAAGGATTCTGTGGGGAGCTGGAGGGCTTCGCTCGGATCTCTACAGGGTTAATCCGGGTTGGGTCCTTTCACATTGCTAGCTATATTCCATGCTCGCCTTATTTTGGCAGATCGGATCAATGAATTACAGTCTCAAGATCCTTACCTGGTGGAGCTAAAAAGAAAAGTAGGGTCAGACCCATGAACAGACTTTTCATTAAAGGATGATGGTACATTGACTTTGGGTAACAGATTATGTGTGCTATATGTGGGTGAACTGAAGAAAGAAATCATGGACGAAGCTTATTTCTCAGCTTATGCAATACATTCGGGGAGCATTAAAATATATCACATCGTAAAAGAACATTACTGGTGGAAATGAATGAAAAGGGATATAGCAAAGTATATCCTCAAGTGCCTAACTTGTCAGCAAGTAAAAAATGAACATTAGAAACTTACAGGTTTGCTATAGCTACTTCTGATTCCTGAGTGGAAATGGAAAAGGGTTACAATGGACTTTGTGGTAGGACTTCCGCATGGCCAGAGTGATCATGATACGATATGGGTGATTGTTGATAGATTGACCAAATCAGCCCATTTCCGACTAATTAGAAGTAATTATTCCCTAGACAAATTGACTCAGTTGTACATTGATGAGATTGTATGGTTGTATGGTACGCTAGTCTCTATAGTGTTGCACAGGGATCCAAGGTGTATTTCCAAATTTTGGTCAAGTCTGCAAAAAGCCCTAGACACAAGATTAAGTTTCAATACGGCTTTTCATCCAAAGATGGATGGCCAGTCTGAATGAATTATACATATTTTAGAAGATATGCTTAGAACTTGTATTCTAAAGTTCAAAAGGAGCTAGGACACCTACCTGCCATTGATGGAGTTTGCATATTACAACAGTTATCAAACTAGTATTGGCATGACACTTTATGAAGTGCTCTATGGAAGAAAATGCAGGACTCCAATCTGTTGGGATGAGGTAGGTGAGTTAATATGTCCTGAGCTTGTTCAAATTACAAAAGATAAAGCAAAGGTTATCAGGGACAGATTAAAGATAGCTCAAGACAGACCAAAAAGCTATACGAACAATCGTCGAAGAGACCTAGAATTTCAGACGGGAGATATGGTGTTCTTAAGAGTATTAACTTGAAAGGCGTACTAAAATTTGGGAAACATGGGAAGTTAAGCCCATGATATATTAAGCCATATAAGATCATCAGAAGAGTAGGGGAAGTGACATATTGTCTAGAGCTACCACCAGAGCTTGCCAAACTTCACAATGTTTTTCATGTTTCCATGCTTTGTAAGTATATATCGGATCTTTCACATGTTTTGAGAGAACAGCCATTGGAACTAAAGGACAATCTATCATACGAGGAACATCCAGTACAAGTCCTCAACTGTAGAGAGCAAGTTTTACGCAACAAGATCATTCCATTGGTTAAAGTTCTGTGGAGGAATCACGCAATAGAGGAAGCTACATGGGAACACGAGGAACAAAAATGAAGCCAGCACCCCTATCTATTTGAGACAAGTATGTTATATATTCAAAATTTTGATGATGAAATTTTTATAAGAAAGGGTGAATTATAGAACCTAGAATTTTTTTTTTTTTTATGAAAAATAAAATTTTTCAGTGAATAGTTTTTTTAGGTAAATAGTGACAAGATAAATAGTGATTTCGGGAAATGAATAAGTAGTAGAGTCTAATAAGATGAAACGGATCGAAAATGAGTCAATTTGTGTAGCTTTTAAGGGTTCCGAAGATAATTGGACGAAAATACCATTTTTGGAGAAAAATGGGAATTGATGGTTTTAAACCCATTTGATTTTTTTCTTTAAAGCATGAGATTGAGAGGTAAGATACCCAATTAGAGTATTACATAGTCAATTTGATGATTGAATGACCATAAAATATTTTTGGAATTTATTTAGACATGGATTAGAATTAAATACACTAAAGGGTAAATGGACATTTCAATCCAACCATACATGGAAATGATGTAAGCATTACATTGAACGGATTTGGATAAGAAGCACAATCAGTGTGAACTTGAATGGACTAATGGAATAATGACAAGCAAGACGTGGAATTGTTGGAATAGTTTAAGGGCATTTTAGTCAATTGAATGGAGGAGTATATAAAGTTGAAGTGGCAGGAAATGGGTAGAAAAATTGAAAGAAAAAAATGTGAGAGACGGAGAGGGAGCGTTCGGCCAAGCAAGAGGAAGAAGACCAAGAGAATTTCCAACCAATTTTGCATACCAAGTTCACTTGATTTCACAAAATAAGTGTTAGAGAAGAAGATTGAGTAAGAAAAGTGAAGAAAAAAGTGGTAAGTGACTTGATAATTCATGATATTTTGATGATTTTTCATGGTAAAATAATATGGGGATGTGTTTGTGGAATTTTTGGTGTGATTATAGATTGATTATCTTCTATTTGAGTTTGGAATTGAAAAGAGATACAAAAGAAGCAAGTTGGCAAGTAAGCTAGTAAGGTTAGTATTTAGGGTTTGTGCAATTTTTCAAGTAAATTTAAAGTGAATTGATTTTAGAATATTAGATGAATAATGGAGTGATTTTAATGTGCTTGATGGCCATGAAAGTAAAGAATGATGTTGGATGCTATGATGTAAGTTTAGGTCAAGACCAAAGTTTGATGAAAATAGGTTGATTTTATTGTTGTGATGTGTTTGTCTAAGATTTTGGACGATTTTAAGTTGATATGTATCAAGAAATTGAAGAGAAAATTGTTGGATGGGAATGCTATGTCATTCGGCCATGGGAGGAAGTTTGTGTTCAAATGGTTGTTTAATTAATTTAATGAGTTTTTATGAGTTTGTGCATGAAATTGATTAAGTTAGAATCAATAAAATATACAGAAATGAATGTTATTAAGTTAGTGTAAGTTTATGTCAATTAGGTGAATAAAAGTGTATTTGATGATTTAAATTAGAATTGGGTGAATTAGTTATAGTTCTAAATCATTAAGTAGTGAATTCTAAAATAGAATGTGTATTGTAGGTGAAAAGGAAGCAAAGGAGTTCAATGAGAATATTTGAGGAGCATTCTAATAAATTAGAGCCAAGTGAGTGTAAATATATTTTTAAGATTGATAAATGCAACTCTAGTATTTTTTTTTAAAGCATTTCAATATGGTTAATGTGATTTTGAAATTGAAAATGTGCTTGCACTACATATGTGAATTTATGGATATGTTTATGTATCAATTTAAAAGAAAAATTTCTATGCATGAAAGTATGAAATATATGTGAGTTTTTATATTTTAGGAAGACATTTAAGTGATATGGTATATTTTCATGTGTATAGAATTTAAAAGATTAATTTTAGATTATGAATAAAGAAAGTTTTCAAATATCAATGGGTTACCCAACCTTAAATATTAAGATTCAGACCCAGCTGATATATCATATATGTGTATGGCAAGTGTTAGGAGTGTGTGTCACTAACATTGAGGGGATTGAGTCCGAGTCTATTGTGTCGCCCTATACACGTGTGATGACGAGACCCAATCCATATTCCCTCTAGACTAGTATTTGGTAGGCCTTGCTTGGGACTCCAACGAACTTCTTTTAAACCCTAACTGAACGACCAAAAGAAATCCGAAGAGTGAATCCTTAAACTTGCTTGTTTAAACTGGACTTCGAAACTAAATTGATCTCATGATTTTGAAACTAGTTGGGTTAGTTTATTTTAAACTCGACTTGCCAAATCGAAATTTGAAACTGAAACCATAAAAGTGACTCTTTCATTTTCAAGGTTTAAAATCGTGTTAATAAAAATCTGACAGCATAACAGCTGCATTTATAAGGTTTCCAAATTCCTATAAAGAAAATACACTTCCAAATTTGTTTCAACCACAACCCATCTTCTTGTTTACCACAAACATGCAAATCAACAATCATTTAATCATTCTCATAAATGCCATAAATGATAACTAAAGTCTTTCATATAAGAGGAAACTTTACAAGCTATTCACATCACAAAAAATATAATAGTATAAATTCACAAATGGGTGTTACAAAACATTGCAAAAGTGATGTACACAAACACTTGGTTTTTCGTTTAACAAAAATACAATGCACTCTACGCAATGCATCCGTCAAGTGTACGCCTACCTATAATGATGAAAGAGCTCTTTTGCCTCGATTACCTGCAATAGTATCTGAAGAAAGTTTATACCATACCATAAATAAAGGATGAACTCATAGAAGCTTAGTAAACTGTAGTAACTTTTAAATTAAAATAATTTTGACTCATTTTTTAAAATTAAGTTTCTCTAAAAAAAATTTTAATAAAGCTAACGTATTTTTTTTTAAAAAAAAAAATACTTTATAATACTTATTCAAAAGCTGTTTTTGAAGCTCTTTCTAAAACTTTTTCATTTTCTCGCTTTAATGGTAACCCAGGGAAACTACTCTTGTCGTGGTAGCATAAAATATCTCGTTAACCATTAGGAATTTGGGAATCTACCATGTATTGTCACGACCCGGGCCCTGGGCCATGGCAGAATCGTAAATATTAATTAATAGAAAATTTTAATTTGACACTATAAAGTTTCTGAAATTTTTAACTTTTAAAAACAAAGAAAATTTTCTTGTTTTAGATACTCTGGAGTACCTAAATAAAACATTGCGGACAGTAAAATTAAAAACTTCAAAACATTCTAAAATAATTCCGATGGAGACCATTCCCACAGATATGTGAGCACCTATTAGGAATCATGGATTCATAGTAATAAATAAAATCGTAAAACACTTAGTCGTGCAATCAACTCATCATAATTAGCATTCATATTCACTTAGAATCTCAAGCGAAATTCCACGACTCTGGTGTTTTTAATACAATGCCTTAAATACATCGAATGTAAGTTCCTTAAATGAGTTCCAAGAACATCCAACTCTAAATATCAAACTTGAAATGAAATAAACTAAATATCCATATTACAGGCATAATCCCTGATTTCCTTGCTCCTCTACCTAATCCACTTGATGGCCACGTAAATCACCCTGCACATTCCCTGAAAGGGAAAAAATAAAGGAAGGGTGAGCTAGTGCTCAGTAGGATTTCATTTCCGACAAGATTTTGAAAACCACTTTCAAAAATCATTATTAAAAGTCTACACACTTAACAATTTAACAAATTCAATAAACCATTTCATAAAATATATAGGCTACTAGAGTAGTCATACAACATTTAATTTCTTATATCAAGTCATGTCATTTTCAAAACAAGGTAAATCTCCTCCCCTAGTCATATACCCGATGGCCTATAATTTCAGTAAATTATTTTGAATAAGAAAACAACATTTGGCACACCTGACCCTGGTAGCCATACCAAAAAAATACCCTACACAATAATCCTGATATAAAGTTGTATCATATGAATAACTATTGATAACATCACATAATGACTAGGACGATGGACTTTTACCTTATTTAAGTTAACAAAACAATTTAAATAAGTTACCATGCAATCAATACAATATATATATATAAGATTCGATATTTTGAAAACTTTGATTTTTATTTATAAAATTTCGGCAGCATAACGGCTGCTAATTCAATAAACCAAAATTTACAAACTTGTCATAAAACCACAAATTTTCACTAAGCAAACCATAAAATATTTTCAAAGCAATCCATAATATATCTTCGCAAATAATCAACACACTTTCAAAATTGTATATATTTTTAAATAAATTCCACTTTAACATAAAAATTTCTAAAAGATCAGGATTGAGCCCCTACCTCAATATAGGTTATTAATCACTCCAAAAACCTCGATTCCTAAAGTAATTATAGTCATCCTGAATCGAATCTATAAAGTAACGTAATATAAATAATTTTTAACACAGCTGCCTTATAGGAAAAATATCCATAAAAATGGATTCTACACTTAAAAACGAGTCCATAGACACGTCTGAAACTAAATTTCGAGTTTAGGAGATTGGGAAACTCACCTTCGCCTTACGTGGCGGTCGGCGGTGACTTTTTGGTGACGGATTTTGGTGACCACGATAGCAGGACGTGCGGTTAGGAGGGTTTTGTTGTCCTCGACACGCTTGGCACGAAAATGGGGTTGGTCGGAGTCGAAATCACCTAGTTTCGCAGGGATCTAGAAAAATAAAAGTTGGTTAATGGTAGAACTTCCTCTGCTAAAACAAACACCCAAACGATGATAAAATTTGACAAAATTGGTACCTATGGAATCTAAATCGCACGAGCTTTCCAATGGTACCAAATGTGGCCAAAATAGAGGTCGGATGATGTCAGAACAACGAGTCAAAGTCGAGCTTGCGAGAATGGAGCGGCTGGAGAGAAAATGAGGAGAGAGAGATAGAAAGTGATTGGCTGGAGGTTGAAGAAGGTTGTGCAATCCAATCAAATTACAATTTGGTCCCCTCAACTATTTAAAAATTACAATTTTTAATCTAAACTTTTAAAATATAACTTTTTAACCTTTGCACTTTTACACAAAATTTTATAATATTTTCAATTTCATCATTGATAAAATTTGAGATTTTACATGTATAGTCGCTGATGCGTAAACTCTGGACATGTGTTAGCTTCTCGCTATTGGTCTAAACGACACTACCCTATGCATGTAGAGGGTGACTCAATTGACTCTCTCTATCTTTCTCAGAAGTCGTTCGGACTCCACTCTCAGTTAGTGACTCTCTCACATCTACCATACACGCATAGGGCATTCGTTCGGATACTCAATTGGGGCTCGGATAAACCATAGGTATACTAAAATACATTTTCTCAATATTTTAAAATAAGCTCGTCCTTAAGGCAAAAAGCCTAAAATCTTTAATTCTAGCACGTTCTCGGCGTAAATATATACTCAACTCAAACTCACATGCCAGAATCTCAATATAAGTTCAATAAATAATTCAATTAAATAATGAAATAAATTCATATAAACATGAAATGAAATTTAAACAAACAACACTTGGAAAAACTAGATTTCCACTCATATTGGAATGCTTATAATGATCTTCTTGATCAAAGGAAGAATTTTGCATAATAATAACTCATTGATAAACTTTTTAACAATAATAAACTTACATTTCACAATGTAAATATTGTAATGCAACTGTGTAGCACTCACCTGGATTCCAAGCTTGTTGAAGAGTTTTAATGGGCTTCTTTTGCTCCACTTACTTGCTCCTCACCTTAATCTTGCTTTTCATTTCAGAAACTACAATTTTTTGATTTTTTTTTTTCACGCATTATTTCATCACATAAGGTATTTAAAAGTTATTGGTTTAACACATGACAAAAAAATCCCTAGGTTGCTCTATGGAGTACATACAGTTTAGGGAACTAAGTTATTTTGTTTCATTATCATTACTATTATTTTATTTTAATTGGACTTGAGTTTGAGATATTATCTCAAACGCCTACGTACCCATTCCATAATTGGGATCAAAGCCCTCGTAGTTCAATAAACTTTTATTACAATTCATCAAAATAATTCCACTACATCTCAGCTCTCAAGTCGCTGCTTTAAGCTCACAGCTCTCACGTCAAAAGTTAGCTCTCAGCTATCAAGTCGCTATATTCAACTCTTAGCTCTTCAGGTCGTTACATTTAGCCCTTAGCTCGCTACATTTAGCTCTTAGCTCATCAGGTCGCTACATTTAGCTCTCAGCTCATCAGGTCGCTACATTAAGCTCTTAGCTCATCAGGCCGTTACATTCAGCACTCAGCTCATTAGGTCACTACATTCAGCTCATCAGGTTGCTACTGTAATATTCTCTCCCGCGGATATTACTGTTCATGTGTTCAGAGCGAAGAATGTACAAAAGTGCCCCTTTAGAGAAATAAATAAAAGGATTTTTAAGTATTTTTAAAAGTGAAAATTTAAGATTTGTAAGTTTTTGAAAATATTTGGAAATAAGTGTAAATTATAAAAGTTAAGGGGCTTAAGAGTAAAATGTCAGATACTTTTAAGAGTATTCTCTAGAATGTGACATTTTTCGTAATTTTCAGGAACAGTAAGCTTAACTTGTGTCTAAATAGACATGTGTTGAGTCAGTGTCGAAGGAAAAAGTGAAAGTGAAGAGAAAGAGAGAAAAACAACATGAGAGAAAGAGAGAAAGAGAAAGGGAGAGAGTTAGCTCTCTATTAGACAGGAGGGCGCTATCGCCATTCAAAGAGAAATGAGACTTGGACGCCAAATCTGTTTGGAGCTGAAGCAACAATATGAAATATGAAATCAAGCTTAAGAAAGTAAAGAGCAAATCTAGAAGAGCAAGCTAGTCAGATTTGATCTGGAGATTGAAGATAGCTTGCGGGCTGGTGAGCCAATCAGAAGGAAGGAAAAGCTTGATAAGTAAAAGTAGCTGAGTAATAAGTTATTTTGTGTTCTGGTAGTGTTAGAAGGATTGAGTGTGGTCGTGTAACCTGTGAGGTCGCGACCTGAAGAGAGTTGAGAACTGGAGTTGAGTTGTTGTATGTCTGTTATTATGTTGTTGGGGTTATAGTTGTGAAATCTTGAGCTCAGGATTATGCTTGTGGTGTGAGTTAAGTCTGGAAAAGGGAAGTGTTAGTGTTGAGCTCGTGTTGGAGCTCACGAGGTGAGGGTTGGGTAGTTACTTGTAGCTCTCTTCAGTGCTGGCCGAGATGGCTTGGGCACCAACTCGCAAGAAACGAGCAGAGTAGAGTAGAATCCCAGCTCACCATACTGCCTGTCCAAATTGGACTGAGGCAGTAGCTCGTAAGGACGAGCTAGTTGAAGGTAGTAGCTGAAGTGTACGAGTTGGGTAGTGTTAACAAGATTGAGCTGAGTTTGTGAGCAGCAGTTCTATGTAAAGAATGTGCTGAGAGAGCTCGCAGGGAGAGAAGGTACTCTCAACCCAAAGAGAGCTGAGTAAAGAGAATGAGCTCATTTAGGTTGAAGTAGAGAGAAGGCCCTTAGTCTGGGCTAAGTTGTGGAGTAAAAGCTCACGCGGGTGCTCGCATTAGTAATGCTGGAGAGGAGCTGGAGCTCACTTAGGTAAGCTAGATGTGAGCTAGAGCTTGCATGAGTTGAGATGAGTGTGATCTTGCGAGCTAAAGATCGTATAGGTTAAGGTAGTAACAAGCTGGAGCTGTAGCTTAAGTAAGGAAGGGAGTAAGAGTTAATTTATGGTGTAGTAGCCTGCAAGCTAAGTATGATCTTTTTGTGGCTAAGTGTAGGAGCAGTTGCAAGTCAGAAAAAGAAGTCGCTGGGCAGCGAGCTGGAGAGGAGGTCAAGTCGCTGAGGCAGTAAGCTGAGCAATGAGTGTGTTATCTTATGTTAACACATGCTTTTCATTTTTGTTTATACATTAAATGAATTTATGTCATTTATTAGATTATAATATTTATTTAAAATTAGATTATAAACATTTTATATGTTTACATGAAAAGAAATAATTTATTTATAATAGAATGCTTTAGCACAAAAAAATAAAATAAAATAATAGATTTAATTTATAGCCAGAGCATGGATAGCATGATCTTCTAACTTTAGACCCGACCGGTATAACCCATAGTGTATGACATAGTACTGGAAGGACTAGTCCAACTAACTTCAGGGTGATTGAGTCTGTTAAGTCTGTCACTCTCTATATTCGTGGGGTATTTCTCGATGCACAGTGAGCAATGATAGTTTCGCCATGCGTGCATATGAGATGTCTTAGTAGTTTTGTCATGATGAGCGATGCTAGCCTTTGTGCCACGTGACCACCCAAACTGAGCAAAGATGGTCCGACTGCCTTTGTGGTTTTAGCTTGCTCAATGGTTCAGTTACAGCTTTTTAGAAAAGATAGCATACCACTAAAAGCAAGATTTTAGAAAGAAAAACATTTTAGAAAAATAAATATTTAAATAAGCTTTTGAGATAAAATAGAATTTTATAAAGAAAATTAAAATTACGTTCTTAAAGAAAATGTTTTCGAAATATTTTAGGAGGTAAATTTTAGTAAACGCACTTATTGGGCTTTTAGCTCATTTTTGTTTTGTGTTTTGTTTAAAACCTTCTTAGGTGCAGATGTAGGAGATCCAGGTACCAGAGTGTCATGCACAGACTAGGTAGGTCTCGACTGTCGATGCAGTATATTTCTTTTTGTATAAAGATAGCAATGATAGTTTTTACCATGAAATTTCTATCATTTCAGATTTATAAACATATGTTATAGCATTTTTATGAATAGTTGCATATTTAAGATACTTGTATATTTATGATTTATAAGAATAATTTCAGGCTCATGTGTAGAGATAGTTAGTAGTTACGGGTTCGCTCCATGATATCCTTTATGGACCTTAGTAGATGGGCTCCAGAAGAGTTTCGTGGGGTACTCGACAGGGCCGCTAGATTCATTAGTAAGAATCTGGGGCGGGTCCTATCAGCTATGTTAACTCTCAGCTCATTAGGTCACTATATTCAGCTCATCAGCTAGCAGGCCGTTACTCGAGATTTCCAAATTTAACTTATGCCATTCTATACTCTTATTGAACATCCATAACTAAGGCTTCCGCTAACATCCATCTTTTGCTCATTAAACATTCTATTCACTACAAGCTATAATGCTATACTTATTCTCATTAAGCAGTAACTTAAATTATATTATGCTTCATGCTTGCTTTGTTATCTTTGAACTTATCTCCCATTTATTAGAAAATATTATTAGAACTCAATCACACATATGAGCACTTAAATTATCTTATTACTCTATAAATTAAATCACTTAACTAAAAAAAAAAAAAACCCATTAATTAAACATAAATTTAACTCAACTTATCTTTACTTTTTCTTGTGAAATTTTGATGGATTTGAGAGGTTAGGGATGTTGGGTCACCTTTCCTACTCTTTTTTTTCTTCTTCTTGGTTTATTCTTCTTATTCTATCTTCTTGCCCAGAACACACACACATAGATATATATATATATATATATAAAGATCACTGACTTCATTATGTTTATCTTTTATATATATTTATTTATATATATTTTTTTATTATTTATTTATCCACCAACCTCCACTATCTCATATATATATTTCTTTTTCCAATGGATCCCACCACTAATATATATATTATTATTATATAAAAAAATCACACTAACCCTAGTTAATTTTTTCGGAATGCCCGAATTCGCATTTCTAAGAATTTTTCGAAATGTTTCTAAAATTTTTCGGGGTCTATATTCGAATTTCCTATATACTTTTAGTAACTTTCATAATTCTCAAAAGTCATTCCAAGCCTCTTTTCGGCTCTCCACTTTTCACTAAATTACCTTAGGAAAATCTCTAGATTGGTTCTATTTCAATCCGATTCAGTTTCCGTTATTCCCAATATAATTTTTAGAACTTTTAGTATACAAAACCCATTTTTCGAAAATTACTACTCACACATCTACTTTCCGTTCAAAAATACTGTTCATCAAAAATTTTCCTTTCAATGATTTTTGGGTTCCGATTCTCAAAATCCACTATTCACTCGATACTATTCATCCATAAATCACTATTCAGTCTGAAATTATATTCATCCAAAAATTCGGGACGTTACATGTGGAGTATTATCTTGCTTTACATATGCGATCTAGAATTCCTTTACGTGATTGTGAGATGTCTTCATAAATTGTCACGGTGAGCGCCAAGGCTAGCTTAGTCGCCACGTGACCTTATATTAGGCGGCACTAGATTAGTCGCCATGTGATTATAAATTCTTTGGGCTTTCATTGATTCAGTTGTAGAAAGGAAAACACATATTTGTGTAAAAGATTCAGAAAGATAGATTTTAAATGCTTTATTAAGTTTATAAGTAATTTTAGTATTTTACACTCTTATGAAAGAAAAATAAGATGTTCATGAAATTATTAGAGCTTATAGTTTTCAAAGAATGAAATTGTTTAATAAATAGAAATTATCTTTCAAATGTTTTTGGAAGGTAAATTTTAGAAAGAAATAATTTAAATAGAAAAACTAGACACTCACTGGGTTTCTTTAGCTCATCCTTTGACGAATTTGTGTTTTGAAAATCTCCCCAAGTGCAAGTATAAGTGACAAGGGTGCTTGATCTCCTATTTTAGATTAGGTGGGTCGAATATGGATGATGCTTTATGGAATCATGTTATGCATAATTAAGCACATTGTATAAAATTTTTGGTTGTAAAGCATTGATGTAAATGGAATGGTTTGATGTCTATTCTGTATATAAAGATTTGTAAATACTTTTGATTGTATGTTTGAAAATTATATTTTTAAAATTGATTTAATTTCCATTGAATTAGATAAATTGTGGTCAGGGTTGATGCGAATTGGACCTGCGGTCAAAATTGGAAGTTGAGAAAATTGTTTGATTTTTGAAGTGCTCAAAATTTTTATTTCCAGGTGGTTTTAGAAGATTTGGGAACATCGAAAAATAGTCGTTGTACTGCCAAAATTTTTAGACCAACATTAATTCAATAACTAAGCGATTTTTCAATTTAGAAGTTTTATATATTTTAGTAAAGATTAAATTTCAGGTTTTGCTCCATGAAATTCTCTTGGTCTTACTAATTCGAGTCTAGAACGATTTCGGGGAGTGCCAGGCGGGTACTTGGGCTCTGTCAGAGAAGGCTCGGGGCGGGTACTGTCACAAAGACGAACTATATTATCTCAAAATGTCCCGTAAATTAAAAGTCCTACCGTAAAACAAAAATTCATATCTACAAAGACGAATTATAAAATGTATGATTATTTAAAGACCAAAGATCTATCCAACTCCAGATGTATGGTATCTAATATTTACATTCCTTGTAAGAGCAAATCATTTAATTTAGCAAAAATCCCAAAACACTCTTGACTTTTGACATATTGTCCATTTTTCACCATATAGTTTCGTTTTTATCTAAAATAACACTTGACTTTGAATTAAACACCCAAAATATCCCCTAAAGGCACTTTGACTATCACTGATTTTGTTAGGTTGAAACTATTGATCGTTTGACTTCAAGGGCAAAACAAAAAATGCAATAAATATGTAATCAAAATAACGAAAAATCCTTAAAAAGAAAAAAAAAAAAAAAAAAAAAAACTCCTTACTTTTGAGACACGTAGTTTTTTATTTTTTAATCTAAAATCCCTAATACCATCAATTTTGTAACAAAAATATTGGAAAAAGTTAAAATATCGAATTTACCCTTAGGTTAAATAATATTAAAATTAAAAAATTAAAATGAATAATATTAAATTGACCCAATTGACTAATTAAAAATGAAAAAACAAAAAAAAAATATTTGAAAACAAAATAAAAACAAAAATGAAATTTAAAAGGAAAATTCAAAAAAAAAAAAAAATCCAAACTCGAGAACCAAATAAATAAATAAAACTTTATCAATATTATCAATAACTAAAACATTATTTAGAACATCAATAAATCTGAAACTTCATCTGGAACGACGTCTAATCTCAAATATCAACTAAAACATTAATAAATCTTTATCAACACCATCAACAACCATAACATCATCATCAACTTCACTATCTTAAAAAATAAATAAATAAAAAAACTTGAGATTTAAAAAAAAAAAAAAAAAATAGCATCTTCGACCCATCTTCACCATTAAAATCATCAAAAATATCAAACCTTAGTCATCAATCATCATCAAACCCAAAAAGATTGGAAAAAAAAAAATCATCATTTTTTTTTTTTTTTTTTGGGTTCTGGAGATCAAATCTCTTTTTTTTTTTTTTTTAAATTTTTCTTTAATTTTTTTAAATAAAAAAATTTTATTTTATTTTTTCATTTTTTATTTGATCAATTAGATCAATTTAATATTATTGATTTTAAATTTTTTATTTTTATAATTTAATATTATTTAAATCAAGCATAAACTCAATATTTTAAGTGTTTCTAACATTTTTTTAAAAAGAATTATTGGTACGAGGAATTTTGGATAAAAATGAAGTTATATAATGGAAAATTGATATTATATCAAAAGTTAAGGGGCTTTTTTAGGATTTTTTTTTTATATTTTAATATTATTTAAACCAAACGTAAATTTAATATTTTAATTCTTTTTCATATGTTTGTTAAAAAATTGACGATATGAGAGAATGTAGATTAAAACAAAACTTCATCGTAGAAAATAGACAATATGTCAAAAGTCATGGGTTTTTAAAGATTTTTCCTTTAATTTAATTTCTAATGTGCATAATACTTACCTTGTTTGTACCATGAAGCATAGCATTTTATTTAAGTTCTTATATGTATGATACTCACCATGTAAATATGCGATTATAGACACTACCATTCTTGTCATCCCAGTTCTTTGGGCGATAACCTACATTTACTGAAATGGTGGTTAATTATCTGGTATTACTAAAGAAATAACCAAGTGGGATTATAGTTCTAAATATATCTACTATGCATGTATACCAAGTTATGACTAAATTCTATCAAGTGGATATTACTGGACAATGCATTGACAAATAGATTCTTTTAAATTATTCTTACCTGCCGTGAAAGGCAAAACAGTGAACCACAAAGAACCAGGAAAATGGAAATACAGCAACCGCGATGAGGCTGATAGAGATTTCAATTCAAGCGCTTGAAAGTAAAGAAGTTTCATGGTACCGGATTGGTCAGCAAGCCTAGTATGAAAATTGATTGAAGCCTCTTTTGGTGGGTTTGATGAATTCAATTGAAATGAAATTGGCCTTTCAAAATGATTCTCTTTAAAAGGTGAAAGCACTATAAATGATTATCAGTCAACTGTGCTGGGGATCTTCTAGAATGGGGATTGAACCTTGGTTCTTTCAACATTGTTTATGATTATCAGTCAATATTTCAGCGATCAAAGGACACCATAAATTAACAAAGTTGCAATTCCATTCCCATCTATGCACTCTATAAATTCCAATTTCTTCATTCTAGAAGCATCCAATTCTTTTTCCGTTGAAATATAGTTTTAAAAAACAGAGGTATAGGTTGCAAATAATTTGGTTACAATCTAACGAAAGAAAAAAAAATGTTTTACTTGTCACAGATTTTGAATTATTTATAAAATTACACTAATAAACTATGTTTAAATATATATATATTTCACGTTTGTTTTAGGTACGAATTGGTTACATGTTATTTTTGTACGGACTTCCTATTTCAATTATTAGAAAAATTCAATAGTTTCATTTATATTATACAAATAAAAAGACTTGTTCTAAGTGAACAACCAATTTCGCATGTCTTTAATTAAGGCGTACAATTTACACCTGATGGAAATTATAACTATGCAACCACATTTTCATTTATTATATCATTACTTGAAAACATGTTGCTTTCCAAATACAAAGAAGGTACCTTTGACAAGAATTACATCTTTATAGACTAGCTTTGGCTTGAACTAGTAAAAAGAGTGTTTATTATTTATAAAATTTAACTAATTAAATTAAGAACCATTGATGGTAGATTATGATTGTCACGACCCGAACCCTAGGCCGTGGCAGAATTATAAATATCCAAAAACAAAAACACTCTAAATTAATCCCGGTGGGGACCATTCCCACAGATATGTGAACACCTGCTAGAAATCATAGATTCAGAGTAAATAATAAAATCATAAACACTTAGTCGTGCAATCAACTTATCATAATTAAGTATTCAAATTCATTTAGAATCTCAAATAAAATTCCAACACTCTGGTGTTCTTAACATAATGTCTTAAATACATCGAATGCAAACCTTTTAAATGAGTTGCAAGGACATTCAATTCCAAATACAAAACTTGAAATAAAATAAACTAAACATTTATACCATGGGCATAATCCCTGATTCCCTTGGCCCTCTACCTAATCCGCCTGATGACCACCTAAGTCACCTTGCACATTTCCTGGAAAGGGAGAAGAAAAAAGAAAAAAATAAAAATAAAGGAGGGATGAGCTAATGCTCAGTAGGATTTCATTCCCGATAAGGTTTTGGAAACCGCTTTCTAAAATCATTTTTAAAACTCTATATGCTTAACTATTTAATAAATTCAATGAACCATTTCATAAAATATATAGACTACTAGAATCGTCATACAACATTTAAATGTTTATATAAAGTCATGTCATTTTCACATCAAGGTAAATCCTGTCCTCTAGTCATATACCCGATGGCATATAGTTTTCAGTAAATTATTTTGAATAAGAAAACAACTTTTGGCACATCGTGACCCTGGTAGCAATACCAAAAAAATACCCTGCGCAATAACTTGCGCAATGACCCCGATATAAAGTCGTATCATATGAATAGCAGAAAATACAGTAACCTGGTAGCCTTACCAGAAAATACCATGCGCAGTAACCTCGACATAAAGTCGTATCATATGAATAGCTATTGATAGCATCACACAATGACTAGGACGGTGGATTTTCACCTTATGTAAGTTAACAAAACGATTCCAATGATTTACCATGCAATCAATGCAATATAGGTTTATAATCCAATATCTTGAAAACTTTTCCTTTTTATTTATATAATTTTGGCAGCATAACAGCTGCTAATTTAATAAGCCAAAATTTATAAACCTGTCATAAAACCACAAATTTTCACCAAACAAACCACAAATACTTCCAAAAGCAATTCACAAGATATATATCCGCATAAATCAACATACTTTCAAAATTACACACATATATATATATTTTAAATAAATTCCACTTTACCATAAAAACTACAAAAAGATTAGGATAGAACTCCTATCTCAATGTAAGCTATTGGTCACTCCAAAAACCTCGATTCCTAAAGTAATTATCGTCATTCCAGATCGAATATACACGGTAACGCAAGATAAATAATTTTTAACACGGCTGCCCTATAAGGAAAATACCTATAAAAATGGATTATACACTTAAAAACGAGTTCATAGACGCGTTCGGAACTAAATCTCAAGTTCGAGAGGTCGAAAACTCACCTTTGCCGTAAGTGGTGGTCGGCAGCGACTTTTCGGGGACGGATTCAGGCGACCACGGTGGCGGGATGTGCGGTTAGGCGGATTTTGTTGTCCTCGACATGCTTATCACGAAAATGGGGTTGGTTAGAGTCGAAACCGCCTAGTTTCGCCGGGATCTAGAAAAATAAAAGTTGGTTAACGGCAGACCTTCCTCTGCTGAAACGAACACCCAAACAATGATAAAACTTGACAAAATTGGTACCTATGGAATCTACGTCGCACGAGCTTTCCAACGGTACCAAATTTGGGCAAAACAGAGGTCGAAACGACAAGCCAAAGTCGGGCTCGCGAAAATGGAGTTGCTGGAGAGAAAATGAGGAGAGAGAGAGAACCGGTCGGCTGGAGGTTGAAGAAAGAGATGCAATCCGGTCAAATTACAATTTGACGCCCTCAATTGTTTAAAAATCACAATTTTAATTTAAAACTTTAGAAGTCTAACTTTTTGACCCTTACACTTTTATACAAAATTTTCATAATATTTCAATTTCACCTTTGATAAAATTTAAGGTTTTACATTCTACCCTCCTTAAAGGAATTTCGTCCCGAAATTCAAAGTACAACCTCAAGTTGAATTTCACACAGATAAGGGTACTTATGACACATCTGTGACTCAAGCTCCCAAGTAGTCTCATTTCCAGTATGATTCTGCCATAATACCTTAACCATAGGTATTTCTTTATTTCGTAACACCTTAATTTCTCTTGTCAGGATCCGTACCGGTTGTTCTTCGTATGTCATATTCTCTTGTATAGGAATCCTAGTATAGGGAACAATGTGAGACGGGTCTGCAGCGCACTTCCTCAACATGGACACGTGAAAAACATTGTGAACATGTTCTAACTAAGGTGGCAAATTCAACCAGTAAGCAACCTCTCCAATTCTTTCCATGACCTCAAATGGCCCAATGTATCTGGGGGCTAGTTTTCCCTTAACCCCGAATCTAGTTACACCACGCATAGGAGTTACCTTCAAGAAAACACGGTCACCAACCTTATATTCCACCTCACGTCGGTGAAGATCAGCATAACTCTTTTGGCGACTCTAGACTACCCTAAGTCTTTCCTGAATGCTCTTTATCTTTCCTGTAGTCTCCTCAATAATCTCTGGTCCTATAGTAACTCGCTCATCTGGTTCAGCCCAACACAAAGGTGATCTACAAGGCCTTCCCTACAAGGCCTCATATGGGGCTATATCAATACTGGCCTGGTAACTATTATTATAAACAAACTCCACTAATGGTAGGTCTTCACCCCAATTTCCTCCGAAGTCCAAAATGTAAGAACGGAGCATATCTTCTAATATTTGGATAGTCCTCTCAGATTGCCCATCAGTTTGAGGGTGATGAGCGGTGCTCAGATTGAGTTCTATCCCTAAGGCAGTTTGTAACGCTCTCCAAAATCTAGAAGTGAATCGTGGATCTCTATCTGAAACAATACCAAAGGGTACACCATGCAATAGGACAATGTTCTCAACATAAAGTTTAGCTAGCTTAACGAGCTTGTAGTCCTTTCTTATGGGTATAAAATGGGCTATCTTAGTCAATCGATCCACAATGACCCATACTGCATCATGCCTTTGTGAGGTCAAAGGTAATCCCGTCACAAAGTCCATAGTGATCCTGTCCCACTTCCATTCTGGAATCGGTAATGGCTGAAGTAACCCCGACGGTCGTTGATGCTCGGCTTTTACCTATTGACATATCATGCACTTGGCAACAAACTCAGCTACATCTCGCTTCATTCCGGACCACCAGTATTGCCTTTTCAAATCATGATACATCTTTGTGCTTCCAAGATGCACCATAAATTTGACTTGTGAGCCTCGACCAAAACAGCTTCCTTAAGCTCCGAATTGTTGGCAACTACCACTTTTTCATGGTAATATAAAAATCCATCTGTCTTAATCTCCCAATTCTCCAATTGTTTTCCATTTTATAGACGATTCCAAGTAGTCCTTAATTCCTCGTCTTGCCACTGGCTTTGTTTAATAAGTTGTAGGGTACTAGGAGTGGCCACCATGTTGCAAATATAACTTGCGGTACAGTCCTCATATAAACACAAATTATAATCCCCAATGACCATTGTCCTCTTCCAGTCATCCAATGCCAAGCTTGCTAATGTCCCATGCGGTTTTCTACTCAAGGCATTTGTAACCACATTTGCTTTTCCCGGATGATACTGAAGATTGAAGTCATAATCCTCCATATACTCAACCCATCTCCTTTGTCTCAAATTTAAGTCCCATTGGGTGAAAAGATACTTCAAACTCTTATGATCAGAGTAGATATCAAACTTTTCCCCATAAAGATAACACCTCCAGATTTTTAAGGCAAAAATCACAACAGCAAGTTCTAGATCATGAGTAGGATAATTCATTTCATGTGGTTTTAATTGATGAGAAGCATAAGCCACCACTTTTCCCCCTTGCATCAGAACAGCACCTAAACCGGTGCCTGAGGCATCTGTATACACCACATAGGGTTAATTACTATTTGGTACGGTAAGAACAGGCGCTGTGGTTAACCTTTTTTTTAGCTCCAGAAAAGCAACTTCACATTCTTCATCCCATAAAAACTTCACATCCTTTCTCGTCAACTTGGTCAACGGCATAGCAGTTCTTGAGAAGTTCTCAACGAAATGACGATAATAACCCGCTAGACCAAGAAAACTACAAGCTTTCGTTACATTCTTTGGTCGTTCCCATTCGAGAATAGCTTTTATCTTTGTTGGATCCACGGATATTCCTTCTTGAGAGATCACATGACCCAAGAATTTGACCTCGGTCAACCAGAAGTCACACTTGTCTTTCTTTGCATACAGCTGGTTCACCCTAAGCGTTTGTAGGACTATCCTTAAATGTTCTACATGTTCCTCTCAAGTCTTGGAATAAATCAAAATGTCATCAATAAACACCACCACGAACTTATCTAGGAACGGTCTGAAAATCCAATTCATAAGGTCCATAAAAGCTGCAGAGGCATTAGTCAACCCAAACGGCATAACAAGAAACTCAAAATGACCATAACGAGTTCAAAAAGCTGTTTTAGGAACATCCTCTTCTCGAATTTTCAGCTGGTGATAACCGGACCTCAAATCAACTTTTGAGAAGAATTTTGATCCTCCCAGTTGATCAAACAACTCATCTATCCTGGTTAATGGATACTTGTTCTTCACTGTTAGCTGATTCAATTTTTAATAATCCACACAAAGTCTTAAGGAACCATCTGCTTTCTTTGCAAACAAAACGGGGGCTCCCCAAGGGGAAGTACTTTCCTGAATAAAACTCTTCTCTAAAAGCTCTCCCAATTGTTTCCTCAATTCCCCCAACTCTGCCGGTGCCATACGATAAGGAGTTATGAAAATTGGTTGAGCTCTAGAGATTAAATCAATACAGAACTCAATCTCCCTATTCGGTGGTAACCCTGGTAACTCATCAGGAAACACATCTGGGTACTCCTCAACTACATACAATGGGGAATACTGGTTCACCATCCCTGTTTCTCCATTAATAGCAAATAAACTCCCATAAGTCTCCAGCATTCTTCTCCCTTCTAACAATGGTTTCAAAATTAGACTTGGTTGCCACACCCCGTGAGTCGCTTGATAAACGACCTTACCAATCTTTGTGTGAAGTATTACTCTCTTATTATAACAATCAATTATAGCCCGATACTTAGCTAACTAGTCCATACCAAAAATCACATCAAACTGCTCCATAGGCATCACAATCAAATCATCAGAAAATCTCCTACCACCTATCCCGGTGCTCACTGTTTTACAAAAAGTTGTCAAATCATGAACTCTACCCAAAGGGGTCCTTATACTCAAAGGCATACTAAGATTCTCAACACCCAATCCTAAGGTATTTGCGAACAACATGGATATAAAAGAATGGGTTGAACCAGTATCAAATAAAGCATGAGCCCAAGAACGGGAGATAAGAATCATACCATCAATTACCCCTCTGCCAAATTGATCATATGCTTCTTCAGTAGTGGCAGCATAAGCTTGTCCGGCCCTTCCCTTCCTTTTCCTCTCCCATTCCCTGAACGACTTCCACTAGCATTTGAACCTATGTTGTAGTCACGATTACCCTGACTCCCAGATGCTTGTAGGGTCTGAAAACTTTGAGGAACATTCTGATTAAACTCCATGGTAGGTGTGCGGTATTGATGATGGTATTGAGGAGGAGAGGTGAAAGCTGGAGATGATGTATGAGACTGATTTGGCACGAGCTGACCCTGGAAGGAAACGGAATCTGAACGACTCCCTAAAACTCCCCTACGAGATGATGATGACCTCTTCGGATAGGGGCAAGCTCTCTTTAAGTGACCCTGTTGTCCACAATTAAAGCAATTCCCATATCGCGCACTTCACCCAGAGGATCCATTACTAGTGCCACTCCCACTAGTAGTATTATTATTGCCATGCCATCCCCCTTGATTTTTCTTGGTCATTTTCCTATCTCCACTGCCACGATTTCGATTTTGGTGGGATGAACCATCTCCAACAATTGTTTCAGCTAAGGCGGCTGCAGCTAAACAATCTGTGATCCTTTTAAATTCTTGGGTATAGATTTTGCTCCTTATCGCGGGCCTCAAATGCATAAAAAACTTTGATAGTAACAATGACTCATCAGCTCTACCTGCATACTGGGATAACTCCATAAACCTCGTATAATATTTGTTCATAGTCATCCCTCCTTGCTCAATAGTCTCAAACATGTCAGCTAGTGCCCGTCTGTGACTTTCGTTGAAATAGTTGTCACGGAACAACTCTTCGAAAGCGTCCCAATCAATACCCACAAGATCACGGTGTGCCCTCAAATTTTTCCACCATATAATTGCGTCACCAGTTAGTCTATAAACAGCAAAATCCACTCAAAACTCTCTAGGGGTATCGACCTGGGAAAAAGATCTTTTAATTGCTTTCAACCATCTATCAATGGCTATAGGGTCCTGTCGACCATCAAACTGAGTATCAAAGATTCTACAAAAATCCCTCAACCTTTCATTTTTGTCCTTGACCCGTGGAGCATAAGAGGCAGACATCGCCATAAAAGCTTCAAAGAAATTGGCCATCTGTTCACTTGTTGGTTGCGGCGGGGGTGGACTGTCAGTCCTTGACTCTTGTCCTCGGGTTCTCCTTCTCGGAGGCATTTCCTCAACCTAAAATTTAAACACCAGAGTATTAACAAAATAACGATGCTGACTAAGTAAAATATCCTCCATCTACGCTAGTAGGTGTCACATTTCGAGGGATGAAAAACCAAATGCTCTGATACTAACTTTTCTGTCACAACCTGGACCCTGGGCCGCAGCAAAATTATAAACATTCAAAAACAAAAACACTCTAAATTAATCCCGGTGGGGACCATTCCCACAGATATATGAACACCTGCTAGAAATCATAGATTCAGAGTAAATAATAAAATCATAAACACTTAGTCACGCAATCAACTTATCATAATTAAGCATTCAAATTCATTTAGAATCTCAAATAAAATTCCAACACTCTGGTGTTCTTAACACAATGTCTTAAATACATCGAATGCAAACCCTTTAAATGAGTTGCAAGGACATTCAATTCCAAATACAAAACTTGAAATGAAATAAACTAAACATTTATACCATGGGCATAATCCCTGATTCCCTTGGCCCTCTACCTAATCCGCCTGATGACCACCTAAGTCACCTTGCACATTTCTTGGAAAGGGAGAAGAAAAAAGAAAAAAATAATAATAAAGAAGGGGTGAGCTAGTGCTCAGTAGGATTTCATTCCCGATAAGGTTTTGGAAACCGCTTTCTAAAATCATTATTAAAACTTTATATGCTTAACTATTTAATAAATTCAATGAACCATTTCATAAAATATATAGACTACTAGAATCGTCATACAACATTTAAATGTTTATATAAAGTCATGTCATTTTCACATCAAGGTAAATCCCGTCCTCTAGTCATATACCTGGTGGCCTACAGTGTTCAGTAAATTATTTTGAATAAGAAAACAACATTTGGCACACCGTGACCCTAGTAGCAATACCAGAAAAATACCCTATGTAATAACCCGCGCAGTGACCCCGACATAAAGTCATATCATATGAATAACAGAAAATACAGTAACCTAGTAGCCATACCAGAAAATACCCTGCGCAGTAACCCGCACAGTAACCCCGACATAAAGTCGTATCATATGAATAGCTATTGATAGCATCACACAATTGACTAGGACGATGGATTTTCACCTTATGTAAGTTAACAAACGATTCCAATGAGTTACAATGCAATCAATGCAATATAGGTTTATAATTCAATATCTTGAAAACTTTTCCTTTTCATTTATATAATTTCGGCAGCATAACGGCTGCTAATTCAATAAGCAAAAATTTATAAACCTGTCATAAAGCCACAAATTTTCATCAAAAGCAATTCACAAGATATATATCCGCATAAATCAACATACTTTCAAAATTACACATATATATATTTTAAATAAATTCCACTTTAGCATAAAAACTACAAAAAGATTAGGATACAACTCCTACCTCAATGTAAGCTACTGGTCACTCCAAAAACCTCGATTCCTAAAGTAATTATTGTCGTTTTGGATCGAATCTACATGGTAACGCAAGATAAATAATTTTTAACACGGCTGCCCTATAGGGAAAATACCTATAAAAATGGATTCTACACTTAAAAACGAGTTCGTAGACGCGTTCGGAACTAAATCTCAAGTTCGGGAGGTTGGAAACTCACCTTCGCCGTAAGTGGCAGTCGGCGGCTACTTTTCGACTACGGATTCCCACGACCACGGTGGCGGGACTTGTGGCTAGGCGGGTTTTGTTGTCCTTGACATGCTTATCACGAAAATGAGGTTGGTCGAAGTCGAAACTGCCTAGTTTCATCGGGATCTAGAAAAATAAAAGTTGGTTAATGGCAAACCTTCCTCTGCTGAAACGAACACCCAAACAATGATAAAACTTGACAAAATTGGTACCTATGGAATCTACGTAACATGAGCTTTCCAACGGTACCAAATTTGGGCAAAACGGAGGTCGAACGAGGTCGGAATGACGAGCCAAAGTCGAGCTCGCGAAAATGGAGCTGCTGGAGAGAAAATGAGGAGAGAGAGAGAACCGGTCGGCTGGAGGTTGAAGAAGGAGATGCAATCCGGTCAAATTACAATTTGATCCCCTCAACTGTTTAAAAATCACAATTTTAATTTAAAACTTTAGAAGTCTAACTTTTTGACCCTTACAATTTTACACAAATTTTTCATAATATTTCAATTTCACCCTTTATAAAATTTAAGGTTTTACAATGATAAGTTATACACAGTTCATCACAGCTTGCAAGAGGGAAGATATTTATAAGTGAATAGTTCACTAGTGCTCTCTAACTGTGAGAATCTGAATTTGTTATTCATGATACTATTTGCCAATGAAAAGGAAATGGCATTATGTTAGATATGGTTAATAATTCTGATGGAACATAAAGATATGCACTTAAAATAACCAGAAAGTAACAAAAAATATGTGAAGCTAATTAAATATTCTTGAAGCTGCGTTTTGTTAAGAATTTTATAATTAGACAAGTTAAATCTAAACTCAGGAAAAGAGCTTATACAGTTGAAGGGAATAATAGTTAGAAAGATTGAACATTAAAAGAAAGAAGAGAGAAAGAAAGAGCAAAGAAAGAACCAAAACATAGTGGGAGTAGAAAGGAAATTTGTAGGGTTCATAATGATCAGTTGTTTAACACAGCACATGTTTTCTAACTAAAGAACCCAAAACGGTGTCTGAAAAAAATAATAACTTTCAATAAAATAGATGGTCTCCATTCTATACAGCTATACAAAAAGGCAAGCTCCACCTCTCTATTTATCAGTTTACTTTTAGGTTGGCATGCATATGTCACTGGTGAGTAGTGACTTCCTTCAATTTTTATTGTATTGGTTTGGTTTGAATTGATGTTTAAGAGAGTGAAAATAACAACTTAGTGAATAGGTTACCTGCGGATCCGGTAACCCAAAAGTTTTATTCTTGTATTTTTAATTAGAATGTCTCTTGTTAGGTAATCCGAAAAGAGTGTCTACATACATAACCTAACACAGCGATCATGCACTTACAATTCATTTATTTTGACACTTGTGTTACAGATGTAAATGCTGGAACTTTTGATCGATTTCATAATCATTACACTTGCTCTTAAAAATGCACCTCAATCAAAATCCTGATATTGTCAATACTATTAATATTTGTTAATCAACATTACGAGACGGCTAAATTATCTATTTGATTGAATATTTATCATCATGGTAAGATTCCTCTTCTCCACACTGTAAGAGTCCTAAATTAAAATTTGTAATTATGATGTACCTCCTTTGCTTCTATGCCAAAATCAAAGCCCCGACATGGAATGGTACTCGAGAATAAAATTCGGGAGCTTTGGAAACAACCATTGCCATCCATTTTCATTTGGTTAATATCAATCAGTCTCATTCCTTGTCCCCCAAGAGTGGAAGCATCTCCCCAGGATGTGGCTTACCAGCTTTATTCATGCTTTTCTTTTTTGACAGTTTATGAATTCTGTCATTTCATTAATTTCAATTGGCTTTTCAAATTGACTAGGGTTCAATTTGTTACAGCTGAATACTATTCTTCATATGTTCGTAATTTTCAAGTTTAATCTTTTGAACTGAGTTTAAATTTTAAGTTTCTAAAGTCCTACATTTTATTGCAATTGCATTGACTTTCTAATCGATCATATAATTACTTCAATTTGCTATAACTTAAAACCATTATTTGGATCCCATGTATAAATTTTATCAGTGTGTTGAGTTAGTTATCTACTTCAATTCAAAGAAAGTTATGAAATTTGCTAATTAACACTTTTCTTCTAGTTACATTATTGTCCAACATTTATAAGTCTAAATTAATTAACTATAAAATCAAGAACAAGTATTAAAAAAAAAAAATGATAAATTAACTCAAAGCTTAAAAAAAGTATAAACGCCTAATAAAAAAAAATTAAAAAAAAAAGAAAGACAAAAAATCTAAAAGGTAATTTTTTATTTTTTATGTTTTTATTTTTTTTACTTATTGACACCAAATTAGACAATTGTTAGGATCTAACTAAAATATTACTCTATCATGCAGTCTAGAAAGCTATTCTCAAAAAGCAAGAGAGGTCAACCCATATTTTTAGTAGAAAAATTGTCACATTTCACATGAGAGGTGCTTGAACCTACCTCATGTTATCAGGGCAAGTAGGTTGGTGGCTACTCCACCAACTCACTTTGGGGCAAAGTCTAAAATTTAATTGAGAATCAAAACAAGTACTATGACAAAAAGTACAATAATGTGTGTGCAGAAGAAACCACAATCCCTCTTATTGGAAATCATAATATTGTAACATTCCACAACTGGAGCTTTATATAATATGCTTCTTTGACAAGAATCTCACTAGCTATATTAGCTACAAGGGATAATATTAAAACACCCCTTAAATAGAAATTAATGCCAATCAATCTGACCTTTTGAAAATATTAGCTAATAACTCCTAAATGTTAATTCAAAAGCGGTTCCCATCCAAAAGTAAAATGGTTTTATCACAAAATAGGAAAAATGTGAAAATGCCCTAGTTATATAAAAAAATTAAAAAAGTTAAAAGCAAAAAGATTGGCCAATTATCAAACCATGCTTACATCACAAAACTGAAAAAATAAATAAATAAATAAATGTTTATCACCAAACCTAAAAATACCTAAATGCTGTTGACAAAATTATTATTATTATTTGTTAATGGAAATTACCATTACTTTCTTTTTATTATTATTACTTGTTAAATTAAATTCTTAAATTAAATTTCTTATTAATTATTAATTAAAAAATAATTAGAAAAGGAGTTTCAATGTAAAAGATTTTTTTTAAATTATTATTTTTTTTATAAAAATTGATCTCAATCGTCCAATGGTGGACATCAATCTTTAAAAAGTATAACTATAAAAAGTTGTTAAAAAGAATTATGTGCTTGGTTCCCCATCGTTGATCTAGATTTATCAAACTGAGATCTATGGTGCAAATCTAATATGGCTCGCTACCACGATCTCTGAGATGAAAGTCCATTGATGACCAGAATGAACATCGATTTGGTCATGAACTTTGCTCTCGCAAACTACATGAATTTCTCCCCAAACATTGATGGCTTTTGCTTCCACCCTGAACCCTTTCCTTTTTTTGCAACTAATCTCTCTTCCTTTCTCCATCACTCTTGCTCGTTCTCTCTCAAGCATCTCCTCTACACACACCAACCAAAGCTCAAACACCAACACCGTAAACTAGAAACACACAAACAACCACTTCTCTACAAACCACAAACCGGTGAACCAGAAACCAAAACTCAAACAACCATAGTGAACTGAAAACACACACACAACCACTTCTTCACTAACCACAAACCAGTCGCCAACCAAACTCCATCATACCACAACAATACAACCCATCAGACTGTTGGGTTGGGTTCCCTCTTATGTAGAGGCCCAACAAGACTCAATTTAGGAACTCAAGTTAAATTGAGTCCATATGAAATTCCTAATGAATTTAGGAATCATAACCCTATTTAATTCTTATTTCTTTTATCAATATAAATAAGAGAAAAGAGGGTTTGGTGGCTGCTGAGAGTTTAGGGTTTTTGGAGGCAGAAAACTACACAATATCAAGTATGAAGAGAGAAAATCATGTGGAAGAGAAGAGGAAAGAAAAGAGTGAATTTTCTGCACAGAAATTCATCTCGTGCAGTTTCAGAGTTACTGCGATATATTTTTCGTTAACCGTTGGATCATGCTGAAATTTGGACAGTACATTCATCTCTTCTGGATCTTGATTCTGAACGGTGGAGATTGGAAACGATGTTGTCTTTGGTGAGATATACAGTCCATAACAGAGCTATCAGGTTTTCGCGGTCACTGTTAGCGCAGTAGTTTTGAGATATCTCTTTCGTTCACCGTTGGATCGAGTTCCAATTTGGACAGTATACTCAGCACCCGTGATTCAAAATTCTGGACGGTGGAGATCGGATTTCGAGATCCCAGTAAAGAGCGACGTAGTCCAGAACGTTCTATTGAGTTTATGATTTTTCTCTTCACTTGTTATTTAAACTTGAATTTATGTTATTAGGGAACCTAGATAATTGTTGCTCGGTTTTGGTTCCTATTTGATGTTAAAACAGTTTGTTACTCTCACATTTGATTATTAGTGGAGATTTTTGGGTGGACTACGGTCCCATGGTTTTTACTCCTCGCATTGGGGAGGTTTTCTACGTAAAAATTGGCTTGTGTTATTTGTGCATGTGGTAGTGATTTTATTTGCTCATTATTTGATCATTGGTGGTATTTATATTGTGGTGGATTTGTGCATTACTTAATGGTTTTCCATAGGATTCATTCAGGGGGAGAAAAAGTTTCGCTGTGCAATTTGTTTGTGTTTGTTTTTCTCCCATCACAGACCACGAAACAGTCTCGAAAACCAAAAAAAAAAAAAAAAAGGGTTGTTTTCTTGTGTACTATAGGTGTTTAATAAAACGCTTGTGAGGACATAATGATACCAAGCCAGTGGTAGGAGACGGAGCCGAGCTTGTGAGTTTGTGCAGAGATGGAAACACTATAGGTTTGGTCGGAGCCAAAGCGGCGGGTTTGGTTAGTTGAGAGAAAGAAGTGGGGATGAGAGACTCCGAGAGAGAAGAATGAGAGTTGGTCAGGTAAAAGAAAGAGAGTGAATGATGAGTTGATTATTTTTATTTTATTTAATAATTAGAAAATTTGTTTCACTCCATCCAGCTATCCCCAATTCAACCATTTGAACCCATTTATCTTTATACTCTTACGCACAAATGGAACCATTCTTTTACCAATGGAAATTATTAGCCCTCCAATAACTGGGCATTTTGGATAACATTTTCAAAATCAGAGGTGATTTAATATTAATATCATTTCTAGGGGTTATTTTGATAATATCCCTAGCTACAATAAAACACTACTTCCATTAATTGATTCATTAGCAGCATTATTATCCAGTTAACCCAACCAAGAATGAAGAGGTGATCAAGTTAATCAATTCAAGTAAACTTGATATCATCAAGTGTGTGTGTATGATTCTTGGTGTGTATTATTGTCATAATAAGAACTCTCTTTCACTAATTTTCACAAAGTGTGTTGGAAAATTAGTGAAAGAGAGTTCCTATTATTACAATAATACACACCAAGAATCATATATATGTGTGTATGTATATGTATATACATAATTAAACGTGCTGTTTGGTACAATCAATCTGTATAAAGCAGAAGAAAATAATGAAGATACTCGCACATATAACAAATTTCTTTTACTGCTTACTTTATAGATTTCCATTATTGAGATTTCACAAGCTGTACATAAACATCATTAACAGAAACAATAAAATTACATGAAATTAAGTGCAAGTTAAGTAGATGATGGTTGATGATATTCACGGTCAGGCATTATCCTGGTAAACAGAATGTCGTTCAGATTCGGAGACTTTGGTTTCGTTGAATTTGGTGATGAAATCTGAAGCTTTTCTATCAATTTCAGGCTCTGCAACCCAATATTCACCCTTGTCTCCATCGCCTGGCCATATTTTTCTCCCTGCATCTTTCCCTGCATAGTAGTAACTATAGTCACATCTTCTAGGCCTCTGTGATTTGAAAATGCTACATAGTGAAAACTTCTTCTGATGCTGCTTGTTTCCAGGCATTTTAAGAGAAAGATTTTATAGTATAGCTTATTGGTTTAAATTAAAGAAGCTAATTTTGAGAGGTATTGAAGATGTTTTTGAAGAATGTTAATTAGTTTCTCTTTGGATTTGAATACCATCGATGCAGGCTCACTTGAATTTATAGTAGAAGCTTTCATGTTTGGTTGGGTCCCATCTAGTACAGGAATCTTGGAATTGGAAGAGCATGTAAGGGTTAAGACACAGACAAGTGTAAGGCTGAGATGGTATCAAATGACCAGACAATGACATGGCTAGAAATGACATTATGTTCATAAAATTTTAGGCAAAAAGACGTGTTATATGTTTTAATTTTTGGCTTTGGAATTCGGCTAAAAGGGAAAAAGAAAACAAAAAATTATCGGTTAATTTTTGGTGTGACTATTCTATAATTTCTTTGAACATTCTAATGTGTTCTTTTCAAAGAAATCTTTGAACATGAACCTACCTACCCCTTTCTTCGATATTTTCAATATATTCTCTTCATATTTTAGCTTTCACTAATTAGATTAATCTTCTTGATAAATTAATTTATTATAGTGTTCATGAACCTAACCTGAAACCTAATTTTCTCCACTTTTTTCACCTTTTAGACCTTTTAAATTCTTCTTTCCATCCTTCTCTCTTTTACAAATCATTGGTTAAATTTGGAGTTTGCTTTTGATGGTAAATGTTAATATAAATCATAGATATATCCATCATTAAAGCATCAAGCACGTATATATTATTGGAGTCCATTTTTTTTGCTAGTACTCTTTATTGAGTGGGTTTGGGAAATATCACCAAATCAATAGTTTGAGTTTATATGTCACATCTTTCATGTTTTTAGACAAAATTTCTCTCATATGAAAAGGAAACAATAACTCTATAACCAACAAAGATTGAGAGAGAAAGGGAAAGAGATAAAGAGAGAGAAATAGAAGACAAAAAAAACACTAATGAATGGTAGACGATTACAATAGAAGGCAACAATGAAAGGGCAATTAATGGTGATGCCAACGAATCCATCCAAGTTTGGGTTTATGAAATGGATTGATTAATTCAATTGATGAATTTGAGGTTGTTATGTTTGTTTCTGAAATGAGAAAGAGTGATTAAAATAGGTAGGTTTCTGAACCAATGGCCCATGCTTTGATTTGAAACAATTGAAGCTTTTTTAATCTTTTTTTTTTTCCTTTTGAATCTAACAAATTGGTCATTTATATTTATTAACATATCATAACCTTAAGTCTTAAATACTATAATTGGGCTATTTCCTAAGAATTTAAGCTTTTAGATCTAATGGTAACTAACATAGTATCCTCTGGTTCAAACTTTCTCTCCCTTCTTTATCTCAAAATCTTTTCATTATACATGTTATATAGTAGGAGGCGTAGCATGTATCTGTCATTTGTTCCCTGTCCACGTTGCACGTGAGGGGGCATGTTAATGTATTATAACCTTAAGTCTTAAATACTATAATTGAGCTATTTTCTATCGACTTAAACTTTTGGGTCTAATGGTAACTAATAATATTCAATAAAGAATAGATCCTGAAATTAAAACAAATCAGGAACATTTTTTTTTTAATGATAATTTGGGACCTTTTTTTTTAAAAAAAAAAAAAATTTGAGATCTATTTTCTTGAATGACTGAATTATAATTTAGCTACTTGAATGAAACGCTTTTATAGGCGGAGTAACAGTTTCGATATAATTACAATTTACCCTCATTCCGTTATATGTAACCGAAAATAGTATAAAAAGAGCAAAAGACGAAAATACCCTTGATTGTTAGAGTTGACCGAATTGATCGAGTTAAAAATTAAAAACTCTTTAAAGAATTCTGTGTAATCGGTGACATTGCTTGTTTTTTTTTTTTTTTTTTTCAGAACCTGGGTGCCTAGATTTTGGGTTTCCAGACAGATTTTGGGCTTCCAGACAATTGGAAACCCAAAAAATGATCCCAAACATCCAAAAAATTGTCCTGAACATCATCAACAATCATCAATCAATCACCCAACATAATCAATCCACTCTTAGAAATCCAAAAAATGACCTCAACCATCATCAACCCATCACCTCATCTTCACCAGTTCACCATTCACCAACAAAATCAGTTCACCAACAAAAAATCATCAATCCAAACAATAATCAGTTCAACAATAACATGGAAATAACTAGTTCAACTCAAATAATCAGAAGCAAAATTGAAGAAAAAAATTGACAAATCTTGGAATGAACCCAGATCTGGGTTCACGTAGAACCCAAGATCTAGGTTCTGCCAGAACCTAAATCTGGGTTCACTGGCACAACCCAGATCGATCTGGGTTCTAGCAAACCCAGATCGATCTGGGTGCACTGCCAGAACCCAGATCTAGGTTCATTCGGAGAACCCAGATCAGGGTCGAGAAACAAAATAACAGAAGAAGAAGAAACGAAAGAAGAGAAGAAGATCAGGTTCCTCACGAACCCAGATTTCTGGGTTGGTTCGTGAGGAACCCAGATCTGAGTTCATCAAGAACCTAGATCTGGGTTCCTCACGAACCCAGATCGGGTTCGAGAAGAAGAAACGGAAGCGGAAAAAGCGAAAACGAAAGAAGAGGAAGCGGAAGCGGAAGAGAGACAGAGCAACACGTCGAACAAAAAAAATGGCTGAGGGAAGAGAAAGAGAGAGAATATTTTTAATGTTTTAAAATTTAAAAATTTTTAAAGGTGGCTGAAGGGAGAGAGAGAGAGAGAGAGAGAATATTACACATAATTCTTTAAAGAGTTTTTCATTTTTAACTTGGTCAATTCGGTCAACTCTAACAATCAAGGGTATTTTCGTCTTTTGCTCTTTTTATACTATTTTCGGTGACATATAACGGAACTTACTAACGGAATGAGGAGTAAATTGTAATTATATCGAAAACTATTGCTCCGCCTGTAAAAGCATTTCATTCAGGTAGCTAAATTGTAATTAAGTCTTTCTTGAATTGGAGATCAATTGGAGATCAATTTTCCCAAAGAGCAAATTACAAAAAAGCTACCCAGTTGAAACACTTTTACAGGTGGAGCAATTGTTTCAATATAATTACAATTTACCCCTCTCCCGTTAGAAGATTCCGTTATATGTAACTGAAAATAGTGTAAAAGGAGTAAAAGACGAAAATACCCTTGATTGATGGAGTTGACTGAATTGACCGAGTAAAAAATTCTAGTTTCAGTTTTTTGAATTGCCACTTAAAAATAATTAATTAAATAAAAATTAATTAGAAAAAAATTTTAAAAATATATATTAAAAAAATAAAATAAACTCAAATTCTGGTTTCAATCTTTTGAATTTTCAGAATCTGGAAATCAAATTTGGGTTTCTAGAACTGGAAACCTAGATTCTGGGTTTCCACCCAAATATCCAAAAAATGGTCCTAAACATCATCAACCAATCACCCAACATCATCAATCTCCCACAAAACCATCAAACCCAACATCATCACCGAAATCAATCTCACAATCACCCATAAAACTGTCAATCAAACTGGAAAAAAGAAAAAACAGAGGGTTCATTATCGAATCCAAATCTAGGTTCGCGAGGAACCCAGATCTGGGTTCGTGAGGAACCCAGATCTGGGTTCGTGAGGAACCCAGATCTGGGTTCGTGAGGAACCCAGATCTGGGTTCGTGAGGAACCCAGATCCGAACCCAGATCTGGGTTCGTGAGGAACCCAGATTCTAGGTTCCTTATGAACCCAGAATCTGGGTTCATCCAGATGAACCCAGATCTGAGTTCATTTGGATGAACCCAGATCGGGTTCGAGGAAGCAGAATAGTAGAAGAATAAGAAGAGAAGAAGAAGAAGAAGAAGCAGAAGAAGAGACAGCGGACGACGGCAACAGTGATAGGCACAGCGAAGATAGAGCAACGACGAAAAACTGGAGAAGGCTGAGGGATGAGAGAGAGAGAGAGAGACAGAGAGGGCTGAGGGATGTTTTAAATTTTATTTTTTTAAAAAATAAAACATTTAAAAGTTTTTAAAATTTATTTTTTGAAAAAATAAAACATCAAAAGACAATTTTACCCCTAAATCAATTAACACTAACTGAAGTCCACTAACGACAGGGGGGTCAATTGTAATAAAAGCGAAACAGTTGCTCCGCCTGTGAATGTGTTTCAACTGGGTAGCTAAATTGTAATTTGCTCTTTCCCAAATTTAGGACCAAAAATACCCATAACAGGACCTAAGTCCCTGAATCTGGAACCTATTTTCTCGAATCCGAGATAAATTTCTCAAATTTGAAACTAGTTTTTTCAAATTTGAGACCAATTTTCCCAAATTCATACCTATTTCCTCAAATTCGAAACCTATTTACCTAAATTTGGGATCTATTTTCCTAAATTCAAGTCCTACTATCTTGAATTCAGGATCTATTTTTCTGGTGGTTATTCATTAAGGAAATAAGACCCAAACAAAAGATATCGGTCCTAAACAAAAACAAATACGTCCCAAAAAAGAAAAATATGACTGAAAAAATTAAAATTTTTAAACACAAAATAGAGTTTATTCTTTTTAATGCCTTTCTCATCCTCCGTTTTTATTCAATTTCAACAGTTGAATTTCTTTGACACAAATCAACATCATTTTACATATTCAAAACTCAAGTTAGTTTTTTTAAACAAAAATTACTTTCTTTAAACAAAAATTTCAAAATCCCCTATAATTTTCTCAAATGATTGCAATGGAAAATGATAAGAGAGAATGAGAAGGACGTGAGAAGTAAAAGAAAGAGAAGTTTCTATAAAGAGAATCAAACCATATGGCTGAAAAACTGGTGAGAAAATAAAAAGAGAAAGCGATGTAGAAGAGGGAAGAAGGGAGATTGAATTTTGCCCCCCATTCATTACGGGTAATTTTGTCCCCATTCATTAAGGGTAAATGGTTATTTTTCACTTTTAGGTGACATCAAACTCAAAGTATTAATTCATTGACAACGACAAAAGGAGAAGGAAAATGACTGCTATCTCCTTCCATGTTCACTATGTTATTGTAGAGAAGTAATTACACGAAACCCCCCTGAGGTTTGCCAAAAAACAGATGAAAACATATTTACCTTTTTATTACATCAAACCTCCATGCCATCAGTTGACTTCTGTCAACTTTAACGGTTTGACTGATGTAGTTGACCCGTGATGGTGAATGGGTGACATGAGAGAGAGAGACATGGTGAAAGGATTAAAATGCCCTTCATTCAATTAACGGTGACAAAAATCAACGTTAAGTATGGGGGTTTTGTGCAATTAAAGGATAACTATGTTTTTATCTGTTTTTAAGCAAACAGATGGTGAATGGGTGACATGAGAGAGAGAGAGACATGGTGAAAAGATTAAAATGCCCTTCATTCAATTAACGGTAACAAAAATCAACGTGAAGTATGAGGGTTTTAGACAAACATCGGGAGAGTGTTGTGCAATTCACTCTATTGTAGATATAATTTAGACATAGATGCCAAAAACATGTTTAATTGATGATTTGACAATCTTTATACATACGATTCCACAAATATGATAACATATAAGCTTAAAAAATAATAAGGTATCAATGAATCAATAAAATTTAATTTTTTAGCGTATGGTTCACCATGTAGATATAATGTTAGATGCTATCTTGATGTTGACTTTAAAAGCATAAAACACGCTTTGTAAATGATTTTTTTTACTGATTAACATGCCATTAAATTTACAAGAAAGGAGAGTTTGTTAATTTCCACACCTTAATCTAATGAAAGGAGGTGTTATTTTATTGATGAATCATTAAATCAAAAACAAAGTACAGAATTAGATTATATACATACATACATACATAGATGGAGAACCCGGGAAGGCAGTCAAAATCACTTCAAAACGTGCTCTCTTTTTGAATAGTTCGATTCATGCACTGGCTGGTAGGGTTTACGGTTTTGTTATTTTTAAAAGCAAAGGTTGCTTCTTCTTTTATAAATAGTTAAACTTTATTTTGAATTTTATCTCCCAAATATAAAGTAGAAAGATTATTTTATATATAATTCTGTTGTCTTTGTCATAAATAGATAATATAGTTTAATAACTTAACTCGTTTCTTGTATTTGAGTACCTTTATACATGAAGAGTATCAAATTCAGTCTTTTTAGAAGATTTCTGAGAGCAGCATACCAGAAATAATTGATTTCTTATTGCATAGGAAGCTGAATATTTGCTTTGTTTTCTAAAATTGCATGCAAGTTGTCTAACTTTCAGGGTTAATTTGGAAACACAATAAAAAAGGGGGCCGGAGTTTGGTATGCCCATCTTGTACTCCAAATCACGGAACATAATTTTATGCTTCAACTTTTCTTTAACTTAAAAGTATATATTCGTTTTTGTTTAATTAGCTGTAGTCAATCTCATTGATTAATTTATATGATTTATTATTATTATTATTTTTTAATTAAAAGAACAATCGAGCATGAAAGTTCATAGTTGTTGAATATCGATGGATATGTGTAGTTCTTAATTAAGCTAATATTCCTATGATAGGAATCGAGTATTCGTATAAGAGTTGGGCCAATTGTTGATATGTTAGCGGTTAGCTAGATACGTATAAATTACATAGTATAATAAATTACATTAAGAAATTATGTGTGGTTTGAATAATCTATAATTATAGCATTGTTGGACCGATGAATGTCTTTTGTGTAACTAAACTTACTTCTGAATTTAAATATTAAAATTTTCTGGAATCTTTGACTGCCTAAAAAAAGATAAAATGAAAATGACCTTATCAATTATCGACAAAATAGATGATACCAAGAAAGAAGAAAATAATAATGTACATCAAGATGATTCTCTCAAAGATAAAAGTTTAAGTTAACATAATTATTGCGTTGATCTTATATAGGATGTACAAGACTCTCACTGATTATAAAAAGATAACACTATTTTGGTTGAATCAAATCATATCTTGAAGTGAAGAATAGATTAATCAACAGACACATATTGAAACAAGGATCACTGTAATACCTAAACTTTTAAAATTAATTAATCTAATTCTAATTTCTGTGATTTTTTTAGTAGTTTTGTTGATTTAACTACTGTTTTTGTAGATTGATTTTTCTTTAATGGCTAGTCATTAGAAAATATTTTATTCTAAAATTTCTAAAAATGATTTTTTTTTTTCTTTTTTAACTTAAAAGAGGGAAAATTTGATCTTGAAATCTCAGTTTAGTAAAATGTGTGATTACCAATCAAAATTTACCTGCCACCATATCATAGAATCGTCGATGTAGTGACCATAATGCATATATTTAGAGTCAACATTTTTCCACTTCTCTCCCATATTTAAGCATTTCAGTTATTTATTTTATCAGGACTTTTTCATTCACAGTAAAGCAGAGAGCTAAGCTAATTTTTTTTGTCAAAATGTTCAGAGAAATTATTGATTTCAATCTCAAAATTTGTCCTTGTGATTACTTGATTTAGTTAACGAAGGTTTAAATTGCACGGGTTGAAAATTGGTGGTTTTTATCATAACGTACTACTGTTTTGTACTTTTGAAAGTATGTTTCTGTATGTTTTTGTTTAATGTTTGTCGCTATGTTAGGCAATTTAATTATCTATATATATATATATATATATATATGCTACACAAGGTTCTACATATGACTATGTATATGAATATGTATCTTTTCTTTAGTTAAACTTTTTGATACCTGCAGCATTCGAAATATCTTATTTTTCCAATTCTAACTTTTATTAACATATATATATTTATTTATTTTTCAACACAATAATTTTCTATAAATTTATTATTTAGTATTTTATTGGCTATTAATCAAAATTTATCATCCCTAAATTAAATTAGTTATTAAATTGCTTTGTAACTGAATTTTGTAAAACGAATGTTTTCTGAAAGATTTTGGCTCAATATCAATAGCAAATGATATGTGATATAGTGCACTATGGACTTAATGTTCTTGGTGACTTAATGTCGTATTATCATCATACTATGTTATAGATGCTTTAATGAATACTCTACACCGGTCACTAGGGATATAGGTGACCCTCCTTGACATGCCTTATTTTGCGGACGCTTAATAGTTGTTTTTTTTACAATACCTTTTTTCTGAATAATTACAATAATTTTGGGGTTGGGAGAAGGGGTATAACTCGAATTCACAATCTTTTTGATGTAAGCGCAAGAGACATATTACTGGATCAATCTCAACTTGTCATTTTTATAAAAGATCCGATATATTATTATTGAAGAGTTTATAAACTTGAAATCATGAGCATATTTCAAATGTGAGTTTTCTCTTATGTGTTGTGATACTATTTATTGAGTTAATAGCTCACCCCTCAGCATCAATATTTTGCATATTAAGTGAGAAAACGTTGATTGAAATAGCCTCTTGGGATTTTGCTCCAGATGAGTACGTGATTCATTTTGTTTTATGCATTTGTAAGGCTTTCAAGTTATATAGGTCTAGCATTATGGTAAATAGAAAATTCTATTGTATTGATCTGCAAATAGGGTTTGTAGTTATAATCTTATTGAGTAAATTTTAGTGTTTTATCTAGAGTATTGAGAGAGTGAGTTATCTAATGAAAAAACTTTGTTTAACATTTTAAATTTGGTAATGTTAACGTCGAAAAATGGATCCTTAGTCAACGAGGTTGTTTTCGGGCCCAAGCTGCAATTTCATGTGGATCGTGTGATGTATGCAAAGCAAATAAAATGTGAAGAAGAGATCAGAGGCGAGGAGCAGGGACACAAAGAGATTTTAGAGTGGTTCGGCCCAAAAAGATGCCTACGTCTACTGTTCACTCTCTTACTATTTCGGCAGAGTAACAGCACTCAGAAAAAGGTCCCCTTCACAAAGAAAATCATCTCTTATTTATAGAGAAAGTGAGGCGCTACAATAAAACAGAATAAGACAAAAGCGTACAATAAACTACAGTTATAATGATGGGCTGCATTTAATGCGCCGAGATTATAATTAATGCGGCTAATAGTGCATTAAATGCGGTCGAATATACATTTAATTCGACCGAACCCATCACTTCCGGGCTCTTCCCAAGCGAGATTTCAGATGGCTAATTTGTACGGGTCATGGGTGGCTACAAAGATCTTAGCTGTAGTTTCTCACAGAGATGGTGTGCATGGTATGATTCAGGGCTGCATTCTGCATGGCACTTTTGACTTCTGTTGACCAACGATTCTGAGTAATAGGGCAAGGGTGGTCTTTCCAACAGGTGAAACACATCAAATCTGCATGGCAAATCATATGATCCTTTGGCGGACCGGTCGTCTGGAGAATTGGGAAGGTAGGTCATGAACCAATGCTTCCGCGAATAGTTATAATAATAGGCGGGCATTCTCGTAAATGAACAAGCGGGTTGACAGGCATGTTCAGAAATCACCGATCGATCAGGCAAATAACTCTGAGCAAACTAGACTGATGAACAGATATGACGAACAGAAACAATGGATAGACTGGGCGAAGAGGATAAGCGATCAGCGGTCAGAATCATCGGACAGCGGACAGAGCCATCGGATCGGCTGAGCGAAGAGGATCAGTGATCAACGGTTAGAATCATCGGACAACGGACAGAGCCATTGGATTTGCTGAGTGAAGAGGATCAACGGTCAGCATGAGCGATCACGAATGGGCCCCTTGCCAATTAGGTGGATTGGCAGAATGGTGGTTTATTGAGCCCTTGGGCCATTGGGCCTGTACTGTAGATCTTTCTGGGCCCGATCCTTCTGATCACTAAATTATCTATAACAGGTAACTTACATGTTTGGTTTGTTGCACAAATACAATAAACACATGCATGATAATGTTGTAGCCGAAGAAGATAAATACATTGAGCAAAGTCAACATGATAAAAATATATACATCAACTTGAAGAAGCTAAAAGAAAATTAAGAAATGACGAAGACAAGATATACAAACCAAGTGATAATAGTCCATAAAGAATACCATAAAGTAGATAATTTAATTTAGAAAAAACCATCATTTTAGTCTCTAAGGTATCAGAAATTATCAAGTTTTCAAAGCTGATTTGAAAACAATTCACTTCATCCTTGAAAATTTGAAAACTCTTCGAAGAATCCAAATCGTTAATCAATTGATGGTCAAATGAGATGAATATGTGTTCGAACCTAAATCTTCAAGATCTGAGTGAGACTAGATCATCATATCACCAAGCCATTTTTTTTTAAGAAAAAAACTAAAAATAAATTTGAAATCTACAACCAACCCTTTTGAACACCAGCCCAACAACCCTAAATCCCAACCTAACAACCAAGATTCAAAACAACCTAGATTCAACCTATAAACCATGCAAGATAGAGAGCTCTAATGATGTTCAACCCACAACAACCCATAACCCAGATTCAAAACAACAACCTATATTCAACCCACAACCCAAATTCAAAACAACACATGCGAGCTAGACACTCCTACCTCTATTGCCGACTTCGACGATGGAGACTCATACCTCCATGATTGAAGTCAGTGATGGAGGACTATATTTTAGTCTAGAAAAACAAAATAAGCAAAAATTCGAGCACATAAAGAGTGAGAAAGAGCTGGGTTGTTTAGATAGATAGAGACAGCAGATGCAAAGTAAGAAAAAGGGAGTGGAAAAAGGGGGAGATGAACAAAAAATAATTTTGTTTTATTTTTAATTCAATATTACTCTTTAATAATTCTTTTGATCATTGTTTAATTTCTTTTTCCAAAAAACAATAATTAGGCTCTTTTTTTTTTCCAAAAAAAAAAATCAAATTATTTAACATGTGTCAACTTATTATTGATTTAATAATATTGTAATAATTTGTTTTTATTAGGGGCAAAAAGGTCATTTTAGATGAAAGGGACAATTGAGTCTTTTTAATATTTTCGTTTGGTTTAACTGATAGTTGACTGGTGATTTAGACGTTTTTAAAGAGTTTTCAAAACTCTAAGGATTAAGTGAGATATTTTCAAAAATGCTTTAAAATTTGATAATTTTCTATACTTTAAGGACTAAAATTAAGTTTTCCTTCTAATTTAATTATGTGTACAATATATGTGTGTCTATATATATATACACGCATACAATACTTTTAAAATGTGTGTGTATTTATATATATATATACACACAATGTCCTGACTTTACTCTCTTATTTATTCAAATACAAATAAGAGAGTAAAGTCATTTTAGGAGAGAGAATATAATAGATGAATTTAATTAGTTTTTTCTAAATTTTCAAAGTTAAGGAGTCCTTATTTTAAAAGCTCTCTCTCTCTCTCTCTCTATATATATATATATATTTGAAAATGAAATGTCATTCATAACAAAATCACACGAATAAAAAAAAACTAGCAAAGAAATAGACGAAGGCACCTTTTCTGTAAAACCCAAAACCTCGTTCGTTGGAGAGCGAAATATTTTTCCGAGGGATCGCATCCGATCGGAAAAATATAATGCTCGAGTCCGGAAATACTTGAAATAATTATTCTAGAATAATAAAATAAATTCGAGTTCGTGGAGACGGATTCGAAAATTTTAAAATAATTCCGAGAGTGCGAAGCCGAGATTAAATTAAAAGCGAATTCTCGGACGGATGGACGGAATCGAAAGTCGAGCTTGGAATTAAAGCGGGAATGCATGGAATAAAATAAAAGTAAAATTTATGCATGAAATGACACATGTCACACATGCAAAGGAGGAACAAGACAAATGGCATCATTTGTAGATTTCGTGTTTATATAAGTTAGTGAAAAAGCAAATAGTTATAATAATAATATTGAAAAGCAAAGATTGGAAACAGTGCATGCAAGCAAGAGGAGGTCGTGCTGTTGTTGTCGCCGTGTCCCACTGCCGTGGTGAGCTGTTGTCGCCACTGTTAACTTGCTGCCTTGCTATTGTGTCGTGAGCTGTTGCCTTAAGAAGTTATTGGCGTGAGGAGGACAGTAAGGAGTTGCTGGTGTGAGGACCTGTCAGGCTTGGAGGAGCTGCTGTTGCTGTTGAGGTGCTGCCGTGAACCAATTGTTGTCACCGTTGATGTTGATTGCTACCATGTGCTGTCATCATGAGCTACTACCGAGCAGTTGTTGTCAAGTCTGTCCGAGTGCATCATTCAGACCTGAAGTGAAACAGCATCAAGGGAAGACAGCTTGTTGCTGTGAGAGCGTCGTCGCCATCGCGATTGTTCGCGAATGTTTTTCGAAGTTTTGAAGCTTTCGAAGTGAGTTTCGAAAGGTACGTTGTGATTTTATTGAATTCGTTTCGTTGTATAATGATTAAGATTGAGTTGAGAATGAACTTTGATGATGATATGATTGGGTTTAGGATTGAAAACCTTGTTAGTGCGAAGGTTCGCTCGTTGTTGTTTCGGTTGTGTTTTGAATGATATTGTAAATGGTTGTTTCCGTTGTGAAATCTATTGCGGGCTGTTAGAAGATGAGTTAGGGGCTGTTAGAGTATGCTTTTAAATTCAACTTCGTCGTCATGAAAAATGATGTATTCTAGTGTGTTTTAAAGTATCAGATAGTCGTTCAGATATTGAGAAATCATTTCCGAGCGATTCGGTTGAGTTTTTCAGAAGTGCAAATGTTTTTAGTTTGTGATTTTCGTTGTTGACGATGAAAATGTTTATGATGTTATCTCACTGCCTCGAGTCATTATTAAGCCCGTTAAAGTCTTAAAGTTGAAATTAGGATAGTTTGAATTATAATAAAGTTAATCGGATAGTTTTTGTTTTGTGCAAAATCGTTAAATTGTTGAAATTTCGGAGTTGAACCAGAAATGGATATTCATTAAGCTTGCTGCCATTTTTTTTTCATGTTTATGCTTTAAAGTGTTTGAATATTCGTTTGTCGTGTTTTAAGTAAAGTCACAAGTAGTAATTGATGATACATTTAATTGGAAACGAAGGAATCACGCGAAACGCTAAAAACGATAATTCGCGATAACTAGTTGAAATCACGTAAGCTTTATGTTAGTCGTTTGATTTTGAATCTTCTTTTTATTGAATCCCTTTAGAATGCAATGTCGATGATGTTACTTTAGATTCAAATGGCATAGTTTCAGTTTTGTAACCGTAGAGTTTCGAATAGTTTATGTTGCGATATTGAATTGGTTTGAGATAGTCTCCGCGTACGATAGTTTTTTCGTATTGTTATCGTGTTATCGTGAGGATAGTCACTTGAATTGTCTAGATTAGAAATCCTCGTATGACTTAAAGTTTAGTTTGTGCACGACTTGTGTTTTAACGAAAACTCGATCGAAACCAATTGTAAGTGAACCGACGAGCGGACGAGAGCTATATCAAGAATGGTTGATTAGTTATTGGAAGCAAGTTGTGAGTGTGCATTTTATAAAGCTTTCATGAATTCTATTATATGAAATTATTAATGCAATACTATTTTAGTTCATGATTTATGTTATTCAAGTAACATTTTAGAATATTATCGTTTTCCCTATAATACATGTATAGTTGTATATATGTATTTAGTTGTAAAGATACTTGAGAACGTTATTTCAATAATGGAGTTTTCGCTCTAGAAAGTAAGTTTTTCGGTTTTAAACCGTAACTAGAAAACAAAACACTTATGAGATAATTTTAAAGGTAATTACTATCTCTTTAGTTTATCTTGACCTCTTGCAGAACCCGACCGAGGTACTCTATGCGTGTATAGTACCAGACGGGGGGAATCATAATCCCAAGTTCCCGTATAGCTTAATCTGCGGGGGGAATCGTAATCCCAAGTTCCCGTATTTTCAGATGTTGGAGGGAATCGTAATCCCAAATTCTCGCATCTGAGCACACGCAAACAGAAAATTCTAGTATTTCATGTCATATAGAATTTATTATTATGTACACTCACTGAGTTATTCTCTTCATCATTTTCTGTTTTATTTAAATTCCTTCCCAGGTGCAGAAGCGAGTAACGCGACGGAGGTATCTTCATCGGATGTGCGAGCTCAGATGCGACCACGCTGCATTAGTTTTAGACAAGTTATCATGTACTGCATTTAATATCGTTTTCATATTTCTCAAGTTTTGTAAATATTGTTTTGGATAAAGGATTTTATGTGAATATCATGCATGATGTTTAAGATTTTAATTAAGTTGCTTTTCATATAATTGAATATTTTAAGCATGTTGCGAATGATTGTGTATTAGAAAAATGGCCTGAGGCCTATTAGTTTGATAAAGATATTAAATGAATTTATACAGGTTTTGTGAAATTTTTACAGGGTGAAAATTTTAGAAAATAGTCGTTATGCTGCTGGATTTCCAAAATAAAATTATAATTTTATAAAGTTATTTCCCACGAACAAAATTCCTACCGTTTTCAGAATTAAGATGGTTTTCAAGTAATTTCAGAAAGAAAAGAGGCTTAGTTCCATGGGAACTTTTCAGCCGGAGCAGATCTCGACTGGGAAGTCACCGTGGGGTGCCGGGCAGGTCACCTAGCTAGTATAGTTAGAAAAGGGCTTGTCATCTTCAATCCAAACTAACTCATGAGTATAAATTAATGCCAAATTTGCAAGGTCGTGTGCCACTTGATTTGCTAACCACAGAACATATTGAATAGTCTAGATGGAATTGTCAAACATATATGCGATTATATATCTTTATTTAGCAAACCAACCCTAGACTTAGAGTACAAATTTTCTTTGAAAAAGATCAAATTAACATCAGACAAATCATCAGATTCAATGATGCTAGGAATTAAACCGGTATCAACATCTGCTTTAACACCTCCGAGAATAGCCATTGCATTTGCTTCGGTAACAGATCAACAGACAGAAGATAGACTACTATGCCAAATTATCCACAAGATAATACAAAGCTCTTCCAAATCCTCAGTTTGAAGTTGATTTTACAAGGGAAAAGAATGTTTAATGAAGAGACATGTGGAGGAGCATCAATATTAGCTATTAAGGGACATTTGTTACAATGTCCTTTAGCCTTTGAGAATCCCATAAAATATGAATTGTAGTCTCTTCAATCTCGAAATTAACACTAAGTATAACCCTCTATCATCTTGGTTACAGATCAACACCATATCTTTTTGAACTTTGTAGAACAAATTTCTTACTTAATATGCAATTGGATCCTTAAAAAAAAAAATTGTTTGTGTTGATCATAATATTTGATATGATATTGTACAATTATTGTAATACTCTCTCTGGAGGTTATTACTATACATATATGTATGGAATGATGTAATGTACTAATGTGCCCTCATTGGTGAAATAATAAAAGGATTTTTAAATGTTTAATAGTGAAATTTAATATTTGTAGAATTTTCAGAAGAATTGAGAATAAATTTAAATTATAAAAAGTTGAGGGTGAATTGAGGAAGTAAAAGATTTTTCTAGAAAGAGTAGCAAAATTGTAAATAAAAGGAAAGATCAAGGACATTGGGGAAAAGTGATGAATTCTCTAGAACATGACAGAATCGTAAATTTAAGAAAGTTTAAGGGTAAAAGTTGAGCTTGATCCATGCCTATAAATAGGTGTGTATGGTTAGAGTTATCGTGATAAAGAGAGAGAGTGAAAGTGGGAGAAAAATCTAGAGACGAGAAAGAGAGGGTAAAAGTTGAGCTTGATCCACACCTATAAATAGGAGTGTATTGTACAAACCAACCCTAGACACTATCTACAGAAGAGCAGCCACTGATTTAAGCTAGTTTCTACTATTTTTGAAGGGGAAATCAAGCTATAGAAAGGTGAAGAACAGGTTAGGAAGAGTATCAAGTCAGATCTAGTAAGAATAAATTGATAAGAGCCTGTTTCTATGGTTTTTCTTTGAGAGAGAAGTATGTCGAAGCAGTCCTGGAACTGCATATGATATTATTGATATTTAGATCTAGAGATTTGGAGTGACAAACGAGTGGAAAGCAAAGTAAAAGACTGAGAAGAAATCAGTAAGTGAGCTAGCTGAGAAAATAATGTCGATCTGTAATAGTTAAGATGTTTTGGTTTTCAGTTGCACAACTTATTAAGGTTGCGACCTGAACTTAGGTGATTAACTAATGAAGTGTTGCTTAGTATTTGTATATAGAGTTATTAAGATTGGGATGTGTTAATGCTTGGGTATGTGTAAAATCTAGAAAAAAAGAGATTTTATGAATGGCATGAGTTAAAGTGGGAGCTCGTGAGGTGCAAGTTGGATGAATACCCGTAGTCCTTTTTCAGCGTTGGTCGAGTTGGCCTGAAACATGAACTTGCATGAAACGAGCTGAGTAATGTCCCAGCCCACCATAATGCCTGTCTGAGCTGGACTAAGGCAGTAGCTTGTAAGGGCGAGCTGGGCAGTGCATGTGAAGGTAGCAGCTCGCTGAGATAGGAAATGCTCTCAATCCTGCCTGAGTTGAGTGAAATAGGAGCTCGCATAGGACGAGCTAAATGTGAGCTGGAAGGAACTCGCAGCTCGAGCTGAATGGGATAGTGTAGTTCGTTACAGCTCGGGTGAAGTAGAGATGATAGAACTAAATTAGAATTGAAGTGATCTGCGAGCTAAGTTGAGATTTCATTTGTGACCAAGTGTAGGTGGCGTAGCAAGCTGAAAGGAGGTCGTTGAAGCAGAAGTGACTCAAGTGAATTAGGAAGCAAGCTGTGAGTGTGCAAATGTTTTTGTTAAATGATTTTCAACTTATTATGCAAATATTTCATAGCTTTTCGTTTCTTGTTTTAGCTTATAAATATCTTTATATTCTAGCATGAAAATAAATAATTTATTTTTAGATGATAAGCAAAATATTACTTCTTTTTATAGCATGAAAGAGAACTTGATTTGAATTATAGAAAAAGAAAAACGTTTTCAAAGCTAGTGGACGGCCCGAGCTTTTATAGATAGACCTTATAACATTAGATCTAGTTGGTATACCCAACAGTATATGGTAAGTGGTAAAAGGGAATGCGAAAGGACTCAACCCGAATTTAATCTCTTGAATCTGAGGGAAGCCTTCCCGACACTCCTGCGGACTCCAAAAACCTTTCCTTTAAATAATTTAATTAGGAATCCGTGGAGTGAACCCAATTAAAACATTTATTCTTTTTATCATCTATTGAAAAATGTGGTGATAATTTTTTTTTTTTAAATCAATTAAAACTGACAACCATTTATTCAATTAAAAATTTTGCAGAAAAACAGACAGAGTTTTCTCTGTTTTTCAGACATCCCAATTTTTTTTACGAAACCTGCAAATAAAATTATAAACACTTCTAAAATTCATTCATTTTCTCCACTACCATTTACAGGATCTCAGGTTAACCACAATTCAACCACAAGAACATTTAAAAACTTTCAATAAAATCATTTTCATCCATAAAAAACATATGCATTATGTACAATTCAAAAATATTTTCTGAATTATTTAGGCTTGAGTTTGGGTACTCCCAAACGCCTACATACCTCAATATCTACAGAGGATCAAAACCCTTGTAGTTCAGAGTTTAAATATGTATATATGTATATACAATACAAAAAGAATGATACAATTATCAAAACCATAAAACATGGCATATTCACAACAAAATTTATGTATATAATCTCAAGTCGTCGTCGTCTGCAAGAAGGCCATCTACGACTGCCCAGAAGGATGCTCGGACTGCTCCCTAGTCTCAATCCTTGAAAATTTTATTAAAACATTTAGAAAAGTGAGCTAAAAAAATAGCTCAGTGAGTGTGCAGTTTAATATCAAAGTCTCTTTGAAAACCTTTCAATAAAATCATAACATTTATATAAATAAAACATTTCATTTCATTTATCCATTATATAAATCATAAATATACAGTTTTGAATCAATTGTTAACATTTCAATTACAACCAATGGAACCCAAGGAAATAATTCACCAGTCGACCTGAAAGCGACGGTGGTGGGACAATCCATTTCCAATCATAAAACCACTACGCTGCGAATAAAATCACGCCTTGCGCAGGGTAACAGTCATAATACTTTATAACATGTAAAGGCAATCCTATAATTTCTATCCTTTCCCTTAGTTAATAACTTATTTCTTTCCCGTAAACCTTTACACATTTAAAGTATCTAGACCGATATCCAGTCATTTCAGTCATGATAGGGTCTAGGAACCATCGGCTAAAAATCCTTTTATAAACAACATTTCGTTTGAAAACTAAAACTAGTTCTTTTATACTTTCTATAAATATTTGTCTATCAAAAATTTTCTTAAGGTCGAAACCTTAATTCTTGAGTCTTTACTATTTAATATTTTCCTTAAGACCTTATATCGAAATTTATTTTAAGGAGGAAAGAGATCAATCAACTAAGGGGCTTTGTCATGGTTAGTTGGAGGCTCTTCGAACGGAAATAGATAAGTGTAAGAGGTGAAGAGGGTTCCTCGAATTGAAAATTAACGAACGGAAGCGAAATTGTAAGTGTAAAACTATATATAAATATATTTGTATATATATGTTTTATATATGTTCATGATTTGAATATAATTGTTTTGAATATATAAATAATACCTAGCTCAATTGGTATTCACCTCTCTAAAAATTTGGATTTAAGGGTCAAAGGGCCAGGTTCGAGAGGTGGGGGAGGCGAAAGAAAACTCATATTGACTGGGACAGTACCTTGAACTAGGACCTCACAGCATATTGACTGGCAAACCACGGGCCTTGAGAGGGAGGTCGGCTTGGACCCCATAACATGTTCTACTAACCTTAGGGGGATTAAGTTTATCGTGTTTGTCGAGTCGCCCTCTATACTTGTGGGGTATTATCTCATTAGACGGTGTGCAATAGTAGTTCAACATATGATAACGAGATGTCTTTATAGTTTTGTCACGGTAAGCGATGTTAGCTTTTACGCCACATGACTCCCCACACTGAGTAGAGTTGGTTTGGCTGCTCATGTGGTTGTAGCTTCCCATGGGTTCCTATTAGAGTATTTTTAGAAGAGAAAGCATACCATTAAAAGTAGATTTTAGAAAGAAAATGTTTTTGAAATACGAAGCATTTTAGCTTTTTATGAAATTAAATTAGAACGAGCTTTTGAAACTTTGTAGAAATCTTATAAAAACATAAGCTTTTAGAAATAAAATTATTTTTAAAGAAAAATATTATTAAAATATTTTCGGGAGGTAATTTTATAAAGATAATTTTAAATAGAGCAAATTACAATTTAGCTACACAGATAAAACATTATTGCTAGTGAAACTAACTTTTTACTTTAATTACAATAAACCCACCCGCCGTTACTTCATCTCAATTAGAATTAACGGCTTAAGGGGTAAAATTGTCTTTTCTTACCCCCATCAGCCACAGTAACCGTGTCTCCCACAGTCACCGTGTCTCATCTTTCTTCTCCTTCTTCTTCTTTACTTCTCATTTTCTTCTTCTTCTTTTCTTCTCCTTCGAATCCAGATGAATCTAGATTCGAATCATCAACAACACAAACATCAAAATCATCAACAATGATCCATCATCAACACAAACAATCATCAACACAAATAACACAAACAAGTCCAACATCATCAATAGTCAACATAAACCAAAACCACTGCCATTTTCAAACAAAAACCATCACCATCATCATCAAACAGACCCAATAACATTAGCATCAACACCATCTGGAAACTAACACTGATGCAGGTCTGGGCTTCGATCTGGAAACCCAGACACTGATGCGGGTCTGGGTTGGAAACCAAGATCCACATCAAGTCACGGTCTGGAACCAACCCAGATCCATGTCGGGTCACGATCTGGTTCCCCATATCGGCGTCTGGGTTTGGATGGAAACCCAGACACCGATCGGGGTTTCCAAACCCAGACGTCGATCTGGGTAAACCTAGAGTCGATCTGGGTTTCCAAACCCAGATCGGTGTCTGGGTTGGAAACCCAGATCCAGACGTCTGGGTTTACCAGACGCCGATCTGGGATGAAAACCCAGACGCCGATCTGGGTTTCCAAACCCAGATCGATTGGTGAAAAAGATGAACAGAAGAAGGAGAAGAAGGAGAAGAGAGAGAGGAGAAGAAGGAGACCCAGATCGGTGCTGGGTTGGCTCTCGGTGTTGGGTTAGAAACCCAGATCCAGATGTCTAGGTTTGCCAGACGTCGATCTGGGATGGAAACCCAGACGCCGGTTTCCAAACCCAGATCGACTGGTGAAGAAGATGAATAGAAGAAGGAGAAGAGAGAGAGAAGAGAAGAAGGAAAAGAGAGAGAGAGAGCTGAGAGACCGGGCGCTGGGTTCAAAACGTCGATCGGGTTCCGGTGAAGAAGACGAAGGAAAATGAGAGAAGAAGGAGAAGAAAAAGAAGAGAGAGGGAGGTGATTTTTGCTGGTGATTTATGGGGGTATTTTGGTCTTTTACTTTTTATCACGGGGGCATTTTGGTCTTTTAATAATATTTGTATGGTTGACAGTTAAGTTTGACGGAAATTCTCTAACGGAAGGGGGTTGATTGTAATAAAACTAAAAATATTGATCCGTCAGTAATTACGTTTCAAATGGGTAGCTAAATTATAATTTGCTCTTTTAAATATAAATGTATTCACACTTACTGAGCTGTTGTAGCATATAATGTTTTTTGTTTAAAAACCTCTTAGGTGTAGGAACAAGTGATCCAAGTACTAGTGCATCTCGTTCAGATTAGGTGGGTCATACGACCGATGACGCCGTATAGCCTCTTGTGTAAAGATAGTGATTTAAATTGTAATGATGTAATTTGCATATTTTCGGATTGTGAACAATATTGTAGAACTTTTTATGTTAATAAAATGCATGCATATTTTAGATACTCATATATTTATAATAATACTTTTAAATTATATGTTTATTCATTCGATAAAATTTGAAATGAGATTTTAAAATATATGATTTATATGTTTAGAATTTGACAAATAGTTAAAGGTTCGCTCCACGGTATCCTTTTGGGTCTTATTAGTTAGACTTCAGAAGGGTTTCATGGGGTGCCCGACAGGATCGCTGGATTCGCTAGAGGGAATCCGAGTCAAGTCCTGTCAATTATAATATCCATAAACAAGATGTTAATAATTCATATAGCATCCTCTTCATGAAACAGAACATTTGATTTTATTATCTATGTGCTTACCATACTTTGTTATTTCAGTCCATTCAAGGAGCAGATTATTTCATTTAATTTTTTATGCTTACAATACTTCAATTTTCTTTTAAATTATCAATCCACTAGAGAGTACCATGATCGAATCATTTAATTTAATTTCTAATGTGTATAATAGTTATCTTGCCTATTCTGTTCATTATAGAATACCATAAAAATATCATTTAATTTAGGAAAATATCTAAAAACCTCCTAAAATGGTAAATAATATCAATTTACCTCAAATTTTCAAAATATTAGCAAAATAACCTTCTACCGTAAGCCAAAAGCTATTTCCACCGAAATTTTTAGTGGTTTTGTGACAAAAAATAATAATAATAAAAGGCCAAAATGCCCTTACAAAATTGAAAAATTGAAAATTAAAAACCAAAATAAATTAGTCAATTATCAAACTACCATTTCATAGCCAAAAAATAAAAATAATAAAACTTTTAAATTTATATAAAAATAAATAAATAAATTATAGTTTTAAATAATTGAAATAATAATTTATTAAAAATAAATAAATTAATTACAATTTGAAATAATAATTGAAATAATAATAATTATTAAATAAAAATTAAATAATTAAGCAAAAATTTCATTTTAAATTAATTTTCTTTTAAAATTTAAAATAATAAAAATTAATTTAATAAAAGTAATAATTCTCTGTCATCCATCTCGAAAGACGAATAATAGAGATGACATAAGGATAAAAGAAAATGAAAAAATTTTGAAGGAAAAAAATTGTGGAGATCCAATCCCATTGCCCATTGGATTCTTTTGTTCGTTGATGAATTTAATATGTCATTTAACAATTAGGCCTTTTTAACTAATTTTTTTTTCAAAATCAGAGATGATTTGATATTATTTTCAAATTCAAGGGTAAAATAATAATAATCCTTTAATTTAAGTTCTTATATGTATGATGCTTACCATGTGAATATGCAATCATAGGCAAAACAATTCTTATCATCACAATTCTTTGGGCAATAACTAGCATTTACTATAAATGGCGGTTAATTACATGATATTACTAAACAAAATCGAATGTGATTATTGTTCTAAATATTATAGTTACTATGCATATATACCAAGTCATGACTAAATTCTATCAAGTGGATAGTGTATTAATTGATACATAATCCTTACTTGCCCTAGAAGGTAAAAAAGTGAACCCAAAAGAACCTAGAAAGTGAAAATGGCACCATGATGAGGCTGATAGAGATTATTGTAAAGGTATCATATTCTGGTGATGATACTAAATCATTTCAAGAGCTTGAAAGTAAAAATGTTTCGTGGAACAGGATTGGGCAGCAAGTCTAATATGAAAATTGATTTGAAGCCTTTTTTGGCGGGCTTGAATTCAAACAAAATGAAATTGGCCTTTCAACAAGATTCTTTTTAAAATGTGAAAGCACTATAAAAGGAGTGAAATTTTTTCATTCATTAGTGCTGGATCTTCTGGAATGGAGACTGAACCTTGGTTCTGTCAACATTGCTTATGATTATATGTTTGTCAGTGTTTCAGCAATCAAAGGTGTCAAGACCCTCCTAGATCCGTATATTGTTCTAAATTTTCACATTTCATAACTTTCTCAACAAAAAATCATTTAGGAAAATAAAGAAGGAATAGGGTATCTTAAAAACAAAATTTCGGTAGCATAACAGCTATTTATTAAATTATCTCACCCTATGACAAAGAAAATATACACTTCTAAATTTATTTCCCATCTTAACTGCTTAGGACCTCTGGTCCTATTTCCAATTCTCACTCCAACATGATACCGCATCTCATAAATATAAGTAAATTAAAATGTTTATATTAGCAAAGATAAATGTTTACAGAACTAACAAAATTTTTCAACTTTTATATTGCTAATGCATATAAGTACATGCAAAACATATATATCAGTATGTATTATGAGATGTTCAAGATGCACATAGAAAATATCAAGATGTAGTTTTCATGCATCGCTTGCTTGAGTGGCTCACCTTTCCCATGCAGAAGCTTCCTCTATGACTTGACAGATCTCTAGAAAATGGTTTTAATTTTAAAAAGTGAGCACTAATGCCCAGTGAGTAGATAAAATTTTTGAAAACCAATGAAATCCTTATAACAAGAGTTAAGTGATATAAAACATACAAGAATGTAAAATATAAATAATTCATATTCTAAAATGCTTTAAATTTCTTACTAAGGCTTTATCTATAAAATTTGTATTATAACAACCTATTGCAATTGCATGAATTTTCTTAAATAAAATTTATATTTTAAGTCTACACAAAACTAGTACCCAGGAATTCTGTCATGCGTGATAGAATTTTCTCATCACCCACACGGAGTGGGGATAACTTATAAGGGAGGGGGATTTCTGTCTTGCATGGTGAAATTTTCTCATCACACACATAGGGCGGGGGTTTCGCCATCCACATGCTAGACGACCCAATGACTCTGACTTTTTCTCTATCCCAATGATTTAACTATCTGACTTCTGCCAAGCATGTGTTAGGCAACATTCTGATTTCGAGTCTTATTCATGTGATGTTTGTTCTGACCGTTAAAGGAGAGAGTACACTTTGATGTTCTAAAAACATTTATATTCCCATTCTTTCTTCAATTTTTTTCTCAAACATTTGCACAAGTAAGAATTCAAATATTTCCTTGCAACACTTTCCATAATGAATAATTTTAGTTTCTATTGAAGGTATGTCCCGAAGGCCCCAACAAATGATTTGTGTGGAGTCGGCCATGTGCGAGCTGCCATTCAACAAAGCTCATGGCCGCTAGTCATAGTGCAAGCTGCGATTTAGCAAAGCTCGTAACTATTATCTCTTTTGACCCCGTAGGGTCGCGTTCGGAGTCAAACTTTCAACCTTATAGGCTTTTTGGGTATAAGACTCCTACCACCAAACTGATTGTTGATGTGCATATAGCGACCGTCAACAGTTTCCAACCAATTCTCATCCATGTAAATACATTTTTATATATAAACAAATTTCATGGTTTTTCATACATCTTATAAAACATATTGCAAACTTTCATGGATCAAAATAATTTCACGAAACATAGGAAATAGTTTACTTTATCAATTCATATAATTCATTCTAAAATCAATACTCAAAATAATTTCACAAGTTAACCAACATAATTAAGAGAAACCAAAATAGCTTGCTTTCTAGTTTTATGGAATGATCAAAATATATGGTTTCAAATTTTATCAACACCTTGAAATTACAAACATAATCTTACTTTCATAAACTACAAAGCATATTTTATAATTTCACAACAAAATTCACATTTCATAAACCATGAATCATGTCTTAAACTTTGAAAAACATAATCTAAGGTGGGAAGATACTAAACATACTTTAAACTTCTAAAACAACACACGAAAATTTTATTTCTCATACAACATCCACACAAATCACAATCTATTTTTCTCAATTCGTAAAACATATATTGAAATCTTCTAACATACATTCAAAGGCTAGAATATACTTTAAATTTCCTAGATCATAACACAAATTTAAGTCTAAAAAATTTATAAAATTAGAACATGATAAAAATGCTTTTATAAATCAAGTTTGAGGAAAATATCCACTCGCTTGTTTACTTCTAAACCTTATGAAAGTCCACTTGCGCTTGCCTTCTCCTTATGCCCTTTTTCACTAAAATAACATCAAAACTTATTTAGGGTTTGTAAGAATTAAACCAAGAAAATTGAACCTAAATTCAAACTAATCTCACACCAAAATTTATTGTGCAACTTGCTTGATCTCCTTCTCTTCTTCTTTCTCCTTCTTTTTTCTCCTTCCTTGCTTTTAGTTTTTCTTTATCCCTTAGATAGAATGTTGTCCGGCTAGCCTTTAAGTTGGTGGAAGAATTGCTTTTTGATCCACAACAATATCACACACACACACACACACACACACACACACACACACACATATATATATATATATATATATACGTGATATATCTTATACATGGCCAATTTTTTATACACTTGTTTTTTTGCCTTTCCAATCTTGCCCTTCTCTCCACCACAAATTGCATAATTATCTAACCACTTGTTTTTTTGCCTTGCCAATCTTGCCCTCTCCATAACTTTTCATTTTCATACTTGTCCTTTCTAGAAATCTCTTCTTTTTCCATCCATTGCCCTTCACAATTCTTATAATTCTATATTTCTCCTCTTTAGTAAATGGACAATTCTACCATTCCAACTTTCATCTTTTTACATTTTTGCCTTAAGTGGGTGTAATTAGAAGTTCAAATTAGGTATGTTTAGAAAGCTAATTGGACCTTAGTAATCTAATTGGGCTCACACTAATTTATTTTCTTATTTGGGCTTGCTAATAAAAGTTCCTAAGTAAACCCGATGACATTTTTTTTATTTGCACTCCAACTTGCAAAAAGAGATATATATAAAAATATAAATCCTGTTAAGTTGGTTCGGATTCGGGGTATTACAATTCACCCTCTGTTAAGAAATTTCGTCCTCGAAATTTATGTACCCGATTGAAGCAACTCAGGATATTGAATCTGCATTTGGTCTTCATGCTCCCAAGTTGCCTCTTCAATTGCATGATTCTTCCATAAAACTTTTGCTAAAGGGATGACTTTCATACGTAACACCTCTTCTCTTCTATCTAAGATCTGGATCGATTTTTCTTCGTACATCAAATTTTCCCTTAGCTCCACCGGTTGTTCTGTTAAGACATATGAATGATTTGGTACGTATTTACGAAGCATAGAAACATGAAACACATCATGGATCCTAGAGAGCTCTAGAGGTAGCGACAAACGATATGTCGTTATTTCTACCCTTTCAGTGATTTCATATAGGCCAATATATCGTGGACTCATCTTTTGCTAAAGGGATAACTTTCATACATAACACCTCTTCTCTTCTATCTAAGATCTGGATCGATTTTTCTTCGTACATCAAATTTTCCCTTAGCTCCACCGGTTGTTCTGTTAAGACATGTGAATGAACTGGTATGTATTTACAAAGCATAGAAACATGAAACACGTAGTGGATCCTAGAGAGCTTTAGAGGTAGCGACAAACGATATGCCGCTATTTCTACCCTTTTAGTGATTTCATATAGGCCAATATATCGTGGACTCATCTTTCCATGTTTTCCAAATCAAAGCACTCATTTCTAGGGTGAAATCCGTAGAAATACTAGGTCGCCAACATGAAATTCAAGATCTTGTCTATGTTTGTTAGCGTAGCTCTTCTATCTGTCTTTGGTGATCTTCAATCTATCTTTGATAATTCTGATCTTGTCACTAGTAATCTGCATGATTTCTAGGCCCAATAGTTTCCTTTCACCTATTGCTTCCCAACATATCGGCACTCTATATAAAGAGCTTCATACGGTATCATCTGAATGCTAGCCTAATAACTATTATTGTAAGCAAATTCAATCAATGGGAGACAAGTGTCCTAGCTTCCCTTGAACTCCAGCACGTAAGTTTTGAGCATATCCTCTAATGTCTAAATGGTACACTTTGATTGACCATCAGTTTGTAAGTGAAATACAATACTAAAATGTAGTTTAGTACCCAAGGCTTTTTGTAGACTGGGCCAAAATCTGGATCTAAATCGAGGAACTGAAATGATAGATATCGGCACCCTATGAAGGCAAACTATCTCATCTACTTAAATCTTAACTAGTTTATCCAAGAGGTAAGTATCGTGGATAGGTAGAAAATATGCAGATTTTGTGAGTCAATCTACAATTACCTAAATACTGTCGTGACCATTCTATCTACGAGGAAGCTCTACCATAAAGTCCATGGTGACATGTTCCCATTTTCATTCAGAAATCAAAAGTGGCTATGAAAGTCCTGTAGGATTCTGATGTTTGGCTTTGACTTGTTGATAAATTAAATATTTGGAGACAAATTATGGTATCTTTCTCTTCATACTCGACCACCAATAATGTTCTTTCAACGTTCGATATAATTTTGTACTTCCTGAATGCATTGCATAAGCCGACGACTGAGCTTCTTTGAAGATTTCCTTCTTTAATTCTTTAATATCTGGTACACAAAGCCTACGCCTCATAACTAAAGTACCATATTCTTTTAAGGAGAAGTCTTCACATTGATTAGCCTCCACCTCTTTCTTCAATTTAGTCAAATAGGGATCTTGGGCTTGAAACTCTAGAATATAATCCACAAGGACTAGTCGCACTCGTAATGTAGTTAGTAATGCCCTTGAATCCGTTGCCACCAATTTAGCCTTCAAAGATCTCAATTCAATCACTAATGGAAGATATTATGTTTTCAAGTGTGCCATGAAGCTCATGGATTTTCTACCGAGGGCATCTGCTACTACATTCGCCTTTCCAAGATAATACTTTATGTGCAATCATAATCCTTGATGAGTTAAATCCACCTTATTTGCGTTAAATTAAACTCCTTTTATGTAAGAAGATACTATAAACTCTTACGGTCAGTAAAAATCTTATAGTTGATCCCATATAAATAATGTCTTCATATTTTCAATACAAACACCATTGCAACCAGTTCCAGATCGTGTGTCAGATAGTTCAACTCATGTTTCTTTAACTGTCTGGAGGCATAAGCGATCACTTTATCGTGCTGCATTAAGACACAACCTAATCCTTTTTCTGGATGTATCACATTAAACAACGAATTCATCGGTGCCTGATGGGAGTGCAAGAATTGGGGTAGAGGTTAATCTCCATTTCAGTTTTTTGAAACTCCATTGACAATCTTCGGACCATATGAACGTCACATTTTTCTACGTTAACCTTTTTAATAGAGTGGCTAGTTTTGAAAATCCTTCTATAAATCTCTTATAGTACCCTACTAAGCCCAGGACACTTCTAATTTTCGTCACGTTGGTTGGCTACTTCCAATTTACTGTAAAGGATCTACAAATATTTTCAGCTGAAACCACGTGGCCTAAAAATGCAACCTTGTCCATTCAGAATTGACATTTACTGAATTTGGCATAGAGTTTATTATCTCTCAAGGTTTGCAACATGATTCTAAGGTGTTTTGCATGCTCATTCTTACTCTTAGAATATACTAGGATATCGTCAATGAACACGATTAAGAACTTGTTTAAATAAGGGAGAAAGTGTAAGCCCTTATTCTCATTCTTTGAACTCCCTAGTTATATAAGATAGATTATGTAATGAAACTACTAAAATGTGTAAATAGTTCAAGTAGAGATTGTTAAAGTTATTCGATGCATTACATAACAAAAATATATATAAAAAATGAGGCAAAAGGGTCATTTGCCAAGCAAAGAATCATATATATACATAAGTGATTAAAATACATAAATTGGGGGGAAATTATGAAAATGCATAGAAGTTAGTATGATGTCATGAGATTAGTAGAAAGTTGAAGGACATTTTAAAAAAAAATTCCAAGTAGTGGCATGAATGTAATTAAATATCAAAGTTTAGGGACAATTTTACAAGTGAGGCCTATATATATAAGGGTGTTAGTCATGACACTTGGCAAAATTTGAGACAAAAATTGAGAGGGAGAGAGAGCAAGAGGTGGCACAAAAAGGAGAAGAAGATTCAAGCAAGTTCATGTGAAATTAAAGCCTCCAAACAAGAAATTGAGTAGATTCAAGCAAGAGGAACAAAACCTAAGCAAAATTTGGTAAGTTATCATAATTTCTCTCAAGTTTGAAGCTAGTTGGATTATATGTGAAGTTGATGTTTGAGTTGGTTTTGAGATGAAATTGATGTGGATTTTAATTCTAATCAAGTTTAGAATCTAAACCAAGTAGAAAGGAAGATTGATTTGAAAGGAATTATGCTAGAAGTGAAAGTTAGGGTTTATGGGAATGAAACCCTAGAGTTTGATTTAGGCATGTCTAAAGTACATTGAGTTGTAGTCTTCATGTTTGATGAATTGCCTAAGTCAAGTTTTAAATGAAAATCTTGAAAAATGGAAAAAAAAAAACTAATGGTTGTGTGTGTATGTGTGACTCACGACCAAAGAGGGACTTGTGTGACACCATTATGCTTTGATACATCATAGACCCCGATTCTAGTTTCCTTAGAGAATTCATTTTCGACGATTGGATAGAGAATAAAGAGTCTAGAATAGTGTAAGGGGTCCGGTTAGAATTCGATTATATTTATAAGGCCCTGAGTATCGTGTCAGAAAGAAATGAGATTTTTCAATGAATAGTATTCGGATGCAGATGAATAGTGATTTTTAAAGAAAAGATTTAAAAGTTTGTGTTTAAGATTGAATTTGGACCCAGTTATATTGTCCAGGGTCATGAATTGAGATTCGATGGGAAACGAAAGTTTTTAATGAATAGTGTTTTTCAGACGAAAATTTTTGGATAAATAGTAAAATTTTTAAAAATTGACCTTAAGGGTCGAAAAGATCTGAAAATAGTAGGAGTGTATAAAGAAATAGAAGTAGATCAAAAAGAAAATCATTTGAATCAGTTTTATGTGATCCGAAAAAAATTACGATATTGCTCTTTTGAGAGATTAATAGGTTTTAATGAGTTTAAATCTAATTGAATTTTTTTCAAAGCATGGGACTGATAGATAAGACACCCAATTAGAGTATTTTATGGTCAATTTGAAGATTAGATGACCATGGAATATTTTCAGAATATTTTTCGGTCAAAGTGAAATTATATCATAAAAAGGGCAAAATGGATATTTTAAGTTAAGTCTACATGGATCACGCATGAGAATAATATGCGGAAGTTTCAAGGAGTGTAACCCAAGTGAATGAGAATGGGTTAACGAGAATGGTTGTAAAAATCGAGTATTTAAGCTATAGATACATATAAAAAGATATCGATTGATTCGATTAGATTTCGGTTAGGAACATTTCCTTTATCAAGTATATATGAGAGGTATTAGACCTAAATTAAAGATTATAAAGTCGAATTGGCCATAAGAGGTGTGTCGAATATTTGTGGAATATTTTTCAGAAGGATTAATTATTGAAAGTTCTATTGAAATGAGAATTCACCAAGGGTAAATCCTCACACAGATTTATTATTTTATGGTATTAGAAATATTCGAATTGAGTTACGATCGAATCATATGCCTCCAGTAGTGTTATTTGAGGCTTATTATATTTTCGTATCACAAGTCGGATGTCATTTGGTGGACCCCGGTACGATTATAAAGTGATTAGCAGATATTAACATATTAATCAAGTGAGGTGAGCTTACGGAATAAAGTAAAAGATATTTTAATTCAACCAATGAAAAATGAGATACGTTATTTGAAAAGTAGTGGTTATGGTTGTGCCACGTGTCATCCATGGATTGGTTGAAGAAATAAATGGACCAAAATATGCCAAGTGCACCAATAGAATATAAAATCATTTATTTTTGGGTACTAGTAAGATTTGTGAAAGTTTGAGGTTATTAAATGAAATTTTCTTGAAGAATCTTTAAGTAATTGAGCAATAAAATATATATATGTTAGTTTTGTCTCATTTGAGACATTTTTTATCGTGCAAATAAGAGAGAAAAGAGAGAGAATTAAGGTGAGAGCCGAGAGAGCGACGTAAGTGAGCGCGCGAGAGAGAGGGAGGAAGAGAAGATGATCTGATCCGATTTTCACTGTTGTTTCTTCATGAAAGTTGTTTCTCGTCATCTCCTCTAGCTAACCCAAGAAATTTGAAGCAAAAAGATCGTCTATTTGGTGAGTTATTTCAGTTTAAATATTGATGTTTTATATGAAACCCATTTTATTCTTCACTTCTTTTTTGAATTTGAGTTTAGAGATGTTGAGAGGGATGTGTGAGGATGATTTTGGTGTGATTTTCGAGTGATTTGATTGAAGAAAAATAGATAAAACGAGAGAGGGAAGTCGTGGAAAAAAATGGGTTTTTATGGGATCCAATTTTATTTTCGATTCTAAGGCATTTGATTGATGTTTTAGAGGTTAGGGAATAATCTTTTGAAGTTAGATTTCAAAAACAAAAAGTTTAGGATCCATTTCTGAAAACTTTTGAAACGCGTTCGTTTAACATTCGAAACAGTTTATTTAATCACAGTTGGGTGTTAGAACACTAGAGGATTGATTTTTGAAGTTGTCGGAAGTCCGAAGCGAAAAATGATTTTCATTAGTAAGTGAATCCAGTCGAATTTCGAGTTTTCGACGATGAGATTGAGTATTCTGAGGTATTCCTGGAAAAAAATAAGTATGATTCATATAGAGAAAACGGATTTCGAAAACCCCGATTGAATAGAAATTGAGATCCGAAAGTTTAGACGTTAAATGGTAATAATAGAGATAAATGAGATTTTTATTCATTTTGAATGTTATTTGAATAAGTTAAGTGACCCTAAATGGATATTTGATGTTTTAAGGTAAAAGCAGAGACTTCCGGAGGGATTCGGAGGAGGATGAGATTTTATCTGATGACGTGTTGTGAGTGAAACTATGAGTTTTTAACTTTTATATTTTTTTAAAGTTTATTTTAAGTTAAAAGAATTTACTGTCAATAGTTATTTATTTATGAATTGAATTTATATTATAATTCTAGTATAAAGATTTTAGTTTATATTTATGTATATGAGAATGTGCTAGAATTAAAGATTTTAGGCTTACTGCCTTAAGATTTAGAATATTTTAGTGTATTAAGAAAAAAAAATTTTAATAGCCTATGATTTACACTAGCTCCAGTTTAGTACCAGACTGAATGCCCTATGCTTGATATGGCAAATAAGAGAGAGTCAGTCAGTGAGAATTGAGTCCAGTCGACTCATGTGTGAGCGAGGTATGAGTGATCCGTATACATGTATAAGGTAGTGTAGTCGGTCCGCAGCGTGGGCCCACTTTCGGTGACTACACATGGTAGATTCCCACTTCTAGTGGTTAGCTAGATTTTATATGCTACCACGCCAGGAGTAGATATTCCCTAGGTTACCATTTAGGCGAGCATCAGAAAAGATTTGAAGAAAAGATTTCAGAAAGTTTTAAAAAGAAATTTGGAACAAGATTCAAAAGCAGTTTTAAAATGAATTTTAGAAAGTATTTTAGAAAAATATTTTAGTTTTATTAAACTGTTTTTTGGGAGAAATTTAAGTGTAGAAATGAGTTTTAATTTAAAAGTTACTACCACTCACTGAGTTATACTCACTTTTTTCTTCAAATGTTTTTCTTAAAAATTCTCCCACAGATGCAGGAGCTAGTCATCCGACTTCAGTCGACGTGTAGGTGGACGTATAGGATGATACCTATTACATGTATATATGGTGTTACTTTGATCATGTATATGTTTATATATATATAGTTGTAAGCATTTTATAGAAATCAAAAAATGTATTAGTTAAAAATATTTTATTAAAGTTTGATATGAATCAGTTTTCTGATTTTAATTATTTGTTTGTGGTTGTGTTGTGAAAAATAAGCCGGAGGCTCCAGAAGTTGAGAAATGAATTTCTAGAAGTGTTTTTATAAATTGTATTTGAAACTTGCAGGGTAGCATAGTATAGAAAATAGACGGCATGCTACCAATGAGAAATTAGATAAGTGATTTGAAAAGTAGCAATTATGGTTGTGTCACGTGTTATCCATCGATTGGTTGAAAAAATAAATGGACTAGAATGTGTCAAGTGCACCAATAGAATATAAAATCATTTATTTTTGGGCACTAGTGAGATTAATGAAAGTTTGAGGTTATTAAGTGAAATTTTCTTGAGGGATCTTTTAGTAATTGAGCAATAAAATATATATATGTTAGTTTTGTCTCATTTGAGACATTTTTGATCGTGCAAATAAGAGAGAAAAGAGAGAGAATTCGGGTGAGAGCCAAGAGAGAGCCGTTAGTGCACACGCAAGAGAGAGGGAGGAAGAGAAGATGATCCGATCCGATTTTCGCCACGGTTTCTTCATAAAAGTTGTTCCTCGTCATCTCCTCTAGCTAACCCAAGAAATTTGAAGTGAAAAGATCGCCTATTTATTGAGTTATTTCAGTTTAAAAATTGATGTTTTATATGAAACCCATTTTATTTTTCACTTTTTTTTTGAATTTGAGTTAAGGGATGTTGAGAGGGATGTGTGAGGATGATTTTGGTGTGATTTTCGAGTGATTTTGATGGAAGAAAAATAGATAAAACAAGAGAGGAAAGTCGTGGAAAAAAATGGGTTTTTATGGGATCCAATTTTGTTTTTGATTCTAAGGCATTTGATTGATATTTTAGAGGTTAGGGAATAATCTTTTGAAGTTAGATTTCGAAAATGAAAAGTTTAGGATCGATTTTGGAGCTAAACGGATGAGTTGAAGGGCGATTTCAGAAAACTTTCGAAACGCATTCGTTTAACGTTCGAAACAGTTTATTTAATCATAGTTGGGTGTTAGAACACTAGAGGATTGATTTTTGAAGTTGTCGGAAGCCCGAAGCTAAAAGTGATTTTCGTTAGTAAGCGAATCCGGTAGAATTTCGTTCCGAGTTTCCGACGATGAGATTGAGTATTCTAAGGTATTCCTAGGAAAGAATAAGTAGGATTCATGTAGAGAAAACAGATTTAGAAAACCCTAATTAAATAGAAATTGACATCCGAAAGTTTAGACATTAAAGGGTAATAATAGAGATAAATGAGATTTTTATTGATTTTAAATATTATTTAATGAGTTAAGTGACCCTAAATGGATATTTGATGTTTTAGGATAAAAACGGAGACTTCCGAAGGCATTCGGAGGAGGATCGGATTTTATCCGAGGACGTGTTGTGAGTGGAACTATGAGTTTTTAACATTTATATATTTTTTTTAAAGTTTATTGTAAGTTAAAAGAATTTATTATCAATAGTTATTTATGAATTGAATTGAATTTATATTATAATTCTAGTTTGAAAACTTTAGTTTATATTTGTGTATATTAAAATGTGTTAGAATTAAAGATTTTAGGCTTACTGCCTTGAGATTTAGAATATTTTAGTGTATTAAGAAAAAGAAATTTTAATAGTCTATGGTTTACCTAGTCCCAGTTTAATACCCAACTGAATGCCCTATGCGTGATACGGTAGATAAGAGGAAGTCAGTCAGTGAGAATTGAGTCTAGTCGACTCATGTGTGAGCGAGATATGAGTGATCCGTATGCACGTATAGGATAGTGTAGTCGGTCCGTAGCGTGGGCCCACTTTCGGTGACTACACATGGTAGATTCCCACTTCTAGTGGTTAGCTAGATATTATATGCTACCACGCCAGGAGTAGATATTCCTTAGGTTACCATTTAGGCGAGCATCAGAAAAGAATTGAAGAAAAGATTTCAGAAAGTTTTAGAAAGAAATTTAGAACAAGATTCAAAAGCAATTTTATATGAGTTTTAGAAAGTATTTTAGAAACATATTTTAGTTTTATTAAACTGTTTTTGGAAGAAATTTAAGTGTACAAATGAGTTTTAGTTTAAAAGTTACTACCATTCACTGAGTTATACTCACGTTTTTCTTTAAATATTTTTCTTAAAAATTCTCCCACAGATACAGGAGCTAGTCATTCGGCCGACGAGGTTCAGTCAGACGTGCAGGTAGACGTATAGGATGATACCTACTACATGTATATATGGTGTTATTTTGATCATGTATATGTTTATATATATAGTTGTAAATATTTTAAAGAAATCGTGGATGTATTAGTTAAAAATGTTTTATTAAAGTTTGATATAAATCAGTTTTCTGATTTTAATTTTTTGGTTGTGGTTGTATTGTGAAAAATGAGCCGGAGGTTCCAGAAGTTGAGAAATGGATTTCTAGAAGTCTTTTTATAAATTGTATTTAAAACTTGCAAGATGGCATAGTATTGAAAATAGACGGTATGCTCCTGAAATTTTTATTAAAAAGCGAAAAATTTTTATCACTGTCACCTTATAAAAAAAGTTAAAATATCTAAAAGAAAAATTTTTCGATGCCCTAACGAGGTTTCTTCGAACTGATTCTAGAGTTCGTGGGAATTCTTTCAGGGTGCTATAGGTCTTTCTTGGGTCCAAAAGGGGGATTCTGGAAGGGTCCCGTCATTTGAACATTAATTCATGCATAATTGATGTTAGAAAAGTTATTAGAAGTATTAGAATTGAAAAGAAAAAGTGAAAAGATAGGTTGAAAATTTAAGGCTTAGTTGAAGGACATTTTGGAATGTCATACCAAATGCATTCTTTGATGCATGAATTGAGTATGTTCGATTATAATTGAGTGAAAGAACACTAGATAGGGAAGAATTGAGTTCATTTAAAGAACACTAGATAGGGAAGAATTGAGTTCATTTTATGTTTGGAGTGAAAATGTGCATGAAAACATGTTGAAAAATATGTGTTTTTCATAGGTTTTACCCCTCAATACTTAGAATTTTTTGAAACCGTTTTACGGGTGACCTAAATGGGAGATAAGGAGATGAATGGAGTGAAAACGGAAATGAAAAAGCCCATGGGTTGGGCTGTGTGATGCATTCGGGTTTACGGGGTCAAGAAGTGTGATTTTTCGTTTCAAGCTTCTAAAAATTATTTCGACCATACCGGGGTGTTCCTAGGTGATAATAAGTGAGGTTCGTGAAAAAAAATCGAAATTTGAAAGCCTCGGTTAAGTTAGGAGTTAGATGGGAAAATTGTAGTAAAAAATGTCTTCAATAGAGTTAAGTGTATTTAAAGCTTCAATTGTGTTTTCATAAAGTCTATTTGAGCAAAGTTTGAATAAGAATATGATATGTAGGTGCAAAGCAAGCTAGCGAAGTGAGGGAGGTTTATTAGAGCTCATTGGAGAGCGTAGATTTGAGGTGAGTATACTATCTCACATCATGTACATTTGGGTTGTTTAAGATAATTTTCTTTGCTGTCAAAAAGTCTACGAAAAATGTTAATATATATATATGTTTAAAATAAATTTTGAAGGTAAAATAATTTTTTTTATGTTAAGCTTAAAAGCTTTAGTTTAAAAGTTTCAAAAGATAAGTGATTTAGTGCTTAATGCACTTAGAAGAAAAAGGAAAGTTGTTTTGGTACTTATCGCACTTAGTAGAGAAACAAGAGATTTCAAAGACCTTTGTATACCCCCTTAAAGTTATGCATGAGTTAGCACTACGGTGAGCGATGTAGAAAATTTCATCCGTAGTCTCTCAGATATCCAATTAGTATGGCACTACATATTGCAATGCAGAAAATTCCACAACGTAGTTGCCAAGATTTTGATATAATGCCTTGTGTTACGATTGCAATGCAGTAAATTTCGCACGTAATTGTCAAGCCTATACAGTAACTCACACCACTTTTGACGATGCAGTAAATTCAACTACATGGTTGCTGAGAACTTTCAGTAGTGTCACGGTTGGTGTTAGTAAAAATCGCCACATGATGGAGCAGAAAAGGGGATACCAATGGTACTTTTAAAAGCTAAAAGGATTTTATAAAAATCTTTACAATTTCAGTAAGTTTATGATTATTTAGTTGTGAATTATAGAATGGTTGAACTTGTTTTAAGTTATATTGTTATTGTTGTTATATTATTAAAATCTCCACAGGTACTCGCACGGAAAATCCAAGTGCACGACAAAAACGAAAATTTTCTTCAATAAATTAGGTGAGTGAAATCAACAAGTGCCTCACATTAAAACGTGTGTACATTTTGTTAAACAAAAAACCAAGTATTGGAATTATTTTATGTAAACTTGAATTACCATATTTTGTATGTTATAAATGATCTTGTATATAGCCTCTTTTATGATATAAAATGTTTGAGAATTGAATCATGAATTATATGAAAATGAGTTGTTGTTGAATGTATGAATGAGAAAAGAAGAAGTTGGGTTGTGATTGATTTATTGGAAGTGAAATTTCCTTCCAGGTAAATTTGAAAACCTTATAAATGCAACAGTCATGCTGTCGGATTTTAGTTAAAACCATTCTGGAATTTGAAAATAAAATGATGATTTTTATAACTTTAAATGAATTGAAATTTGGAAATTGATAAACCAACCCAACTATTTTCGAATCAACGACATCAAAGTAGTTTCAAAACGAAAGTAATCGGGCAAAATTTTCAAGGTTCGCTTCACAAATTCCAAGTAGCTGACTAGTCGGTCTTAAGAGAGGTTTGTTGGAATGCCTGACGAGACCCTCCAGATAAGGTCTGAATTGGGTCTCGTTAGGAAGACTCTGTTCGTCAAGTCCACAAAAGCAGCTGAAGCATTACTCAAAACAAAATGCATCACTAGAAACTCATAATGCCTATATCGAGTTCTGAAAATAGTCTTAGGCACATCACAATCCCAGATTTTAAGCTGGTGATAGCATGAACACATATCCATCTTTGAAAACACCTGTACACCCTGGAGTTGATCGAACAAATCATCAATACATGGAAATGGATACTTGTTACATACGGTTACCTTGTTTAATTGCCGGTAATCAATACATAACCTCCAACTTTTGTCTTTCTTCTTAATAAATAGGACTGGGACTCCCTACGGAGATACACTAAGTTTAATAAAACCCTTATCTAGTAATTCCTTTAGTTGCACTTTCAACTCTTTCAATTTGTTGGAGCCATCCGGTATGGAGCAATAGAAATCGGAGTTGTACCCGAAAGCAGTTCTATCTCAAATTCAATTTCTTTATCTGGTGGCAACCCAGGAAAATCTTCAAGAAACACATTTGGATATTCCTTTACCAAGGGAACATCTTCTAGTTTCGCTTCACCCACTATTGGATCAATCACATAAGCCATATAAGCTATACATTGTTTCCTATGCAGTCATCTGACTGTAATGGCTGATATAATGCTAAAAGGGAGAATTCTTCATTCTCCTTTGAATATGACATCAGGCTCTCCTTCTCTTTCAAGCCTCACTTCCTTCTGGAAACAATCAATGATGGCATGATGTATAGCAAGCAAATTCATTCCTAGGATAACATCAAAATCGCGTATATCCAATGGGATTACATCAACATGGAATTCATGATCACCCACCGCGACTTTGCTACCTCTGTATGCTCTCTTTGCTAACAGAAATTTCCTTATAGGAGTAGCTACCACCATACTACATTATAAAGACCGCAATTCCTTTAACATTATTCATAGCAAACGATTTGGAAACAAAAGAATATGTAGATCCAAAATCTACTAAAACATGGGCATCTCTACCAAAGATGGTTAATATACCTGTAACAACATCAGAGGTGGTCTCTACTTCCTACTAGGTCATAGTGTAGACTCTCGCTTGAGCTCGAGGTCTGCTTGGTAAGCCTCTTGGCGAATTTCTTTCGGTTGCTGTCCTACTGATCTAACTCAAGATGGTGGTGTCTTTCACGTAAGGTTCTCTTCTCTCCTGAACTTACCCTCGACCACTTTGCACGCAAGAAGTTGATTGTTGCTCCTTGTTTCCACCTAATACCAGATCGAGGCATTCTTTTTTAAAATGTCCGTTCTTCCCACAAAGGTAACAACCAAAACCCGATATATCCAAATGGCATTCCCTTTCATGTTGTAGACTGCATTTCTTGCATTGGGGACATTTGCCTCTGATGATACTTGTACTTTGTGAACCTATCAAGGATCTAACCAAACCTTCGCTAGAACCAGCCCCATAGCTTTGTCGGTGACTGCCGGTTGGTGTGGTAGCATCCTTGTCCATCTTAGGTATCTTGCTGCTGGATCCTCTAATTGACCAGCTTTGACCACCGCGTTTTTGTTTTCATACTTTGAACTTACGGCTCTCCTTTAGCATTATTTCCACTCGTAACCCAGCCTCTCTTAGTTTCCTATAATTTGTGTGATTAGTCGGAGAAACATAGGCTTTGATTTCATGCCGGAGGCCATCATCAAATTTTCTACATTTGTCTTCTTCATCTTCCATTACTCTCGGTGCAGTCTTGGAAAGTTTAGTAAATTTCTTCTTATAAGCCTCAATTGATAGGGGACCCTGTACCAGTTTGAAAAATTCGCTTCTTTTCACATCTTGGTAAAATTTTGGATAGAAGTAGGTAGTAAACTGCTTCTTGAATTCATCCCACAATATTTCCCTGGTATGCTATCGTCGGACTGATTCCTACCAATCATAGGCTCTATCTTTTAATAAAAATATAGCGAAAATAAGTTTTTGAGCTTTTGAGCATCCCATAACTTTGACACACGTTCCATTTCGTTTAGCCATGACATAGCACTATCTAGATCAATAGAGCCATCAAAAGAAGTAGCTCCTAGATCTCGTGCATGCTCAATGGTGATCTTTGGAGCCCGCGTTTGTTGTACTAAAGTAGTCAAAATTTGAGCTAATCTATCTATCGATTGATCCCTAGGTTCTGGTTTTGGAGGGGGCGACGTTGGATGATTAGACTGGGATTTTGTTCCCCTCTCACTTATAGACTCATTACTACATTCTGGTTCTACATTTCTTTCTAGATTCACTATTGGTCTTTGCTTATGAGGGCGACCCACTCGATGCATGATGCAATAGTAAAATGTAAATAGTGATTGATGTATGAATCTAAATACAAACAACTATGCAATCATTTAAAATCATGACCAACCTAAGCTCTGATACGAAATTGTCAAGACCCTTTCAGATCCGTATCCTGAATCCGAGAAGATCCTGAGTTAGTAGAAAATTTTCACATTTCATAACTTTCTCAACAAAAAATCATTTAGGAAAATCGATAATGTTGACACTTAATTTTGGTCAACCCCGTTCTTGAAGCCCAATACCTGCGAAATAGTAAATAACAAACAGAACAACAATGACAAGAATCAAAACAAGCAGGACATAACGATTTTTACGTGGTTCGGCAAAGTGATGGCCTACGTCTACAACTGTCACTTTTATTCTCTCAAAGTAATAGTATATATTTCTTTGCTTACCCGTTTACAGTGAATTTTATCCCCTATTTATAGAAGAGATATTACAATTTGAATTGGTTTGAGAATTATACAGATAAGGCAAAAAATAATATGCATTAATTGAAATAATATCTCCCAAGATTATCTCCACCGTATCTTCAGCAATTATCGAGAATGTCGTGTTTAATTTGTATGAAAATAGGCAAGTTGACTCCTTTCCTGAATAAAAGTGATTCGGCCTTCTAGAAAGTCAACTGGTCAAATTCAACGAGCACCTTAAGCGAATAGACTACTCAGGCATTCAGATATCACATTCAGCAAACAGATTGTTCAAATGATCTGCCTCTACAATTAATGATCAGATAAGAAGGTCTACTGGTCATTCCGATAGCCTTCAAAGAATACTATCAAGTAGTTCTTGATCACGACCAGATTGTCTTAGCGTTATAATATACGGTCAGACCTTTATGCGACCAAACATGTGGTCAATCAATTATTCAGAAAAAACGATCAGTCATACGATCAGATGTGCTCGGGTACCCAAGCTAAAAGACAACCATATATTCCCTCATTTGACCTTTGACTATTTGACCAACTTCTTGGGCTTTTCCTCATAAAATACCATACCGGGTCCATTTCTGGGCCTTTGTCAGCCCATTCTTATGATTGTGAAAATACCCACAACACTAGTCTCCTTGCTTTCAGTGCATTTCTTGTATTGGAAGCAACAAGCTCATTCTCAAGGCCATTTTTGGCTGGACCCGTTACGCTGCTCTTTTAAATATTAACTTTTCCCTTGACACGCGGCACTTCCCTAAGCGTTAGTTTACTACAAGTCACATGTCATGCACTATTAATGCGCATTTAATGCATGACTCCTTACTTGCTGCGCATGATGACAAAATCGCAAGTTTCACGTTGCACCATTAGATTAATGACTGTTACATAGCTGTCTTGATCTAACGACTAGGGCTTCAAAATGATAGTTTTATATAATCCTTCAGTCGCTTCATTTTCTGCTTTTACTAGTCATTTTCAAGGACAGACGCCTCTTTGTCCTCAACTTCCTCTCGTCCGCCATTGCTTGTTCTATACTAACTTGTTCTTCGTCATCGAAATTCTCTACTCTCACGGTAAACCTCTATGACTTTCCTCAACTTTTTCAGTTACGATTTGTACTTGCATTGCTAGATTGTGTTTATGAGTTTGTCATTTCGCCTACCTGAATATACCTGTTTGCATTCTTAGTCTGATAAAATCTGAAGAACCTGGATAAACACTTTCTTGATTGTATAAGTCATATATATACATATCATTCCTTGTTTGTAGCCACCTAACACCCTAACTCTAGCCGAATTGGGAGTTTGTTGATTGTTTGATAATTTTTGTAGTCCATTAGGCTTATAAATACGGCTCCTTTACACTCGGTAGCCCCCTGTACGCACGACTTGATTTTTAGCAAAGTAGAAATAGCCTTAAACACTGAACTTTGGTCTGCTATTCGCAACCTGACCCCTTCGTTACTTTTGTAGATGTCTGGTCATAGTCATCGTGGTCATAAAGTGGGGGCTGCTGATGTGGATTCTGAAGAGGAGCTCGACCAAGTCAGAAATACTGATAACGCGACCTCTCAGAGCGGTGAGGCCATATCAGACCCTTCAGGACACCACAATCCTCCTGCTTGCACCCCCTTTTTTAGACATGAGTCTTCTCTTAGCCCCAGCAAGCTCGAATCCATTACTGATGATTTCTCCTTATCTTCTGGGTGTCAAGCAATGGTGCCGAAAACCCATGAGCATATTGCCTATCCTCCTAAAGGATTTTTTTTTTATTAACTGCTAGTATATAGAAGCTGGCTTTAGATTTCTAGTCCATCATTACTTGGTCGCCCTTTTAAACAATCTTAACCTAGCCCCCTTTCAGCTTACTCCCAATTCCTATGCTCATCTTACTGCTCTTGCCTCAATTTTTCTCAAAAACGGTCTTCCTCCACCAACTCCTATAATGATCCAACATCTTTTTCTTTTTAAGAGCACCACGGGCCCTAAATCTGAGAAAAAAGATGGATTTTATTATACATTGACCCGAAACTCTCCTTATAAAGTAAACCTTCCAAAAGGGGTTAGTAAGTCCAACGTAGGCGACTATAAGACGCGTTGGTTTTACGCGTCCGATCTCTCTATGTCCAACCTCAAAAACTTTTCCTTTTGCTTTTCTTCTAGTAAGTATGTCTATATATTATTATTTTGCACTCATTTTGCTCGTTATTAATATTATTTTCATGCAGATGTTGCCAAGAGTGAGATCTTCCTGACAGGCGAGGAGTTAGCTTTGTTGTAAAAATTTTCAGAGGTGAAAACTCTTTCGGACGACCAGCCACCAACTGATCACCTCTTTCAACTACACGGCCTCGCTCCTCCGGCTCACCAGAAGTTGCTTAACAAGCGTTCTAACTTAAGGGCTCGTTGACCTAGGGGCTCGTAAAGACAAAGAAATTTCCTCTGCTTTTGAGGCCTTTGGGAAGGAAGTACTGAGCCTACAAGAAAGCCAATCTTTAACAATAGTGCGGCTTCACTTCGAGCAACCCCTTCCTGGCAAGGTCCCTCCTCCAAAGAAAACTGGCCAAGCTGCTAGGGGTTCTGATTCCCAGACGACCACCGAAGCCCCTACAAGGTCAGCTATTTAAAAGGATTCTACCATACTTTCTGTTCGCGGTATGAGACACAAATCGGTAGGGAGAAAGCCTTCAAACAAGGATGCTCATAAGAAGGCTGCTTCATAATCAGCTTCTGTTGCTAGTAGTTCGCCTACTCCACGACCCCAAAATATTGATAAAGGTAAGGGGGTAGTAGAACTGGGGGTTATGAAACCCCCTCCAAAGTATCTGAAAACACAAGAGAAAGAGCCCGTTGTTGAAAAACAGATCTAGGACTTTGACACAGAAATATATTACAACGATCTCCTGGATCGCGCACCCTAATTCTTGGGTATGAAGAGACCCGCCCTTTACAATGAAAAGGTGAAGGGCAAGGGACTAATCAATTATCTGGGTTTCCATAATCTGCTCGTAAGTTTTCGTACTTATTACTGTCATTTTTATTTACTTTTTTTGTTCTTCATTGCCTTACTAACATCTCGTTTCAAGTATCAATGGCCTACATGAAGCTCATCAGGGAAATTTCTGACTAGCCAGAGGAGAAAGCTACCATGGAAGTGGCTGTAAACTCCTTGGAGGACGAAAAGAACAGGATCCAGGGTAAAGCAGACTTTTTCAAACAACAGGCTGAAGAATCCCAAAAGACCGCTCATGTTCTAGAGCAGAAGCTTGAAAAGTCTAACAATTTGAGGGAAGGCCTGAGGGAGGCTGTGAAATATAGAGACACTTCTATCAACTTGCTGAAAAAAGAGGGCAAAGATTTGAAGAAGAAGCTTCATATGGTTGAAGACTTGGACAAGAAGCAAAAAGAAGTGACAGGATCGGAACCAGACCTTTTCTAAGCTCTTGTCTAGAGGATCCCGTCAGGCACTTCAATGGACTTCCCGAACCTGACTCGTCAGATTAAAGAAATCCGAGAAGCGAACCCTTAGAATACTTTGCCGGTTTACTCGTTTTAACTTAAAACTTTTTTACTTTTTTTTTTGTTTAAAATAGTTGGGATTGATGAAAATTTTTCGCATTTCTTTAAAACAGATTTTTATAAAAATTTTGACAGCATAACGGCTATAATTTGAACATTTCCAAAATTTGACCTGCATAAAAACACTTCAACTATCTTTGATCACCTCCCAACTTCTTTTATTCCACAACCTATTTCTTTTCAATTTCACAATACATGTTCCACAACATGCATTTTCAAAATGAATTCCATAAAATACATAGGTGTTCATATATATATGACAGATATATATATCGTGTGTGAGTGTTTCTATTATATACATATCCCAAAACATAAATATACAATTGCTTCCATGTTCATTATTCATTTACATAATTATTTAGTCCTTTCGATGATATATTTATGCGATGCCTACCTATAATTGAAATGACAATCTTTAGGCCACGAAGTTATTTATAACCACACCTGATGAGATAAGCGAGCTACATAATAAAAATGAAAGGTTAGTTCGTCATATAATAATAATACTATATAGTGGTGCTCTACTTATATAAATATTGAAAGTTTCAAATTTAAAACCATTTCTTATAAACAGACCATGTGTATATTTAGGGTACTCTAAGCATCACGTAACGATTTTTCTACTAACGTCAACGTGAAGTTACTATATTATCTCAACCTTATGTGTGGAATTTACTACATCGCGACGTAAGGTAAAATGATCTCAACTATGGGCATCTATGACATGGAATTTTCTACATCGTGTGTTATAGTGCAACTTCTCACTATCACTCACAATTAGGTACAGAATTTTCTACATCATATTCTATTGCAAGTAACTATAAATCTTGACAACTACAAGCAGAATTTTCTACGTCACCGTGTAGTGCCAAAACTCTAAGGCTATGGTATACACATGGTTTTTAACTCAAACTCTACTTTAAACATTTTGAAAATAACTTTTGTCTTCGAATCTCATCTCTTGATTCGAGACCTAACTTTTTACTCATTATCAAACGTATCCAATTTATAATTTGGAAAATCATGTGTACTATCTTTAGACAAAATACATTACGATATAAATGAAAGTTGAAATAAAGTAAGTGAAGTATACTTACCTCAATCCGAGGAATAGTGACTCGATCGTCTCAATGAGCCTCTCGTGTCTCGCTCGCCTGCTCATCTCCTACATGTCAATTTCTCATCATTACTTGCTTAATCTTATAATTCAAAACTTAAAATAACATTTCCAATACACTTTTCTCTATTAACAACTTTTTACACTATAACTTTTCTAACTCGATTTTAACTCAACCGAGGCTTTCTACTTTCTATTTCTTTGTAAAAGTCTTACTTTTAGACCCCTAGGATCATCCCCATATGGTTCATTTGGTCTCCAGAGGCTTAAAACAAAAAGTCAACTTTTTAATAACCCGTTTGACCAAGAAAAACAGATTTAGAACCAGCGCTCATTTCATGTCCGTTTCTTTTTCTAACATCTCCTTATCACATAACTAAGTCACCCGTAAAGTTTCGTCGAAAAATTCTATCGTTTACTATATCAAATCTAGGAAAAACGCCCTGTTTTGGGCACTTTTCGATGCACTTTTCGCACCGAACGAGCGACGATGGTTTTTCTTTCGTATCTAAGCTCCTTTTACCTAGTTATGACCAACTAAATTCATTCCATGCAATAAAAATTGCATTTGCATAGCTATTTCACCGATCGACACTCTAACAACGTTATTTTGCGCATAACTTGGGCAATTTTTATCGGAATCAATCAATTCCAAAACCTATAATTTTCTATGACTCCTAGGCATCATTTGAGGTGTAGAACATCCTCATATAGGTCAGTTTTGCCTAGGTTATCTCCAACCCATGGTTTGAGCTCGGGATTGCAAAAATTGGCACTATTTTGCGCATAACTTGCGCAATTTTTATCAGAATCGATCCGTTCCAAAACCTATGGTTTTCTATGACTCCTAGGCATCATTTGAGGTGCAGAACATCCTCATATAGGTCAGTTTTTCCCAGGTTATCTCCAGCCCATGGTTTGAGCTCGGGATTACAAAAATTGTCTAAACTAGCTCTTTTGAACTTCTACCACTTCTATATGCTTTTCTATGCTTTTCCAACCTCAAATATGTCTACATTTGAGTTCAAAACCCTTTAATCTCAGAGCTTTTCTACTGGTCTTCACAGCCATGGCACAGACACATCCACTATTTTGTTATTTTTACACTCACAACTCAGTCATAATTTTTGACAAATACTTAGAGTGCATGAAAATCACTTTTGTTTCCATTGTTATTAAGCTTATGGCAGCCCTTTTTGTATAACCCTAACCTACCATTTACACACCACAACATGTCATTTAAATCTCTACATCATCTAGTTAAGGTTCTACACTTGTTTGAAGTGTAAAATTCCCATCACAACAACACAACCATTTTACCAATCATTTTCATACAATTTCTACTAATTTGAAACTTGAGAAAGTGGCTAATAACTTACTTGAATCTTGCTTGGATCTTGTTTTTCTAGCTTGGGTCAACACAAAAACTTGTTTTCGAACTACAAAATGACTTGGAAAGTGATTGTCTATTTTTCTCCTTTTGGTGTTTCTCCTTGCCGTTCCACTTTGCTCTCCCTCTCTCAATCTCATGTTTTCTTCTTTTTTTCTTTTGCTTCTTTGATTCACGGCTACTTCTTGTTTGTAATGAAAAAAATTGACTAAGTCTTGTATTTATATAACCATCTTTTGCTAAATGACCACCATATCCTCTATTGACTTGTTGGATTTACAAAATTGCCCTTAGTTATGTTATTTACTAATAAAAATCAATGATCATTTGTCTCATTTTTCATATAATTGAATTATTAATTTACTAAACTAAAGTTTTACAACTTTGCCATCCATTTATATTTTTTATTTAGTAAATGACCATTTTGCCCTTTTTTATTCGATAACTTAGTTTCAAAAGCTAGGAAACATAAAATCGAATATAGAGGTTTACAGGAAGAGATCAAGAGATTGAAAGAGGAGCTACCCCTACGCAAGCATGAAGCAGTCGAGGCTAGGATGATTATTGAATCGATGTGATAGGAGGTGATATCGACCAAAGAAGAACTAGCCCGAGAACAAAGCCGCACTGAAGCCCTGGTTAAGGAAGCAAAAGAAAGAACAGGAGGATTGTTTTTATACAACTTATGGCTTAATAGCCAGATGTGGACATCTCGTTCTTTGGCCTGGAAGCCATGGAAGAAGTGAAAATGTATGCATCAAGAGCTACGTAAGAGGCTCAATTAGAAGCCAGTCTTCTAGCTTTCCAATCAGGTTCAAACCTTTCTGCTTCAGAGGTGTTCCCAATTCAGCCCGAGAGCCCTACTCAAGATCCAGTTCCCTTTTCTGAAAGTGCTCCTCCGGCTCCTACATGACCTTCCTCAAGCTTTTCCCAACCAATTGTTATTGAAGATGAAGGAAAAGCCCCAGTAGAGGCCATAGACGAGCAGAATATTGCCCCCTGTAGTACTTAGGAATTTTTGTAATGAGACCAAATTATTTTCACTTGTAACAAGTTCATCTTCTAAACAGTATTACTCAGTTTGTGAGCTTTTTAATACAACATCATTTGATAGACCCCGATCCTAGTGTTCTCAAAGAATTCATTTTCGACGATCAAATAAAGAATAAAGAGTCTAGAAATAATGCAAGAGGTCCGGTTAGAATTCGATTATATTTATAAGGCCCTAAGTATCGTGTTAGGAAGAAATGAGAATTTTCAGTTAATAGTATTCGGATCCAGATAAATAGTATTTTTTTAAAAAGATCCGAAAGTTTGTGTTTAAGATCGAATTTGGACCCGGTTATATTGTTTAGGGTCATGAATTTAGATTCGATGGAAAACAAAAGTTTTTGGTGAATAGTATTTTTCGGATGGAAATTTTTGAATGAATAGTAAAATTTTTGAAAATTGACCTTAAGGGTCGAAAAGGTCTGAAAATAGTATGAGAGTATAAAGAAACAGAAACGGATCAAAAAGAAGACCATTTGAATCAGTTTTAAGCGATCCGAAGAAAATTACGATATTGCCCTTTTGAGAGATTAATAGGTTTTAATGAGTTTAAATCCAATTGAATTTTTTTGAAGTATGAGACTGATAGATAAGACACCCAATTAGAGTATTTCATGGTCAATTTGAAGATTAGATGACCATGGAATATTTTCAGAATATTTTTCGATCAAAGTGAAATTATATCATAAAAAGGGCAAAAATGGACATTTTAAGTTAAGTATTCATGGATCAAGCATGAGAATGATATGCAGAAGTTTCAAGGAGTGTAACCCAAGTGAATGAGAATGAGTTAACGAGAATGAGTGTAAAAATCGAGTTTTTCAGCTATAGATATGTATAAAAAGATATCGGTTGATTCGATCAGATTTCGGTTAGGAACATTTTCTTTATTAAGTATATATGAGAGGTATCAGACCTAAATTGAAGTTTATAAAGTTGAATTGTCCATAAGATGTGTGTAGAATATTTGTGGAATATGTTTCAGAAGGATTAGGTATTGCTATTGAAATGAAAATTCACCAAGTGTAAGCCCTCACCAGATTTATTATTTTATGGTACTAGAAATATTCGAATTGAGTTACGGTCGAATCATATGCCTCCAGTAGTGTTATTTGAGGCTTATTAGATTTTCATATCGCAAGTCGGATATCGTTTGGCTGACCCCGGTACAATTACAAAGTGATTAGGCAAGATTTACGTGTTAATCAAGCGAGGTGAGCTCACAGAATTCAACCAATAAGAAAATAGATAAGTGTTTTTGAAAAGTAGTGGCTAGGGTTGTGCCACGTGTCATCCATGGATTGGTTGAAAAAATAAGTGGATGAAAATAAGACAAGTGGACCAATAGAATATAAAATCATTTATTTTTGGGCACTAGTGAGATTAGTGAAAGTTTGAGGTTATTAAATGAAATTTTCTTAAGGGGCTTTGTAGTAAATGAGCATTAAAATATATATATATTTATATGATTTGTCTCATTTGAGACAAAAGTGTGGCCGTAAATTTAAAAGAGAAAAGAGAGACAGAAGAAAGAAAACAGAGAGTGAGAATTCGGGTGAGAGAGGCCGAGAGATGCCGCGAGAGAGAGAGAGAGAGGAAGAGAAGGTGATCCGATCCGATTTTCGCCGCGGTTTCTTCACAAAAGTTGTTCCTCGTCATCTCCTCTAGCTAACCGAACAAATTTGAAGCAAAACGGTTACCTATTTGGTGAGTTATTTCAGTTTAAAGTTTGGTGTTTATATGAAATCCATTTTTTTTCTTTCGTTTATTTTCGAATCAGAGATTAGGGATAATAAGAGGGATATGTGAGGATGATTTTGATATGATTTTGGAATGATTTGGTGGAAGAAAAACAGATAAAACGAGAGAGGGAAATCGTAGAGAAAAATGGGTTTTTTTATGGAATTTGATCCCGTTTTCGATTCTAAGGCATTAGATTGATGTTTGAGAGGGTAAGGAATAATCTTTTGAAGTTAGATTTCGAAAACGAAAAGTTTAGAATCGCTTTCGGAGCTAAACGGACGAGTTGAAGGGTGGTTTCTAAAAACATTCGAAACGCGTTCATTTAACGTTCGAAACAGTTTATTTAATTATAGTTGGGTGTTAGAACACTAGAGGATTGATTTTTGAAGTTGTCGGAAGTCCGGAGCGAAAAGTAGTTTTCGTTAGTAAGCGAATCCGGTTGAATTTGGTTCCGAGTTTTCGACGATGAGATTGAGTATTCTGAGGTATTCCTAGGAAAGAATAAGTAAGATTCATGTAGAGAAAACAGATTTTGAAAACCCCGGTTGAATAGAAATTGATATCCAAAAGTTTAGGCTTTAAAGGATATAAATAGAGATAATAGGATTTTTATTAATTTTAAATATTATTTGAATGAGTTAAGTGACCCTAAATGGATATTTGATGTTTTAGGGTAAAAGCGGAGACTTCCAGAGGCATACGGAGGAGAATCGGATTTTATCCGAGGATGTGTTGTGAGTGGAACTACAAGTTTCTATTTATATCGTTTTAAAGTTTATTTTTTTTAAGTTAAAAGAATTTATCATAAATAGTTATTCTTTTATTAATTAAATTTATATTTTAATTCTAGCATAAAGATTTTAGTTTAATATTTATTTATTTATTTATATGAGAATTTATTAATATGAGAATGTGCTAGAATTAAAGATTTTAGGCTTATTGCCTTAAGATTTAGAATATTTTAGTGTATTAAGAAAAAGAAATTTTAATAGCCTATGGTTTACCCTAGCCTCAGTTTAGTACTCGGCGGAATGCCTTATGCGTGATACAGTAGATGAGAGGAAGTCAGTCAGTGAGATTTGAGTCTAGTCGACTCATGTGTGAGCGAGGTATGAGTGATCCGTATGTACGTATAGGGTAGTATAGTCGATCCGCAGCGTGGGCCCGCTTTCGGTGACTACACATGGTAGATCCACACTCTTAGTGGTTAGCTAGATATTATATGCTACCACGCCAGGAGTAGATATTCCCTGGGTTACCATTTAGGCGAGCACCAGAAAATATTTTTAAGAAAAGAGTTTAAGAAAAGATTTCAGAAAGTTTTAGAAAGAAATTTAAAACGAGATTCAAAAACAGTTTTTCTCACTCCTAGTGGTTAGCTAGAGTTTATATGTTACCACGTCAGGAGTAGATATTCTCTGGGTTACCATTCAGGTGAGCACCAGAAAAGATTTTAAGAAAATACTTTTAAGAAAAGATTTCATAAAGTTTTAGAAAGAAATTTAGAACGAGATTCAAAAGCAGTTTTAAATGAGTTTTAAAAAGTATTTTAGAAAAATACTTTAGTTTTATTAAACTGTTTTTGGGAGAAATTTAAGTGTAGAAATAAGTTTTAATTTAAAAGTTATTACCACTCACTGAGTTATACTCACGTTTTTCTTTAAATGTTTTTCTTAAAAATTCTCCCACAGATGCAGGAGCTAGTCATCCAGCAGACGAGGTTCAGCCAGACGTGCAGGTGGACGTATAGGACAATACCTAATACATGTATATATGATGTTATTTTGATCATGTATATGTTTATATATATAGTTGTAAGTATTTTAAAGAAATCGTGGATGTATTAGTTAAAAATGTTTTATTAAAGTTTTATATGAATCAGTTTTCTGATTTTAATTATTTGATTGTGGTTGTGTTGTGAAAAATGAGCAGGAGGCTCTGGAAGTTGAGAAATAAATTTCATAGAAGTGTTTTTATAAACTGTATTTGAAACTTGCAGGGTGGCATAGTTTAGAAAACAGACGGCATGCTGCCGGATTTTCAATAGAAAAGCGAAAAAGAAAAAATTTGTACCCCTGCCACCTAGTAAACGAGTTTGAAAAGAAGTTTATAAAAAGTTTTGGTGCTCTGACGGGATTTCTTCGGATCAAAGTTAGGGTTCGTTGGAGTTCTGACGGGGTGCTACGGGGTCTTTCTCGGGTTCAGAGAAGGGATTCGGGAAGGGTTCCGTCATCATCACTTTACCTATCTTCATTTTCTTTCGCTGAGCTTTTCTTGGTCGTTTATCAAGTCACATAGGCCGAACTGATAGCTCGTTCCACCCCTTAGCCAAGCAGAGTAAGTGTGGGGATAGCTAGCATGCTAAAATTACCCTATTCAAGGCCCCTTACCTCTACTAAGTTAATATAAAATACAAAATATCTGGACTGATCACTCGTATAAAAAAAATATTGATTACATTGTAATATCGATGCCCACAGATCGCATGATAATTATTTGAACCTTCTAAGGTTTGTAAGAGTTCATAAGCAATAGAGACACCTTCCAAAGCTTGCTCGCTCATAGGTAGTGCTGATTCTGATAGGCCCCGTTCGCCTTATCCTAGTACGTTCGGTGACCCACTCGGTGACCCCACGGAGGACCTTTAGAGGATACCTGATCCAACTAGAAGGTTCCGTGAAGCTAAGCCTTTTTCCTGATAACTTGAAATATATCTATACAAATAGTTTTGGTAACTGAAAATTTATATAAAAGCGGAAGTTTAAATATATTTTCATACATTCAAAACTTTATAGTAAGATTCAAATCGAATAATTAAAACAAAAGGCATCGAAGTGAAATTCACAACATCATTTAAAATAGTTTAGAGTTCATATTTAGATAGGTTTACAATTCTTTCAAAATATATTCAACATAATTCAAGTGTTAATATTTACAACCCAAAATATTTATAACAAAAGTCATAAATAAACATGCACAGTAATTACAATGCAACCAAGTCTTGTTATTCGTGAGTCGGAGTTCCAGCGGCTGAAGCTGTAGCACCTAAAGCTGCACCTTGACCTGGAGAGTTTGATTTTATAAACATATAATAGGGTGAGATAATGACCTCAGTGAGCATTATAATATTCTAAATAAAATCCAATCTCAAAGTAGTCACTTAACTTTAAATATATTCATAAAACATAATTCTGGAACAAAATTCAGCAGCTTATATCATTTCAATATATTAGTAAATCCTTTTAGTTCTGAAAATGGGTGGAAATTTTGTTCGTTGAAAATAATTTTTTGAAAATAGAGTTTTCACGAAAATCCGGCAGCACGACGGCTGTTTTTCTAAAATTTTCACCCTGTAAAGAAAACTTCACAAAACCTGTATAAATTTATTCACTATATTTCCATAATCAATAGGCCTCAAGCCCTTTTCAAACTCACAATCATGCAATGATACGGAAAGCAACTTGATTAAAATCTTAAAACGTCATGCATGATATTTACATAAAATCCTTTATCCCAAAATAATATCTCGATGCATGTATATCATTTCAATTTACTAATTTACTTTATATCGTAAACTTGTAAATTACAATGGTGGTATACAAATTAATAAGAATTCGTTTTATAACAATACAGTAAATCAACCACCAATACTTAAATCGCCAAATGGTATACCCAGGCATATGGCAAAGCGGAATCCTGCATTGCAAGGCTATATGATCGGTAACTAAGTAACGGAATCCTACATCGCTCAGGTAGTAAGCTAGCTCATAATATACCCTCGAGAGAGGCGGAATCCTACATCGCAACTCCCAAGCGGAATCCTACATCGCTTTAGGGTATTCTACCATTACCGACAACATCATAAAATCATCCTAAGGAATACCATAGGCTGGATAAAAGATTTATAAATAAGCTGCACTTCATATAAAATCCACATTTCATTCTTGAACATAAAAATTCGTAAAGGAGGATATCATAATTAATATAACTCATATCATGACATATTTGATCATAGAATATAATGTCATGTAAAACTTCGCAACTTTAAAATCTTATAACGTCATTTAACTTAAATAAGCTCGCATGAAATCATAAGACTTAAAATAAATTTATTCATGCCAAAATGTTTATAAAATTCAAATGATTTAAAATTAAACAATAGTTTCGAAACAATTTAATAACACTCACAACTTGCTTCCAAATACTTTATCACCACTTCCCGTTACGGGTCTCGTCCACTCGCCGGTTCACCTACAATTGGTTTCGATCGAGATGTCGTTAAAACATGGCTTGTGAACAAACTAATCTTAAACCACAAGAGGATTTTCCAATCACAACAATTCAAGCGATTATCCCCACATGACAACAATACGGAAAACTAATATTCGCACGTGGAGACTATCTCGAACCAATTCATTATCGCAACATAAACTACTCGAAACTCTACGGTTACAAAACCGACAACTATGTCATTTGAAAGTAAAGTAACATCATCGATGTCACATTCTAATGGATTCAATAAAAAGAAGGTTCGAAACCAACGACTAACATAAAGCTTACGCGATTTCAACTAGTTATTGCGATTTTTTGTTTTTAGCGTTTCGCGTGATTCTTTCGTTTTCAATTAAACTTATCGTCAATTTCTACTCGTGAATTTACTTAAAACACGGCAAATGAATATTCAAACACTTTAAAGCACAAACATGAAGAATATGTAGCAAGCTTAATGAATATTCATTTCTGACTTCAACTCCGAAATTCAACAATTAAACGATTTCGCGTGAAACAAAATCTATCTGATTAACTTTATTATTACTCAAACTATCCTAACATTAACTTTAACACTTTAGCGGGCTTAATAACGACTCGAGGCAGCGAGATAACATCACAAATACTTTCTTATTCGACAACGAAAATGACAGGACCCATATCAGACCTTCTCTAGGCTCTTGTCTAGAGGGCCCCGCTGGGCACTTCAACGGACTCCCCTAACCCGACTTGTCGGATTGAAGAAATCCGATAAGCGAACCCCTTTACTTTACTTAACCGGTTTACTTGTTTTAGGCTTAAAAATTTTATTTTCTTTTAATATAGTTGAAACGGTGTGAATTTTTCGCGTTTGATTGAAAACTAATTTTATAAAAATCGGACCGCATAACGGCTGTAAATTTAACATTTCCAAAATCAACCTGCATAAGAAATACACTTCGAACTATTTTGATCACTGTCCAACTTCTTTCAATCTCAAACATGCATTTTTCATTCATTTCACAAACATGCAATTCTTTTACAAACATAATTCACATATGTAATTAACATATAACAACTCATACTTATATGAAATATGTGCCTTGTGCAATATGTGCATATCAAGTGAAATGGTTTATTTATATATACATATCAAAATATGATTTATAATCCGTCAAGTATCTCATGTCAACACATAATTATTTGATTCAATATATACACATGTACACAATGTCAAAATACATTAACATCCATATATTTCGTCTCATTATTTCCCCCACCTAAAGTTAATCAAAATAATGTCTTTGATGCAAGAGCGTCCGTACCAACGTCCACTAAAGTATACAAGCTACACAACACAAAGAGAGGTTAGGCAATATATATATATATAAAGGTATAACTCCACATAGACATTACTTAGAAAATAATCGATTTTATTTTATTTTTTTCTTTTGAAAATCATTTCTCATAAGACAACCATGTGCAAAGCCACTACGCACGGAATTTGCTACATCGCGACGTAGGGCGAACTTTCTCAACTCTAGGTAACCACAACGTGGAATTTTCTACATCGCCGTTGTAGTACCAACAACTTATACTTTACGCAACTACATGCGAAATTTTCTACATCACATATTGTAGTGCAATTTACTCATCACTTGCAATTAGATATGGAATTTTCTACATCGTATCACATTGCTATTAACCTTGACAACTACGAGCGAAATTTTCTACCTCGCCGCATGGTGCCAAGATGCTAATATCACAACATGCACATGGGTCTTAATTCAACTTTACTTTGCTTTACTTTTAAACCTTTTTGCAACTTACTTTCGCCTTCGAATCTCATTTCTAGATTCTAGGCATAACTCATTACTCAACATAAAACTTATGATTTTGGAAAACCATTTTGCAAAACTCTATGAAACAATATATTTTATCATTACCATATAAACGGAAATCAACTAGATGTAAGTGAAGTGAAGGACACTTACCTCGATCCCAACGCTCTCAATGCCTCAACGAGCCTCTCGCATCTCGTTCGCGTGCTCATCACCTACACATCATAGTCTTGTTATAACTTACTCACTTTCATAGCTAAAACTAATAAAAATAGAGTTTCCAATACATTGAAAACTCACTACACCACACTTTCCCAACTCGATTTTTGACTCGACCGAGGCTCTCAAAATTTGGTTTCTTTGTAAAAGTTTTACTTCTAGACCCCTAGGATCATCCCCATATATTTCGTTTGGTCTCCGGAAGCTTAAAACAAAAAGTCAAATTTTTTAACTATACGGTTGACCACGAAAAACAGAATTGAAACCAGCCATGGTTTCACCTCCGTTCCTTTTTCTAGTGTCTCCTTATCACATAACTAAGTCGCCCGTAAAGTTTCGTTGAGAAACTCCATCGTTTGCTATGTCAATCTAGGCAAAACGCCCCATTTTGGGCACTTTTCAAAGCGAGTTTTTACATCGGACAAGCGACGATGGTTTTTCCTTCGTATCTAAGGTTCTTTTACCTAATTATGACCAAATACATCTATTTTGGGCATCAATGAATGCATTTGCATCGCTATTACACATCTCGGTTTCCCACGCCCACTATTTTGGCTATAACTTCGTCAATTTTTATCGGATCGATCCCATTCCAATTTCTATGGTTTTATATCATTCATAGGCATCATTTGAGGTGTAGAACAACCTCAAATAAGCTAGAATAGGTCAGGTCTTACCAGGCCCCCTCTTTCACCTCGGGTTTTTCAATTTGCTTTTATGTTGTTCCTTTTAAATCCTATGCTCTTCCCTTTAAATTTCTAACTTCTCTAAAGACTTTTGTGACATTAAATATGCATAATTTAAAGCTTAAAAGAATGGAAATACAATGGGATCACACACCCCTTCATTGGCCATGACATACACACCAAGCACTCATATGTCATTCTTTCAAGTTTTTCATGTTATATTTCCTTCAATCCTTTAACCAACAAGTGATTGATAATGTATTTAACTCTTTACTCACTTAATTCACAAGTTAGGGTTTTCTCTACATAATTTCTAACTTGTCATTCAAGCCCTCTAACTTATAATTTAAGTCTCCATATCACATACCTATCACTAAATCATAAATCTACCTCAACATCGCACCAACAATTTCACAAGAAATAACTCAATCCATCAACATTTTCATACATCCAACTATCATCAAATTTAAAGAAAGTGATGGTAACTTACTTTGTGCTAGCTTGGGTTTTATCCTCCTAGCTTGGGTTTGCTGGAAAATGAGACCTAAAGCTTCAAAAATGAGTTGTGCAAACTTTTGGTCTTCTTCCTTGGTCTCTCTTCCTATGGCGTCCCACTTGCTCTCTCTTTTTCAACTCACGGTTTCTGCCACTTATTTGTTGTGTTTTTGCTTTTAAAAATGGCTAAGTGTCATATATATAGGTGTGACTTTTATGGAAATGACATTGATGCCCTTTTTGCTTTTTATTGCCGCCACTCCCTCTTTTGTCTAACATAACTTTTGTTTCACTTTTGCTTCTTGTTTTTGGCGTGAATGGTGGCTTAATTGTCATGCTTCCTTTATTTTATTTATTTTGCTCACTTACTAGGACTAAAATACCCTTACTATTCATGACATGGAGATTTGTCCATATAAGGGTAATTTGGTAACTCATGAAATTGAAATAATTCTTTAATCTTTAGTGCATGACAACTAATTTATGCATATATGTAATTAATATTAAACTATGGGATTTGTCACTTATCTTACTTCCTATTGGTTGAGATAAAGTATCTCCACTTTATCATGTGAGCTCACCTCACATGATTAATGAATAATTCATTCCTAACCGTTTTGTATTCGTACCGGGGTCAGCCAAACGACATCCAACTTGCGATACGAAATTATAATAAACTTCAAATAACACTAAGGGAAACCTATAATTCGACCGTAACTCAATTTGAAGATTTTTAATACCATAAAACAATAAGTCTGGATGAGGGCTTACAGAAAATCACAAACGAAAAACATTCGCATTCGCGGAAAACTCAACCGAATCCCTCGGAAACGATTTCTCAATATTCAAACGACTATCCGATACTTTAAAACGCACTAAAACTAACCATTTTCCAGGATGACGAACTTGAAACTAAAAGCGTAACATATCAACCCTTAACTTTCCTATAAGGGCCCACACTCGAATCACAACGAAAACGATCGATGATAATAACACAATCGAAACAACAACGAGCGAACCTCCGCACTAATGAGGTTCTGAATCCTAAACCCAATCATATCATCATCAAAATTCATCCTCAACTCAATCTTAATCATTATTCAACGAAACGAAATCAATAAAATCACAACGTACCTTTCGAAACTCACTTCGAAAGCTTCGAAAAACAGTCGCGAACAATCGCGACGGCGTGATGAACGGCGACAAGCAACACTTGCTTCTACCAGCAAGCTGTCTTCTCTTCAGGTCTGCTGTGTTGTACTTGGCCTGACTTGACAGCTGCTCGGCAGCAGCTCGCACAACGGTAGCACCTGGTTCACGATGACAGCACATGGCAGCACCTGGTTCACGACGACAGCAGCAACACGGCCTCCTCATGCCAGCAGCTCCTTAAGGCAGCAACTGGAGCTTCACGGCAGTAGGACTCGACGAGAGTAGCTGCACCTCTCGCCAGCAACTCCTCAAGGTAGCAGCAGCTCACGATGACAGCAGCAGCACGGCAGCAGCTGCTCAGCCCATGGTCTGACTTCTTCCAGCTTGCATGCACGATCTGAAGTTCTCAGATCTGTCCTTGCATGTCCTCCTTTGCTTCAGATCTGCTCTCGATTCTGCTCTCTCACGATCTCCTTATGTCTCTCTTTCAATTTCTCACGCTCGGTTCTCTCTCAATCTCTCTATGAAGGCTCTCGGTTAGACTTTGGGAGATGGTGACCGAATAGACCAAATGCTTCACTTCCTTTTTCATTTGATATTATAATATATCTACATGGTTTAATGGCTCTCGGTTGAGCATGAGAGAGGTGACCGAATGAGGATTTATTTGCTTTTAAATCCTTCACTTTTAATATTTTGCTTTTCACTTTTCTTTCTAGCTTTTCAATTTTTCATATATTTTAATCCTTGCATCACATATCTTAGCCACTTGTCTTGCTATCACCTTGCATGTGTGACACGTGTCACTTTCATGCACTTGTTTTATTTTATTTCTCCATGCATTCTCCCATCTTTGGTTCCGAACTCTAATTTCGCTTCCGTCCGTCAGTCCGGGAATCCGCTTTAATCGCTTTCGCCTTCGAAATTATTAATAAATTTCAAATCCGTCTTCACGAACTCGAATTTATTTTTCTTATTCTAAAATAATTATTTCGAGTATTTTCGGACTCGAGCATTATATTTTTTCGATCGGACGCGATCCATCGAAAAATATTTCGCTCTCCGACGAACGAGGTTTTGGGTTTTATAGATTCCTCCCAGCATGTAAATCCACAGATCAAATGTTCCTTCCAAAGCTTGCTCACTTACAGGCTACATGGATCTTCCAGGATTATTTTATAAGTCCATAGGCTATAAACATTCCTTTCAGAGCTTGCTCACTCACAAGCTATGCTGGGACCTTCCATGACATTTTTTAGCTCATAGATGATGGTTACACCTTCCAAAGCCTGGCTACTCATAAGTAGTAATCATATCTTCCAGAGCATTTACTTACAAGTATCAATTGCACCTTCCAGAGTCTATTCGCTCACAGGTAGCAATTGAACCTTCTAAAGCATGAGTAGAAATAAAACAATAAACTGCCGAATAAGAACGAGGTGATCAGAAATTGCTTTACGAAGAGAATCTTTATTGATGGAATAGCTGCATTCATACAAGTCAGATAAGAAAAATGAATTAAACAAAATATGAACTAAAAGGGTCAAATATAATACGACCAAAGATTCTTGGTATTCCATGCTCCGGGGACTTCTGCCCCATTCAAGTTAGCCAGATGGTAAGCTCCGTTTTTCAGACTACCCTTCACAACATAGAGGCTATCCCAATTTGGGCAGAGAGTTCCATCACTGGCTTTTCGAGCAACTGGTAGAATGAGACGCAAGACCAAATCACCAAGCTTAAAGCTCCAGACTCGGATTTTTATGTTATAAAATCTGGCGATTCTCTATTGGTAAACAACGACTCTCATTCGAGCTTTATCTTTTATTTCCTCGAGCAGATCCAGATTAGCCGCAAGCAGATGGTCATTATCTTCCTATTTGAATGTTACTCTTCGTTGATTAGTGACCTCAAACTTTGCAAGAATCATTGCTTTCATTCTATATACCATCGTGAAGAGAGAGCAAAGTAAACGAGAAAGTTTAGAGGGTTTGCTCCGCAGATTTCTTTTAGTTGCCTATAAAAGTTAAGAGAGGTCTATTAAAGTATCAGGCAAGGCTTACCAGATACTAGCTTTAAAGAGATCTGGATTGGGTCACATCAAACACACAACCTAGCCCTTGCTTGGAAGCATCACAATAAACCATAAATCCATCCTACCTTGATGGAAGTGTAAGAATAGACACCAAGGTCAATCTTCTCTTTAATTCATCAAAGTTGTGCTGACACGTGTCTGATTACTCAAACTTTTTCGCTTTCCTTATCAACCTTATCAAGGGAGTAGCTATTTTTGAAAACCCTTCCATGAATTTTCTATAGTAGCTAGCTAAACCTAAGAAGTGCTTGACTTCCATCACGTTCGTGGGTGGCTTCTAATTTACTATAGCTTCTATCTTCTGAGGATCTACTGATATTTTCTATGCTGATACGACATGTCTCAAAAATGTTAGTCTATCCAGCCAAAACTGATATTTGTTGAACTTTGCATACAATTGGTGTTCCCTCAAAGTCTATAACACAACTCTCAGGTGCTCAATGTGCTCCTCTCGGCTATCGAAATACACAAAAATGTCATCTATAAAAACAATTATGAACTTGTCTAAGGCCCAATGACTCTGTTAATTAAATCCATAAAGGCTACTGGGGTATTGGTTAATCTAAATGGCATCACCAAAAACTCATAATGTCCATAACAAGTCCTAAAGGTCGTCTTAAGAATATCTTCTCTGTAAACCTTTAATTGATAGTACCCTGATCTTAAATCAATCTTTGAAAACATCCTGGCTCCCTGTAGCTCATCAAATAGGTTATCTATCCTTGGTAGGGGGTACTGATTCCTGATAGTGACCCTGTTAAGCTGCCTGTAATCTATGAACAACTGGAGGCTCCCATATTTCTTCTTCACAAACAACACTAGAGCTCCCCATGGTGATGTATTCGGCCTAATGAACCCTTTACTTAGTAATTCTTCCATCTGGACCTTCAACTCCTTCAACTCTACCGGTGCCATCTTATATGGTGCTATAGAAATGGGCTTTATACTAGGTGCTAACTCAATCTCGAACTCTATCTCTTTATCTAGTGGTAGTCTTGGAAGGTCCGCTAGAAAGACATCTGGAAATTCATTAACTACTGGAACCTCTGTTAACTGCAACTCATTATCATCTGGTTCCACTGCATAGGTCAAGTATCCCTGATATACCTTTCTAAGCATCTTGTTAGCTTTTACCATGCTTATCAAACTTGTATGAAGCATCTTTCTCACCCTATAGAAGATCACATTCGGTTCCCCAGGTCTGCTGAACTTAACTTCTTTTCTATAGCAATCCACTGTGGCACGATGCTTGGATAACCAATCCATGCCCAAAATAACATTAAAATCATGAATATAGCACTATCAAATATGCCTTAAATTCTTAACCTGCTATGATGTTGGGTTTTGTGCCCTAAGAGCTTGTAATAATGTAAACGGTTTTATAAATAATAAAGTATTCATTTTATTCAATTTATATATTTTGCAAAAATTGTATATATCATGAGAAACATCTTTGATTACTGATGTAATTTCAAACTAAGTATATAAGTGTTATATACAGACGGATTTAATTTGAAATAAGTAATCTAAAGAGTCCGTAGAAAGCAAATAAAGCTGGGTACTTTATTTGTGGTAAATCTACAGTTGCGGTCCATTTTGTATTCGGTACGATAGTCTTATCCGAGACTATTCATGTAGTGACATGAAAATGGAGGCACCTTATATAATATAGATTATATAGGACTGGACCACGATAAATATAATTCTCTTATCAATATCCGTTAAACTCAGAGATTTATATTTATCAATCAGATGATCATATATAAATTGATCTTAATCCTGAGTGTATTATGGACTCCTGCTTGTTGAGTTATATCCTTTAATTTACATAGGTGAGATCGGTGTAGATGTTCGGTCAATAACTTCGTACTTTGGAGATATGATTTAGTAAGTAGCTGGGAACATTCTATACGATAGTGGAATCCACTCCTTCTTGCGAGAAATAGAGAAGTAGTTCCCTTAAGGGTTGATTTAGGTCTTGAACAATGTGAGCGTTCAACTTTCCATTCATATGAAAATGGAAAAATAAATTCATAAGTTGTTATGGATATATTGTTCATTAGAGAATCAATGGTACTTAAGGATTAAGAAATAATTAGAGGGGTAAAACGGACATTTTGACCTAGCTCTAATTATGAACTATTTGTGGAGGGTCAAATCATATGTAGTGATTAAATCAATGGACACTGAAAATTTCAGATTGTATAAAAACATCTACGTTTTGAGAGTGCAATCTTAGGTTTTTAGTGGAGTAACTCTAAGATTAATAATAGTGAATTATTAATTAAAGAGTTTAATTAATAATTTCGATATTATTGGAGCTCAAAATTATAGGTCTATCAGGTCCCCTTAATAGCTCATTTCACTATAAGAAACTTGTATATAAAATATTGTAATTGAACCGTCCAATTACAATTGTTACGCAAGTAGCAAAATTTGTGTTCACTTAATATTAGAATAATATTGATTATTCAAATTATTTAATAATTAATTAGTTAATTATTAATTATGAATTAATAATTATTTAATTAATTTTATAAGAGGTTTTGAATTTGATTCTTAGCTGTGACAGGGTATAAATTAATTATGAATTAATTACAGGTCACAAGTTTAATTTTAAAATATAACATGAATTAATTTTGAATTAATTATTTTATATGAGGCAAAAGTTTAATTTTAATAAATTTAGGGTTTAATGTTAATTTGATTAATTAAAATCCTAAGTAGTTGCCTATAAAAAGAAAAGAAATAGTTTTTTTTTCCTAACAGAAGTTATTTTCGGGTTTTGCTTTACGTTCTTTGAAAAGAAGAGAAAAAGTTTTTTAGCATAACCAAAATCATAAACTCACCTCTTTAATATATTGATTTTTTTTAGAAAAGAAATCAATAGAAAGTGAGTACAATTCTATATTATTGTGTGCACTCACTTGTTTCTTGGTGTAGAGACATATCAAGGAAGGCTAGGTGGTAAGTAATCCACATAAATCAATAAGTAAAGTAAAAATATGATTTTTATTTTTTCTTGTATTATTTTATTTCATTGTTTTATGGATCTAAGGTTTCTTGAGTTTTCTAAAAATTTTTAAAACTCAGTGTTCCGCAAAATTAATATTTTTTATAAAAACAATTGTTGTTTTTCCTTTCAATTGGTATCAGAGCCTTAGTTTCAATAAAATAATGATTTTAAAATAATATGTTTTGTATTGATTTGTATGTCATAGGGTAGGCACTATTATTTTTATTTGATTATGATGTATTTTATTCATGTTTGATGAATGGGAATTGCATGGTATGATCGTTAATTGTATGATTCTTTGGTTATTTAATTTAATTAAATTTGTAAGCGATTTGCGGGAAACTTTCAGTTGTAAATTTATAGATTTAGATTTTTTTTTATATTTTCTGTAAATTGATGCTGTTTGAAGATTTGCTTCTGTTATGGGTAAAAGCGACTGTCTGGACTGGTTTTGAACCAGTTGCGTATGCGGTCTGGTGACTGGTTTCGAACCAGTTTGTTGGACAGCACTGCATGACAACAGACAACAGCGTGCAATTTTTGTGTGTTTCTGGGCAGTTGCAGTAGTGTGAAATCGAGCGCATGGCTATTGCTTTTGTTGTGCGCAGGTCTGCCGCAGGCTCGGTACGTGTGTAACTTGACTTGGTACAATTTGTTTTAAAGTAAAATTGTTGCGCTATGAAAACCGAAATTGACAAAAGCTTGTGTCATTGTTGCTCTGGCACCCAAAAGTCAAAAAATGTAATTGTTACACTTATGCAAAGAAAAGTCAAATTTACAATAGACAAAATATTGTGCAGAGATTTGTGACAATTTCATGTATTACACAATTTCATGCGTGAATATCTCTGGTGCACAAAAGACGAAAGCAAATTTGTTTGCTTACAATGCACAAAAGACAAAAACTTGTGCAATTGTTACACAAGTTCATGCGTGAATTATGATTCACAATTGTGCATAAGACAAAAGTGTACCAATTGATAGCCAATTTGCACATGTATCCTTTTGACAATTTATGGGATAATTTTTCTTGGGTTTGAAAATCAAGAATTGGGCTTACAACCCAATCCATTTGATGGAGGTTCTTGATAATTAAATCAAATTAATTTTGAACCTAAGAAAGCCCATAAAAGCTTTTAGAGCCCATGAAGACTTTTTATAACCTGAAGACTACAAGTGAAGGCCAAGGAATGCCTTGGTTAATTTATGTAATCTTGAAATTAGATTTACGTTATCAAAATCAAAGAACCCGATCATACACATGTTGTTTATTTAATTATTTTCATGAGATGAATTGACAATTATATAACATGTAGATGCATCAAAATATGTCATATAGAATCATGAGGTGCCTACTCATTGCATTATAACATGACATGCATCATATGTATTATTTTATTTTACTATTAAATTGTTTATTAGTATAAATAGACGAATAATACATATAATGCCTTTTAAATAATTTGAATTGATTTTAATAGAAAATCATAGGTTTCAAATTAGAAATTAGATTTCAATAATTGGCATTCATAATGTAGATTAGATTTTAATTAGTTAAAATCAGGTAACTTCATATTAAATCTAGTCTTTGTAATTTTGATTATTTAGATTAGATTTATAAATTGAATTAGATTTTCAAGTGTTAAAAATCTGGTAATTCATTAAGTGTTAATAAGTTTCAGACTTTAGTAACACATAAATTCTTAGTAACTTAGATTATCTTTTAGCCATTTATAATCTAAGACGATGACTTGGAATATTTAAATAGAAAACCCTTATCCTAAAATAGTGAGTGGGAGAGGGATATATGATAATATATCCCACGGTCTCCATCATTAGTTCAACACCGTGAAACTTAAATGGCGCCTCGAGACGGCTTTGTTATCGTCCCCCTACGGGTGGTGTCCATTTAAGTTGATCAAGGTTGACTTCCTAATAGATAGGATTTCTAGATGTATCTTGGGATTGACCTACCCTACGGTGGCAATTCTCAAGTTAAGTCCATGGAATCCGAAATGATGAGTTACACTCATAAAGGAAATAATTAATTGTTAATTATTTTCCTAACTGAAAAATGGTAGTTAAATAATATAGGAATAAGAGTTATTTTGTTATATTATTTAATTGAGAATGTCTCAGTCTAACATACAAATATTTGACCTACCCTACGGCGGCACTTATTTGTGAAATGTTAGATTATCGTGGCATAGTAATTATTTTCTAGGGTATTTTCTAATTCATTATTCGTGTATCATGCATCACGTTTAATTTTATGCCAAAATTACATGAGATTAATTTTGCAAATTGATACTAAATGTTTGTTATTTTATTTATTTTCAGCAATGGTATCTCCGATGATTTCTATACTTGCTAATGATAAATTAAACGGGGAAAATTATGTCAAATGGAAAAGTAACATGAACGCAGTCCTCGTCTGTGAAGACCTTAAATTTGTCACGACTCAGCCTTGTCCTCCCCAGCCAGCAGAAAATGCTGAACGTACTGTGCTTGAGGCCTATCAAAAATGGGTCACAGCTGATGAGAAGGCCCACTGCTATTTGTTAGTAGGGATGTCCGAGGTGCTTGCTACCATGCATGAGGCAATGACAATAGCAACTCAAATATTGGAGTCATTACAGGGCATGTTTGGGCAACCTTCTGAGCAGCAACGACACGAAGCTGTTTGTGCTGTTATGACTGCTATGATGAAGGAGGGTACATCTGTTCCAGAGCATGTCTTAAAAATGATAACCCACTTCAACACGGTTGAAAGCCATGGTAGGGCTATAGGTGAGCGTAGCCAAGTGAGTATGATATTAGAAACTCTTCCGAAGAGTTTCATGCAATTTAAGAGCAACTATGTTATGAACAAGTTAATTTACTCACTTACACAGCTGCTAAATGAGCTCACTACTTATGAGTCTATGAATAAGGAAAAAAATAAGTCCGGTGAAACAAACGTTGCTGAGACTTCTTCTTCTAGTAAAAACAAGAGGAAGAGAAACACTAGAAAGGCTAAGGCTAATGTTAAGCCCAAGAAGCAAGCCACTCAGAAGAAGAGCGAAAAGGACTCCAAGGCCACTAAACCCAAAGGAAAATATTTTCATTGTGGTGTTGATGGGTATTGGAAAAGGAACTGTCCTAAGTACCTCAAGGAGCTCCAAGAGAAGAAGATGAAAGGTAAATGTGATTTACTAGTCATTGAATCTTGTTTAGTGGAGGATGATTCATCTCCTTGGATAATTGATTCAGGAGCCACTAATCATGTTTGTTCTTCTTTGCAGTTGATTGATTCATATAGGCAGCTTGATGAGGGTGAGTTCAACATGAGAATCGGGACTAGGGAAATCGTTTCAGCAAAGGTAGTGGGAGAAGTTAGACTTCATTTCAATAATAATTATTTTATTGTAATGAACAATGTTTATTTTATTCCAGGTTTTAAGAGAAATTTGATTTCTATATCTAAACTTTTGGAATTTAATTATTCTGTTTCTTTTTGTAATAAATTAGTTATTATTTCTAGAAATGGTTTAAAAATTTGTTCAAGGATACAAGAAAATGATTTATATGTATTAAAACTGTTAATGCATAACCCACTGCTTAATACTGAAATGTTTAAGGTTGAAAAACCAAAAACAAAACGACAAAAGATTTCTCATAATGATGATACATATCTTTGGCATCTAAGACTTGGTCATATTAACCTTGACAGATTAAACAGAGTTGTAAAGAGCGGACATTTAAATGAGTTAAAGATCGGTACTTTACCTGTTTGTGAATCATGTTTAGAACATAAAATGACCAAAAAACCTTATATTGAAAAATGGCTTAGAGCTAAGGAACCGCTAGAGCTTATACATTCGGACGTTTGCAATCCTATGAATGTTAAAGCTAGAGGTAGTTATGAATACTTTGTCACATTTATTGATGATTATTCAAGATATGGGTTTGTTTACCTAATGCAACGGAAGTCAGAAACTTTTGAAAAGTTCAAAGAGTTTCGAGTTGAAGTTGAAAATCAATTGGGTAAAACATTGAAAACTCTACTATCAGATCGCGGAAGCGAGTATCTCGATACAAAGTTTGAGGATTACTTGCTTGAGTATGGGATTTTATCCCAATTGACTGCTCCTGGAACACCTCAGCAGAACGGTGTTGCAGAAAGGAGAAATTGGACCCTTTTAGACATGATGAGATCTATGTTTAGTTATTCATCATTACCTAGTTCATTATGGGGATATGCATTGCAAACTGTAATGTATATTTTGAATGTTGTGTAAGTCAGTTCCAAAGACACCTTTAGAGTTGTGGAAAGGTCGTAAAGCTAGTTTACGACATTTTTGCATATGGGGGTGTCCAGTATATGTGCTGAAGAACAAGACTGGGAAGCTGGAACCACGTTCAAAAGTTTGGGTTATCCCAGAGAGACTAGGGGCGGACTCTTTTATAGTCCTGAAGATAACAAAGTGTTTGTATCGACAAATGCTACTTTTCTTGAAGAGAACTATATGAGAGATTACAAACCTTGAAGTAAAATTGTACTCGAGGAGTTACTTCCTGGGTCGAATAATACCCTGTCAGCAAAAGTTATTGAAAATGACATAATTCAGACCATGTCTGAACGTCAGATAGATTCTCATCAGAATCATCTACCACCTCGTCGTAGTGGGAGGGTTATTAGACCACCAGTCCGCTACAAAGAGATTGGAGAGGCACAAATTGCTATCTCTGATGAGAGTGTAGATGATCCATTGACATGATGCAATTGAGGATTCTGATAAAGAGGAATGGCTTAAAGCCATGAATCTTAAGATGGAGTCTATGTACTCTAACTCAATCTGGGAATTTGTGGATCAACCTGATGGGATAAAACCTATAGGTTGCAAGTGGATCTACAAGAGGAAGAGAGGAGTGGATGGAAAGGTTGAAACCTTTAAAGCTAGACTAGTGGCAAAGGGTTATACCCAGAAAGAGGGAGTTGACTATGAGGAAACTTTCTCGCCAGTAGTTATGCTTAAGTCCATTCGGATTGTTCTTTCCATTGTTGCATGTCTCGATTATGAGATTTGGCAAATGGACGTCAAGACTGCATTTTTGAATGGTAATCTTGATGAAAGTATCTATATGGTACAACCAGAGGGATTCGTGTCCCAGGGTCAAGAGCAAAAAGTTTGCAAGTTACAAAGGTCCATTTATGGACTTAAGCAAACATATCGATCTTGGAATATAAGGTTTGATGCTTCGATCAAGTCTTATGGTTTTGAGCAAAATATTGATGAACCTTGTGTATACAAACGGATAATCAATAAGAAAGTGGTTTTCCTTGTACTTTCCGTTATATTCTACTCATTGGGAATGATATTGGAGTATTGTCAGACGTAAAGAGCTGGCTCGCTATCCAATTCCAAATGAAAGATTTGGGAAAGGCCAGTTATGTCCTTGGGATCCAAATAATATGGGATCGTAAGAATAAACTGTTAGCACTGTCTCAAGCATCGTATATCAATAAGATTCTTGTGCGATTTTCGATGCAGAACTCTAAGAAAGGCAATTTATCTTTTCGTCATGGAGTTCATTTGTCTAAGGAATAGTGTCCTATGACACCTCAAGAAATTGAGGATATGAGACGGATTCCCTATGCCTCTACAGTAGGCAGTCTCATGTATGCTATGTTATGCATGAGACCGGATATATGCTATTCGGTGGGAATAGTTAGTCGTTATCAATCCAATCCAGGATTTGATCACTGGGTGGCAGTAAAGCATATTCTCAAGTATCTTCGGAGAATAAGAAACTATATGCTCGTATATTCTGGAGAGGATTTGATCCCATTAGGATATACAGATTCTGATTTTCAATCGGATAAGGATTCTAGAAAATCCACATTTGGATCAGTATTCACTCTTGGTGGTGGAGCCATTGTATGGAGGAGTGTTAAGCAATCATGCATTGCCAACTCCACTATGGAAGTCGAATATGCAGTAGCTTGTGAAGCAGCTAAAGAAGCGGTATGGCTACGTAAATTCTTGACTGATCTGGAAGTTGTTCCAAATATGGATAAACCACCTACTCTTTATTGTGATAATAGTGGTGCAGTGACTAATTCCAAAGAACCAAGAAGCCACAAACGAGGGAAACTTATAGAAATGAAATATCATCTCATTAGGGAGATCGTACAAAGGGGAGATGCGAACGTGATGAAGATTGCATCACAAGACAATCTTGCTGATCCATTTATGAAGACCTTAACAGCTAAAGTGTTTGAAGGTCATCTAGAAGGTCTAAGATTACGAGATATGTCTCATCTGCTCTAGGGCAAGTGGGAGATTATTGGGTTTTGTGCCCTAAGAGCTTGTAATAATGTAAACGGTTTTATAAATAATAAAGTATTCATTTTATTCAATTTATATATTTTGCAAAAATTGTATATATCATGAGAAACATCCTTGATTACTGATGTAATTTCAAACTAAGTATATAACTATTATATACAGATGAATTTAATTTGAAATAAGTAATCTAAAGAGTCCGTAGAAAGCAAATAAAGCTGGGTACTTTATTTGTGGTAAATCTACAGTTGCAGTCTATTTTGTATTCGGTACGATAGTCTTATCCGAGACTATTCATGTAGTGACATGAAAATGGAGGCACCTTATATAATATAGATTATATAGGACTGGACCACGATAAATATAATTCTCTTATCAATATCCGTTAAACTCAGAGATTTATATTTATCAATCAGATGATCATATATAAATCGATCTTAATCCTGAGTGTATTATGGACTCCTGCTTGTTGAGTTATATCCTTTAATTTACATGGGTGAGATCGATGTAGATGTCCGGTCAATAACTTCGTACTTTGGGGATATGATTTAGTAAGTAGCTGGGAACATTATATACGATAGTGGAATCCACTCCTTCTTGCGATAAGTAGAGAAGTAGTTCCCTTAAGGGTTGATTTAGGTCTTGAACAATATGAGCGCTCAACTTTTCATTCATATGAAAATGAAAAGATAAATTCATAAGTTGTTATGAATATATTGTTCATTAGAGAATCAATGGTACTTAAGGATTAAGAAATAATTAGAGGGGTGAAACAGACATTTTGACCTAGCTCTAATTATAAACTATTTGTGGAGGGTCAAATCATATGCAGTGATTAAATCAATGGACACTGAAAATTTCAGATTGTATAAAAACATCTACAGTTTTAAGAGTGCAATCTTAGATTTTTAGTGGAATAACTCTAAGATTAATAATAGTGAATTATTAATTAAAGAGTTTAATTAATAATTTTGATATTATTGGAGCTCAAAATTGTAGGTCCATCGGGTCCCCTTGATAGCTCATTTCACTATAAGAAACTTGTATATAGAATATTGTAATTGGACCGTCCAATTATAATTGTTACGCAAGTAGCAAAATTTGTGTTCACTTAATATTAGAATAATATTGATTATTCAAATTATTTAATAATTAATTAGTTAATTATTAATTATGAATTAATAATTATTTAATTAATTTTATAAGAGGTTTTGAATTTGATTCTTAGCTGTGACAGGGTATAAATTAATTATGAATTAATTACAGGTCACAAGTTTAATTTTAAAATATAACATGAATTAATTATGTTATATGAGGCAAAAGTTTAATTTTAATAAATTTGGGGTTTAATGTTAATTTGATTACTTAAAACCCTAAGTAGTTGCCTATAAAAAGAAAAGAAATAGTTTTCTTTTCCTAACAGAAGTTATTTTTTGGTTTTGCTTTACGTTCTTTGAAAAGAAGAGAAAAAGTTTTTTTAGCATAACCAAAATCATAAACTCACCTCTTAAATATATTATTGATTTTTTTTTTAGAAAAGAAATCAATAGAAAGTGAGCACAATTCTATATTATTGTGCCCACTCACTTGTTTCTTGGTGTAGAGACATATCAAGGAAGGCTAGGTGATGAGCAATCCACAGAAATCAATACATAAGGTAAAAATCTGATTTTTATTTTTTCTTGTATTATTTTATTTCATTGTTTTATGGATCTAGGGTTTCTTAAGTTTTCTAAAAATTTTTAAAACTCAATGTTCCGCAAAATTAATATTTTTCATAAAAAAAATTGTTGTTTTTCCCTTCATATGTTCACCTTACTTCCCATATAGACCTTATTTGCTATAAGTGAATCGCCTGTGGGAAGTGACATTATCACACTGCAATCTGTCAGGCTCATCTCTACTATAACTCTACCAACATAGTCCCAGAAATAAAAGAATGGGTAGCCCTTGGATCAATCAAAACATGTGCATCTACGTTAAATAAAGAAATAGTACCTATAACAACCTCTGAAGCTGCATCAGCCTCCTGTTGCGTCACTGCATACACTCTAGCCTCGCTATGGGGCCTACCAGGCTATCCTCTGAGTGGCATACTCTTGCTAGGTCCATTATTAGGCCGCTCTGAATGACGCGACCCAATCCAGATCTGCTCTAGGCTAATATCTGGTAGGCCTCACCTGACACTCCAATGGACATCTCTTAAACCCTATAGGTGGCTAAAAGAAATCCGCAGAGCGAACCTTGAAAATTTGTCTGTTTACTTTACTTTAAAGTTGTTTTGTTTTGAAACTAGTTGGATTTGTAAACCCCTAGTTCTGATTCTTAATTTCCTAACGAGTGAAACTAGATTGTGAAGTTAAGTAATAAATCTAGGTAGTATTAATCTAAATAGATTCATTGATGCGCGAACGCTCATTCTAGAATTACAACAATAAACATTAGTAAGGATAAAATAGTTTATCGATAATCAAGTAATAGATGATAAGTGATGATACGTTTAAATTCAAAAATAAAAACTAGAGGAAGTGTGATGTAAAATTAGTAGTTAACAAGTAAGTAACCAAACATTTAACTAAGAGTGATAGACAAAACAATTCAAAGGGGCAAGTTTGATATTCCATAAAATGTTAATGAGATATATAAACAAAAAACTTAGAAGAAAAAAAAAAAAAGAGAAGCAAAGCTGCCAGAAAAGTTAATGAAGGGCAACCGTGAGTTGTAGAAAGAATAGAGAGGAAGTGGTGTGAAATTTAAAAGAAATATGGCATGAATGCAATTTCGAAAAGTTTAGGGAAGTGTTAGTACTATAAATACAAGACTTAGAATGAACTTGAGAGAGTAAAAAGGCAAGAGCAGCAGATCTGGTCGTGCATAATAGGAAGCAAATAGAGCAGACGTGCAAAGGAGCAGGTCTGGCGTGAAAAGGGAGCAGAAACTGGACAGCAAAGAAAAGTGGAAGAAGAAAACCCCTCCCATCCCATCCAAACCCCAAAACCACCTCTCTAGGACCTCTTCTAAGTCCCTCTCATTTCCCTAAACAAGAATCAAGTGAGATCTCATCTCTTTTCTTCCTTATACTTGCTGAAATTGAAGTAGTGGGCTGTTGAGTGTTGTGTAGAATTGTTTTATGTTGTGTTAGGTATTTTACCCTCAAAATTATGGTAGAACTCTAAGTGATTGTTGTAGAGTTTTAAATGATAAGTTGAGATGTGTAAATGGTAGCTTAGAGTTGTAAATATGGGCTGCCATCTACTTGATCAAAGTAGAAACAGAAAGCTATTTTACATTCACTCCAGGTAGTTGATAAAATTGGTAAGTGAGTTATGAGTCGTTAAATGATAAAATAGTGGTTGTGTGTGTGTCATGGCTGTGAAGACCAGTAGAAAAGCTCTGAGATTAGAGGGTTTTGAAAACATATTTGAGGTTGGAAAAGCATAGAAAAGCATATAGAAGTGGTAGAAGTTCTAAAGAGCTAGTTTAGATAATTTTGTAATCCTGAGCTATATGGGATGGAGATAACCTGGGAAAACCTGAGCTATATGGGGATGTTCTACACCTCAAATGATGCCTGGGAGTCATAGAAAATCATAATTTTTGGAACGGATCGAATCCGATAAAAATTACGCAAGTTATGTGCAAAATAGTGTCGTTAGAGAGTCGATAGGTAAAATAACTATGCACATACAATTTTTATTGCATGAAATGAGTTTAGTTTATCATAAATAGGTAAAAGAAGCTTAGATATGAAAGAAAAATCAACGTCGCTCGTTCGACGTTAAAAAGTACACAAAAAGTGCCCGGAAAAGGACATCTTTCGTAGATTTGATATTGCAAACGATAAAATTTTTCAACAAAATTTGGCGTGTGACCAGAATGTGAGATAGGTGAATTGTAGGAAAAAGAATGAAGGAAACAGAGCCCCGAGCAGGAGGCTATGTTACATTCTGTTTTGGTATATTAAAGAGGCCTAAAAATTTGATTTTTTGTTTCGGGTCTCTAAAAATTTTACGAACCATGTGGGGGTATATCCCTAGGGGTCCAAAACTGAAACTTTTCCAAAGAAATCGGAGTTAGAGAGCCTAGATTGAGTAAAAATTGAAATTGCACGATTTCGAGGTAAGTGTATTATCACTTACGCTAACTTCCATTTCATTATGTTCCATATTGTACATAAGTGTTAAATGAGAATGAAAATGATTTTCCAACATTAAAGCTAAAGTTTGAGTATATGAGTTCTTATGGAATCCATAAAGTAATTGAAATCAATTATTAAGTTGCTTTAGAAAGAGTTGAATCAAAAGAGTATTCAAAAGTTCCAAAAATGATTACTTTTGTACTTTTGCACTTAATAAATCTAGTTTTACAAACCCATGTATATGCCTTAAGAGTTCATGAGATTTAGTGTTACGTGACGATGCATAAAATTTCATCCGTAGTCGCTCAGAGTATAGAGAAGTTAGCGCTACACGACGACGTAGAAAATTCCATCCGTAGTTGCTCCGTTCTACTAGAAAGTATAGTGTTACATTGCGATGGAGACAATTCTGCACGTAGTTGGTTCTTTTATAGTTTGGCACTATATGGCGATGCAGTAAATTCCGCTCATAGTGGCCTAGAGTTTTAGCACCACAATTGCGATGCAGAAAATTTCGCGTTGCAGTTGCTCAGTTATGAGAATTATCATCCTACGTATGATGTAGTAAATTCCATAACGTAGTGGTAGAAATACCGAAGTAGCTTCATGTTGGTATTAGTTATAATCGCTCGTGACGGTTCGAATGTTTCAAGTGTATACATGGGGTTTTTTTTTAAAAAAAAAATTGAATAAGTTGGTAAATTGCTACATTAGTACATGTCATATTACATTGCCTTGTTCCACTAACTTGTTTGTTTGTTGTATAGTCTATTTACATTTCATTAAGTGCTACCGTAGACGAGACGATGACATTTTGTTTTGTATATATATAGGTGGGTGACTCATGCAATATGATGATGTAAAATTTTGTATATGAAATGAATATGTAATTGTGAAGAAGTATTCGTATTTTGAATTGCATGATTGTAAATATTGATGCATTTGACATATGATGTATATATATATGCATTTTAACATGAAGTTCATGCTTATTTCTGATGGAAAAAGTTATGATATTGCATGATTGTGGATACAGAAGTTAGGAGGAAATGAAACTATAGTCAAAGTGTTTGTTTACTCGTAGGTAAATTTCGGATTCGTTAAAAATACAGCCGTCATACTGCTGAAAGTTCATAAAATTATTTTGAAATGAAATCATGAAAAATTGTATCACTCCCAACTGTTTTTAAGAAAACCAAGTTCTTAAGTTTAAACGAGTAAACCAACTAAAAAAGATAAGGGTTCGCTTTTCGGGTTTTCTTCTATCTAACGAGTTGGGTTCAAGAAATCCGTTGAAGTGCCCAGCAGGATCCTTCAAACGAGAGCCTAGATAAGGTCTGGTTTGGGTCTTATCAGGATTGATTCATTTAGTTTCAACTTTTCATTTCGTTTAAAATCATAAAAACGACCATTTTATTTTCAAAATCTAAAATTGTTTTAATGGAAAATCGGCAGCATAATAGCTGCATTTATAAGGTTTTCAAAATTTTCTGCAAACGAAAAATACACTTCCAACTATTTTCCAATTCACAACCCAATTTCTTTTCCACAATCATGCAATTCAATACTCAATCATCCATTCTCATAAAAATATCAATTGATAACCAAAATATTTTCATATCATAGGAAACTTTACTAAACTATTTACATCATCAAAATTATTATTATACAAGTGTTCAAATGGCAATCGCAAAGGTGCAAGATTAATGCATACAAGTGTTTGATTTCTAATTTCAACAAAAATGAAATATGGCTTATGCAGTGCATCCATCGAGTTCCCACTTATTTTGATGAAGAATTTCTTATGCTTTGATCACCCGCATTGGTACCTGAAATTGGTTTATACAATACAACACAAAAGGATTGTAACCTTGAAACAATTAAAACAATTTAGCAATTGTTAACTAATAACCATAAACTTATTTAAATATAAGTAAAACTCTACAAATTCTTTTCTTTCTAAAAGCACCATTCATAGCCTTAATTGCTATGTCATGTGGTGATTTTTAATTGACACCAACCGTAACACTACTAAGACTCCTCGATAACTACGTGCGGAATTCTCTGCATCGCAAATCGTAGTGCGGGATAATCTAGAAATCTTAGCAACTACATGCGGAATTTGTTGCATCGCAATCGTGGTGCATGGTACTATATAAATCTTGACAGTTATATGCGGAATTTTCTACATCGCATATTGTAGCTCAAGATAATCTGAAATTCTGAGAGTATACGAATTGTTTTTGGAAACTCTTTTTCTACTAATTGCACTAAGCACAAAATAACTTTTCTCTCAAACTTAATGCTAAGCTCATAAGCTCAATTCATATAAAAACTACTTTATTTTGAAATCTCTTTGAAACACATATAGCAACTTTCTTAATCAATTAGAAACTTGTGTAATACAATTCATTCATAAACCTTTTTGTAAGATTACAAAACACTACACAAACATACATGGTGTGAGTTAATGCACTCACCTTGAGTCCAAGATTGTTGAAGAGCTTTAATGAGCCTCTCTCGCCTCACTAACTTGCGCTTCACCTACACACCATATTCTCACTCAAAATATGTTAAAAATAAATTACTCAAAACTATAAATAGAGTTTTCAACATAACTAATACATTTAAAAACCCTTTAGGCTACTAACTTCCCACCTAAGTTCTAAATTAACTGAAAATTTAATTTTCCGATTTCTTTCTACGAATCTCATTTATTATCACATAGAAACACCCCTATACGCTCGAAATAATTTCTTGAAGCTCGAAAAGAAAAATCCCATTTTTAGCCCCTCTTTGGCTAAATACTACCTAAGGAACAATCCTAAGGTTTCTTTCATTCTGTTTTCACTCCAATCATCTCCTAACTCTCATTTAGGTTAGCCGTAAAGCGAATTCGAAAAGAAACGGCTATCGGATGGAGGTTTCTAGCCAAAACCTTATTTCTCACTACTTTTTCTTATCAAAACTTACCCTTTTTACAATCTCAACTCAATTCTCTTTCCAATAGGGTTCTTAGACTCCTACATGCTCAATTAGGATCCCTTCTCTAGGTGTGCTCTGATACCAAATTGACGAGACCTTTCCCAAATCCCATCTTTGGACCCGAGAAAGACCCTGTAGCACTCTGACAGAACTCCAACGAACCTTAGCTTTGGCCGAAAGAATCTCGTTGGAGCATTGAAACTTGATTTAAACTTGTTTTCTAGCTCATTTATTAAGTGCCAAGGGTAAAAATTTTATTCATTTTTCTAAAAAAAAATCCGATAACATATTGGCTGTTTGTTAAACTATGACACCCTACAAATTCAAAAACAATTAAAAACACTTTTATAGCACTCAATCTCAACTACCAAGGGTCTCTGGTCCTCATCCTAAAATCAATTCCAACATGGAAAATGACCATCAAGAAAATTGATTAAAAAAGCTAAAATTTTCTCATTAAAACAACTTTATAAAGACATACATCCAAAAATTTGTATTTATATTAAAGTTTACATCATACTTTATTACAAATATGCACATGACATAAATGTGAAATATACAATGTAGTAGAGGTTGTCCGTCAGTCAATCTGTGCATCTGTCCAAGTCTCGTCTACTAGACGACTCACTTATGCATGACTTACTCCCGCATCTGAGGGAAAAATTTTAAGAAACATATTGAAAACAAATTGTGAGTAAAATGCAGCAAGAAAATAATTTAATAAAACTAAAGAATAATAGTTTTATACTTTTCTAAAATACTTTATTTGAAACTCGTTCGAAAACTATTTTTCAAGCTCGTTCTAAATCCTTTACTGAAACTTTCTCATTTCTTGCCCTACTCTTATCGTGACAGTATAAAATCTCTTGCTAACCATTAAGAATTAAGGAATATGTTATGTGTAATCACCGATGCAGGAACTTTGGGCATGCATTACCCCCCACACAATCTGTCTGAACCATACTACATTTATACGTGCAGAGGGTGACTCAACTGACTCTTTCTCTCAAGAGTCGTCCGGACTTCACTTTTAGTTAGTGACTCTCTCGTATCTACCATACACGCATAGGGCATTTGGCTTGGTACTCAACTGGGGCTAGGGTAAACCATAGGCGTACTAAAATACTTTTTCTCAACATTTTAAAATAAACTCGTTCTTAAGGTAGAAAACCTAAAATCTTTACTTCTAGCATGTTCTCGGTATAAATATATATGCTCAAAACTCACATGCTAGAATCTCGGTATAACTTTAATAAACAACTTAATTACATCATGAATAAATTCATATGAACAGTAAATAAAATACATTCACTTATATATAAACAATAAATAAAATTTAAATCAAATAACACTTTAAATAATTAGCTTTCTACTCATAAAACGCTCTTCGACAAACGACAATTCTCCTTCGAAAGCCTTTGATACTTTTCGCCTTCATCCTACAATATCAAATACTCATTTAGAATCATTAAACTCACTAACATAACGCTATACTTAACTTCGAATGCTACTAAGTCTTTATAATCCCCTTTTCGTCTAAACTTTTGCAATTAAGTTTTAACACATTTGATGTTTTCGAATTCCAATTTCTTTTTCTGAATCCTATTTATTATCATCTAGGAACACCTCGGTATGAAGCTTGGAACGAAAAATCCCAAAATAAGACCCCCTTTGGTTGAATGCTACCTAGAGAGCAATCCCTAGATTTTCTTCATTCTGTTTTCACTCCAATCATCTCCCTAACTCGTGTTTAAGTCAGCCATGAAGCGAATTTGAAAAGAAACGACCACAAAGTGGGTGTTCCTAACCAAAAACTACCTTTTTTCAATACTTTTTAATGCACATTCTTACCTTAAGCATGCAATCAACTTATTTCTTTCATATCTAATATTCTTTCACTCAAATATGATAAAACATATTCAATTCATGATTTAAAAGAACACTTATACATAAGACTTTTTCATACCCTTTAACTAGACTAAAAACACTCAATTGGACTCTACACCTTTGATTATTCAATTCTATCACTTCTATAAGGTTTCTTAGCCTCAAATATGTTTAGATTTAAACTCAAATCATGGAACCGAAAAAGGACTCACCAAGCCCTAACTTGGCCGTGACACACCCCTCATTAGACTACTCATTTTTCTTTCAATTTCTAACACAATAACCACACCAAAATCTTCACTAACCAACCTAGTTTCAATCCATAAACTCAAATTAAGTTTTTGAAACAAGATAAAAATGGGTTTCTAGGTCATCCATGAAGAATTAAGACAAGAACCTCACTCTTTTACACTTCAATCTTATTCCAAAATAGCACACAAAGTTTTGATTGATGACAAACTAGAATTTGGTGATAAATTACTTAAAGAAATTGCTTGGAATACCTTTGCTTCCTCTCTTGGTTTTAACGATAGCTCTCATCCTCACTCTGTTGATTTTTTAGGCATGAAATGAAGTGAAGAAATGGCAAGAAGGCTTCTATTTATAGTGGTGCTCAAATTACCACTTAGTCCTTCACAAAATTTACTAAAATAACCCTTAAACTTTGCTAAATCTTATCTTGACTCCTAAATGGATAAGATTAACTATAATTGGTCCATTTATCATATTATAAACCACTTATTCCATCCACCAAACAAAGGGTTCCAAATGACTCACTAAGCACCATAAATTCTATCACATTTGGCTAATTCTCATTGGATAAAATTTTATAACTTTTTGACTTTGGTTGTGAGCTTATCTCATCCTATACTCTCCCATGTCATTCCCTAATACTCTTGGGTCCTTTAATTGTCATCCTATTGATGCGAAAATAAATTTAACTTTAAAGACTACTATTGGAATGATACTATTAAACCGTGAGTAGAATCGAGGGTTTACAGTCTTTAAGTAGGAAGGCTGAATAAGTAACCATCTGCTCCTTTGTGCAACTCATCACCTGAAATATCTCTTCATTCATTTCAATCCATGACAATGCACACTCTAGTTCGCCTATTCCATCATAAGGCTTAGCACCTTGCTTACAGGTGCACTCTATAGATACACTTGTCTCATGCGGCTGATGTAGTGTCGCTGCCAAGACTTGAGCCATCTTCTCTACATCTACTTGCGCATGCTCTGGTCTCGCAGGTTGTGAAGGTTCTGGGTGAGAAGGACTAGCTGGCACATTAACTGACTTGTCAACCTACTCCTCCTCGAGTGTGGGTGCTTCTGCGGTTGCCCTCCTCGTTCTTGGATGATCACGACGTTGCATGTTTTTATTTGAATCAAATATGCATGAAAAGTCATGAAATGCATGAGTTAGAATACTAATAATGCATGAAAACAACTCTAGAAATCATGCAATGCTCAAACTTGAATCTTTATAACTCATGCAACCTGAAAAAGTTTCATGCATAAAACAACTTCAAGCACTTTCTAAACTCTATCTCAAAACTTTACAAAATCGGGCTCTGATACCAACTTGACGCGACCCAATCCAGATTTTCTCTACTAGTATCTGATTGGCCTTGCCTGGCACTCCAACGGACTTCTCTAAAACTCAACTAGATGGTTAAAATAAATCCGCGGAGTGAACCTTTAAAACTTGCCCATTTAAACTTTGCTTCGAAGCTTATTTGATTTCATTATTTTGAAACTATTCGGGTTGGTTTATTTTAAACTCAAGTTGATTACATTGGAATTTAAATTAAACCATGAAAGTAACCATTTTCTTTTCAATTTCTGAAACCATTTTAACAAAAATCTGGCAGCATAATGACTACATTTATGAGGTTTCCAAATTTCCTGCAAAAAAAATACACTCCTAAATAATCTCAATCAACCCAAGTTTTCCACAAACATACATCTCAACAATCATTTAATTATTCTCATAAAAACCACAATTGATGACTAAAGTCTTTCATACCATAATAAACTTTACAAAGCTATTTACATCCCAAAAATGTCATAATACAAGTTCTTAAATGGGTGTTACAAAAGATGCAAAAATGATGCATGCAAAGGCTTAGTTTTTGGTTTAACAAAAATGCAAATGTAATCTATGCAAAGCATCCGTCGAGTGCACGCCCACCTATTTTGACGAAAGAGTTTTTTTACCTCGATCACCTGTGCTAGTACCTAAGGAGGGTTTATACAATACAACAAAGAAAGGATGAACTCATAGAAGCTCAGTGAGTATTTTAGGCTTTTGATTTACAACTTATACATCTCAATCATAAAGGAAATATATATATAAAGAATTTAAGATAGAAACTAGCAAGCATAATTCTCAAAACAATTGATGCAATTTAACAATTATTAAATGAACCATTATAAACTTATTTCAATATACATAAAATCTCAACCTAAATCGTTTTCTTTCTAAAAGCACTATGTGTACCCCTAAATACTCTGACCACACAGTGGCTAAACTATTGCCAGTCAATGTGGTATGTCACATGGTGATTTTCAACTGATACCAACCGTGATGCTATTGAGACATCTCAGTAACTACGTGCGAAATTCTCCTCATCGCAAATCGTAGCGCGAGATAGTATCTAAATCTTGGCAACTACGTGCAGAATTCTCAACATTGCAAATCGAAGAGCAAGACAACTTATATATCTAAGGGTATACACATGGCCTTTGAAAATCTTTTCATTATGTGCAATATGTACAAAATAGCTTATCTTTTAAAACTTTTGGCTAGAGCTTTTAAACTTGATTCTCATAAAAGCTACTTTATTTCCCAATTTTGTTGAAACAAATATAACGATCTTATTCAACAAAGAAAGAACTTTGCATAATAATAAATCATTCATAAGCTTTTTAACAAACAATAACCTCACATTTCACAACATAAACATTTGTGAGAGAAGTCTTTAGCACTTACCTGGTTTCCACGCTTGTTGAAGAGCTTCAACGGGCTTCTCTTGCTCCACTCGCTTGCTTCTCACCTACATATCACATTCTCATTTAGAATATGCTAAAATGAACTACACATTGCTTCTAATACAATTATTTCTATTGAAAACCTTTTAAACTACACACTCCCCATCGAAGTTCTAACTTAACTACTGCTTTCATTGTTCAATTTCTTTCCATGAATCTCATTTATTATCACCTAGGAATACCTCTATATGCTAGAAATAATTTTCTAAAAACTCGAAACGAAAAATGACAGTTTTAGACCCCCTTTGGTCGAACCTATACTAGGGAGAAATCCCTAGCTTTTCTTCCATCCATTTTTGCTTCAATCATCTCCCTAACTCCCATTTAGGTCAGCCAAAGAGCGAATTCAAAAAGAAACAGCTGTTGGGTGGAGGTTCATAGCCAAAAACCCCTATTTTTCTCTACTTTTTCATGCCAAACTTCACCACTTTTACATTCTAAATTTAATTCTCTTTTCATTAGGGTTTTTAGACTCATGCATGCTCAATTATGATCATACATCACATGAAAATGCAAAGAGAATATGGCATTACATGATGGTCATCAATGCCCTTCATTCTAGCTTAAAAAACACATTATGTCATCTCACTTTCTTTTTCAATTATAAATTTCCATGTGAATTTCTAACTTCTAAGATGCATGAATTCAAACTCATTTACATCAAAACTCAATGGAATCACTAATCCACCCATGAGGCCGTGAATTACCCATGCACACATATCTCTTTATTTCTTTCACTTTCCAATATTTTTACTTGATAAATCTCTTAGGTATTTCATCAAACATCTTAAATGAAAGGACCCAACTCGGATTTTCTCTATCTGAATCTGAGCGGAACCCTCCCGGTACCCCACAAAATCCTTGCAGTCTTCGTATAGGTGACTTAAAAGGACTCTGTGAAGCAAAGCCGTAAAACAATTTCATTTCTTATTCATTTAAAAATTAGGGTGAATTTTTTTTTTTTTTTTTGAGCAGCACAACAGCTGTTTCTCTGATATCTCCAACTTTTTTAAAACACCTATGAATCAATTTATAAACATTTCCAAATACATACATTCGTTTTTACTTCCAAATGGGACCTCAGGTCCATCTCAAAATCTACATTCAAATGTAAATTAAAGCGTTTAAATTGGAACTATTTTGAACTTAAAATTATTTTAATATGCATAAAATCGTGAGATCAATATAAGATCAAAAGTATTTATATAATGTAAATTCATTATATCTCAAGATACTTGTTTTAATTTTCACAGTAGAAATCGTCGGATGTGCTCGCCTAACTTGCATCGGAGATCGCCTGCCTTGAGTATTCGCTCCTAAACTTGGGAATGTTTCCATAACAACAAACAAGAAATAGTGAGCTAAAAAAAAACTCAGTAAGAGATATGAATTTCTATTTATACTTTCATGAAATCATAAAGCTTAAAAGAAATTTATTCATACTTAAGTAAAAAATTTCATATTACTTAGAATTAAACAAAAGCTTATGTCATTGAACATCGTACTTAGACACAACCTTATATCGTTGCTTACAATACTTAACATAAACTTATATCCTTCCTAATGTTTAATAAAAGATTCATATAACATAATCAAATCCAGTAGCTTATATTGTTTCAATATAACATAAACTTGCAAAATAAAAATGGTGGTATATGAGTTAATTAAAATTCATTAAGTAATAACAAAGTAAATCAACCACCAATCACTTATTCACTTATGGCACCATAGGCATATGACAAAGCGGAATCCTACATCGCAGGGCCATATGATCGGTAACTAATTAGCGAAATCCTACTTCGTGCTGGTAGAAGCTAGCATCATAATAAACCCTAGGGAGAGGCGGAATCCTACATCGCAACTCCTAAGCGGAATCCTACATCGCTTTATGGTACTCTACCATTACCGATAACATCACGAGATCACCCTAGGAAATACCATAGGTTTAATAAAATATTTATAAATAAGCTGTATTTCATATAAAATTAGTATTTCATTCGTGAACATAATAGTTCGTAAGTTTCAATAAAAATCTAGTAGCTTATATAATTTCTACATAACATAATCCTGTAAATAAAATGGTGGTATGCACGTTAATAAAAATTCTTTGCATAGTAATAAAGTATCAACCACCATTCATTTATTCACCTATGGCACCCTAGGCATATGGTAAAGCGGAATCCTACATCGCAAGGCCATATGATCGGCAACCAAGTAGCAGAATTCTACATCGCGGCGAGCAGAATCCTACATCGCTTTAGGTAGTAAGCTAGCATCATGATATACCCTAGGGAGAGGCGGAATCCTACATCGCAACTCCCAAGCGGAATCCTACATCACTTTTCGGGTACTCTACAATTACCGACAATATCATAAACACATCCTAAGGAATACCATAGGTTATTAAAACATTTGTAAATCAGCTGTTTTTTCATATAAAATTTACATGTTATTCTTAAATATAAAATTTCATACGGGAGGATATCACAATGCATTTAAATTTACTTCATAACATACTTCGTAGAATTTAAATGCTACATGAGATTTCATGAAATCACATAATTTGATTTAAATCAACTTATCGTTAAACATAATTTTCAAGCATGCCATAAATGCTTTCATTAAAACATACTAGCTTGACATGCTATTGTGAAGCTCACAAGCTATTCGATTTTCCCTTCGCGTTGCCTATACGTTTAATATTAATTCTTTAAATAACGACGTAAGCGAATTCAATCGTATAATTAATCATATAAATGCATTCGCATAATGTAATCGCATTCCCATTTCAATATAATACATAAAACACTATATAACAGTTGCCAACTATCCTAAGTGATACTCAAAACAGTCCGCAATAACAAGACAGCATGTAATGCTCAGTCGACCCAATGTTTAACACTAAAACAACATATGTTATCCATACAACCAGCTTCCTCATAAAACAGCACATACAATCTCTTCGAACAGTTTATAATCGCCAAAACGGTTGGCAAAATCATTCAAGACAGCTCAACGCAATACAACTCATGATTTAAATTCAAACAACATGTTATAACACAATAATAGCTCATAGAACAGTACCTTAACAGCCTCTAAAAACAACACATACTAGCCCACAAAAACTGCATGATAACAGCCCATAATAGTCCTTAAAACACCTATAAATTGCATGTTAACAGCTCACAAAACAGCATGACAGTTGTAAAACCCAAAATCCTCATTCGTCGGGGAGCGAATTATTTTTTCGATGGATCGTGTTTTCGGTCGAAAAAATATTATTCTTTGGTCCAAAAATATTCGGAACAATTAATTTAGAGGAACAAAAATAATTTCGAGAGTGGGAAGATGAATTCGAAATGTAAAAATAATTTCAAGTGTGCGGAATCGAAATCAAGTTGAGGTTCCGAATATGGAATTGAGTTATAATAGCATTTTCGGATGGATTGGAAACGAATTTAAATTCGGAACCAGAATAGGAGAATTCATGAAAAGTGATAGGTGGAATGAATATATGCATGTGTGCCACGTGTAAGACATGCAAGGTATGTTTGTGACAAGTATTGTGCTAGCATGAGAAACAAGTGACAAATGTTAAAGAAGTAGAAAGCATATATAATGGAAAATCAATTAAACAAATGAAAGGAAGAAAGCAAGCAAGATAAAGAATACTTGAGAAAGAGAGAGAGTTGACCGAGAGCTTGCCTTCATTTCGTCCAAACATCATCCTAAGACGAGAGAGAAATTGAGAAAAGGAGAGCCAACACCAAGACAAAACCGAGAGCAAAGATTCATGTTTAGTCAAGTGAAGCAAATAAAAAGGAGCATTCAATCACCCATTCTCCAACAAATCTGAAAGCCCAAGCAAGAGAGACCGAGAGATCGTGTAAGGGAGAAAGAGAGAGCTCGTGAAACCAAGAGTAGTGCAGATCGAGAAAGGAAGAGGGAGCTAGTGAGGATGAAGAACACGAGCAGTAACCAAGAGAAACCATCAGTCCGAGAGTGCTACAGGTGAAGTTTGAGGACAGATCCAAAGATACCAGCTCAAGAATAAGAAGGATCCGAGCTAGAAGTAGAGTGTGTGCAATAAAGGAGAGTATGTTCGGTGAGTGTAAGCTGATCTGTGCACTGATTCGAGGCAGATCGTGAGCTGGGCAAGGAAAGAGGGTCTGTTCTGGGCATGACAACCAGTAGCTGTAGCAACATCTTCTTTGAAGGCCCGTGTATGCAAGCAAAGAAGGAAGATCTGCTGCTACCAGACTGTAAGAGTTGCTGCCAGGTGCTGTCGTTGCTGCTACCATGCTACCGTGAGAGCTGAAGTTGCTGCCAGGTGCTGTCGTTGTTGCTGCCATGTTGCCGTGAGAGCTGAAGCTGTTGCCTTGTAGAGCTGCTGTCTTGATTAAGTGTTGTTGCTGAACGCTAGAACTGCTGCTGCCAGACCGCGACCTGCTGCAGCTGCTGTGGACAAGAGCTGCTGCCGTGGGAGCTGTTGCCATAGGAACTGCTGCCGTGGGTGAGCCGCTACAGTGGGTGAGTTTTTGTTGGCATTAAATTACTATCAAGAAAGTGTGGATGCTATTTTGAAGAGAATCAACGCATTCAAGCTGTTCCCGTGAGTGATTTTGGCTCCGTTTGGCCATCGCAAATGTTTGAGAGCCATTTCGAAATGAAGAACAGCTCGCGCAAAGGTAAATGTTGTTCCATTTGGTTTCGTATTGATGTTTCCATGAATTTTTATTGGTTGCATGTTTTTTGGATTGAAGGGAACTCGTGGATAAAAGCGTTAATATAGGCAGTACCCTCGCGCGATTGTTTCGAAGTTTCGAGTCGAGTTCCGAGAGGTATATTGAGTTTTATTAATTTCATTTGGATGGATTATGATGATGTTGAGTTATAGATAATAATTGATGATGTTATGATTGGGTTTAGGATTTAGAACCTCGATAGTACGGAGGTTCGCTCGATAATTATGTGGTTGTGTTTTTGAAACGAAATTGTTATCGATTGTTTTCGTTGCGATTCGAGTGTGGGCTGTTATAGGAAAGTTAGGGGCTGTTATGTTGTGTTTTTAGTTTCGAGTTCGTCATCGTGGAAAATGATGCATTTTAGTGTGTTTTCAAGTATCGGATAGTCGTTCGGATATTGAGAAATCGTTTTCGAGCGATTCGGTTGAGTTTTCTGCAAATGCGAATGTGTTTAGTTTGTGATTTTCATTGTCGATTATGCAAGTGTTTATGATGTTATCAAGCTATCTTGAGATGTATTTAAACCCGTTAAAGTGTTAAATGTTGAAATAGGATGGATTGGAATGAGTTAAAGTTAATCGGATAGTTTTTGTTTCGCGCGAAATCATTAAATTGTCAAATTTCGGAGTTGAAATCGGAAATGAATATTCATTAAGCTTGCTGCCATATTTTTCATGTTTGTGCTTTAAAGTGTTTGAATCTTCGTTTGCCGTGTTTTAAGTGAAGTCTCAAGTAGTATTTGACAATAAGTTTAATTGGAAATGAAGGAATCGCGCGAAACGCTAAAAACGATAATTCGCGATATCTAGTTGAAATCGCGTGAGTTTTATGTTATTTGTTTAGCCTCGTTTATCCTTTGTTAAATTCATTAGAATGTGACTTCGATGATGTTGCTTTAGAGTTGAATAGTGTAGTTACAACATGCTTATATTATAATGTTAAATTATATATGTATTGATAAGGCAGAGGAAAGCGAAGTTGAAAAAGTGTCGCGAAGTAGAAAATCCGGATGTTTCCGTAAGTTAGAAATCTGTGAGTGTAAATTGTTTTATGAAATGATAAATGCACTATGATTTCTACGCTTTTATGAAAGATTGAAACGTTTTTAATATTTAAATGAAGTTATATAAATGTTGCACGCTCATAAATGTTTTATATATGTATCTAAAGAATTACTGATTATATGAATTTATTATTGAAATGCGCTTTTTATGTTTTGATTTTTAATCGAAGAAATATGTTATATAACAATTATTTTAGCATGTTAATGTATTTCAAAACCGATGGCTACCCAATCCCCATTATATGACTGAATTATGACTGTTATGCGGTCGAAGTACCTTATTGCGCGTATGGCATGTCTGTGGGGGAAAGTCCACTAATTATGAGGGCAGCGAGTCTGTCATGTCGCCCTCTACGCGTATATAAGGTACTATTATGACTGATGCCCTATATGCAGCGAGGTAACATTCCGCGGCATAGTGGTTATGATTGAGATTGCCCATCCCCACCACCGGTGTCTTAGGATCGAGCGGTGATTATGATTTCCCTGGGTCCCATTGGATACATGTTTTATGACTGAGGATATGGTTTATGAATTTATGTATAAATTATCATTATGTTATGAATGAATTTCAAATGAGTTATGTTACGTAATGAAAGTTTATGAAAGTTTTTGATGCATATAATCCTGTTTTCAAGCAAACATGTATATAAATGATTATATAGTAATATGACATTCATGTTTTGAACAACTCATTTCAGAACTTGGAAATTTATAAAGGATTTTTGAAAGGAAAGCTTATGTAGAAATGCATAACACTCACTGAGTCTTTTTAGCTCATTATTTTCATGTTATTTTATGAAAACTCCTCAGGCATAGGTGCAAGTCCTCCAGACGGCAATTATCCAGTTTAAGGGTAGGTGACCTTCTAAGGCGACCATCACTATGAAATCAAAGTAACAATTTTGATGTATAATGGATTTAGTGTAATATAAATATTTAAGTTTCATAACTATGATTACGCTGTCACGCATGTAAAATGTTTTATCTTAAGTTTGAAATGGTTTTGTTTTAAATACTTGAATTGTGTTTAAACGTGGATTTTGAGATGGACTTGAGGTCCCATTTGGAAGTAGAAAAGAATGTATGCATTTTAAGATGTTTATCAATTATTTTATATGTGTTTGAAAAAGTTAGAAATATCGGAGAAACAGCCGTTGTGCTGTCGAAAATTTTTCATCCTAAATTTTTAAATGATTAAGAAATGAAACTTTTTTACAGCTTTGCTTCACGGAGTCCTTTTGAGTCACTGCTTAAAGACTACAAGGATTCTGTGGGGTGTCGGGAGGGCTCCGCTTGGATCTCTTCGGGGGAAATTCGGGTTGGGTCTTTTCAACAACAGCATCATAAAACAGCACAATGACAGCACCATAAAACAGCATGATAACAGCACTATAACAGCACGACGATAGCATCATAATACAGCACGATGACAGCACTATAACAACACGATGACAACATCATAATATAGCATGGTGACAACATCGAAACAGCCCCAAAACAGCATGTTATAGCACTTTGATAGCTCATTAAACAGCTTAATAACAGCCCCTACACAATCCATAAACCGCCCCCAAAGACTACACGATAATAGGCCTCTAACATCTTGTAATAATAGCCCATAACGGTTCATAGAAAGTCCATAAAAAATGCATGTAATATCAACCCATAACACGCCATCGCATCGGCTTTTATTTGTTTGTTTTAACTCTGAAAACCCATCGACTGAACATATTTTTTTATGCATGAAAATTATTTATATATCTTAATTTAAATACTCAACAAAACAGCCCATTCACAACCAATATAAAAACAGTTCACACATTTCGTTCGAAACATTTCGCACATAAAAAATACACATTGACACGATTAAAATTCATTCAACTTATAACGACCTTTCCTAACTGAATCCGACATGAAATTTCATATTCGATTTCCCATCATATTTAAATACTTGAATCACATTTAATATCACTCAACATTATGGTAAAACAATAAGAATTTATTCGATACATAAATTGCAACTAACGTGTTCATATTCACCAAAAACTTATCCGAACCACTCGGAAATGATTTTTCGATATCCAAACAACTCTTCAATACTTCAAAATACATCATTAGACATCATTTTCTAAGTCAATGAACTCAAAAATAAAATCATAATATAACAGCCCCTACCATGACAGATTTCGCAATGAACTCAACATCAAAAAATCATCCAAAAATCATAACGAAACAATAACGAATGAACATCCGCACTAACGAGGTTCTAATTCCTAAAGCCCAATCATGTCATCATCAATTTCATCCATAACTAAACATAATCATTTCCCAGCGAAACGATACTCAAAAAAGAAATACAACTTACCTCACAAAAAACTATCGAAATCTTTCCGAAAATTTCACGCGAAGGGCTGTCCAATATTCTTTGCTTAACCGAATCTGTATCAGCCCTTAAACCTTAATTTTTTTTCATCAACTCATGCATTTAAATCACATAAAACATCACATTAACATCAGCTAGGACAGCACTTACCTTGGTGTGAGCTGTTCTCTGCTTCGAAACAGCTCTCAAACGTTCGCGATGGCCAAGCGGAGCCAAAATCACTCACGGCAGCAGCTCTCACCAAGGCCTGGCAGCAGCTTCGTCGACGACAGCAGCACTACATGGCAGTAGCAACACCAGCTCTCGGCTGTTGCCTCCACGTTCGGCAGCAACAGCACCATCACCACGGTAGCAGCAACTCCACGCTCGGCAGCAACAGCACCTGGCAGTAGCAGCTCCAGCGCTCGGCAGCAACAGCACCTGGCAGCAGCAGCACCAGCACCTTCACGCTAGCAGCACCAGCACTTCCTGGCAGCAGCAACAGCAGTACACGGTTTGGCAGCAGCTCACCCATGGCCTGACAGCAGTTGATCACCCTTCCTGGCTTGCATGCATGAATGGATTCTCCTCCTGACTTACTGGGACAGCACATGCAATAGCTGGGTTGGTCGATCTCCTTCACCAGCTCACGCTCAGCATCCAAATATCTCACGGTTAAGCTTGCACTCCCTCCATTATGCTCTAGCTCTCTCACGTCTCTCTCAACATGCACAAGCTCTCTCTTTCACTCTATTGAGCTCTCAACTCTGGGGAGAAAAGAAGAAGAAGGAGCTCATGGTTCTCTCAAGAAGCTCTCGGGTCTTGATTGTAATTGGAGATCGAATGAAGACATTTGCTTTTTATTCATGATTTTCACTTTTTACCTTCACTTTTTAATATAAATATTTTGTCTCTAATTGGACACTTGTCATGCAAGTATTAAATCTTAAACCACTTGTCTTGATTCCTTCCCATATGATTGACACGTGTCAAACCCATGCACCATTTATGCCACACGTTGTTTCATGCATTCTCCCATTCCGATTCCATGCTCGAATCCAATTTCGTCCGTCCGTCCGTCCAGGTAATCCGCTTACGACTTGATTTTGTCTTCAGAATTATTTCTACATTTTGAATCCGTCTTCACACTCTTGAAATTATTTTTTATTACTCTAAAATAATTATTCCGAATATTTTCTTGCTCGAGAATTAATAATTTTTTTTTATCGAAAACGTGATCTATCGAAAAAATAATTCACTCTCTGACGAACGAAGATTTTGGGTTTTACAATTGGGGCTATCCAAAAATTTTATTAAACCCTTTCTGGATGATCCTGAAATTTTATAAGAACTTAATTGACTCATTAGAGCTCTCCACGAACCTTATCATATCCTTTATGGACATTCTAAAAATCATTACTGATCATTTCCAGACTTTCCAGAAACTTTCTTGATCTCTTTTGTACTAACTGAGAACCGTACTGAATTTCAATCTCACTTCTGAACAGTTTTATTTAATTTATTATCTCAATATTATGGTCATACACTATTCCGTACGCATACGGAGGGTATGTTACATTAAATGTAATTCAAATCACTTTACACAAGCTTCCATCAAATTTGGGGTTTCACCTGCATAAACACTAACTTTCATCTCTTGCATGATTCCTGTTAAATCAAGCTTTTTTAAAGTTTATCATAATTCTAATCTTGATTTAGATAAAAACCCACATCAATTTTCACATAAAAAACTAACACAATCATCAACACACATATAAGCCCAACTAACATCATACTTAGATAAAGTGATGGTAATTTACCTTAATCTTACTTAAACTTTGATCTTTTAGCTTAATCCACCCCAAAATCTTGATATGGAGCTTGGAAAATGGCTAAAATCACTTGATCTCCCTTTCTTTTCCTCTTATCGTCCACCCTTGGTCTCTCTCTCTCAATTTATTTATTTTTTTTTTTTAATAAGTGTTAGATGACTAACACACTTATATGTATAGCTCTCATTGGGGAAAAATAATCATTTTTCCATTCTTTAAAATTTATCCTATTATTAGGTTTAATTAACTTCTAAAATTTTTACTAACATCTTAATATCAATTATAAGGATAATATTTATAAAATTTAGCATTTTCATCCCATAACTTATCTACTAATACTAGGAAGTCCAAAATTAGGAATAGAGGCCTACACTAAAATTTTATTTCTCATACAACATCCACACAAATCACAATCCATTTTTCTCAATTCATAAAACATATGACAAAACCCGAACCAGATTCTCTCATATCTCTTATCTGGAGAATCTCACCGGGCACTCCAACGGACTTCATCGTGTATACAACGTCAAAAAAACTCACGAAATCATCCAAGACAGCCTTGACATCAAACAGCCTATGAGACACGATGAAAAAAGCTTTTACAACACCTTAACAGCCCCAAAAAAATAGCACGTTAACAACCCATAAAACAGCTTATGTAACAATCCCTAAAAATAGCTCTAAAAGTTGCACTATAATAGTCCATATTTAGCATACTAATAGCCCACAAAAACTGTATGATAACAGCCCATAACAGCCCTTAAAACACCTATAAAACTGCATATTATAGCTCACAAAACAGCATGATAGCAATAAAAGAACACAATGATAGCATCATAACTGCACAATGACAGCACCATAAATAACACGATGACTGCACTATAACAGCACAATGACAGCATCAAAACAGCATGTTATAGCACCTTGACAGCTCATAAAACAACATCTAAAATAGCTATAAAAATAGCAAGTAACAGTCCATGAAATAACACGATGACAACTCGTTACGTGACGCTTTGACAGCTCAATACTTAGCATTTTTACAGCTCAATAAACAGTGCATATACAACCTAAAATATTGCATGTTGACAGCCCTCTAACAGCTTGTAAACAACTCAATAATAGCTCTTAAACAATGCATAAAACTGTACATAGAAACAGTCCTGGGCCTATCTACACATATGCATCAAGATCGAGGGAAGAAATCGTACCCATGATAACCTCTAGGGCAGCGTCCGCCTCCCACTGAGAAACAGTGAACACCTTGGCCTATGCATAGGGCCTCCCTAACTGACCCGCCTGAGGTACTTCTCTAGTTCTTGAACCTCTACCTGGAGATGATCGACCTGATTCCCTAGTCTGAGAGCCTTTATAGAACCTCCTTGTCCCTTACGATATCTTGATTGCACCTATGGCATGAGTTTAGCCTCTGATTGAGCGATATCTGGTAACTGTGGACAATCCTTAACAAAGTGTCTAGTCTATCCATGTAGGACCCCACTTGCTGATCACTTGCCTAGCTACGCTTTTTTTCGAACTTCTTTGGCTGAGGAGCAGGTTCCACACTTCTTTCGACTCTGGTGGCGGCCTCCACTAACTACCCATATCTAGTGTGCACTGCTAAAGTCACATATGCTCTGATCCTCGGACTCAACCCAGTAATGAATCTGTTAATTTTTTGTTCTTCATGTTCAGAAATAAAGAGAATTAGGCGAACTAGCTTGGAGAACCTTTTCTCATACTCTGTCATTGTCGAGTTTCCCTACTCTAGTCGAACGAACTCTTCTACCTTTGTATCCTTGTAACTCTTAGGGAAAAACTTGTCCCTGAATTCCTTCTTGAAATCCGTCTAAGATACCCCATCTGAATGCGCTCTCTTGTGGGCTTTCCACCAATCCTTTGCTTGATCCTTGAAAAGGAAAGCTGAAAATGTCACTCTCTGCTCCTCTATGCATCCCATGGTCTGAAATTCTCCTCATTGGTCTCTAACCAAGTGCTCGGATTCACCAGTCCCATCATTCGACTTGACGCCTAGTTTACGTTAGTGCTCTATCAATATGCTTGTCTCTTGCGGCTGCTGAAATGCCATTGCTAGCATCTGTATCATCTGCTTCATATGTCCTGGAGTAGGCTCTGATCTGGATGGCTCTGATGGCTCGGGATGGGAAGAACTAGCTGGCATATTGACAAGCTTCTCAACATGCTCTCACTCTAGAGTGGGTGGCCTCTACAATAGCTCTCCTCATCTGAGGACGAGTACGTCGCTGCATATTTCTCTATTACACCAAATAGGTACGATAATCATAAAATACAAGTGTTAGGTTAATAATTAGGCATGAAATAGCTCTATAAATTCATGCAATAATTTAAACTTAAATCTCGCAATATTATGTTTATCTTATGCAATCTAAGAAAGTATAACTTATGTAATCCCAAGAAGACTTAATGTATACAATAGTTTCACACATGTATCATGCATAAACTCGTGCATAACGAACTCAATTTAATGCACAAAATAGTATCAAACTTGCTTTTAAAACTCAATCTCAAACTTTTTATTTTTTCGAAAATTGGGCTATGATACCAACTTGATAAGACCCGAACCAGATTCTCTCATATCTCTTATCTGGAGGATCTTACCGGGCATTCCAACGGACTTCTCTTAACCAGACTTGTCGGGTAAAAGAAAAGTCGTGGAGTGAACCCCTTACTTTTGCCCATTTACTTCTTTACTTAAGTTGAAATCTTGTTTTCATTGAAATAGTTGGATTGGTGTAAATTTTTCGCATTTTCTTAAAACAGATTTTATAATAATTTGACAGCATGATGACTGTATTTTTATCGTTTCCAAAATTTTATCTGTAAAGAAAATACACTTCGACTATTTCAAATCTCCACCCAATTTCTTTCAACCACAAGCATGCATTTTCTCAAGCATCGCAAATATATAATTTTCATAATATAAAATTCTCCACATGCTTATATTACAACAATCCTCAAGAAAGTAATTCATGTGCATTTATATATATATATATATATACCACATATTCAAATGTGTGGTGTGCAAGTGTTTCAACTATATGCCAATAGTAAAATATGAATTTACAAGTTTCTAAATGCCCATGAGTCAAACAAACAATCATTTAATCATGTTATTTACAACAACAAAATATATTTAGTGTTTGTGTAATATATCTACGCAACGCCCACCTAAAATGTCCAATGCTGATTTTCTGAATGCAAAATCATCTATACAAGCACCTAATACAATATACAAGCTGCACAAAAGTGAAAAGGTTAGCTCAACGAATGATAACAATATCAAGATATAATTATATCACAATTCATAACTTCATTTGGGTATAAAATTCTTTTTCAATTTTTTTAAAACCTTTCTTTTTGAAAACTCCATGTGTACCCCTAATATACTCAAATCATCACGTGACAATTTTCTACTGACACGAAACGTGAAGCTACTAAGATATCTCGATCACTATGATTCGAAATTTTCTACATCGCAAACGTAGGGTGAAACAATCTCGAATCTAAGCAACTACATCGTGGAATTTTCTGCAATGCAATTGTAGTGCTATAAATCTGGGCAACTACGAGCGGAATTTGTTACATCGCAATGCAGTGCCAAAACTGTAAATCTAAACGACTATGTGCGAAATTTTCTGCATCGCAACATAGCGCTAGAAATCTCTAGGAAGCTGAGCAACTATGGACGAAATTTTCTGCATCGTCACGTAGTGCTAAAACTCATAAAATATAAGGGTACATACATGGGTTTCGAAACTGTTTTTACTAAGTGCAAAGGCACAAAATTTCTTACTTTTCAAACGCTTGAAATTTTCTCGATTCACACATCTTGAAATCGACTTGTTCTGATTTCTTCACTTTGTGAATTCCATATGGAAATCACATATTCAAAACTTAGTTTTAGAATTTCGAAAATCGTTTTTGATTTCAAAGTTTAAAAATACAAATCTAAATGGGTGTAAGTGATAGGGCACTTACCTGACACCTTTTTGCAAAGCTCACAAACTATTCAACATTTCGTCCGCGTTACCTATACATTTAACATTAACTCTTTAGGTAACGTCACAAGTGAATTCAATCACATAATCAATTTTATAAACACAATCACACAACGCATTTGCTTTCGAATTTCAAAGATTATATAAAACACTACATAACGATTTCGACATATCTCTAAATGATACTCAAAATAGCTCGCATATCACAGTGTATAATGCTTATTCGAAACCATAATTAACACTAAAACAACACATGACATTCATACCAACTGTTTTGACGTATAAACAGCACATAAAATCTCTTCAAAACAGCTTATAATCGTCGAAACATCTTACACAATTAATTGAAACAGCTTAACACAAAACAGCCCTTATTACATAATCAAAACAGCTCTTACAACGTCAAAACAACTCGTGAAATCACCTAAGATAGCCTTGACATCAAAACAGTCCATGAGACACGATGAAAACAACTTTTACAACACCTTAACAGCCCCAAAAAAATAGCACGTTAACAGCCCATAAAATAGCTTATGTAATAGTCCCTAAAAACAGCTCTAAATACTGCACTATAACAGTCCATAATTTAGCATACTAACATTGTATGATAACAGCCCATAACAGCCCTTCAAATATCCATAAAACTGCATGTTATAGCTCACAAAACATCATGATAGCAATAAAACAGCACAATGACAACATCATAACTGCACGATGACAGCATCCTAACAGCACAGTGATGTAGCATCATAACATAGCACGATGACAGCATCATAACAGCATCAAAACAGCCCTAAAATAGCATGTTATAGCACCTTGACAGCTCATAAAATAGCTCTAAAAGCAGCACGTAACAGTCCACGAAATAACACGATAACAATCAGTTACGTGACACTTTGACAACTCAATACTTAGCATTTTTACAGCTCAATAAACAGCACATATATAGCCTAAAATACTGCATGTTGACAGCCCTCTAACAGCCTGTAAACAACTCAATAACAACTCTTAAACAATGCATAAAAATTGCACACAAAAAAAATAGTCCATAAAACTTACTCGTATGGACTTTCCTTTGCTCGATTTAACTCTAAGAACTCATCAATCTTAACATATTCAAGTGCACTAAAATCTTTTGCGTAACTTAATTTAAATGCACAACAAAACAGCCCCTCCTTCCCCCTTCACAATCGATACAAAATGTAACGCCCTTCGCTTGATTTCCGTTACGGTTCAAAATTTGGAACGGAGAACGTTACTTACCTGATAAAACCGTTTCTGTTACTTTTGAAAAACTATTATCATTCTAAAACTCTTTACCAATAGAGAATTTTTTTTTTAAACATAAATCCGACAGAGATTTCTCTGTTTTTTTGAAATCCCAAAATCCGTTTCCTGTAATTGAAACTCTAACATTTTTAAAACATCAATTTCTAAACTCCCATTCGAACCTCCCGTCCGTTTCCAAAATATTTCATTATTCAAATATATCATAAACATTTGTATGCATACATAACCAAAGGTAAGCTTTTAAGAAATATAGATATACTTTTATACAGAACTTTGTTATAATTAAGTGGAAAATAATAATTTACACAAATATACATGTATCCCAAAAATGCATGATCATATGCAATATATCTATATATCTACCAAAGGCGTAGAGTGGATGGTGACTATCTGAGCCTTCGCGTACAAGCTATTTCCTCTGTCTGAAGATGGAGTCAAAAGATTCAACCTGCGCACGGTAAATCAATACGCTAAGCATAATTGCTTAATAAGTATACACATAATCTAATTTCTCAATTTCAAATGTAATTTCATTCGTAACTAAAAGCATTCTAACTTTAACATTCATAAATATATATATATATACGTTGCATAAAAATACTTAAACATATAGTTCACAATTTTTTTTTTTCAAAGCATTGAACATTTCATTTCACATAACATTTTCATTTCATTGCTTATAACATTTTTTAGTGCCCTTTGTAAACATATATTCGATACTCATGTATTGGTATATGGGTTTCCGGCATCGGACACGCAGTAGTTATCCGCCGGAATAACGGTCGACCCCGGCATCGGTCGCTCGGTGATTATCCACCGGGTTGTATATCATATCACAAAATCGTTCGGGACCGGACACATAGTGCCTCTCACAATCCATAACGAATCAATTTAGTGTATGTAAATAAACGGTGCAGCTGCTAAGTTCCCTATTGACATGTCAATTACCAATTTCCATTTATCGATATCTAAGTTTATAAGGGCTATTTGTTGGGTTTTGTGCCCTAAGAGCTTGTAATAATGTAAACGGTTTTATAAATAATAAAGTATTCATTTTATTCAATTTATATATTTTGCAAAAATTGGATAAATCATGAGAAACATCCTTGATTACTAATGTAATTTCAAATTAAGTATATAAGTGTTACATACAGGCGGATTTAATTTGAAATAAGTAATCTAAAGAGTCCGTAGAAAGCAAGTAAAGCTGGGTACTTTATTTGTGGTAAATCTACAGTTGCGGTCCATTTTGTATTCGGTACGATAGTTTTATCCGAGACTATTCATGTAGTGACATGGAAATGGAGGCATCTTATATAATAAAGATTATATAGGACTGGACCACGATAAACATAATTCTCTTATTAATATCCGTTAAACTTAGAGATTTATATTTATCAACCAGATGATCATATATGAATTGATCTTAATCCTGAGTGTATTATGGACTCCTGCTTGTTGAGTTATATCCTTTGATTTACATGGGTGAGATCGGTGTAGATGTCCGGTCAATAACTTCGTACTTTGGGGATATGATTTAGTAAGTAGCTGGGAACGTTCTACACGATAGTGGAATCCACTCCTTCTTACGAGAAGTAGAGAAGTAGTTCTCTTAAGTGTTGATTTAGGTCTTGAACAATATGAGCGCTCAACTTTTCATTCATATGAAAATGGAAAGATAAATTCATAAGTTGTTATGGATATATTGTTCATTAGAGAATCAATGGTACTTAAGGATTAAGAAATAATTAGAGGGGTAAAACGGACATTTTGACCTAGCTCTAATTATGAACTATTTGTGGAGGGTCAAATCATATGTAGTGATTAAATCAATGGACACTGAAAGTTTCAGATTGTATAAAAACATCTACAGTTTTGAGAGTGCAATCTTAGGTTTTTAGTGGAGTAACTCTAAGATTAATAATAGTAAATTATTAATTAAAGAGTTTAATTAATAATTTCGATATTATTGGAGCTCAAAATTGTAGGTCCATCGGGTCCCCTTGATAGCTCATTTCACTATAAGAAACTTGTATATAGAATATTGTAATTGGACCGTCCAATTATAATTGTTACGTAAGTAGCAAAATTTGTGTTCACTTAATATTTGAATAATATTGATTATTCAAATTATTTGATTATTAATTAGTTAATTATTAATTATGAATTAATAATTATTTAATTAATTTTATAAGAGGTTTTGAATTTGATTCTCAGTTGTGACGGGGTATAAATTAATTATGAATTAATTATGAATTAATTATAAGTCACATGTTTAATTGTAAAATATAATATGAATTAATTTTGAATTAATTATGTTATATGAGGCAAAAGTTTAATTTTAACAAATTTGGGGTTTAATGTTAATTTGATTAATTAAAACCCTAATTAGTTGCCTATAAATAGAAAAGGAAATAGTTTTCTTTTCCTAACACAGAAGTTATATTTTGGTTTTACTTTACGTTCTTTGAAAAGAAGAGAAAAAGTTTTCTTTTAGCATAACCAAAATCATAAACCCACTTCTTATATATATTGTTGATTCTTTTTAGAAAAGAAATCAAAAGAAAGTGAGCACAATACTATATAAATGTGCCCACTCACTAGTTTCTTGGTGTAGAGTCATATCGAGGAAGGTTAGGTGGTGAGCAATCCACAGAGATCAATACATAAGGTAAAAATCTTATTTTTATTTTATTTTGTATTATTTTATTTCATTGTTTTATGGATCTAGGGTTTATTGAGTTTTCTAAAAATTTTTAAAACTCAGTGTTCCGTAAAATTCATATTTTTCATAAAAACAATTGTTGTTTTTCCTTCAAATGGTATCAAAGCCTTGGTTCCAATAAAACAATGATTTTAAAATAATATGTTTTGTATTGATATGTATGTCATTGAGTAGGCACTATTTTTTTTTTTATTATGATGTATTTTATTCATGTTTGATGAATGAGGATTGCATGGTATGATCGTTAATTATATGGTTCTTTGGTTATTTAATTTAAATAAATTTGTAAGCCGTTTGTGGCAAATTTTCTGTTGTAAATTTATAGGTTTAGATTTTTTATATTTTCTATAAATTGATGCGGTTGAGGATTTGCTGCTATTCTGGGCAGATACGATTATGGACTGGTTTTGAACCAGTTGCGTATGCGGTCTGGTGACTGGTTTTGAACCAGTTTGTTGTGCGATTAAATAGAGTTGGAAAGTAGCCGCACGACAACAGACAGCAGCGTGCAATTTTTGTGTGTTTCTGGGCAGTTGCAGCAGTGCGAAAACAAACGCATGGCTGTTGCCTTTGATGTGCGCAGTTTTGCTGCAGGCTCGGTAAGCGTGCAAATTTGACTTGGTGCAATTTGTATTAAAGTAAAATTGTTGCACTGTGAAAACTGAGATTGACAAAAGCTTGTGCAACTGTTGCTCTGGTATACAAAAGTCAAAAAGTGTAATTGTTGCACTTATGCAAAGAAAAGTCAAAGTTACAATTGTTTTTGTTACACACAAAAGATAAAAATATGGTGCAGAGAGTTGCGTGTGATGTACAAAAGACAAAATAGCAAATTGTTTGCTTATAATGCACAAAAGACAAAAACTTAGTGAAATTGTTACATAAGTTTACGGGTGAATGTTAGATTCACAATTGTGCATAAGACAAATGTGCATCTAGTGCACTTACTTGATGGTCCATTTGCATATATTTTTATTTGACAATTTATTAGATAATTTTTCTTGGATCCAAAAATCAAGAAATGGGCTGAAAGTCCAATCCATTAGATGGACATTCTTGATTATTAAATTGGATTTAATTTTGAGCCCAAGAGAGCCCATGAAGACTTGTCAAGACCTTAAGACTACAAGTGAAGGCCAAGGAATGCCTTGGTTAATTAATGTAATCTTGAAATTAGATTTAGGTTGTCAAAACCAAAGAACCCGTTCATACACATGTTGTTTATTTAATTATTTTCATGAGATGAATTGATAATTATATAACATGTACATGCATCAACATATGTCATATAGAATCATGAGGTGCCTACTCATTACATTATAACATGACATGCATCATATGTATTATTTTATTTTACTATTAAATTGTTTATTAGTATAAATAGAAGAATAATACATAGAATGCCTTTTAAATAATTTGAATTGATTTTAGTAGAAAATCATAGTTTTCAAGATAGAAATTATATTTCAATAATTGGCATTCATAATGTGGATTAGATTTTAATTAGTTAAAATCAGGTAACTTCATATTAAATCTAATCTTTATAATTTTGATTATTTATATTATATTTATAAATTGAATTAGATTTTTAAGTGTTAATAAGTTTCAGACTTTAGCAACACATAAATTCTTAGTAACTTAGATTATCTTTTTAGCCGGTAATAATCTAAGACGATGACTAGGAATATTTAAATAGAAAACCCTTATCCTAAAATAGTGAGTGGGAGAGAGATATATGACAATATATCTCGTGGTCTCCATCATTAGTTCAACACCGTGAAACTTAAAGGCGCCTCGAGACGGCTTTGTTATCGTCCCCCTACGGGTGGTGTCCATTTAAATTGATCAAGGTTGACTTCCTAACGGATAGGATTTCTAGATGTATCTTGGGATTGACCTACCCTACGGCGGCAATTCTCGAGTTAAGTCCATGGAATCCGAAATGATGGGTTACACTCATAAAGGAAATAATTAATTCTTAATTATTTTCCTGACTGAAAAACGGTAGTTAAATAATATATGAATAAGAGTTATTTTATTATTTATTTAATTGAGAATGTCTCAGTCTAACATACAAATACTTGACCTACCCTACGGCGGCACTTATTTGTGGAATGTTAGATTATCGTGGAGTAGTAATTATTTTTTAGGGTATTTTCTAATTCATTATTCGTGTATCATGCATCACGTTTAATTTTATGCCAAAATTACATGATATTAATTTTTGCTAATTGATATTAAATGTGTTATTTATTTTCAGCAATGGTATCTCCGTTGATTTCTATACTTGCTAATGATAAATTAAACGGGAAAAATTATGTCAAATGGAAAAGTAACATGAATGCAGTCCTGGTCTGTGAAGACCTTAAGTTTGTCACGACTCAGCCTTATCCTCCCCAGCCAGCAGAAAATGCTGGACGTACTGTGCGCGAGGCCTATCAAAAATGGGTCACAGCTGATGAGAAGGTCCGCTGCTATTTGTTAGCAGGGATGTCCGAGGTGCTTGCTACCAAGCACGAGGCAATGATAACAGCAACTCAAATACTAGAGTCATTGCAGGGCATGTTTGGGCAACCTTCTGAGCAGCAACGACACGAAACTGTTTGTGCTGTTATAACTGTTAGGATGAAGGAGGGTACATCTGTTCGAGAGCATGTCTTGAAAATGATGACCCACTTCAACACAGCTGAAAGCCATGGTGGGGCTATAGATGAGCGTAGCCAAGTGAGCATGATACTAGAAACTCTTCCGAAGAGTTTCATGCAATTCAAGAGCAACTATGTTATGAACAAGTTGACTTACTCACTTACAAAGTTGCTAAATGAGCTCACTACTTATGAGTCTATGAATAAGGACAAAAATAAGTCCGATGAAGCAAATGTTGCTGAGACTTCTTTTTCTATTAAAAACAAGAGGAAGAGAAACACTGGAAAGGCTAAGGCTAATGTTAAGCCCAAGAAGCAAGCTACTCAGAAGAAGAGCAAAAAGAGCTCCAAGGCCACAAAGCTCAAAGGAAAATGTTTTCATTGTGGTGTTGATGGGCATTGGAAGAGGAACTGTCCTAAGTACCTCAAGGAGCTCCAAGAGAAGAAGATGAAAGGTAAATGTGATTTACTAGTCATTGAATCTTGTTTAGTGGAGGATGATTCATCCCCTTGGATAATTGATTCAGGAGCCACTAATCATGTTTGTTCTTCTTTGCAGTTGATTGATTCATATAGGCAGCTTGATGAGGGTGAGTTCAACATGAGAGTCGGGACAGGGGAAGTCGTTTCAGCAAAGGCAGTGGGAGAAGTTAGACTTCATTTTAATAATAATTGTTTTATTGTAATGAACAATGTTTATTTTATTCCAGGTTTTAAGAGAAATTTGATTTCTGTTTCTAAACTTTTGGAATTTAATTATTCTATTTCTTTTAGTAATAAATCAGTTGTTATTTCTAGAAATGGTTTGAAAATTTGTTCAAGGATACAAGAAAATAATTTATATGTATTAAGACCGTTAATGCATAACCCACTGCTTAATACTGAAATGTTTAAGGTTGAAAAACCAAAAACAAAACGACAAAAGATTTCTCATAATGATGATACATATCTTTGGCATTTAAGACTTGGTCATATTAACCTTGACAGATTAAATAGACTTGTAAAAAGCGGACATTTAAAAGAGTTAAAGATCGGTACTTTACCTGTTTGTGAATCATGTTTAGAAGGTAAAATGACTAAAAGACCTTTTACTGGAAAAGGGCTTAGAGCTAAGGAACCGTTAGAGCTTATACATTCGGACGTCTGCGGTCCTATGAATGTTAAAGCTAGAGGCGGTTATGAATACTTCGTCACATTTATTGATGATTATTCAAGATATGGATATGTTTACCTTATGCAACGAAAGTCAGAAACTTTTGAAAAGTTCAAAGAGTTTCGAGCTGAAGTTGAGAATCAATTAGGTAAAACATTGAAAACTCTACGATCAGATCGTGGAGGCGAGTATCTCGATACAGAGTTTGAGGATTACTTGCTTGAGCATGGGATTTTATCCCAATTGACTGCTCCTGGAACACCCCAGCAGAACGGTGTTGCAGAAAGGAGAAATCGGACCCTTTTGGACATGATGAGATCTGTGTTTAGTTATTCATCATTACCTAGTTCATTCTGGGGATATGCATTGCAAACTGCAATGTATATTTTGAATGTTGTGCCATCTAAGTCAGTTCTAAAGACACCTTTAGAGTTGTGGAAAGGTCATAAAGCTAGTTTACGTCACTTTCACATATGGGGGTGTCCAGCACATATGTTGAAGAACAAGACTGGGAAGTTGGAACCACGTTCAAAAGTTTGCCTATTTGTAGGTTATCCTAGAGAGACTAGGGGCGGACTCTTTTATAGTCCTGAAGAAAACAATGTGTTTGTATCGACAAACGCTATTTTTCTTGTAGAGAACTATATGAGAGATTACAAACCTCAAAGTAAAGTTGTACTCGAGGAGTTACTTCCTGGGTCGAATAGTACCCTGTCAGCAAAAGTTGTTGACAATGACATAATTCAAACCACGTCTGAACATCAGATAGATTCTCATCAGAATCATCTACCACCTCGTCGTAGTGGGAAGGTTATTAGACCACCAGTCCGCTACAGAAAGATTGGAGAGGCACAAATTGCTATCTCTGATGAGAGTGTAGATGATCCATTGACATATTATGATGCAATGGAGGATTCTGATAAGGAGGAATGGCTTAAAGCTATGAATCTCGAGATGGAGTCTATGTACTCTAACTCAGTCTGGGAACTTGTGGATCAACAATTGTAAAATATAATATGAATTAATTTTGAATTAATTATGTTATATGAGGCAAAAGTTTAATTTTAACAAATTTGGGGTTTAATGTTAATTTGATTAATTAAAACCCTAATTAGTTGCCTATAAATAGAAAAGGAAATAGTTTTCTTTTCCTAGCACAGAAGTTATATTTTGGTTTTACTTTACGTTCTTTGAAAAGAAGAGAAAAAGTTTTCTTTTAGCATAACCAAAATCATAAACCCACTTCTTATAAATATTGTTGATTCTTTTTAGAAAAGAAATCAAAAGAAAGTGAGCACAATACTATATAACTGTGCCCACTCACTAGTTTCTTGGTGTAAAGTCATATCGAGGAAGGCTAGGTGGTGAGCAATCCACAGAGATCAATACATAAGGTAAAAATCTGATTTTTATTTTATCTTGTATTATTTTATTTCATTGTTTTATGGATCTAGGGTTTATTGAGTTTTCTAAAAAATTTTAAAACTCAGTGTTCCGTAAAATTCATATTTTTCATAAAAACAATTGTTGTTTTTCCTTCACTATTTACAAGATAACGTTTGTATCACATTTTACACTTTGGTTTTAGTACCAAGATTTTCATAACAAATCAATTTCGCGTTTCATTTCAAGTATAGTCAAATACTTTTGTAAATGCATCATATTGAAATGATATAACAATCTCATTTAAGAAATTCATTTCACAATGAAAACACTTTCAAGTAAAATTTAAAGATAATGTGTATACTGACCTCAAACGGATTCGATCTTTGAATCGTATACTCCCTTACGCTTTACCCTTATTCTTTGGTTGAGAATTGGGTTCGTGGGTTCTCCTTGATTTTTCAATAAAGATAAATGTAACGAAAGTTTATTTAATAAATTTCTAGCGTTACTTAGTGCACTATAACTATATGTTCTCCTATAATGCATCCTAAAACACTTCTAATGGATATCACTTAATATCCTTTTTATGACTGTCTTTACCGTATTGAAAATAATCTCAAAACAATCTCATTAAAATAACTTATGACAGCCCATATCTAGCTCATTTACAGTTCACTAAAACAGCTCTATAACAGCTTGAAATACTGCATAAAAGCAGCCTTTAAAACACTCAATATCAACACTTAATCATGCATAAAAATTGCACATAAACAGCTTTTAAATTTCATAAAAGCTGCACATTAAAATCAGTCCACAATTCTTACTCGCGTCGACTTTTGCTTGCTTGATTTTAACTCTAACAATTCATCATCTTAACATATTTTTATGCATGAAAATTCATTGCGAAACTTAATTTAAATTCACAATATAACAGTTCGCACAACTCATCAAGACAGCTTATGACATCAAAACAGCTTACGCAATGCATTCAAGATAGCTTAAAACATCGTAACAGCTCACACAACTCTACCAAGACAGCCCTTAAACCTCATCCAACATAATCAAAACAGCCCGTTAAACATTAAGACAGCTCTTAACAGCCTTTAAGACCATCCAAAACAGCTTAAACAGCTTTTAACACAAACCAAAACAGCTTAAACAGCTTTTAATATCATCAAGACAGCTTCAAACAACTTTAATATCATCAAGACAGCTTCACATAGCTTTAATATCATCAAGACAGCTTCAAACAACTTTAATATCATCAAGACAGCCCATCAACTAAATCAAGACAGCATCTAAAACAACATAACAGCCCATACACTTAATCAAAACAGCTTGCAATAACTTAACAGCCCATGAAATTCATTTCAACATCACAACTCATCATTTTACATTCATTTAACATATAATCAAATATGATACTATTACATTGCATCCAAATTTCATTTGAACCACCAAAAATGTCCCCTTGGTCGTGAGCTATACACAACCCACACCAAATAAAGCTTTTAATCTCCAAATCACATCAATAGCAACTCAAGATTCAAGTTAACATCTTAGAACTCCTTTTGAGCAATTAAACTATCTTAGACCGAGCATAACATCTTAGACCGAGCAATTAAACTCCATTTAATCTCCAATCATCACTAATCTTTAATTAGGATAGCAACTTACTCTAACAAACCATCATGAAATCTCTCAATCATTTTCGTCATAGATATTCATTTGAATCACATTCAAATATCACTCAACATTATGACGTTTTAATCACAATTCATTTGACACTAATTTGCAAACTAACACTTTTTGAAATAATGGAAAAACTTGATCGAAACACTTGAAAACAATCTAGCGATATTCAAATAACTTTTCAATACTCTTAAGCATATCGATACGAAGCATATCGATGCGAATCATTTTCCATGCCGACAATCTTGAAACGAAAAGCAAAACATAATAGCCCCTATACGGATTTCGCAACGCACTTTAAATAACAAAATCCATTCGCAAACATATCGAATCAATATCGAACGAACCTCCGCACTAACGAGGTTCTAAATCCTATATCCCAATCATGTCATGATCCATTTAATCCACAACTAAATCATAAATATTTTCATTGCAAACGAAATCCATAAATTCGGACTTACCTCACGGAAACTAATCGATACTTTTCGAAATTTACTTGCAAAGGGCTGTCCACTTTCCTAAGCTTGGCTGAACCTATTCCAGCCTTAAACCTCAATTTCTTTTCATCAATTTAAGCATTTAAAACACATAAAACACCACATAATCAGCAGATTACCTCATGGTTGTCCAGATTTCAAAAACAGTCCATAAAACAACATACATGCAGCTGATTTTGATTCTCCCTCACAACTGAGCTTCCTTCAATCCAATAACAACATGCAAGCCTTAAAATCTCATAAAAACATCACTCAAATCCACATGCAAGCTGCTAGTTTTCAGGAACTTACTTACAAGATTGATGAAAATTGCAAATAGAGAAGAAAGGGGGTGGGTGGGCGGGCGGGGCTGTCCTCACTCGGTTAACTTGGAACCCATTCACGACAGCAGCTATCATCCTCATTCCAGCTTTGGCCTGCATTTGGACAGCTCACGGGCAGCAACTACAACAGCTCGCAACGGCGACAACAGCTCTCGGCAATGGCAGCGACTCACAGCAGCAACGATGACAGCACCTCACAATCTTCCTCACGCCAGCAGCAGCAGCAGACCACGGCAACAGCACTTCCTAGCAACAGCTCACTTCTCGACAGCAGCAAATTCATGATCTGGCAGCAGTAGATCTCTCTTCCAAGCTTGCATGCATGAACAGATCTTCCACTTGGATGCTTGGTCAGCACATGCAGTTGTTGGATCTTCTTCACCGCCATGCACGACAGCTTTTCCTTTGCCCTTCATGGGCTCAACTCCTCTTTGGATGATCTCGGGTTTGAACTTGATGAGTGATGACCCAAAGGATGAGAGCACATAATTCTCTTCTGCTAGCTGATCTCGCTCACTCTCTCAATTCTCTTTATCTCAAGTCTTGATTTTTGCTTGCTAATGGATGATGACCGAAAGTGTTTTTAGCTTTTTAAATCTTGCTTTTCAATTTTTATTTCAATTTATTTAATTCACTTTCATGACACATGTCTTTGATTTCTCTTGATGCTTGCCATGTGTCCCACATGGGCCCACTTATTCTATTTATTTCTCCCATGCCATCAACTCTCGCTTTAGGATTTTGCTTTTCGCTCGGATTCGTTTCGGGTCCACTTGAAAATTTAATAAAAATCCAAATTCACATACGGGAACTTTATTAGATTCCGAATAAATATTTGAATCTGGACACTTTACGTATTTTATGAGATTGGATTAAATAATTAACCCCGGATCCGTCTGGAGAATTTTATAAAAATTCAATTACTCCTCCGGATCTGGGCGGATAATTACTAACATCATCCCTTAATATAATAATTAACATTTAATAAATTATTTGGACACCGAAACAGCATGTTACACAAAAACAATCCACGCAACGAATTTATCACACATTTACAACATCGAAATTCATTCACAAACACATCAAAACAATATCGAACGAACCTCCGCACTAACAAGGTTCTAAATCCTAAAACCCAATCATGTCATCATCAAATTCATCCATTCCTTAACATAAACATTTTCCAATGAAATGATACCCATAAAAATACAACTTACCTCACGGAAAACTAATTGAAACTTTTCGAAAATCGCTTGCGAAGGGCTGTCCAATTTCTTTTCTTATGACCAAACCTATACAAGCCCTTAAACATCAAATTCTTTTCATCAACTCAAGCATCTAAACCACACAAAACTTCACATTAGCATTAGCTTACCTCAATGACCATGCATAAGAGTTAAATCACTCAAAATGACCTCTAAAATTACCATGTATGGGTTGTTCGTTTTCAAATCTATTCTAACACTATCACAAGCTATTGAATGAGCTGAAAATACTCTAAAACAGCTCTTCTAACTTACACAAAAGTTGTTGGAATTTGAAGACTTACCCTCGAACTTGATGAAGACCGAATGGAAAGGAGAAAAGAGGGTGATTCAAGCTTAGGTCTGGTTGGACGAGTTCTCGGGCAGCTTTGTAACACTGAATGTCTTTTCCTTGCTGCACTCAACTTCACGGTTTAGATCTCACTCTTCAAACTAAGCAACTTAAGCTTCTTGCTCGTCTCCTCTTGCTCTTGTATGCATGAGCTGATGGCTCTCTTACACCTCACATAGACTCACTTGAATGGCTTCTCATAGCTTGCTCTCGGCTTTGGAATGGAGGATGAAGCAAGGATGGAAGCTCTCAATCTTGGGTAATGAATGATCAAACCTTGAATTGCAGGTCTCACTTCTCTCTTGATTTGTCAGTCACGGTTTTTACTTCCAAAATGAAATAGTGACCATGTTTCATGTCATTCAATTACCTTGCAAAGAAGCATATATATATATATCCTCTCCCATTGTCGTACACATGTCACATTTTGTCATCATCCACCATCCATTTTTTAAATTGTTTAATCCCTTGATTACCACTTGTCCATCATGCCAAGCCCATCATATTAATTTCATGACACTTGTCTTCAATCTTCTTCATGCATGGAACATGTGTCATACATGCATTCATTTGCACGATCTCCCACGAACAACCTTCCATGCATTCGATTTCCGTTTTTCGCTTCGGATTCACTTTGGGTCCACCTAGAAATTTTATTAAAAATCCAATTTCACATACGAAAACTTCATTAGAATTCAAATAATTATTCGGATCTGATCGCTCTAATTTATTTTATGATTTCGAATTTAAAAATCATCCCCGGACCCATCCAGGAATTTCATAAAAGTTTATTTATGCTTCCAGATCTGAACGGATAATTAATTCTATCATAAATCAACATTTAATAAATTATCTGAATGTTGGGATAGCATGTTACAATATATATCAAAATCTTCAAACATACATTAAAAGGCTAGAATATACTTTAAATTTCCTAGATCATAACACCAATTTAAGTCTTAAAAATTTAGAAAATTAGAACATGATAAAAATGCTTTTATAAATCAAGTTTGAGGAAAACATCCACTCACTTGTTTACTTCCAAACCTTATAGAAGTCCACTTGTGCTTGCCTTCTCCTTATGCCCTTTTTCACCCAAAATAATATCAAAACTCATTTAGGGTTTGTAAGAATTAAACCAAGAAAATTGAACCTGAAATTGAAACTAATCTCACACCAAAATTTATTGTCCAACTTCCTTGATCTCCTTCTCTTCTTCTTTCTCCTTCGTTCTTCTACTTCCTTGCTTTTTTAGTTTTTCTTTCTCCCTTAGACCAAATAGTGTTTAGCCAGCCTTCAAGTTGGTGGAAGAATTGCTTTTTGATTCACAACAATATCACATACATATATATGATCTTATACATGGCCAATTTTTTATACACTTAACTCTTCTTTCCACCACACATTTCATAATTATCTAACCACGTGTTTTCTTGCATTTCCAATCTCCCCATAACTTTTCATTTCCATGCTTGTTCTTTCTAGAAATCTCTTCTTTTTCCATCCATTGCCCTTCACAATTCCTATAATTTCATATTTCTCCTCTTTTATGCATGGACAATTCTGCCCTTCCAACTTTCACCTTTTTACTTTTTTGCCTTAAGTGGGTGTAATTAGAAGGTCAATTGGGTATGTTTGGAAAGCCAATTGGACCTTACTAATCTAATAAGACTCACACTAGTTTATTTTCTTATTTGGGCTTGCTAATAAAAGTTCTTAAGTAAAACCTATGATATATATATATTTTTTTTATTTACACTCCACCAACTTGCAAAAAGAGATAAATATAAAAATATAAATCCTATTAAGCCGGTTCGGATTTGGGTCCTACAAAAGGACACCATAAATTAACAAAGTTGCTATTCTATTCCTATCCGTGTACTCTATAAATTAAATTCTAATTTCTTCAATCCAGAAGCATCCGATTCCTTTTCCTATGAAATATAGTTTTCAAAAGCTAAGATATAGGTTGGAGTTTTGCAAATAATTTGGTTAGAATCTCACAAAAGAAAAAACAAAATTTACTTGTCATGGATTTCGAATTAATTGTAGGATTACATTTATAAACTACGTACCTTGTTACCCGAATTAGTTAATTATTTTTCTATATGTAGAAATTTGAATGTTTGTTTTAGGTATGAATTGGCTACATATTATTTTTGTACAGACTTTGTATTTCAGTTATTAGGAAAATTTGATAGTTTCATTTATGTTATACAAATAAAAGACCTATTCTATGTGACGCAACCAACTTCACATATCTTTAATCAAGGCGTACAATTTACACCAAATAGCAATTAGAACTATATGCAACCACATTTTCATCTATTGTATCATTGAAAACATGTTGCTTTCCAAATTCAAAGTAGATACCTTTATAGACAAGAATTACATCTTTATAGACTAGCTATGGCTTGAACTAGAAAAAAGAGTGTTTATTATATATAAAATTTAGCTAATTTAATTAAGAACCGTTGATGGTGGATTGTTCTTGTAAGAGGGAAGACATTTATAAATGAATGGTTCACTAGTGCTCTCTAACTAGGGATGGCAAAATGGACAGGGTTCTAGACCCGATCCTTACCCCTAACAATGTGGTTCGGGTATAGACCCACACCATTTTTTTAAAGAACCTTAAAAGAACCAGGTCTGAAAAAACCCATATAATTGCGGGTAGGATATGATTCTAGTTACAAGTCTCTATTAGACCCACAAAAGACCCGTTGTTTATGTACCCTACCCGATTCATTTTTGAAAAAAACCTAACTTCTCAACTTTTTCAACTCTCATGACTCTCTTTCTATCCAATTTCCATCACCGTCGTTGCTCAGCTTGACAGCGCCTTTCTCTCTCCATCATCGTCGTGTTATCGCTGACCATCAAAACATCTCCGTCTCTCTCTCTCTCTCCATCGTTAACCAATGAAATTGAGGTCTGTTTTCAAAAAACTAGAGGTCTTTTAATTTTTTTTAGGTCTTTTAAATTTTTTTGGGTCTTTCGCATTTGGGTTTTGCTTCGATTCATCTACGCCTCCCAAATCCTTCATAGCTTGTTGTTTCGCATCTAGGTTTTGTGCCTTTTGTATCTTCCTTGGCTTAAAGGTCAATGTAGTTGTTGTATTTATTGATGCTAATGTGAGTTGTAGAGGTTGCTTGTGCATCAGTTTTGTGTTAGATATTGTTATTTGGTGTTCATTTCTCATTTAGGGGGTCGGTTTGTGAGATGGGGTTCAAGAGGCTTTTCAATGGTGATGGTGGTGATGATGATGGATTGGGATTTCTTGTTCAGGAACCGAAACAGAGGCCTACATTCAAGAAGTAGGTTGCTTTTATTATTAGTATGATTGTATGATGTTGGAAGTGTTTGCTTTTTTTGGTGTCAATGGTTTGTTGTCTGAAATGGGTTGTGTGTGTTTAGTAGTATGAGTTCAAAATTTTTGTTTGCCTCTTTGGTGTTTTATTTGGTTTCTGCAAATAGGGTTTGTTTGTTTTTTGTGCTTTTTGAATAGTTTTGAGTGTCTTATCTGTTTTCTGAAATTGGGGTAGTTTGAATGCTTTGTGCTCTTATGAGTTGGAAGTGTGTGTTTTTATTGAAACTATTTGCTTTTTGAAAGAGGGTTTTGTATGTTTTCTGTTTCTATAACTAGTATGATGTTGAAAGTGTTTGCTCCTTTTTGATGTCATAAACAGTATGATGTTTAAAGTGTTTGCTTTGTTATGTTTTAGCTATTTTCTCATGTGCTTGTATGTTCTGTTTGTAGGGCTGTTATGAATGTCATGAAGGGGATATCTGTGGATGAAATTGTATCTAGAATGGAGCCAATGCTTCGTAAAGCGGTAAGACGAGTCTTCTCCTTGTTTGTATGGATTTTGATCGGTTTAACTTTTTAGAGGAATTCGCATTTTGTTCTAATTTGATTCAACTTAGTTGAGGTTACGCATCCATGTTTAGTTTGTATTAACTGGTTAAAAAGTATTGGTTTTAGCTTTAACATGTCAACTCTCAACGGGGTCTTCTCAATAGATGTTTAAAATTTGAGCTTGAACAGGACGTTTCGTTTGTTTGTTTTGCAACCCTTTTTAACTTTTGGTTTTCTCAGTTTGATTATCATAATCAGGACTCAATCAATTGGTAAAAAGACCATTGAATAATATGTAACTGGTTGTTCACACTAGTGTGAGAAACTGATAATTTTGGTCATATGCAGTTCTGTATTTTCAGTGTTGATTTTATATATTGTATCAATTCTTGTTCTTCAAGCACCTTTTTTAGATCCTTTGTATTCATTTTCCACACATCGTAATCTTTAATTTAATTTTACATTATGCATATTATTCGTAATCTTTAATTTAATTTTTAATTTTTTACTTAATTTATTCTATTAGGTGCCGTTCCGGAGGAAGAAATATATCATAAACAAGATAGAGAATAGCCATCATCATCTTGATTTTATTTTTTATATTTATATTTATATTTTTTTTTTGTTATTTTGGAATGTAAATTAAAGATAAATTTTAACTTTTAATGTTATTTTTTGTTTAATTTTAATTGTGGCATTTTTTTGTAAAAATTGGTCAGAATAATTATAGAATGAATTATGTGATGTGAAATTAGTTTAATATGTTTTAAAAGAAAAAATTGATTTTTTTTTTAAAAAATCAGGTTGAAATCTTCGATCCATTCAATTTGGTTGTCATGAAAAAATTTTGGGAAAATTTTAGAATTTTTTTTTTTTTTGAAAAAAAAAATTCAGGTCAACCCGAATTTTAATCGGGTTGACCCAGTCAAATTTGGATTTAACCCGATTAACCCGCATCTAACCCGATTAAATCCAGGTCTGGTGCAGGTCTACAATAGACCCGCAAAATGAGTGGATCGGATCTGAATCAGACCCTCAAATTTATTTGAGAGTATGGGTAGGATCTAGACCCTCAAATAAAATAGAGGGTCTAATGCGGTTCTGGGCCTGGTGCGGGTCCAGACCCACATTTTGCCATCCTTATCTCTAACTGTGAGAATCTGAATTTGTTATTCATAAAAAAATATGCTGACGAAAGAAAATTGCCTTTTTTTAGAGATGGTTTATAACTCTGATGGAACATGTATGCACTTAAAATAATTAGAAAGTAACAAAAAAATCTGAACCTAATTAAATATTCCTAAAGCTGTATCCATCTCAAAAGATGGACGATAGAGATGACATAAGGATAAAAGAAAATGAAAAAATTTTGAAGAAAAAAAAAATTGTGAAGATCCAATCCCGCTGCCCATCGAATCCTTTAGTTTATTGATGGATTCAATATGTCATTTAATAGTTGGGCCTTTTTGCTATTATTTTCAAAACTAGAGGTGGATTGATATTATTTTCAAATTCAAGGGTAAAATGATAATAACCCTTTAATTTAAGTTCTTACATGTACGATACTTACCATGTGAATATGTGATCATAGACAAAACGATTGTTACTATCACAATTCTTTGGGCGATAACCTGCATTTATTGAAAATGGGGGTTAATTATATGGTACTACTAAACAAAACCGAATGTGATTATTGTTCTAAATATTATAGTTACTATGCATACATACCAAGTCATGACTAAATTTTGAAGAAAAAAAATTGTGGAGATCCAATCCCACTGCCCATTGTAGTTGATTATAGCCTCGAAATTAACAAATCTGCTAGTTCATTGACTGATTTAATATATCATTTAACTATTGAGCCTTTTTAGTTATTATTTTTAAAATCAAAGGTGGTTTGATATTATTTTCAATTTCAGGGGTAAAATGATGATAATCCTTCAATTTAAGTTCTTATATGTGCCATACTTACCCTGTGAATATGCGATGATAGACAAAACCATTGTTATCATCACAATTCTTTAGGCGATGACCTGCATTTACTGAAAATGGTGGTTAATTATGTGGTATTACTAAACAAAATCGAATGTGATTATTGGTCTAAATATTATAGTTACTAAATTCTGTCAAGTGGATAATTTGATAGTTTCATTTATGTTATACAAATAAAAGACCTATTCTATGTGACGCAACCAACTTCACATATCTTTAATCAAGGCGTACAATTTACACCAAATAGCAATTAGAACTATATGCAACCACATTTTCATCTATTGTATCATTGAAAACATGTTGCTTTCCAAATTCAAAGTAGATACCTTTAGAGACAAGAATTACATCTTTACAGACTATCTTTGGCTTGAACTAGTAAAAAGAGTGTTTATTATATATAGCATTTAACTAATTTAATTAAGAACCATTGATGGTGGATTGTGAGCAGTTATACTCAGTTCATCACAGCTTGCAAGAGGGAAGATATTTATAAATGAATAGTTCACTAGTGCTCTCTAACTGTGAGAATCTGAATTTATTATTCATAATACAATTTGCTAACGGAAAATAAAATCGCCTTTTTTGAGAGATGGTTAATAATTCTGATGGAACATGTATGCACTTAAAATAACCAGAAAGTAACAAAAAATATCTGAAGCTAACTAAATATTCTTGAAGCTGCGTTTTGTTAAGAATTTTCTAATTAGACAAGTTAAATCTAAATTCAGGACAAGAGCTTATACAGTTGAAGGGAATAATGGTTAGAAAGATTGAACATCAAAAAAAAGAAGTAGAAAACGAAAGTGCAAAGACAGAACCAAAACGTAGTGGGAGTACAAAGGAAATTCCATTGACTACTACTTAAACCAACCATTTTGTGCTTTGCTTAGCATTGAGTGATGCATCAACATTAATTTTGAATAAGTTACATGGTGGTTTAACCTAATGTTGGACAACTACATTATTGCTTTGATGACTAGCTCATTAGCATGTCGAAATTCATTCAATGCATACCTGAGACCAAACTGTTGCCCTAAGAACTTGTAATAATTAAACGGTTTTATAAATAATAAAGTATTCATTTTATTCAATTTCTATTTTTTACAAAAATTATATATATCATGAGAAATATCTTTGATTATTTATGTAATTTCAAACTAAGTATATAAGTGTTATATACAAGCAGATTTAGTTTGAGATAAGTAATCTAAAGAATCCGTAGAAAGAAAACAAAGCTAAGTACTTTATTTGTGATAATCTATAGTTGCGGTCCATTTTGTATTCGGTATAATAGTTTTCTCCAAGACTATTCATGTAGTGACATGAAAATGAAGACACCTTATATAATAAAGATTATATAGGATTGGACCACGATAAATATAAGTCTCTTATTAATATTCTTTAAACTTGGAGATTTATATTTATCGACCAGATGTAGTGACATGCAAATGAAGACACTTTATATAATAAAGATTATATAGGATTGGACCACGATAAATATAAGTCTCTTATTAATATCCGTTAAAGTTAGAGATTTATATTTATCGACCAGATGATCATATATGAATTGATCTTAATCCTGAGTGTATTATGAATTCCTGCTTGTTGAATTATATCCTTAAATTTATATGGATAAGATCGGTGTAGATGACCAGTCAATAACTTCATACTTTGGGTATATGATTTAGTAAGTAGCTAGAAACATTTTATACGATAGTGAAATTCATTCCTTCTTACGATAAGTAGAGAAATAGTTCCCTAAATGGTTGATTCAGATCTTGAATAATATGAGCATTCAACTTTCCATTCATATGAAAACGGAAAGATAAATTCATAAGTTGTTATGGATATATTATTCATTAGATAATCAATAGTACTTAAGGATCAAGAAATAATTAGAGGGATAAAACGGACATTTTGACTTAGCTCTAATTATGAACTATTTGTGAATGGTCAAATCATATGTAATGATTAAATGAACACTGAAAATTTCAGATTTTATAAAAATATCTACAGTTTTGAGAGTGCAATATTAGGTTTTTAGTGAAGTAACTCTAAGATTAATAATAATAAATTATTAATTAAAGAGTTTAATTAGTAATTCCGATATTATTGGAGCTCAAAACTGTATAAGAAACATGTATATAGAATATTATAATTGGACCGTCCAATTACAATTGTTGCGTAAGTAGCAAAATTTTTGTTCACTTGGTATTTGAATAATATTGATTATTCAAATTATCTAATAATTAATTAGTTAATTCTTAATTATGAATTAATAATTATTTAATTAATTTTATAATATGTCTTGAATTTAATTCTCAACAGTGACCAAGTATAAATTAATTAGAGGTCACAAGTTCGATTTCACAATATAACAATAATTAATTTTGAATTAATTATGTTATATGGGATAAAAGTTTAATTTTGATAAACATGGGGTTTAATGTTAATTTTGATTAATTAAAACCCTATGTAGTTGCCTATAAATAGAAAAGAAATAGTCTTCTTTTTCAAATAATTTTTTTTTGTTTTGCTGTACGCTCTTTGAAACAAACATGATTTTTTTTTCTTTACAGCATAATACAGAGAAGAAGAATCTATATCTTTCTTCTCTATATAACCAAAATTAAAACTCAGCTCTTATATATATTATTTATTCTTTTTAGAAAAGAAATCAATAAAAAGTGAGTACAATTCTATATAATTGTGCTCACTCATTTGTTTCTTGGTGTAGAGACATATCAAAGAAGATTAGGGGGTGAGTAACCCACAGAGATCAATATACAAGGTAAAAATCTTATTTTCATTTCTTTATATTATTTTATTTCATTGTTTTATGCATTTAGGGTTCTTGAGTTTTCTAAAAAAATTTTAAAATTCAGTGTTCCGCAAATTCTAATTTTTTTTTATAAAAACAATAATTATTTTTTCCCTTCAATTGGTATCAGAGCCTGATTCTAATAAAAATTTGATTTTAAAATAATATAATTCATATAGATTTGTATGTCATTGAGTAGACACTTTTATTTTTTATTTTATTATAATGTGATATATTTTGTGTTCATATTTGATGAATGGAGATTGTATGGTATGATTGTTAATTGTATGGTTATTTGGTTAATTAATTTGATTAATTTTGTAAGTTCTTTGTAGTAATTTTTTCATTGTAAATTTATAGATATAATTTTTTATATTTTTTGTAAATTGACACGGAATGAGGCTGAAGTTTTGTGGTTGAAATTAAAGGCAATTGCGACTATGCAGACTGGTTTTGAACCAGTTGCGTATATGGTCAGGCGACTGGTTTGCGAACCAGTTTGATGGGCGTTTGGGCATGCCTTGGTTATGAACCAGTGTATGCGCATTAGATGTGCAAACAAAATGCACAAAAAGTGCATCAGATGCGCAAGCAAAAAAAAAAAAAATGCAATAAAACGAACTACATTCAAATGTAGGGCTACAGGTTTTTGTGCTTGTGATGTGTGCAACTGGACGAACGCATGATTTGGTGTGCTTGCTGGATGTGTGTTGTCGCGTCTGACTTGGTGTATAATGACGCAATGCACTGTAAGTGCAATTGTTGCACTTATTCATATTTAATGCACTGACACACAAGAAAAAGTCAAAATTGTAATTTGCTTGTGTGACTTGCACAAAAGATAAAAGGGTTTAATGAAAACTAGTCTATTTTGGATGACCCAATTGAAAAGTAACCCATTTTTCTTAAAGCTTTGTAGCATGACATTTTTTTTGGACAAAAATGCCCTTGATTACTCTACCAATTGCCACTAAAACACCCCTATTGTTTGTCAAGTTCACCAGGTCACTCTCTCTACCAAACTTTTTTCTTTCATTCTCTCTCTAGGAATCCTATGCCACTGTCGCACCTCCTGACCGTCAGACCTTATCATCACACCTCCACCCACCACCAACCAAACCCACCGAAATACATTGGAAACCCGACCCACCCACCATTGTTCACTCTCTCTCTATCTAACATTTTTTTGTCATTCTCTCTCTAAGAATCTACGAGTGAGGTCTTCCTCTCTCATTGTTGATTCTCAACCATAAAAGATATGTCAATCTCTCTCCACCACAATGCTGTTGATGACGGTTTACTGGCACGTGAGGTCTTCTTTTTCTCCTTTCTTCTTCCTCTTATTTTGTTCTTATGCTTCCTTTATTTTCTCCTTTTTTTTTTAGCTATTGCCATCAGATTCGCACAACAGCACACATCCTTTGTTTACACGTCGCACCGCCGTTGGACCATTGGTTCTTCACCCTCACACCGCTGACAGCAAACCCTTGCTTGTCGTCAACCGATTCTGTGCCACCGATAATCCATCTGAGGGGCTATGAGTTTGGTATGATAAAGTGCTATTTTGATTGTTTGGTGTAATATGAGTTTACGTTTGGATTTGAATGATGATTTATGACATATAATTTATTTTAGTGGACATTTGCATTAGAACATGATTTGAGTTCAGATTTGAATAATGACTTGAGTTTTTTGCTTGAAAGTTGAGAATTTTTTTGTTGATAAATTGAGTTGCTATTCATGAACTTTGGTAAACCTCTAGGTTGGGATTCCCAAAACTCAGGCTGGGATTCCCAACCCTAACAGTAGCCTGGGTGATAACCTTAAGATTTGCTAGTACTGATGTGCATAGATGGATGATGGCTCTTTATATCCTTTGCACAAAAGATCCTACTTTGAAGTTGGTTGGTTTTATAGTAGATGATCCATCAACTGATGTGATTACAATCAGGTAGTCTTTCATCTATGATAAATTAAAATGGATATGTATTTTGGTGGAAATTTTGTCATGAACTATATCTAGTAGGGGTCAAAGCATCGACTTATGTGATTACTTGATTAATTTGATTCCTACTAGCGCAGCAAGAAAATATTCATTCATATTTTCTTACTGATGCCCAACTTCATTTGTACTATAGACTCGAAATTTCTATTTAATTTGGTTTAAGAACCTTGTAAAGAATCTAAATTGTAGGATTGTCGATTGCTAATGTCAAAGGTTAGGAAATATCAAGTTCAAAGGAATGGTTCTATGATCACTTTTTTGTAATGTGAACTAAGAAATGGCCTCCTTGGTTTGTTTGAATGAGTATGTTAATAGCATGTTATAGTGGTGCAATTGCATCCTCTGTTTTTGTAATGAATATATCTTAGTTGAACTGAAGTTTTCATCCTTTTTGGTTGTATTATTGTCAATGATGTCTTTAAGTGTTCTGTATTGATATCTTTTTTACGGGTCCACCATGCATGGCATAAGAACATAGTAAAGAAATGTTCAGAATCAGATATGCGTGCTGAGACGTTGAGTCAACTTGGACATGCAGTAGATGACATCTGCAAGGGACATGGGACAGTAGATCTGTTTAAGGAATTCATGGAAGTTTTCGTTGATAGCTCAAATTTTACGGATTATTTCAAGGCAGTCTGATATCCTAGATTAGGTAAGTTACAGCTTTCAAATGTCCTCTTAGAATAATCAATCAAAATGGATTAGTTAGGATGCTGTTTTTGTAATATATATTTTAAATTTTTATTTATTTTTGTGTGATTTTTTGTACATTGGTCTAGAGTTATACAACCTTATTATTCATTTTGTACATGACTTAAAGAGAAGATCTTCTTTATAATCAGCTAGTATTCCTTTGATTCAATGTGACCGTTCCCTCTTTTGCTTGTTTTAGATTACATTGTGGTAAGAATACTAGATTGCGATGGTTAGAACCATCCTTAAAGTTCTATTTTGATTGATTATTGGATATTTTAACTAGTTGGCTTTGATTTCTATTGCCATCTGATATGTGGCATAACATTTGCTATGAGAGAAGCCATGTATGGGGCTGACAGCATGCATAAACCATTATATACTTGTGTGGCCTTAATTGTTTTTAAGTTTGGAGTTTTTTTCGTTCCTATTCCTATATGATGTTATTAAAGTTTATGTATCCTACAAAAAAAATGCGTGCACCATTTTTCTAATTTTCAATTTTATACGGTGTACCAACTAAAATTGTGATATACAGAACTACATAAATAGATATGGTAATAGTCATCTTACCCTCAGGGAGCTAAAACGTGGAAACTTAATCGATGCAATGCAATATGTTGATGAGGAAGAGGACATCAACAAAGTTTTGAGGTAGATTTTATCTATTGAGACTTGGCTTCAATTTCCTTGACCACACTTTGCTTGTGGTTGAGAAGTCATGTAAAATAGAAAATTCACTAAACATTGATTTTAAATTATCAAACTTATGCGTACATTGCATTATCACACGTGTTTTGCATGTGTTACTTGCATCCATTTTCTCAATATGATCCTATGTGCAGGTATTTCTCTTATGAACACTTTTACGTTATATACTGCAAGTTCTAGGAGCTGGACACAGATCATAATTTCTTAATCGATAAAGAGAACCTTATCAGATATGGCAACCATGCGCTTACCAACAGGATTGTTGATCGAATATTTTCGCAGGTTTGTGGGCAGATTAGTCTTTTGTTCTTTTAACAAATTTCTTGCTATATTTAGATATAAAAGCTTTATTTAGTTATTACTTAACTATATACTAAACTTTGAAGATTGAATTATATCACTTGTGTTTTGTAGGATTCGTTGGTGGAGACTGCAAAAGAACAAACTAATTCAATAATTAATATAATTGCACAGGCTACTAAGTAGGTATAACAGGTGCAGTTGTGCAATATATTGCTCGACTTGAGAGAGCTATTTGTATTGATTGTGTTGTTGCCTTTACTATCAATAGTGGAGAAAATGTATGGTAAAGGTGTATTCTCTAGAGTTGTACTCTTGATTAGTATATAATCATGTGACTTATTTAGCTAATACATCTGTACAGGTTATTGAAACCTTTGGCTGTAAATACAAGACACAATAGCATTGGTATAATTTGTTATTCTTTTTTCGGTTGATCAAATGTGAGTTAAATTTTAGTTTGAATGATTGTTTATCTGTGGTTGTTGATGATGAAAGAAGGTCTGTTACTAATATTTGTTACGATGTGAAACAATTGGAGTGCCAGGGTTAGTAACTTTGAAGTCTTCATAGGAGCATCCTCATTACAATAGAAAAAGTGAAGAACCTTTATTATATAACTTACTATTGTTGTTATTTCAGAATTACATAATCCATGAATGATAAATAATAACTATATAAAGAACAATTATTGACTTAGATAAAAGTTTCCATATTAACAAATACAGAAAATCTGATTTAATCAAAGTAAATAAGTAAGCGAAATATCAACCTTAAAAAAATCTTCATATCAACTGAATTAATGAGCACACCATCATCTTTCCAACTAACATCCTTGACTTTCAGATCTTTTCCAATTAAATTAAGAGGTGCATTGAATTAGTTGTTGCATTGAACTCTGAAACCAAGGGCTGTAGTAGCAGCTTTCCTAGTAATGAATTTTGGGCACTCAATTCTCAATCTCCGAATTGAAAATCTCAACCTGAATTTTGGCAATCCCAACCTAATGGTTCCTGAAGGGACCCAACCCGGATTTAACCTCTTGAATCCGAGGGAAGCCCTCCCGGCACTCCACGAACTCCGAAAACCTTTCCTTTAAACAATTAACTTAGGAATCCGTGGAGCGAACCCAATTAAAACATTTATACTTTTCATTCACTATCGGAAAATGTGGTGGGATTTTTTTTTTTTTTTTCTATTAAAACCAATAAACCATTTATTCAATAAAAATTTTGCGGAAAAACGGATAGAGTTTCCTCTGTTTTTCGGACATCCCAATTTTACAAAACCTGCAAATAAGATCATAAACACTTCAAAAATTCATTCAATTTTCTCCACTACCATTTTCAGGACCTCAGGTCTATCACACTTTAATCACAAGAATATTTAAAAACTTTCAAGGAAATCCTTTTCATCCATAAAGAAAAACATATGCATTATGTGTAATTCAAAATATTTTCTAAAGTATTTTGGGCTTGAGTTTGAGCACTCCCAAACGCCTACATACCTCAATTATCTACAGAGGATCAAAGCCCTCGTAGTTCAGAGTTTAATTATGCATATACGTATATACAATACAAAAATAATGATGCAAGTATCAAAACCATAATATGACATTTATAGCCCAAAAATTATATACATATTTTCAAGTCGTCGTCGTCGTCTACAAGTAGGCCGCCTACGACTGCCCTGGAGGCTGCTCAGACTGCTCCCTAGTCTCAGTTCCTGAAAAATTTTATTAAAACATTTTGAAAGAGTGAGCTAAAAATAGCTCAGTGAGTGTACAGTTTAACATCAAAACACCTTTCAACATCTTTCAGTAAAATCATAACATTTATAAAAATAAATAAAACATTTCATTTCATTTATCAATTATATCAATCATAATATACATTTGAAATCATCTTTAACATTTCAGTCACTACCAATGAAACCCAGGGAATAATGCACCAACCGACCTAAAAGCGACGGTGGCGGGACGATCCATTTCCAGTCATAAAACCACTACGCTGCGGATAAATCACGCCTTGCGCAGGGTAACAGTCATAAGAATACTTTATAATGTGTAAAGGCAATCTTATAATTTCTATCCCTTCCCTTAGTTAGTAACCTATTTCTTTACCCGTACCTTTACACATTTAAAGTATCTCGGCCGATTATCCAGTCATTTCAGTCATTCCAGTCATGATAGGGTTTAGGGTAACCATTGGCTAAAAATCCTTTTATAAACCACATTTCATTTAAAAACCAAAACCATTCTTTTATACTTTCCATAAACATTCGTTTGTCAAAACTTTTCTTAAGATCAAACCTTAACACTTGATTCTTTTTCCTTAAACTTGATATCAAAACTTAAAACATTTCTATAATCAAAACGATTATATTCAAAACATAAACATATATAAAATATGAATATACAAACATATACTTAAAAGAAACATATATGTATAAATATATAGTTAAACATAACATATATATTTAAATAAAACATATATATATAGTTTTACACTCACAACTTATTTCCGTCCGTTAGCTTTCGATTCAAAGAATTTCCTTCACTTCCCGCACGTCTCCGTTTCCGTTCGAAGAGTTTCCAATTCACCTAAAATTTAATCACCAATTTATTTAAAATTCTCTTCAATCACAACTCTAATGACAATATAATTTTCCTTAACAATCTCTCAAACTAATTAAGCCATATTCTTTCCGTTACATGCCCTTATCTTAATACCATTCATTTCCGTGAAATTTTCATGTCCAAATACATTTAAACACACACTTGGAACCACCAAAATAACATAAAATACAAATGGGACAGCTTGTACATCATTTGTTCATACGACTACCTTTGAGCGTTACACATATTCCATGCAATGCAATTTATTCCCTATGACTTAGTCACACTCAATTACACATTCAAGCACATGTTTAAGACCTTAAAATCAACTTAAAATCACACAATTTTAACTACACGCAACTGCCCTTCATCCTAGTCGCAAATCACACAATAACACCTTACGCGATTTTCTTTCGGTTCCAACGCGTCTTCATATTTCATTACGCATTTATACACTTATAAATCACTTAATTCTCATTTAACCAAACAAAATACAGCCCATACACACACAAATACCTGCTGCTCGGCAAAACACATAACACATACTCACTCATTTTCATTTGATTCACGGCACACACATCACGCATAACTCTACACAATCAACCATTCCATTTCAGCTTTAATAAGATAAAATCAACTAAAACCCAACCTTACTTACTGGTGTTTGATATCAGTAGCTAATCAGAGGCTTCATGGCAGTCCAAATTCTTCCATTTTCGAATCTAACTTGAGCTACAACAACAAAACGAATAATAACATGAAATGGACAGCACAGCTCAAGAAAACATCACACAAACTCAAGTTATTTCTCTTACCCACTGTTGACCATCATCATTCACGCCTACCCCTGCCATTTTCCTCCATTCCTTGGCTTCTTCCAGCTGCTTTCAGCTCGTCCTTTGCTTGCTCCAGCTGACCCGAAATCTCCTTCCTTCAGTCGCGGTCAGCAGCTTCGTCAACAGCCCACGCGCGACTTCATCTCCTTCCCGATTTCTGGTCTGATTTCGTCACTTTCAGATCTGATTTTTCTGGGCACAAATCAGATGCTAACCTTGCTTCTTCAAGCCTCCATCTGACCTTGAAAAAAATCCCTTGGATGATTGGTTTGGTGGCTGAACTTGGTGGCCGAGAGGGAGAGATCGCCGAGTGAGATTTTGGGCTGTCTTCAGTTCTGCTATTTGGTGTTTTCGGGTCTGATGGGGTCTGGTTACTGTGCCAGATTTGAGCTGGAAGAAGACCCTATTATTGACTTAACATATTGCCCAAACACCCCTCAATTTTCCTCAATTATAACAGCGTAACTTTCAACCCAAATGTTGCGCTTAAACCCTTCTTTTACTAACATTTTTATAAACTTCACTTATCCATTTTCACTCATGTCCATACTCATTTTTAATCTATCATTAACACTTCCTAATGACCTCTTTAAATCCTCATCACTTATATTTTTCATAAAAAAATTATTCCATAAAAATAAATACATTAAAGCCGTCAATTTCCATAACGATTGTAATATCGATAATATTAATCATTATTCCTCTCAATAATATTTCTAAAATATTCCACACTTATCAATTCATCAAATTAACCTCATAAACATTCAATTAAACTTATAATTGTTCACTTTCATCACATAAGAAAAATTTCTCATAACGGTGGAATATTTTAAAAATACATTCACATTTAACGTATTTATCGATATTTATATATATTCTTAAGCATGAAGAACTTGGTCCTAACAGTTCCCAACCATCGAGTTGGGATTCCCAATCTCGCGGTTGAGATTGTCAACCAGAAGTTAAGATTCCAGAGAAGGAACGGGATTCTCATCCCTTGAGTTGGGAATCCTAACTTTTCGATTGGGATTCCTCGACCATTTTCGAGCTCTGACGAGATCCCGGGTTGCGATTCCTAACCGAAAAGTTGGGAATCCAAACCTAGGTGTTGGGAATAGGTTAGAATCTCAATCTTGCAGTTGAAATTCCCAACCTAGAGATGGCGAGATTTAGGGTCAAAGGGTGGAAATCCCAACGTAGAGGTTAGGATTCCCAACCTTTAGGTTCTGACTCCTAACTTTCGGGTTGGGAATCCCACCCTAGATCTTGTCGGAAGTCGAGAAATATCTCGATCTCTGAGTTAGGAATCTAAGCCTAGAGGATAGGCATCTCAACCTTTAGGTTTGGAATTTTCAATCAAAGTTCGAAATCTAAACCTGGATGTTCAATTAAAGCTGAAAATCCCAACATTGATTGGAAATTCAGGTTGGGATTCTCAACCTTCAAATTGAGAAACCTAACCTAAATTTTCAATTAACGTTGAAAATCCTAACGTTTGAGTTGGAATTTCCAACTTGAAGTTGGGATTGGTGGGGAATCCTAACTTGAATTTTCAATCAAGGTGAGAATCCCAACGTCGAAATTAATCTCAACTTAGAGGTTAGGATTGGTGGGGAATCCCAACCTCAAGCTTAGGAGTCCCAACCTTGATTGATCATCCAAGGTTGGGATTCTCTATCTAGTTACGTTTAGATTGGTTAAGAATCACAATTTCTAGGTTGAGAATCATAACTTGAATGTTCAATCAAGGTTGGAAATTCTAACCTCGAAGTTGGAAATCCCAACCTATAGGTTGGGATTGGTGGACAATTCCAATCTCGAGATTGGAAATCCAAACTAACCTAAAAATTTGGATTCCCCACATTCACATGAAGATTTCGCCTCTAAACTTCGATTGTCAGCCTCTATCATTACAAATCTCACTCTCAAAGTACAGATTCACCAATAACAATTGTCAATACAATATAACTTTCATATTGTAATCATACCCATAAAAACACACACAAAATACGCCAAACAACCACAACCCACAAGCTACATATTAGACCTGTAAGCCTTTCATTTTCAATAGCACTAAAATGGCTTTCCTTCATTCGTCCACTAAGCTCTCCTCTATTTGCATGCCTTCCTAGAAAAGCCAAGCAGTCTAGTGGCTCACGTCGACGAGAGCGATGTGGATGGTGGCAACTGTGACATGGAGGAGGAAGAAATGGAAAAGTTGGACAACAAGAAGGACTATGACGTGGAGTACGAGGCGATGGGTAGTGGGTGGTCGAGATGAAGACAAAGATATAAGCATGGTGGACAACAAGAGATTCGTGTACACCCAGGGATAGCAATCGGAGATGGTGGTGGATTATAGGATTGTGACTGCAGAGCTTTTGGGTAGGAGAGACAACAAAGGTTAGCTTTTAGGTGTTTTCATTAAGGGCATTTTTGTCTATTCCAGGTTTTTTTTTTTTTGGAGAGACAACAAAGGTTAGTTTTCAAGTGGAGTCTAAAAAATGAGCTATTTTATGCATTTTCTCAAGATAAAATCATGCATTTGTTGATTATATATTTTTTTGTTTATGTGTGAATGTCTTATGCACAAAAGAAAAAAAAATATTCAATTGTTGAATAATTTTGTTTGTTGCACGCTTGTGCATGCAACACATGTGCATTATGTGCACATGATTGATGATGCACAATTTGCACATGAATACTCTCATTTTACAGATAATTATTTTTGGGTCTAAAAATCAAGAAATGGGCTTAAAACCTAATCCATTTGATGGAGGTTCTTGATAATTAAATCTGATTTAATTTTAAGTCCAAGAAAGTCCATAAAAACTTTTGAAGACCATGAAGATTACAAATGAAAGCCAAGGAATACCTTGGTTAATTTATGTAATCTTGAAATTAGATTTAGATTGTCAAAACCAAAGAACTCGATCATACACATGTTGTTTATTTAATATATTCATAAGATGAATGGATAATTATATAACATGTATATGCATAAAAAATTTGTCGTATAGAATAGATGGTGCCTACTCATTGTATTATAACATGACATATATCATTTGTATTATTTTATTTTACTATTAAATTGTTTATTAGTATAAATAGAAAAATAATACATAGAATGTCTTTTAATAATTTGAATTGATTTTAGTAGAAAATCATAGGTTTCAAATTAGAAATTTGATTTCAATAGTTGGTATTCATAATGTGGATTAGATTTTAATTAGTTAAAATTAGGTAACTTCATATTAAATCTAGTCTTTATAATTTTGATTATTTTGACTAGATTTATAAATTGAATTAGATTTTTAAGTGTTAAAAATCTGGTAATTTATTAAGTGTAAATAAGTTTTGGACTTAAGTAATATATAAATCCTTAGTAACTTAGATTATTTTCTTAGCCGTTAATAATCTAAGATGATTATTAGGAATATTAAATAGAAAACCCTTATCCTAAAATAGTGAGTGGGAGAGGGATATATGACAATATATCTCATGGTCTCCATCATTAGTTCAACATTGTGAAACTTAAATGGTGTCTCGAGATGGCTTTATTATCGTCCCTCTACGGATGGTGTCCATTTAAGTTGATGAAGGTTGACGTCCTATTGGATAGGATTCCTAGACATATCTTGATATTGACCTACCCTACGAGACGGCAATTCTCGAGTTAAGTCCATGGAATCCAAAATGATGGGTTACACTCATAAAGAAAATAATTAATTATTAATTATTTTCATGACCGAAAAACGATAGTTAAATAATATAGGAATAAGAGTTATTTTATTATATTATTTAATTAAGAATGTCTCAATCTAATATACAAATATTTGACCTACCCTACAGCGACATTTATTTATGAAATGTTAGATTATCGTGGCATAGTAATTGTTTTCTAGGATACTTTCTAATTCATTATTCGTGTATCATGCATCACATTTAATTTTATACCAAAATATCATGATATTAATTTTTGCAAATTGATATTAAATGTTTTTTATTTTATTTATTTTTATCAATGGTATCTCCGTTGATTTTTATACTTGCTAATGATAAATTAAATGGGGAAAATTATGTCAAATGGAAAAGTAACATGAATGCAGTCCTGGTCTGTGAAAACCTTAAGTTTGTCATGACTCAGCCTTGTCCTCCTCAGCCAGCAGAAAATGCTGCATGTGCTGTGCACGAGGCCTATCAGAAATGGGTCATAGTCAATGAGAAGGCCCACTGCTACTTGTTAGCAAGGATGTCCGAGGTGCTTGCTACCAAGCATGAGGCAATGACAACAGCAACTCAAATATTAGAGTCATTATAGGACAAGTTTGGGCAACCTTCTAAGCAGCAACGGTATGAAGTTGTTCGTGTTGTTATGACTGCTAGAATGAAGAAGGGTACATCTGTTCGAGAGCATATCTTGAAAATGATGACCCATTTCAACACGGCTGAAAGCCATGGTGGGGCTATAAATGAGCGTAACCAAGTGAGTATGATACTAGAAACTCTTTCGAAAAGTTTCATGCAATTTAAGAGCAACTATGTTATGAACAAGTTGACTTACTCACTTACACAACTGCTAAATGAGCTCACTACTTATGAGTCTATGAATAAGAACAAAAATATGTCCGGTGAAGCAAACGTTGCTGAGACTTTTTCTTCTGGTAAAAACAAAAGGAAGACCAACACTTGGAAGATTAAGACTAAGGTTAAGCCCAATAAGCAAGCTACTCAGAAGAAGAGCAAAAAGGGCTCCAAGGCCACTAAGCCCAAAGGAAAATGTTTCCATTGTGGTGTTGATGGGCATTAGAAGAGGAACTGTCCTAAGAACCTCAATGAGCTTGAAGAGAAGAAGATGAAAGGTAAATGTGATTTACTAGTTATTAAATCCTGTTTAGTGAAGGATGATTCATCCCCTTAAATAATTGATTCAAGAGTCACAATCATGTTTGTTCTTTTTTACAGTTGATTAATTCATATAGGTAACTTGATAAGTGTGAGTTCAATATGCGAATCGGGACTGGGGAAGTCGTTTCAGCAACGGTAATGGGAGAAATTAGACTTCGTTTCAATAATAATTGTTTTATTGCATCGAATAATGTTTATTTTATTCTAGGTTTTAAGAGAAATTTGATTTCTATATCTAAACTTTTGGAATTTAATTATTCTGTTTCTTTTTATAATAAATCAGTTATTATTTTTAGAAATGGTTTAAAAATTTGTTAAGGGATGCAAGAAAACGATTTATATGTGTTAAGACCATTAATACATAACCCACTGCTTAATACTGAAATTTATGGTCCATTTTGTATTTGATACAATAGTTTTATCCGAGATTATTTATATAATGACATGGAAATGGAGGCACCTTATATAATAAAGATTATATAGAACTGAACCACGATAAATATAAGTCTCTTATTAATATCCATTAAACTTAGAGATTTATATTTATCGACTAGATGATCATATATAAATTGATCTTAATCCTGAGTGTATTATGGACTCCTATTTGTTGAGTTATATCCTTAAATTTATATGGGTAAGATCGGTGTAGATATCTGGTCAATAACTTTATACTTTGGGGATATGATTTAGTAAGTAGCTGGGAACATTTTATACAATAGTGGAATCCACTCTTTCTTGCGAGAAGTAGAGAAGTAGTCCCCTAAAGAGTTGATTCAAGTGTTAAACAATATGAGTGCTTAACTTTCCGTTCATATGAAAACGGAAAGATAAATTCATAAGTTGTTATGGATATATTGTTCATTTGAGAATCAATGGTACTTAAGGATCAATAAATAATTAGAGGGGTAAAATGGGTATTTTGACCTAACTCTAATTATGAACTATTTATGGAGAGTCAAATCATATATAATGATTAAATCAATGGACATTGAAAATTTTAGATTGTATAAAAATATATACATTCTTAACAGTGCAATATTAGGTTTTTAGTGGAGTAACTCTAAAATTACTAATGAATTATTAATTAAAGTTTAATTAACAATTTCAATATTATTAGAGCTCAAAACTGTAGGTCCATCGAGTCCCTTTGATAGCTCATTTCACTATAAAAAACGTGTGTATAGAATATTGTAATTGGACGGTCCAATTACAATTGTTACATTAGTATCAAAATTTATGTTCACTTGGTATTTAAATAATATTGATTATTCAAATTATTTAATAATTAATTAGTTACTTATTAATTATGAATTAATAATTATTTAATTAATTTTATAAGAGGTCTTGATTTTAATTCTCAACAGTGACTGGATATAAATTAATTATGAATTAATTAGAGGTCACAAGTTCGATTTCACAATATAACAAGAATTAATTATATTATATGGGATCAAAGCTTAATGTTAATAAACATGAGGTTTAATATTAATTTTGATTAATTAAAACCCTAAGTAGTTGCCTATAAATAGAAAAGAAATAGTCTTTTTTTTCAAATAGAAATTTTTTTTTGGTTATGTTGCATGTTATTTGAAACAAAAAGAAAAAGTTTTTTTTCTTTACAGCATAATATAAAAAAGAAAAATCTGTATCTTTCTTTTCTGTATAACTAAAATTAAAACCCACCGCTTACATATATTATTTATTCTTTTTAGAAAAGAAATCAATAGAAAGTGAATACAATTCTATATAATTGTGCCCATTCACTTGTTTCTTGGTGTAGAGACATATGAAGGAAGGTTAGATGGTGAACAATCCACAAATATCAATACGTAAGGTAAAAATCTTATTTTTATTTCTTTATATTATTTTGTTTCATTGTTTTATAGATATAAGGTTCTTGAGTTTTCTAGAAAATTTTTAAAACTCAGTGTTCGTAAATTTTAATTTTTTTTTTTATAAAAATAATTGTTGTTTTTTCCCTGCACAAACAACTTCATATACTTCCAACAATTTTAGGTAGTGAAAACAACAATTCCTTCTACACTAAATTATGATCCACAAGATAATAGAAAGCTCTTCCGTGTCCTCAATTTGAAGTTGGCTTTTATGAAGGAAAGAAAGACTAATAAATAGACATGTGGATGAGCATCAATAATAGCTATTAAGGAACATTTTTTCCAATGTCCTTCAACCTTTGAGAATCTCATAAAACACGGATTGTAGTCTCTTTAATATTAGCACAGTGGTTAGGATTTGGACACTAGAATTTTCTGAGAAAAAAGCTTGGATATAATGCAACTGCCCATGGCTTGCCTTTCATATGAACAACTTCACTTTCGATGTGTACAATACTTATCAGGGAAAAATCTTAATGTCATCCAACCTCAACTTTTAAAAATGTTAGTCAAAATCCCTCAGTCGTCAGTCTAAAAATGGTTTCCATCCAAAAGTTGAATGGTTTTATGATAAAACCATGAAAAAATAAAAATGCCCTTACATATTGAAAATTAAAATATATATATATATATCATTAGAGTTTGTGAATTTATATTCTATCCAAATCCAGATCAGTTTATGTTCTTATTTAAATTCAAATGTAATGAAATTAAAATAGAAAAAACAGCAATAATTTGACAAAAAAAAAATGGAAGATCTTGGTTCATCTTTATTAAAGCAAAAAACCAAATAAAAAAGAAAACAATATTTTTTTTTTAAAAAAAAAAGAGAAAAATCTGGGTTCAACCTAGATATATAATTTGAAGATCTGGGTTGAACCCAGATTTTCATTAATGCAAAAATAATAATAATAATAATAATAAATAAATAAAAGCCAAGATAAAAATTAAAAAAAAATAAATAAGTAAGTAAACCTAAACCAAACTAATATAATAAATTAAAATGATTTTAAAAAAATAAAAAAATAAAGAAAAATCAACCCAGAACTTTGTTAAAGATCTAGGTAACTCGATTCTAGATTTTTAAGATCTAAGTTCAAACCTAGATGAAGGATCTAATTTAAAAAATCAACTCAGATCTTCCTTAACTTACATTTTCAATATCACATTCAAATGAACAAAAAATATCAAAAACCAAATATATATATATATTGTTCATGTCCTATTCTCTAGAATCAAATACAAATAAAAAGAAATTAATGCAAAACAAATAAAGAAGAAAAGCACAAGCTCACCGAATGAACATCCAACAAAAGTATGAACCTAGATGGGTTCATCATTGAATGAACCCTCTTGGGTTTGACAATCTAGACAAACCCACCTCGGCTCGCCGTTGAATGAACTAGCCTAGGTTCGCCGTTGAACAAACCTGCATGGGTTTGTCATTGAACAAACCTACTTGGGCTCTTGATGAACCTAATGGGTTCCTTCGACTATCATCCAGTGATTTGGTTTTCGTAGAAACCAAATTTGATCGATGAACTATCTTAACCAATGAGTTGTGATCGATGACGGTTCGTGATAGAGAGACTGTAAGAGAGAGAAAATAAATCAATTTTAGGGAAGGAGGGAGAGAGAGAGTGAATGGGTTTTATGAGAGCCCAGCTGTCCCCAATTAACACATGGACAGAAATTGACCTTCAGTAAATTGACATCAATACCCTCCTATCCTAACTATTCCATCAATTTATGGACGAAAGTTACCATCCATCTAGCAAATGGGGATTTTTGGGTAATATTTACAAAACCAGAAGTGGTTTGATATTAGTTTTAATTTGGGGGATATTTTATTAATATCCCTACTTATCATATAATATATGATCTAAGTGATTATTCCAAGAGGAAAGCAAAAGAATCCAAAACACAAATGAATCTTGAAATTAACACTAATTACAACCCTATCTATAATTTTAAATCTCATTTTCTGGCTAGGTTTTAGATTATCATCTTGGTCGTGCATTAACACTGCATCTTTCTCAACTTGATGGAAGAAATTTCTTCACTCAATATGCAATTGGATCCTACAAAAAACTGTTTGAGTTTACCATAGTATTATATATGACATTGTATAACTATAGCATTTATAAACAAGACGTTGGTAATTTATATAGCATCCTCATCAAGAAGCGGGACATCTAATTTAATTATCGATGCATACCATACTTACCATGTTATATATTTCAGTCCATTTTGGAAGGAGATTATTTAATTTAATCTTTTATGTTTACAATACTTACTCTATTCTTTTTTCCAATACATCTAGAGAATATCATGAGTAAATTATTTAATTAAATTTCTAAAGTGTATAATACTTGTTAATGTCAGGATTTTGATCTTTAGTCAACGAGATTGTTCATGGGCCCAAGCTGCAGTTTCGTGTGATTGGTGTGGTGCATGCAAAGTGAAAAGAACGAGAAGAAGATATCAGAGGCGAGACGCAGAAAGACAAGAAGATTTTGGAGTGGTTCGACCCAAAAAGATGCCTACGTCCACTGTTCACTCTCTCACTATTTCGACATAATAACAGCACTCTAGAAATCCTCTCTTTTTTTACAATGAAAATCCTCCCCTATTTATAGATAAGGGGAGGTGCTACAGTAAAATAGAATAAAACAAAAGCATACAATAGACTGAAAACACAATGATGGGCCGCATTTAATGTGCCGGGGTTTTATTTAATATGACTGACAATGCATTTAATACTGCCGAAAATACATTTAATGCGGCCCAATCCGTCGCTTCTGAGGTCTGCCCAATAGAGATTTCAGTTGGCTGATCTTCACAGGTCATGATAAGCTACCGAAATCTCGATTACAGCTTCTGGTTGGCATAGCGTGCATGGCACTCCATGGGCTGCGTCTTGCATGGCACCTTTGATTTCTGTTGACTAATGGTTCTGATGAGGCATGGCTGAGATGGATCTTCCATCAGACAAAATATTAAGTTCAACTGGCAAATGGATGAGCCTCTGGTGAAACGGGCATCTGGAGAGTTGGGAAGACAGATTATGAATCGATACCTCTGCAACTGAATATAATGATATGCAGGCAATCTTGTAAATGAGCAGGTACATGGGCACGCCCAGGAATCACTGATCAACCAGGCGGATAATCTTGAACGAACAGGATTGGCGGCCAGAATAAGCGGTCAGGGCTAGCGAACAGAACCTGCAGGCAGACTGAGCGGCCAGGATCAGTGGTCACAGCCAACAAACAGACTGAGTGGCCAGGATCAGCAGTCACAGCCAACGAACAGACTGAGCGGCTAAGATCAGCGGTCACGGCCAACGGACAGGCTGAGCATCCGTAAAAAGGACTTGAAACATGCTAAAAAATAGGGAGTAAGCTTGATAAATGAGGCACCTGTTTGGGAGGTAGGCTGGAAGAAAGACGGATCATTGAGCCTTTGGGCCATTGGGCCTGCACTGTAGATCTTTCTGGGCCCGATTAGTCTGATCGCTAAATTACCCATAACATTAAGCACCCTAGCTCTTAGTGCTTTATAGAGGACCAGGAGCTACAAATCCCTGAGCGAGCAGATGAGGCGGGAACAGTTACAAAACCTTTTAAATTTCGCTTTATTACTAGGCCACGTGGAGCTTCCCCAGGCAATGGTTACAGGTCACACCACGCGCCACTTGCATTTAATGCACGTCTCTCAACTAACATGCTGCATGATGACAAAATCCCGAGAATCGCGCCATACCGTCGGATTGGGGGTGATTACACAGTTGTCAAGATCTAACGGTTGGGGCTTAATTTGTTTTATAAGGGAGGCAATGCTCCATTTTCTTCTCTTCTGGCATTTTCAAAAATCAAAGACTCCCTCGCTATTCGTCTTCTTCTCCGATTTCACACTCCTATTCACCGACCCTTGATTAACGCCACCGGTTATCTCTGCATCCAAGGTAAAATTTCTTCTCTATCTTTACCTTCATCGTTTTTGTTATCATTGTCATTTTTCATTTTTACATGGTACCTATTTTTCTAAAAATCTGAATCGGTACGGGCAGAATGTCTCTGTACTGCCTCCGGTCTAGTCAGGCCCGGAATGCTTGTGAAATAATTTTACCTACTTCTCTTTCCCTTCTTTCTCCTTTAACTTTAGAGGAACTTTATCGAATGAAGTCTTTATCACCCACTTTATGACTTCTTAGGCACACGGCTTGACGCTTAGGTATAGTAGACTTAGGTTTTCTTTGTTCTTAGGTCTGGCTGGTTGTCAGCGGCCTAACTAGTTGCTTCTTTTATAAATGTCAAGTCGTGGACGCCAATATCGTCAAGTCATGTCTAGTGAAGAGGGCTCTAAGGAGGGTTCTTCTCAACAAGACAGAGATTCTTCGAGCGTAACCACCCAGGGCGGCGGGGATGCACCGAGTTCCTCTGGGCAAGAGGAAACTTTTATTAGCCGGAACTTTTATCAACACGATTCTTACATCACCCTTGAGAAGCTCAAGTCCGTAGCCAAAACATATGGTTTCCCTTCTGGGTGCCGCGTCATGGTTCCTGCTCATCGCGATCACGCTGTATCCCCCCTTGAAGGGTTTATAGCGATCAGCCGTCAGCATGTGAACCTAAGGTTTAGGTTTCCAGTTCCCAAATACCTGATCAACCTGTTGAACGACTTAGAAATAGCTCCCTTCCAACTTACACCAAATTTTTATGCCCAAGTGACTACTCTAACATATATCTTTCTCAAAAACGACCTTCCGCCACCGACCTCGAACATAATCCAAAGTCTTTTCTTTTTCAAGTCCACTACCAGCCCTCAATCTGTAAAACGAGATAGTATTTACTATATAACCACCCGTAATTCGCCCAATAAGGCGTTTCTACCGCAGAAGGTTGACAAATCAAACGTAGGGGATTACAAATCCCGTTGGTTTTATGCGTCCTATCTATCATTGTTGAAACTCACCCATTTTGACTTTAACACCAATCCTGGTGAGCATATCTCTGCTCGCTGCTTGTGCATATGCGTAAACATTATCGTGCCCCATTATTACTAACATTTCTTCCCCTTGTGTGCAGTTTTCATCAAGGGCTCGATCAATCTTTCGAACGAGGAGGCAAGGACACTCGAGAGGTTTTCTGAGGTGAAGGATCCCGAGGACGATTATTTTCCAGCGGGCTCTTTCCTGACAAAGTACGGGCTCATGCCTGGAGTCGAGACCAAGCCTCTGAAATTAGCTTTGGACGTTGGAGTATGAAAGGGTCGAGAGGTTCGTTTTGTTTTCGCTGGACCCGGTGAAGGTACTTCTGTCCCAACCCCAAAGAAACCCAGAACCATGGTACAACTCGACATGTATTCTCCTCCGCCTTCACCAGCAGCCGAGACAGAGGAGCTTGAAGTAGAGATAACGGGTTCAAAGGAGCCCCCAATGCAAGCGGTAGATCTATCAGATACAGTAGTCGCTTCTTATGTTACAAGATCGGTGATAAAGTATAAGACTGTGGGGAAGAAGGCCGTGAAGCAGATACCCCCACCGAAGGATGCTGCTAGTAAGGGAATTTCAATTCCCGGGAAAGGGTCTGTAAGGCCCTCAAGGGCCGGAGACAAGGGGAATGAGGCCATGGAGCCCCCTACTAAGCATCTGAGGTTTAAAGACAAAGCGCTCATAACAGGAGGGGCTGATGAGGAGCAAGCCTAGGAGGCTAATGCAGGGGAATATTTTAATGACTTGTTGGATCAGCTGCCAGAATTGCTAGGATCGGACATGCCAGACATCTATCATAAACACATTCGCAGAGACCAGCTGATCGCTTATGCCGCACACTACAATGTACTGGTAAGCCCTGTTCTCTACTTCATAATCTTGTATTATATCCATACCCAATACTGACGCATTATTATTTCAAACATCTTTGGCTTTGATGAAGATGCATCGGGACTTTCCCGATCTGGCAGGAGAGAAAGTCTCACTTGAGGAGATGAACAGGAAGCTTGAGGCAAAAAACCAGAAGCTTAGAAAGGAATTTGATGCTGCCAAGAAGACTATCCACTAGCTCGAGCAGAAACTTAAATATGCGGAGAAGTCTTTGGAGAATGAGAAGAAACTTTGATCAATCACTGCCTCCTCGCTCAAAGAGGCCACTGAAAATGTAGACAAGGTCACTCACGAGGCCATCCTTCAGAAGAGACGAGCTGGTGATGCTAAAAAGAAGACTGAGTCGGTGCTGCTGGACTTGACTACGGTAAGGGATAATCTTGCTCATTTAAGGGAGATGGTCCGTTAGTCAGAGGTCCGGGCCTTGCAAGCTCGTAAAGAAGCAACTGAGAAGACGAGCAGTAAGTTCCTATACACTTTGTGGAAACATCACCCTGAACTAGACTTCTCATTTTTTGGGGAGGAAGCGGTGAAGGAAGTAAAAAAGTACGCTGCTCGCGCTGCCAGAGAAGCCTAGGCGAAGACTGCTCAACCTGTCCAGAAGGAAATAATCCTTGCGCCCCCGAGAAAGGGTTCTGAGTCTTTGTCTGCTCAAACTGGTGCCCCATCAACCCAGGGTGGTTCTTCCTCAGGTCCCCAGAAACTGACACCGAGTAGGGGGCAAGGGTCGTCTTCGAAGGAAGCCCCCAGCGAGAAGGGTCCAAGGATGCTTCTGCCAGTTCTTCCAAGACTTCTTAGAGCAGATAGACATAAAATTCACTTTTCCTACCAACAGGGCTTATTTTTGAATATTGACATTGCGAACGTTATTTTTTCATTTAATTTCATAATGCTTCTCTATTATTCTTCAACAATGTGGGATCCATGCTGATTTGTTATGCTATCTTCTGAGTCTCATAGATATTATCAGAATGGGTTATGAACAGGCACGCCTTGTAAGATATGCAACAAATCAAAATAGAAAACAGGGGCCTGATCGCCCATATAAACACCTTAGGAGAGATGAAGTGAGGAGAATAATTCTCTGGTTTTCAAATGCACCCCGAGATTTTCCAACAGATAACCCTGAATATGACACGTAGCATAGGGAGTAGAAGGAACCCCAGCAGGTGAATTCATAACTCAACTCTTTTTACCGGACAGAAATTTTTTGTATTAAGAGCAACGGACCAATCGGCCTGCTTGCAAATACTAATTAATCAATAAACGGACCTACCTTGTGCGATTCGTCCAGCTGCAACATATTCAATATATTTAATGTAGGGTAATATAGATAGTGAGGTATGAGAAAAGAAAAGAAAGAAAAAACCATATGAGGAGCATGTGGGGTCGTTCGCTGATTTTTCTGATCGCTACTAGAATTGATAAGAGGTTGTGCTCGAAAGGTAGTGGCTCGAGTCTATACAGCTGACTGTCCTCACAAGGTTAAACCTGAGCATCTACAGCGGACTGTGCTCATAGGGCCAATACTTGAGTTATACAACCTGTTGAATTTCTCAAGCTGCGCTCACAAGGTTGGAACCTGAGCATTTACAGCGAGAGTTATGGAGGTTAGGACTTGAGCTGCGCTCACAAGGCCAAAGCCTGAGCATTTACAGCGTAATGAATCCTCTCCAGCTGCGCTCACAAGGTTGAAACCTGAGCATTTACAGTGAGAGTTATGCTGAGCATTGTGATGATCAGGTTTCCCATTCTTGTTCGTGCACAAATGTGTAGAGGGGGAGGCCAATCAACGAGCGGCGATTAGGTGCGCAGGCTCATGGCCATTTTAGCCCCTCTTGCCCCGTAGGGCAGGTGAATGTTTGAGCTTTAAGTTGGCTCTTTGCCTTTTAGGGTTGTGTACCTCACACATAAGAACACACATGAGCGTTTTGTGTTAGTGATAATTCATAGCAATAAATGAGTAGTTTTCCTTATATCTGTACATGTTTTGCTTTACATAGGCAACAAAAATGGCAATAAAAATACAATGGTCATGTATAATATGGTCTTAGATGAGTAGCATTCCACGCCCTTGGAAGCATCACCCTGCTCATGTCTGCCAGGTGGTAGGCTCTATTCTTCAAGTCTTCACAAATCGTGTATGGCCCTTCCCAGTTAGGTCCTAATACCCCTTCATTGGCTTTGCGAGCGCCGGGCAGGACCTCTCGTAGTAAAAGATCACCTGGTTTGAATTGGCGTACCCGGACCCTCTTGTTGTAATGTTTCCCCATCCTTTGCTGGTAAACAGCTGCCCTGAGGCGAGCAACTTCCCTAGATTCTTCAAGTAAATCCGAGTTTGCGGCCAAGAGTTGGTTGTTGTTTTTAGCATTGGAATTCGTCATCTGGTGACTGAAGACCTCAAACTCTGCGGGAATCATGGCTTCGGATCCATAAACCATCGAGAAGGGAGTCTCTCCTGTGGTGGTGCGAGCAGTTATGCGGTAGGCCCATAACACCATCTGCAGCTCATCTACCCATGCTCATTTTCTAGCTTCAAGTCTGGTCTTCAAAATTTATTTAATGATTTTGTTAACCGCTTCCACCTGACTGTTGGCTTTTGGATGATCTACCACTGAGAAGCTCTTAACTATATTGAGACTGCCACAAAACTCCAAAAATTGTTCGCTGGTGAACTGAGTCCCGTTGTCTGTCATAAGTTGCTGGGGAATGTCGAACCTACAGATGATGTGATCCCATACAAATTTTTCAACCTTCGTCGTGGAGATCTCAGTCAGCTCTTTCACTTCTGCCCACTTTGTGAAATAATCAACTGCCATGATGGCATAGTTACATCTTGCTCGACCTACTAGGAGAGGCCCGATCAGGTCCATGCCTCAGTGGCGAAGGGTCATGGACTGATCATCTGTCGAAAGTAAGCTGATGGTGCTCGGAGAATTTTGGAGAACCTTTGGCATTTATCACATTTCCTTACCAAGTCAATGGCATTCTGCCTCATGGTAGGCCAATAGAATCCTTGCCTGAGCGCCTTCTAGGCTAGAGATAGTCCCTCAGCATGATTGCCACAGTGTCCTTCGTGAATGTCCTACATCAACACGGTGTAATCTGGCTCGTCAATGCATCTGAGTAAAGGGGCTAAAAGGCCCCTTTTATAAAGAACATCTCCATAGATACAATAGCTTACTGCCCTTATGCGTAGTCGGCGGGCCTCCATCTTATCTTCGGGCAGCTTTCCTTCTTGCAGATAGTTGATCAGCTAGCTCATCCATGAATCTGCTGCCACTGTCAAGGTCATCATCTCAGGGCTGGGTTCGGTACTTGACTTCGATAGGAATTCCACAGGTATATTCTCAACACAATCAGTATCCTAAGCCGTCTCCAGGCGAGCCAACGCGTTCGCATGGGAGTTTTGGGCGCGGGGAATTTGATTCAATTCGAACTTCTCGAAAGCTTTTAACAACTCTTGTATCCTTTGCAGATAGATCGTCATTTTTAACCTCTGGCCTGATACTCTCCCCTTATTTGACAGACCACAAGCTGCGAGTCACTGAATATCCTGAACCGCTCAACCTGCATCTTCCTGGCCAAGCGAAGTCCTACTAGCAGTGCTTAGTATTTCGCTTTATTGTTAGTAGCTTTGAAACCAAATTTAAGGGCACAGAGGAACTTACCCCTATTCGAGTTGATCAACAGAATCCCAACCCCCGCATTTCTTTCACAGGAGGATCCATCCATGAATAGCTCCCAGAACGGGCCTTCAGAAGGTTCTGACCCTTCATCCATAAGTTCGATAAATTCAGCAATAAAATTTGCCAAAGCCTGCCCCTTGATTGCTGGTCTTGGCTTGAATTCAATGTCGAACTGAGCGATTTCGATGGCCCATTTGATGAGTCGGCCAAAAGTGTCTGGTTTTTGGAGAATTTGCTTCAGCGGATACTTCGTCAAAACCTCAACCTTGTGCGCCTGAAAGTAGGGGCACAGTTTTCTGGACGCCATCACTAGACAGTAAGCGAGTAGCTCTATCGGGGTATATCTGGCTTTAACTTTTACCAGCTTCTTGCTAACATAATAAACCGGGACCTGTCCTCCATTTCCTTATTCTCTCATTAAAGCTGCGCTCAGGGCGTGCTGGATACCCCTAAGTAGACTGATAGAGTTTCCCCTTCCTTTGGCTTGGTCAGAAGGGGGGCTTGCCCCATATACTTTTTCATTTGTAAGAATGCGGCCTCACACTCTTCTGTCCACTTAAAGTTCTTAGCCTTCTTCAATACTTCGAAGAATGGAGCGCACTTGTCGTAGGCTTTGGATACAAATCTGCTCAAGGTTGCTATCTAGCCATTCAGACTTTGAATCTCCTTTACGCTGGTTGGCGATCTCATGTCTAATAGAGCTTAGATTCTTTCTGAGTTGGCCTCAATTCCCCTGTTATTCACTATAAAACCCAGAAATTTACTTGAGGAGACCCCAAAAGCACACTTGAGGAGGTTGAGCTTTATCTAATACCTCCTTAAGATCTGGAACATCCTCTTCATATCACAGACATGGTCAGCAGCCTGCTTAGATTTGATGAGCATGTCATCCACATACACGTGCATGGTCTTCCCAATCAACTCCTCAAACATTCTATTCACCAACCTCTGGTAAGTGAACCCTGTATTTTTCAGTTCGAAGGGCATTACCTTGTAGTAGTATAATCCTCGGTCTGTAGTGAACGATGTGCATTCCTTGTCATTAGGGTCCATAGGGATCTGATTGTAGCCCAAGTAGGCGTCCATAAAACTAAGGAGTTCATGCCCTGTCATTGCATCCACTAGCTGATCAATTTTGGGCAGAGGAAAGCTATCTTTCGGACAAGCTTTGTTCAGGTCCATGAAGTCTATGCACGTCCTCCATTTCCCGGTTTTCTTTTTCACCAATACGGGGTTAGCCACCCAGGCTGGGTATTGGACTTCCTGGATGAATTCATTGGCCAAAAGCTTGTCTACTTCCTCTTTCAGGGCTTCACTACGTTCCCAGTTCATTTGCCTCCTCTTCTGACAGACTGGCCGATGGTGGGGATCGACGTTCAATTTATGAGTCATTACATTAGAATCTATCCTCACCATGTCCCCGTGATTCCAGGCAAACGCATCTGAATTTGTTCTGAGGCAACTTGTTAATTGGGCCTTTACCTCCGGAGCCAAGTTTTTGCCTAGCTTAAGGCATCTCGTTGCATCTGCCTCACTGATTTGGGTGTCCTCAAGCTCCTCCATTGGGCCGGTGCTTTGACATGCATCGAATTCCTTGGGGTCCAAGTCATGGCTGACTCTTGATGAAGTGATTGTCTGCAGCTCATGCTCTGGGACTACATCTGCTTTCTTTCCTTGAACTCCTCTTTTGATTGCATCCACATAGCAGCGACGAGCTAGAGATTGCTCGCCCCGTATACATCCTACCCCATTGGGAGTGGGGAACTTTACAGTGAGGGCCTTGGTGGAGACGACCATGTCGAGGTCATTCATAGCAGGTCTTCCTATCACTATATTATATGCGGAGGAAGAATCGATGATGAGGAAGTCTACTGGTACTGTGGACTGGTGGGTGGCATCACCGAGGGTCAGAGGCAATCTAATCTGTCTGATTGGGACGATCGAGTCTCCAGTGAATTCATATAGAGGTTCAGGGGATGGTTTGAGCTGTTCGTTACCAATTCCCATTTGATCATAACATTCCTTGTACATTACATTCACTGAGCTTCCCATGTCGATCATGATCCTCTTGAGCATCGAGTTGCCGATACGGGCCTGAATTACCAAGGCGTCATTGTGGGGGAGGCAAACATCCCGGACATCTTCCTCTGTGAACACAATGTCCTCTGATACTCTTCTGGCTTTCTTCATAGGTCCCTCCGACTCTCTTTGTCCCGCAGGCTGAACGCGTCTCACCTCACGTACAAATATCTCCTAGGATCTATTGGACTCTCCCACTTCCGAAGGACCACTATGGATGGTATGGATGGTTCTGACAGAAGGCCCCGTGGTAGAGTCGGGACCCAGCTGAATCTGGGTTAGCGGGTCTTGTGAGCGCTGGTGGGGGCATTGCTGCTAGAATGGTCTCTTCGGGGGTCTCACAACATAGTCTCTCAGACGACTGTTCCTGATCATCTCTTCAATAGCGTCTTTGAGCAACCAGCAGTCTGAAGTATTGTGCCCTACTTCATTATGGTAGGCACAGAATTTGCTCCTATCTCTTCGTCCTTCAAGAGTCTGGATGGGAGCAGGTTGCCCGAATTCTCCTTGCTTTTCTCGGTCACGTAAATCCTGTCTTGAGAATCAGACAAGGCATTATATGTGTTGTACCAACCTGGATATTGAGGCCGCTCTCGCCCCCTGCTGTTCCTTAGTCTGTGCCAATCTCTGGCCTTCTTGACAACCTAATGGCTTTCTCTTCGTCCCCCAGGATTACTTTCCCCATTGCTTCTTTTCCTTCCATGATTGGAACTGCCAGCTTCATCTCTTTGAGAACTGGCTTTCCTCGGATTAGTTACTTCCTCCCATCGAATTTCTTTCTCCGCTCGCTAGTAGAATTCTCCCAGATCCTTCATAGGGGACTTGTAGATACTCTCATATAGCTTCACGTATTTTCTCAGGCCCGACGAGATAGCTGATAGTACCCTCTCATCTATAGGGTTCTCCACATTTGTTACTTCGCGCCTGAACCTGTTGATGTAGTCTTTTAGAGACTCACCGGGACGCTGACAAATGGTAGCAAGGTGGCAGGGTGGCGCGAGTTGCCTCTTCAAGGCCTTATATTAGTTCAGGAACTTCTGTTGGCAGTCCTCCCAGTTGTTGATGCTCCGAAGGGTGGGGGGGGAGGTTTCTACGCGGCACTTCATGAGCGAACTCGTCGTCTGGAAATCCATCTGAATGTTAAAAGCATCCAGAAGGTCGTAGGGATCCGAGTTCCCTTTGTACTCGGAGATGTTGGGAACTTTGAATCTTGGAGGAAGTGGTTCTAACTCAATTTCTGAAGTAAATGAGGTCCTCTCCCTGGTGTGGCCCCTTTGTTCTTGCACTCCAGGCCGCGCTTCAAGCTGCCGGACCCTCTGGAGGAGCTCTGCAACCAACGTACCCTGCATCTCGGTTCCCCTGATAACAGATTGTCTGTCTCGCTTGCTCGGGGATCGATGGTCTCCAGCCCCCAATCGTCCATTTTTAGGCCTTGGTCCCGTTCTGTCTCTGCGGGCTGGGATTTGATCGTGGCCACGGCCAGCTTGCTCTGGCCGATGTTCGTTGCGAGCCCTAGGAAGCCGAGCGTTGGAATGTACGCTTGAGGAATTGACGGACCCTTCTCGTTCAAACTTTCTAGCGTCCCTCATGTTCGCGTCAAGGTCTTCCGCATGCCTCCCTTGGGGAACATCTCTTCCTGGAATGGCCTGAGGGGGCCCTGATGAGGCTGGGCTTAGGTTCAGATCAGAGTTCTGACTTCACCAACCAACTGTGCGACTATATTCTCTAGCATCTCCTGTTGTTGCTACAACGCCTGCATAGCATCTCCTCCTGCAGTATTAGGCACAGGTTGGCGAGTAGGAAGAGGAGGTGTACCTTGAGCGTCCCTTGTTATGGGCACACTAGACGTCCCCACACCGGCATCGGGTAGCCCTCCAGTAGACATGGTATGTTGCGACTACTCTGAAGCTTCTGAGCAACTGTCTATTATGTTGAAGTTCCTGGGAATCCTCCCTCTGACCATGGTGAACAAAGAATGAGCTTCTGGAAGTTAGGAAGTAAAAAAGGTGGCGAAACTAAAGATGAGCCCCTCTTTCTAGCGCCAAAAATGTTAACGTCAGGATTTTAATCCTTAGTCAACGAGGTTGTTAGTGGGCCCAAGCTGAAGTTTCGTGTGATTGGTGTGGTGCATGCAAAGTGAAAAGAACGAGAAGAGGAGATCAGAGGCGAGGAGCAGAAAGACAAAAAGATTTTGGAGTGGTTCGGCCCAAAAAGATGCCTACATCCACTGTTCATTCTCTCACTATTTCGACAGAATAACACTCCAGAGATCCTCTTTTTTTTTTTTTTTACAATGGAAATCCTCCCCTATTTATAGATGAAGGGGAGGTGCTATAGTAAAACAGAATAAAACAAAAGCGTACAGTAGACTGAAAACACAATGATGAGTCGCATTTAATATGCCGGAGCTTTATTTAATGCGGCTGACAGTGCATTTAATGAGGTCGAATCCGTCGCTTCTGAGGTCTGTCCAAGAGAGATTTCGGGTGGCTAATCTGCATAGGTCATGATAAGCTATCGAAATCTCAATTATAGCTTTTGGTTGGCATAGCGTGCATGGCACGCCATGGGCTGCGTCTTGCATGGCACCTTTGACTTTTGTTAACTAATGGTTCTAAGAAGGCATGGCTGAGACGGATCTTCCAACAGACAAAATATTAAGTTCCACCGGCAAACGGATGAGCCTCTGGTGAACCGAGCATCTGAAGAGTTGGGAAGACAGATTATGAACCGATACCTCTGCAACTAGTTATAATGATAGGCAGGCGATCTCGTAAATGAGCAGGTACACGGGCACGCCCAGGAATCACCGATCGACCAGGTGGATAATCTTTAATGAACAAGATTGGCGGCCAGAATTAGCGATCAGGGCGAGCGAACAGAACTTGCGGGCAGACTGAGCGGCCAGGATCAGCGGTCATAGCCAACGGACAGGCTGAGCGGCCATAAAAAGGACTTGGAACATGCTGAAAAATGGGGAGTAAGCTTGATGAATGGGGCACCTGTGGGGGAGGTGGGCTAGAAGAAAGACGGATCATTGAGCCTTTGGGCCACTGGGCCTGCACTATAGATTTTTTTGGGCCCGATTAGTCTGATCGCTAAATTATCCATAACAATACTTATCTTGTTGTTTCTGTCCATTACAAAATGTCATTTAAAATAAGTTTTTATTTGTACGATACTTACCATGTGTTTATGCGATCATAGACAATACCATTCTTAATTAGCATCATAATTCTTTGGGTGATAACCTATATTTACTGAAAATGGTAGTTAATTATGAGGTATTACTAAACAAAACTGAATCTGATTATTGATGTAAATTATATCGTTACTATGTATATGTACCAAGTCATGACTAAAGTCTATCAAGTGGATAGTGTATTGATAAATAATTCATACTTGCCCTGCAAGGCAAAAAAGTGAACTAGAAAGAACCTAGAATTATGGATAGAACCATGTATGAGGCTGATAGACAAAGGTATCAAATTCTGGTGATGATACTGAATCAATTCAAGTGCTTGAAAGTAAAATACTTTCGTGGAGCAGGATAGCTCAGCAAGTCTAGTGAGGAAATTGATTTGAAGCCTCTTTTGATGGGCTTGAATTCAAATGAAATGAAATTGGCCTTTCAACGAGATTCTCTTAAAAGGTGAAAGCACTATAAAAAGAGTAAAATTTTTTCATTGGGTGTGGCTGCCGCTCTAGTCTATTCATTCATCAGTGCTGGATCTTCTGGAATGTAGACTGAACCTTGGTCCTTTCAACATTGCTTATGATTATATTTCAGCAATTTCATTCCATAAATTAACAAAGTTGCTATGAACGTACTCTATAAATTAAATTCTAATTTCTTCAATCTAGAAGCATCCGATTCTTTTTCCTATGAAATATAGTTTTCAAAAGCTGAGATATACATTGGAGTTTTGCAAATAATTTGGTTACAATCTCACAAAAGAAAAAACAAAATTTACTTCTCATAGATTTTGAACTAATTATAAGATTATATTTATAAACTATCTATTTACCAAAATTATTTAACTACTTTTCTACATATAGAAATTTGCATGTTTGTTTAGGTACATATCGGCTACCTATTATTTTCGTACAGACTCTGTATTTTAGTTATTAGGAAAATTCGATGACTTCATTTATGTTATACAAATAGAAGACCTGTTCTATGTGACACAACCAACTTCACACATCTTTAATCAAGGCGTACAATTTACACCAGATAGAAATTAGAACTATATGCAACCACATTTTCATATCTATTGTATCACTGAAAACATGTTGCTTTCCAAATTCAAAGTAGATACCTCTAGAGACAAGAATCACATCTTTGTAGACTCGCTTTCGCTTGAACTAGTAAAAAGAGTGTTTATTATATATAAAATTTAGCTAATTTATATAAGAACCATTGATGGTGGATTATAACCCCTCTCTATAATTTTAAATCTCATTTTCTGGCTAAGTTTTAGATTATGATATTGGTTGCGCATCAACACCGCATCTTTCATAACTTGATAGAAGAAGTTTCTTCACTTAATATGCAGTTGGATCCTACAAAGACTGTTTGAGTTTATCCTAGTATTATATATGACATTGTATAACTATAGTATCCATAAACAAGATGTTGATAATTTATATAGCATCCTCATCAAGAAGCAGAACATTTAATTTAATTTTCGATGCATATCATACTTACCGTGTTATTTCAGTCCATTTAGGAAGTTGATTATTTAATTTAATCTTTTATGTTTACAATACTTACTCTGTTGTTCTTTTATCCAATCCATCTAGAGAATATCATGAGTAAATTATTTAATTTAATTTAATTTCTGAAGTGTATAATACCTATCTTGTTGTTTCTGTCCATTACAAAATATCATTTAAATTAAGTTCTTATATGTTCGATACTTACCATGTGTATATGCGATCATAGACAATAGAATATCATCACAATTCTTTGGGTGATAACCTATATTTACTGAAAATGGTGGTTAATTATGTGGTATTACTAAACAAAACTGAATCTGATTATTGTTGTAAAATATGTAGTTACTATGCATATGTACCAAGTCATGACTAAATTCTATCAAGTGGATAGTGTATTGAGAAATAATTCTTACTTGCCCTGAAAGGCAAAAAAGTGAACCAGAAAAAACCTGGAATTATGGGTAGAACCATGATGAGGCTGATAGACAAAGGTATCACATTCTGGTGATGATACTGAATCAATTCAAATGCTTGAAAGTAAAAAAGTTTCGTGGAACAGGATTGGTCATCAAGTCTAGTATCAAATTTGATTTGAAGCCTCTTTTGGTAGGCGTGAATTCAAGTAAAACGAAATTGGCATTTCAACAAGATTCTCTTTAAAAAGGTGAAAGCACTATAAAAGGAGTAAAATTTTTTCATTGGGTGTGGCTGCTGCTCTAGACAATCCATTCATCAGTGCTGGATCTTCTGGAATGCAGACTGAACCTTGGTCCTTTCAACATTGGTTATGATTATATCTGAAGCTAATTAAATATTCTTGAAGCTGCGTTTTGTTAAGAATTTTTTAATTGGACAAGTTAAATTTAAATTCAGGAAAAGAGATTAAACAGTTGAAGGGAATAATGGTTAGAAAGATTGAACATTAAAAGAAAGAAGAAAAAAACGGCAGTGCAAAGAAAGAACCAAAACATAGTGGGAGCACAAAGGAAATTTGTAGGGTTCATAATGATCAGTTGTTTTACACAGCACATGTTCCCTAACTAAAGATCCCAAAAAGGTATCTTAAAAAAATAATAAATTTCAATAACATAGATGGTCTATACAGAAAGGCAAGCTCCACGTCTCTATTTATCAGTTTACTTTTAGGCTGGCATGCATATATCACCGGTGAATAGTGATTTCTTTCGATTTGTATTGTATTGGTTTGGTTTGAATGGATGTTTAAGGGAGTATAAAAACCAAGTTAGTGAATAGGTTACTTGTGGATCTGGTATCCTAAATGGTTTTACTTTTGTATTTTTTCTTAGAAAGCCTCCTGTCAAGTAATCCAAAAAAATTATCTACATATACAATCTAACACAGTGATAGTGTTAGAAAAATATATATATTTATATTTGAAACAAAAAATCCCATAGCGGAGAGAAACAAGAAATCTGTGACTTATAAATGAAGGACCCATCTCATTTGTTAATTGAGTAAAGTGGATCAGATGGATTGAGTTTGGGCTTTATTAATTATTATATGTCAAAGATTGGGCCTTGGGCCTTCCGCCTTCCGGGATAGGTTCTTTAACTAAAGTCTTTGAATTATTAGTATTATTATTATTTTTAATACCATTGTTACTACTATTTTAATTTAAATTTGATTTTAAATTAAATTCAAAATCAATAAGTTAAAACAACCTTTCAGAATAGACATGACTGTTTTAATAGTCATGTATTACTCTATAAATATAATGAGTCCTTTTATTTTTTACATAACAGAAAAATTCTTTAATAAAAAGCACATCAATTTTGGTATTAGAGAGAAGTATTCATTATTCACCTAGCTTCTGCATCATTTGCTTTGATACAGAAGATCGATAGTTGTATCCTGGAGCAAACTCTATTAGACCTTCAAGCAATGAGAAGGGGAGAAATTTCTGTCTAAGGATATTGCAATTACTGTAAACCTCTATCAATCAAATTAGTTATTCAATTTTTTTTATATATATAAATTCGATTGGTGTTGTATAATTGTTTATATATATAATTGTTAAAGTTACTATTATGATATTTATTGATCTAACAAATAGACTTATGAGTTATTTATCTTGATACTTATCCTACATATAAAAATGTTGGAACTTTTGATCGTTTTCATAATCATTACACTTGTTCCTAACAATGCACCTCAACCAAAATCTTGAAATTGTCAATACTAATAATATTTGTTAATCAACATTATGAGATGGTTAGATGATCAACTTGATAGAATATTTACAATTATGGTAAGATTCCCATTCTCCACACTGTAATAGTCATAAATTAAAATTCGTAATTATGATAAACCTTCTTTGCTTTTGATGCCAAAACCAAAGCCCTGACATGGAATGGTACTTGAGAATATAATTTAGAAGCTTTGGAAACAACCATTGCCATCCATTTCAATTGGCTCATATCTATCAGACTGATTCCTTGTCCCCCTATAGAGTGGAAGCATCTACCCAGGATGTGGCTTCCCAGCTTTATTCATGCTTTTCTTTTTTTGTCAGTTTATGATTTCCATCATTTCATTTCTCTTGGCCTTTCAAATTTCTAATTAACACTATTCTTCACATCTTCTTAACTTTAAGCTGTTGAATTCTGTTGAATTGAGTTTAAATTTTAAGTTCTGAAATCCTACATTTTATTGCAATTGACATTCAAATCCATCATATATATAGTTACTTCAATTTATTTGTTATAATTAACCAAGATTTTAAATATAGACACAACATCCGATATTATCTAAATTTTCGAGGAATTGATATAGATACAAGAGAGTATCCAATATTCTCTGGTGTATCCACATTATCCCTATACGTTTGTAAAATATCCCGATATTCCCAACATATCTCTATATCTTTCAAAATATCCCAATATTTTTAAAATGAAAAATTTAAATCGACATACTTTAATCCAAAATTTTTAATATATTTTAATATATATATATATAAAAAGAAGGGAGAAAAAAAGAATTAAAATGATAAAAGTCTAAAAGTTGATTGAGAACCTGTTGTATGTATTTTTGGGCTACCCCAAAGGGGCTAGTAAAAGTCCAAAGAAAATGACCCAATTGGTTAGCCATTAACTCGCTAGAGTTGCTCGCTCGACCTGATCGCCCGACCGTTCGTCCAGTCGCTTGGTAGTGCTGCTCGCCCGGCTGCCTGCTAGAGCCTGCTCGCTCGCTGACCGCCCAAAGCTGCTTATAAATAGCGTGACATACACGCTAAATCTTCCCAGTCTGTGGCAGCATGATTTACTCAACCACTACAGTATGAGCAGTGTCAGAAGACTCAGACTTTTTGACAGAAGACTTTGAAAATTATAATATGCATTTAATGTTTTCTCATTACTATAGCACTTCACCCTCTCTATAAATAGAAGCAAAATCATGGCAAAAGGGGATGGTTTTTCTGCTCCCTCTCTCTCTATAGCTGTAATAAAATAAACAGTAATAACAGTGACTGTCGCCCCTCGTCGGAGCCGGTGCCATGGACGTAGGCCTTCCCCTTGGTCGAACCACGTAGATCATGTGTGCTTTTCTTCTCTTGGTTTCTTCTTCCTCTTTGCTTCTATTTTCTCCCCTATCTCTCTCATTTCAACAGATCTGCAGCTTGGGCTTCGAAGAACCTTGTTGACCAGATTTAACGTCAACATTTTTGGCACTAGAGGAAGGGCCCATCTGTAGTTTACAGAACTCATTCTCCAAACACCATGGCAAGGGGAAGAAGAAGCAAAAGTTCTGGAACTCAAACGTAACAGCAAGAAGCAAGCAACACTGCTAGAAGCAAGCTCCCTCTAGCCCCTCGCCAACCAGCTCCGGCAGTCTTTACGATTGGAAGGCTCCAGGATTGCCATCAACGGTAAGAGGCACTGATAAACTCAATGCAGTAGCTCGCATAAACAATCAGGCAGTCGGAATCAACTGCAAATGCTTTTCTCACCATACATGGTGACTCTTACTTTACGAGTACACCCTTATATTTGGCAAATGAATGAATATGTATTTACTTTAATTTTGTAAATGCCAATTAATATTGTAAAATTATCATACTGTGTTATGGTAATTTATCAAACTCGTTCGCGGACATCCGACCTACACCTACGGGTCCCCCTGGAGAGGTTAAAGGCCACTGGGGTCTAGTCTGAGCTATGTCACAAGTGATGACTCCCTGGGTATAGCTTGCCAGATTACTGCTGTCACGAGTGACGACTCTCAGGACAGCCTAGCTAGAACTCTCGCTGTAGATGCTTAGGTTACGACCTTTTGAGCACAGCTTGAGAGGTTTATTATGTTGTAGATGCTCAAGTTACGACCTTGTGAGCACAGCTGAGGTTTCAACCTCTATAACTCTCACTGTAAATGCTCAGGTTATGACCTTGTGAACGCAGCTTGAGAGGTTTATTATGCTGTAGATGCTCAGGTTACGACCTTATGAGCGCAGCTGAGGTTTCAACCTCCATAACTGTCGCTGTAAATGCTCAAGTTACGACCTTGTGAGCGTAGCTTGAGAGGTTTATTATGTTGTAGATGCTCAGGTTATGACCTTGTGAGCGTAGCTGAGGTTTCAACTTTCATAACTCTCGTAATAAATGCTCAAGTTATGACCTTGTGAGCGTAACTTGAAAGGTTTATTATGTTGTAGATGCTCAGGTTACGACCTTGTGAACGCAGTTGAGGTTTTAACCTTCATAACTCTTATTGTAAATGCTCAGGTTACGACTTTATGAGCACAACTTGAGAGGTTTATTATGCTGTAGATGCTCAGGTTACGATCTTGTGAGCGTAGCTGAGGTTTCAACTTTCATAACTCTCGCTGTAAATACTCAAGTTACGACCTTGTGAGTACAGCTTGAGAGGTTTATTATGCTGTATATGCTCCGATTATGACCTTGTGAGTGCAGTTGAGGTTTCAACATCCTCAACTCTCGTTATGTCATCGGGTTCCAACATCCCATGGACATAGCTCGAGAGGCTTGTTATTACTAATTCTCTAATTTTTTTTTAGTCTATAAAGAAATCCAAGGACTTGGCAAAATAGAAGCATAAGGCAACGCTCAAATAAAGCAAATGCCCAACAGACCTCACCATGAGGTAGATCAACAAGCATACTTCCAGTGCTTCCCCATCTTATTGTCTAGATAAGGATGGTCTCCTTAAGCTTATTCACTGCCCCAACTCAGTTCATCCTTACTCTCAAGGAACTCGAGCTCGAAACATGACAAATGCAAAAAGATTTTGAAGAGAGCAATATTGCAAGATCATATGCACCAACTTTTACTAGCATGATCAAGCCCCCAACCCACAAAGCATCCTAAGAGCTAGGGGGCTTATATTGTATATAGTTTTGGGCTACCCCAAAGGGGTTGGTAAAAGCCCAAAGAAAATGAGCCAACTGGTTAGCCATGAACTCGCTAGAGCTACTCGTTTGGCTTGCTCGCCCAATCGCCCTCTAGAGCCTGCTCGTGCCAAAACGACCTGATGAGCTCGCTAGAGCTACTCACTTGGCCTGCTCGCCCGGCTGCTCGCTAGAGCTACTCGCCCTACTACGTGCTAAAGCTTGCTTGCCTGCTGGCCGCCCAGAGCTGCTTACAGACAGCGTGATGTATACACTAAATCTTCCCAGTCTATGGCAGCGTGATTTACTCAACCACTACAGTATAGTAGTGTCAGAAGACTTGGACTTTTTGACAAAAGACTTTGAAAATTATAATATGCATTTAATGCTTTCCCATTACTGTAGCACCTCCCCCTCTTTATAAATAGGAGCAAAATCATAGTAAAAATGGGGGATGAGTTTTCTGCTCCCTCTCTCTCTATTGTTCTCTCTCTCTACAATTCTAACAAAATAAACAGTAATAACAGTGACTATCGCCCCTCGCCGAAACCGACGTCATGGACGTAAGCCTTCCCCTTGGCCGAACCACGTAGATCCTGAGTGCTTTTCTTCTCTCGGTTTCTTCTTCCTCTCTGCTTCTATTTTCTCCCTTATCTCTCTTGTTTTAACAAATCTGCAGCTTGGACTTCGAAGAACCTTGTTGACAAGATTTTAACGTCAACAGAACCAAAATAAGTACCATGACACAAAGTACAATAATGTGTGTGCGGAATAAACCATGATCCTTCTTCGTGGAAATTCTAAAATTTTAAGATTTCACAACTGAGCTTTCTATAATATGCTTCTTTGACAAGAATCTCACTAACTACTATAGCTACAAGGGATGATATTAATAAGCCTCCCTTAAATAGAAATTAATGCCAATCAATCTCAACTTTTGAAAACATCAGTTAAAAGGCCCCCAAATGTTAATCCAAAAGCGATTTCGTCTAAAAGTAAAGTAGTTTTGTCAAATAGCAAGAAAAAAGTTAAAAATGCCTAGAAAGTCAAAAACAAAAAGATTAGTCCATTGTCAATCTACAATTACATCACCAAAATTAAAAAAATTAAAATTAATAAATGAGTAAAAAATGTTTATCGCCAAACCCGAAAACACCAAAATGCTATTAAAAAATTATTATTTGTTAGTTTAAATTACCATTACCTTCCTTTTAAAAAATAAATGTTTATATTAATTATTATTATTTTTTAATTAAATTAAATTCTTAAATTAAATTCATTATTAGTTACTAATTGAAAATAATTAGAAAGGGAGATCCAATGTAAAATATTTTTATAAAAATTAATCTTAATCATCCAATGGTAGACATCAGTCTTTAAAAAGTATAACTAAAAAAATGCTAAAAATAAAAATATTTGCTTGGTTCTCCATCGTTGATCTAGGTTTATCAAACTCAGATCTATGGTGGAGATCTAATATGAATCTCTACCACGATCTTTGCAATGAATTCTGTTATGGGTATTTTTTGGTGCAATAAGAAAAGGCCCAAAAATGGAGGCCCATTAAGAGCCAAGAAGACACTTGGTCAAATAGTCAAAGGAAAGTTAAAAGCACAAAGATAACCTGCTCGAACATTCCTACTGACTGGAGATATGTTCGTCTGCTCGGCGGCCAAAAGAATAAATAAGTCTGCTCGTTTGCTCGGAGATATCTGCTCGCTCAATTTGCTGTCTGATCGTTGAACAGGCAAAACACTTAAATTGACCAGTTGACCTTCTGGAAGAAGAATCAATCCGAGACCTTCTGGAAGAAGAATCAATCCGAAACGGGAAAGGAGTCGAATTACCTATTTGCATGCAAATCGAATCTCTACATTCTAGGAAATTGCTATATACGAGAGATAATCTCAGAAGATATTATCTTAATTAATGTATATTATTTTTTGCCTTATCTGTAAGATTCTCAAGCCTATTCTGATTATAACATCTCCATTATAAATAGGAGATATAATTTAGGGTAAAGGACAGAGTGAAATAAAAAATACAATTACACCGAGAGAGGGTAATTGTCGTGGACGTAGGCCATCGTTTTTTGCCGAACCACGTAAAAGTCTTGCTGTGTCCTGTGTGTTTTGATCCTATATTGTTTGCATTGTATGAGGTTTGTTGTGTCACAGGTATTGGGCTTGAAGAACAGGGTTGACCAAAAATAAGTGTCAACATCTTTTGGCGCTAGAGGAAGGGCCCAGACTGTGATTCAACAAACTTGTTTTGGTTGTGATACGGCTGACATGGCTAGGGTCAAGACAACCAGGGTTGTAGCATCGGAAACCGATCAATTGGAGGAGCACCAAGGTCAAGGTCAGGCAGCAGGGACGTCTTCTGCCGCTTTGCCACCATTGCCTCCTCAACCAACTGATGGTGGCGGAGGTGTTATGCCAGCTTGGCAGCGTCGTCAGGAAGCACGTCAGGAGGCTTTAGAAAATACGGTAGCACAATTGGCAGAAACCATCAGAGCCTTGACACAGGCCCGAGTTCAGGAAGTTCCAGGGAACGCAGACCACCAGCCCCGTTCTGTGAGTGCCGTTCCAGTTAGGAGAGGAGAGGCTGGCAGGGACAGACAGCAACCAGCAGTTTCTGTTCGTTCCTCAAATCTGCGCCCACAAGGGGAGAGGCATCCGGCTCATCAAGAAGTGGCTCCGCATCCTTCCAATCAGAGGATTAGAACAAGTCAGGGTAATAATCGTCGAGGGGAAAATAACTCTGATCATGGAAGGGGTCGACAGCGTGAAAGGGAACGTTCACATAGACAAGGGACACCCCATGCAGGAAGTTCTCGCAGGAGGAGTGGATCACGTGAAAGGATGTCGTTGGACCGGGGAAGGTCACAAACCCGTCTCTCAGCAGCAGGAGAAAGCCGGGGGAATCGACAAGTCCCTGCGAACGGGATTGAGCGGCAAGATCCCATGGTACAGGAACTAATGCAGAGGGTGCGGCAGTTAGAGACTAGACCCGGACACCGTGACCAGGGTAGAGAGCAAGACAGAACCCCGTTTTCAAGAGAGATTGAAACGCAACTGCTGCCTCCAAGATTTAAACTCCCGAACATCCCAATTTATGATGGAGATAGTGACCCGTATGATCATCTGGACATTTTCAACGTTCAAATGGACCTGCAGACCTCTAATCCTCTGGTCAAGTGTAGGGTATTCCCAGCAACACTGGGGAATACTCCAAGGACGTGGCTAAGGAGTCTTCCGGCCCGAAGTATAAACAGCTGGGATGAGTGCCAGAGAAAGTTCGAGGACCAGTACAAAGCGCTGAGAAAGCAGCTCGCGCCGACTTGTCACTTAGCGACTATCTTTCAGAAGCGGGAGGAAACTTTAAGAGATTACATCGCCAGATTTAGGCGCGAGGTAAACAATGTGCAAAATCCCTCTGATGAAAGTGTCTTAACTGCAATTTCTGCAGGACTGCGAAAAGATGGAAAGCTTTACAAAAGCATTTATCGTAATCCTGTGAAGAGTTTGGGAGAGTTCTATGACCGTGCAGCAAAAGAGATGTGCTGGGAAGACACATTCGGACAGAAAAAGCCTAGCAAACAAGAAAAAGGAGCGAACAGTTCGCGACCAGGAAAAAAGAGGGACCAGCGCGAAAATGAAGAGAGCGGTCACAAACATCGCTCCAGTAATCAGGTAGCGAAGCGGTCAAAAAATGAGTCTCGGAGGAAGGCATCTCCACCCAGAGATCGTTACCAGAATTACAGCGTCCTGACGGACAGACAAGATAGGATCTTTGAAACAGAAAAAAGACGGGAGAACTTCGGAAAGCCAAGTCCCACAAACATCCCGAGGAGGTTTCAAGACCCAAGGAAGTATTGTGCTTACCATAGAGAAAACGGGCATTATACTTCTCAATGCAGAGAACTTAGGGATGCAATTGAAGAGTTGATCAGACGGGGTCGTTTGAGGGAATATGTGGCGCAACCTGAAAGTCATCATCCTCTGCAGGGAAATCAGCCTGTACAAGAACATCCTAATATACCTCAGCAACTTCCTCAACAACAGCCACAACGCCTGATTGATCAAGGTCACCAGCCCGCTGTGAGGACTATCTTTACTATTCATGGAGGACCGCACATCGCAGGGACATCCAACCGATCACAGGAGCGCTATGTGCGGGAGGCTGGCCGAGTCTTGTTGACAGGTCAAAATGGAAGAGAAGGGCCATGTAAGAAGGCCAGAGTTGCTGGAGGCGGGATGTTGTTTAATGAAGATGACGCTCAAGGCTTGCATTGGCCCCATAATGACGCACTGGTCATCAGAGCAAGGATTGGCGGTGCTGAGGTAAGAAGGATAATGATGGATACAGGCAGTTCAGTAAATGTGATGTACAAGGGCTGTCTCGAGCACATGGGTTTAACAATTGGGCAGTTAACTCCATCCCCAGAACCTCTTTTTGGCTTCACTGGGGATGCAATTGTACCGCTGGGGCAGATTAAACTTCCCCTCGCCATAGGAGACGTGAACAGACAAGCTCTTGCAATGGCCGACTTCCTAGTTATTGATTGTCCATCGGCATACAATGCCATCCTCGGGAGACCAGCTATGAATGATCTTGATATAGCAATATCCACCCGAACACTCACCATTAAATTTCCCACTCCCAATGGGGTAGGGTGTGTTAGGGGCGAGCAAGAAGTGGCAAGGAAGTGCTATAAAAACGCCGTAAAGGCTGGGGTTAAAGGAAAAAATATCAGTATGGTGACCGAGGAGAAGAAACAATCTGCCAGTAGTACAGGAGTTAGTCAAGATCTGGATCCAAGAGAAGTGGATGAAGATCGAACGGCAGGCCCTGTAGAAGAATTGGAAGAAGTACAAGTTAGCGAGCAGGATACCAGACGGTGCCTGAAGATAGGGAGAGAGTTACCCTCAGACATCAGAGAACAGCTCGTTCAGTTCTTAAAAGAAAATCTGGATGTCTTTGCGTGGACTCATGAGGATATGGTGGGGATCAGTCCTGAAGTAATGTCGCATAGGCTAAATATTGATCCCCTCCATAGGCCGGTTCGTCAAAAGAGGAGGCCTATGACAGAAGAGCGATATGAGGCGCTCAGGGAAGAAGTGGAAAAACTGCTAGCAAATAAATTTATCAGGGAGGTTCACTACCCTGTGTGGGTAGCAAATCCTGTTCTGGTGAAAAAGAAAAACGGAAAATGGAGGACATGTATTGACTTCACCGATTTGAACAAGGCCTGTCCAAAAGACAGTTTTCCTTTGCCTCGGATCGATCAACTCGTTGACGGAACTGCTGGGCATCAGCTCCTTAGCTTCATGGACGCCTACTCAGGGTATAATCAGATCCCAATCGAACCGAGTGATGAGGAACACACGTCTTTCATTACTGATCGGGGACTTTATTGTTACAAGGTGATGCCATTCGGATTAAAGAATGCAGGAGCTACTTACCAACGGTTGGTGAACATGATGTTCGAACATCTCATCGGGGGGATAATGGAAGTGTATGTTGATGACATGTTGGTAAAGTCAAAACAGGCGTGTGGGCATGTGCAAGATTTAGGAGAGATGTTCCGAATCTTGCGTAAATTCCAAATGAAGTTAAATCCTCTGAAATGCGCGTTTGGAGTTGCTTCGGGCAAGTTTTTGGGGTTCATGGTCAACAGCAGAGGGATTGAGGCAAACCCCGAAAAAGTCAGGGCTCTTATTGACTTAAAGTCGCCTACTAAGATCAAGGAAGTGCAGAGTTTGAACGGCCAAGTCGCTGCCCTGAGCAGATTTATATCCAGGTCGACAGATAAATGCATTCCATTTTTTGATGCGTTGAAGAAGGCTAGGAACTTTCAATGGACTGCAGAATGTGAAGTAGCCTTTCAGCAACTAAAGGAATATATGGGCCGAGCTCCACTGTTATCCAAACCAGTAGAAGGGGAGAAACTGGTCGTTTATTTGGGTGTTTCCCAGCACGCTCTCAGTGGGGCCTTGGTTCGCGAGGAAGACGGAAGGCAGCTTCCTGTGTATTATGTAAGCAAAAGGTTGATTGATGCAGAAACCAGATACACACCTATGGAGAAGCTCGCATACAGCCTGGTGGTAGCTTCCAGGAAGCTTCGTCCTTATTTTCAAGCCCACGCAATTGAAATCCCGACCAAATATCCTCTGAAACAGGTTTTGCAAAAACCTGATGCCTCTGGTCGTTTGCTGAAATGGGCTATTGAGCTCGCCCAGTTTGAAATAGAATTTAAGCCTCGAACGGCGATCAAGGGGCAGGTATTGGCCGATTTTGTTGCTGAGTTCACGGGGTCGAGTAATGATGAGCCCGAGTCTTCTGAAGGTCCATTTTGGGAATTATATGTCGATGGTTCTTCCAGCGAGCAGAAAGCAGGGGCTGGAATAATGTTGATCAGCCCGGAAGGACACAAAATCTTGTCTGCTTTAAGATTCGAGTTCAAAGCCACTAATAATGAAGCTGAGTATGAAGCGTTGCTGGCAGGATTGCGACTGGCCTTAGAAGTACGAGCAGAACGAATAAGGATTTACAGTGATTCCCAGCTTGTTGTAGGTCAAGTCCGGGGAGAATATCAGGCCAAAGGATCAAAAATGACCCTTTATCTACAGAAAGTAAGGGAACTCTTGACAAAGTTTGAGAAATGTGAGCTGCAGCATGTCCCTCGATCGCAAAATTCTCACGCGGATGCTTTGGCTCGTTTAGCCACTGCAAAACATGCAGATTTCATAGGAGTTGTGCCAATAGAGGTATTGCCCATTCCTAGCACTGAATCACAAGATGAGATAATGGCAATTGTGGTAGCACAGGACTCCTGGATGAATCCTTTGGTAGAATATTTGCAAGATGGGAAGCTACCTGAAGGAAAGCTAGAATCTCGCCGCCTTCGGACGCGAGCTGCTCGGTACTGCATCTATGATGATAAATTATACAAGAGGGGATTCTCAGCTCCGTTGCTTAGGTGCATTGACGGTCTAGATTGTCAAGTCGTGTTAAATGAGATACATGCTGGGCATTGTGGTAATCACGCCGGGGGGCTATCGTTGGCCCAGAAAGCCCTCCGACAGGGGTACTATTGGCCAACTATGAAAAAAGATTCAATTGAAATGGTCAAGAGGTGTGACAAGTGTCAGAGATTTGCCAAGATACCTCGAGCCCCTCCAACTTTTTTGCAACAAATGATCAGTCCGTGGCCATTTGCCATATGGGGAATGGACCTGATTGGACCTCTTCCTACAGCCCGAGGAAGGTGTAGGCACGCTATTGTAGCAGTTGACTATTTCACAAAATGGGCAGAAGCAAAGGAGTTAGCTGAAATATCTACCACCAAGGTCGAAAAATTTGTTTGGGAAAATATTATCTGCAGGTTTGGAGTCCCCCAACAAATCGTAACAGATAATGGAACCCAGTTCAGTAGCGAACAGTTTCAAAGATTTTGCACGGATCTGGGAATTAAAAAGAGCTTCTCAGCGGTGGACCACCCTCAGGCCAATGGACAAGTAGAGGCCATTAATAAAATCATCAAGCAAAACCTGAAGACTAAGCTGGAAGCGAGAAAGGGGGCTTGGGTAGACGAGCTGCAAAAAGTGTTGTGGGCATACAGAACTATTGCTCGCAACACTACTGGGGAAACTCCCTTTTCATTGGTCTACGGCTCGGAGGCGATGATTCCAGCAGAATATGAGGTTGCCAGTCAGCGCCGAACAACCTTCAACCCAGAAGATAATAGCAGTTTGCTCGTTGCTAGCCTGGACCTGGTGGAAGAGATGAGGGATGATGCTCAAATAAGGATTGCTGTCTATCAGAGGCGAGTGGCCAGATTTTACAATAGAAAAGTCCGTACCCGAAGGTTTAAGACGGGGGATTTAGTTCTGCGCCTTATTCTACCTGCTGCTCGGAAAGCTGGTGAGGGAACACTTGGTCCAAATTGGGAAGGGCCTTACATTGTGAAGGAAAGTTTGCAGAACGGAGCCTACCACTTGACTAGCATGGAAGGGGCGCTAGTTCCCAGAGCATGGAATGCTGAAAACCTTCGACCATATTTTATTTAATTGGTTTAAGTTTTTGTTTTAATTCGCTTTGATAATTTGTCAATTTTGTTTCAGTGCAGTAAAATTGAATCAGATTCTCCTTGAATGGCAATGCTTGATCGTTTTTTGTTGTTACTGATGATCTACTCGCGTTTCGATTGAAGCAAATGCTCTGGAAGATGTGATTACCACCTGTGAGTAGCCGGGCTCTGGAAGGTGTAATCATTATCTGTGAGCTATAAAAAAATGTCCTGGAAGACCTTAGCATAACCTGTGAGTACAAGGACTCTGGAAGGGATGCTTATGGCCTGTGGACTTAGTAAACCTTGGAAGATCCATGTAACTTAAGAACGAATAGTATCTTGAAGGAACATTGGGTCTGTAGGTTCAAACGAGCAGAGGTAAGGGGCCTCAAAAATGGGTAATTTCAGCATGACTAGCTGTCCCCACACTTACTCTGCTCGAACAAAATTTAAAAGCTGGGAGAAATTGGCCATTCAAGAAAGCTGGGAATTTGTTTTAATCAAGCAGAGGAAAGGGGCCTGAAAGGGTAATTTCGGCAAGTTGGCCGTCCCCACACCTACTCTGCTCAAATAAGTACTAGTCGAAAATCCAAGTCACGACTAAATAAAAATAACGAACATAAATACAAACAAGAAAATAAAGATTTATTTAAAAATTGTTAAAAAATGTAATAAGTACAAAACAAAATATCATCGAACAGGAAAATTCCTCTGGTCGCTGTCATCAATGTTGATTGGACGAGGAGAGCTGGGAGATTCTGAGCTGGGAATATCAGCAGAGGCAGCACCAGCAGAAGAAGCTGAAGGACCGGTTTTAAGTTTATCCTGCTGAGCGTACAGCTTTACTTCAGCCACGGCGTCTGGACCAAAGAACGAAACGTCCACATCTGGTCGCTTGAGCCACAGATTATACAGGAATAAACTTCCTGTCCTCTCTTCTGCCTCTCGAACCGCGGCTTCGATACGTCCCTTCTCCGAAGCAATGTGTTCCTTGAGAGAAACTGTTTCCTGCCTCATTGCTTCCATAACAATCTTGGCCTCCGCGGCTTTATGCTTATACGAGGACAGTTCTCCCTTTAGTTCCTTATTCTCAGTTTTCAACTTCTCCTCCGATTCCCGAGCAAAGTGGAGATCATGCGTCAATGTCTCGATCTTTTTATCCCTAAAGGCAATCTGTATTTCCTGCCTCTCCAAGGACTCCCGCTGTTCGTTCTTCTGATTGTTCAGTTTCTCAATTTCCTGCTCCAGCTCACGATGTGCCCCCTGCGCTTTTTCCAGCTCTAGTTCATGATCATCCTGCAGTTTAGCCTTCTCTTCCTCCAGAGAATTGATGGTAGTTGCCATGGCGGCCTTCTCCTCGGGCCAGTCCCCAATCTCCCGCAAAAGCTTCATGTACGCCATGGACGCCTGAGACAAAGCATTTGTTAGTACAGAAAAAATGGAAAGAGATACTATAGCAGCAAAAAAGTAAAACTTACAAGCGTACTGTGGAAGCCCAAATAGTTGATGAGCCGTTCGCCCGTTATTTCTTTCTTGTACAGGGCAGGCTTCCTCGCTCCAAGGAATTGGGGCACGCGATCTAAAAGATCGCTATAATATTCCCCGGCATCAAACTCTTGGGACTGCTCCTCAGCACCAGAACCGGCCGCGGCTGTTTTCTGGCGTTTATGAGGCGGTTCCGCAGTTTCTGAATCGACGATCCCTTTGCCCTTGTCGACATTTTGAGTAGAGGCGGATGGGGAACTGCTGGGCGGAGCAGGCTGAGATATATCCCCTCGACGAGCACTCTTGTTCGAAGATTTCCTCGCCACTGATTTATGCCTTATCGAGCGAGCAGGAGAACCGACAGAACCCTGTTGAGGAGGCGATTCTGGAGAGACTTCAGCAGCAGGGGGAGAGCCAGAACCTCTGGCCGCTTGAACAGGCTCTTTGGGAGCAGAAGACTGAGCAGGAGCCTGGCTGGGTAAAGGCTGCTCGAAATGAAGCCTCACCATTTCCGAAACTGAAGTATTCGCTGGATGTGGAATTTCCTGTCCGGAAGCTTCGAAAGCAGAAGGAATTTCTTTCTCCTCACGAGAGCCTAAATCAGAAGCGGGGTCCAATAATTCTTGGTCGGCAGGAGGAGCGAGACCATGAAATTGAAGCAGGTGCTCGGAAGGTGTCTGATCGTCGGATGGTGTCTTTACATCCGAAAATTTATTTAACAGAGAGAGCTCCTGATCGGATAGAGGAATCTCGCCCCTAGAGACATCTGCACAAAGAAAAATGTTAGCAACGAGCAGAAATACAAGATGGAAAACTGAGACAAATATACTTACTGGGCGAAAGGCAAAAAGAAAAATTCTTTAAATCCGACAATGATAAGCACGACGCGTAGAACCATCGTGACTTGTAATCTCCTACGTTGGATTTTCCAATCCCTTGAGGAAGGTTCACTTTGTAAGGAGATTTTCGGGCTGAAGTATAATAAAACCCATCCTTCTTATTAGCCTTCGGACCCGTAGTACTTCTAAACAAAAAGAGGTGATGGATCATCGTGGGGGTAGGAGGAGGAAGGTCGTTTTTAAGAAAGATGGAAGCCAAAGCGGTGAGATGAGCATAAGAGTTGGGGGTAAGTTGAAAAGGGGCTAAGTTAAGGTCGTTTAAAAGAGCGACCAGGTAAGGATGAACCGGAAACCTGAAACCGGCTTCTATGTGTTGATGACTAATGACAAAGAAACCCTTGGGAGGAAAAGCTGCATGGTCAGAAGCCTTAGGCACCATAGCTCGGCAGCCCTTAGGTAAAGAGAAGCCCTCAGCGATGGTTTCAAGGTCGCTGAGGCCAAGGGAAGATTCATAATGAAAAAAGGGTGCGCGAGCAGAGGAGGAATGGTGTTCAGAAGGGACTGAAGTAGCCCCACCACCTTGAGAGGTAGCACTAAAATCCTCCTCGGAGGCAACATCAGTGGATCCCACCTTATGACTGCGACGACTACGACCAGACATCTACAAAATCAACAGGGGTGTCAGGTCGCAGAAAGCAGACCAGAACTCAGTACATACGGATACGATACTCCTATGAACACAAGGGGGGCTATTGGAGCGAAAAGTTGGATGGGCAAGAGATATTACAAACAGACAGCAACTCAAAGCAACAATACAAGTATCTATTTAAAAAAAAAAAAAAAAAAAAAAAAAAAAAAAAAAAAGAAAAAAGAAGAAATCATGCCCCAGATATGCAAATAGTAATCATGGAAGAAAATAATCGCAGAAGAAAAGAATAGGAGTTACCTTGAAGATGGCGTTGACAAAGAACCTTGAGGATGCAGGAGAATGGTAGCAGACAAAAATGTCAGGGTTTGCAAAGGCAGAAGAGAGAAGGCGAAAAGAGAACGACAAAGGGTAATATATAGCTGACGCTTCGGAATCCCAATCGGCAAATCAAGACATTTCAATCGTCGCCAAAGTTTGGCAATAGGCGCAAAAAACCGAAAGAGCCATCATGAGCAATTATTGAAAAGACGCGCATTTAATACATGCAGTAAGGAGCGCGACAGTTGAGTGACAAGTAGTCAGCGCCTGGGGGACTGACACAGGGCAAAAAGGAAGAAAAGCAACGGTTCACATCTCACTAAAAGTTTTCTGGGCGCAAGTCTAGGCGCAAGAACATTGTTTCCAGTACAAAAAGTGTACCAGAAACAAGGGGGCTTGTGTTATGGGTATTTTTTGGTGCAATAAGAAAAGGCCCAAAAATGGAGGCCCATTAAGAGCCAAGAAGACACTTGGTCAAATAGTCAAAGGAAAGTTAAAAGCACAAAGATAACCTGCTCGAACATTCCTACTGACTGGAGATATGTTCGTCTGCTCGGCGGCCAAAAGAATAAATAAGTCTGCTCGTTTGCTCGGAGATATCTGCTCGCTCAATTTGCTGTCTGATCGTTGAACAGGCAAAACACTTAAATTGACCAGTTGACCTTCTGGAAGAAGAATCAATCCGAGACCTTCTGGAAGAAGAATCAATCCGAAACGGGAAAGGAGTCGAATTACCTATTTGCATGCAAATCGAATCTCTACATTCTAGGAAATTGCTATATACGAGAGATAATCTCAGAAGATATTATCTTAATTAATGTATATTATTTTTTGCCTTATCTGTAAGATTCTCAAGCCTATTCTGATTATAACATCTCCATTATAAATAGGAGATATAATTTAGGGTAAAGGACAGAGTGAAATAAAAAATACAATTACACCGAGAGAGGGTAATTGTCGTGGACGTAGGCCATCGTTTTTTGCCGAACCACGTAAAAGTCTTGCTGTGTCCTGTGTGTTTTGATCCTATATTGTTTGCATTGTATGAGGTTTGTTGTGTCACAGGTATTGGGCTTGAAGAACAGGGTTGACCAAAAATAAGTGTCAACAAATTCCATCGATGACCAGATTGAACGTTGATTTGGTCACAAATCCCTATTCTCACAAATGTCTTGGACTTTTTTGCAAACATTGATCGAATTTTGCCTCCTCCGTGAACCCTCTCCTCTCTTTGCAACAAATGTCTCTTTCTTTCTATCTCACTCTTGCTTGTTCTCTCTCTCTCATATCTCTCTACACACACCAACTGAAGCTCAAACACTAGCACAGTGAGCCAAAAACACATATACAACATTTCTCCACAAACACAAACTAGTGAACTAGAAAGCGAAACTCAACCAAGCATAGTGAACTAGAAACACATATACAACCACTTCTCCATAGACCACAAAGCAGTCTCCAAACAAACTCTATCAGACCATAATATACAACCTATCAAAACACAAACCGGTCTTCAAAACCAAAACAAAATAAAAAGTTGTCATTCTGTGTAGTGCAAGTCTTTGATAAAACACTTGTGAGGACATAATGATACCAAAGCAATTGGTTAGAGATGAACCTAAGCTTGTGAGTTTGTGTTGGTAAATTAGGTGTCGGATCAGATCCATCCAAGTTGACCCAAACCCGAAAATTCATGATCCAAGTTTCAAACTGGATTGAATTAAGCAACTGATGGAGTAGTTACTTACAATTGCAACATTGACTGATGAGGCAGTTACTTTGCAACAAACCCTCCCGATGCTAGTACGGGATATGTACGGAATAGTATATGTCCATATTATTAAGGTAATAATATAAATTAAAGTGTTGAGAGGGAGATTGAATTTCAGTATGATTCCCGGACAGTACAAAAGAGATTAAGAAAATTTTCAAATAGTCTAGATATGATTAGTAAAATTTTGGAAACATACATAAAGGAATTAATAAGGTTATTGGAGAGTTTAGATGAGTAATTGAAGTTTTGATAAAATTTCTGGATCATCCAGAAAAGGTTTAATAAGATTTTTGAATAGCTCCAAATGTTTAAGTTGAAGTCTAGTATAATTTTCGGGAGGTCCAAAGAGAATTGGAAAAATTCTTGAAAGGTCTGAAAATGATAATTTAAGTAATAAATAAATAAATAAATAAATAAATCTATTTCTAATGTAAAACCCAAATCTTTGTCCAATAGGGAAAAGTAAATTATTTTCCCATGAGTAGTGTCGACGGACGAAAAGGAGGTCCATATAAATAATATTTTCGAAAGACGAATTTCATAGATTAAAAGTTTCGATATTAATATTAGATTTAAATAAAAGTGAAGTGGAACAAAAACGAATTCATTTGGATAGATTTCGAGTAATCCAAAGCAGAGAGAAACTTTTAAGCAATTCAAAGTGTATTAGACGGAAGTAGTATATTTGACTAGTGTCCGGTATATAATATTTATGGTAAAATAAAATAATTTCCTATACTCAAAAATAAAAAATTAATTTTAGTAGAATTCCGGAAATCATGCATGTGTCCTTAAAATGATAACCATATATATATATATATATATATTGCAAATGAATGAAGAAGAAATGAAGGTAAAAGAGTCATTTGCATTCTCAATCACCAAAAGCATCAAAAATCGAGTGAGAGTTTTTAGAGAGAGAGCTTGAGTGAGTGAAGTAAGAAAAGCACAAATTCATTCAGTCAAGCATCACTAAAATCGTGAGAACAAACAAGAGAGAAGAGCCATTTCTTCATTTGGTCCCCCATTCAAAACCGAGAGATGCTCTAGGGAAAGAGATGAGCAAGCTTTTCCAAGCAAAGTAAAAGCAAACTCATTTAGTCTTCAAGCTGCAATCGAGAGAGAATAAAAATGGGTATATTCGATTCACAAGAAGAGCCGAGAGAAAGCTTGAAGACCAGCCACCATTGTTGAGGTTTGAGAGCATTTCCAAGAGATTCTTAAGTCCATCAAGCTTGCATACAATTCTAGGCTCCATCCTAAGTTCTTTTTGAGAGGTAAGTGATGGTTTTTATGATTTTGTTTGAGTAATGGATGGACTTTTGTGAAGATTAAGTGTGGGTTGATTATTTAAGGTTTTAAAGTGATGGATGATGACTTGCATGTTGTTTTGATACAAGAAGTGATGTTTGATGAAAATGTGATGATGGGTGTTTCTGTTGGTTCGGCAATGTTAGAGGTTTGTGATTGAAATGTTGGTTGTTAGGGAATATAATGTGTTTTGGTGTGTTAATGGAAGAATCTTGATGTTGGATTATGTGTTAAATCTGCCATTAAGGGCTGTTTTAGTTTGGATTTTATTTTGTGATGTTTTGCCATGAGTTTGGTGTATAAGCTATCATGGATGAATTATAAAAGTTGATTTGTATAAGTAACATGAGTTGTTAGCATGTTAAAAGATGTTTCCTATAAGTTACATGAGTTATTAGCATGTTAAAAGCTATTTCATATAAGTTACATGAGCTATTAGCATGTTGGATGCTGTTTTTAATGAGTGCATGTGCTATTTTAGTGTTATAAGTACTGTCTTGAATGAAAAGGATGGGCTGTTATGAGGTTAGATGTTGTTTTGAATGAGTGCATTAGCTGTTTTGATGGTAAGTGCTGTCTTGAATGAGTTGCGCGAGCTGCTTTGATGTTAAATGTTGTCTTGAATGAACGTTATGAGCTGTCTTAATGTTGCGGGCTGTTTTGAGTAACGTTTAGAGGGTGTTTCGAAACCATTATAAAGTATATTTATATAGTCGTTGAAATGCAAATGCTTTTATGTGATTGAATGTAAGTTTGAAAGTTGCTTGTGACATTACCTAAAGAATTATTGTTAAATGCATAGGTAACGAGAAGGCAAAAGTGAATAAGTTGTGAGCTTTACAATAGCTATTCTATGAGTGTTACTAAAATGATTTGAAACTAGTGTTTAAGCTTTGCAATAGGTTATTCTGTGAGTGTTACTAAAATGATTTAAAACTAGTGTTTAATTCTAAGTGATATGAATATTTATAAATGTTTTGGGTATGAATGTTCTATTTTAAGCTTTATGATTTCATGTAAATTTATTTAAGTTAAATGACATTATTAAATTTTAAGTTATGAAATTTTATGTAACATTTAAATTCTATGATCAAAAATATAATGATATGAATTTAAATTAATAATGTTAACCTCCCTTATGAATTATTTTGTTCAAGTATAAAATGTGGATTTTAAATCAACTGCAGTTTATTTATAAATATTTTATCAAGCCTATGGTATTCCTTACGGTAATTTCATGATGTTATCAGTAATGGTAGAGTACCCTAAAGCGATGTAGGATTCTACTTAGGAGGATTCCGCCTCTCTCCTAGGGTACATTATGAGCTAGCTTACTACCTGAGCGATGTAGGATTCCGCTCGTAGCAACATAGGATTTTGCTACTTAGTTACCGATCACATGGCTTTGCAATATAGGATTCCACTTTGTCATCTGCCTAGGGTGTCATAGGCGAATAAATGATTGGTGGTTGATTTATTTTATTATAATGCAATGATTTTTAATTGGCTCGTATATCACAATTTGTTTTTTACATGTTTATGTTATATTGAAACGATATAAGCTACTAGATTTCATTTCAGATTTACGAATTATGTTTTATGATTATGTTTAAAGTTTAAGTGCAATGATTTAATTATGTTTTATGAATCAATTATTAAACATTAGGGAGGATATAAGTTTGTGTTTAAGTATGGTATTCAAGGATATGAATTTGTGGTTAGGTATGATATTCAAGGATATAAGTTTGTATTTAAGTATGATATTTAACGATATAAGTTGGTGTTTAACTATGATGTTCAACAATATAAGCTTTTGTTTAAGTAATATATGCAACGATATAAACTTTTGTTTCATTCTAAGTAATATGAATCTTATAAACGTTTTGGCATTAATAAATTTATTTTATACTCTACAACTTATGAAAATTTAAATAGACGAAGTCCACTTCCTCTTTCTTTGTTCTCACCACCTAGAACCTTGTCGCCCCTTTTCCTCATGCTCGTCTCTCTTGGCAGTGTTGGATAAAGCTTTAATAGGTGAAAACTTTCACCAAAATCCAGAAATCATATTAAATTGTTAATAATTATTACATAGAAGACATACCTGAATTTATATTGACAAATTTGAGTAGGATTAAGTCTTTCACAATCAAATCTCCTTAGGTTACTCTATAGTTTTATTCTTGAATGGAGAAGAAGAAAGAGAGCAAAATATTATGTATCTTGATTTAATTTTGGGACCATAACCCTCATAATATTCCTTATCATACATGTGCAACATATGTCCTTAATATGATAGCCATATGTATATTGCAAATGAATGAAGAAATGAAGTTAAAAGAGTCATTTGCATTCTCGGTCACCAAAAGCATTGAAAATCGAGTGAGAGTTCTTATAGAGAGAGCTTGAGTCAGTGAAGTAAGAAAAGCACAAATTCATTCGATCAAGCATCACCAAAACCGTGAGAACAAACAAGAGAGAGGAGCCATTTCTTCACTTGGTCCCCCATTCAAAACCGAGAGATGCTCTAGGGAGAGAGATGAGCAAGCTTTTCCAAGAAAGTAAAAGCAAACTCATTAGATCTTGAAGCTGCAACCAAGAGAGAATAAAAATGGGTGTATTCGGTCCACAAGAAGAGCCGAGAGGAAGCCTGAAGACTAGCCACCATTGTTGAGGTTTGAGAGCTTTCCAAGAGATTCTTAAGTCCATCAAGCTTGCATGCAATTCTAAGATCCATCTGAAGTTTATTTTGAGAGGTAAATGATGATTTTTATGATTTTGTTTGAGTAATGGATAGAGTTTTGTAAAGATTAAGTGTGGGTTGATTACTTAAGGTTTTAAAGTGATGAATGATGGCTTGCATGTTGTTTTGATGCAAGAAGTGATGTTTGATGAAATGTGATGATGGGTGTTTGTGTTGGTTCGACTATGGTAGAGGTTTGTGATTGAAATGTTGGTTGTTAGGGAATATAATGTGTTTTGGTGTGTTAATGGAAGAATCTTGATGTTGGATTATGTGTTAAATCTGCCATTAAGGGCTATTTCAGTTTGGATTTTATTTTGCAATGTTTTGCCATGAGTTTGGTGTATAAGCTATCATGGATGAATTATAAAAGTTGTTTTGTATAAGTTACATGAGCTGTTAGCATGTCAAAAGCTGTTTCATATAAGTTACATGAGTTGTTAGCATGTTAAAAGTTGTTTCATATAAGTTACATGAGCTGTTAGTATGTTGGATGTTGTTTAGTATAAGTTACATGAGTTGTTAGCATGTTGGATGCTGTTTTGAATGAGTGCATGAGCTGTTTTAGTGTTATCAGTGCTGTCTTGAATGAAAAGGATGGGCTGTTATGAGATTAGATGTTGTTTTGAATGAGTGCATTAGCTATTTTGATAGTAAGTGCTGTCTTGAATGAGTTGCGCGAGCTATTTTGATGTTAAATGTTGTCTTGAATGAACGTTATGAGTTGTCTTGATATTGCGGACTGTTTTGAGTAACGTTTAGGAGTGTTTCGAAACCATTATAAAGTAAATTTATATAGTCATTGAAAAATCCAATGCTTTTATGTGATTGAATGTAAGTTTGAAAGTCGCTTGCGACGTTACCTAAAGAATTGATGTTAAATGCGTAGGTAACGAGAAGGCAAAAACAAATAAGTTGTGAGCTTTGCAATATGTTATTCTGTGAGTGTTACTAAAATGATTTGAAATTAGTGTTTAATTCTAAGTGATATGAATATTTATAAATGTTTTGGGTATGAATGTTTTATTTTAAGCTTTTTGATTCCATATAAGTTTATTTAAGTTAAATGACACTATTAAATTTTAAGTTTTGAAATTTTATGTAACATTTAAATTCAATGATCAAATATGTCATGGTATGAATTTAAATTAATTGTGATAACTTCCCTTATGAATTATTTTATTCAAGTATGAAATGTGGATTTTAAATTAAATGCTGCTTATTTATAAATGTTTTATTAAATCTATGGTATTCTTTAAGGTAATTTCATGATGTTATCAGTAATAGTAGAGTACACTAAAGCGATATAGGATTTTGCTTAGGAGTTGCGATATAGGATTCTGCCTCTCCCCTAGGGTATATTATGAGCTAGCTATAGGATTCCGCTTGGGAGTTGCGATGTAGGATTCCGCCTTTACCTAGGGTATATTATGAGCTAACTTACTACTTGAGTGATGTAGGAATTCACTCGTAGCGATGTAGGATTCCGTTACTTAGTTACCAATCATATAGTCTTACGATATAGGATTCTACTTTGTCACATGCCTAAGGTGCCATAGGTGAATCAATTATTGATGGTTGATTTATTTTATTATTACTCAATGATTTTTAATTGGCTAGTATACCACCATTTTTATTTTATAGGTTTATGTTATATTGAAACTATATAAGCTACTGGATTTTATTTCAGATTTATGAATTATGTTTTATGATTATGTTTAAAGTTAAGTGCAATGATTTAATTATGTTTTATGAATCAATTATTAAACATTAGGGAGGATATAAGTTTGTGTTTAAGTATAATATTCAAGAATATAAGTTTGTGTTTAAGTATGATATTTAACAATATAGTTGGTGTTTAAGTATGATGTTCAACGATATAAGCTTTTGCTTAAGTAATATGTGCGACAATATAAACTTTTGTTTAATTCTAAGTAATATGAATCTTATATTTAGGCATGACTAAATTTATTTTAAGCTTTATGACTTTATGAAAGTTTAAATAGAAATGCATAACACTCAGTGAGCTTTTTAGCTCACTATTTCCTATTTGTTGTTATGAAAAATCTCCCTAAGTGTAGGAGCGAATACTCAAAGCGAGCGATCTCCGATGTGAAGTTAGGTGAGTATACTCAACAATTGTTACTTTGAAATTAAAACAAATGTTTTGATATATAATGAATTTGTATGATGTAAATACTTTTGATTTTATATTGAGGCCTACGATTTTATTTCATGAGATCCATAAATGTTGTTGGGGCATTGGTTAGCCCAAATGGCATCACCAAAAACTCGTAATGTCCATAATGAGTCCTAAAGGCTGTCTTAGGAATATCTTCCTTGCGGACCTTCAACTAATAGTATCCTGACCTTAAGTCGATCTTAGAAAACACTCTGGCTCCTTAAAGCTGGTCAAACAAGTCATTTATCCTCAGTAATGGGTACTGATTCCTGATAGTGACTCTATTGAGTTACCTGTAATCTATACACAACCTGAGGCTGCCATCTTTCTTCTTCATAAATAGCACTGAAGCTCCCCACAGTAATGTACTAGGCTTGATAAACCCTCTACCCATCAATTCTTCCATTTGAACCTTCAATTCTTTCAGCTCAGCTGGTGCTATCCTGTATGGCGCTATCGAAATAGGTTCCGTACCAAGTGCCAACTCAATCTCAAACTCTATTTCTCTATCAGGTGGTAACCCTAGAAGGTCTTCTGGAAAGACATTCGAAAACAAACTAACTATATGAACATCTGTCAACTATAATTCACTATCATTTAGTTCCACTGCATAGGCTAAGTATCCCTGATACGCTTTTCTAAGTCTCTTATTCACTTTTAGTGTGGTAATCAAACCTGTAGGAAACATCTTTTGCACCCCACAAAAAATTACATATGGTTCCCCAAGCCTACTAAGTTTAACATCCTTTCTATAATAATCTACAATAGTACGATACTTGGATAACCAGCCCATGCCTAGAATGACATCAAAGTCATGGATATCTAGTGTGATCAAAATCTGCCTCAAACATTCTACCTGCTATAATTACCCTACTTCCCACATAAACTTTATCTGCCTTAAGCGAATTGCCTATAGGAAGTGACACTACTATACTACACTCTGTTGGGCTTAGCTCTACTATAGTTCTACCTATAAACTCCCCAGAAACAAAAGAATGGGTCGCCTCTGGGTCTATCAGCACTTGTGTGTTTGAGTCAAATAAGGAAATAATACTTGTAACCACCTCAGGGGCTGTATTGGCCTCCTACTGGGTCGTTGCATAAACTCTAGCCTGGCTATACAGTCTGCCAGGCTGTGCTCGACGTGGTATGCTCCTGCTTGATTCGTTGGCTTTGATCCTACAACTCTTCTAATTTGGGGGCCTCTATTCTCGGGTCCACGACTCCCAGTAGGCTGTGCTTGTACTGTTGATCTAGCCTCGAATGGATTGAAGGTAAATAAATTATGGTAGTCCTTCTTGAAATTACCCTCCTGACCGCATCGATAACATCCGGTCCTACCTTTCAGGCACTCGCCCGTATATGCTCTCCCACATTTGCTGCAAGTAGGCTGAGTCTTCCAATTTTGTCTGCTTCTGGATCTACTGAGTGACTGAATAGAGCTCTGACTAGTTTGAGCTCTATGACTCTGTTTACGGCTCTTGGACCATCAGGGTTTCTGCTCGCTTTTAACTACTTTGCTTCACCCCCCTTGATGGTTACCCGTCTAGCTACGTTTCTGATCGAACTTCTTTGGCTTAGGGATGGATTCCATACTCCTCTCGACCTTGGTGGTTGCCTCCACCAGCTGCCTATACCTCATATGCACCAAGAAGGTCACATAGGTCCTGATCCTGGGGTTTAAGCCTGCTATGAAACGATTAATCTTTTGTTCTTCATTTTCTACGATGAAACGAACCAAACGAACTAACTCGGAAAACCTCTTTTCATAGTCTGTTACTGAGTCGTTCCCCTACTCCAATAAAAAGAATTCCTATATCCTTGCATCTTTGTAACTCTTAGGAAAATACTTACCTATGAATTCTTTCTTGAAATCAGCCTAGGAGACTCCATCCGGGTGTGCTCTTTGATATGTCTTCCATCAGTCTTTAGCAAAATCTTTAAGTAAGAAGGCAGAATAAGAAACCATCTATTCTTCAGTGCAACCCATAACCTAAAAAAACTTTTCATTCTTCTCAATCTATGACAATGCATGTTCTAGTTCACCTGTTCCGTTAAATGGCTTGGCACCTAATTTACAGGCGCGCTCTATCGACACATCTATCTCTCGCGATTGATGAAGTGTTGCTGCTAAAACCTATGCCATTTGCTCAATATTAACCTGTGCTTGCTCTAGTTTCTCAGGCTGTGAAGGTTCTGGGTGCGAAGAACTCGTTGGCACATTCACTAATTCATCAATATGCTCTTCCTCTGGTATAGGTGCCTCTGCGATCGCCTTCCTTGTCCATGAGCGAGTTCGTCGTTGCATGTTTCTGTTCTATTTCAAATAGGCATAAAGAATCATGGAATGAGTTAAGGTACTAACAGTGCACGAAAACAACTCTAGAAATCATGCAATGCTCAAACTGAAATCTGTATAACTCAACTATATACTCATGCAATCTTATGCAAAATCTCATGTAAAATCTTATGAATAAAAACACTTTCTAACTTTAGCTCGAAACTTTTTTAAAACCGGGCTCTAATACCAACTTGATACGACCCAATTTAGATTCCCTCTAGGCTAGTATCTGGTAGGCTTTGCTTGGCACTCTAACGGACCTCTCTTAAGCCCTACTAGTCGGCTAAAGAAAATCCACAGAGCGAACCCTAAAAACTTGCCCGTTTGCTTTTACTTTGATACTAGTTTGATATTGTTGGTTCGAAAATTTGTTGGGTTGATTCATTTAAATTCAGATTTTCATTTATATGAAATCATAAAAGTAACCATTTCGTTTTCAAAATCAAAAATCATTCTAACAAAAATCTGGCAGTATAACGGCTGCATTTATAAGGTTTCCAAATTCCTGTAAATGAAATATACACTCCCAAAATATACTAATCACTACCCAACTTCTTTTCGTTTCACAAACATGCATTTCCATAAACATTCATGTATTTACATAAAACCTAAATGATGATCAAAATTTTTTCACATTATGGAAAACTTTTATAACTTATTTGCATCACAACATATACAATCCATATTCATAAAGTAATATCATAAAAGATACAAAATAGTGTATGTAATTGTTTAACTTTTAATTACAATTAAAATGCATTATAACTTGTGCGATGCATCCGTCAATGTGCCCACCAAGATTTACGAAGAAATTTTGTTTGCTTCAATCACCGGCTTGAGTACCTGTGGTGGTTTTATATAATACAACATAGAAATATATAAAATTAAAGTAATTAAACCGATGTAACAATTATTAATTAAACAATCGTAAACTTATTTAGATTTATGTAAATTTTCACTAAAAAATTTTTATTTTCCAAAAGCACCATTCGTACCCCTAACTGTTATGTTACGTGACAATTTTTCAACTAACACCAATCATGAGGTTACTAATACTCTTAAGTAATCATGTGTAGAATTCTCTACATTGCAAACCATGGTGCTAACTATAGTCTCGACAACTATGAGAGAAATTTTCTGTGTCGCAAACGTGGTGCAAGCACTATATATGAATTTAGGCAACTACATTGCGGACACTATAAGAAAACAGACTAACAAAGCTGGACTATCCATATCGAGCACTAAAGGCCTGGTATGAATAATCAAAAACAAAAAAAAAAAAAAAAAATTGATTTTTCAAATAACGAGTGGCCGGTATGGATAATTCAATATCTATACCAGGCGTCATTTAGCTCAGTATAGATAATGTTAAGAAAAATTAAAAATATATATATTTTTATCCATACCGGGCGACCGACCCGACTGGTATGGATAATTAGATTATCGATATCGGTCGGGTTGGGTGCGCAGTATGGATATTTAATATTTTTAAATTTTAAAATCAAAGGATTATCTATACTGGTTGGGTCAGGTGCCGGGTATGAATAATCCTTTAAAAAAATGTTATAATTTCCTTACCGAGGGCCCGGCCCGCTCAGTAAGAAAACTCGGATTATCCATACCGGTCGAGTAGGAGACCGGTATGGATAATTCGTTTTATTAAAAAAATATAGATTATCCATACCGGGCGCCCGCCCGCCCAGTATGGATAATCTAGGTATTTTTAACCCAGTCAGCCTACCCGTTCGCCTCTCTTTCTCTCTTTATCTCTTTCTCACATTTTCTCTCTCTAGAAACCCTAGCCGCCGTCGCCACTGCCACCGTTGCTGTTGTTACCACCACCTCGTCGCCTCTCCACTAGCCATCTGACGACGCCGCCATCCTCCTCCGTTGCCGTCTCGTAGGTATTCTTCTTTTTTCTTTTTCTTCTCTTCCTCCTCTTCTTCTTCATCTTCTTCCTCTTCTTCATACGTCTTCTTCTTCTTTGTTATTCTACTATTCTTCTTCTTCATCATCTTATGCTTCTTCGTCTTCTTCTTCTAGTTTGCCTGGAGTGGATGGTCGGACGAGTGGCAGTACGGCCAGTATATTTTTTTTTTCTAACTTTTGTACTTTAATTTTTTTTTTTTTGCAGCTGAATCATTATTTGAGTTCTCTTCTGGAAACGATATCTTGGTCGATTTCCTCATATTACAGTGTTTGATTTTATCTATCGAAAAGGTATTGACGTTATTGAGGTGGATTGTTTTCGATATATTGAAATTGAAATTTTTATTTCAAAAGTTTAGGGTGTAGAAATATGGATGATAATTTGAGCTATATATAATATTTTTAAAAATATATGACTTGTAGTTTTTGGATTGTTGAAATTTCGGAGTATTATAATAGAGTTTATATTGTCTGTTTGAGTTAGTCGTAAAATCATATAATTGTTTTGTGATGTTATTAATGAATATCATAGTAAATTTGATAAATAGTTATTGTGGTGTTATATATTCTTTATGAAATTACTTTACTATTTACATTGTAGATGAATTTCATTTTTGGTAACGTCAAAATTTTCGTAAAATGGATTGATTGACTTTATATCAATAATTTTGTATATTGATAATGATATTTGGTGTTGGGTTTTAATATATTTTATTTCCATTACATTTTCAGATGTCGACTGAAGGAACATCTACTGGTCCGTCTTTAGATAGCTCTAGTGGAGAGAGAAAAAGAAGAGGAAGAGGTCCCAACCACTTGGATTATAAGAAAATATTAAGGTCAAAGCCACAGGGATACAAATTAATGAAGTTGGTCAACCAATTAGAGAAAATTCGGTGATCTACAGTTCAGGTTATGGAGCTATTACAGCTCAGATGATACCTATAACCTATAGTAGTTGGGATAAGGTACCACGATCTTTAAAGGATATAATATGGGAGATATAAAGGTATATACTGGTTTCAATTATTTATAATATCAACGTTACGTATTAATTTTTAATGACCATATTTAATTACTTTTATATAATGTATACATGTAGTTACGACTTGGTGCTGATGAGTTTATGAAAGCTCATACATTAAAATCAATGAATGAGAGTTGGAGACACTATAAAGGTAGAATAAAAAAACAAATTAAATATATTCCTCTTGGTCCTGATGTACACAGAAGATACGAAATGCTAAAACTAGCTAACATTAGTTATCAGGATTGGATTGCATTTGTCAATCAGCGATTGTCTCCAGAATTTGCGATAATCTTATAATTCATATTCTCAAGTTGGCATGAATAATAACATTTAATGTATTTTGCATGAATTTTACAATATTTCAGGATACTAATAAGCATTATAGGGAGTTGTCAAAGAAGAATCGTACCCAACATACATCAAGTAGTAAAGGAATAGCATGACTATGAGAAGATTTGGTAAGAGTTGAATATATTGTCATAATTGTCTTACATGTATATAGTTTTTTGTTTTAAAAAATGCGATTATATTTTTGTACATATCAATTTCAATGTTAGAGAGCGAAAAAAGTGGCTGCAAATGAAGATCTCGAAGTTGATAGAGTTGACATTTGGATAGCCAGTCATAAGCACAAAGATGGAAGCGTAGTCAATGAAGACACAACTGATAAAATAGTATGTTATTGTATTTTTATCAACTATTATGATTATTGTATTATTTAATAGTGCATTAGTTTTTTTAACGTTAATATCATGTGACATCATTTATAGGCACAGATGGAGGCACTACATCAAGAAACCCAACATTCACTTGGAGATGATGTTGTCTCACAAGTTATGGGTAAGGAGCATCGAGGTAAAGTTCGAGGAATGGGTCATGGTGTAACACCACCTATTGTACAAGCATCTGTGGTTGGTAAACAAAGTTTTGCACAATATCAACAACATGTCGAGGGTGAGATGACAACTATGAAGCAAACAATTGCTAATTTAACAAACTTGCTCATGACTCATTTGCCAAACATAGATCAAGCTTAAGTTTTGGCATGGATGCCTCCCACGCAGCCGGTAAATGACTCAAACCATTGATACTTAGTGTGTCTCCATATATATATATATATATATATTTTCGTCTCAATCATTTCTCACAAATGGATATAAGCATTTTTGCAATATTGTTTGTTATGTTTGTATTTGTAAATAAATATATATATCTATATTGTATGCGTGACATTTTATTGAGAAATATTGTGATGGTTGATTGATTGTCAAGGATTTGAGAAGTTTGATAGATTGCAGAGGAATTAAATTTGTGATAAGTATGGAAAACATGGGAAACTCTATCAACTTTTTAAAAAAGTTGATCGATTTGATATGAAAATGTTTTATAGTGTTTATTGCCTGACGATTGAAATTCTGGGGTGAATATAATTTTTGTTTCCTAGATTTCCATGTTTCCTAACAACAATGGTATTTATTGTTTTCGTAGACACAATATTCAAATGGCTCAAATGCTATGGGATCTAATAAAAGTGTAGGATATGCTGAGCCTTCAGCTAAGGTAAAATATGTGCTGTATGGATATTATTTATTGTTTCAATTTAATTTCATATATATAAATATATGTATGTATTTACATTTTTTCTAACAATAAATATTTAAATTCTTATACAAACAATCGTTATCACGAGGTTTCTCGAACCAAGTTGGTGGATCGAACCACAACCAATGCAAATTATTATACTGGATGGGGAAAGGAATTGTGGTCACGGAAGCGAAAATTGACTCATAGGACCCTTATGCTAAAGTTCACCACCTCGAGCTTGGTCCAGATTTTTGATGTGTTTTCATAAAAAAAACTATTCTTTAGTGTTTCGCTACATCGACCTACCAGTGAGCTACTAATTTTGGAAGATATAGTAAATTCAATGATTGCTTGGCTAGCAAAATATATTGTATCTTAGTATATTATGTACTGAGGTTTTATTATAAGATTTAACTTTAGATTATGTACGTTTAACTTTCGATTATGTAATTTAAATGTTATTAATATATTAAATATTATATAATTTTATTAACATTTTTGGACGGTTTTAGTTTTATTGTAACAAAAAAAATCTATAAAATAATTTTTTTTTTTATTGTTAATAATATCCATACTAGGCACTGTCAGTTATGGATAAAATTATCCAAACCGGGCGATACTTGGTATGGATAAATTATCCAAAATGGGTCGGTAACTGGTTTGGATTGCGAATATCCATATCGAGCAGAAACTCGATTTGGATATTAATTATCTATACCGAGCAAAGCCCGAAACGGATAATGATTATCCAATCCAGGTGGCCCGGTATGGATATAGCAGGTCGACCCGTGTTGGTCCCCACTATTTCCTTTATCCATACCGAGTTATGCCAGGTATGGATAAAGATTATCCATATCAAGGACCCATCTGGTATGGATATTTGAATATCTATACCGACAGTAAGCACGTCAGGCTTATTGCCTAGTATGGATACGCATTGCTCGGTATGGTTGGGTTGTTTTCTTGTAGTGAAAATTTTCTGTATCGTATATTGTAGCGCCAACTGATCCATAACTCTAAGCGACTATGTGCAAAATTTTCTGCATCACCATTTAGTGCTAAAAAATCTGAAATTTTTAGGGTACATGAGCACAAAACAACTTTCATCTCAAAAATTGATGCTAAGCTCATAAACTCATTTTGTATAAAAACTGTTTTATTTCGAAATCTCTTTGAAACACATATCGCAACTTTCTTAATCGACTAGAAACTTTTATAATACAATTCATTCATAAATCTTTTTAGAAAGTAATAAGGTTACAAAACATTACATAAACATACATGGTGTGAGTTAGTAAACTCACCTCGAGTCCAAGTTTGCCAGGAGGCGTCAATGAGTCTATCTCACTCCGCTTGCTTGTGCTTCACCTATACATTATATTCTCATTTAAAATATGCTACATTGAGCTACTCAAAACTACAAATAGAGTTTCCAATATAATTGACTCTATTGAAAACCCTTTTGACTACAACCTTCTCATCTAGGTTCTAACTCAATCAAAGTTTTAAGATTTCGATTTCCTTGCAAAATTTTTACTTATATACCCCTAGGGACATTCCCACGCAATTCGTATAATTTTCTGAGGTCCGGAACGAAAAGTCAACAATTTTTTTGGACCACCTTTGACCAAACACTATTCACAATCCAATCTGTAGGCTTTTTCACTTCCGTTTTCGCTTGAATCATCTCCTTATCTCTTATTTAGGTGGCCATAAAACAATTCTGAAAAATTCCAACTATAGAGGCATAAAACCTATGAAATACCCCTAGTTTTTGACACTTTTTCGTGTCAAAACCTACCTTTTCTATATTCTTAATTAAATTTTCATCTCATTAAGTGTTTTAGACCTATATTTGTTTGTTTAAGGTCATACATGGCACAAACTTACAAAAGGGAAGGTGATCTTGCATAGTAATTACACATGCCCTTCATCTAAACTCATTGAATCCTCACTTTTTCTTTTGTAATTTTATCATTTCTATTAAGTTTCCTAAGCTCCAATTATCATCAGTTCATGCTCATTTACATCATAACTTAAAGAAATCACATAATCCTGCTTGTGATCGAAGTCACACATGTACACACATCACTCATTTTTTTTAACTTTCAATACTTTTATTTGTGCATTCACTTAAGCATTTCATCAAACATGTAATCTACAACTCAATTAACTTTAAACATGTTTAGATCACATTCTAGGGTTTCATTCCCATAAACCCTAGCTTCCATCTCTAACATGATTATTTCCAAATCAAGTTTCCTTTTTATTTGATTTAGACTCTAAACTTGATTTAAATGAAAACCCATATCAATTACATGTCAAAAATCCACTCAGTCATCAACATCCAAACCAACCCAAACTAATTTCATACATGAAAAAATTCATGAAAACTAACCTCAATCTTGTTCAAGGCTTAGTATTCTAGCTTAGATCACTCCAAAAACTTGATTTGGAGCTTTGGATTGCTTGAAAGCTGGCTTGGTCTTCTCCTCCCTATGCTTGCCGTCCCTCTCCTCTCTATTTCTCTCAATTTTTGTCTCTAATTTTGCTAAGTGTCATGACTAACTCATTAATATATATAGGTATCACTTATGAAATTGCCCCTAAAGTTTGGTTCGTAATTACATGTCATGCCACTACTTGGAATTTAATTAAAATGTCCTCCAACTTTGCATAAATATTATGGCATCCTATTAACTTTTATAAATTCTCATAATTCCCACAACTAATTCATTCGAGTCACTTCTATTTATATATGTAGGACTCTAGATTGGAAAATGACCATTTTGCCTCATAATTTATCTTTTATTTATTAGGAAGTTCTATTAGTAAGGATAGGGGCTTATAGTGTCTCAATCTCCCTAGTGAAGGGGGTCCTTTTCTTATATTGATCACACTGATTGGCGGCATCAGGGCGTGCCTCAAGTTGTTGGACCCTTTGTAGGAGCTCCTCTATCCTTGGGTCCTGTGGCCTGTGCTTGCAACCTGAAGAGTGGTGATCTGGTAAATATCCTTAACTAGCCCTTCTCGAGCTGCTAGCTTGGTGTGACTCCGTACATCGCTGATGACCTACCTTATCTTCTTTATACCGAAATAGAGCCCAAACTCGGTTGCGACCATCCTCTACATAGCGGCTCCCATCCTGGCTCACCCTCACTCTTAAGCTCGCAAGGCATGAAACTTTTTCATCATCATGAACTCAGCGACTTTGACCTTTTGAGCGCGAGTTGGAGAAACGACCTAAGTTGGCAGGTCGCGGTACCTCTCTATTTGGTCTTTCAAGGGCTGGTACTTCTTCTCGTTGTTGTTGGTAAATTTCTCTGGGAACTACAGCCTCAAATCTGGGCACGTTTTTAGGCTTGGGCCTGTGCCAGCACCCTGACTGCGTCTTCAAGTTGCTACATTGTGTTTTCCAGTGCCTCCTGCCACTGGTGCCACACCTGTAGCCCTTCAATTGTAGGGACCATCTATGTTGGTTGATGAGGGATTAGTGGAGGCTGACCCATAATAGCGCCATCAGTAGGAACATGAGACGTGCTTACCATGGGGTATGTATTTGTTAGGTGTCAGGCTGTTGCTGATCCATTTACCTTTCTGGTTGATCAACTGTCACGTTAGAACTTTTAGTGGTTCTTCCTCTTACCATTGCTGTTGAAACTTCAAAAGTTTGCAGTTTGGGCCCTCCTTCTAGCGCCAAATATGTCGATGTCTGAAATTGATAGACTCATGTTCTTGACCTAATACCTATAAAATAGAACAAAACAAAGGCAAAGACAATAGGGAAGAGGAAAAACAGGAATGCAAAGAGGATTTTTACGTGATTCGGCCCAAAAAAATGCTTACATCTATGACTGTTCCTCTGCTTATTTTGGTAGAGTAACAATATTCTATTGATTGCTTGATGATCACTACAATGAATTTTTAACCTCTATTTATAGAGTGAGGTGTTACAATTTGATTACAATATGAATAGAAAAGAATTTTACAATAATTATACTTCCAAAACTGTATTCGTTAATTTAGGGATAAATCCCATGAAAATAGGAGTTTGATTCTATTTCCAACCTGTTAGTAGATTCTCCCTCAAATTAGGCTGCTTCCTTTTTGGAAGATTTCCTTTTTTAATGAGGACTTCGAGCTACGAGTTTAATCTTGGTTTGGACTACCTCGAGTTGAGCAGCCTTAATCATAGTTAACCAACAACCTTAGAATAGTAATAGCGATCTGAGAGCTCGTGCCTACAAGCTGGACATTGATGAACTAGACTTTGGTCTATTGGGTCAATCCATTAGATCGGTTCGTTGGGCTTTTACTAGCTCATCTATGTAGCCCAAAATATATCCACAATAGTAATAAAATGGTAGTTTGGTAATTGATTAATTTTTATGCTTTTTATTTTCTTAATTTTTCAATATAGTAAGAGCATTTTCATATTTTCATAGTTTTTTACAAAACCACTAACTTTTGGATAAAAAATCGCTCTTGGACTGACGATGGGGGGTTTTTGGCTAATATTTTTAAAAGTCGAGATTCCGTAAAATTATTTTTCATTTTAGGGAGGTTTTTAGATTTTTCCCTTAATCATATTTTGAAGTGAAGAATAGATTAATCAATAGATACTTATTGAAACAATGATTGACTGTAATACCTAAGCTTTTGAATTAAATTTTAAAATTAATTAATCTATTTCTAATTTCTATGATTTTTTTTTGTAGTTTTGTTGATTTAATTACTGTTGTAGTATGTCAAATTTTTGTGATGGCTAATTATTTAAAAATATTTTATTTAAAGATTTCTAGAAAGATTTTTTTTTTTTTTCTTTTAGTAGTTAAAGGGGGAAAATTTGAACTCGAGTTCTCTCTTTTAGTAAAATGTGTGAATACCGATCAAACTAAATCTATAACCAACTTTTAGAGTTGCTTTAGTGACCATAATGCATATATTTAGAGTCCCATATTTAAGCATTTCAATTATCTATTTTAACTTCCCACTGGAGTAACAAACATTTTTCCACTTCTCTCCCATATTTAAGCATTTCAATTATCTATTTTATCAGACATTTTCATTCACAGCAAAGCATAGAGCTAAGCTAATTTCATTGGTCAAAATGTTCAGAGAAATTACTAATTTCAATCTCAAAATATGTTCTTGTGATTGCTCAATTTTGTAAACCAAAGGTTTAAATTGCGGGTTGAAAATAGATGGTTTTTATCATAATGTAATACTGTTTTGTACTTTTGAACATATGTTTCTATATATTTTTGTTTAATGATTTACGATATGTTAGGCAATTTAATTGTATATATATTCTGCACAAGGTTCTACATATGACTACGTATATGAATTGGAAAAATAAAACATTCTAAATGTCTTATTTTTCCAATTCTAACTTTTGTTAACTATATTTTGTAACACAATAAATTTTATTAGTTAGTATTTTACTGTCTTTTAATCAAAATTTATCATCTGTAAATTAAATTAGTTATCAAATTGCTCTGTAACTAAACTTTATGAAATATTTTGTAACTAAACTTTGTAAAACGAATTTTTTATGAAATATTTTGGCTCAATATCTATTACAAATGATATATGATATAGTGCACTGTGGATTTAATGTTCTAGATGACTTAACGTGGTATTGTCATCATACAATGTTCTAGATGGTTTAATGAATATTCTACATTGGTTATTAGGGCTACAAATGACACTACTTCGCATGCCTTATTTTATGATTGCTTCATAAGCATTTTTCTTAAAATACTTTTTTTTTTTGAATAATTACATTAATTTAGGGTTTTGGATTGAGAAGGGAGTATGACTAGGGATGGCAATTTGTAACCGGACACGACGGGTCAACACGATTATTACGGGTTAGGGTTGAGCATAAACGAGTTAGGTAAATAAACGGATCAACCTGTTTAACCCATTTAATAATCGTGTTGGGTTCGTATTAACCTGTCATGTCACGGGTTGACCTGTTAAATTAAAGTAAAAAACTAATTTCATATTAGAAGGGCATTCATGTAATTTTAGTGATAGGTATATATACCCTTCAAACCCTAATCACACACACTCGACACATTCATTTCATCCACAGCCCGCTCACACACCCTTTCCACAGTCCACTCCACGGCTCTATCGTACGGCCTCATAGCCCATACTAGTCAACGTGTATGCCGGTCACCCAATGCATCTCCTTCGTCTCCACACTAGTCGCGATATCTTCTTCGCCTTCGTCGTCTCAACACCAGTCGTGGCATCTCCTTCATCCCCTTCATCTTCACATTAGTTGCGGCATCTCTTTCATCTCTTTCAGCTTCATACCGGTTGCGGCATTTCTTCATCTCCGACATAGTTGACAATCTCCTTCGTCACCTTGTCATGTCGATCTTCACATCATCATCAACTTCTGTATCTCCGACGCGGCCGCATCATCATCATCATCTACTATACTACATGTACAGAAAAATTGAGATTTTTTTTTTATTTTTTTTTTCATATTTCATTATATTTTAAATTGCATATATTTAGTTGGAATGATTTTAATTTTTTGGGATTGTATTTGTGGATGATTGTGTATTTTTAGGTTTAAGATGATTGTATCTGTATATTTTAGGTTTTGGATGATTTTATCTTTTTTTTTTAATTATTTTTTAGGTTTTAGGTTTTAGGTTTTGGATGATTGCATCTTTATTTTTTAGGTTTTGGATGATTGTATTTTTTTTTTTCTTTTTATTTTTGATATTTCATTTGTGGATGATTGTATCTTTATTTTAATTTTGTTTTTTATTAGATCTATATTACAATTTAAATGTATTAAATATGGTTAAATAAGTCATAAAAGAGTCATAAACGGATCATTAAATGCATCAGTTAAACATATCACTAAATGTATCAGCTAAACGGGTCACTAAACGTGTTGGCTAAACGAATTATTAATGGCTCAATAAATGACATGTTAATAAATGAGTTAACCGTATCATTTTCATGTCTATCGATTAATAATCGTGTCGTGTTTGTATTGAAAGGGTTCAATCAATTTATTTAGCGTGTCGTATTCATGTCGTGTCAAAAATAATCATGTCATGTCCAACCCAACCCGTAAACCCGAATTGCTGTAAACCTGAATTGCCACCCCTAACTATATGACTCAAACTTACAACCTTTTTGAATAAGTGCGAGGGATATACCACTAGATTAACCTCAATTTGTCATTTTTATAAAATATTTGATATATTGGTATTAAAGAATTTATAAACTTGAAATCATGTGTATGTTTTAAATGTGAGTTTTCTCTTACATGTGATACAATTTATCAAGTTAATAGCTCACCCCTCATCATCAACATTTTATAGATTAAGTGAGAAAAAGTGGATTGAAATAGCCTCTTGGGATTTGGCACTAGATGAGTTAGTTGACAATATTTTAGTCTTGAGCGAGTTGATTATAAAATTGCTTTTCAATTTTTCATCTGCAGTTTAAATTTATGGATTCCAATGATGTCAATATCGATGATTGGGAAACCAGTAGTATGGAAGAGGATTTCGATGAGGAAGGAGATGAGTACGTCAATAGTTTGGTGGATGCAATCAATACTTAATGTTGTTATTCTATTATAAAGGACTACATTTGCATATCTATTTTTTATGCTATGTTTTTTTTTTTTTTTTAAATATAAAGGACTATATTTGCGAATATGTTTTTATAATCATCTTTGTGAATATTTGTATTTTTATGGTTTGGATTGTATTTGTGGATGATTATATTTGTGGATTATTGTATTTTTTAGGTCTTATGTATTTTTATTTTAATTTTGTTTTTGATTACATCTATATTAAAATTTAAATGTATTAACTATTGTTAAATGGGTCATTAAACGGGTTGATAACGTGTCGGATAAACGAGTCATTAACGGGTTGATAAACAACCGTAAATAAACGGGTTAATCTGGTCATTTTTTGTGTCAACCCGTTACGAATTGTGTCATGTTCGTGTCGAAGGGTTTCAACCCATTTAGTTATCGTGTTGTATTCGAGTCGTGTCAAAAATTATTGTGTCGTGTTCGGGTCGTGTTCAACCCAACCCGCCAACCCAGATTGCCACCCCTAGATGAGTATATGATTCCATTTTGCTTTATGTATTTGTAAGGCTTTCAAGTTATATAGGTCTAGCATTATGGTAATTAAATTGAAGGTACTAATGTATTGGTCTGCAAATAGAGTTTGTAGTTATAATGTTACCGTACAAATTTAGTTATATTATCAGGAGTATTCACAAAGTGAGTTATCTAATGAAAAAACTTTGTTTAATATTTTAAATTTGGCAACTTATATGTTTGGTTTGTTGCACAAATGCAACACACATTTGATAATGTTGTAGACAAAGAAGATAAGTACATTGAGAAAAGTCAACATGATCAAACTATATAAGTCAACTTGAAGAAGCTAAAAGAAAATTACGAAATAATGAAGACAATATAAGCTTACGTTCAGTTAAATAAGGTATACAGACTAGGTGATAACAGTCCATGAAGAATACCATGAAGTAAATGAAGGAAAAATTAAATTTTGAATTTAATGCGGAAACGTGGATTTCAAAAAATTTTCCAAATAAAAACACGTCCGATCGATGCTAGTAATAACAATTCAATAATTAAATTAATAAGATCGAATCTTACCTTGCATGAAGATTGAATTGATCCCTTTTGATTCGTAAATTCTTCACCACCCGATCTTCCTTACTATGACTCTTCACAAAAGAAACTGTGTGTGGACACAATCTCGAAAAATTATATCACAAAATCTTTTTATAAAAGATTATTATGTAAAAATAAAAAAAAAAAAACGATTTTCTTGATTTCTTTTGAGATGGGGTAATATGGTGTTTTTAATTAATAGAAATTTTTGATTCAAGTAACCAAAAATTCTCTCCCTTTTGTTACCAACATAAAATACTGTTTTATAATGGTAAGTTAGAGTTTTCTAATTTAACAAGGAATACAATTTCCTATTTAAATTGGAAAACTTAATTCAAATCCAATATGGAATCAAATTTCTCATTGGTTTAAAACTCTTTACTTTTAATTTAATATGGAATCTAATTCCTATTAAATTAAAACTTCTTTAATCTAATTTAATATGGAATCTAATTCTAATTAAATTTGATTATCATTTCTATCAATTAAAAGATTTTTCATTAAATTAAATGATTCTAAATCATATATAATTTAATGACACCATTTAAAATTGAACTCTTAATCTTTACAAATAATTAAATAATTAACAATTAATTAAATAATTACTTATATTTAAATAATCAAATTATTTAAACTTTTCGTGAACGTGTTCATAAAATTGTATGTACATTTATAATTGAACAATCGAATCATATTCTTCCCTTTGTTTCTTTTTGTGGTTGTGAGCTAGCGAGGGAACCAAATGGACCTACAATTTGAGCTCCAATAATATCGGAATTATTAATTAAACTCTTTAATTAAATAATTCATTATTATTAACCTTAAAGTTACTCCACTAAAAATTTAAGATTGCACTCTCAAAATTGTAGATGTTTTATATAATCTGAATTTTCAATGTCCATCGATTTAATCATTTCATATGGTTCGATCCTCCACAAGTAGTTTATAATTAGAGTTAGGTCATTAAAGTCCGTTATACCTCTCTAATTATTTCTTATTCCGTTAAGTACCATTAATTTTCTAATAAACAATATATTCATAACAACTTATGAATTGATCTTTCTATTTATTTACAAATAGAAAGTCGAGCGCTCTTATTGTTCAAAACCCGAATCAACACTTAAGGGAACTACTCATCTACTTTTCGCGAGAAGGAGTGAATTCCACTATTGTGTAGAATGTTTCCAGTCACTTATTAAATCACATCTCCAAAGTACGAAGCTTATTGACCGTAAACCTATAACAGTCTCACCTATGTAAATCAAAAGATATGACTTAACAAATAGGAGTCTATAAAACACTCAGAATTAAGATCAATCCATATATGATCATCTAGTTGATAAATATGAATTTCTTTATTTAACGGATATTAATAAGAAATTCATTTTATCATGGTCCAGTCCTATATAATCTCTATTATATAAGGTGCCTCCATTTTCATGTCACCACATGAACGATCCCGGATAAAATCATCGTATCAAATATAAAATGGACCGCAGCTACAGATTTACCACAAGCAAAGTACCCAACTTTGTTTGCTTTCTACAGACTTTTTAGATTACTAATCTCAAACTAAATCCTCTTGTATATAACGCTTATATACTTAGTTTGAGACTATATAAGTAACCATGGATGTTACATGATATTTGTATGAAGCAATCATTTCATAAATGCACATAAATTGAATAAAATAAATTATACTTTATTTATTATTTAATTTAAATATTTACAAATTACAAGCTTTTAGGACACATTACCCTAACAATCTCCCACTTGCCCTTAGAGCAGATGAGACATGTCTCGTAATCCTAGACCCTCTTGATGACCTTCAAACACTTTAACCGTTAAGGTCTTTGTAAACGGATCAACATGGTTGTCTTGTGATGCTATCTTCATCACCGACACATCTCCTCTATGTACTATCTCTCTAGTGAGATAATACTTTCTTTCTATATGTTTTCCTCTCTTGTGGCTTTTTGGTTCATTAGAATTAGCCACTACACCACTATTATCACAGTAAAGTGTAATTGGCTTATCCATATTCAGAATAACTTCCAAATCTGTCAAGAACTTATAGAGCCAAATTGCTTCCTTAGCTGCTTCACAAGCTGCTATATATTGATCTTCCATGGTGGAGTCAGCGATGCAAGATTGCTTAACACTTCTCCATACTATAGTTCCACCACCTAAGGTGAATACTGACCTAGACGTGGATTTTTGAGAATCTTTGTCTGATTGAAAATCAGAATCTGTATATCCTATTGGAAGCAAATTCTCACCAGAATACACAAGCATATAATTTCTTGTTCTCCGAAGATATTTAAGAATACATTTTACTACCACCCAATGATCCAATCCTAAATTAGATTGATAACGACTGACTACTCCCACTGAATAACATATGTCAGGTCTCGTGCATAACATAGCATACATGAGGCTGCCTACTGCAGAGGCATAGGGAATTCGTCTCATATCCTCAATCTCTTAAGGTGTCTTAGGACATTGTTCCTTAGACAAGTGAACTCCATACCGAGAAGGTAAATAACCTTTCTTGGAATTCTGCATCGCAAAGCGTACAAGGATTTTATCTATGTACGATGCTTGAGACAAAGCTAACAGTTTGTTCTTGTGATCTCATATAATTTGGATCCCAAGAACATAACTAGCCTCTCCCAAATATTTCATTTGGAATTAGTTAGCAAGCTAGTTCTTTATATCAGATAATGCTCCAACATCTGTGGCATCCGGGATTTGCCTATACTGGGTCGTCCCTTCTGGCTTGCCCAGGTTTGCCCCAGCATGCCCACTCACTAGGAACTGTCCCTGGCCAGGGACAGTTCCTAGTGAGTGGGCATGCTGGGGCAAACCTGGGCAAGCCTGAAGGGACGACCCAGTATAGGCAAATCCCGGATGCCACAATAAAAAGGCGCCTTTTTATTGTGGAGTCCAAGATTTGCCTATACTGGGTCGTCCCTTCAGGCTTGCCCAGGTTTGCCTCGCAACCCCCACTCACTAGGAACTGTCCCTGGCCAAGGGTTTTGCTTCGCCTCCCCAGCTGCTCGAACCCACCACCTGGCCATTGGTTAAATAGATTCTTAGAGCAAAGCTGGTACCAATTGAGCTTCAATTGGTACCAGCTTTGCTCTAAGAATCCATTTAACCAATGGCCAGGTGGTGGGTTCGAGCAGCTGGGGAGGCGAAGCAAATCCCTTAGCCAGAGACAGTTCCTAGTGAGTGGGGAGAAGGGGCAAACCTGGGCAAGCCTGAAGGGACGACCCAGTATAAGCAAATCCCGGACCCCACAATAAAAAGGCGCCTTTTTATTGTGGGTTCCGAGATTTGCCTATACTGGGTCGTCCCTTCAGGCTTGCCCAGGTTTGCCCCTTCTCCCCACTCACTAGGAACTGTCCCTGGCCAAGGGATTTGCTTCGCCTCCCCAGCTGCTCGAACCCACCACCTGGCCATTGGTTAAATGGATTCTTAGAGCAAAGCTGGTACCAATTGAAGCTCAATTGGTATCAGCTTTGCTCTAAGAATCCATTTAACCAATGGCCAGGTGGTGGGTTCGAGCAGCTGGGGAGGCGAAGCAAATCCCTTGGCCAGGGACAGTTCCTAGTGAGTGGGAGAGGGGCAAACCTGAAGGGACGACCCAGTATAGGTAAATCCCGGACCCCACAACATCATTCCCAATAAATAGGATATCGTCGATGTAAAGTACGAGGAAAACCACTTTCTTATCGATGATACGCTTGTATACACAAGGTTCATTAACATTTTGCTCAAAACCATAAGACTTGATCGATGTATCAAATCTAATATTTCAAGATCGAGAAGCTTGCTTAAGCCCATAAATGGACCTTTACAACTTGCAAACCTTTTACTCTTGACCTTGAATCACGAATCCCTCTGGTTGCATCATATAAATGTTTTCATCAAGATTGCCATTCAAGAATGCAGTCTTGACATCCATTTGACATATCTTATAGTCGAGACATGCAGCTATGGATAGAATAATGCGAATAGACTTAAGCATGGCTACTGGCAAGAAAGTTTCTTCATAGTCAACTCCCTTTTTCTGAGTATACCTGTTAAGACCAAGTCCTTCATGCTTAAGAATATATAAATATCGATAAATACGTCAAATGTGATCGTAGTTTTAAAATATTCCACCATTGTGAGAAATATTTTTATGTGATGCAAGTGAACAATTATGAGTCTAATTGAATGTTTATGAGGTTAATTTGATGAATTGATAAGTGTTGAATATTTTAGAAGTACACATCTTGCTTCCCATTTGACTATATGGCCTTGGTCATGGGTTCGAGAGGTGTGGGAGGCGTATGTTTCAATTGGTACACATCTTGCTTCCCATTTGACTATATGACCTTGGTCATGGGTTCGAAGGGTGTGGGAGGCGTATGAAATCCCTAAAGACTAAGGTACAATACCTAGACCGAAGGATGGGTGAGCCCATGCACCCAGGAAGGTCTCGGCTCAACATGGGGAGAGGATGGGTCGTTATAATACCCCTTCGCCACTAGCCTAGTTTTGAAGGTCTCTACTTTCCTATCCACTCCTCTCTTCCTCTTGTAGATCTATTTGCAACATATGGGTTTTACCCCATCTGGTTGATCCACAAGTTCCCAGACTAAGTTTGAGTACATAGACTCCATCTCGAGATTCATAACTTTAAGCCATTCTTCCTTATCAGAATCTTCCATTGCATCATGATATGTCAATGGATCATCTATACACTCATCAGAGATAGCAATTTGTGCTTCTCTGATTTCTCTATAACGGACTAGTAGTCTAATAACCCTTCCACTATGACTAGATGGTAGATGATTCTGATGGAAGTCTGTCTGATGCTCAGATGTGGTCTTAACTATGTTATTCTCAACAACTGTTGTTGATTGAATACTGGTTGAACCAGGTAATGACTCCTCAAGTACAACCTTACTTCAAGGTTTGTGTTCTTTTATGTAATTATCTTCAAGAAACGTAGCATTTGTCGATACAATTACCTTGTTATCTTGAGGATCATAAAAGAATCTGCCTTTAGTTGCTCTAGAGTAGCCTACAAATAAGCAAACTTGTGAACATGGTTCTAGCTTCCCAGTCTTATTTTTTAGCACATGTGCTGGACACCCCCATATGCGAAAATGATGCAAACTAGCTTTGTGACCATTCCACAACTCTAAAGGTGTTTTAGGAACAGACTTGGAAGGAATGACATTCAGGATATATACTGCAGTTTGCAGTGCATATCCCCATAAAGAACTAGGTAAAGATGAAAAACTAATCATAGCTTTCATCATATCTTGCAGGGTTCGATTTCTCCTTTCTGCAACACCATTCTACTATGGTGTTCCAAGAGCTGTGAGTTGGGATATAATCCCATTCTCAATCAAGTAATCCTTGAACTCTGTATCAAAGTACTCTCCTCCACGATCTGATCGTAGAGCTTTTAATGTTTTACCTAATTGATTTTCAACTTCAGTTCTAAATTCTTTGAACTTTTCAAAAGTTTCAGACTTCCGTTGCATTAGATAAACATACCTATATCTTGAATAGTCATCAATAAAAGTTATGAAATATTCATAACCACCTCTAGCTTTAACATTTAGTGGACCATAAACGTCTGAATGTATAAGCTCTAGTGGTTCTTTGGCTCTATAACCTTTTGTCTTAAAAGGTCTCTTAGTCATTTTATCTTCTAAGCAGGATTCGCAAACAAGTAAAGTGTCAATCTTTAACTCTCTTAAAGTTTCGTTCTTTACTAGTCTGTCTATTCTGTCAAGATTAATGTGTCCAAGTCTTAGATGTCAAAGATGGGTATCATTATTGGGAGAAATCTTTTGTCATTTTGCTTTTGGTTTTTCAACTTTAAAAAATTCAGCATGGAGCAGTGAATTACGTGTTAACAACTTTAACATGTATATGTTGTTTTCTAATATTCCAGAACAAATATTCAACTAATTTCTAGAAATAATAACATATTTATTACTAAAAGAAATTAAACAATTATGTTCCAACAATCTAGAAACTGAAATCAAATTTCTTCTAAAATTCGAAATATAATAAACATTGTTCAAAACAATAAAACAACTATTTGAAAATTGAAGTCTAACTTCTTCCACTGCTCTAGCTGAAACGACATCCCCAGTGCCAACTCGCATGGTGAACTTGCCCTCATCAAGCTCCCTCTAAGAATCAATCAACTGTAAAGAAGAGCAAACATGATTAGTGGCTCCTGAATCAATTATCCAAGTGAATATATCATTCTCCATTAAACAAGATTCAATAACGAGTAAATCAAATTTACCTTTCATTTTCTTTTTGTTCTTGAGCTCTTCGAGGTACTTTGGACAGTTCCTCTTCCAATGCCCTTCCACATCACAATGAAAACATTTTCCTTTGGGTTTGGAAGTCTTAAAGCCCTTCTGCTTCTTCTTTTTGGTAGCCTGCTTCTTGGGCTTTACCTTTGCCTTAGCCTTACTAGATGTTTCAGCAACATTTGCTTCACCAGACTTAGTCTTGTCCTTATTCATGGACTCATAAGTTGTTAGTTCATTAAGCAATTGAGTAATATTATATTGCAATTTGTTCATAACATAATTACTCTTGAACTGCATAAAACTCTTTGGAAGAGTTTGCAGTATCATGCTTACTTGGCTAGGCTCATCAATCACCCCACCATGAGTTTCGACTGTGTTAAAATAGGTCATCATAGTCAAGACATGCTCTCGAATGATGTCCCTTCCTTCATCTTAGCAGTCATAGCAGCACAAACAGCTTCGTGTCGTGGTTGCTCAGAAGGTTACCCAAACATCCCTTGTAATGACAGCATCATCTCAGATGCAGTTGCCATTGTTTCATGCTTTTTAGCAAGCATATCGGACATTCCTGCTAACAAGTAGCAACGGGCCTTTTCATTAGCCTTAACCCAGTTTTGATGGATTTCGCGTACATTACACGCAGCATTTGCCGATGGCACAGAAGGACGTTCCTCCGTCAGGACAAACTTTAAGTTCTCACAGACCAAAATGGCGTTCATGTTATTTTTTCATTTAACATAGTTATCCCCATTCAATTTATCATTGACAAGTATAGTAATTAAAGGTGACGGCATTGCTAAAATAAATAAACATAATATTTTATTCAAAATTGCATTCATACGAATATCAATAAATTTTGGCATAAAATTAAACGTGATGCATGATTGACAAATAATGAATCAGAAATAGCCTAAAAAGAATTACTATGTCACGATAATCTAGCATACCACAAATAAATGTCACCTTAGGGTAGATCAAATATTTGTATGTTAAATTGAATAAATCTCAATCAAATAATATAACAGAATAACTCTTATTCCTATATAATCTAACTACCGCTTATTTCGGTCAAAGAATTAAATTATCAATTAATTAATTCCTTCATGAGTGTAACCCATCATTTCAGATCTCTCGGACTTAACTTGAGAATTGTCAGCCTTAAGGTAGGACAATCCCAAAATATATCCAGAAATCCTATCCTTTAGGAAATCAACCTTGATATTGACCCAAATGGACACCACCCTTAGGGGGACGAAAACAAAGTCGCCTCGATGTGCCATTCAAATCTCACGGTGTTGAACTAATGATGGAGACCATGGAATATATTGTCATATATCCCTCTCCCACTCATTATTTTAGGATTAGGGTTTTCTACATATTATTCCTAGTCATTATCTTAGATTACTAACGACTAATAAATATAATCTAAGTTGCTAGGAATTAGTATGTTACTAGAATCAACATCCTATTAACACCTAATAAATTACCGGATTTTTAACTCTTAAAAAAAATAATTTATTTTGAAAGAACTAATCTAGATAATTTAAACTTTTTAATTATAAATATTAGATTTAATGTGAGATTACCCAATTTTAACTTTTAAAATCTAATCCACATTATAAGCCAATTATATGAAATATATCTTTTAATCACATTAAAACTATATTTCTAATTGGTTCACTAATCTAAATAAATTAAACTTTTTAATTAAATTAGATTAAAAACAATGTGAATTACCTAATTTTAACTCTTAAAATCTAATCACATTATGAATACCAATTGTTGAGATATATGTTTTTAATCACATTAAAACTAATCATATATTTCTAATTTGTTAACCTAGGATTTTCAACCAAAATCCTAACAAATTATGTAATTGGTATTCAATGTATTATTATCTCTACTTTAACTAATAAACTATTTAATAGAAAAAAATAAATAATAATACATATATGTATGTCATGTTATAATGCAACGAGTAGGCACTCTCTATCCTATATGACATATTTTATACATGAACATGTTATCAATAATTATTCAACCATCACATGATAAACAATTTAAATAAACATGTGATTGACCGGGTTCTTTGGCTTTAACGACCTAAAAACTAATTTCAAGATTACAAAAATTAACCAAGGCATTTCTTGGCCTTCACTTGTAGTATTTATAATCTTCAAGGATTTCATGGGCTCACTTGAGTTCAAAATTAAATCCAATTTAATAATAAAGAACATTCATAAAATGGATTAGGTTAGAAGCCCATTTCTTGATTCTTAAACCCAATAAAAATTATCCATAATTATTAGATAATTTTTACAATTCAAAACGGAGATCCAAAATTCGAAAAAAAAATCAAAAATTGGACTGAACGTGGGCTACTTGGAAACAGCCCAACTGCCGTCATAATAGCTTTTGGGCTACCTAGAAAAACAGCCCAACTGCTGCCACATGGCAGCAGCTTTTGGGCTGCCAGAAAACAACCCAGCTGCTGCCCAGCAGCTGTTGGGCTGGCTTAAAACAGCCCAACTGCTGCCATATGGCAGCAGCTATTTGGGCTGCCAAGTGGCAACAGCTTTGTGCATCACATGCACGCCAGCTACTGCCTGGTGTGCAACCCACATGCACACAATGTGCATGCTTCCAAGTTTTGCATCACGTGCAACAACCCATCTGCCTGTTGTTTTCGCACTGCCTGATCCGGACTGTGCCCTAAGCTGTGGCACAGCCCTTTGCACGATCACTCGATGCAGCAGACCGCACCAAACGCACCGACAACATAGTCCGTTTCAAATCATAATTTATGCCTAGAAAATCAACACTGTTGACAACAATCTTCGCGAATAATTAAATCCTAAATCTATAATTTACAACAAAGAAAAAAAAATTACCACAACCGGCTTACAAATTTAATCAAATTAAATTAGTCAAAGAACTATATAATTAACGATCAATCCATGCAAATTTCATTCATCAACATGAATAAAAAAAAATATGCACATTAATAATTAGTGTTTACTCCATAACATACAAAGAATCATAATCAAAGGGACATTTATTAATTATTGAATCAATTATTAAACTAACACAACCAGGCTCTGATACCAATTGAAGGAAAAATTGAATTTTGAATTTAATGCGGAAACATAGATTTCAAAACATTTTCCAAATAAAAACACGTCCGATCGATCCTAGTAATAACAATTCAATAATTAAATTAGTAAGATCGAATCTTACCTTGCATGAAGATTGAATTGATCCCTTTTGATTCGTAAATTCTTCACCACCAGATCTTCCTTGCTATGACTCTTCACAAAAGAAACTGTGTGTGAACACAATCTCGACGAATTATATCACAAAATCTTTTTGTAAAAGATTATTATGTAGAAATAAAAAAAAAAAAAAACGATTTTCTTGATTTCTTTTGAGATGGGGTAATATAGTGTTTTTAATTAATAGAAGTTTTATTCAAGTAACAAAAAATTCTCTTTCTTTTGTTACCAACATAAAACACCCTTTTATAATAGTAAGTTAGAGTTTTCTAATTTAACAAGGAATACAATTTCTTATTTAAATTGAAAAACTTAATTCAAATCCAATATGGAATCAAATTTCTCATTGGTTTAAAACTCTTTACTTTTAATTTAATATGGAATCTAATTCCTATTAAATTAAAACTTCTTTAATCTAATTTAATATGGAATCTAATTCCAATTAAATTTTATTACCATTTCTATCAATTAAAAGATTTTTCATTAAATTAAATGATTCTAAATCATATATAATTTAATGACACCATTTAAAATTGAACTCTTAATCTCTACAAATAATTAAATAATTAACAATTAATTAAATAATTACTTATATTTAAATAATCAAATTATTTAAACTTTTCGTGAACGTGTTCATAAAATTGTATATACACTTATAATTGAACAATCCAATCATATTCTTTCCTTTGTTTCTTTTTGTGGTTGTGAGCTAGTGAGGGGACCAAATGGACCTACAATTTGAGCTCCAATAATATCGAAATTATTGATTAAACTCTTTAATTAAATAATTCACTATTATTAACCTTAAAGTTACTCCACTAAAAACTTAAGATTGCACTCTCAAAATTGTAGATATTTTATACAATCTGAATTTTCAATGTCCATCGATTTAATCATTTGATATGGTTTGATTCTCCACGAGTAGTTCATAATTAGAGTTAGGTCATTAAAGTTCGTTATACCTCTTTAATTATTTCTTATTCTGTTAAGTACCATTAATTCTTTAATGAACAATATATTCATAACAACTTATGAATTTATCTTTTCATTTATTTACAAATAGAAAGTCGAGCACTCTTATTGTTCAAAATCCGAATCAATACTTAAGGGAACTACTCATTTACTTCTCGCAAGAAGGAGTGGATTCCACTATTGTGTAGAATGTTTCCAGCCACTTATTAAATCACATCTCCAAAGTACGAAACTTATTAACCGTAAACCTATAACAGTCTCACCCATGTAAATCAAAAGATATGACTCAACAAATAGGAGTACATAAAACACTCAGGATTAAGACCAATCCATATATGATCATCTAGTTGATAAATATGAATTTCTTTATTTAACGGATATTAATAAGAAATTTATTTTATCATGGTCCAGTCCTATATAATCTCTATTATATAAGGTGCCTTCATTTTCGTGTCACCACATGAACGATTCCAGATAAAATCATCATATCAAATACAAAATGGACCGCAACTGTAGATTTACCACAAAAAAAGTACCCAACTTTGTTTGCTTTCTACGGACTTTTTAGATTACTAATCTAAAACTAGATCCTCTTGTATACAACATTTATATACTTAGTTTGAGACTACATAAGTAACTATGGATGTTACATGATATTTGTATGAAATAATCATTTCATAAATGCACATAAATTGAATAAAATAAATTATATTTTATTTATTATTTAATTTAAATATTTACAAATTAGAAGCTCTTTGGGCACATTACCCTAACAGTTAATCATTTAATTTAATTTCTAATGTGTACAATGTATATATATATATATATATTTGAAAACGAAATACAATAATCAACAAAAACTAGTGAGGAAATGGAAGAATGCACCTCTTCAATTCAGAGTAGGAATTTTCTGTCAATATTGACATAATAATAATCTTTTTATAAGAAAAATTTAAGTTCGAGTGATGTAAGAAAAAGAAAAAAATATCATAATCTTGAGATAATTCATTATTTTTTATGCTGATGTGTGAATAAATTATTAAATACTTAGCAAAAGAAAAAGATGGTAAAGAATCCTTACTCTCAATCCAAACTAATTCATGAGTATAAATTAATGCCAAATTTGCAAGGTTGTGTGCCACTTGATTTGCTAACCGTGGAACATATTGAATAGTCTATATATCTTTAATCAGCAAACCAAGCTCAGACCTCATAGTACAAATTTTCTTTGAAAAAGATCAAGTTAACATCAAACAAATCATCATATTCAATGATGGTAGGAATTAAACTGATCTCAACAGCTAATTTAACACCTTCGAGAATAGCCATTGCTTCTGCTTCGACAATAGATCAATAGCCAGGAGAGAATACTATACCAAATTATCCACAAGATAAAACAAAGCTCTTCCCAATCCTCATTTGGAAGCTGGCTTTACAAAGGAAAAGAATGTCTAATGGAGAGACATGTGAAGGAGCATCAATATTAGCTATTAAGGAACATTTGTTCCAATGCTCTTTAGCCTTTGAGAACCCCATAAAGCATGGATTGTTGTCTCTTCAATATTGATACAGAGTGGGCAGGATTTGGACTCTAGAATTTTTCGAGAAAAAAGCTTGTATATAATACAACCAGTCATGGCTTGCCTTCCGTATCAACAGCTTCAATTTCGATGAGTACAATACTTATAATGTAACGGATGATTTAAATTATATTATTCCAAGAGGAAAACAAAATAATCTAAAACACAAATGAATCTCTCGAAATTAACACTAAATTTATAACTACCTATGATTTTAAATCTCACTATAACAAAAAAAAAAAACCCAACCATACCGGGCCGCAAGCACAAGCATGGTTGAGTATCCATACCGGGTAGTAAGTCCGACGTGCTTGCTGCTGGTATGGATACTTATATATCTATACCATGCATCTGCCCAATATGGATAATCAATTAACCGTACCGGGCATTGAAAGCCCGGTATGGTAAATTTCTTTCTCATTTTTTTTTTTTTTTTTGTTTTCTGATTATCCATACCAGACTTTAAATACTCGGTATGGATATCCCGGTATTGCTGCACTGTTTTCTTGTAGTGTCTCATTTTCTGCCTAGGTCTTAGATTATCATATTGGTCGCACATCAACACCGCATCTTTATGAACTTTATAAAACTACTTGTGTTTTATTCACTCAATATGCAATTGGATCCTAAAAAAAAAAAAAAAACTGCTTGTGTTGATCATAGTATTTGATATGATATTGTATAATTCTAATATCCATAAACAAGATCTTAATAATTTATATAGCATCCTCATCCTACAACAGAACATTTGATTTAATTATATGTGTGCTTACCATACTAATTACCATGTTATTTTAGTCCATTCAGGAAGCAGATTATTTAATTTAGTTTTTGATGCTTACAATACTTCGTTTTTCTTTTAAATTTTCAATTCATTAGAGAATATACCATTACCAAATCATTTAATTTAATTTCTAATGTGTGTAATACTAATATGTGTGTAATACATATTCATTATAGAACACCATAAAGCATATCATTTAATTTAGGGAAAAATCTTCAAACTCTCTAAAATAGTACATAATCTTAGTTTACCTCAACTTTTCAAAATATTAACAAAAAAAACCTTCTGCCATCATCCAAAAGCTGTTTTTATCTAAAGTTTTAGTGGTTTTGTGATAAAAATAGTAAAAGATCAAAATACCTTTACTATATTGAAAAATTAAAAAAATTAAATTAGTCAATTACCGAACTACCCTTTCATAACCCAAAATTAAAAAAAATAAAAAAATTGAAAATTTTAAATTTATTAAAAATAAATAAATAAAATATAATTTTAAATAATTGAAATAATAATTTTATTAAAAATAAATAAATAAATTACAATTTAAAATAATAATTATTATTAGATAAAATTAAATAAATTAAATAAAAAAATTCTTTTTAAATTAAATTTCTTTTAAAATTTAAAATAATAAAAATTGATTTAGTAAAAATAAATTAAAAAAAAAATAGTAAATCTCTACCATTCATCTCAAAAGATAGATAGTAGAGATGAAATATGAGCAAAAAAAAAAAAAAAAAAAGAAAAAAAATTGAAAAAAAATAAAAATTTCTGGAATTGAATTTCCACCCGGTGTCTTCAATGCCAACATTCACCCTCTAACCTAATTCATCTCAAACCATCATAAACAGATACAACCATCATCAATAAACTAAAATTAAACACCAGGTTCAATATCAACCTAACCAGATTAGATACCAAAACTTAAAAAAAAAAAAAAAAAAAATTATTTATGAAATCGGGGTTTCTAGTTTGGGTGTGATGGAAACCCATAAATCTCTTATTCATCTTCAACATCAAACACATCAACATTTCTCTTTATCAATGGCAACAACACACAAAGAAATCGATCAAAAAAAACATGAACACCAACATTCCTCATCATCATCATCAACAACAAAAACAATTTTTTTTTAAAAGAACAAAAAGAAAATCGATCAAGAACAAACACATAGAAGGAAAAAAAAAAAAAAACTCACTCAAAAATAATCAAATGTTCATTTGGGTTCGATGAACCCAAATGAAGAACGCAAAAAGGTGAATTAGAGGGCTGATGATGAAAAAACCAAATGTAGCCAGGTAAAGAACCTAGAGTCAAAGTATTTGACGGCGAAACAGAGGGAGGCGAAGTGGCGAGACGAGGTGGTGAGATGGAGCCAATGAGCTGGGGGATAAAGATTTATGGTTTTCCATCTGGGTCTCCATAAAGACCAAGAAGCGAGTTCTATGGCAATGAAGCCGAGTAGAACCACCCCACATCCTTGACAAAGCAAGCAAGGTCAACAAGAAAAAATGGTGGCGTTGATGGCAATGAAACTACTGAGCAAGGCGGAGACAAAGGCACCTGGAAAGCCAATGCGGTAGTGGTCGGAGTGAAAGGAGTGGAGGGAGGAGAAGATGTCGAGTGAACCGAGGGCAAAAAGATGATGGCAGCCATGAAAGGGGAGAGGCAGAAGAGAGAGGAGAGGTGGAGGGTAGTGATGGGGGAGAAGTGGAGGGAGGTAGTAGAGAGGAGGAGGTAGAAAAGGCAATGGAAGGTTAGGTTTTGATGATGGATGAGTGGTGATGAAGTTGAATGGTGATGGTGATTGGGTGAGATGAGAGAGTATAATGTTGATGGAGACTTTTGTTTTAATTTTGTTTTAATTTTTTTTTTTAATTCAATCTATTTTTCACCCAATTAATGGATGTAAAAACATTGACGATTATACCCTCAAAATTAACAGATCTGTTAGTTTATTGATTGATTTACTATATCATTTAACAGTTGCGTCATATTAGATATTATTTTAAACATCGAGGTGGTTTAATATTATTTTCAATTCTAGAGGGAAAATGATAATAACACTTTAATTTAATGTCTTATATGTACGACACTTACTATGTGAATATGCGATCATAGACAATACCATTCTTATCACCACAATTCTTTGGGCTATAACTTGTATTTACTGAAAATGGTGATTAATTATGTGGTATTACTAAACAAAACCGAACGTGATTATTGTTCTAAATATTATAGTTATTATGCATATATACTAGGTCATGACTAAATTCTATCAAGTGGATAGTGTATTAATTGATAAATAATTCTTACTTGCCCTGAAAGGCAAAAAAGTGAACCAGAAAGAACCTGCAAAGTGAAAATAGAGCCATGATGAGGCTGATAGAGATTTCTTGTAAAGGTATCATATTCTGGTGATGATACTGAATCAATTCAAGTGCTTGAAAGTAAAAAAGTTTTGCGGAACAGGATTGGTCATCAAGTCTAGTATGGAAATTTATTTGACGCCTCTTTTGGTGGGCTTGATTAATTCAAATGAAATGAAATTGGCCTTTCAACAAGATTCTTTATAAAAGGTGAAAGCACTATAAAAGAGTAAAATTTTCTCAATTTTTTGGGTGTGGCTGCCATTCTAGGCTAGTCTTTCTGAAATGGAGACTGAACCTTGGTTCTGTCAACATTGCTTATATGTCCGTCAATATTTCAACAATCAAAGGACACCATAAATTAACAAAGTTGCTATTCTATTCCTATCCATGTGCTCTATAAATTAAATTCCAATTTCTTCAATCTAGAAGCATGCGATTCTTTTTCCTATGAAATGTGTTTTTTTTTTTAAAAAAAAAAAAATTGAGATATATGTTGGAGTTTTGCTAATAATTTGGTTACAATCTCACAAAAGAAAAAATAAAATTTAGATGTTGTTTGTTTTTCACACTTAACACTTAATGGTGTTGAATTAGGTTAATTAAGATATTTTTATTTGTTTGTTTTTTTAAGTGGTCAAACCACTTAAAACAACCCAAAAACCACTGAAAATAAAAAATAACATTTTTTAGTTTTTCACTTAATACAAAATTACTTAATGATTTTATAAATATATTATTGCAAATTTATCTTTCCTAAAATAATATATTTCCAAATTTGTCTTAATTTTACATTATACAAATTTCTTTTAATAATTTAAAAAATAATATTGAAAAATAAAAACCCTAAACATCTCAACATCAAATTGTATTATAATTGAATTATTATATTTATCAAATTTCGAGAAGAATTTTTATTGATAAATTGTTTATGCAATAACTTAGAGACCAAATTACAAATCAATTTATTTAAGTATTTGATTATTCTTATTTAATTATAGTAGAGAATATATATTACTTTACAATTTCAACTTTTATTGTAATAGTAATTTAATTTAAAACTAATTTATTTATTTTTATTTGAATATATAAATTTAATTGACTCTACTATTATAATTAATCTTATTTTAATTATGAAAAAAATATTATATATAAGTTATAATTTCAACTTTTGTTATAATCGTAATTCAATTTAAGACCATTTTTTTTATTTGAATATATAAACTTAATTAATTCTACTATAATAATTAATCTTATTTTAATTATGAATAAAAATATTATATATATAAATATTTTAATATTTTTTAAATAATTTATTATAATTGTTTGTATCATATTAAATAAAGTTACACAGCAACTAATAGAAAAAGGATATAAATATCAAATTATTAATAATCAGATATTTTTAACTTTAAAAAACAAACAAGATTATTATACATTGCAGAGTCAAAAAAATAAAAAATAAACATGTCTATCAGATTTCATATTTCAGTCACTATTCAGTTTTCAGTCTTCAACAGTATTGTTCAGTTTTCAGACGAAAAAACAAACAAACTTGTCATAGATTTTGAACTAATCATAAGACTACATTTATAAACTATCATTTTACCAAATTAGTTAACTATTTTTCTACATATAGAAATTTGCTTGTTTGTTTTAGGTATGAATCGGCTACTTATTATATTTGTACAGACTTTGTATTTCAGTTATTAGGAAAATTTGATAGTTTCATTTATGTTATACAAATAAAAGACCTGTTCTATGTAACACAACCAACTTCGCATTTCTTTAATCAAGGGATACAATTTACACCAGATAGAAATTAGAACTATATGCAACCACATTTTCATCTATTGTATCATTGAAAACATGTTGCTTTCCAAATTCAAAGTAGATACCTTTAGAGACAAGAATTACATCTTTATAGACTAGCTTTGGCTTGAACTAGTAAAAAGAGTGCTTGTTATATATAAAATTTAGCCAATTTAATTAAGAACCATTGATGGTGGATTTTGAGAAGTTATACCCAGTTCATCACAACTTGCAAGAGGGAAGATATTTATAAATGAATAGTTCACTAGTGCTCTCTAACTGTCAGAATCTGAATTTGTTATTCATATTACAATTTGCTAACGAAAAAGAAAATGGCTTTTTGTTAGAGATGGTTAATAATTCTGATGGAACATGTATGCACTTAAAATAACCAGAAAGTAACAAAAAATATCTGAAGCTAATTAAATATTCTTGAAACTAGTTTTGTTAAGAATTTTCAAATTAGACAAGCTAAATCTAACTCAGGAAAGAGTTTATACAGTTGAAGGGAATAATAGTTAGAAAGATTGAACATTGAAAGAAAGAAGAAAAAAGAAAGTGCAAAGAAAGAACCAAAACATAGTGGTTTATAAAGATCAGTTGTTTAACGCGACACGTGTTTTCTAAGTAAAGAACCCAAAAGGGCATCTGAAAAAAATAATAACTTTCAATAACATAGATGGTCTCCATTCTATATAGCTATACAGAAAGGCAAGCTCCACGTCTCTATTTATCAGTTTACTTTTAGGCTGGCATGCATATATCACTGGTGAGTAGCGACTACTTTCAATTTGTATTGTATTTGGTTGGTTTGAATGGATGCTTAAAAGAATATAAAAACCAAGTTAGTGAATAGGTTACTTGTGGATCTGGTAACCTAAATGGTTTTACTTCCATATTTTTTCTTATAAAGCCTCTTGTTCTTCTCAAGTAATTCGAAAAAATTATCTACATATATAATCTAATACAGTGACAGACTTACAAGTTATTTATCTTGATACTTATCTTACACACATAAATGTTGGAACTTTTAATCGTTTTCATAATTATTACACTTGCTTCTAACAATGCACCGCAACCAAAATCCTGAAATTGTCAATACTATTATTAATTGTTAATCAACATTACGAGATCATCGTTGGATGATCAACTTGATAGAATACTTACAATTATGGTAAGATTCCCATTCTCCACACTGAAAGAGTCCTAAATTAAAATTTGTAATTATCATATGCCTCCTTTGCTTCTGATGCCAAAATCAAAGCCCTGACATGGAATGGTACACGAGAATATAATTCAGGAGCTTTGGAAACAACCCTTGCCATCCATTTTCAATTGGCTCATATCAATCAGACTCATTCCTTGTCTCCCTACAGGGTGGAAGCATCTCCCCAGGATCTGGCTTACCAGCTTTATTCATACTTTTCTTTTTTGTCAGTTTCTAATTTCCATCATTTCATTTCTAGTGGCCTTTCAAATTGCTTAACACTATTCTTCATATCTTCCTAACTTGCAAGTTTAAGCTTTTGAATTGAGTCTAAATTTTAAGTTCTGAAATCCTACATTTAATTGCAATTGACATTCAAATCCACTGTGTTACTTAATTTTGCTATAAACAAGATTTTAAATATGGACGCAATATTAGATATTATCTAAATTTTTGAGGAATTGATATAGATACAGCAGAGTATCCAACATGCCCCAGTGTATCCATAAATGTATATCTATATATTTGTAAAATATCTAGATATTCCCAATAGATCCCTATATCTTTCTAAATATATCAATATTTTTAAAATGAAAAATTTTGACAGATATATTTTGACCTGAAATTTTAAATATATATTAATATATAAAGAAGGGGAAAACAAAATTAAAAAGATAAAAAGTCTAAAAGTTTATTAAGAACCAAAATAAATACTCTAATAAAAAGTACAATAATGTGTGTGCGGAAGAAACCACAATCTCTCTTCGTGGAAATTGTAATATTGTAAGATTCCACAACCAGAGCTTTATATATAATATGCTTCTGTCACAAGAATCTCACTAGCTACAATAACTAAAATAAAACACTATTCCATTAATTAATTCAGCATTATTATCCAATTAACCCAACAGAGAACAAAGAGGTGATCAAGTTAATCACTTCAAGTAAACTTTGATATCGCCAAGTGTGTGTGTGTGTATATATATATATGGACATACATCATTCCTCATATATATTAATGTAATAACGAGAACTCTCTTTCACTAATTTTCCAACACACTTTTCTAAGGATTAATTAGCACTGCTAATTAATGTAATAATGAGAAGTTGATCAAAAAAATACATATATACATGTACAACTTATAACACGCTGCTTGGTACAATCAATTTGTATAAAATAGAAAAAGTTGACGATGAGACACACTAGCACATATAATAAATTTCTTTTACTACTTTATAAATTTCCATTATTGAGATTTCACAAGCTATACACAAACATCACTAACAGAAACGAAACAATTACATGAAATTAATTAATAGTTAACTAGATGATGGTATATATTTGCGGTCAGGCATTACACTGGTAGACAGGCTTTACACTAGAATGTCGTTCGGATTCAGAGACTCTGGTTTCATGGAATTTGGCAATGAAAATTGAAGCTTTTCGGTCAATTCCAGGCTCTGCAACCCAATATTCACCCTTGTCTCCATCGCTTGGCCATATTTTTCTCCCTGAATCTTCCCCTGAATAGTTGTAGCCGTTGTCACCTCTTCTAGGCCTTCGTGATTTGAACATGCTAAATAGTGAAAACTTCTTCTGTTGCTGCTTGTTTCCGGCCATTTTAAGAGAAAGATTTTATAGTATAGATTTCGGTTTAAAGAAGCTAGTTTGGAGAGGTATTGATGTTTTTGAAGGGTGTTAATTTCTCTTTGGATTTCAATACCATCCAAAGCCCCCTCACTTGAATTTATAGTAAAAATCTTCCTGCTTGGTTGGGTCCCATCGAGAATGGGAATCTTGGGAGTGCATCTAAGGGTTAAAATGGAGACAAGTGTAAGGTTGAGATGGCATAAGTGACCAGACAATAACATGGCTAGAAATGACATTATGTTCGAAAAGTTTTAGGCACCATCACATGTGTTTTGTAATTTAATGGTTAATTTTTTTTTTTTTTTTTTTGGAAATTGACTAAAAGGTAAAAAGAAAAATTTAATGGTTAATTTTTGGTTTCATTGTGTTTTATAATTTCTTTGAACCTTCCAATGTGATCTTTTGAAACAAAATCATCGAACTGGACCGTACTTACCTGCTTTTTGATATTTTCAATATATTCTCTTCATATTTTTGCTTTCTTTAATTAGATTAATCTTGTTGACAAATTAATTGATTATATTGTTCATAAGCCTAACCCAAAGCCTAATTTTCTCCACTTTTTTCCAGCTTTTAGACCTTCCTAAATTCTTCTTTTCCATTCTTCTCTCTTTTACAAATCATTGGCCAATCATGTAATCATGGGGTTCTGGTAGTTTCAAATTTGGAGTTCGATCTTGATTGTAAATGGTAATATAAATCGCAGGTATATCCATCGCTAAAGTTTCAACTACATATGTATTATTTTATATATAATTAGACATAGATGTCAAAAACATGTTTAACTGATGATTTGACAATTTTATACATATAATTCCGCAACAAATGTGATTAAATTGGATGACAATATAGAAGCTTCAAGAATAATAAGGTATAAATGAATCAATAAAATTCAAATATTCTAGCGTATAGTTCACCTTGTAAATGTAATGTTAGACACTATTTTGATGCTAACCTTAAAAGCATAAAGCATGTTTTTTGTTACTGATTAACATACCATTATTTTTACAAGAAAGGAGAGTTTGTAAATTTCCACACCTTAATCTAATGAAAGGCAGTGTTATTTTATTGTTCAATCAAAGCAAAGTACAGAATTAGAATATATACATATACATATATATATATATATATATATATATATGAAGAATAACTCGAGTTATATGAAAAACTCGAGAAGGCAGTCAAGAGTCACTTCAAAAAGTGCACTCTTTTTTTAATAGTTTTGTTCATGCACTGGTTATTAGGGTTTAGGGTTTTGTTATCTTTAAATGCAAAGGCATGCTTTTTATTTAATTACTTATTCATGGTAAGAGTAAATCATATAAACTAGCACCAAATATCTAAGGGCATGTTTTCCTAGAACTCATTTTAGTTTTATTAACACCTCCTGAAATAAAAAATCAATATTGTTTTTTTTTTTTAAACTAAAAAATCAATATTGTTGTTGTGTAAATTTTAGTACCTGCAAGTGCACGAGTCTATTGTAAAATAGATTATATAAGTACAAGGTCGATCCACAGAGATTAAGAAAATATTAATTTAAATCCAAATTAAATTTAGTTCTAATCTAGTTAACAATGTTTGAAAATTGAGAATTAATTAAAACTAAAGCAAATAAAATTCTAAATTAACAAAACAAAATTAAATTGCAAAATTCAAACAATAGATGAGAAATCTTATGTTCAGAATCCACCATTATCAACTTATAATGTTTTACTATTCAAAATATTATTATCAAAAATTAAATAAACAACTTAGAAATCAATCTATTGTTTTCTCATGATTTATCAATTAAGCTTTAAAAATAAATCTGATGTAAATTCTTACTTCAAGATTTGAAATTTATACGATTTAAGTATTATATATATCAAATATTGAAAAACACATAATCAAAAATCTTATATTTAAACCTTTCAATTCAAAGTGAAATTAATAAAATAATTTTGTAACAACAAAAAATACTTGATATTTAAGGTGAAACAATTTTTATTTTATCAATTGATGAAACTAAGAATTATTAAACATTAAAAAAAAAATTAAGAATAATATTCAAACATCAAAATCATTACAAAATTAATAATGGTTTCATCCTACACTTCAAAAAAGAAAATTAAACAACCATGGTGACAATAACAATAAATAGATTAAAACCCGGTATAATTTTTATGAACTTTGGCTGCTGTGTTTGTCTTGATGCTACCGCACTTTTGTTCTTCTTTTTCTCCACCAAGGTTGCTATCTTGTTTCTCCTCAACCGTCCTCTTCTGTTTATTGTTGCTCCATGGTCTCCCTTTTATAAGTGCCAAACTCTTCAAAAATAACTCAAAATTGATTTTTTTCAAATTTGTTTTTTCCTACATTGATTTATTTCCTTGTTTCAACTAATTTCCTAATTGTTTGACAAATAATTTTGGGTAAGACTTGAATCCTTGATTGACTTGGATTTTAACTTGATAAAAATTGTAATTTTTTCTCATTACACATAAATCCTCTTTTATTTCTATTTCACCAAAAACACAACAAATTAAAATAAACTCAATATAAAATTAAACTAATAAATCTCTATTTAAGGGTAATAAATATATGTAAATTATGTTTATCAAATACCTCCAAACTTAGATTTTGCCCGTCCTCAAGCAAAACTAAACATTTTAGAACAACATAAGCTAAAAACATAGAAAATAAAAACACAATCTATTTTTGTAGGTAAATACGATGACATTGAGCATATACCACAAGTTTTTAAACCTCTAGGTGTCCCTAGTAAGAGAAGTTGTGTCTTCTGAGGATTTATCAGTAACGATACTCACAAAGGTTAAAAGATTCCACTCATAACTCATCAACACCTTACTAAATGCAAATTAACAGAAATCTCATACATACATGATCTCGTATCAGGACTAAAGATGAGTCACTAATGATCTAAAACACAATCATCAACAATCTCACACCACTCTCAAAGTAATTTCATTTCAAAACACCACATTCACATGTCATGAACTTATTTCACCTCGACTCTAATCCTCACAAGATATCTCTCATAACTCTCATGAATCCTAAAACAAACACTCATGCAATCACATCTGATGGAAGTTATGTAAAGGCATAGCAAGTGTCATTTACATCTCATATGAATATAGATGTTAAAAAGAACCATACTTTTAAGTGAATAGATCTCATGATTTGAATCAAATACTAAGAACGTAGATAGAGCATGATGACATACTTTAACTCTCAAATTGGACTTCCTCTTGAAGATCAATAGGCTTTATTAAGGTTATATTTGGGCTATGGTTAATTGATATATAGGAAATTTTTAGATATAGGTTTAACAAGAACTTAGGATCATATCTAAGTATTTCATTTATTCTCTTTAATTCATCACAACTTCTTTATTCTCTCTCTTTTTTTTTTTTTTTTTTTTTTTTTTTTTTTTTTTTTTTTTTTTTATCACAAAATTTTCAATTCAATACTTTCTTCTTCCATTTACTTCCACCTCCCCTTGTACATCTAGGCATTATAAAACTTGTGCTTCTCACTTTTTTTTTTTTTTTATCATTCTCATGTTTTTTTTTTTTTCTATTTTCACTTTTTTTTTTCACAATGCTATTTAGAAACACACTTCTTTTAATGCATATACATATATACATGTCATATAAATATTAATATTTCAATTCACTTCTCCTCTTTTATCACATAGCATGATCCCAAGTTTCATCAGGTATAGCTAAATTTAAAAGCTCAATAGGGTCATTGAAATAGGGTAAACAAAGAAAAAAATTTAAAGTATTTGGCTTCAAAGAGTTTATGATGTATCTTAATTCAAAGTCGGAAAGTACGCTTTTATGGAGTAAAAATTACCTTGTACATCTAAGCTTTTATGGGTTTATGATGTATCTCAATTCCAAGAAGTCGATTCAATTTTTAAATAAAAATAACTCATGTTATCTACAATAATGACTTGTTCTTTAGTATTCAATACAAAACCTATAGAGATCATCTATTAAAATAAAGTTAGAGTGTTTAAGAATAGAAACAAATAAATCTCTGAAAAAAAAATGCTTAAAAAGCTCAAATCCTCATCAAGGGTAGTCTTCACTAATAGTTTACAATTCATGTAAACATTATATTCATCCACTCAATTAACTAAGATCATGACATTTAAAAGTCTTAAATCATGCAAAGATGTTTATAGCTATTCCCTAGTAAAGATATCCAACCAAAAACATATATTAAGATCCATTAACAAACACAACGTAATTAGTCAACTTATTAAGGTAGAATTAAAAAACAAAGAAAAAAAATTAATGGGAAAAAAATAATGAAAGTTTTTGCAAACTTTTTTACAAAAACATTTTGCACCACTCCTAAACCTATTCTAGATATTGTCATCAACGTTTCTCTATTTATTATCCAAAAATGCTCAAAAAAATATCTAAGGATGCAAGGAAATAAAAAGAGACAATATAAAATAGTAAAGAAGATATCACACCTTGTTGGCTCCATCATGTAATCTAATACAATAATATAAATCAAGAATTCACGTTAGAATACCATTAATAATTAAAAAAAATTAAAAAATAAAAAACTAAAACTAAAACTAACGTAAATCACACAAACGAAAACCAAATACTAAAAAAAATAAAATAAAAATAAAATAACAACTGACAAGTCCCTTTCTAACTATCCTAGTTAGGCGACCTGCTCGGCACCCCACGGTGGCTTCCCAGTCGAGATCTGCTCCGACTGGAAAGTTCTCGTGGAGCTAAGCCTCTTTTCTTTTCTAAAATACTTGAAATCCTTTTTGTTCTGACAATGGGTGGAAATTTTGTTTGTTGGAAATAACTTTAAAAAAAATAGAATTTTCACGAAAATCCGGCAGCACAACGGCTGTTTTTCTAAAATTCCACCTTGTAAAAGACTTCACAAAACTTGTATAAATTGTACACAAATATTTCCATAATCAATAGGCCTCAGGCCCTTTTTCAAACTCACAATCATGCAATGATACGGAAAGCAACTTGAATAAAATCTTAAAACGACATGCATGATATTTACATAAAATCCTTAATTCAAAATAATATTTACAAAACTGGAGAATCTGGAAAATGATAATAAATACAATACATGATACTATGTCTAGAATATAGTGCAGTCTGGTCGCATGTCTAGCTGGCCTGTACGTTCGAATGAGATGCCTCAGTCGCGCTGCTCGTACCTGCACCTGAGGGAGGATTTTAAATAAAATAGAAAATGATGGTGAGAATAACTCAGTGAGTGCACATAATAATAAATTTTGCTTTCATTATTATTTGGAAAACTATAGGCTTATTTAAGCAAAAGATTCTAAACTAACGTCTATTGACGTGTTTCATTTCTTTACTAACTTAGAAGGGTAACTTTGGAAAAACTCATTCTCTTAAGCTCTTAAGTTCAATATCTATATGACATGAAATACTAGAACTTTTCTGTTTGCGTGTGCTCAGATGCGGGAATTTGGGATTACGATTGCCCCCAACATCTAGAAATGCGGGAACTTGAGATTACGATTCCCCCCGCAGATTAAGCCGTACGGGAACTTGGGATTACGATTCCCCCAGTCGATTAAGCCGTACGGGAACTTGGGATTACGATTCCCCCCGTCTATTAGGCGTACAGGAACTTGGGATTATGATTCCCCCCGTCGATTAAGCCGTACGGGAACTTGGGATTATGATTCCCCCCGCAGATTTTATACACGCATAGGGTATCTCGGCCGGGTTCTGCTAGAAGTTAAGATAAACTAAAGAGATATTAATTACCTTTAAAGTTATCTCATAAGTGTTCCATTTTCTACTTATGGTTTAAAACTGAAAAACTTGCTTTCTAGAGCGAAAACTCAATTATTGAAATAACGTTCTCAAGTATCTTTACGACTAAATACATATATACAACTATATATACATTATAGGGAAAGCGATAATATTCTAAAATGTTACTTGAATAACATAAATCATAAACTAAAATAGTATCGCATTAATAATTTCATATAACAGAATTCACGAAAGCTTAATAAAAATACACACTCACAACTTGCTTCCAATAACTGATCAACCACTCCTGATATAGCTTTCTTCCGTTTTCCGATTCATCTACAATTGATTTCGATCGGGATGACGTTAAAACATAACTCGCGCGCAACTAAACTTTAAGCCATACGAGGATTTCTAATCACAATAACTGAAGTGACCATCCTCACATGATAATAAAATGGAAAACTCATAATCGCACGCGAAGACTATTTCAAACTGATTTGTTATCGCAACATAAACTACTCGAAACTCTACGGTTACAAAACCAACAATTATGCCAATCGAATCTAAAGTAACATCATCAAAATCAGATTCTAAAAATGTCAATGAAAAGAAGATTCGAAACCAAATGACTAACATAAAGTTTACGCGATTTCAACTAGTTATCGCAATTTGTCGATTTTAGCGTTTCGCGCGATTCCTTCGTTTCCGATTAACTTATCGTCAATTTCAACTCTTGACTTTACTTAAAATATGGCAAACGAATATTTAAACACTTTTAAGCACAAAGAATAGAAATATGGCAGCAAGCTTAACGAATATCCATTTCCGGTTTCAACTCTAAAATTTCGACAATTAACTATTTCACGTGAAACAAAAACTATCCAATTAACTTTATTATAACTCAAACTATCCTAACTTCAACTTTATCACTTTAATGAGCTTAAAAACGACTCGAGGCAGCAAGATAATAACACAAACAGTTTCTTAGTCAACAATGAAAATCACAACTAAAAGCATTCGTGGAAAAACTCAACCGAATCGCTTAGAAACAATTTCTCAATATCCGAATGACTATCCAATACTTTAAAACACACTAATACTAACTATTTTCCACGACAACGAACTCAAAACCACAAGTATAACTCAACAGCCCTTAACTTATCGTCTAACAGCCCGAAATAGTTTTCACAACGGAAACAACCATTTACAATATCATTCAAAACACAACCGAAACAACGAGCGAACCTCCGCACTAATGAGGTTCTCAATCTTAAACCCAATCATAATATCATCAATCTCTCAATTCTATTCACATGAATGCTTTAACAATTACTCGAAACGCACAACACAAACAAAAGGGACAGCACCTACCTTAACAGTTTCGCTTCGAAACAACTTTCGAGCAAGAGCGACGGCGAGACGAACGGCAGCAAGCAACACTTGCTTCCATCAGCAAGTTGTCTCCTCTTGATGTTGTTTCGCTTCAGATCTGCAATGCGTTCTTGGCCTGACCTGACAACTGTTCGACAGCAGCTCGTATAACGGCAGCTTGCGACGACAGCACGACAGTGATTAGCAGCAACGAGAGCACGGCAGCACCTTAACAGCGATGACAGCTCACCAAGGCAGCAGCTCTTTCGTCCTCACCTGCATGCGTGAGCTTCCAGCTTGAAGATCAAATGGGTAGGAAAAAAAAATGGTGCTTCAGCTCAGTCTGCACTTGGACAACACACGGCCTGACAACAGCCGCTCGGCGGCACTTCAGTTCGCGGCAGCACCTCACTCCAGTAGCTCCTCACTCGGCGACAGCAGCTTACCACCTTTCCTTGCTTGCATGCACGATCTCTTGGTTCTGAATCGACCCTTACACTGAATCTTCCCTTGCATGTATTCTTTTGCTTCAGATCTGAACTCTTGGTTGTCTCTTCTTCCACGAGCAGTAGCTCTCACTCTCGATCACTCTCTCGCCCACTATCTCTCACTCTCGGTTCTCTCTTTCACGAGCAGCATCTCTCTCATTTCACACTCTCTGATTTGCTTTGATGAAGCATGGTGACCGAGTAAGATATAATTGCACACAACTCTCTCTCACTCATTCTCTATCTCTCTCGGGTTTGCTTTGAGTGACCGAATATGCTGTTAGCTTGGATTTGCTTCTCTTGAATGAATAAGTGATGACCGAGCATGATATTTGCCTTCTTAAATCCTTGTTTGACCGAGTTGATATATTGTTTCACTTCACTTTCAATTATATATATTTTAATATATAATTGCTTATTCCAACTTTAACATATATATGATTTATTCTTTGGATGACACATGTAACAATGCATGTCCATTCCAAGCCACTTGTTTTTGCTCATCCATTGTATGTGTGTCACGTGTCACAAACATGCACCAATTATTTTATTACACATGCATTCTCGCTTTTTAATTCCAAGCTCGGATTCCGACTTCGTCCGTCCAGGAATTTACTTTTAATCGCTTTCGCTTTCGAAATTATTTATAAATGTCAAATCCATCTTCACGAACTCGAATTTATTTTTATTTATCGAAAAATAATCATTCCGAATATTTCCAGACTCGATAATTATATTTTTCCAATCGAACGCGATCCATCAGAAAAATAGTTCGCTCTCCGACGAACAAGGTTTTGGGTTTTACAACAACAACCCTATAAAAAATAAAAAAATAATAAATAAACAAATTAAATAAAAGTAAGCTTAGACTCAAAAGAATGTCAATCTTGATAAACATGATCTTCCAATAATATTTCCTCTACTTCCTCTGAGAAAGGTTTCAACCTTCAACCTTTGACCATTGACTTAAACACATCACCATTCTTAGGATTTTTAATTTCAATAGTACCATGAGGAAAAATAGTACGTACAATGAAATGACTTGACCATCTAGAATGCAACTTGTCAGGAAATAGATGCAAAAGAGAATTATATAACAAGACTTTTTGACCAAGTGAAAAGTATTTCCTTATAATATTCCTATCATGAAAAACCTTCATTTGATCCTCGTAATGTTTAGCACAATCGTAAGCATCATTTCTTATCTTTTCCAACTCATTAAGTTGTAGTCTTCTGCGATTACCTGCATTATCAAGATCAAAATTCAATTTTTTAATGGCCTAATAAGCTCTATGTTCCAACTCCATAGGTAAGTGATATGCCTTACCATAAACAAGTCGATAAGGAGACATTCTACTAGGGGTTTTGAAAGCAATATGGTAAGCTCATAATGCATCATAAAGTTTCAAAGACCAATTTTTTCTAGTTGAGTTAACCGTTTTTTCAATAATATTTTTAATCTCCCTATTAGAAATCTCAACTTGCCCACTAGTTTGTGGATGATACGGTGTTGCAATTTTATGTGTAATACCATATTTTTTCATTAATTGTTCAAAAGGATTATTACAAAAGTGTTTTCCCCCATCACTAATGATTGCATGAGGTGTACCAAAACTAGAAAATATATTTTCTTTCAAAAATTTAACCATCACGTTGTGATCATTAGTTTTACATGAAATTGCTTCCACCTATTTAGAAACATAATCCACAATAACAAGAATATAAAAATTACCAAAAGAATTAGGAAATAGACCCATAAAATCAATACCTCAAACATCAAATAATTCAACAATAAGAATAAGATGTAAAGGCATCATATCTCTACAAGTAATACTTTCTAATTTCTGGCACTTCTCGCAGGAACTACAGTACGCATGAATATTCTTAAACAATTTTGACCAATAAAAACCACATTGTAAAATTTTAACAGCGTTTTCTTAGAACTAAAATGACCTCCATAAGAATGATCATGACAAAAAGAAATAACATCTAATTGTTCACTCTCAAGCATACATCTCCTAATGATTTGGTAAGACAAAACTTAAACAGATATGGATCATCCCAAAAATAGTACTTAACCTTGGTTAAAAATTTCACATGATCTTCTTTAGTCCAATGTGTAGGCATTTGACCAATAACAAAATAGATAACTATATCAGCATACCAAAAAAATTGGGACACAAGCATGAGTTGCTCATCAGGAAATGACTCTCTAATAGGCATATGTTCATCTATAGACTCGACTACTAACCTTGACAAGTGGTCAGCGACAACATTCTCTAACATTTTCTTATCCCTAATCTCAAGATCAAATTCCTATAAAAACAAAATCCATCTAATTAGACGTAGCATTTTTCTTAGACAAAAGATATTTCAATACGGTGTGATTTAAATAGACTATTACCTTAGACCCAACCAAATAAGACCTAAATTTTTCTAATGTAAAAACTACTGCTAACAACTCTTTTTCTGTGGTGGAATAATTGAGTTGTGCATCATTGAGAGTCTTATTGGCATAATAGATCACATGAAGTAGTCTATCAATGTGTTGTCCTAAAACAGCCCCTATGGCATAATCAGAGGCATCACACATTGTCTCAAAAGGAACACTCCAATCTGGTGGCCTAATGATAGGTGCAGTTGTCAAAAAGGTCTTAAGCTTCTCAAAAGCTCTCAAACAATCATCATCAAAGTTGAAACGGGTGTCTTTACCAAGCAAGTTACACAAAGACCTAGAAATCTTACTAAAATCCTTTATGAACCTACGATAGATATCCTGCATGACCTAAAAATGACATAACCTCTTTAACTGTCTTAGGAGGTGGAAGACTAGAAATCAAGTCTACTTTAGCTTTGTCTACCTCAATACCACTATGAAAAATAACATGTCCAAGAACTATCCTTTTCCTAACCATAAAGTAAACTTTTCATAATTAAGCACTAAATTCTTTTCCTTACATCTAATTAACACTAAGGTCAAGTGGAGTAGGCACTCATCAAAACTAGATCTAAACACTGAAAAATCATCCATGAACACCTTTAGGAACCTCTCTACCATGTCAGAGAAAATACTCATCACACACCTCTGAAAAGTAGTAGGAGCATTGCACAACCTAAATGGCATACAACGATAGGCAAAAATGCCAAAAGGACAAGTAAAAGTTGTTTTCTCTTGATTCTCAAGGGCTATAGGAATTTGGTTATAATTAGAATAACCATCAAGGAAACAATAAAATTCATAACTGGTTAACCTTTCTAGCATTTGATCGATAAAAGGAAGAGGAAAGTGGCAGCATTAAGCTTACAGTAGTCAATACAAACACGCCACCTGATTTGCATTTGGGTAAGAACTAACTCATCATGATCATTCTTAACTACCTTGATGCCAAACTTCGTAGGTATTACCCACACAGGACTTACCCATGAACTATCAAAGATAGGATAAATGACACCTGTATCTATAAGTTTAATGGCTTCAGCTCTCACAACCTCTTTCATGTTAGGGTTTAGTCTTCTTTGAGGCTCACGAGTGGGTTTAACATTATCTTCTACATGAATCCTATGCATGCACACAGATGGACTAATACCTCTAATGTCTGCAATTGTCCAACCTATTGCTTCTCTATGCTCCTTAAGTATACTAATCAGTTGATCCTCCGGTTCTTTTTCTAAATCAGATCCAATGATAATAGGCAAGGTCTCAGAATGTCCTAAAAACACATACTTTAATGACTCAGGAAGAGGTTTCAATTCTAACCTAAGTGGTTTCTCCGTAGATGGAAGAGGTACAGACTCAGAAGGTAGAAGAGGTTCTATTTTGGCTTTCCATTTGGTAGTATCTAGTAATGAAGCAGATTCCAATAAAGTATTCACCTCACTAACAATACTATCCTCATCTAAGTTCATGCCAAAATGAGCTAAACATCTCTCTAATGGGTCCTCACAAGATAAGTGCCTAAATGAATCATAGACTGCACTCTCAATAAAACTAACCTCACATAAGTCATCATGATTCTGAGGTTTTTGTCTAACATTAAACACATTGAGCTCTAAAGTCATGTTTCCAAAGGAAAGTTTCATGACTCCATTGCGACAATTAATTATCGCATTGGAAGTGGCTAAGAAAGGTCGTCCTAGAATCACAGGAATTTGAGCACTAATGTTTTCAACAGGCTGAGTGTATATGATAATAAAATCTACTAGAAAGTAAAACTTATCAACCTAGATCAAGACATCCTCTATGATACCCTTTGGAATTTTAACATACCTATAAGCCAATTGAAGACCACATGAGTGGGTTTTAGTTCCCTTAATCCTAATTGCACATACACAAAATATGACAATAAATTAACGCTCGCACCTAGATCAAGTAAGGCTCTATCGATAACATGCTCACCTATAACATTAAAAATAGTAAGACATCCAAGATCCTTATACTTGACAGGAGCTTTCATTTATATTATGGAACTAATTTGCTCAGTAAGACATGCAGTTTTAGGAACATTTGTTTTTATTTTCACAGTACAAAGATCTTTTAAGAATTTAGCATAGGCAGACACTTGTTGGATAGCATCAAGAAAGGCAATGTTTATGTGAACTTACTTAAATACCTCTAAAACATCTTTTTATGGTGTGCTTTTCTTTAAAAGGACAAGTTTTGTGGAAAATGAGCCTTAGGAACATAAGGAACAGAAGGAACATCACTCTCTTTTGACTCTTGACTTATAAATCTCTTAAATGACTCGTCAGGATATAAATCATCTACCATGCTATTACTAGAGTCTTTTTTCACCTTAGATTTCCTAGGCTCAAGTTCAATCACATGATTATCTATTTCTCTACCAGACCTAAGGGTGGTTAGGAATTTGATTTCATCATGACTCCTATCAGAAACAGAACCTTTCTCAAACTCACCCTTCGGGTTAGGCACTAGTTGACTAGGTAACTTCCCTTTCCCTCTCTCCCTTATGATAGTGGCTAATTGACCCATTCGAGTTTCAAGTTTCAATATAGCTTGTTGGGTCGACTGTATGAATTGTTGCTATGATTGCATCATTTGTTCCATTGTATCCTCTAAGAAAAGTTCTTTTGAGATGCAGCAATATAAGGAGTAGACTAAAAACTAGGAGGATGTGAAGGATTAGAAAGAGCAACTTGTTACCTTTCATAACCCATTAGAGACTGGTTTTATCTTCATGAAAAATTTGGATGATTCCTCCAATTAAGATTGTAAATGGCAGAGATCAGGCTATCTGATGAATTCTGATAATTTAGTGCATTTACCTGTTTAGTATATGTCTCTTGAAAATTGGGGGTTGGATTGTCATATGAAGCACACAACTCATTCTTAGAACTCATTGTTGAATTCATAGATTGATTTAAAACTAAAGCCTCTACTTTCCTAGTGAGATTTTCTAAGGCAATTTTCAGATCTAAATTATCGCTCACCTTATACAACCCCCCTCTCTTAGGTTTCTTCCTTTAAGTTGAAAACTCCTACTGTTGAGAATTTTCAAACAAAGTCTCTAAGAACTGTCAAGCATCGGTATTACCTAGGCTTAAGAATCTTCCACCATGCATAGATTCAATCATTTAACAGCTAGGCATAGTTAGTCCATTATAGAAATATTACACTAGTCTCCATGGTTCAAAACCATGGTAGGAACACTTTAAGAGTAAGTCTTTAAATCTCTCACAATAGACATAAAACTGTTCATCCTCTTTTTGAGTAAAATCTGCTATTATAGTAAAAAATTTAGATAAAAATTTATAATTTAATTAGTCCCAACTAGTGATAGAACTAGGAGCAAGTAAGTTTAACCATGCTTTTGCCTTATCTTTTAAAGAAAATGGGAACATCCAAAGCTTATCAAACTCATCTGAAAAATTCTGAAAATGGAAGGTAGAACATATATCTATGAATTCCTTGACATGAAGGTAAAAGTCCTCACTCTCTAACCTATGGAATGATGGAAAAAGCTAAATTACAGAAGGTTTAAGCTCAAAGTGAGTCGCCCTAGTCTGTGGCAACTCTGTGCAAGAAGGATGATTAATTGCAATCGAGGAAAAATATTATTTAAGAGATTTCTCTATAGACACTATATTTTCCACTACATCATTGTTTCCTACAGGTGCTACATTATTTTCTGTCATATTTGAATCTAAAATGTCTATCCTAGTTAAGTGTTGATGTAATTCACGATTCTAAGCACGCATAAACTATTACAGATCCTAGCCACAAGTCTCTAGTCCTAATTGTCTCTAAAGTATTCTAAGAAAAATAAGTCTCTCAGTAAAAAAAAAAAAAAAAAAAAGAACAAAATAACTGACAAATAGTAAAATAAAATAAAAGCGAAACACTAATAATAAAATTAAAAACACACAATAACAAAAACAAAAGCAAATAGACTAACACTGACAAAGGTAAAGAAAACAATTTTTTTTTTTTTTTTTTTTTACAATATATCAGAATAATCCTAAATTAAAACTAGTAGAAGAATTAAATACTAAACTAATTTTTCAAACAATCCCCAGCAACGGCGACAAAAACTTGTTGTACAAATTTTAGTACTCGCAAATGTACGAGTCTATTGTAAAATAGATTATATAAGTACGAGGTCGATCCACGGAGATTGAGAAAATATTAATCTCAATCCAAATTGAATTGAATTATAATCTAATTAACAATGTTTGAAAATTAAGAATTAATTAAAACTAAAGCAAATAAAATTCTAAATTAACAAAACAAGATTAAATTGCAAAATTCAGATAATAGACGAGAAATCTGAGGTTCAGAATCTACCATTATCAACTTATAATATTTTACAATTTAAAATATTATTATCAAAAATTAAAGAAAAAACTTAGAAATCAATATGTTTTTTTTTTTTTTTTCAGGATTTATTAATTAAGCTTTAAAAATAAATCTTATGTAAATTCTTACTTCAAGACTAAAAATTTATAAGATCTAAGTATTATATGTATCCAATAGTAAAAAACATATAATCAAAAATCTTGTATTTAAACCTTTCAATTCAAAGTCAAATTAATAAATAATTTTGCAACAACCAAAAGTACTTGATATTTAAAGTGAAACAATTTTTATTTTATCAATTGATGAAACTAAAAATTATTAAACATTAAAAACAAAATTGAGAATAATATTCAAACATCAAATCATTACAAAGTTAATAATGGTTTTATCCTACACCTCAGAAAAGAAAATTAAACAACCATAGTGATAATAAGAACAAATAAATTGAAACTCGATATAATTTTTGTGAACTTGGGCTGCTGTGTTTGTCTTGATGCTACCTCACTTTTGTTCCTTTTTTTCTCTACCAAAGTTGTTGTCTTGTTTCTCCTCAGCCATCCTCTTTTGTTTATTGCTGCTTCGTGGTCTCCCTTTTATATGTGCCAAACCCTTCAAAAATAGCTCAAAATTGATTTTTTTCCAAATTTGTTTTTTCCTATATTGATATATTTCCGTGTTTCAACCAGTTTTCTAATTGTTTGACAAATAATTTTGGGTAAGACTTAATCCTTGATTGGCTTGGATTTTAACTTGGTAAAAATTGTAATTTTTTCTGAATAAATATATGTAAATTATGTTTATTAATTGTCTTTCATTAAAGCATTATGAGTCTTCTACTCTTTAACTCTTCTTCATCTTCAAACATTTGATTAAGAGAAACCAATCACCATGAATAATAAATATTAGTATTATTGTTATTATTACTAATAATAAAAAACCAAAGTAATCTTTATCTTCTTGACACAACACAACTATAGTCACCATAGTGAACTTAAGATCACACACAACTATACTCATTCCGGCCATATCGACATTTAAAAGATTGGCTATAACTTAAACCTGTTATTTGGATCCCACATCTAAGTGTGTTGAGTTAATTATCTACTTGAATTCAAAGGAATTGAAAATTTCCAATTAACCCTTTTCTTCTATAGTTCCATTACTGTCCAACATTTACAAGTGTAAATTAATTAACTGTAGAATCAAGAACTAGTACAAAATTTGATAAACTATCTCAAAGATTAAAAAATGTAAAAACACCTACTAAAATAGAAGGCAAAATAATAATAATAATAATAATAATTAAATAAGACAAAAAGTCTAAAAGTTGATTGAGAACCAAAATAAGTACTTTGACACATAAGTACAATAATGTGTGTGTGGGAGAAACCACAATCCCTCTTCGTGGAAACTGTAACATAGTAAGATTCCACAACTGGAGCTTTCTGTAATTGCTTCTTTGACAAGAATCTAACTAGCTACTATAGCTGCAAGCGATGATATTGAAAAACACCCTTAAATAGAAATTAACGCCAATCAATCTTAACTTTCAAAAATATTAGCTAAAAACCCCTCTAAATGTTAATCCAAAAGCGATTTTCGTCTAAAAGTAAAGTAGTTTTGTCAAATAACAAGAAAAAGTTGAAAATGCCCTTACTTTATTAAAAAATTAAAAAGTAAAAAAACAAAAAGATTAGTCAATTGTCAAACTACATTACATCACCAAAATAAATAAATCATATAAGTAAAAAATGTTTGTCACCAAACCTGAAAATACCAAAATGCTGTTAAAAAATTATCATTATATGTTAACTTAAATTACCATTACTTTCTATTTAAAAATTTTCATTATATTTATAATAATTATTTGTTAAATTAAATCTGCAAGTACTGGGAGCTGGACACAGATCATAATTTCTTAATCGATAAAGAGAACCTTATCAGATATGGCAACCATGCACTTACCAATAAGATTGTTGATCGAATATTTTCGCAAGTTTGTGGACAGATTAGTCTTTTGTTCTTTTAACAAATTTCTTGCTATATTTAGATATAAAAGCTTTATTTAGTTATTACTTAACTATATACTAAACTTTGAAGATTGAATGTGTTTTGTAGGATTCATTGGTGGAGGCTACAAAAGAACAAACTAATTCAATAATTAATATAATTGCACAGGCTACTGAGTAGGTATAACAGGTGCAGTTGTGCAATATATTGCTCGACTTGAGAGAGCTATTTGTATTGATTGTGTTGTTGCCTTTACTATCAATAGCGGATAAAATGTATGGTAAAGGTGTATTCTCTAGAGTTGTACTCTTGATTAGTATATAATCATGTGACTTATTTAGCTAATACATCTGTACAGGTTATTGAAACCTTTGGCTGTAAAGACAAGACAAAATAGCATTGGTATAATTTGTTATTCTTTTTTCAGTTGATCAAATGTGAGTTAAATTTTAGTTTGAATGATTGTTTATCTATGGTTGTTGATGATGAAAGAAGGTTTGTTACTAATATTTGTTACGATGTGAAACAATTGGAGTGCCAGGGTTAGTAACTTTGAAGTCTTCATACGAGCATCCTCATTACAATAGAAAAAGTGAAGAACCTTTATTATATAATTACTATTGTTGTTATTTCAGAATTACATAATCCATGAATGATAAATAATAACTATATAATGAACAATTATTGACTTAGATAAAATTTTCCATATTAACAAATACAGAAAATCTGATTTAATCAAAGTAAATAAGTAAGCTAAATATCAACCTTCAGAAAATCTCCATATCAACTGAATTAATGAGCACACCATCATCTTTCCAACTGACATCCTTGACTTTCAGATCTTTTCCAATTAAATTAAGAGGTGCATTGAATTAGTTGTTGCATTGAACTCTGAAACGAAGGGCTGTAGTAGCAGCTTTCCTAGTAATGAATTTTGGGCACTCAATTCTCAATCTCCGAATTGAAAATCTCAACCTAAATTTTGGCAATCCCAACCTAGTGGTTCCCAACCACCGAGTTGGGATTCCCAATCTCACGGTTGGGATTGTCAACTAGAAGTTAAGATTCCAAAGAAGGAACGAGATTCTTATCCCTCGAGTTGGGAATCCTAACTTTTCGATTGGGATTCCTCGACCATTTTCGAGCTTCGATGAGATCCCGGGTTGCGATTCCCAACCGAAAAGTTGGGAATCCAAACCTAGGGGTTGGGAATAGGTTGGAATCTCAATCTTGCAGTTGAAATTCCCAACCTAGAGATGGCGAGATTTAGGATCAAAGGGTGAAAATCCCAACGTAGAGGTTAGGATTCCCAACCTTTAGGTTCTGACTCCTAACTTCTGGGTTGGGAATCCCACCTTAGATCCTGTTGGAAGTTGAGAAATATCTCGACCTCTGAGTTAGGAATCTAAGCCTAAAGGATAGGCATCTCAACCTTTAGGTTTGGAATCTTCAATCAAAGTTTGAAATCTAAACCTGGATGTTCAATTAAGGTTGAAAATCCCAACATTGATTGGAAATTCAGGTTGGGATTCTCAATCTCCAAGTTGAGAAACCAAACCTAAATTTTCAATTAACGTTGAAAATCCTAACGTCAGAGTTGGAATTTCCAAGTTCAAGTTGGGATTGGTGGGGAATCCTAACTTGAATTTTCAATCAAGGTGAGAATCCCAGCGTCGAAATTAATCTCAACCTAGAGGTTAGGATTGGTAGGGAATCCCAACCTTAAGGTTAGGAGTCCCAACCTTGATTGATCATCCAAGGTTGGGATTCTTTGTCTAGTTAGGTTTGGATTGGTTAAGAATCACAATTTCTAGGTTGAGAATCATAACTTGAATGTTCAATCAAGGTTGGAAATCCCAATCTCGAAGTTGGAAATCCCAACCTATAGGTTAGGATTGGTGGACAATTCCAATCTCGAGATTAGAAATCCAAACTAACCTAAAAATTTGGATTCCCCACATTCACATGAAGGTTTCGCCTCTAAACTACGATTGTCAGCCTCTATCATTACAAATCTCACTCTCAAAGTACAGATTCACCAATAACAATTGTCAATACAATATAACTTTTACATTGTAATCATACCCACAAAAACACACACAAAATACGCCAAACAACCACAACCCACAAGTTACATATTAGACATGTAAACCTTTCTTTTTCAACAGCACTAAAATGGCTTTCCTTCGTTCGTCTACTAAGCTCTCCTCTATTTGCATGCCTTCCCAGAAAAGCCAAGCAGTCTAGTGGCTCACGCCGATGAGGGCGATATGGATGGTGGCAACTACGACATGGAGGAGGAAGAAATGGAAGAGTTGGACATGGAGGAGGAAGAAATGGAAGAGTTGGACAACAAGAAGGACTATGACGTGGAGTACGAGGCGATGGGTAGTGGGTGGTCGAGATGAAGACAAAGATATAAGCATGGTGGATAACAAGAGATTCGTGTACACCCAGGGATAGCAGTCGGAGATGGTGGTGGATTATAGGATTGTGACTGCAGAGCTTTTGGGTAGGAGAGACAACAAAGGTTAGCTTTTAGGTGTTTTCATTAAGGGCATTTTTGTCCATTCTAGGTTTGTTTTTGTCTGGAGAGACAACAAAGGTTAGTTTTCAAGTGGAGTCTAAAAAATAAGCTATTTTATGCATTTTCTCAAGATAAAATCATGCATTTGTTGATTATATATTTTTTTGTTTATGTGTGAATGTCTTATGAAAAAAAAATATATATATTCAATTGTTGAATAATTTTGTTTGTTGCACGCTTGTGCATGCAACACATGTGCATTAAATTGCACATGATTGATGATGCACAATTTGCACATAAATACTCTCATTTTATAGATAATTATTTTTGGGTCTAAAAATCAAGAAATGGGCTTAAAACCTAATCCATTTGATGGAGGTTCTTGATAATTAAATCTGATTTAATTTTAAGTCCAAGAAAGTCCATAAAAACTTTTGAAGACCATGAAGATTACAAATGAAAGCCAAGGAATACCTTGGTTAATTTATGTAATCTTGAAATTAGATTTAGATTGTCAAAACCAAAGAACTCGATCATACACATGTTATTTATTTAATTATTTTCATAAGATGAATGGATAATTATATAACATATATATGCATAAAAAATATGTCATATAGAATAGATGGTGCCTACTCATTGTATTATAACATGACATGTATTATATGTATTATTTTATTTTACTATTAAATTATTTATTAGTATAAATAGAAGAATAATCCATAGAATGTCTTTTAATAATTTGAATTGATTTTAGTAGAAAATCATAGGTTTCAAATTAGAAATTTGATTTCAATAGTTGGTATTCATAATGTGGATTAGATTTTAATTAGTTAAAATTAGGTAACTTCATATTAAATCTAGTCTTTATAATTTTGATTATTTTGACTAGATTTATAAATTGAATTAGATTTTTAAGTGTTAAAAATCTGGTAATTTATTAAGTGTTAATAAGTTTTAGACTTAAGTAATATATAAATCCTTAGTAACTTAGATTATCTTCTTAGCCGTTAATAATCTAAGATGATTATTAGGAATATTAAATAGAAAACCCTTATCCTAAAATAGTGAGTGGGAGAGGGATATATGATAATATATCTCATGGTCTCCATCATTAGTTCAACATTGTGAAACTTAAATGGTGTCTCGAGATGGCTTTATTATCGTCCCTCTACGGATGGTGTCCCTTTAAGTTGATTAAAGTTGACTTCCTATTGGATAGGATTCCTAGACATATCTTGATATTGACCTACCCTACGGCGGCAATTCTCGAGTTAAGTCTACGGAATCCAAAATGATGGGTTACACTCATAAATAAAATAATTAATTATTAATTATTTTCATGACCGAAAAATGATAGTTAAATAATATAGGAATAAGAGTTATTTTATTATATTATTTAATTAAGAATGTCTCAATCTAATATACAAATATTTGACCTACCCTACAGCGACATTTATTTATGAAATGTTAGATTATCGTGGCATAGTAATTGTTTTCTAGGATACTTTCTAATTCATTATTCGTGTATCATGCATCACGTTTAATTTTATACCAAAATATCATGATAATAATTTTTGCAAATTGATATTAAATGTTTTTTATTTTATTTATTTTTATCAATGGTATCTCCGTTGATTTTTATACTTGCTAATGATAAATTAAGCGGGGAAAATTATGTCAAATGGAAAAGTAACATGAACGTAGTTCTGGTCTGTGAAGCCCTTAAGTTTGTCATGACTCAGCCTTATCCTCCTCAACCAGTAGAAAATGCTACATGTGCAGTGCACGAGGCCTATCATAAATGGGTTATAGTCAATGAGAAGACCCACTACTACTTGTTAGCAAGGATGTCCGAGGTGCTTGCTACCAAGCACGAGGCAATGACAACAACAACTCAAATATTGGAGTCATTATAGGACAAGTTTGGGCAACCTTCTAAGCAACAACGGCATGAAGTTGTTCATGCTGTTATGACTGCTAGAATGAAGAAGGGTACATCTGTTCGAGAGCATATCTTGAAATGATGACCCACTTCAACACGACTGAAAGCCATGGTGGGGCTATAAATGAGCGTAACCAAGTGAGTATGATACTAGAAACTCTTCCGAAAAATTTCATGCAATTTAAGAACAACTATATTATGAACAAGTTGACTTACTCACTTACATAACTGCTAAATGAGCTCACTACTTATGAGTCTATGAATAAGGACAAAAATATGTCCGGTGAAGCAAACGTTGCTGAGACTTTTTCTTCTGGTAAAAACAAAAGGAAGACCAACACTTGGAAGATTAAGACTAAGGTTAAGCCCAATAAGCAAGCTACTCAGAAGAAGAGCAAAAAGGGCTCCAAGGCCACTAAGCCTAAAGGAAAATGTTTCCATTGTGGTATTGATGGGCATTAGAAGAGGAACTGTTCTAAGAACCTCAAGGAGCTTGAAGAGAAAAAGATGAAAGGTAAATGTGATTTACTAGTTATTAAATCCTGTTTAGTGAAGGATGATTCATCCCCTTAAATAATTGATTCAAGAGTCACTAATCATGTTTGTTCTTCTTTGCAGTCGATTAATTCATATAGACAGCTTGATAAGGGTGAGTTCAATATGCGAATCGGGACTAAGGAAGTCGTTTCAGCAACGGTAGTGGGAGAAGTTAGACTTCGTTTCAATAATAATTGTTTTATTGCATCGAATAATGTTTATTTTATTTCAAGTTTTAAGAGAAATTTGATTTCTATATCTAAACTTTTGGAATTTAATTATTCTGTTTCTTTTTATAATAAATCAGTTATTATTTCTAGAAATGGTTTAAAATTTTGTTTAGGGATGCAAGAAAACGATTTATATGTGTTAAGACCATTAATGCATAACCCACTGCTTAATACTGAAATTTTGGTCCATTTTGTATTCGATACAATAGTTTTATCCGAGACTATTTATATAATGACATGGAAATTGAGGTACCTTATATAATAAAGATTATATAGAACTGAACCACGATAAATATAAGTCTCTTATTAATATTCATTAAACTTAGAGATTTATATTTATCGACCAGATGATCATATATAAATTGATCTTAATCCTGAGTATATTATGGACTCCTGTTTGTTGAGTTATATCCTTAAATTTATATGGGTGAGATCGGTGTAGATGTCTAGTCAATAACTTTGTACTTTGGGGATATAATTTAGTAAGTAATTGGGAACATTTTATACGATAGTGGAATCCACTATTTTTTACTAGAAGTAGAGAAGTAGTTCCCTGAAGAGTTGATTCAGGTGTTGAACAATATGAGCGTTCAACTTTCCGTTCATATGAAAACGGAAAGATAAATTCATAAGTTGTTATGGATATATTGTTCATTAGAGAATCAATGGTACTTAAGGATCAATAAATAATTAGAGGGGTAAAACGAACATTTTGACCTAGCTCTAATTATGAACTATTTATGGACAGTCAAATCATATATAATGATTAAATCAATGGACACTGAAAATTTTAGATTGTATAAAAATATATACATTTTTGACAGTGCAATATTAGGATTTTAGTGGAGTAACTCTAAAATTAATAATAATGAATTATTAATTAAAGTTTAATTAACAATTCTAATATTATTAGAGCTCAAAACTATAGGTCCATCGGGTCCCTTTGATAGCTCATTTTACTATAAAAAACTTGTGTAAAGAATATTGTAATTGGACCGTTCAATTACAATTGTTACATTAGTATCAAAATTTATGTTCACTGGGTATTTAAATAATATTAATTATTCAAATTATTTAATAATTAATTAGTTAATTATTAATTATGAATTAATAATTATTTAATTAATTTTATAAGAGGTCTTGATTTTAATTCTCAACAGTGACTAGGTATAAATTAATTATGAATTAATTAGAGGTCACAAGTTCGATTTCAAAATATAACATGAATTAATTATATTATATTGGGTAAAAGTTTAATTTTAATAAACATGAGGTTTAATATTAATTTTGATTAATTAAAACCCTAAGTAGTTGCTTATAAATATAAAAGAAATAGTTTTCTTTTTCAAATAGAATTTTGTTTTTTTGGTTATGCTGCATGTTATTTGAAACAAAAAGAAAAAGTTTTTTTTTTCTTTACAGCATAATATAAAGAAGAAAAATCTGTATCTTTCTTTTCTATATAACCAAAATTAAAACCCACCGCTTACATATATTATTTATTCTTTTTAGAAAAGAAATCAATAGAAAGTGAATACAATTCTATATAATTGTGTCCATTCACTTGTTTCTTGGTGTAGAGACATATGAAGGAAGGTTAGATGGTGAACAATCCACAAATATCAATACATAAGGTAAAAATCTTATTTTTATTTTTTAATATTATTTTATTTCATTGTTTTATAGATCTAGGGTTCTTGAGTTTTCTAGAAAATTTTTAAAACTCAGTGTTCGTAAATTTTAATTTTTTTTATAAAAATAATTATTGTTTTTCCCTTCACAAACAACTTCATATGCTTCCAACAATTTTAGGTAGTGAAAACAACAATTCCTTCTACACTAAATTATGATCCACAAGATAATAGAAAGCTCTTCCGTGTCCTCAATTTGAAGTTGGCTTTTATGAAGGAAAGAAAGACTAATAAATAGACATGTGGATGAGCATCAATAATAGCTATTAAGGAACAATTTTTCCGATGTCCTTCAACCTCTGAGAATCTCATAAAACATGGATTGTAGTCTCTTTAATATTAGCACAGAGTGGTTAGGATTTGGACACTAGAATTTTCTAAGAAAAAAGCTTGGATATAATGCAACTGCCCATGGCTTGCCTTCCATATGAACAACTTCACTTTCGATGTGTACAATACTTATCAGGGAAAAATCTTAATGTCATCCAACCTCAACTTTTGAAAATGTTAGTCAAAATCCTCAATCGTCAGTCTAAAAATGGTTTTCATCCAAAAGTTGAGTGGTTTTATGATAAAACCATGAAAAAATAAAAATGCCCTTATATATTGAAAATTAAAAAAAAAAAAAATTATCATTAGAGTTTGTGAATTTATATTCTATTCAAATCCAGATCAGTTTGTGTTCTTATTTAAATTCAAATGTAATGAAATTAAAATAGAAAACACAACAATAATTTGACAAAAAAAAAAAAATGGAAGATCTAGGTTCATCTTTATTAAAGCAAAAAACCAAATAAAAAAGAAAACAATATTTTTTTTTTAAAAAAAAAAGAGAAAAATCTGGGTTCAACCTAGATATATAATTTGAAGATCTGGGTTGAACCCAGATTTTCATTAACACAAAAATAATAATAATAATAATAAATAAATAAAAACCAAGATAAAAATTAAAAAAAAAAGAAGTAAGTAAACCTAAACCAAACTAATATAATAAATTAAAATGATTTTAAAAAATTAAAAAAATAAAGAAAAATCAACCCAGAACTTTGTTAAAGATCTAGGTAACTCGATTCTAGATTTTTAAGATCTGAGTTCAAACCTAGATGAAGGATCTAATTTAAAAAATCAACTCAAATCTTTCTTGACTTACATCTTCAATATCACATTCAAGGTATGGGTTGAACCCAAATGAACAAAAAATATCAAAAACCAAATATATATATATATATATATATATTATTCATGTCCTATTCTCTGGAATCAAATACAAATAAAAAGAAATTAATGCAAAACAAATAAAGAAGAAAAGCACAAGCTCACCGAATGAACATCCAACAAAAGCATGAACCTAGATGGGTTCATCGTTGAATGAACCCTCTTGGGTTTGACAATCTAGACAAACCCACCTCGGCTTGCCGTTGAATGAACCAGCCTAGGTTAGCCATTGAACGAACCTGCATGGGTTTGTCATTGAACAAACCTACTTGGGCTCTTGATGAACCTAATGGGTTCCTTTGACTATCATCTAGTGATTTGGTTTTCGTAGAAACCAAATTTAATCGATGAACTATCTTAACCAATGAGTTGTGATCGATGACGGTTTGCGATAGAGAGACTGTAAGAGAGAGAAAATAAATCAATTTTAGGGGAGGAGGGAGAGAGAGAGTGAATGGGTTTTTATGAGAGCCCAGCTGTCCCCAATTAACACATGGATAGAAATTAACCTTCAGTAAATTGACATCAATACCCTCCTATCCTAACTATTCCATCAATTTATGGACGAAAGTTACCATCCATCTAGCAAATGGGGATTTTTGGGTAATATTTACAAAACTAGAAGTGGTTTGATATTATTTTTAATTTAGGGGATATTTTATTAATATCCCTACATATCATATAATATATGATCTAAGTGATATTATTCTAAGAGGAAAGCAAAAGAATCCAAAACACAAATGAATCCTGAAATTAACACTAATTACAACCCTATCTATAATTTTAAATCTCATTTTCTGGCTAGGTTTTAGATTATCATCTTGGTCGTGCATCAACACCGCATCTTTCTCAACTTGATGGAAGAAATTTCTTCACTCAATATGCAATTGGATCCTACAAAAAACTATTTGAGTTTATCATAGTATTATATATGACTTGTATAACTATAGTATCCATAAACAAGATGTTGGTAATTTATATAGCATCCTCATCAAGAAGTAGGACATTTAATTTAATTATCGATGCATACCATACTTACCATGTTATATATTTCAGTCCATTTTGGAAGCAGATTATTTAATTTAATCTTTTATGTTTACAACACTTACTCTGTTCTTTTTTCCAATACATCTAGAGAATATCATGAGTAAATTATTTAATTAAATTTCTAAAGTGTATAATACTTGTTAATGTCAGGATTTTGATCTTTAGTCAACGAGATTGTTCATGGGCCCAAGCTGCAGTTTCGTGTGATTGGTGTGGTGCATGCAAAGTGAAAAGAACGAGAAGAAGATATCAGAGGCGAGACGCAGAAAGACAAGAAGATTTTGGAGTGGTTCGGCCTAAAAAGATGCCTACGTCTACTATTCACTCTCTCACTATTTCGGCAGAATAACAGCACTCCAGAAATCCTCTCTTTTTTTCAATGGAAATCCTCCCCTATTTATAGATGAAGGGGAGGTGCTATAGTAAAACAGAATAAAACAAAAGCGTACAGTAGACTGAAAACACAATGATGGGCTGCATTTAATGCGCTGGAGTTTTATTTAATACGGTTGACAATGCATTTAATGCGGTCGAAAATACATTTAATGCGGCCCAATCCGTCGCTTCTGAGGTCTGTCCAAGAGAGATTTCGGGTGGCTAATCTGCATAGGTCATGATAAGCTACCGAAATCTCGATTACAACTTCTGGTTGGCATAGCGTGCATGGCACGCCATAGGCTGCGTCTTGCATGGCACCTTTGACTTCTGTTGACTAATGGTTATGAGGAGGCATGGCTGAGACGAATCTTTCAGCAGACAAAATATTAAGTTCCATTGGCAAATGGATGAGCCTCTGGTGAAACGGGCATCTGGAGAGTTGGGAAGACAGATTATGAATCGATACCTCTGCAACTAGTTATAATGATAGGCAGGCGATCTTGTAAATGAGCAGGTACATTGATCGACCAGGCGGATAATCTTGAACAAACAGGATTGGCGCCAGAATAAACGGTTAAGGCAAGCGAACAGAACCTGCGGTAGACTGAGCGGCCAGGATTAGCGGTCACAGCCAACGAATAGACTGAACTGTTAGGATCAGCGGTCACAGCTAACGAACAGGATGAGCATCCATAAAAAGGACTTGGAACATGCTGAAAAATGGGGAGTAGGCCTGATAAATGGGGCACCCGTTGGGGAGGTGGGCTGGAAGAAAGACGAATCATTGAGCCTTTGGGCCACTGGGCCTATACTGTAGATCTTTCTGGACCCGATTAGTCTGATCACTAAATTACCCATAGCATTAAGCCCCCTAGCTCTTGGTGCTTTATAGAGGACCAAGAGCTACAAATCCTTGAGCGAGCAAATGAGGCGGGAACAGTTACAATACCTTTTAAATTTCGCTTTATTGCTAGGCAATGTGGAGCTTCCCTAGGCAATGGTTACAGGTCACACCACGCGCCGCTTGCATTTAATGTACGTCTCTCAACTGACATGCTGCATGATGATAAAATCCCGAGAATCGTGCCATACCATCGGATTGGGGGTGGTTACACAGTTGTCAGGATCTAACGATTGAGGCTTAATTTGTTTTATAAGGGAGGCAACGCTCCATTTTCTTCTCTTCTGGCATTTTCAAAAATCGGAGACTCCTTCGCTATTCGTCATCTTCTCCGATTTCACACTCTTGTTCACCGACCCTTGATTAATACCACCGGTTATCTCTGCATCCAAGGTAAAATTTCTTCTCTCTCTTTACCTTCATCGTTTTCGTTATCATTGTCATTTTTCATTTTTTACATGGTACCTATTTTTCTGAAAATCTGAATCGGTGCGGGCATAATGTCTCTGTACTGCCTCCGGTCTAGTCAGGCCTGGAATGCCTGTGAAATAATTTTACCTGCTTCTCTTTCCCTTCTTTCTCCTTTAACTTGAGAGGAACTTTATCGAATGAAGTCTTTATCACCCCCTTTACGACTTCTTAGGCACACAGCTTGACGCTTAGGCATAGTAGACTTAGGTTTTCTTTGTTCTTAGGTCTGGTTGGCTGTCAGCGGCCTAACTAGTTGCTTCTTTTGTAGAAGTCAAGTCGTAGATGCCGATATCGTCGAGTCATGTCTAGTGAAGAGGGCTCTGAAGAGGGTTCTTCTCAATAAGATAGAGATTCTTCGAGCGTAACCACCCAGGGCGGCGGGGATGCACTGAGTTCCTCTGGGCAAGAGGAAACTTTTACCAGTCGGAACTTTTATCAACACGATTCTTACATCACCCTTGAAGAGCTCAAGTCCGTAGCCAAAACGTACGGTTTCCTTTATGGGTGCCGCGTCATGGTTCCTGCTCATTGCGATCATGCTGTATCCCCCCTTGAAGGGTTTACAGCGATCAGCCGTTAGCATATGAACCTAGGGTTTAGGTTTCCAATTCCCAAATATCTGATTGACCTACTAAACGACTTAGAAATAGCTCCTTTCCAGCTTACACCAAATTCTTATGCCCAAGTGACTACTCTGGCATATATCTTTCTCAAAAATGACCTTCTGCCACCGACCTCAAACATAATCCAAAGCCTTTTCTTTTTCAAGTCCACTACCAGCCCTCAATCCCCAAAACGGGACGGTATTTACTATATAACCACTCATAATTCGCCCTACAAGGCGTTTCTGCCGTAGAAGGTTGGCAAATCAAACGTAGGGGATTACAAATCCCGTTGGTTTTATGCGTCCTGTCTATTCTTGTTGAAACTCACCCATTTTGACTTTAACACCGATCCCGGTGAGCATATCTCTGCTCGCTGCTTGTGCATATGCATAAACATTATCGTGCCCCATTATTACTAACATTTCTTCCCCTTATGTGCAGCTTTCATCAAGGGCTCGATCAATCTATTGGATGAGGAGGCAAGGACACTCGAGAGGTTTTCTGAGGTGAAGGATCCCGAGGACGATTATTTTCCAACGGGCTCTTTCCTGACGAAGTACGGGTTCACGCCTGGAGCCAGGACCAAGCCTCTTAAATTGGCTTTGGACGTTGGAGTACGAAAGGGTCGAGAGGTCCGTTCTGTTTTCGCTGGACCCGGTGAAGGTACTTCTATCCCAACCCCAAAGAAACCTAGAACCATGGTACAACTCGACATGTATTCTCTTCCACCTTCGCTAGCAGCCGAGATAGAGGAGCCTGAAGTAGAGATAACGGGTTCAAATGAGCCCTCAATGCAGGCGGCAGATCTATCAAATACAGTGATCGCTCCTTATGTTACAAGATCAGTGATGAAGTATAAGACTGTGGGGAAGAAGGCCGTGAAGCAGATACCCCCACCGAAGGATGCTGCAAGTAAGGGAATTTCAATTCCCGGGGAAGGGTTGGTAAGGCCCTCAAAGGCCAGAGACAAGGGGAAAGAGGCCATGGAGCCCCCTGCTAAGCGTCTGAGGTGCAAAGACAAAGTGTCCATGACAAAAGGGGCTGATGAGGAGCAAGCCTAGGAGGCTGATGCAGGGGAATATTTTAATGACTTGTTGGATCAGCTGCCAGAATTGCTGGGATTGGACATGCTAGACGTCTATCAGAAACACAATCACGGAGACCATCTGATCGCTTACGCCGCGCGCTACAATGTGCTGGTAAGCCTTGTTCTCTACTTCATAATGTTGTATTATATCCATACCCAATACTGACATATTATTATTTCAAACCTCTTTGGCTTTGATGAAGATGCATCGGGACTTTCCTGATCTGGCAGGAGAGCAAGTCTCACTCGAAGAGACGAACAGAAAGCTTGAGGCGGAAAACCAGAAGCTTAGAGAGGAATCTGATGTTGCCAAGAAGACTATCCACGAGCTCGAGCAGAAACTTAAAGATGCGGATAAGTCTTTGGAGAATGAGAAGAAACTTTGATCAATCACTGCCTCCTCGTTCAAAGAGGCCACTGAAAATGTAGACAAGGTCACTCACAAGACCATCCTTCAGAAAAGACGAGCTGATGATGCTAGGAAGAAGACCGAGTCGGTGCTATTGGACTTGACTACGGTAAGGGATAATCTTTCTCATTTAAGTGAGATATTCTGTCAGTCAGAGGTCCGAGCCTTGCAAGCTCGTAAAAAAGCAACTGAGAAGACGAGCAGTAAGTTCCTGTACACTTTGTGGAAACATCACCCTGAACTGGACTTCTCATTTTTCGGGGAGGAAGCGGTGAAGGAAGTAAAGAAGTACGCTGCTCGCGCTGCCAGAGAAGCCTAGGCAAAGACTGCTCAACTTATCCAGAAGGAAATAATCCCTGCGCCCCCGAGAAAGGGTTCTGAGTCTTCGTCTGCTCAAACTGGTGCCCCATCAACCCAGGGTGGTTCTTTCTCAGGTCCCTAGAAACTGACAGCGAGCAGGGGGCAAGGGTCGTCTTCGAAGGAAGCTCCCAGTGAGAAGGGTCCGAAGGATGCTCCTGCCAGTTCTTCCAAGACTTCTTAGAGCAGATAGACATAAAATTCGCTTTTCCTGCCAACAGGGCTTATTTTTTAATATTGACATTGTGAACGTTATTTTTTTCATTTAATTTCATAATGCTTCTTCATTATTCTTCAACAATATGGGATCCATGCTGATTTGTTATGCTATCTTTTGAGTCTCATAGATATTATCAGAATAGGTTGTGAACAGGCACGCCTTGTAAGATAGGCAACAAATCAAAATAGAAAACAGGGGGCTGATCGCCCATATAAACACCTTAGGAGAGATGAAGTATGGAGAATAATTCTCTGGGTTGCGAATGCACCCCGAGATTTTCCAACAGATAGCCCTGAATATGACACGTAGCATAGGGAGTAGGAAGGAACCCTAGCAGGTGAATTCATAACTCAACTCTTTTTACTGGAGAGAAATTTTTTGTATTAAGAGCAACGGACCAATTGGCCTGTTTGCAAATACTAATTAATCAATAAACGGACCTGCCTTGTGCTATTCATGCAGCTGCAACATATTCAATATATTTAATGCAGGGTAATATAGATAGTGAGGTATGAGAAAAGAAAAGAAAGAGAAAACCAGATGAGGAGCATGTGGGGTCATTCGCTGATTTTTCTGATCGCTACTAGAACTGATAAGAGGTTGTGCTCGAAAGGTAGGGGCCCGAGTCCATACAGCCGATTGCGCTCACAAGGTTAAACCTGAGCATCTACAGTGGACTGCACTTATAGGGTCGATACCTGAGCTATACAACCTGTTGAATTTCTTAAGTTGCACTCACAAGGTTGGAACTTGAGCATTTACAGCGAGAGTTATAGAGGTTAGGACCTGAGCTGCACTCACAAGGACAAAGTCTGAGCATTTATAGCGTAATGAATCCTTTCAAACTGCGCTCACAAGGTTGAAACCTGAGCATTTACAGTGAGAGTTATGCTGAGCATTGTGATGATCAGGTTTCCCGTTCTTGTTCGCACGCGAACGTGTGGAGGGGGAGGCCAATCAACGAGCGGCGATTAGGTGCGCAGGCTCGTGGCCATTTAGCCCCTCTTGCCTCGTAGGGCAAGTGAATGTTTGAGCTTTAAGCTGGCTCTTTGCCTTTCAGGGTTGTGTACCTCACACATAAGAACACATATGAGCGTTTTGTGTCAGTGATAATTCATAGCAATAAATGAGTAATTTTCCTTATATCTGTACATGCTTTGCTTTTCATAGGCAACAAAAATGGCAATAAAAATACAATAGTCATGTATAATATGGTCTTAGATGAGTAGCATTCCACGCCTTTGAAAGCATCGCCTTGCTCATGTCTGCCAAGTGGTAGGCTCCATTCTTCAAGTCTTCACAAATCGTGTACGGCCCTTCCCAGTTAGGTCCTAATACCCCTTCATTGGCTTTGCGAGCGTCAGGTAAGACCTCTCGTAGTACAAGATCACCTGGTTTGAATTGGCATACCCAGACCCTCTTGTTGTAATGTTTCGCCATCCTCTGCTAGTAAACGGTTGCCCTGAGGCGAGCAGCTTCCCTAGATTCTTTCTAGTAAATCCGAGTTAGCGGCCAAGAGTTGGTTGTTGTCTTTAGCGTTGGAATTCGTCCTCCGATGACTGAAGACCTCAAACTCTGTGGGAATCATGGCTTCGGATCCATAAACCATCGAGAAGGGAGTCTCTCCTGTGGTGGTACGAGCAGTTGTGCGGTAGGACCATAACACCCTCTACAACTCATCTACCCATGCTCCTATTCTAGCTTCAAGTCTGGTCTTCAAAATTTGTTTAATGATTTTGTTGACCGTTTCCACCTGACTGTTGGCTTGTGGATGATCTACCGCTGAGAAGCTCTTAACTGTACCGAGACTACCATAAAACTCCAAAAATTATTTGCTGGTGAACTGAGTCTCGTTGTCTGTCATAAGTTGTTGGGGAATGCCGAACCTGCAGATGATGTGATCCCATACAAAATTTTCAACCTTTGTCGTGGAGATCTCAATCAGCTCTTTCGCTTCTGCCCACTTTGTGAAATAATCAACTGTTATGATGGCATAGTTACATCTTGCTCGACCTACTAGGAGAGGCCCGATCAAGTTCATGCCCCAAATGGTGAAGGGCCATGGACTGATCATCTGTCGAAGGTAAGCTGATGGTGCTTGGAGAATTTTGGAGAACCTTTGGCATTTATCATATTTCCTTACCAAGTCAATGGCATTCTGCTTCATGGTAGGCCAATAGAATCCTTGCTTGAGCGCCTTCTAGGCTAGAGATAGTCCCCCAGCATGATTGCCACAGTGTCCTTCGTGAATGTCCTACATCAACACGATGCAATCTGGCTCGTCAATGCATCTGAGTAAAGGGGCTGAAAGGCCCTTTTTGTAATGAATATCTCCATAGATACAATACCTTGCTGCCCTTATGTGTAGTCGACGGGCCTCTATCTTATCTTCGGGCAGCTTTCCTTCTTGCAGGTAGTTAGTCAGCTGGCTCATCCATGAATCTGCTGCCACTATTAAGGTCATCATCTTAGGGCTGGGTTCGGTATTTGACTTCGACAGGAATTCCACAGGTATATTCTTAACACAATCAGCGTCCTGAGCCGTCGCTAGGCGAGCCAACGCATCCGCATAAGAGTTCTGGGCGTGAGGAATTTGATTCAATTCGAACTTCTCGAAAGCTTTTAACAACTCTTGTACCCTTTGCAGATAGATCGTCATTTTTAACCCCCTGGCCTAATACACTCCCCTTATTTGATAGACCACAAGTTGCAAGTCACTGAATATCCTGAGCCGCTCAACCTGCATCTTCTTGGCCAGGCAAAGTCCTACTAGCAGTGCTTAGTATTTCGCTTTATTATTAGTCGCTTTGAAACCAAATTTAAGGGCACAGAGGAACTTACCCCCATTCAGGTTGATCAACAGAATCCCAGCCCTCGCGTTTCTTTCACAGGAGGATCCATCCACGAACAGCTCCCAGGTTCTACCCCTTCATCCATAGGTTCGGTAAATTCAATGCTAAAATTTGCCAAAGCCTACCCCTTGATTGTTGGTCTTGGCTTGAATTCAATGTCGAACTGAGCGATTTCGATGGCCCATTTGATGAGTCGGCCAGAAGTATCTGGTTTCTGGAGAATTTGCTTCAGTGGATACTTCATCAGGACCTCAACCTTGTGCGCCTGAAAGTAGGGGTGCAGTTTTCTAGACGCCATCACCAGATAGTAAGCGAGCAGCTCCATCAGGGTATATCTGGCTTCAACTTCTACCAGCTTATTGCTGACATAATAAATTGGGACCTATGCTCAATTTCCTTATTCTCTCGTTAGAGTTGCGCTCAGGGCATGCTGGGATACCCCTAAGTAGACTGATAGAGTTTCCCCTTCCTTTGGCTTGGTCAGAAGGGAGGCTTGCCCCATATACTCTTTCAGTTGTAAGAACGCGGCCTCACACTCTTCTGTCCACTTAAAGTTCTTGGCCTTCTTCAATACTTCAAAGAAGAGAGCGCACTTGTCGTAGGCTTTGGATACAAATCTGCTCAAGGCTGCTATCTGGCCATTCAGACTCTGAATCTCTTTACACTGGTTGGCGATCTCATGTCTAGTAGGGCTTGGATTCTTTTAGGGTTGGCCTCAATTCCCCTGTTATTCACTATAAAACCCAGAAATTTACCTGAGGAGACCCCAAAAGCACACTTGAGGGGGTTGAGCTTCATCTGATACCTCCTCAAGATCTGGAACATCCTCTTCATATCACGAACATGGTCAGCAGCCTACTCAGATTTGATGAGCATGTCATCCACATACACCTGCATGGTCTTCCCAATCAACTCCTCAAACATTCTGTTCACCAACATTTGGTAAGTGACCCCTGCATTTTTCAGTCCGAAGGACATTATCTTGTAGCAGTATAATCCTCGGTCTGTAGTGAACGATGTGCACGTCACGTCATTAGAGTCTATAGGGATCTGATTGTAGCCCAAGTAGGCGTCCATAAAACTAAGGAGTTCATGCCCTGCTATTGCATCCACTAGCTGATCAATTTTGGGCCGAGGAAAGCTATTTTTCGAACAAGCTTTGTTCAGGTCCATGAAGTCTATGCACGTCCTCCATTTCCCGGTTTTCTTTTTCACCAATACGGGGTTAGCTACCCAAGCTGGGTATTAGACTTCCCGGATGAATTCATTGGCCAGGAGCTTGTCTGCTTCCTCTTTCAGGGCTTCACTATGTTCCCAGTTCATTTGCCTCCTCTTCTGACAGACTGGCCGATGGTGGGGATCGACGTTCAATTTATGAGTCATTACATTAGGATCTATCCTAACCATGTCCCCGTGATTCCAGGCAAACGCATCTGAATTTGTTCTGAGGCAGCTTGTTAATTGGGCCTTTACCTCCGGAGCCAAGTTTCTGCCTAGCTTAAGGCATCTCGTTGCATCTGCCTCACTGATTTGGGTGTCCTCAAGCTCATTCATTAGGCCGGTGCTTTGACATGCATCGAATTCCCTAGGGTCCAAGTCATGGCTGACTCCTGATGAAGTGATCGTCTGCAACTCACGCTCTAGGACTACATCTACTTTCTTTCCTTGAACTCCTCTTTTGATTGCGTCCACATAGCAGCGATGAGCTAGAGATTGCTCGCCTCGTACACATCCTACCCCATTGGGAGTGGGGAACTTTACTATAAGGGCCTTAGTGGAGACGACCATGTCGAGGTCATTCATAGTAGGTCTTCCCACCACCACATTGTATGCAGAGGGAGAATCGATGATGAGGAAGTTTGCTAGCACTGTGGACTGATGGGTGACATCACCGAGGGTCAGAGGCAATCTAATCTGTTTGGTTGGGACAACCGAGTCTCTAGTGAATTCATATAGAGGTTCAAGGGATGGTTTGAGCTGTTCGTTATCAATCCCCATTTGATCATAGCATTCCTTGTACATTACATTCACTGAGCTTCCCGTGTCGATCATGATCCTCTTGACCATCGAGTTGCCGATAAGGGCCCGAATTACCAAGGCGTCATTGTGGGGGAGGCAAACATCCCAGATATATTCCTTTGTGAACACAATGTCCTCTAATACTCTTCTGGCTTTCTTCGTAAATCCCCCTTACTCTCTCTGTCCCGCAGGCTGAATGCGTCTCGCCTTGCGTACAAATAGCTCTTGGGATCTATTGGACTCTCCCACTTTCGAAGGACCACTATGGATGGTATGGATGGTTTTGACAGAAGGCCCTGTGGTAGAGTCGGGCCCCAGCTGAATCTGGGTTGGCGGGTCTTGTGAGTGCTGGTAGGGGCATTGATGCTAGAATGGTCTCTTTGGGGGTCTCACAACATAGTCCATCAGACGACTGTTCCTGATCATCTCTTCAATAGCGTCTTTGAGCGCTCAGCAGTCTGAAGTATTGTGCCCTACTTCATTATGGTAGGCACAGAATTTGCTCCTATCTCTTCATCCTTCAGGAGTCTGGATGGGAGTAGGTTGCCCGAAATTCTCCCTGCTCTTCTCGTTCACGTAAATCCTGCCTTGAGAATCAGACAAGGCATTATATGCGTTGTACCGACCTGGATATTGAGGCCGCTCTTGCCCCCGGCTATTCCTTAGTTTGTACCAATCCCTGGCCTTTTTGACAACTTGATGGCTTTCTCTTCGTCCCCTAAGATTACTTTCCCCATTGCTTCTTTTCCTTCCATGATTGGAACTGCCAGCTTTATCTCTTTGAGAGCTGGCTTTCCTCGGATTAGTTACTTCCTCCCATCGAATTTTTTTCTCTGCTCGCTCGTAGAATTCTTTCAGATCCTTCACAGGGGACTTGTAGATACTCTCATATAGCTTCACGTCTTTTCTCAGGCCCGATGAGATAGCTGATAGTACCCCCTCATCTGTAGGGTTCTCCACATTTGTTACTTCGCACCTGAACCTGTTGATGTAGTCTTTTAGAGACTCATCGGGATGTTGGCAAATGATAGCAAGGTGGCAAGGTGGCGCGAGTTGCCTCTTTAAGGCCTTGTATTAGTTCAAGAACTTCTACTGGCATTCCTCCCAGTTGTTGATGCTGCGGGAGGGGGGGGAGGTTTTTGAACCACGTTCGTGGAATGTCTCCAAGTGTAGCTAGGAATACGTGGCACTTCAAGAGCGGACTTGTCGTCTGGAGATCCATCTGAATGTTAAAAGCATCCAGAAGGTCGTAGGGGTCCGAGTTCCCTTTGTACTCGGGGATGTTAGAAACTTTGAATCTTGGAGGAAGTGATTCTAGCTCAATTTCTGAAGTAAATGGGGTCTTCTCCTTGGTCTGACCCCTTTGTTCTTGCACTCCAGGCTGCACTTCAAGCTGTCGGACCCTCTAGAGGAGCTCTGTAACCAACGTACCCTGCATCTCGGTTCCCTTGATAACAGATTGTCTGTCTTGCCTGCTCGAGGATCGATGGTCTCCAACCCCCAATCGTCCATTTTTAGGCCTTGGTCCCGTTCTGTCTCCGCGGGCCGGGATTTGATCATGGCCACGGCCAGCTTGCTCTGGCCGATGTTCATTGCGAGCCCTAGGAAACCGAGCGCTGGAATGTACACTTGAGGAATTGACGGACCCTTCTCGTTCAAACTCTCTGGCGTCCCTCATGTTCACGTCAGGGTCTTCCGCATGCCTCCCTTGGGGAACATCTCTTCCTAGAATGGCCTGGGAGGGCCCTGATGAGGTTAGGCTTAGGTCTGGATCAGAGTTCTGACTTCACCAACCAACTGTGTGACTATATTCTCTAGCATCTCCTGTCGCCGCTACAACGCTTGTATAGCATCTCCTCCTGCAGTATTAGGCACAGGTTGGCGAGTAGGAAGAGGAGGTATACCATGAGCGTCCCTCATTATGGGCACACTAGACGTCCCCACACCGGCATCGGGTAGCCCTCCAGTAGACATGGTATGTTGCGACTGCTCTGAAGCTTCTAAGCGATTATCTGTTATGTTGAAGTTCCTGGGAATCCTCCCTCTGACCATGGTGAACAAAGAATGAGCTTTTGGAAGTTAGGAAGTAAAAAGGTGGCGAAACTAAAGATGAGCCTCTCCTTCTAGCGCCAAAAATGTTAATGTTAGGATTTTAATCCTTAGTCAACGAGGTTTTTCATGGGCCCAAGCTGAAGTTTCGTGTGATTCGTGTGGTGCATGCAAAGTGAAAAGAACGAGAAGAAGAGATCAAAGGCGAGGAGCAAAAAGACAAGAAGATTTTGGAGTGGTCCGACCCAAAAAGATGCCTACGTCCACTGTTCACTCTCTCACTATTTCGGCAGAATAACAGCACTCTAGAGATCTTTTTTTTTTTTTACAATGCAAATCCTCCCCTATTAATAGATGAAAGGGAGGTGCTACAGTAAAATAGAATAAAACAAATACGTACAGTAGACTAAAACACAATGATGGGCCGCATTTAATATGCCAGAGTTTTATTTAATGCGGCTGATAGTGCATTTAATGCGACCGAATCCGTCGCTTTTGAGGTCTGCCCAAGAGAGATTTCGGGTGTCTGATCTGCACAGGTCATGATAAGCTACCGAAATCTCGATTACAGCTTCTGGTTGGCATAGCGTGCATGGCACGCCATGGGTTGCATCTTGCATGGCGCCTTTGACTTCTGTTGACTAATGGTTCTGAGGAGGAATGGCTGAGACGGATATTCCAACAGACAACAAGTTCCACCGGCAAACGGATGAGCCTCTAGTGAACCGGGCATCTGGAGAGTTGGGAAGACAGATTATAAACCGATACCTCTGCAACTGGTTATAATGATAGGCAGGCGATCTCGTAAATGAGCAGGTACGCGGGCACGCCCAGGAATCATTGATCGACCAGGTGGATAATCTTTAACGAACAAGATTGGTGGCCAGAATTAGCGGTCAGGGCGAGCGAATAGAACCTGCGGGCAGACTGAGCGGCCAGGATCAGCGGTCACAGCCAACGAACAGATTGAGCGGCCATGATCAGCGGTCACAGCCAATGGACAGACTGAGCGGCTAGGATCAGCGGTCACAGCCAACGGACAGGCTGAGCGGCCATAAAAAGGACTTGGAACATGCTGAAAAATGGGGAGTAAGCCTGATGAATGGGGCACCCGTCGGGGAGGTGGGCTGGAAGAAAGACGGATCATTGAGCCTTTGGACCACTGGGCCTGCACTATAGATCTTTCTGGGCCCGATTAGTCTGATCGCTAAATTATCCATAACAATACTTATCTTGTTGTTTCTGTCCATTACAAAATGTCATTTAAAATAAGTTTTTATTTGTACGATACTTACCATGTGTTTATGTGATCATAGACAATAACATTCTTAATTAGCATCATAATTCTTTGGGTGATAACCTATATTTACTGAAAATGGTAGTTAATTATGAGGTATTACTAAACAAAACTGAATCTGATTATTGATGTAAATTATATCGTTACTATGTATATGTACCAAGTCATGACTAAAGTCTATCAAGTGGATAGTGTATTGATAAATAATTTGCCCTGCAAGGCAAAAAAGTGAACCAGAAAGAACCTAGAATTATGGATAGAACCATGTATGAGGCTGGTAGACAAAGGTATCAAATTCTGGTGATGATACTGAATCAATTCAAGTGCTTGAAAGTAAAATAGTTTCGTGGAGCAGGATAGCTCAGCAAGTCTAGTGAGGAAATTGATTCGAAGCCTCTTTTGATGGGCTTGAATTCAAATGAAACGAAATTGGCCTTTCAACAAGATTCTCTTAAAAGGTGAAAGCACTATAAAAAGCTGAGATATACGTTGGAGTTTTGCAAATAATTTGGTTACAATCTCACAAAAGAAAAAACAAAATTTACTTCTCATAGATTTTAAACTAATTATAAGATTACATTTATAAACTACCTATTTACCAAAATTATTTAACTACTTTTCTACATATAGAAATTTGCATGTTTGTTTAGGTACATATCGGCTACCTATTATTTTCGTACAGACTCTGTATTTTAGTTATTAGGAAAATTCGATGGCTTCATTTATGTTATACAAATAGAAGACCTGTTCTATGTGACACAACCAACTTCACACATCTTTAATCAAGGCGTACAATTTACACCAGATAGAAATTAGAACTATATGCAACCACATTTTCATATCTACTGTATCATTGAAAACAAGTTGCTTTCCAAATTCAAAGTAGATACCTCTAGAGACAAGAATCACATCTTTGTAGACTCGCTTTCGCTTGAACTAGTAAAAAGAGTGTTTATTAGATATAAAATTTAGCTAATTTATATAAGAACCATTGATGGTGGATTATACCCTGTTCGTCGCTGCTTGCAAGAGGAAAGATATTTATAAATGAATAGTTCACTAGTGCTCTCAAACTGTGAGAATCTGAATTTGTTTAATACATAATACAATTTGCTAACGAAAAAGAAAATCGCTTTTTTTCAGAGATAGTTAATAATTCTTTCTGATGGAACATGTACGCACATAAAATAACCAGAAAGTAACAAAAAATATCTGAAGCTAATTAAATATTCTAGAAGCTGCGTTTTGTTAAGAATCTTCTAATTAGATAAATATAAATTCAGGAAAAGAGCTTATACAGTTGAAGGGAATAATGGTTAGAAAGATTGAACATCAAAAGAAAGAAGAAAAAAACGAAAGTGCAAAGAAAGGACCAAAACATACTAATTATGCAACACACTTTTCCAATGATTAATAAGAATTTGAAGTTGATTAGAAAAATAGATTAGATTCAAAGTAGTGCAAAAAGAAAAAACCTTTTTGAGCCAGAAAAACTTGAAGCTGCAGACAAATGTACGTTGTTGATCAGTTTGCACTTGATTAGCCAAAACAAGAAAAAAAGAAAAAAAAAAAAAAGAAACAAAGAAAAGCTATATACTCTATTAAAGTGAGATTTTAACTAATGCTATTGGAGCTAGAATCATATGTGATTTTATAAAAAACATCACAATGATGCCTTGCGTTAGATGCTTTTTCCTTTTAAGTATCCCTTTTTATGTTTCTTCTTTTTATCAAGAAAACAATATAAAATACACACAAAAAAAAAAAAAGAATAAATAAACAAAAAAATATAAGAATTCAATTCCATTGAGACTACTCAACAGCAGCAAACCAACCATTTTGAATAAGTTACATGGTGGTTTAACCTAATGCTACATTATTGCTTTGATGACTAGTTCATTAGCGTGCCAAAATTCTTTCAATGAATATATGCGTGAGACCAAACAACTTCATATGCTTCCAACAATTTTGAACAAAACAATTCCTTCTATGCCAAATTATGATCCACAAGATAATACGAAGCTCTTCCAAATCTTCAATTTAAAGCTGGCTTTTATGAAGGAAAGAAAGTCTAATAACTAGACATGTGGAGGAGCATCAATATTAACTATTGAGGAAACTTTTTCCAATGTCCTTCAACCTCTGAGAATCTCATAAAACATGGATTGTAGTCTCTTTAATATTAGTACAAAGTGGTCAGGATTTGGACATTGGAATTTTCCGAGAAAAAAGCTTGGACATAATGCAACCGGTCATGACTTGCCTTCTATATGAACAACTTCACTTTGGACGTGTAGAATACTTATCAAGGAAATACCTTAAAAAACCCCTTAAAAAAAATGTCACTCAATCCCAACTTTTAAAAATGTTAGTCAAAAACTCTCAACTGTCATTTCAAAAAGTTTTCATTCAAAAGTTGAGTAGTTTTATAGTAAAATCATGAAAAGACAAAAATGCTCTTATCTATTGAAAAAAAAAATATATATATATATATATATATATCAATTGAGTTTGTGAATTTATATTCCATCCAAATCTAGATCTTCATCGACATAAATCCAGTTTGTATTCTTATTTAAATTCAAACGTAATGAAATTAAAATAAAAAAACACAATAATAGTTTGAAAAAGAGAGAAAAAAGGAAAATCTAGGTTTATCTTTATTAAAGCAAAAAACCAAATAAAAAAACAAAAAAACATATATATTTTTTTAAAAAGAAAAAGCTAGGTTCAACCTAGATATTTAATTTGAAGATCTAATACAAAAAATAATAATAATAATGAATAAATAAATAAACAAAAACCAAGATTTAAAAAATTAATAATAATAAATAAGCAAAACTAAACCAAACTAGTATAGTAAAGTCAAACGATTTAAAAAAAAAAAAGAATTAAAAAAAATAAAAATCAACCCATAACTTCCTTAAAGATCTGGGTAATCCGATTCTAGATCTTTAAGATCTAAATTTGAACCCAAATGAAGGATCATGGTTAAAAAATCAACCCATATCTTCCTTGACTCAAATCTTCAACATTACGTTCAACATATGGGTTGAACCCAAATGAACCGAAAAAAAAAATTCAAAATCCAAAAAATATATATATTCATGTCTTGTTTTCTACAATCAAATACAAATAGCCAAAATAAATTAAAGCAAAACAAATAAAAAGAAAAACACAAGCAAAATCAAGAGCACACCAAACAAACATCCAACAAAAAGTACAAACCTAGATAGGATCATCGTCGAATGAACACTCTTAGGTTCGACAATTTGGACAAACCCACTTGGGTTTGCCGTTGATCGAACCAAAATAGGTTTGCCATTGAATGAACCCATATGGGTTTGCCATTGAACAAACCTACTTGGGCTCTCGATGAACCCAGTGGGTTCCTTGAACAATCGTCTGGCAATTTGGTTTTCATGGAAACCAAATCAATGGTCGTCGATCTGGTTTCCATGGAAATCAGATCATATCAGTGAGCTATCTTGTTCGATGAGTTGTTGTGATTAGTGACAGTTCACAACAGAGAGACTATGAGAGAGTAAAAAAAGTAAATCAATTTTAGAGAGAGATAGAGAGAGTGAATGGGTTTTGTGAGAACCCGGCTGTCCCCAATTAACACATGGACAGAAATTGGCCTTAAGTAAATTGATGTTAATACCCTCCTATCCTAACAATTCCATCAATTTATAGACCAAAATTGCCATCCGACTAACAAATGTGGTTTTTTGGGTAATATTTTTAAAATCAGAGATGGTTTGATATTAGTTTTAATTTGGGAGATATTTTATTAATATCTCTACTTATCATATAATAGACAATCTAAATGATATTATTGCAAGAGGAAAGTAAACGAATCCAAAACACAAATGAATCTTGAAATTAACACTAATTATAACCCCTCTCTATAATTTTAAATCTCATTTTCTGGCTAAGTTTTAGATTATGATATTGGTTGCGCATCAACACCGCATCTTTCATAACTTGATAGAAGAAGTTTCTTCACATGATATGCAGTTGGATCCTACAAAGACTGTTTGAGTTTATCCTAGTATTATATATGACATTGTATAACTATAGTATCCATAAACAAGATGTTGATAATTTATATAGCATCCTCATCAAGAAGCAGAACATTTAATTTAATTTTCAATGCATACCATACTTACCATGTTATTTCAGTCCATTTAGGAAGCTGATTATTTAATTTAATCTTTTATGTTTACAATACTTACTCTGTTGTTCTTTTTTCCAATCCATCTAGAGAATATCATGAGTAAATTATTTAATTTAATTTCTGAAGTGTATAATACCTATCTTGTTGTTTCTGTCCATTACAAAATATCATTTAAATTAAGTTCTTATATGTACGATACTTACCATGTGTATATGCGATCATAGACAATACCATTCTTATCATCACAATTCTTTGGGTGATAACCTATATTTACTGAAAATGGTGGTTAATTATGTGGTATTACTAAACAAAACTGAATCTGATTATTGCTGTAAAATATGTCGTTACTATGCATATGTACCAAGTCATGACTAAATTCTATCAAGTGGATAGTGTATTGAGAAATAATTCTTACTTGCCCTGAAAGGCAAAAAAATGAACCAGAAAGAACCTGGAATTATGGGTAGAACCATGATGAGGCTGATAGACAAAGGTATCACATTCTGGTGATGATACTGAATCAATTCAAATGCTTGAAAGTAAAAAAGTTTCGTGGAACAGGATTGGTCATCAAGTCTAGTATCAAATTTGATTTGAAGCCTCTTTTGGTGGGCGTGAATTCAAGTAAAACGAAATTGGCATTTCAACAAGATTCTCTTTAAAATGGTGAAAGCACTATAAAAGGAGTAAAATTTTTTCATTGGGTGTGGCTGCTGCTCTAGACAATCCATTCATCAGTGCTGGATCTTCTGGAATGCAGACTGAACCTTGGTCCTTTCAACATTGGTTATAATTATATGTCCGTCAATATTTAAGTAATCAAAGGACACCATAAATTAACAAAGTTGATATCCATGTACTCTATAAATTAAATTCTAATTTCTTCAATCTAGAAGCATCCGATTCTTTTTCCTATGAAATACAGTTTTCAAAAGCTGAGATATAGGTTGGAGTTTTGCAAATAATTCGGTTACAGTCTCACAAAAGAAAAAACAAAATTTACTGGTCAGAGATTTTGAATTAATTATAAGATTACATTTATAAACTGCCTTGCTACCCCAATTAGTTAACTATTTTTCTACATATAGAAATTTGCATGTTTGTTTTAGGTACGAATCGGCTACGTTCTATTTTTGTACAGACTTTGTATTTCAGTTATTAGGAAAATTCTATAGTTTCATTTATGTTATACAAACAAAAGACCTGTTCTATGTGACACAACCAACTTCACACATCTTTAATCAAGGCGTACAATTTACACCAGATAGAAATTAGAACTATATGCAACCACATTTTCATCTATTGTATCATTCAAAATATGTTGCTTTCCAAATTCAAAGTACATACCTTTAGAGACAAGAATCACATCTTTATAGACTAGCTTCGAAATGAACTAGTAAAAAGAGTGTTTATTATATATAAAATTTAGCAAATTTAATTAAGAACCATTGATGGTGGATTATAAGAAGTTATACCCAGTTCATCACAGCTTGCAAGAGGAAAGATATTTATAAATGAATTGTTCATTAGTGCTCTCTAACTGTGAGAATCTGAATTTGTTATTCATAATACAAGTTGCTAACGAAAAAGAGAATGGCTTTTTGTTAGAGATGGTTAATAATTCTGATGGAACATGTATGCACTTAAAATAACCAGAAAGTAACAAAAAATATCTGAAGCTAATTAAATATTCTTGAAGCTGCGTTTTGTTAAGAATTTTTTAATTGGACAAGTTAAATTTAAATTCAGGAAAAGAGATTAAACAGTTGAAGGGAATAATGGTTAGAAAGATTGAACATTAAAAGAAAGAAGAAAAAAAGGGCAGTGCAAAGAAAGAACCAAAACATAGTGGGAGTACAAAGGAAATTTGTAGGGTTCATAATGATCAGTTGTTTTACACAGCACATGTTCTCTAACTAAAGAACCCAAAAAGGTGTCTGAAAAATTAATAACTTTCAATAACATAGATGGTCTCCATTCTATATAGCTATACAGAAAGGCAAGCTCCACGTCTCTATTTATCAGTTTACTTTTAGGCTGGCATGCATATATCACCGGTGAATAGTGATTTCTTTCAATTTGTATTGTATTGGTTTGGTTTGAATGGATGTTTAAGGGAGTATAAAAACCAAGTTAGTGAATAGGTTACTTGTGGATCTGGTATCCTAAATGGTTTTACTTTTGTATTTTTTCTTAGAAAGCCTCCTGTCAAGTAATCCAAAAAAAATTATCTACATATACAATCTAACACAGTGATAGTGTTAGAAAAATATATATATTTATATTTGAAACAAAAAATCCCATATCGGAGAAAAACAAGAAATCTGTGACTCATAAATGAAGGACCCATCTCATTTGTTAGTTGAGTAAAGTGGACTAGATGGATTGAGTTTAGGCTTTATTAATTATTATATGTCAAAGATTGGGCCTTGGGCCTTCCACCCTCCGAGATAGGTTCTTTAACTAAAGTCTAAGTCTTTGAATTATTAGTATTATTATTATTTTTAATACCATTGTTACTACTATTTTAATTTAAATTTGATTTTAAATTAAATTCAAAATCAATAAGTTAAAACAACCTTTCAGAATAGACATGACTGTTTTAATAGTCATGTATTACTTTATAAATATAATGAGTCCTTTTATTTTTTACATAACAAAAAAATTGTTTAATAAAAAACACATCAATTTTGATATTGGAGAGAAGTATTCATTGTTCGTCTAGCTTCTGCATCATTTGCTTTGATACAGAAGATCGATAGTAGTATCCTGGAGCAAACTCTATTAGACCTTCAAGCAATGAGAAGGGGAGAAATTTCTGTCTAAGGATATTGCAATTACTGTAAACCTCTATCAATCAAATTAGTTATTCAATTTTTTTTTTTTTTTTTATATAAATTCGATTGGTGTTGTATAATTGTTTATATATATAATTGTTAAAGTTACTATTATGATATTTATTGATCTAACAAATAGACTTATGAGTTATTTATCTTGATACTTATCCTACATATAAAAATGTTGGAACTTTTGATCGTTTTCATAATCATTACACTTGTTCCTAACAATGCACCTCAACCAAAATCTTGAAATTGTCAATGCTAATAATATTTGTTAATCAACATTATGAGATGGTTAGATGATCAACTTGATAGAATATTTACAATTATGGTAAGATTTCCATTCTCCACACTGTAATAGTCCTAAATTAAAATTTGTAATTATGATAAACCTTGTTTGCTTTTGATGCCAAAACCAAAGGCCTGACATGGAATGGTACTTGAGAATATAATTTAGAAGCTTTGGAAACAACCCTTGCCATCCATTTCAATTGGCTCATATCTATCAGACTCATTCCTTGTCCCCCTATAGAGTGGAAGCATCTACCCAGGATGTGGCTTCCTAGCTTTATTCATGCTTTTCTTTTTTTGTCAGTTTATGATTTCCATCATTTCATTTCTCTTGGCCTTTTAAATTTCTAATTAACACTATTCTTCACATCTTCTTAACTTTAAGCTTTTGAATTGAGTTTAAATTTTAAGTTCTGAAATCCTACATTTTATTGCAATTGACATTCAAATCCATCATATATATAGTTACTTCAATTTATTTGTTATAATTAACCAAGATTGTAAATATAGACACAACATCCGATATTATCTAAATTTTCGAGGAATTGATATGGATACAAGAGAGTATCCAATATTCTCCGGTGTATCCACATTATCCCTATACGTTTGTAAAATATCCCGATATTCCCAACATATCTCTATATCTTTCAAAATATCCCAATATTTTTAAAATGAAAAATTTAAACCGGCATACTTTAATCCAAAATTTTTAATATTTTTTAATATATATAAAAAGAAGGGAGAAAAAAAGAATTAAAATGATAAAAGTCTAAAAGTTGATTGAGAACCTGTTGTATGTATTTTTGAGCTACCCCAAAGGGTCTGGTAAAAGTCCAAAGAAAATGACCCAACTGGTTAGCCATTAACTCGCTAGAGCTGCTCGCTCGACCTGCTCACCCTGCTGTTCGTCCAGCCGCTTGGTAGAGCTGCTCGTCCGGCTGCTTGCTAGAGGCTGCTCGCTCGCTGACCACCTAAAGCTGCTTACAGATAGCGTGACGTACACGCTAAATCTTTCCAATCTGTGGCAGCGTGATTTACTCAACCACTACAGTATGAGCAGTGTCAGAAGACTCAGACTTTTTGACAGAAGACTTTGAAAATTGTAATATGCATTTAATGTTTTCCCATTACTATAGCACTTCCCTCTCTCTATAAATAGGAGCAAAATCATAGTAAAAAGGGGGGATAGTTTTTCTGCTCCCTCTCTCTCTATTGTTTTCTCTCTCTATAGCTGTAACAAAATAAACAGTAATAATAGTGACTGTCGCCCCTCACCGGAGCCGGCGCCATGGACGTAGGCCTTCCCCTTGGTCGAACCACGTAGATCATGTGTGCTTTTCTTCTCTTGGTTTCTTCTTCCTCTCTGCTTCTATTTTCTCCCCTATCTCTCTCGTTTCAACAGATCTGCAACTTGGGCTTCGAAGAACCTTGTTGACCAGATTTAACGTCAACATTTTTGGCACTAGAGGAAGGGCCCATCTGTAGTTTACAGAACTCATTCTCCAAACACCATGGCAAGGGGAAGAAGAAGCAAAGTTCTGAAACTCAGACATAACAGCAAGAAGCAAGCAACACTGCTAGAAGCAAGCTCCCTCTAGCCCCTCGCCAACCAGCTCCGGCAGTCTTTACGATTGGAGGGCTCCAAGATTGCCATCAACGGTAAGAGGCGCTGATAAACTCAATGCAGCAGCTCACATAAACAATCAGGCAATCGGAATCAGCTGCAAATGCTTTTCTCACCATACATGGTGACTCTTACTTTACGAGTACGCCTTTATATTTGGCAAATGAATGAATATGTATTTACTTTAATTTCATAAATGCCAATGAATATTGTAAAATTATCATACTGTGTTATGGTAATTTATCAAACTCGTTCGCGGACGTTCGGCCTACGCCTACGAGTCCCCCTAGAAAGGTTAAAGGCCACTGGGGTCCAATTCGAGCTATGTCACAAGTGATGACTCCATGGGTATAGCTCGCCAAATTATTGCTGTCACGATTGACTACTCTCAGGACAGTCCAGCCAGAACTCTCGCTGTAGATGCTCAAGTTACGACCTTATGAGCACAGCTTGAGAGGTTTATTATGTTATAGATGCTCAAGTTACGACTTTATGAGCACAGCTTGAGAGGTTTATTATGTTATAGATGCTCAAGTTACGACCTTGTGAGCGCAGCTGAGGTTTTAACCTTTATAAATCTCGCTGTAAATGCTCAGGTTATGACCTTGTGAACGTAGCTTGAGAGGTTTATTATGCTGTAAATGCTCAGGTTACGACTTTATGAGCGCAGTTGAGGTTTCAACCTCCATAACTGTCACTGTAAATGCTCAAGTTACGACCTTGTAAGTATAGCTTGAGAGGTTTATTATGTTGTAGATGCTCAGGTTATGACCTTGTGAGCTTAACTGAGGTTTCAATTCTCATAACTCTCGCAATAAATGCTCAAGTTATGACATTGTGAGCATAGCTTGAAAGGTTTATCATGCTGTAAATGCTCAGGTTACGACCTTGTGAACGCAATTGAGGTTTCAACCTTCATAACTCTCATTGTAAATGCTTAGGTTACGACTTTATAAGCATAGCATGAGAGGTTTATTATGCTGTAAATGCTCAGGTTACGATATTGTAAGCGTAACTGAGGTTTCAACCTCCATAACTCTCGCTGTAAATACTCAAGTTACGACCTTGTGAGTACAGCTTGAGAGGTTTATTATGCTGTATATGCTCCGATTATGACCTTGTGAGTGCAGTTGAGGTTTTAACATCCTCAACTCTCGTTATGTCATCGGGTTCCAACATCCCATGGACATAGCTGGAGAGGCTTGTTATTACTAATTCTCTAATTTTTTTTTAGTCTATAAAGAAATCCAAGGACTTGGCAGAATATAAGCATAAGGCAACGCTTAAATAAAGCAAATGCCCAACAAACCTTACCATGAGGTAGATCAACAAGCATGCTTCCAGTGCTTCCCCATCTTATTGTCCAGATAAGGATGGTCTCCTTAAGCTTATTCACTACCCCAACTCAGTTGATCCTTACTCTCAAGGAACTCGAGCTCGAAACATGACAAATGCAAAAAGATTTTCAAGAGAGCAATATTGCAAGATCATATGCACCAGCTTTTACTACCATGATCAAGCCCCCAGCCCGTAAAGCATCCTGAGAGCTAGGGGGCTTATGTTGTATGTAGTTTTGGGCTACCCCAAAGGGGTTGGTAAAAGCCCAAAGAAAATGAGCCAACTGGTTAGCCATGAACTCGCTAGAGCTACTCGTTTGGCTTGCTCACTCGGTCGCCCTCTAGAGCCTACTCGCTCGATCTGCTCGTGCCAAAATGACCTAATGAGCTCGCTACAGCTGCTCACTTGGCCTGCTCGCCTGACTGCCTGCTAAAGCCTGCTCGCCTGCTGGCTGCCCAAAGCTGCTTGCAGACAGCGTGACGTATACACTAAATCTTCCCAGTCTATGGCAGCGTGATTTACTCAACCACTACAGTATAGTAGTGTCAGAAGACTTGGACTTTTTGACAAAAGACTTTGAAAATTATAATATGCATTTAATGCTTTCCCATTACTGTAGCACCTCCCCCTCTTTATAAATAGGAGCAAAATCATAGTAAAAAGGGGGGATAGGTTTTCTGCTCCCTCTCTCTCTATTGCTCTCTCTCTCTACAATTCTAACAAAATAAACAGTCATAACAGTGATTACCGCCCCTTGTCGAAATCGGCGTCGTGGATATAGGCCTTCCCCTTGGCCGAACCACGTAGATCCTGTGTGTTTTTCTTCTCTCTGTTTCTTCTTCCTCTTTGCTTCTATTTTCTCCCCTATCTCTCTCGTTTCAACAAATCTGCAGCTTGGACTTTGAAGAACCTTATTGACAAGATTTTAACGTCAACAAAACCAAAATAAGTACCATGACACAAAGTACAATAATGTGTGTGTGAAAGAAACCACAATCCTTCTTCATGGAAATTCTAATATTTTAAGATTTCACAACTGAGCTTTCTATAATATGCTTCTTTGACAAGAATCTCACTAGTTACTATAGCTACAAAGGATGATATTAATAAGCCTCCCTTAAATAGAAATTAATGCCAATCAATCTCAACTTTTGAAAACATCAACTAAAAGGCCCCCAAATGTTAATCCAAAAGCGGTTTCATCTAAAAGTAAAGTAGTTTTGTCAAATAGCAAGAAAAAAGTTAAAAATGCCTAGAAAGTCAAACACAAAAAGATTAGTCCATTGTCAATCTACAATTACATCACCAAAATTAAAAAATGAGTAAAAAATGTTTATCGCCAAACTCAAAAACACCAAAATGCTATTGAAAAATTATTATTTGTTAGTTTAAATTACCATTATCTTCCTTTTAAAAAAATAAATGTTTATATTAATTATTATTATTTTTTAATTAAATTAAATTCATTATTAGTTATTAATTGAAAATAATTAGAAAGGGAGATCCAATGTAAAAGATTTTTAATAAAATATTTTTATAAAAATTAATCTTAATCATCCAATGGTAGACATTAGTCTTTAAAAAGTATAACTAAAAAAATGCTAAAAATAAAAATATTTACTTGGTTCTCCATCGTTGATCTAGGTTTATCAAACTCAGATCTATGGTGGAGATCTAATATGAATCTCTACCACGATCTTTGCAACGAATTCCATCGATGACCAGATTGAACGTCGATTTGGTCATAATTCCCTATTCTCACAAATGTCTTGGACTTTTTCGCAAACATTGATCAAATTTTGCCTCCTCCGTGAACCCTCTCCTCTCTTTGCAACAAATGTCTCTTTCTTTCTGTCTCAATCTTGCTTGTTCTCTCTCTCTCACATCTCTCTACACATGCCAACTGAAGCTCAAACACTAGCACAATGAGCCAAAAACACATATACAACATTTCTCCACAAACACAAACTAGTGAACTAGAAAGTGAAACTCAACCAAGCATAGTGAACTAGAAACACATATACAACCACTTCTCCATAGATTACAAAGCAGTCTCCAAACAAACTCTATCAGACCATAATATACAACCCATCAAAACACAAATAGGTCTTCAAAACCAAAACAAAATAAAAAGTTGCCATTCTGTATAGTGCAAGTCTTTGATAAAACACTTGTGAGGACATAATGATACCAAAGCGAGTAGTTAGAGATGAACCCAAGCTTGTGAGTTTGTGTTGGTTAATTAGGTGTCGGATCAGATCCATCCAAATTGACCCAAACCCAAAAATTCATGATCCAAGTTTCAAACTGGATTAAATTAAGCAACTGATGGAGTAGTTACTTGCAATTGCAACACTGACTGATGAGGCAGTTACTTTGTAACATACTCTCCCGATGCTAGTACGGGATATGTACGGAATAGTATATGCCCATATTATTAAGGTAATAATATAAATTAAAGTGTTGAGAGGGAGATTGAATTTCAGTATAATTCTCGAAAGAGATTAAGAAAATTTTCGGATAGTCTAGATATGATTAGTAAAATTTTGGAAACATACATAAAGGAATTAATAAGGTTATTGGAGAGTTTAGATGAGTAATTGAAGTTTTGATAAAATTTCTGGATCATCCAAAAAATGTTTAATAAGATTTTTGAATAGCCCCAAATGTTTAAGTTGAAGTCTAGTATAATTTTCGGGAGGTCCAAAGAGAATTGGAAAAATTCTCGAAAGGTCCGAAAATGATAATTTAAGTAATAAATAAATAAATAAATCTATTCCTAATGTAAAACCCAAAGCTTTGTCCAATAGGGAAACGTAAATTATTTTCCCATGAGTAGTGTCGACGAACGGAAAGGAGGTCCATATAAATAATATTTTCGAAAGACAGATTTCGTAGATTAAAAGTTTCGATATTAATATTAGATTTAAATAAAAGTGAAGTGGAACAAAAACGAATCCATTTGGATAGATTTCAAGTGATCCAAAGCGGAGAGAAAATAAGCCCTTTCGAATAAATTTTAAGCAATTCGAAGTGTATTAGACGGAAGTATTATATTTGATTAGTGTCCGGTATATAATATTTATGGTAAAATAAAATAATTTCATGTACTCGAAAATAAAAAATTAATTTTAGTAGAATACCGAAAATCATGCATGTGTCCTTAAAATGATAACCATATATATATTGCAAATGAATGAAGAAGAAATGAAGTTAAGAGAGTCATTTGCATTCTCAATCACCAAAAGCATCAAAAATCGAGTGGGAGTTTTTAGAGAGAGCTTGAGTGAGTGAAGTAAGAAAAGCACAAATTCATTCAGTCAAGCATCACTAAAATCGTGAGAACAAACAAGAGAGAAGAGCCATTTCTTCATTCGGTCCCCCATTCAAAACCAAGAGATGCTCTAAGGAAAGAGATGAGCAAGCTTTTCCAAGCAAAGTAAAAGCAAACTCATTCAGTCTTCAAGCTGCAATCGAGAGAGAATAAAAAGGGGTATATTCGATTCACAAGAAGAGCCGAGAGGAAGCTTGAAGACTAGCCACCATTGTTGAGCTTTGAGAGCATTTCCAAGAGATTCTTAAGTCCATCAAGCTTGCATGCAATTCTAGGCTCTATCCTAAGTTCTTTTTGAGAGGTAAGTGATGGTTTTTATGATTTTGTTTGAGTAATGGATGGACTTTTATGAAGATTAAGTGTGGGTTGATTATTTAAGGTTTTAAAGTGATGGATGATGACTTGCATGTTGTTTTGATACAAGAAGTGATGTTTGATGAAAATGTGATGATGGGTGTTTCTGTTGGTTCGGCTATGTTAGAGGTTTGTGATTGAAATATTGGTTGTTAGGGAATATAATGTGTTTTGCTGTGTTAATGGAAGAATCTTGATGTTGGATTATGTGGTCAATCTGCCATTAAGGGTTGTTTTAGTTTGGATTTTATTTTGTGATGTTTTGTCATGAGTTTGGTGTATAAGCTATCATGGATGAATTATAAAAATTGTTTTGTATAAGTAACATGAGCTGTTAGCATGTTAAAAGATGTTTCCTATAAGTTACATGAGTTGTTAGCATGTTAAAAGCTATTTCATATAAGTTACATAAGCTATTAGCATGTTGGATGTTGTTTTGAATGAGTGCATGTGCTATTTTAGTGTTATAAGTGCTGTCTTGAATGAAAAGGATGGGCTGTTATGAGGTTAGATGTTGTTTTGAATGAGTGCATAAGCTGTTTTGATGGTAAGTGGTGTCTTAAATAAGTTGCGTGAGCTGCTTTGATGTTAAATGTTGTCTTGAATGAATGTTATGAGCTGTCTTAATGTTGCTGGCTGTTTTGAGTAACGTTTAAAGGGTGTTTCGAAACCATTATAAAATATATTTACATAGTCGTTGAAATACGAATGCTTTTATGTGATTGAATGTAAGTTTGAAAGTCACTTGTGACATTACCTAAAGAATTATTGTTAAATGCATAGGTAACGAGAAGGCAAAAGCGAATAAGTTGTGAGCTTTACAATAGGTTATTCTATGGGTGTTACTAAAATGATTTGAAACTAGTGTTTAAGCTTTGCAATAGGTTATTCTGTAAGTGTTACTAAAATGATTTAAAACTAGTGTTTAATTCTAAGTGATATAAATATTTATAAATGTTTTGGGTATGATGTTCTATTTTAAGCTTTATGATTTCATGTAAATTTATTTAAGTTAAATGACATTATTAAATTTTAAGTTATGAAATTTTATGTAACATTTAAATTTTATGATCAAATATATCATGATATGAATTTAAATTAATAGTGATGACCTCCCTTATGAATTATTTTGTTCAAGTATAAAATGTGGATTTTAAATCAACTGCAGCTTATTTATAAATATTTTATCAAGCCTATGGTATTCCTTACGGTAATTTCATGATGTTATCAGTAATAGTAGAGTATCCTAAAGCGATGTATGATTCTACTTAGGAGGATTCCGCCTCTCCCCTAGGGTACATTATGAGCTAGCTTACTACCTGAGCGATGTAGGATTCCGCTCATAGTGACATAGGATTTTGCTACTTAGTTACCGATCATATGGCCTTGAGATATAGGATTCCAGTTTGCCATATGTCTAGGGTGTCATAGGTGAATAAATGATTGGTGGTTGATTTACTTTATTATAATGCAATGATTTTTAATTGGCTCGTATATCACAATTTTTATTTTACAGGTTTATGTTATATTGAAACGATATAAGCTACTAGATTTCATTTCAGATTTACGAATTATGTTTTATGATTATGTTTAAAGTTTAAGTGCAATGATTTAATTATGTTTTATGAATCAATTATTAAACATTAGGGAGGATATAAGTTTGTGATTAAGTATGGTATTCAAGGATATGAGTTTGTGGTTAGGTATGATATTCAAGGATATAAGTTTGTATTTAAGTATGATATTTAACGATATAAGTTGGTGTTTTAAGTATGATGTTCAACGATATAAGCTTTTGTTTAAGTAATATGTGCAACGATATAAACTTTTGTTTCATTCTAAGTAATATGAATCTTATAAACGTTTTGGCATGAATAAATTTATTTTATACTCTACAACTTATGAAAATTTAAATAGACGAAGTCCACTTCCTCTTTCTTTGTTCTCACCACCTAGAACCTTGTCACCCCTTTTCCTTATGCTCGTCTCTCTTGGCAGTGTTGGATAAAGCTTTAATAGGTGAAAACTTTCACCAAAATCCAAAAATCATATTAAATTGTTAATAATTATTACATAGAAGACATACCTAAATTTATATTGACAAACTTGAGTAGGATTAAGTCTTTCACAATCAAATCTCCTTAGGTTACTCTATAGTTTTATTCTTGAATGGAGAAGAAGAAAGAGAGAAAAATATTATGTATCTTGATTTAATTTTGGGACCATAACCCTCATAATATTCCTTATCATACATGTGCAACATATGGCCTTAATATGATAACCATATGTATATTGCAAATGAATGAAGAAATGAAGTTAAAAGAGTCATTTGCATTCTCGGTCACCAAAAGCATTGAAAACCGAGTAAGAGTTCTTAGAGAGAGAGCTTGAGTCAGTGAAGTAAGAAAAGCACAAATTCATTCGATCAAGCATCACCAAAGCCGTGAGAACAAACAAGAGAGAGGAGCCATTTCTTCACTTGGTCCCCCATTCAAAACCGAGAGATGCTCTAGGGAGAGAGATGAGCAAGCTTTTCCAAGAAAAGTAAAAGCAAACTCATTAGATCTTGAAGCTGTAACCAAGAGAGAATAAAAATAGGTGTATTCGGTCCATAAGAAGAGCCGAGAGGAAGGTTGAAGACTAGCCACCATTGTTGAGGTTTGAGAGCTTTCCAAGAGATTCTTAAGTCCATCAAGCTTGCATGTAATTCTAAGATCCATCTTAAGTTTATTTTGAGAGGTAAATGATGATTTTTATGATTTTGTTTGAGTAATGGATAGACTTTTGTAAAGATTAAGTGTGGGTTGATTATTTAAGGTTTTAAAGTGATGAATGATGGCTTGCTTGTTGTTTTGATACAAGAAGTGATGTTTGATGAAAATGTGATGATGGGTGTTTGTGTTGGTTCGACTATGGTAGAGGTTTGTGATTGAAATGTTGGTTGTTAGGGAATATAATGTGTTTTGGTGTGTTAATGGAAGAATCTTGATGTTGGATTATGTGTTAAATCTGCCATTAAGGGCTATTTTAGTTTGGATTTTATTTTGCGATGTTTTGCCATGAGTTTGGTGTATAAGCTATCATGGATGAATTATAAAAGTTATTTTGTAAAATATACATGAGCTATTAGCATGTCAAAAGCTGTTTCATATAAGTTACATGAGTTGTTAGCATGTTAAAAGTTGTTTCATATAAGTTACATGAGCTGTTAGTATGTTGGATGTTGTTTACTATAAGTTACATGAGTTGTTAGCATGTTGGATCCTGTTTTGAATGAGTGCATGAGCTGTTTTAGTGTTATCAGTGTTGTCTTGAATGAAAAGGATGGGCTATTATGAGATTAGATGTTGTTTTGAATGAGTGCATGAGCTATTTTGATAGTAAGTGCTGTTTTGAATGAGTTGCGCGAGCTATTTTGATGTTAAATGTTGTCTTGAATGAACGTTATGAGTTGTCTTGATATTGTGGACTATTTTGAGTAACGTTTAGGAGTGTTTCGAAACCATTATAAAGTAAAGAGCAAATTACAATTTAGCTACCCGGTTTAAACGCATTCACAGGCGGAGCAAATGTTTTCATATTATTGCAATTTACCCCCCTACCATTAATGAATTCAGTTACACTTAACTGAGCGAGGGGTAAAATTGTCTTTTCATATTAATTTTTTTTTATTTTAAATTTTATCCCAAACATTCGTCAACCTATCATCAACCATAAAATGATTCCAGAGATCATCAACCAGCAACCATCATCAACCGTAAAATGATTCCAAACATCATCAATCAACTAGCCAACGTCATAATCCACTTCTGAAAACCCAAAAAATGACTTCAAACGTATCCATCAAACCCAACATTATCAATCTCAAAAGCATCAAACCCAATATCATCTGAAATCAAAACCATCAAACTGGAAAAAATACATATATACCTAGATTCTGGGTTCATCGTGAACCCAGAATCTGGGTTCACGATGAACCCAGATTTTGGGTTCGTTCGTGAACCCAGACTGGGTTCACTGAGGAACCTAGGTTCTGGGTTCGCTGAGGAACCCAAGTTCTGGGTTCGCTGACGAACCCAGGAACCCAGATCTGGGTTCGTGATGAACCCAGCTGGGTTCGTCAAGAACCCAGATCGGAGTGAACCCGGATCGGGTTCACTCCAAGGAAGAAGAATAACAGAAGAAGAAGAAGGAAAGAAGAAGAAGAAGCGGAAGAAGCGGAGCGGAAAAATATGAGAAGAAGAAGAAAGGAACGAGAGGAAGAGAGAGAATAGCTGAATGAGTGAGTGAGGAGTTGACCAGACTATATATTTGGTGAACTGGTCAACTTCAGTCAAAGGATAATTTCATCTTTTCACCATTTTGGTATCGTTTACCGTCAAATATAACGAATCTTACTAACGGTAGGGGGTAAATTGCAATAACATGGAAACATTTGCTCCGCCTGTGAAAACGTTTAAACCGGGTAGCTAAATTGTAATTTGCTCTAAAGTAAATTTATATAGTCATTGAAAAATCCAGTGCTTTTATGTGATTGAATGTAAGTTTGAAAGTCGCTTGCGACATTACCTAAAGAATTGATGTTAAATGCGTAGGTAACGAGAAGGCAAAAACAAATAAGTTGTGAGCTTTGCAATATGTTATTCTGTGAGTATTACTAAAATGATTTGAAACTAGTGTTTAATTCTAAGTGATATGAATATTTATAAATGTTTTGGGTATGAATGTTCTACTTTAAGCTTTTTGATTTCATATAAGTTTATTTAAGTTAAATGACACTATTAAATTTTAAGTTTTGAAATTTTATGTAACATTTAAATTCAATGATCAAATATGTCATGGTATGAATTTAAATTAATTGTGATAACTTCCCTTATGAATTATTTTATTCAAGTATGAAATGTGGATTTTAAATTAAATGATGCTTATTTATAAATGTTTTATTAAGCTTATGGTATTCTTTAGGGTAATTTCATGATGTTATCGGTAATGGTAGAGTACACTAAAGCGATGTAGGATTTTGTTTAGGAGTTGCGATATAGGATTCCGCCTCTCCCCTAGGGTATATTATGAGCTAGCTATAGGATTCCGCTTGGGAGTTGCGATGTAGGATACCGCCTCTACCTAGGGTATATTATGAGCTAACTTACTACTTGAGTGATGTAGGATTTCACTCGTAGCGATGTATGATTCCATTAGTTACCGATCATATAGCCTTACGATATAGGATTCTGCTTTGTTATATGCCTAGGGTGCCATAGGTGAATCAATTATTGATGGTTGATTTATTTTATTATTACTCAATGATTTTTAATTGGCTAGTATACCACCATTTTTATTTTACAAGTTTATGTTATATTGAAACTATATAAGCTATTGGATTTTATTTCAGATTTATGAATTATGTTTAAAGTTAAGTGCAATGATTTAATTATATTTTATAAATCATTCATTAAACATTAGGGAGGATATATGTTTGTGTTTAAGTATAATATTCAAGGATATAAGCTTGTGTTTAAGTATGATATTTAACAATATAGTTGGTGTTTAAGTATGATGTTCAACGATATAAGCTTTTGTTTAAGTAATATGTGCGACGATATAAACTTTTGTTTAATTCTAAGCAATATGAATCTTATAAATGTTTAGGCATGACTAAATTTATTTTAAGCTTTATGACTTTATGAACGTTTAAATAGAAATGCATAACACTCAGTGGGCTTTTTAGCTCACTATTTCCTATTTGTTGTTATGAAAAATCTCCCCAGGTGTAGGAGCGAATACTCAAAGCGAGTGATCTCCGATGCGAAGTTAGGTGAGTATACTCAACAATTGTTACTTTGAAATTAGAACAAATATTTTGATATATAATGAATTTGTATGATGTAAATACTTTTGATTTTATATTGAGGCCTACGATTTTATTTCATGAGATCCATAAATGTTGTTGGGGCATTGGTTAGCCCAAATGGCATCACCAGAAACTCTTAATGTCCATAACGAGTCCTAAAGGCTGTCTTAGGAATATCTTCCTTATGGACCTTCAACTGATAGTATCCTGACCTTAAGTCGATCTTAGAAAACACTCTGGCTCCCTAAAGCTGGTCAAACAAGTCATTTATCCTCGGTACTGGGTACTGATTCCTGATAGTGACTTTATTGAGTTACCTATCTATACACAACCTAAGGCTGCCATCTTTCTTCTTCATAAATAGCACTGGAGCTCCTCACAGTAATGTACTAGGCTTGATAAACCCTCTACCCATCAATTCTTCCATTTGAACCTTCAATTCCTTCAGCTCAGCTGTTGCCATCTTGTATGGCGCTATGGAAATAGGTTCCGTACCAAGTGCCAACTCAATCTCAAACTCTATATCTCTATCAGGTGGTAACCCTAGAAGGTCTTCTGGAAAGACATTCGAAAACAAACTAACTACATGAACATCTGTCAACTATAATTCACTATCATTTAGTTCCATTGCATAGGCTAAGTATCCCTGATACGCTTTTCAAAGTCTCTTATTCACTTTTACCGTGCTAATCAAACTTGTAGGAAACATCTTTCGCACCCCACAAAAAATTACATATGGTTTCCCAAGCCTACTAAGTTTAACGTCCTTTCTATAATAATCTACAATAGTACGATACTTGGATAACCAGCCCATGCCTAAAATGACATCAAAGTCATGGATATCTAGTGCGATCAAAATCTGCCTCAAACGCTCTACCTGCTATAATTACCCTACTTCCCACATAAACTTTATCTGCCTTAAGCGAATTGCCTATGGGAAGTGACACTACTATACTACACTCCGTTGGGCTTAGCTCTACTATAGTTCTACCTATAAACTCCCCAGAAACAAAAGAATAGGTCGCCTCTAGGTCTATTAGCACTTGTGTATCTGAGTCAAATAAGGAAATAATACCTGTAACCACCTCAGGGGCTATATCAGCCTCCTACTAGGTCGTTGCATAAACTCTAGCCTGGCTATGCAATCTGCCAGGCTGTGCTCGAGGTGGTATGCTCCTACTTGATTCACTGGCTTTGATCCTGCAGCTCTTCTGATCTGGGGGCCTCCATTCTCGGGTCCACGACTCCCGTAGGCTATGCTTGTACTGCTGATCTAGCCTCAGATGGATTGAAGGTAACTAAATTGTGGTAGTCCTTCCTAAAATTACCCTCTTGACTGCATCGATAACATCCGGTCCTACCTTTCAGGCACTCGCCCGTATGTGCTCTCTTATATTTACTGCAAGTAGGCTGAGTCTTCCAATTTTTTCTGCTTCTGGATCTACTGAGTGACTGAATAGAGCTCTGACTAGTTTGAGCTCTATGACTCTGTTTGCGGCTCTCGGACCATCAGGGTTTCTGCTCGCTTTTAACTACTTTGCTTCACCCCCCTTGATGGTTACCCGTCCAGCTATGTTTCTGATCGAACTTTTTTGGCTTAAGGATGGATTCCATACTCCTCTCGACCTTGGTCCGCCTCCACTAGCTGCCCATACTTGGTGTGCACCAATAATGTCACATAGGTCCTGATCCTGGGGTTTAAGCCTGCTATGAAATGATTAATCTTTTGTTCTTCATTTTCTACGATGAAAGGAACCAGACGAACTAACTCGGAAAACCTCTTGTCATAGTCTGTTACCAAGTCGTTCCCCTACTCCAATAAAAAGAATTCCTCTATCCTTGCATCTTTGTAACTCTTGGGAAAATACTAACCTATGAATTCTTTCTTGAAATTAGCCTAGGAGACTCCATCCGAGTGTGCTCTTTGATATGTCTTCCATCAGTCTTTACCATGATCTTTAAGTAAGAAGGCAGAATAAGAAACCATCTATTCTTTAGTGCAACCCATAACCTAAAAAAACTTTTCATTCATCTCAATCTATGACAATGCATGTTCTAGTTCACCTATTCCGTTAAATGGCTTGGCGCCTAATTTACAGGCGCGCTCTATCGACACACCTGTCTCTCGCGGTTGATGAAGTGTTGCTGCTAAAACCTATGTCATTTGCTCAATATTCACCTGTGCTTGCTCTGGTTTCTCAGGCTATGAAGGTTCTGGGTGCGAAGAACTCATTGGCATATTCACTGATTCATCAATATGCTCTTCCTCTGGTATGGGTGCCTCTACGGTCACCTTCCTTGTCCATGAGTGAGTTCGTCGTTACATGTTTCTGTTCTATTTCAAATAGGCATAAAGAATCATGGAATGCATGAGTTAAGGTACTAACAGTGCATGAAAACAACTCTAGAAATCATGCAATACTCAAACTAAAATCTGTATAACTCAACTGTATACTCATGCAATCTTATGCAAAATCTCATGTAAAATCTTATGAATAAAAACACTTTCAAACACTTTCTAACTTTAGCTCGAAACTTTTTTAAAACTAGGCTCTAATACCAGCTTGATACGACCCAATTTAGATTCCCTCTAGGCTAGTATCTGGTAGGCTTTGCTTGGCACTCTAACGGACCTCTCTTAAGCCCTACTAGTCGGCTAAAGAAAATCCACAGAGCGAACCCTAAAAACTTGCCCGTTTACTTTTACTTTGATACTAGTTTGATATTGTTGGTTCGAAAATTTGTTGGGTTGATTCATTTAAATTCAGATTTTCATTTATATGAAATCATAAAAGTAACCATTTCGTTTTCAAAATAAAAAATCATTCTAACGAAAATCTGGCAGTATAACGGCTGCATTTATAAGGTTTCCAAATTCCTGCAAATGAAATATACACTCCCAAAATATACGAATCACTACCCAACTTCTTTTCGTTTCACAAACATGCATTTTCATAAACATTCATGTATTTACATAAAACCTAAATGATGATCAAAGTTTTTTCACATTATGGAAAACTTTTATAACTTATTTGCATCACAACATATACAATCCATATTCATAAAGTAATATCATGAAAGATACAATATAGTGTATGTAATTGTTTAACTTTTAATTACAATCAAAATGCATTATAACTTGTGCGATGTATCCGTCAATGTGCCCACCTAGATTTACGAAGAAATTTTGTTTGCTTCAATCACCGGCTTGAGTACTTGTGGTGGTTTTATATAATACAAAATAGAAATATATAAACTTAAAGTAATTAAACCGATGTAACAATTATTAATTAAATAATCGTAAACTTATTTAGATTTATGCAAATTTTCACTAAAATTTTTTTATTTTCCAAAACCACCATTCGTACCCCTAACTGTTATGTTACGTGACGATTTTTCAACTAACACCAACCCGTGAGGTTACTAATACTCTTAAGCAATCATGTGTAGAATTCTCTACATCGCAAACCATGGTGCTAACTATAGTCTCGACAACTACGAGAGAAATTTTCTGCGTCGCAAACGTGGTGCAAGCACTATATATGAATTTACGCAACTACATTTACACTACAAGAAAACAGACTAACAAAGCTGGACTATCCATATCGAGTACTAAAGGCTAGGTATGGATAATCAAAAACAAAAACAAAAAAAAAAAGTGATTTTTCAAATAACCAGTGCCCGGTATGGATAATTTGATATCTATATCGGGCGTCATTTAGCTCGGTATAGATAATGTTAAAAAAAATTTTAAAAATATATATTTTTATCCATACCGGGCGATTGACCCGACTGGTATGGATAATTAGATTATCGATATCGGTCGGGTCGGATGCCCAGTATGGATATTTAATATTTTTAAATTTTAAAATCAAAGGATTATCCATACCGGTCGGGTCGGGCGCCGGGTATGGATAATCCCTTAAAAAAATGTTATAATTTCCTTACCAGACGCCCTACCCGATCGGTAAGAAAACTCGAATTATCCATACCGGTTGGGTCGAAAACCGGTATGGATAATTCGTTTTATTAAAAAATATAGATTATCCATATCGGGCGCCTGCCCGCCCGGTATGGATAATCTGGGTATTTTTAACCCCGTCAGCCTACCCGTTCGCCTCTGTTTCTCTCTTTATCTCTTTCTCACATTTTCTCTCTCTAGAAGCCCTAGTCGTTGTCACCACCGTTGCTGTTGCTACCACCACCTTGTCGCCTCTCCACCAGCCATCTGACGACATCGTCGTCCTCCTCCGTTGCCGTCTCGCAGGTATTCTTCTATTTTCTTCTTTTTCTCTTCCTCCTCCTCTTCATCTTTTTCTTCTTCTTCTTTGTTATTCTACTATTATTCTTCTTCTTCTTCATCTTCTGCTTCTTTGTCTTCTTCTTTTGGTTTGCCTGGAGTGGATGATCGGACTGCCATCCGACCTCCGAAGTGGCAGTACAGCCAGTATATTTTTTTTTCTAATTTTTGTACTTTAATTTTTTTTTTTTTTTTGCAACTGAATCATTATTTGAGTTCTCTTCTGGAAACGATATCTTGGTCGATTTCCTCATATTACAGTGTTTGATTTTATCTATCGAAGAGGTATTGACGTTATTGAGGTGGATTGTTTTCGATATATTGAAATTGAAATTTTTATTTCAGAAATTTAGGGTGTAGAAATATGGATGATAATTTGAGCTATATATAATATTTTTAAAAATATATGACTTGTAGTTTTTGGATTGTTGAAATTTCGGAGTATTATAATAGAGTTTATGTTGTCTGTTTGAGTTAGTCATAAAATCATATAATTGTTTTGTGATGTTATTAATGAACATCATAGTAAATTTGATAAATAGTTATTGTGGTGTTATTAATTGTTTTGTGTTGTTATATATTGTTTGTGTTATATATTGTTTATGAGATTACTTTACTATTTACATTGCAGATGAATTTCATTTTTGGTAAGGTCAAAATTTTCGTAAAATGGATTGATTGACTTTATATCAATAATTTTGTATATTGATAATGATATTTGGTGTTGGCTTTTAATATATTTTATCTCCATTACATTTTCAAATGTCGACTGAAGGAACATCTACTGGTCCTTCTTCAGGTAACTCCAGTGGAGAGAGAAAAAGAAGAGAAAGAGGTCTCAACCACTTAGATTATAAGAAAATGGTTAAGGTCAAAGCCACAGGGATACAAATTAATAAAGTTGGCCAACCAATTGGAGAAAATTCGGTGATCTACAGTTCAGGTTATGGAGCTATTACAGCTCAGATGATACCTATAATCTATAGTAGCTGGGATAAGGTACCACGATCTTTAAAGGATATAATGTGAGAGATATAAAGGTATATACTGGTTTCAAGTATTTATTATATCAACGTTACATATTAATTTTTAATGACCATATTTAATTACTTTTATATAATGTATCCATGTAGTTATGACTTGGTGCTGATGAGTCTATGAAAGCTCATACGTTAAAATTAATGAATGAGAGTTGGAGACATTATAAAGGTAGAATAACAAAACAAATTAAATATATTCCTCTTGGTCCTGATGTACACAGAAGATACGAAATGCTAAAACTAGCTAACATTAGTTATCAGGATTGGATTGCATTTGTCAATCAGCGATTGTCTCCAGAATTTGCGGTAATCTTATAATTCATATTCTCAAGTTGGCATGAATAATAACATTTAATGTATTTTGCATGAATTTTACAATATTTCAGGATACTAGTAAGCATTATAGGGAGTTGTCAAATAAGAATCGTACCCTACATATATCAAGTAGTAAAGGAATAGAATGACTATGAGAAGTTTTGGTAAGAGTTGAATATATTGTCATAATTGTCTTACATGTATATAGTTTTTTGTTTTAAAAAATGGGATTATATTTTTGTATATATCAATTTCAATGTTAGAGAGCGAAAAAAGTGGCTGCGAATGAAGATATCCAAGTTGATAGAGTTGACATTTGGATAGCCAGTCATAAGCACAAAGATGGAAGCGTAGTCAATGAAGACACAACTGATAAAATAGTATGTTACTGTATTTTTATCAACTATTATGATTATTGTATTATTTAATAGTGCATTAGTTTTTTTAACGTTAATATCATGTGACATCATTTATAGGCACAGATGGAGGCACTACATCAAGAAACCCAACATTCACTTAGAGATGATGTTGTCTCACAAGTTATGGGTAAGGAGCATCGAGGTAGAGTTCGAGGAATGGGTCATGGTGTAACACCACTTATTGTACAAGCATCTGTGGTTGGTAAACAAAGTTTTGCACAATATCAACAACATGTCGATGGTGAGATGATAACCATGAAGCAAACAATTGCTAATTTAACAAACATGCTCATGACTCATTTGCCAAACATAGATCAAGCTTAAGTTTTGGCATGGATGCCTCCCACGCAGCCGGTAAACGACTCAAACCATTGATACTTAGTGTGTCTCCATATATATATTTCCGTCTCAATCATTTCTCACAAATGGATATAAGCATTTTTTTCGATATTGTTTGTTATGTCTGTATTTGTAAATAAATATATATCTATATTGTATGCATGACATTTTATTGAGAAATATTGTGATGGTTTGATTGATTGTCAAGGATTTGAGAAGTTTGATAGATTGCAGAGGAATTAAATTTGTGATAAGTATGGAAAACATGGAAAACTCTTTCAACTTTTTAAAAAAGTTGATCGATTTGATATGAAAATGTTTTATAGTGTTTATTGCCTGACGATTGAAATTCTGGGGTGAATATAATTTTTGTTTCCTCGATTTCCATGTTTCCTAACAACAATGGTATTTATTGTTTTCGTAGACACAATATTCAAATGGCTCAAATGCTATGGGATCTAATAAAAGTGTAGGGTATACTGAGCCTTCAGCTAAGGTAAAATATGTGCTGTATGGATATTATTTATTGTTTCAATTTAATTTCATATATATATAAATATATGTAAGTATTTACATTTTTTCTAACAATAAATATTTAAATTCTTATACAAATAGTCATTATCACGAGGTTCCTCGAGCCAAGTTGGTGGATCGAACCATAACCAATGCAAATTATTAGATTGGATGGGGAAAGGAATTGTGGTCGCGGAAGCGGAAATTGACTCATAGGACCCTTATGCTAAAGTTCACCACCTCGAGCTTGATCCAGATTTTTGATGTGTTTTCGTAAAAAAAACTATTCTTTAGTGTTTCGCTACATCGACCTACCAGTGAGCTACTAACTTTGGAAGATGCAGTAAATTCAATGATTGCTTGGCTAGCAAAATATACTGTATCTTAGTATATTATGTACTGAGGTTTTATTATAAGATTTAACTTTAGAGTATGTACGTTTAACTTTAGATTATGTAATTTAAATGTTATTAATATATTAAATATTATATAATTTTATTAACATTTTTGGACGGTTTTAGTTTTATTGTAACAAAAAAAATCTATAAAATATATATATTTTTATTGTTAATAATATCCATACTAGGCACTGTCAGTTATGGATAAAATTATCCAAACCAGGCGATACTTGGTATGTATAAATTATCCACACCGGGTCGGTAACTGGTTTGGATTGCGAATATCCATATCGAGTAGAAACCCGGTTTGGATATTAATTATCCATATCGAGCAAAGCTCGGAACGAATAATGATTATCCAATCCAGATGCTCCGGTATGGATATAGCGGGTCGACCCGTGTTGGTCCCCACTATTTCCTTTATCCATACCGGGTTATGCCAGGTATGGATAAAGATTATCCATATCAAGGACCCGTCTAGTATAGATATTTGAATATCTATACCGACAGTAAGCACGTCAGGCTTATTACGTCAGGCTTATTGCCTGGTATGGATACCCATTGCTCGGTATGGTTGGGCTGTTTTCTTGTAGTGAAAATTTTCTGTATCGTATATTGTAGCGCCAACTGATCCATAACTCTAAGCGAGTATGTGCAGAATTTTCTGCATCAACACGTAGTGCTAAAAAATCTGAAATTCTGAGGGTACATGAGCACAAAACAACTTTCATGTCAAAAATTGATGCTAAGCTCATAAACTCATTTTGTATAAAAACTATTTTATTTCGAAATCTCTTTGAAACACATATCGCAACTTTCTTAATCGATTAGAAACTTGTATAATACAATTTATTCATAAATCTTTTTAGAAAGTAATAAGGTTACAAAACATTACATAAACATACATGGTGTGAGTTAGTAAACTCACCTCGGGTCCAAGTTTGCCAGGAGGTGTCAATGAGTCTCTCTCACTCCGCTTGCTTGTGCTTCACCTATACATTATATTCTCATTTAAAATATGCTACATTGAGCTACTCAAAACTACAAATAGAGTTTTCAATATAATTGACTCTATTAAAAACCCTTTTGACTACAACCTTCTCGTCTAGTTTCTAACTCAATCGAAGCTTTAAGATTTCGATTTCCTTGCAAAATTTTTACTTATATACCCCTAGGGACATTCCCACGCAATTCGTATAATTTTCTGAGGTCCGGAACGAAAAGTCAACAATTTTTTTGGACCACCTTTGACCAAACACTATTCACAATCCAATCTGTAGGCTTTTTCACTTCCGTTTTCGCTTGAATCATCTCCTTATCTCTTATTTAGGTGGCCATAAAACGATTCTGAAAAATTCCAACTATAAAGGCATAAAACCTATGAAATACCCCTAGTTTTTGACACTTTTTCGTGTCAAAACCTACCTTTTCTATATTCTTAATTAAATTTTCATCTCATTAAGTGTTTTAGACCTATATTTGTTTGTTTAAGGTCATACATGGCACAAACTTACAAAAGGGAAAGTGATCTTGCATGGTAATTACACATGCCCTTAATCTAAATTCATTGAATCCTCAGTTTTTCTTTTGTAATTTTATCATTTCTATTAAGTTTCCTAAGCTCCAATTATCATCATTTCATGCTCATTTCCATCATAACTTAAAGAAATCACATAATCCTGCTTGTGACCGAAATCACACATGTACACACATCACTCATTTTTTCAACTTTCAATACTTTTATTTGTGCATTCACTTAAGCATTTCATCAAACATGTAATCTACAACTCAATTAACTTTAAACATGTTTAGATCACATTCTAGGGTTTCATTCCCATAAACCCTAGCTTCCATCTCTAACATAATTATTTCCAAATCAAGTTTCCTTTTTATTTGATTTAGACTCTAAACTTGATTTAAATGAAAACCCATATCAATTACATGTCAAAAATCCACTCAGTCATCAACATCCAAACGAACCCAAGCTAATTTCATACATGAAGAAATTCATGAAAACAAACCTCAATCTTGTTCAAGGCTTAGTATTCTAGCTTAGATCACTCCAAAAACTTGATTTGGAGCTTTGGATTGCTTGAAAGCTAGCTTGGTCTTCTCCTCCCTATCCTTGAAAGCTAGCTTGTCGTCCCTCTCCTCTCTATTTCTCTCAATTTTTGTCTCTAATTTTGCTAAGTGTCATGACTAACTCATTAATATATATAGGTATCACTTATGAAATTGCCCCTAAAGTTTGGTACGTAATTACATGTCATGCCACTACTTGGAATTTAATTAAAATGTCCTCCAACTTTGCATAAATATCATGGCATCCTATTAACTTTTATAAATTCTCATAATTCCCACAACTAATTCATTTGAGTCACTTCTATTTATATATGTAGGACTCTAGATTGGAAAATGATCATTTTGCCTCATAATCTATCTTTTATTATTAGGAAGTTCGATTAGTAAGGATAGGGGCTTATAGTGTCTTAATCTCCCTAGTGAAGGGGGTCCTTTTCTTATATTGATCACACTGATTGGCGGCATCAGGGCGTGCCTCAAGTTGTTGGACCCTTTGTAGGAGCTTTTCTATCCTTGGGTCCTGAGGCCTGTGCTTGCAACCTGAAGAGTGGCGATCTGGTAAATATCCTTAACTAGCCCTCCTCGAGCTGTTAGCTTGGTGTGACTCCGCACATCGCTGATGACCTACCTTATCTTCTTCATACCGAAATAGAGCCCGAACTCGGTTGTGACCATCCTCTACGTAGCGGCTCCCATTTTGGCTCACCCTCACTTTTAAGCTTGCAAGGCATGAAACTTTTTCATCATCATGAACTCAACGACCTTGAGCTTTCAAGCGTGAGTTGGAGAAACGACCTAAGTTGGTAGGTCGCGGTACCTCTCTATTTGGTCTTTTAAGGGCTGGTACTTCTTCTCGTTGTTGTTGGTAAATTTCTTTGGGAACTACAGCCTCAAATCTGGGCACATTTCTAGGCTTGGGCCTGTGCCAGCACCCTGACTGCGTCTTCAAGTTGCTACATTGTGTTTTCCAGTGCCTCCTGCCACTGGTGCCACACCTGTAGCCCTTCAGTTGTAGGGACCATCTATGTTGGTTAATGAAGGGTTAGTGGAGGCTAACCCACAATAGCGCCATCAGTGGGAACATGAGACGTGCTTACCATGGGGTATGTATTGGTTAGGTGTCAGGCTGTTGCTGATCCATTTACCTTTCTGGTTGATCAACTGTCGCGTCAGAACTTCTAGTGGTTCTTTCTCTTACCATTGCTGTTGAAACTTCAAAAGTTTGTAGTCTAGGCCCTCCTTCTAGCGCCAAATATGTCGATGTCTAAAATTGATAGACCCATGTTCTTGACCTAATACCTGTAAAATAGAACAAAATAAAGGCAAATACAATAGAGAAGAGGAAAAACAGGAATGCAAAGAGGATTTTTATGTGATTCGGCCCAAAAAGATGCCTACATCCATGACTGTTCCTCTGCTTATTTTGGTAGAGTAACAATATTCTATTGATTGTTTGATAATCACTACAATGAATTTTTAACCTCTATTTATAGAGCGAGGTGTTACAATTTGATTACAATATGAATAGAAAAGAATTTTACATTAATTATACTTCCAAAACTGTATTCATTAATTTAGGGATAAATCCCATCAAAATAGAAGTTTGATTTTATTTCCAACCTGATAGTAGATTCTTCCTCAAATTAGGCTGCTTCCCTTTTGGAAGATTTCCTTTTCTAATGAGGACTTCGAGCTACAAGTTTAATCTTGGTTTGGACTACCTCGAGTTGAGTAGCCTTAATCATAGTTAACCAACGACCTTAGAATAGTGATAGCGATCTGAGAGCTCGTGCCTACAAGCTGGACATTGATGAACTAGACTTTGGTCTATTGGGTCAATCCATTAGATCGATTTGTTGGGCTTTTACTAGCTCATCTGTGTAGCCCAAAATATATCCACAACAGTAATAAAATGGTAGTTTGGTAATTGATTAATTTTTATGCTTTTTATTTTCTTAATTTTTCAATATAGTAATTAAGAGCATTTTCATATTTTCATAGTTTTTTACAAAACCACTAACTTTTGGATAAAAAATCGCTCTTGGACTGACGATGGGGGGTTTTTGGCTAATATTTTTAAAAGTCGAGATTCCGTAAAATTATTTTTCATTTTAGGGAGGTTTTTAGATTTTTCCCTTAATCATATTTTGAAGTGAAGAATAGATTAATCAATAGATACATATTGAAACAATGATTGACTGTAATACCTAAGCTTTTGAATTAAATTTTAAAATTAATTAATCTATTTCTAATTTCTATGATTTTTTTTCGTAGTTTTGTTGATTTAATTACTGTTGTAGTATGTCAAATTTTTGTGATGGCTAATTATTTAAAAATATTTTATTTAAAGATTTCTAGAAAGATTTTTTTTTTCTTTTAGTAGTTAAAGGGGGAAAATTTGAACTCGAGTTCTCTGTTTTAGTAAAATGTGTGAATACCGATCAAACTAAATCTATCACCAACTTTTAGAGTTGCTTTAGTGACCATAATGCATATATTTAGAGTCCCATATTTAAGCATTTCAATTATCTATTTTAACTTCCCACTGGAGTAACAAACATTTTTCCACTTCTCTCCCATATTTAAGCATTTCAATTATCTATTTTATCAGACATTTTTGTTCACAGCAAAGCATAGAACTAAGCTAATTTCATTGGTCAAAATGTTCAGAGAAATTACTAATTTCAATCTCAAAATATGTTCTTGTGATTGCTCGATTTTGTAAACCAAAGGTTTAAATTGCGGGTTGAAAATAGATGGTTTTTATCATAATGTAATACTGTTTTGTATTTTTGAACATATGTTTCTATATATTTTTGTTTAATGATTTACCATATGTTAGGCAATTTATGTTAGGACCAAGTCCTTCATGCTTAGGAAAATATATATATAGATAAATACGTTAAATGCAATCGTATATTTTAAATATTCCACCGTTGTGAGATATTTCTTATATGTGATGCAAGTGAAGAATTATAGATCTAATTAAATGTTTATGAGGTTAATTTGATGAATTGATAAGTGTGGAATATTTTAGAAATATTATTGAGAGAAATAATGATTAATATTATCGATATTACAACCGTTATGGAAATTGACGGATTTAACGTATTGATTTTTTACGGAATTAATGTTTTATGACAAATATAGGTATATTAGGATTAAAAGAGGTCATTAGGAAGTGTTAATTATAGATTAAAAATGAGTTTGGGCATGATTGAAAATGGATAAGTGAAGTTCATTAAAATGTTAGTTTAAAAGGGGGTTGATATGTAAAACTTTGGTTGAAAGTTAAGCTGGTATAATTGAGGAAAATTGAGGGGTGTTTAGGCAATAAGTTAAGTAAATAATAGTGTCTTCTTCCAGCTCAGATCTGGCACAGTAACCAGACTCCATCAGACCCGAAAACACCAAACAGCAGACCGAAGATATCTCTCTCGCGGCGATCGTCTCTCTCGGTCACCAAGTGCAACCACCAAACTGATCATCAAAGGGATTTCTTCACGGTCAGATGGAGGCTTGAAGAAGCAAGATCGGTATCTGATTTCAACCCAGAAAATCAGATCTAGAAGTAAGGAGGACGAACCAGAAAACGGGAAGAAGTTGAAGTCACGCGCGAGCGTTGTCGAGCTCGGCAGGCCGTGAGAAGGAGGGCAGCTTCGGATAAGCTGAAGCAAGCAATGGATGAGTTGAAAGGAGCTGGATGAAGCCAGCAGATGGAGGAAAAATGCAGAGGTAGACGTGAGGAAGATGACGAATAGTAGGTAAGAGGAATAACTTGACTTTTTGAGTGGTTTTCTTGAGTTCTTTGCTGTCAAAGTTCAAGAGTTATGGTTTATATTGTTGTAGTTCAAGTTGACAAGCAGAAATGGAAGGATTTGGGACTGCCGTGAGTGTCTGAATAGCTGCTGATCTTAAACACCAGTAAGTTAGCTTGGGTTTTATTGATTTTGCCTCATGAAAAACTGAAATGGAATTGGTGATGTGTGTGTGCCGTGAATGAGTGGAAAAATGTGGGTATGTGTTATGCTCTGTTCGGCAGTATGTGTGTGTGTGTGTGTGGGTTTTATTTTGTTTAAATAAATGGAGATTAATTGATTATTAAGTGTATAAATGCATGATGAAATATGAAGACGCATTGGAATCGAAAGAAAATCGCGTATTGTGTTATACGTGTGCTTTTCAACTAAAGTAAAGGACAGCTGCATATCAGTTGAAATTATGGAATTTTAAGTTGATTTTAAGGTCTTAAGCATGTACTTGAATGTGTATTTGAGTGTGATTAAGTCATAGATGATAAATTGCATTGTTTGGAATGCAGGTAACGCTCAAAGATAGTTATTTGAATAAATAACGTGCAAGCTGTCTTGTTTTTATTTTATGTTATTTTGGTGGTTCCAAGTGTGTGATTAAATGTGTTTGAACATGAAAACTTTATGGACATGAATGGTATAAAATAAGGGTTAGAAATGAGTTGAGTTATGGCTTAATTAGTTTTAAAGAATTCCATTAGAGTTTATATTGGAATTAAGTGGTAAATAAGTTGGTGACTTAAACATTATGTGAATTGGAAGTTTCTCTAGCGGACATCGAGACGTGTAAGGGGTGAAGAGAGTTCCTCGAATTGAAAGTTAGCGATCGGAAAACGCTTTGTGAGTAGAAATCTACTTTTCTTCAAGCTTAGTTATTTAAAGCTTATTTTAATGTTATATGCATTTACTTTATTATGTAATTGATTTATAGATTTTAATATAGTTGGATCCTATTATATGAATTGTTAAAGTAAATATATATTTATGTAAAGAAATTATGAGACTTTAAAGTTTTTAGGCTTTTTGCCTTAAAAACTAGATTATTTGACAATATCGAGAAAAAGTATTTTCTTACGATGATGGTTTACCCTAACCCCAGTTGAGTACCCAATAGAATACCCTATGCGTGTATGGTAGATGTGAGAAAGTTACTAACTGAGAGAAAAAAAGTCAGTTGAGTGACCCTCTGCACGTATAGGGTAGTGTAGTTTAAACCGATTGTGTAGGGATAACGCGTGTCCAGAGTCGCACATCGGTAACTACACAGGGTAGATTCCCTAATTCCTAGTGGCTTAGCTAGAGATTTATGCGGCCACGATAGGAGTAGTTTCCCTGGGTTACCATCAAAACGAGAAATGAGAAAGTTTTAAAACGAAATTCAAAATGAATTTCAGAAATAGTTTTGATTGAAAGGAATAAAAAGTATTTCAGAAAAATACTTTAGTTTATAAAGCGGTTTATTATTTATCTCACTGAGTTATACTCACCGTTTGTTTGCTATGTATTTCTTAAAATTTTCTATCAGGTGCAGGAGCGAGTCGTCCAGCTGACGAGGCTCAGACTGACGCGCGGGTTGACTAACGAACGACTACATTCCATAGTATAGCTCATCTTTTGTCACATGCATGTGTTGTATGGAAATTTTAGTATAAATATTTGTAAATATAAATATCAAATGTTGGATGCACGTTTTACGAAAGTATTTTTGAAAAGAAAATCCTAGTTCTCCATTAAATTTTGCAAATATAATTATTGTGTGTTGGAGTTGATTTGAGTAAGGGCCGGAGGTCCCTGGCAGTTGAGATTTGTGTGCTATAGAAGTATTTTTTTAAATTGCTTTTAAATCTGCATAGTGGCATAGTCGAATATACAGTCGACATGCTGCCGGATTTTTATTAGAAATTTAGTAAATCAGTTTTAAGTAAGTCACGGTGCTCCGACGGGGTTTTTTCGAGTCAAAGTTAGGATTCGTTGGAGTTCTGTCGGAGTGCTACGGGATACTTCACAGATACAGAGTAGGGATTCGGAAAGGGTCCCGTCAATTTAATTGAATATATATTCTGCACAAGGTTCTACATATGACTACGTATATGAATTGGAAAAATAAAACATTCTAAATGTCTTATTTTTCCAATTCTAACTTTTGTTAACTATATTTTGTAACACAATAAATTTTATTAGTTAGTATTTTACTGTCTTTTAATCAAAATCTATCATCTGTAAATTAAATTAGTTATCAAATTGCTCTGTAACTAAACTTTATGTAACTAAACTTTGTAAAACGAATTTTTTATGAAATATTTTGGCTCAATATCTATTACAAATGATATATGATATAGTGCACTGTGGATTTAATGTTCTAGATGACTTAACGTGGTATTGTCATCATACAATGTTCTAGATGGCTTAATGAATATTCTACATTGGTTATTAAGGCTACAAATGACACCACTTTGCATGCCTTATTTTATGATTGCTTCATAAGCATTTTTCTTAAAATACTTTTTTTTTTTTGAATAATTACATTAATTTAGGGTTTTGGATTGAGAAAAGAGTATGACTAGGGGTGGCAATTTGTAACCGGACACGACGGGTCAACACGATTATTACGGGTTAGGGTTGAGCATAAACGAGTTAGGTAAATAAACGAATCAACCTGTTTAACCCATTTAATAATCGTGTTGGGTTCGTATTAACCTGTCATGTCACGGGTTGACCCGTTAAATTAAAGTAAAAACTAATTTCATATTAGAAGGGCATTCATGTAATTTTAGTGATAGGTATATATACCCTTCAAACCCTAATCACACACACTCGACACATTCATTTCATCCACAGCCCGCTCACACACCCTTTCCACTGAAGGGACCCAACCCGGATTTAACCTCTTGAATCCGTGGGAAACCCTCCCGGCACTCCAACGGACTCCGAAAACCTTTCCCTTAAACAATGAACTTAGGAATCCGTGGAGCGAACCCAATTAAAACATTTATGCTTTTCATTCACTATCAGAAAATGTGGTGGGAAATTTTTTTTTTTTTTTTTTTTTTTTTTTTTTTTTTTTTTTTCTATTAAAACCAATGAAAAACGGACAGAGTTTCCCCTGTTTTTCAGATATCCTAATTTTACAAAACCTGCAAATAAAATCATAAACACTTCTAAAATTCATTCAATTTTCTCCACTACCATTTCAGGACCTCAGGTCCACACAATTTAACCACAAGAACATTTAAAAACCTTCAATGAAATCATTTTCATTCATAAAACAAAACATATGCATTATATGCAATTCAAAATATTTTCTAAAGTCTTTTGGGCTTGAGTTTGGGCACTCCCAAACGCCTACGTACCTCAATTATCTACAGAGGATCAAAGCCCTCGTAGTTCAGAGTTTAATTATGCATCAACGTATATACAGTGCAAAAATAATGATGCAAGTATCAAAAGTGTAATATGACATATTTACAGCCCAAAAATTTTATACATTTTCAAGTCGTCGTCGTCTGTAAGTAGGCCGCCTACGACTGCCCTGGAGGATGCTCAGACTGCTCCCTAGTCTCAGTGCCTGAAAATTTTATTAAAACATTTTGAAAGAGTGAGCTAAAAATAGCTCAGTGAGTGTACAGTTTAATAACAAAACACCTTTCAACATCTTTCAGTACAATTATAACATTTACATAAATCAATAAAACATTTCATTTATCAATTATATCAATCATAAATATTCATTTAAAACAATCTTTAACATTTCAGTCACTACCAATGGAACCCAGGGAATAATTCACCAACCACGCTAAAAGCGACTGTGGCGGGACGATCCATTTCCAGTCATAAAACCACTACGCTGCGGATAAATCACGCCTTGCGCAGGGTATCCGTCATAATAATACTTTATAATGTGTAAAGGCAATCCTATAATTTCTATCCCTTCCCTTGGTTAGTAACCTATTTCTTTACCCATACCTTTACACATCTAAAGTATCTCGGCCGATATCCAGTCATTTCCCTCATAATGGGTTTAGGGTAACCATCGGCTAAAAATCCTTTATAAATAACATTTCATTTCAAAACTAAAACTATTTCTTTCATGCTTTCCATAAACATTTGATTCATCAAGATTTTGATTAAAATCAAAACTTTAACACTTTATTCTTAACACTTGATTCTTTTTCTTTAAACCTCATATCGAACTTAAAACATAATCATATAATCGAAACAATTATAATCAAACCATAAACATATATCAAATATATATATACCAATATATACTTAAAAGAAACATATATATATAATTATATATTTCAATAAAACATATAAATATATCGTTTTACACTCACAACTTATTCCCGTCCGTTAGCTTTCGATTCAAAAACCTCCTTCACTTCCCGCACGTCTCCGTTTCCGTTCAAAGCGTTTCCAATTCACCTAACATTTAATCACCAATTTATTTAAAATTTTCTTCAAATGCAACTCTAATGATATCTCTCAAACTAATTAACCCATATTCTTTCCGTTACATGCCATTATCTTAATACCATCCATTTCTATGATATTTCCATGTCCAAATATATTTAAACACACACTTGGAACCACCAAATTGAAATAAAACAAAAAGGGGACAGCTTGTATGTAATTTGTTCCGACAACTATCTTTGAACGTTACGCGTATTCCATGAAATGCAATTTATCATATATGACTTAATCACTCTTAATAACACATCCAAGCACATGCTTAAGACCTTAAAATCAACTTAAAATCACCCAATCCAACTTATATGCAGCTGCCTTTATTGTTGTCGAAAATCACACGAAAAACTCAATACGCGATTTTCTTTCGGTTTCCAACGCGCAATCACATTCTATCATGCATCAATACACTTAATAATCAATTATTCTTCCATTTACTAAAACAAATGCAGCCCACACACGCCCAAACACATTCAGCCGAACAGACATCACACAACACCCATTCTTTTCACTCAATTTCACGCCACACACACACATCACACAAACTTTACACCATAATCATTCAATTTCAGCTTTAATAAGATAAAATCAACTAAAACCCAACCTTACTTACTGGTCTGAGAGTTCCACAGCTGCTCTGAGATTCTCACGTCAACCATTTCCATCCATTTTAGCTTGTCAACCTTGAGCTACTGCCCAAAATCAACCACAACTCTTGAAAAGGACAGCAAACAACTCAATAAAACCACTCAAAACTCAAGCTAGTTCTCTTACCTATTGTTGACCATCATCATTCACGCCAGCCCTTGCCATCTTCCTCCATCTGCTGGCTTCACATGGCTGCTTGCAGCTCGTCCCTTGCTTGCTCCAGCTGACCCGAAACTGCTTCTCCTTCACTCACGGTCTGCCGAGCTCATCAACGGCCGCGCGACTCCATCTTCTTCTCGATTCTGATCTGATTTCGTCACTTTCAGATCTGGTTTTTTTCTGGGCTGAGATCAGATGTTCCACCAGCTCCTTTAAGCCTCCATCTGATCGTGATCAAGCTCCTTGGATGATCGGTTTTGATGGCTGCACTTGTTGGCCGAATAGACGATCGCGCGAGAGGAGATTTTTGGGCTGTCTTCAGTTCTGTTCTTTGCTGATTTCGGGTCTGATTATTGACTGCCTGAAGACCAGATCTGAGCTGAAAAAAATAATGTTATTTGCTTCATCAATTGCCCAAACACCCCTCCATTATTCTTAATTATGTCAGCTTAACCTTCCACCAAAGTTTTGCACTCACACCCCTCTTTTATTAACATTTTTATTGTACTTTACTTATCCATTTCCAATCATGCCATACTTATTTTTAATCTATAATTGACACTTCCTAATGACCTCTTTTAATCCTCATCACTTATATTTTTCATAAAAAAAATTATTCCATAAAAATAAATACGTTAAATCCGTCAATTTCCATAACGATATTAATATCAATAAAATTAACCGTTATTCCTCTCAATAATATTTCTAAAATATTCCACACTTATCAATTCATTAAATTAACCTCATAAACATTCAATTGGACTTATAATTGTTCATTTTCATCACATAAGAAAAATTTATCACAACGGTGGAATATTTTAAAAATACCATCACATTTAACGTATTTTATCGATATCTATATATATTCTTAAGTATGAAGGACTTGGTCCTAACAATTTCTCCCCTCCTTAAAATAAATTTCGTCCTCGAAATTTAAATATGCATACCTTAAGTAAACAAGTGTGGATACTGTGTCTGCATTTGGTCTTCGCGCTCCCATGTAGCTTCTTCAACTCCGTGATTCATCCATAACACCTTAACCAAAGGAATTCTTTTATTGCGGAGAACTTGTTCTTTCCTGTCTAAGATCTGAACCGGTCTCTCCTCGTAAGTCAAGTTCTCTTTTAATTCTATCGGTTGATCCCTTAAAATATGCGAAGAATCTGGAATGTATTTACGAAGCATAGACACATGAAAAACATCATGAATCCTGGCCAATTCACTAGGTAGTTTCAATCTGTACGCTACTTCCCCAATTCTTTCTATGATTTCATAGGGTCCAATGTACCTGGGACTTAGTTTTCCTCTTTTTCCAAACCTCAACACCCCCTTCCAGGGTGATATCCTCAGAAATACTTTATCTCTAACCTGAAACTCTAAGTCCCTCCTTCGATTGTCTGCATAACTTTTCTGTCTGTCATTTGCTATTTTCAGTCTATCTCTGATAACTTTAACTTTTTCTGACGTAAGCTGAACAATCTCTGGACCAATCAATTTTCTCTCGCCTACCTCATCCCAACAAATTGGAGTTCTACATTTTCGTCCGTACAAAGCCTCATATGGAGCCATTCCAATGCTAGACTGATAGCTATTATTATATGCGAACTCCACTAAAGGTAAATGCGTATCCCAGCTTCCCTTAAAATCCATAACACAGGCTCTAAGCATGTCCTCTAGCGTCTGAATAGTCCGCTCAGATTGCCCATCTGTCTGAGGATGAAAAGCTGTGCTAAAATTCAACTTGGTGCCTAAAGCTCGCTGTAAGCTGGGCCAAAAACGAGAAGTAAACCTTGGATCCCTGTCTGACACAATTGACACTGGCGTACCATGAAGCCGTATAATCTCATTCACATATATCTGAGCCAGCTTATCCATAGAATATGTATTCTTGATGGGTAAGAAATGAGCTGATTTCGTCAGTCTATCAACAATCACCCATATCGCGTCATGGCCACTCTGGCTACGTGGAAGTCCTACCACAAAATCCATTGTAATCCTCTCCCATTTCCATTCAGGTATCGAAAGAGGTTGCAAAAGTCCTGCAGGCTTCTGGTGTTCAATCTTTACCTGTTGACATGTAAGGCATTTGGAAACAAAATCTGCTATTTCTTTCTTCATACCCTTCCACCAATAATGTTCTTTCAGGGTACGATACATTTTAGTGCTACCCGGATGTATTGCATAAGCAGAAGAGTGAGCCTCTTCCATAATTTCTCTTTTCAATTCAGTAACATTCGGTACACACAATCTCTGTCCCAATACCATTGTACCATCATCCTTAACTGAGTAATCTGTTCTCTTTCCTGACTCCATTTCTTCTTTCAATTTTACTAACCATGGATCCTGAGTCTGTAACTCTCTGATTCGGTCTATCAAAATAGGACGAACATGAAATGCAGCTAGTAATGCTCCTGATTCTGTCGGCTCTAGTCTCACATCTAAAGACCTTAATTCTACTAGAAGAGGAAGATACGTGGTCTTAAGATGAGCTACTGAACCTATAGGCTTCCGACTGAGAGCATCTGCTACTACATTAGCTTTCCCTGGATGGTACTCAATGGTACACTCATAATCCTTAATGAGCTCAATCCATCTTCGCTGCCTCATATTCAATTCCTTCTGTGAAAATAGGTATTGCAAGCTCTTATGATCTGTGAAAATTCTGCAAGGCACCCCATACAGATAATGTCTCCATATCCGTAAAGCAAAAACTACAGCTGCCAATTCTAGGTCATGTGTAGGATAGTTCTGTTCATGCTTTTTCAATTGCCTGGAAGCATATGCTATTACCTTTTCATTTTGCATCAGCACACAACCTAAACCTTGCCTAGAAGCATCACAATATACTGAAAATCCGTCCTTTCCTGACGGAAGTGTAAGCACAGGAGCTGAAGTCAATCTCCTTTTCAATTCATCGAAACTCTGCTGGCAAGCCTCTGACCATACAAACTTTTCCTCTTTCCGTGTCAGCTTAGTTAATGGAGCAGCTATTTTTGAAAACCCCTCAACAAATTTTCGATAATATCCTGCCAAACCCAGAAAACTCCTTATTTCAGTCACATTAGTAGGCGGTCTCCAATTCACGATAGCCTCTACTTTCTGTGGATCCACGGAGACCCCTTCTGCAGAAACCACGTGTCCCAGAAAAGCGACACTATCGGACCAAAACTGACATTTATTGAGTTTGGCGTACAACTGATGTTCTCTTAATGTCTGTAAAACTGTCCTCAAGTGTCCTGCATGTTCTTCCTTACTGCCAGAATAGATCAGTATATCATCAATGAACACAATTACAAACTGATCTAAATAAGGTCTGAAAACCCTATTCATGAGATCCATGAAAGCGGCTGGGGCATTAGTGAGTCCAAATGGCATGACTAAGAACTCATAATGTCCATACCGTGTCCTAAAGGCAGTCTTAGGAACATCCTCTGTATGAATTTTCAGCTGATGATAACCTGACCTCAGATCGATCTTAGAGAATACTCTAGCTCCTTGCAGCTGATCAAAGAGATCATCAATCCTCGGAAGTGGATATTGATTACGTATCGTTACCTTGTTCAATTCTCTGTAATCAATACATAACCGCATGCTTCCATCTTTCTTTTTCACAAACAAAACCGGTGCTCCCCATGGGGAAATACTTGACCTGACAAAGCCCTTATTTACTAACTCTTCCATCTGTGCTTTTAATTCTTTCAACTCTGAAGGAGCCATTCGATAAGGTGCTTTAGAAATTGGTTCAGTCCCTGGAGCTAACTCTATTCGAAAGTCAATTTCTCTATCTGGAGGTAATCCCGGAAGATCCTCTGGAAACACATCTGGAAATTCTCGAACCACTGGAATATCTTCCAGTCTTATTTCAAAATCCCTCTTCTCCATTGCATAAACAAGATAACCCTGACATAACTTTTGAAGCATTTTTCTAGCTGTAATAACTGACACCATACCAGTGGGAAGTATTTTCCGTACCCCACGGAAGATCACATCTGACTCCCCTACTTTACCAAAACTGACTTCTTTTCGAAAACAGTCTACAGTTGCATGATGTCTCGACAACCAGTCCATCCCCAATATCACATCGAAGTCCTGGATGTCTAATACAACCAAGTCTGCCAAGAACTCTCTACCCTCAATAATAACTGTACTACTCAGATAAACTCTATCTACAATCACTGAATCCCCTGTAGGAAAAGATACTGCCATACTACAACCTAAGAGCTGAGGTTCTGCATCTATATTTATAGCAAAATTCTTGGAAATAAAGGAATGAGTAGCACCCGGATCAATCAACACATAAGCATTCCGATCAAATATTGTAATTGTACCTGTCACCACCTCTGGAGCTGTATCTGCCTCCTGCTGAGTAACTGTAAATACTCTGGCCTGAGTCGGAGGTCTACCAATCTGTCCTCTGGATGACTGACCTCTACCTGCAGATGTAGTGGGTCTGCTGGGGGGAGTAGGGCCTCTAGTCGGTGTACCTCTCTGATCCTGACCCCGACCAATGCTAAAAGGCCTTTGTCCAACTGGTCCTGCACCTGATCCACTGCTCGAAACAATCCGTGGACACTCTTTAGCAAAATGACCAGACTGCCCACATTTAAAACAAATGTCTGTACCAAATCTGCAGTCTCCAAAGTGTCTCCTTCCACACTGAGTACATTCTGGTCTCGAACCTTGGGTGCTGCCAGTCGATGATTTTGCGGAGCTCTGACTTGATTGTGCCCCCTGACTAGGCCTATTACCGCTCGTCCACTGTGGTTTACCTCCTCTCTTTGTCTGTTTACTGGAGCCTCCTTGAACCCAAGTTGACCCACTTCGTTTCTGTCCTTGAGTGTGAGTACTAGCTTGAGACTTCAATCCCAAACTTCTCTCTACCCTGACTGCGGCTTCAACCAATGGACCATAGTGTGTATGTGCAGTCGATGCTACAATACTTCTGATTTCAGGATTTAAACCCACAGCAAACCTTTTACTTTTCTGTACCTCATCCTCTGAAAACAAGGGAACATGTCTGACCAACTCTGAAAACTTGCGCTCGTAATCCGTCACTGAGAATGTTCCTTGCTTCAACCTGAAAAATTCTTCAATCTTTGCATCTTTGTAACTGGCTGGAAAGAACTTATTAGTGAATTCTTCCTTGAATTGGTTCCATGACACTCCCTCGGGAAATCTCCTTTGCACTGCTTTCCACCAATCTATTGCTCTATCTCTGAGTAAGAAAGCCGAAAAAGTCACCATCTGTTCCTCTGTACAATCCATCACCTGGAAGACTCGTTCATTTCCCTCTAACCATGATAGGGCTTTTTCTGGATCCCCGGTACCATCAAAATTCCTTGCCCCCAATTTTCGTGCTCTTTCAATAGACACTCCGGGCTCACGGGGTTGCCGAAGGGCGGCTGCTAAAATCTGTGCCATTTGCTCTACGGGTATATTTCCTCCCGCCATCTCTGGAGGCACTGGAGGTCCTGCCTGGGACGGCTCAGAAGGAACTGGAGGTGGAGGAACATGTGAGGACTCTTCTATGCGTTCCTCCTCGGGTACAGGCTCTCGAGCAGGAGCTCTCCTAGTGGGAGGTCGGCCTCGACGACGCATTTCTGTTAAATAAAACTTATTCATTATCATGTAATCATTTCAGGAAGTGGAGACTTTTCAAAATCATTTTTATTACTATCAAAACCATTTGCTCTGATACCACGTTGAAGGGACCCAACCCGGATTTAACCTCTTGAATCCGTGGGAAACCCTCCCGGCACTCCAACGGACTCCGAAAACCTTTCCCTTAAACAATGAACTTAGGAATCCGTGGAGCGAACCCAATTAAAACATTTATGCTTTTCATTCACTATCAGAAAATGTGGTGGGAAATTTTTTTTTTTTTTTTTTTTTTTTTTTTTTTTTTTTTTTTTTCTATTAAAACCAATGAAAAACGGACAGAGTTTCCCCTGTTTTTCAGATATCCTAATTTTACAAAACCTGCAAATAAAATCATAAACACTTCTAAAATTCATTCAATTTTCTCCACTACCATTTCAGGACCTCAGGTCCACACAATTTAACCACAAGAACATTTAAAAACCTTCAATGAAATCATTTTCATTCATAAAACAAAACATATGCATTATATGCAATTCAAAATATTTTCTAAAGTCTTTTGGGCTTGAGTTTGGGCACTCCCAAACGCCTACGTACCTCAATTATCTACAGAGGATCAAAGCCCTCGTAGTTCAGAGTTTAATTATGCATCAACGTATATACAGTGCAAAAATAATGATGCAAGTATCAAAAGTGTAATATGACATATTTACAGCCCAAAAATTTTATACATTTTCAAGTCGTCGTCGTCTGTAAGTAGGCCGCCTACGACTGCCCTGGAGGATGCTCAGACTGCTCCCTAGTCTCAGTGCCTGAAAATTTTATTAAAACATTTTGAAAGAGTGAGCTAAAAATAGCTCAGTGAGTGTACAGTTTAATAACAAAACACCTTTCAACATCTTTCAGTACAATTATAACATTTACATAAATCAATAAAACATTTCATTTATCAATTATATCAATCATAAATATTCATTTAAAACAATCTTTAACATTTCAGTCACTACCAATGGAACCCAGGGAATAATTCACCAACCACGCTAAAAGCGACTGTGGCGGGACGATCCATTTCCAGTCATAAAACCACTACGCTGCGGATAAATCACGCCTTGCGCAGGGTATCCGTCATAATAATACTTTATAATGTGTAAAGGCAATCCTATAATTTCTATCCCTTCCCTTGGTTAGTAACCTATTTCTTTACCCATACCTTTACACATCTAAAGTATCTCGGCCGATATCCAGTCATTTCCCTCATAATGGGTTTAGGGTAACCATCGGCTAAAAATCCTTTATAAATAACATTTCATTTCAAAACTAAAACTATTTCTTTCATGCTTTCCATAAACATTTGATTCATCAAGATTTTGATTAAAATCAAAACTTTAACACTTTATTCTTAACACTTGATTCTTTTTCTTTAAACCTCATATCGAACTTAAAACATAATCATATAATCGAAACAATTATAATCAAACCATAAACATATATCAAATATATATATACCAATATATACTTAAAAGAAACATATATATATAATTATATATTTCAATAAAACATATAAATATATCGTTTTACACTCACAACTTATTCCCGTCCGTTAGCTTTCGATTCAAAAACCTCCTTCACTTCCCGCACGTCTCCGTTTCCGTTCAAAGCGTTTCCAATTCACCTAACATTTAATCACCAATTTATTTAAAATTTTCTTCAAATGCAACTCTAATGATATCTCTCAAACTAATTAACCCATATTCTTTCCGTTACATGCCATTATCTTAATACCATCCATTTCTATGATATTTCCATGTCCAAATATATTTAAACACACACTTGGAACCACCAAATTGAAATAAAACAAAAAGGGGACAGCTTGTATGTAATTTGTTCCGACAACTATCTTTGAACGTTACGCGTATTCCATGAAATGCAATTTATCATATATGACTTAATCACTCTTAATAACACATCCAAGCACATGCTTAAGACCTTAAAATCAACTTAAAATCACCCAATCCAACTTATATGCAGCTGCCTTTATTGTTGTCGAAAATCACACGAAAAACTCAATACGCGATTTTCTTTCGGTTTCCAACGCGCAATCACATTCTATCATGCATCAATACACTTAATAATCAATTATTCTTCCATTTACTAAAACAAATGCAGCCCACACACGCCCAAACACATTCAGCCGAACAGACATCACACAACACCCATTCTTTTCACTCAATTTCACGCCACACACACACATCACACAAACTTTACACCATAATCATTCAATTTCAGCTTTAATAAGATAAAATCAACTAAAACCCAACCTTACTTACTGGTCTGAGAGTTCCACAGCTGCTCTGAGATTCTCACGTCAACCATTTCCATCCATTTTAGCTTGTCAACCTTGAGCTACTGCCCAAAATCAACCACAACTCTTGAAAAGGACAGCAAACAACTCAATAAAACCACTCAAAACTCAAGCTAGTTCTCTTACCTATTGTTGACCATCATCATTCACGCCAGCCCTTGCCATCTTCCTCCATCTGCTGGCTTCACATGGCTGCTTGCAGCTCGTCCCTTGCTTGCTCCAGCTGACCCGAAACTGCTTCTCCTTCACTCACGGTCTGCCGAGCTCATCAACGGCCGCGCGACTCCATCTTCTTCTCGATTCTGATCTGATTTCGTCACTTTCAGATCTGGTTTTTTCTGGGCTGAGATCAGATGTTCCACCAGCTCCTTTAAGCCTCCATCTGATCGTGATCAAGCTCCTTGGATGATCGGTTTTGATGGCTGCACTTGTTGGCCGAATAGACGATCGCGCGAGAGGAGATTTTTGGGCTGTCTTCAGTTCTGTTCTTTGCTGATTTCGGGTCTGATTATTGACTGCCTGAAGACCAGATCTGAGCTGAAAAAAATAATGTTATTTGCTTCATCAATTGCCCAAACACCCCTCCATTATTCTTAATTATGTCAGCTTAACCTTCCACCAAAGTTTTGCACTCACACCCCTCTTTTATTAACATTTTTATTGTACTTTACTTATCCATTTCCAATCATGCCATACTTATTTTTAATCTATAATTGACACTTCCTAATGACCTCTTTTAATCCTCATCACTTATATTTTTCATAAAAAAAATTATTCCATAAAAATAAATACGTTAAATCCGTCAATTTCCATAACGATATTAATATCAATAAAATTAACCGTTATTCCTCTCAATAATATTTCTAAAATATTCCACACTTATCAATTCATTAAATTAACCTCATAAACATTCAATTGGACTTATAATTGTTCATTTTCATCACATAAGAAAAATTTATCACAACGGTGGAATATTTTAAAAATACCATCACATTTAACGTATTTTATCGATATCTATATATATTCTTAAGTATGAAGGACTTGGTCCTAACATCCACAGTCTATTCCATGGCTCTATCGTACGACCTCATAGCCCATACTAGTCAATGTGTATGCCGGTCACCCAATGCATCTCCTTCGTCTCTACACTAGTCGCAATATCTTCTTCGCCTCCGTCGTCTCCACACCAATCGTGGCATCTCCTTCATCCCCTTCATCTCCACATTAGTTGTGGCATCTCTTTCATCTCTTTCAGCTTCATACCGATTGCGGCATTTCTTCATCTCCGACACAGTTGACAATCTCCTTCGTCACCTAGTCATGTCGATCTTCACATCATCATCAACTTCTGTATCTCCGACGCGATCGCATCATCATCATCATCATCTACTATGCTACATGTACAGAAAAATTGAGATTTTTTTTTTATTTTTTATTTTTCATATTTCATTATATTTTAAATTGCATATATTTAGTTGGAATGATTTTAATTTTTTGGGATTGTATTTGTGGATGATTGTGTATTTTTAGGTTTAAGATGATTGTATCTGTATATTTTAGGTTTTGGATGATTTTATCTTTTTTTTTAAAATTATTTTTTAGGTTTTAGGTTTTGGATGATTGCATCTTTATTTTATAGGTTTTGGATGATTGTATTTTTTTTACTTTTTATTTTTGATATTTCATTTGTGGATGATTGTATCTTTATTTTAATTTTGTTTTTTATTAGATCTATATTACAATTTAAATGTATTAAATATGGTTAAATAAATCATAAAAGAGTCATAAACGGGTTATTAAACGTATCAGTTAAACATATCACTAAACGTATAAGCTAAACGGGTCACTAAACGTGTCGTCTAAACGGATTATTAATGGCTCAATAAATGACATGTTAATAAATGAGTTAACCGTATCGTTTTCATGTCTACCGATTAATAATCGTGTCGTGTTTGTATTGAAAGGGTTCAATCAGTTTATTTAGCATGTCGTATTCATGTCGTGTCAAAAATAATCATGTCATGTCCAACCTAACCCGTAAACCCGAATTGCCGTAAACTTGAATTGCCACCCCTAACTATATGACTCAAACTCACAACCTTTTTGAATAAATGCGAGGGATATACCACTAGATTAACCTCAATTTGTCATTTTTATAAAATATTTGATATATTGCTATTAAAGAATTTATAAACTTGAAATCATGTGTATGTTTTAAATGTGAGTTTTCTCTTACATGTGATACAATTTATCAAGTTAATAGCTCACCCCTCATCATCAACATTTTATAGATTAAGTGAGAAAAAGTGGATTGAAATAGCCTCTTGGGATTTGGCACTAGATGAGTTAGTTGACAATATTTTAGTCTTGAGCAAGTTGATTATAAAATTGCTTTTCAATTTTTCATCTGCAGTTTAAATTTATGGATTCCAATGATGTCAATATCGACGATTGGGAAACCAGTAGTATGGAAGAGGATTTCGATGAGGAAGGAGATGAGTACGTCAATAGTTTGGTGGATGCAATCAATACTTAACGTTGTTATTCTATTATAAAGGACTACATTTGCAGCTCTATTTTTTATGTTGTGTTTTTTTTTTTTTTTTTAAATATAAAGGACTATATTTGCGAATATGTTTTTATAATCATTTTTGTGAATATTTGTATTTTTATGGTTTGGATTGTATTTGTGGATGATTATATTTGTGGATTATTGTATTTTTTAGGTCTTATGTATTTTTATTTTTATTTTGTTTTTTATTACATCTATATTAAAATTTAAATGTATTAACTATTGTTAAATGGGTCATTAAACGGGTTGATAACATGTCGGATAAACGAGTCATTAACGGGTTGATAAACAACCAGTAAATAAACGGGTTAATCGAGTCATTTTTCATGTCAACCCGTTATGAATCGTGTCATGTTCGTGTCGAAGGGTTTCAACCCATTTAGTTACCGTGTTGTATTCAAGTCGTGTCAAAAATTATTATGTCGTGTTCAGGTCGTGTTCAACCTAACCCGCCAACCCAAACTGCCACCCCTAGATGAGTATATGATTCCATTTTGCTTTATGTATTTGTAAGGCTTTCAAGTTATATAGGTCTAGCATTATGGTAATTAAATTGAAGGTACTAATGTATTGGTCTGCAAATAGAGTTTGTAGTTATAATGTTACCATACAAATTTAGTTATATTATCAGGAGTATTCACAGAGTGAGTTATCTAATGAAAAAACTTTGTTTAATATTTTAAATTTGGCAACTTATATGTTTGGTTTGTTGCACAAATGCAACACACATTTGATAACGTTGTAGACAAAGAAGATAAGTACATTGAGAAAAGTCAATATGATCAAACTATATAAGTCAACTTGAAGAAGCTAAAAGAAAATTACAAAATAATGAAGACAATATAAGCTTACGTTCAATTAAATAAGGTATACAGACTAGGTGATAACAGTCCACGAAGAATACCATGAAGTAAATGAAGGAAAAATTAAATTTTGAATTTAATGCGGAAACGTGGATTTCAAAAAAATTTTCAAATAAAAACACGTCTGATCGATGCTAGTAATAACAATTCAATAATTAAATTAATAAAATCGAATCTTACCTTGCATGAAGATTGAATTGATCACTTTTGATTCGTAAATTCTTTACCATCCGATCTTCCTTGTTATGACTCTTCACAAAAGAAATTGTGTGTGGGCACAATCTCGAAAAATTATATCACAAAATCTTTTTATAAAAGATTATTATGTAGAAATAAAAAAAACGATTTTCTTGATTTCTTTTGAGATGGGGTAATATGGTGTTTTTAATTAATAGAAGTTTTTGATTCAAGTAACCAAAAATTCTCTCTTTTGTTACCAACATAAAACACCGTTTTATAATGATAAGTTAGAGTTTTCTAATTTAACAAGGAATACAATTTCCTATTTAAATTGGAAAACTTAATTCAATCCAATATGGAATCAAATTTCTCATTAGTTTAAAACTCTTTACTTTTAATTTAATATGGAATCTAATTCCTATTAAATTAAAACTTCTTTAATCTAATTTAATATGAAATCTAATTCCAATTAAATTTGATTATCATTTCTATCAATTAAAAGATTTTTCATTAAATTAAATGATTCTAAATCATATATAATTTAATGACACCATTTAAAATCGAACTCTTAATCTTTACAAATAATTAAATAATTAACAATTAATTAAATAATTAATTATATTTAAATAATCAAATTATTTAAACTTTTCGTGAACGTGTTCATAAAATTGTATGTACACTTATAATTGAACAATCCAATCATATTCTTCCCTTTGTTTCTTTTTGTGGTTGTGAGCTAGCGAGGGGACCAAATGGACCTACAATTTGAGCTCCAATAATATCGGAATTATTAATTAAGCTCTTTAATTAAATAATTCACTATTATTAACCTTAAAGTTACTCCACTAAAAACTTAAGATTGTACTCTCAAAATTGTAAATGTTTTATACAATCTGAATTTTCAATGTCCATCGATTTAATCATTTCATATGGTTCGATCCTCCATGAGTAGTTCATAATTAGAGCTAGGTTATTAAAGTCCGTTATACCTCTCTAATTATTTCTTATTCCGTAAAGTACCATTAATTCTCTAATGAACAATATATTCATAACAACTTATGAATTGATCTTTCTATTTATTTACAAATAAAAAGTCGAGCTTTCTTATTGTTCAAGACCCGAATCAACACTTAAGGGAACTACTCATCTACTTCTCGCAAGAAAGGGTGGATTCCACTATTGTGTAGAATGTTTCCAGTCACTTATTAAATCACATCTCCAAAGTACGAAGCTTATTGATCGTAAACCTATAACAGTCTCACCCATGTAAATTAAAAGATATGACTCAACAAATAGGAGTCCATAAAACACTCAGAATTAAGATCAATCCATATATGATCATCTAGTTGATAAATATGAATTTCTTTATTTAAAGGATATTAATAAGAAATTCATTTTATCACAGTCCAGTCCTATATAATCTCTATTATATAAGGTATCTCCATTTTCATGTCACCACATGAACAATTCCGGATAAAATCATCGTATCAAATATAAAATGGACCGCAGCTATAGATTTACCACAAGCAAAGTACCCAGCTTTGTTTGCTTTCTATGGACTTTTTAGATTATTAATCTCAAACTAAATCCTCTTGTATATAACGCTTATATACTTAGTTTGAGACTACATAAGTAACCCTGGATGTTACATGATATTTGTATTTCATAAATGTACATAAATTGAATAAAATAAATTATACTTTATTTATTATTTAATTTAAATATTTACAAATTAGAAGCTCTTAGGGCACATTACCCTAACAGTAAATCATTTAATTTAATTTCTAATGTCGACAATGTATATATATATATTTGAAAATGAAATACAATAATCAACAAAAACTAGTGAGGAAATGGAAGAATGCACCTCTTCAATTCAGACTAGAAATTTTCTGTCAATATTGATATGATACTAACCTTTTTATAAGAAAAATTTAAGTTCGAATGATGTAAGAAAAAGAAAAAAATATCATAATCTTGAGATAATTTATTATTTTGTATACTGATGTGTGAATAAATTATTAAATACTTAGCAAAAGAAAAAGATGGTAAAAAATCCTTACTCTCAATCCAAACTAATTCATGAGTATAAATTAATGCCAAATTTGCAAGGCTGTGTGCCACTTGATTTGCTAACCGTGGAACATATTGAATAGTCTATATATCATTAATTAGCAAACCAAGCTCAGACCTCATAGTACAAATTTTCTTTGAAAAAGATCAAGTTAACATCAAACAAATCATCATATTCAATGATGGTAGGAATTAAACTGATCTCAACAGCTAATTTAACACCTTCGAGAATAGCCATTACTTCTGCTTCGACAACAAATCAATAGCCAGGAGAGAATACTATACCAAATTATCCACAAGATAAAACAAAGCTCTTCCTAATCCTCATTTGGAAGCTGACTTTACAAAGGAAAAGAATGTCTAATGGAGAGACATGTGAAGGAGCATCAATATTAGCTATTAAGGAACATTTGTTCCAATGCCCTTTAGCCTCTGAGAACCCCATAAAGCATGGATTGTTGTCTCTTCAATATTGATACAGAGTGGGTAGGATTTGGACTCTAGAATTTTCCGAGAAAAAAGCTTGTATATAATACAACCAGTCATGGCTTGCCTTCCGTATCAATAGCTTCAATTTCGATGAGTACAATACATGTAACAGATGATTTAAATTATATTATTCGAAGAGGAAAACAAAATAATCTAAAACACAAATGAATCTCTCGAAATTAACACTAAATTTATAACTACCTGTGATTTTAAATCTCACTATAACAAAAAAAAAAACCCAACCATACCGGGCCGCAAGCACCAGTATGGTTGAGTATCCATATCGGGCAATAAGCCCGACGTGCTTGTTGCTGGTATGGATACTTATATATCTATACCAGGCATCTGCCCAATATGGATAATCAATTAACTGTACTGGGCATTGAAAGCCCGGTATGGTAAATTTCTTTCTCAATTTTTTTTTTTTTTTTTTTTTTTTTGTTTTCTGATTATCCATACCATACTTTAAATACCTGGTATGGATATCCCGGTATTGCTGCACTATTTTCTTGTAGTGTCTCATTTTCTACCTAGGTTTTAGATTATCATATTGGTCACACATCAACACCGCATCTTTCTAAACTTTATAAAACTGCTTGTGTTTTATTCACTCAATATGCAATTGGATCCTAAAAAAAAAAAACTGCTTGTGTTGATCATAGTATTTGATATGATATTGTATAATTCTAATATCCATAAACAAGATCTTAATAATTTATATAACATCCTCATCCTGCAACAGAACATTTGATTTAATTATATGTGTGCTTACCATACCAATTACCATGTTATTTTAGTCCATTCAGGAAGCAGATTATTTAATTTAATTTTTGATGCTTACAATACTTCGTTTTTCTTTTAAATTTTCAATTCATTAGAGAATATACCATTACCAAATCATTTAATTTAATTTCTAATGTGTGTAATACTAATATGTGTGTAATACATATTCATTATAGAATACCATAAAGCATATCATTTAATTTAGGGAAAAATCTTAAAACTATCTGAAATAGTACATAATCTTAGTTTACCTCAACTTTTCAAAATATTAACAAAAAAAACCTTCTACCATCATCCAAAAGCTGTTTTCATCTAAAGTTTTAGTGATTTTGTGATAAAAATAGTAAAAGATCAAAATACCCTTACTATATTGAAAAATTAAAAAAATAAATTAGTCAATTATCGAACTACCCTTTCATAACCCAAAATAATAAAAAAAATTGAAAATTTTAAATTTATTAAAAATAAATAAATAAATTATAATTGTAAATAATTGAAATAATAATTTATTAAAAATAAATAAATAAATTACAATTTAAAATAATTATTATTATTAGATAAAATTAAATAAATTAAATAAAAAAATTCTTTTTAAATTTATTTTCTTTTAAAATTTAAAATAATAAAAAATTAATTTAGTAAAAATAAATTAAAAAAAATAGTAAATTTCTACCATTCATCTCAAAAGATAGATAGTAGAGATGAAATAAGAGAAAAAAAAAAAAAAAATTGAAAAAAAAAACTTTTCTGGAATTGAATTTCTACCAAGTGTCTTCAATGCCAACATTCACCCTCTAACCTAATTCATCTTAAACCATCATAAACAGATACAACCATCATCAATAAACTAAAATTAAACACCAGGTTCAATATCAACCTAACCAGATTAGATACCAAAACTTAAAAAAAAATAAAAAATATATATATGAAATCGGGGTTTCCAGTTTGGGTGTGATGGAAACCCACAAATCTCTTATTCATCTTCAACATCAAACACATCAACATTTCACTTTATCAACGGCAACAACACACAAAGAAATCGATAAAAAAAAAATGAACACCAACATTCCTCATCATCATCATCAACAACAAAAACAATTTTTTTTTTTTTTTAAGAACAAAAAAAAAAATCGATCAAGAACAAACACACAGAAGGAAAAAAAAAAAACCCACACAAAAAATAATCAAATGTTCATTTGGGTTTGATGAACCCAAATGAAGAACGCAAAAAGGTGAATTAGAGGGTTGATGATGAAAAAACCAAATGTAGCCAGGTAAAAAACCTAGAGTCAAAGTATTTGACGGCGAAATAGAGGGAGGCGAAGTGGCGAGACCAGATGGTGAGATGGAGCCAATGAGACTGGGGGATGAAGATTTATGGTTTTCCATCTGGGTCTCCATAAAGACCAAGAAGCGAGTTCTATGGCAATGAAGCCGAGTAGAACCACCCCACATCCTTGACAAAGTAAGCAAGGTCAACAAGAAAAAATGGTGGCGTTGATGGCAATAAAACTACTGAGGAAGGCGGAGACAAAGGCACCTGGAAAGCCAATGCGGTAGTGGTCGGAGTGAAAGGAGTGGAGGGAGGAGAAGATGTCGGGGGAACCGAGGGCAAAAAGGTGATGGCAGCCATGAAAGGGGAAAGGCAGAAGAGAGAGGAAAGGTGGAGGGCAGTGATGGGGGAGAAGTGGAGGGAGGTAGTAGAGAGGAGGAGGTAGAAAAGGTGAAGGAAGGTTAGGTTTTGATGATGGATGAGTGGTGATGAAGTTGAATGGTGATGGTGATTAGGTGAGATGAGAGAGTATAATGTTGATGGAGACTTTCGTTTTAATTTTGTTTTAATTTTTTTTTTTTAATTCAATCTAGTTGTCACCCAATTAATGGATGTAAAAACATTGACGATTATACCCTCAAAATTAATGGATCTGTTAGTTTATTGATTGATTTACTATGTCGTTTAACAGTTGCACCATATTAGATATTATTTTAAAAATTGAGGTGGTTTAATATTATTTTCAATTCTAAAGGAAAAATGATAATAACACTTTAATTTAATGTCTTATATGTACGACACTTACTATGTGAATATGCGATCATAGACAATACCATTCTTATCACCACAATTCTTTGGGCGATAACTTGTATTTACTGAAAATGGTGATTATGTGGTATTACTAAACAAAATCGAACGTGATTATTGTTCTAAATATTATAGTTATTATGCATATATACCAGGTCATGACTAAATTCTATCAAGTGGATAGTGTATTAATTGATAAATAATTCTTACTTGCCCTAAAAGGCAAAAAAGTGAACTAGAAAGAACCTGCAAAGTGAAAATAGAGCCATGATGAGGCTGATAGAGATTTCTTGTAAATGTATCATATTCTGGTGATGATACTGAATCAATTCAAGTGCTTGAAAGTAAAAAAGTTTTGCGGAACAGGATTGGTCATCAAGTCTAGTATGGAAATTTATTTGACGCCTCTTTTGGTGGGCTTGATTAATTCAAATGAAATGAAATTGGCCTTTCAACAAGATTCTTTATAAAAGGTGAAAGCACTATAAAAGAGTAAAATTTTCTCAATTTTTTGGGTGTGGCTGCCATTCTAGGCTAGTCTTTCTGAAATGGAGACTGAACCTTGGTTCTGTCAACATTGCTTATATGTCCGTCAATATTTCAACAATCAAAGGACACCATAAATTAACAAAGTTGCTATTCTATTCCTATCCATGTACTCTATAAATTAAATTCCAATTTCTTCAATCTAGAAGCATGCGATTGTTTTTCCTATAAAATATGGTTTTTTTTTTTTAAAAAAAAAAAAAAAAAAAAAAACTAAGATATATGTTGGAGTTTTGCAAATAATTTGGTTACAATCTCACAAAAGAAAAAATAAAATTTAGATGTTGTTTGTTTTTCACACTTAACACTTAATGGTGTTGAATTAGGTTAATTAAGAGATTTTTGTTTGTTTTTTTAAGCGGTCAAACCACTTAAAACAATCCAAAAACCACTGAAAATAAAAAATAATATTTTTTAGTTTTTCACTTAATACAAAATTACTTAATGATTTTATAAATATATTATTCCAAATTTATCTTTCCTAAAATAATATATTTCCAAATTTGTCTTAATTTTACATTATACAAATTTCTTTTAATACTTTAACAAATAATATTGAAAAATAAAAACCCTAAACATCTCAACATCAAATTTGATTATAATTGAATTATTGTATTTATCAAATTTCGAGAAGAATTTTTATTGATCAATTGTTTATGCAATCACTTAGAGACCAAATTACAAATCAATTTGTTTAAGTATTTGATTATTCTTGTTTAATTATAGTAGAGAATATATATTACTTTACAATTTCAACTTTTATTGTAATAGTAATTTAATTTAAAACTAATTTATTTATTTTTATTTGAATATATAAATTTAATTGACTCTACTATTATAATTAATCTTATTTTAATTACGAAAAAAAATATTATATATAAGTTATAATTTCAACTTTTGTTATAATCGTAATTCAATTTAAGATCATTTTTTTTATTTGAATATATAAACTTAATTGACTCTACTATAATAATTAATCTTATTTTAATTATGAATAAAAATATTATATATATAAATGTTTTAATATTTTTTAAATAATTTATTATAATTGTTTGTATCATATTAAATAAAGTTACACAGTAACTAATAGTAAAATGATATAAATGTCAAATTATTAATAATCAGATAATTTTAACTTTAAAAAACAAACAAGATTATTATACATCGCAGAGTCAAAAAAATAAAAAATAAACATGTCTATCAGATTTCATATTTCAGTCACTATTCACTTTTCAGTTTTCAACAGCATTGTTTAGTTTTCAGACAAAAAAAAAAAACAAACTTGTCATAGATTTTGAACTAATTATAAGACTACATTTATAAACTATCATTTTACCAAATTAGTTAACTATTTTTCTACATATAGAAATTTGCTTGTTTGTTTTAGGTATGAATCGGCTACTTATTATATTTGTACAGACTTTGTATTTCAGTTATTAGGAAAATTTGATAGTTTCATTTATGTTATACAAATAAAAGACCTGTTCTATGTAACAAAACCAACTTCGCATTTCTTTAATCAAGGGGTACAATTTACACCAGATAGAAATTAGAACTATATGCAACCACATTTTCATCTATTGTATCATTGAAAACATGTTGCTTTCCAAATTCAAAGTAGATACCTTTAGAGACAAGAATTACATCTTTATAGACTAGCTTTGGCTTGAACTAGTAAAAAGAGTGCTTGTTATATATAAAATTTAGCCAATTTAATTAAGAACCATTGATGGTGGATTTTGAGAAGTTATACCCAGTTCATCACAACTTGCAAGAGGGAAGATATTTATAAATGAATAGTTCACTAGTGCTCTCTAACTGTCAGAATCTGAATTTGTTATTCATATTACAATTTGCTAACGAAAAAGAAAATGGCTTTTTGTTAGAGATGGTTAATAATTCTGATGGAACATGTATGCACTTAAAATAACCCGAAAGTAACAAAAAATATCTGAAGCTAATTTAATATTCTTGAAACTAGTTTTGTCAAGAATTTTCAAATTAGACAAGCTAAATCTAAACTCAGGAAAGAGTTTATACAGTTGAAGGGAATAATAGTTAGAAAGACTGAACATTGAAAGAAAGAAGAAAAAAGAAAGTGCAAAGAAAGAACCAAAACATAGTGGGAGTACAAAGGAAATTTGTAGGGTTTATAAAGATCAGTTGTTTAACGCGACACGTGTTTTCTAAGTAAAGAACCCAAAAGGGCATCTGAAAAAAATAATAACTTTCAATAACATAGATGGTCTACATTCTATATGGCTATACAGAAAGGCAAGCTCCACGTCTCTATTTATCAGTTTACTTTTAGGCTGGCATAGTTATTGTAATATATAACACCTAATTTTCTATGTGCAATGTAAGAATCTCAAGTAGAAGGTTGTAATTTATAATGCAAGAGTAATAATGTTCATGTAGTAAGGGTTTTGTAGTAAAAGTAGCAGGTAAGAAAAATAATGTTAGCTTAATTTTTAGTAACAGTACTGAAGAAAGGTGGGAAGACTAACATATAAATTGTGAAAATAAAATAAATAGCATATTTTGGATTTATCTAAATCGTTTATCAATTATTTCTTAAAAAATATAGCATTATTATAAGTAAGTTTGACTATCTCACTAGTTAACATTGATTATAAAAGTGGTTATCAATAATAATCTAATAATTGTTATTAATAGATAAACTTATTCAACCAATAAGCTAATCAAATCTGTGGGTGATTAATGTGATAGTTGATATCATATTTCAAAAAATATATTACAATTCGTAGAAAAGTGCTTCTGGTAGTATAAGAGTGGCTTAGAGTTGGGTAAAAAGAGTGATAAATAAAGACCTTTTGGACGGAGAGGTTGATAGAAACAAGTGGATTTTGAGGAAGATCATGCTCAACCAAATCTTGCAGTCTTAAGTCTTGGAGAGTGACCATGTAATCAGAATTCCAACTGCCATGCCATCTTCCATCAGATGTTGAGATTGTAATCAGACGGCGTCGGCTCTTTTTCCTACCATTCATCACCTGTACAATTTTGTAACACGATTAAAATTAATAACGAACAAAAGAAGAAAACATTTCCATTAATAAAGCAAAGCTATATGCATACATAGTCCATATATATATATATATACCTGCAGTGAATGTGAAGTTGATGATGAGGAGTCGTCATTGGTTTTGGAAGTGCGAGAGAGAGAATGCAGCTTGGGGGATGTTGACTTGGTTGGGTTTGGATGGTATGTAATTTTGTTTAAGTTTGTTGCACACATCAAATGGATAGCTTCTGCCATCTCTGTGTCTGTGAATACCTTATCTTGGCAACAAAAATGGGTGGCACTTGCTATTTTTAAGGCTCCAACTGCATCTTCACATCAGAGATATTTCCATTTTTGTCCTCAAGGTTTTCAACATTAACTGTTATTAATTCCATCCTAAAGTTTCAACCCCACCACGTGTGTCATTTTGTTTTTAGCTAATCTTATATTAAACTTTTAATGTACCAATTTAGTTAAAATGATATGTGGTAAATGGAGTAACTTAAACCTGTAAAAATTCCTTGGTGTTTAGATTTAAAAAAATATATATAATAAAAAAATTAAAAAAAAGGAACCTTTTAATTTTGAACTTAAATGAAGAACACTTTGTAAAGAGTTTATTATTATTATTATTATTAAGAGTTACAAACTTAAGACTTCAATTTTGTTAAAAGGTGTAATTATCAACCAAATTATATCTACAATTGTATAAAAAAAAGCTTTTGATGCTCGAGTAGGGCACTTCTTGAACTAGCTTTGAAACTGTAAGGTAGTTATCCAGTAAGAGTACAAATCTAAAAGTAACCTCAATTGGTTATTATTGCTGGTCTCCCTGAATTTTAAGCTCCACGTCTCTATTATATATCACAGGTGAGTAGTGACTACTTTCAATTTGTATTGTATTTGGTTGGCTTGAATGGATGCTTAAAAGAATATAAAAACCAAGTTAGTGAATAGGTTACTTGTGGATCTGGTAATCTTTTTCATAATTATTACACTTGCTTCTAACAATGCACCGCAACCAAAATCCTGAAATTGTCAATACTATTATTAATTGTTAATCAACATTACGAGATCATCGTTGGATGATCAACTTGATAGAATACTTACAATTATGGTAAGATTCCCATTCTCCACACTGAAAGAGTCCTAAATTAAAATTTGTAATTATCATATGCCTCCTTTGCTTCTGATGCCAAAATCAAAGCCCTGACATGGAATGGTACACGAGAATATAATTCAGGAGCTTTGGAAACAACCCTTGCCATCCATTTTCAATTGGCTCATATCAATCAGACTCATTCCTTGTCTCCCTACAGGGTGGAAGCATCTCCCCAGGATCTGGCTTACCAGCTTTATTCATACTTTTCTTTTTTGTCAGTTTCTAATTTCCATCATTTCATTTCTAGTGGCCTTTCAAATTGCTTAACACTATTCTTCATATCTTCCTAACTTGCAAGTTTAAGCTTTTGAATTGAGTCTAAATTTTAAGTTCTGAAATCCTACATTTAATTGCAATTGACATTCAAATCCACTGTGTTACTTAATTTTGCTATAAACAAGATTTTAAATATGGACGCAATATTAGATATTATCTAAATTTTTTAGGAATCGATACAGATACAGCAAAGTATCCAATATGCTCCAGTGTATCCATATATGTATCTCTATATATTTGTAAAATATCTAGATATTCCCAATAGATCCCTATATCTTTCTAAATTTATCAATATTTTTAAAATGAAAAATTTTGACAGATATATTTTGACCTGAAATTTTAAATATATATTAATATATAAAGAAGGGGAAAACAAAATTAAAAAGATAAAAAGTCTAAAAGTTTATTAAGAACCAAAATAAATACTCTAATAAAAAGTACAATAATGTGTGTGCGGAAGAAACCACAATCTCTCTTCGTGGAAATTGTAATATTGTAAGATTCCACAACCAGAGCTTTATATATAATATGCTTCTGTCACAAGAATCTCACTAGCTACAATAACTAAAATAAAACAGTATTCCATTAATTAATTCAGCATTATTATCCAATTAACCCAACAGAGAACAAAGAGGTGATCAAGTTAATCACTTCAAGTAAACTTTGATATCGCCAAGTGTGTGTGTGTGTATATATATATATGGACATACATCATTCCTCATATATATTAATGTAATAACGAGAACTCTCTTTCACTAATTTTCCAACACACTTTTCTAAGGATTAATTAGCACTGCTAATTAATGTAATAATGAGAAGTTGATCAAAAAAATACATATATACATGTACAACTTATAACACGCTGCTTGGTACAATCAATTTGTATAAAATAGAAAAAGTTGACGATGAGACACACTAGCACATATAATAAATTTCTTTTACTACTTTATAAATTTCCATTATTGAGATTTCACAAGCTATACACAAACATCACTAACAGAAACGAAACAATTACATGAAATTAATTAATAGTTAACTAGATGATGGTATATATTTGCGGTCAGGCATTACACTGGTAGACAGAATGTCGTTTGGATTCAGAGACTCTGGTTTCATGGAATTTGGCAATGAAAATTGAAGCTTTTCGGTCAATTCCAGGCTCTGCAACCCAATATTCACCCTTGTCTCCATCGCTTGGCCATATTTTTCTCCCTGAATCTTCCCCTGAATAGTTGTAGCCGTTGTCACCTCTTCTAGGCCTTCGTGATTTGAACATGCTAAATAGTGAAAACTTCTTCTGTTGCTGCTTGTTTCCGGCCATTTTAAGAGAAAGATTTTATAGTATAGCTTTCGGTTTAAAGAAGCTAATTTGGAGAGGTATTGATGTTTTTGAAGGCTGTTAATTTCTCTTTGGATTGCAATACCATCCAAAGCCCCCTCACTTGAATTTATAGTAAAAATGTTCCTGCTTGGTTGGGTCCCATCGAGAATGGGAATCTTGGGAGTGCATCTAAGGGTTAAAATGGAGACAAGTGTAAGGTTGAGATGGCATAAGTGACCAGACAATAACATGGCTAGAAATGACATTATGTTCGAAAAGTTTTAGGCACCATCACATGTGTTTTGTTATTTATATTCTTCAATTTATTTTTTTTTGGAAATTGACTAAAAGGTAAAAAGAAAAATTTAATGGTTAATTTTTGGTTTCATTGTGTTTTATAATTTCTTTGAACCTTCCAATGTGATCTTTTGAAACAAATCATCGAACTGGACCGTACTTACCTGCTTTTTGATATTTTGAATATATTCTCTTCATATTTTTGCTTTCTTTAATTAGATTAATCTTGTTGACAAATTAATTGATTATATTGTTCATAAGCCTAACCCAAAGCCTAATTTTCTCCACTTTTTTCCAGCTTTTAGACCTTCCTAAATTCTTCTTTTCCATTCTTCTCTCTTTTACAAATCATCGGCCAATCATGTAATCATGGGGTTCTGGTAGTTTCAAATTTGGAGTTTGATCTTGATTGTAATATAAATCGCAGGTATATCCATCGCTAAAGTTTCAACTACATATGTATTATTTTATATATAATTAGACATAGATGCCAAAAACATGTTTAACTGATGATTTGACAATTTTATACATATAATTCGGCAACAAATGTGATTAAATTGGATGACAATATAGAAGCTTCAAGAATAATAAGGTATAAATGAATCAATAAAATTCAAATATTCTAGCGTATAGTTCACCTTGTAAATGTAATGTTAGACACTATTTTGATGCTGACCTTAAAAGCATAAAGCACGTTTTTTGTTACTGATTAACATACCATTAATTTTATAAGAAAGGAGAGTGTAAATTTCCACACCTTAATCTAATGAAAGGCAGTGTTATTTTATTGTTCAATCAAAGCAAAGTACAGAATTAGAATATATATATATGAAGAATAACTCGAGTTATATGAAAAACTCGAGAAGGCAGTCAAGAGTCACTTCAAAAAGTGCACTCTTTTTTGAATAGTTTTGTTCATGCACCGGTTATTAGGGTTTAGGGTTTTGTTATCTTTAAATGCAAGGGCATGCTTTTTATTTAATTACTTATTCATGGTAAGAGTAAATCATATAAACTAGCACCGAATATCTAAGGACATGTTTTCCTAGAACTCATTTTAGTTTTATTAACACCTCCTGAAATAAAAAATCAATATTTTTTTTTTTAAACTAAAAAATCAATATTGTTATTGTGCAAATTTCAGTACCCGCAAGTGCACGAGTCTATTGTAAAATAGATTATATAAGTACAAGGTCGATCCATAGAGATTAAAAAAATATTAATTTAAATCCAAATTAAATTTAGTTCTAATCTAGTTAACAATGTTTGAAAATTGAGAATTAATTAAAACTAAAGCAAATAAAATTCTAAATTAACAAAACAAAATTAAATTGCAAAATTCAAACAATAGATGAGAAATCTTATGTTCAGAATCCACCATTATCAACTTATAATGTTTTACTATTCAAAATATTATTATCAAAAATTAAATAAACAACTTAGAAATCAATTTATTGTTTTCTCAGGATTTATCAATTAAGCTTTAAAAATAAATCTTATGTAAATTCTTACTTCAAGACTTGAAATTTATACGATTTAAGTATTATATATATCAAATATTGAAAAACACATAATCAAAAATCTTATATTTAAACCTTTCAATTCAAAGTGAAATTAATAAAATAATTTTGTAACAACAAAAAATACTTGATATTTAAGGTGAAACAATTTTTATTTTATCAATTGATGAAACTAAGAATTATTAAACATTAAAAAAAAAATTAAGAATAATATTCAAACATCAAAATCATTACAAAATTAATAATGGTTTCATCCTACACTTCAGAAAAGAAAATTAAACAACCATGGTGACAATAACAATAAATAAATTAAAACCTCGGTATAATTTTTGTGAACTTTGGCTGCTGTGTTTGTCTTGATGCTACCGCACTTTTGTTCTTCTTTTTCTCTACCAAGGTTGTTGTCTTGTTTCTCCTTAACCGTCCTCTTCTGTTTATTGTTGCTTCATGGTCTCCCTTTTATAAGTGCCAAACTCTTCAAAAATAACTCAAAATTGATTATTTTCAAATTTGTTTTTTCCTATATTGATTTATTTTGTTGTTTCAACTAATTTCCTAATTGTTTGACAAATAATTTTGGGTAAGACTTGAATCCTTGATTGACTTGGATTTTCACTTGATAAAAATTGTAATCTTTCCTCATTACACATAAATCCTCTTTTATTTCTGTTTTACCAAAAACACAACGAATTAAAATAAACTCAATATAAAATTAAACTAATAAATCTATATTTAAGGGTAATAAATATATGTAAATTATGTTTATCAAATACCTCCAAACTTAGATTTTGCCCGTCTTCAAGCAAAACTAAAAATTTTAAAACAACATAAGCTAAAAATATAGAAAATAAAAACACAATCTATTTTTGTAGGTAAATACGATGACATTGAGCATATACCACAAGTTTTTAAACCTCTAGGTGTCCCTAGTAAGAGAAGTTGTGTCTTCTGAGGATTTATGAGTAACGATACTCACAAACGTTAAAAGATTCCACTCATAACTCATCAACATCTTACTAAATGCAAATTAACAGAAATCTCATACATGAATGATCTTGTATCAGGACTAAAGATGAGTCACTAATGATCTAAACCACAATCATCAACAATCTCACACCACTCTCAAAGCAATTTCATTTCAAAACACCACATTCACATGTCATGAACTTATTTCGCCTCGACTCTAATCTTCACAAGATATCTCTCATAACTCTCATGAATCCTAAAGCAAACACTCATACAATCATATGTGATTGAGGTTATGTAAAGGCATAACAAGTGTCATTTATATCTCATATGAATATAAATGTTAAAAAGAACTATACTTTTAAGTAAATAGATCTTATGATTTGAATCAAATACTAAGAACGTAGATAGAGCATGATGACATACTTTAACTCTCAAATTGGACTTCCTCTTGAAGATCAATAGGCTTTATTAAGGTTATATTTGGGCTATGGTTAATTGATATATAGGAAATTTTTAGATATAGGTTTAACAAGAACTTAGGATCATATCTAAGTACTTCATTTATTCTCTTTAATTCATCACAACTTCTTTATTCTCTCTCTGTTTTTTTTTTTTTTATCACAAAATTTTCAATTCAATACTTTCTTCTTCCATTTACTTGCACCTCCACTTGTGCTTCTCACATTGTTTTTTCTTTCTTTTTCTTTCTTTTTTTTTTTTTTTTTTTCACAATGCTATTTAGAAACACACTTCTTTTAATGCATATACATATATACATGTCATATAAATATAAATATTTCAATTCCCTTCTCCTCTTTTATCACATAGCATGATCCCAAGTTTCATCAGGTATAGCTAAATTTAAAAGCTCAATAGGGTTATTGAAATAAGGTAAACAAAGAAAAAAATTTAAAGTATTTGGCTTCAAAGAGTTTATGATGTATCTTAATTCAAAGTAGGAAAGTAAGCTTTTATGGAGTAAAAATTACCTTGTACATCTAAGCTTTTATGGGTTTATGATGTATCTCAATTCCAAGAAGTCGATTCAATTTTCAAATAAAAATAACTCATGTTATCTACAATAATGACTTGTTCTTTAGTATTCAATACAAAACCTATAGAGATCATCTATTAAAATAAAGTTAGAGTGTTTAAGAATAGAAACAAATAAATCTCTAAAAAAGAAACACTTAAAAAGCTCAAATCCTCGTCAAGGGTAGTCTTCACTAATAGTTTACAATTCATGTAAACATTATATTCATCCACTCAATTAACTAAGATCATCACATTCAAAAGTCTCAAATCATGCAATGATGTTTATAGCTATTCCTTAGTAAAGATATCCAATCAAAAACATACATTAAGACTCCATTAATAAACACAACGTAATTAGTCAACTTATTAAGGTAGAATTAAAAAACAAAAAAAAAAAATTAATGGGAAAAAAATAATGAAAATTTTTGCAAACTTTTTTACAAAAACATTTTACACCACTCCCAAACCTATTTTAGATATTGTCATAAATGTTTCCCTATTTATTATCCAAAAATGCTCAAAAAAATATTTAAGGATGCAAGGAAATAAAAAGAGACAATATAAAATAGTAAAGAAGATATCACACCTTGTTGGCTCCATCATGTAATCTAACACAATAATATAAATCAAGAGTTCATGTTAGAATATCATTAATAATTAAAAAAAAAATTAAAAAATAAAAAACTAAAACTAAAACTAACATAAATCACACAAACGAAAACCAAATACTAAAAAAAATAAAAATAAAATAAAATAACAACAACCCTATAAAAAATAAAAAAATAATAAATAAACAAAATAAATAAAAGTCAGCATAGACTCAAAAGAATGTCAATCTTGATAAACAGGATCTTCCAATAATATTTTCTCTACTTCCTCTGAGAAAGGTTTCAACCTTCAACCTTTGACCATTGACTTTAAACACATCATCATTCTTAGGATTTTTAATTTCAATAGTATCATGAGAAAAAATAGTACGTACAATGAAATGACCTGACCATCTAGAATGCAACTTGTCAGGAAATAGATGTAAAAGAGAATTATATAACAAGACTTTTTGACCAAGTGAAAAGTATTTCCTTGTAATATTCCTATCAAGAAAAACCTTCATTTGATCCTTGTAATGTTTAGCACAATCGTAAGCATTATTTCTTATCTTTTCCAACTCATTAAGTTGTAGTCTTCTATGATTACCTGCATTATTAAGATCAAAATTCAAATTTTTAATGGCCTAATAAGCTCTATGTTCCAACTCCACAGGTAAGTGATATGCTTTACCATAAACAAGTCGATAAGGAGACATTCTACTAGGGGTTTTCAAAGCAATATGGTAAGTTCATAATGCATCATAAAGTTTCAAAGACCAATTTTTTCTAGTTGAGTTAACCGTTTTTTCAATAATATTTTTAATCTCCCTATTAGAAATCTCAATTTGCCCATTAGTTTGTGGATGATACGGTGTTGTAATTTTATGTGTAATACCATATGTTTTCATTAATTGCTCAAAAGGCTTATTACAAAAGTGTTTTCCCCCCATCACTAATGATTGCATGAGGTGTACCAAAACTAGAAAATATATTTTCTTTCAAAAATTTAACCATCACGTTGTGATCATTAGTTTTACATGAAATTGCTTCCACCTATTTAGAAACATAATCCACAACAACAAGAATATAAAAATTACCAAAAGAATTAGGAAATAGACCCATAAAAGCAATACCCTAAACATCAAATAATTAACAATAAGAATAAGATGTAAAGGCATCATATTTCTACAAGTAATACTTTCTAATTTCTGGCACTTCTCGCAGGAACTACAGTACGCATGAATATTCTTAAACAATTTTGACCAATAAAAACCACATTGTAAAATTTTAACAGCGTTTTCTTAGAACTAAAATGACCTCCATAAGAATGATCATGACAAAAAGAAATAACATCTAATTGTTCACTCTCAAGTATACATCTCCTAATGATTTGGTCAGGACAATACTTAAACAGATATGGATCATCCCAAAAATAGTGCCTAACCTTGGTTAAAAATTTCACACGATCTTCTTTAGTCCAATGTGTAGGCATTTGACCAATAACAAGATAGATAACTATATCAGCATACCAAAAAAATTGGGACACAAGCATGAGTTGCTCATCAAGAAATGACTCTCTAATAGGCACATGTTCATCTATAGACTCGACTACTAACCTTGACAAGTGGTCAGCGACAACATTCTCTAACCCTTTATTATCCCTAATCTCAAGATCAAATTCCTATAACAACAAGATCCATCTAATTAGACATAGCATCTTTCTTAGACAAAAGATATTTCAATGCGGTGTGATTTAAATAGACTATTACCTTAGACCCAACCAAATAAGACCTAAATTTTTCTAATGTAAAAACTACTGCTAACAACTCTTTTTCTGTGGTGGAATAATTGAGTTGTGCATCATTGAGAGTCTTATTGGCATAATAGATCACATGAAGTAGTCTATCAATGTGTTGTCCTAAAACAGCCCTTATGGTATAATCAGAGGCATCACATATAGTCTCAAAAGGAACACTCCAATCTGATGGCCTAATGATAGGTGCAGTTGTCAAAAAGGTCTTAAGCTTCTCAAAAGCTCTCAAACAATCATCATCAAAGTTGAAACGGGTGTCTTTACCAAGCAAGTTACACAAAGACCTAGAAATCTTACTAAAATCCTTTATGAACCTACGATAGATATCCTGCATAACCTAAAAATGACATAACCTCTTTAACAGTCTTAGAAGGTGGAAGACTAGAAATCAAGTCTACTTTAGCTTTGTCTACCTCAATACCACTATGAAAAATAACATGTCCAAGAACTATCCCTTTCCTAACCATAAAGTGACACTTTTCGTAATTAAGCACTAAATTCTTTTCCTTACATCTAATTAACACTAAGGTCAAGTGGAGTAGGCACTCATCAAAACTAGATCCAAAGATTGAAAAATCATCCATGAACACCTCTAGGAACCTCTCTACCATGTCAGAGAAAATACTCATCACACACCTCTGAAAAGTAGTAAGAGCATTGCACAACCCAAATGGCATACAACGGTAGGCAAAAATGCCAAAAGGACAAGTAAAAGTTGTTTTCTCTTGATTCTCAAGGGCTATAGGAATTTGGTTATAATTGGAATAACCATCAAGGAAACAATAAAATGCATGACTGGTTAACCTTTCTAGCATTTGATCAATAAAAGGAAGAGGAAAGTGGCAGCATTAAGCTTACAGTAGTCAATACAAACACGCCACCTGGTTTGCATTTGGGTAAGAACTAACTCATCATGATCATTCTTAACTACCGTGATGCCAGACTTCTTAGGTATTACCCACACAGGACTTACCCATGAACTATCAAAGATAGGATAAATGACACCTATATCTAAGAGTTTAATGGCTTCAGCTCTCACAACCTCTTTCATGTTAGGGTTTAGTCTTCTTTGAGGCTCACGAGTGGGTTTAACATTATCTTCTACATGAATCCTATGCATGCACACAGATGGACTAATACCCCTAATGTCTGTAATTGTCCAACCTATTGCTTCTCTATGCTCCCTAAGTATACTAATTAGTTGATCCTCCGATTCTTTTTCTAAATCAGATCCAATGATAATAGGCAAGGTCTCAGAATGTCCTAAAAACACATACTTTAATGACTCAGGAAAAGGTTTCAATTCTAACCTAAGTGGTTTCTCAGTAGATTGAAAAGGTACAGACTCAGAAGGTAGAAGAGATTCTATTTTGGCTTTCCATTTGGTAGTATCTAGTAATGAAGCAGATTCCAATAAAGTATTCACCTCACTAATAATACTATCCTCATCTAAGTTCATGCCAAAATGAGCTAAACATCTCTCTAATGGGTCCTCAAAAGATAATTGCCTAAATGAATCATAAACTGCACTCTCAATAAAACTAACCTCACATAAGTCATCATGATTCTGAGGTTTTTGTCTAACATTAAACACATTGAGCTCTAAAGTCATGTTTCCAAGGGAAAGTTTTATGACTCCATTGCGACAATTAATTATCACGTTGGAAGTGGCTAAGAAAGGTCGTCCTAGAATCACAGGAATCTAAGCGCTAATGTTTTCAACAGGCTGAGTGTCTATGATAATAAAATCTACTAGAAAGTAAAACTTATCAACCTGGATCAAGACATCCTCTATGATACCCCTTGGAATTTTAACATACCTATCAGCCAATTGAAGACCACATGAGTGGGTTTTAGTTCCCCTAATCCTAATTGCACATACACAAAATATGACAATAAATTAACGCTCGCACCTAGATCAAGTAAGGCTCTATCGATAACATGCTCACCTATAACATTAAAAATAGTAAGACATCCAAGATCCTTATACTTGACATGAGTTTTCATTTATATTATGGAACTAATTTGCTCAGTAAGACATGCAGTTTTAGGAACATTTGTTTTTCTTTTCATAGTACAAAGATCTTTTAAGAATTTAGCATAGGCAGACACTTGTTGGATAGCATCAAGAAAAGGGATGTTTATGCGAACTTACTTAAACACCTCTAAAACATCTTTTTATGGTGTGCTTTTCTTTAAAAGGACAGGTTTTTATGGAAAATGAGCCTTAGGAACATAAGGAACGGAAGGAACATCACTCTTTTTTGACTCTTGACTTATAAATCTCTTAAATGACTTATCAGGATATAAGTCATCTACCGTGCTATTACTAGAGTTTTTTTTCACCTTAAATTTCCTAGGCTCAGGTTCAATCACATGATTATCTATTTCTCTACCAGACTTAAGGGTGGTTATGGATTTGATTTCATCATAACTCCTATCAGAAACAGAACCTATCTCAAACTGACCCTTCGAGTTAGGCACTGGTTGACTAGGTAACTTCCCTTTCCCTTTCTCCCTTATGATAGTGGCTAATTGACCCATTCGAGTTTCAAGTTTCAATATAGCTTGTTGGGTCGACTGTATGAATTGTTGCTACGATTGCATCATTTGTTGCATTGTATCCTCTAAGAAAAGTTTCTTTTGAGATGCAGCAAAATGGGGAGTAGACTAAAAACTAGGAGGATGTGAAGGATTAGAAAGAGCAACTTGTTACCTTTCATAATCCATTGGAGACTGATTTTATCTCTATGAAAAATTTAGATGATTCCTCCAATTAAGATTGTAAGTGGCAGAGATTGTGTTATCTGATGAATTCTAATAATTTAGTGCATTTACCTGTTCAGTATAGGTCTCTTGAAAATTGGGGGTTGGATTGACATATGAAGCACACAACTCATTCTTAGAACTCATTTTTGAATTCATAGATAGATTTAAAACTAAAGCCTCTACTTTCCTAGTGAGATTTCCTAAGGCAATTTTCAGATCTAAATTATCGCTCACCTTATACAACCCCCCTCTCTTAGGTTTCTTCCTTTCATTTCAAAACTCCTACTGTTGGGAATTTTCAGACAAAGTCTCTAAGAACTGTCAAGCATCGGTATTACCTAGGCTTAAGAATCTTCCACCATGCATAGATTCAATCATTTGACGGCTAGGCACAGTTAGTCCATTATAGAAATATTGCACTAGTCTCCATGGTTTAAAACCATGGTAGGAACACTTTAAGAGTAAGTCTTTAAATCTCTCACAATAGACATAAACTGTTCATCCTCTTTTTGAGTAAAATCTGCTATTTCTCTTCTAAGGGCATTAGTTTTAGACATAGGGAAAAATTTAGATAAAAATTTATAATTTAATTAGTCCCAACTAGTGATAGAACTAGGAGCAAGTAAGTTTAACCATGCTTTTGCCTTATCTTTTAAAGAAAATGGGAACATCCGAAGCTTATCAAACTCATCTAAAAAATTCTAGAAATAGAAGGTAGAACATATATCTATGAATTCCTTGACATGAAGGTAAGGGTCTTCACTTTCTAACCTATGGAATGATGGAAAAAGCTAAATCACAGAAGGTTTAAGCTCAAAGTGAGTCGCCCTAGTCTGTGGCAACTCTGTGCAAGAAGGATGATTAATTGCAATCAGTGAAAAATATTATTTAAGAGATTTCTCTATAGACACTATATTTTCCACTACATCATTGTTTCCTACAGGTGCTATATTATTTTCTGTCATATTTGAATATAAAATGTCTATCCTAGTTAAGTGTTGATGTAATTCACGATTCTAAGCACGCATAAACTATTACAGATCCTAGCCACAAGTCTCTAGTCCTAATTGTCTCTAAAGTATTCTAAGAAAAATAAGTCTCTAAGTAAAAAAAAAAAAAAAAACAAAATAACTGACAAATAGTAAAATAAAATAAAAGCAAAACACTAATAATAAAATTAAAAACACACAATAACAAAAACAAAAGCAAATAGACTAACACACATAAAACCAAAATATACTACCAAAATATACTAACACCGACAAAGATAAAGAAAACAATTTTTTTTTTTTTTTTTTTACAATATATCAGAATAATCCTAAATTAAAACTAGTAGAAGAATTAAATACTAAACTAATTTTTCAAACAATCCCCAACAACGGCGCCAAAAACTTGTTGTACAAATTTTAGTACTCGCAAGTGTACTAGTCTATTGTAAAATAGATTATATAAGTACGAGGTCGATCCACAGAGATTGAGAAAATATTAATCTAAATCCAAATTGAATTTAATTATAATCTAATTAACAATGTTTTAAAATTAAGAATTAATTAAAACTAAAGCAAATAAAATTCTAAATTAACAAAACAAGATTAAATTGCAAAATTCAGATAATAGACGAGAAATCTGAGGTTCAGAATCTACCATTATCAACTTATAATATTTTACAATTTAAAATATTATTATCAAAAATTAAAAAAAAAAAACTTAGAAATCAATATGTTTTTTTTTTCAGGATTTATTAATTAAGCTTTAAAAATAAATCTTATATAAATTCTTACTTTAAGACTAAAAATTTATAAAATCTAAGTATTATATGTATCCAATAGTGAAAAACACATAATAAAAAATCTTGTATTTAAACCTTTCAATTCAAAGTCAAATTAATAAAATAATTTTGTAACAACCAAAAGTACTTGATATTTAAAGTGAAACAATTTTTATTTTATCAATTGATGAAACTAAAAATTATTAAACATTAAAAACAAAATTGAGAATAATATTCAAACATCAAATCATTACAAAGTTAATAATGGTTTTATCCTACACCTCAGAAAAGAAAATTAAACAACCATAGTGATAATAAGAACAAATAAATTGAAACTCGGTATAATTTTTGTGAACTTGGGCTGCTGTGTTTGTCTTGATGCTACCTCACTTTTGTTTCTTTTTTTCTCTACCAAAGTTGCTGTCTTGTTTCTCCTCAGCCGTCCTTTTATGTTTATTGCTGCTTCGTGGTCTCCCTTTTATATGAGCCAAACCCTTCAAAAATAGTTCAAAATTGATTTTTTCCAAACTTGTTTTTTCCTATATTGATATATTTCTGTGTTTCCACCAGTTTCCTAATTGTTTGACAAATAATTTTGGGTAAGACTTAAATCCTTGATTGGCTTGGATTTTAACTTGGTAAAAATTGTAATTTTTTCTCACTAAATATACGTAAATTATGTTTATTAATTGTGTTTCATTAAAGCATTATGAGTCTTCTACTCTTTAACTCTTCTTCAACTTCAAACATTTGATTAAGAGAAACCAATCACCATGACTAATAAATATTAGTATTATTGTTATTATTATTAATAATAAAAAACCAAAGCAATCTTTATCTTCTTGACACAACACAACTATAGTCACCATAGTGAACTCAAGATCACACACAACTATACTCATTCCGGCCATATCGACATTTAAAAGATTGGCTATAACTTAAACCTGTTATTTGGATCCCACATCTAAGTGTGTTGAGTTAATTATCTACTTGAATTCAAAGGAATTGAAATTTTCCAATTAACCCTTTTCTTCTATAGTTCCATTACTGTCCAACATTTACAAGTGTAAATTAATTAACTGTATAATCAAAAACTAGTACAAAATTTGATAAACTAGCTCAAAGATTAAGAAAGGTAAAAACACCTACTAAAATAGAAGGCAAAATAATAATAATAATAAATAAATAAATAAATAAATAAGACAAAAAGTCTAAAAGTTGATTGAGAACCAAAATAAGTACTATGACACATAAGTACGATAATGTGTGTGTGGGAGAAACCACAATCTCTCTTCGTGGAAATTGTAACATAGTAAGATTCCACAACTGGAGCTTTCTGTAATTGCTTCTTTGACAAGAATCTAACTAGCTACTATAGCTGTAAGCGATGATATTGAAAAACACCCTTAAATAGAAATTAACACCAATCAATCTTAACTTTCAAAAATATTAGCTAAAAACCCCTCTAAATGTTAATCCAAAAGCGATTTTCGTCTAAAAGTAAAGTAGTTTTGTCAAATAACAAGAAAAAGTTGAAAATGCCCTTACTTTATTAAAAAATTAAAAAGTAAAAAAACAAAAAGATTAGTCAATTGTCAAACTACATTACATCACCAAAATAAATAAATAAATAAATTATATAAGTAAAAAATGTTTGTCACCAAACCTGAAAATACCAAAATGCTGTTAAAAAATTATCATTATTTGTTAACTTAAATTACCATTACTTTCTATTTAAAAAATATTCATTATATTTATAATAATTATTTGTTAAATTAAATCTGCAAGTTCTGGGAGCTGGACACAGATCATAATTTCTTAATCGATAAAGAGAACCTTATCAAATATGGCAACCATGCGCTTACCAACAGGATTGTTGATCGAATATTTTCGCAGGTTTGTGGGCAGATTAGTCTTTTGTTTTTTTTAACAAATTTCTAGCTATATTTAGATATAAAAGCTTTATTTAGTTATTACTTAACTATATACTAAACTTTGAAGATTAAATGATATCACTTGTGTTTTGTAGGATTCATTGGTGGAGACTGCAAAAGAACAAACTAATTTAGTTATTTCTTTATATTATTTTATTTCATTGTTTTATAGATCTAGGGTTCTTGAGTTTTCTAGAAAATTTTTAAAACTCAGTGGTCGTAAATTTTAATTTTTTTTTATAAAAATAATTGTTGTTTTTTCCCTTCACAAACAACTTCACATGCTTCCAACAATTTTAGGTAGTGAAAACAACAATTCCTTCTACACTAAATTATGATCCACAAGATAATAGAAAGCTCTTCCGTGTCCTCAATTTGAAGTTGGCTTTTATGAAGGAAAGAAAGACTAATAAATAGACATGTGGATGAGCATCAATAATAGCTATTAAGGAACATTTTTTCCAATGTCCTTCAACCTCTGAGAATCTCATAAAACATGGATTGTAGTCTCTTTAATATTAGCACCAAGTGGTTAGGATTTGGACACTAGAATTTTCTGAGAAAAAAGCTTAGATATAATGCAATTGCCCATGGCTTGCCTTCCATATGAACAACTTCACTTTCGATGTGTACAATACTTATCAGGGAAAAATCTTAATGTCATCCAATCTCAACTTTTAAAAATGTTAGTCAAAATCCCTCAGTCGTCAGTCTAAAAATGGTTTCCATCCAAAAGTTGAGTGGTTTTATGATAAAACCATGAAATAAAAATGCCCTTATATATTGAAAATTAAAAAAAAAAAAAAATTATCATTAGAGTTTGTGAATTTATATTCTATCCAAATCCAGATCAGTTTGTGTTCTTATTTAAATTCAAATGTAATGAAATTAAAATAGAAAACACAGCAATAATTTGACAAAAAAAATGGAAGATCTAGGTTCATCTTTATTAAAGCAAAAAACCAAATAAAAAAGAAAAACAATATTTTTTTTTTTAAACAAAAGAGAAAAATTTGGGTTCAACCTAGATATATAATTTGAAGATCTAGGTTGAACCCAGATTTTCATTAATGCAAAAATAATAATAATAATAATAAATAAATAAAAACCAAGATAAAAAAAAAAAAGAAAAAAGAAGTAAGTAAACCTAAACCAAACTAATATAATAAATTAAAATGATTTTAAAAAATAAAAAAATAAAGAAAAATCAACCCAGAACTTTGTTAAAGATCTAGGTAACTCGATTCTCGATTTTTAAGATCTGAGTTCAAACCTAGATGAAGGATCTAATTTAAAAAATCAACTCAGATCTTCCTTAACTTACATCTTCAATATCACATTCAAGGTATGGGTTGAACCCAAATGAACAAAAAATATCAAAAATCAAATATATATATATACATATATATTGTTCATGTCCTATTCTCTGGAATCAAATACAAATAAAAAGAAATTAATGCAAAACAAATAAAGAAGAAAAGCACAAGCTCACCGAATGAACATCCAACAAAAGTATGAACCTAGATGGGTTCATCGTTGAATGAACCCTCCTGGGTTTGACAATCTAGACAAACCCACCTCGGCTCGCCGTTGAATGAACCAGCCTAGGTTCGCCATTGAACGAACCTGCATGGGTTTCTTGGGCTCTTGATGAACCTAATGGGTTCTTTCGACTATCATCTAGTGATTTGGTTTTCGTAGAAACCAAATTTTGATCGATGAACTATCTTAACCAATGAGTTATGATCAATGACGGTTCGCTATAGAGAGACTGTAAGAGAGAGAAAATAAATCAATTTTAGGGGAGGAGGGAGAGAGAGAGTGAATGGGTTTTATGAGAGCCCAGCTGTCCCCAATTAACACATGGATAGAAATTGACCTTCAGTAAATTGACATCAATACCCTCCTATCCTAACTATTCCATCAATTTATGGACGAAAGTTACCATCCATCTAGCAAATGGGGATTTTTGGGTAATATTTAAAAAACCAGAAGTGGTTTGATATTAGTTTTAATTTTGGGGATATTTTATTAATATCCCTACTTATCATATAATAGATGATCTAAGTGATATTATTCCAAGAGGAAAGCAAAATAATCCAAAACACAAATGAATCTTGAAATTAACACTAATTACAACCCTATCTATAATTTTAAATCTCATTTTCTGGCTAGGTTTTAGATTATCATCTTGGTCGTGCATTAACACTGCATCTTTCTCAACTTGATGGAAGAAATTTCTTCACTCAATATGCAATTGGATCCTACAAAAAACTGTTTGAGTTTATCATAGTATTATATATGACATTGTATAACTATAGTATCCATAAACAAGATGTTGGTAATTTATATAGCATCCTCATCAAGAAGCAAGACATTTAATTTAATTATCGATGCATACCATACTTACCATGTTATATATTTCAGTCCATTTTGGAAGCAGATTATTTAATTTAATCTTTTATGTTTACAATACTTACTCTGTTCTTTTTTCCAATACATCTAGAGAATATCATGAGTAAATTATTTAATTAAATTTCTAAAGTGTATAATACTTGTTAACGACAGGATTTTGATTTTCAGTCAACGAGGTTGTTCATGGGCCCAAGCTACAGTTCGTGTGATTGGTGTGGTGCATGCAAAGTGAAAAGAACGAGAAGAAGAGATCAGAGGCGAGGAGCAGAAAGACAAGAAGATTTTGGAGTGGTTCGGCCCAAAACGATGCCTACGTCCACTGTTCACTCTCTTACTATTTCGGCAGAATAACAGCACTCTAGAAATCTTCCATTTTTTTACAATGGAAATCCTCCCCTATTTATAGATGCAGGGGAGGTGCTACAGTAAAACAAAATAAAATAAAAGCGTACAGTAAACTGAAAACACAATGATGGGCCGCATTTAATGCGCCGGGGTTTTATTTAATATGGTTGACAATGCATTTAATGCGGTCGAAAATACATTTAATGCGGCCCAATCCGTCGCTTCTGAGGTCTGCCCAATAGAGATTTCGGGTGGCTGATCTACACAGGTCATGATAAGCTACCGAAATCTCGATTACAGTTTCTGGTTGGCATAGTGTGCATGGCACGCCATGGGCTGCGTCTTGCATGGCACCTTTGACTTCTGTTGACTAATGGTTCTGAGGAGGCATGGCTGAGACAGATCTTCCAGCAGACAAAATATTAAGTTCCACCGGCAAATGGATGAGCCTCTGGTGAAACGGGCATATGGAGATTTGGGAAGACAGATTATGAATCGATACCTCTACAACTAGTTATAATGATAGGCAGGCGATCTTGTAAATGAGCAGATACACAGGCACGCCTAGGAATGACCGATCGACCAGGCGGATAATCTTGAACGAACAGGATTGGCAGCCAGAATAAGCGGTCAGGGGAAGCAAACAGAACCTGCAGGCAGACTGAGCGGCCAGGATCAGCGGTCACAGCCAACGAACAGATTGAGTGGCCAAGATCAACGGTCACAACCAATGGACAGACTGAGCGGCTAGGATCAGCGGTCACAGCCAACGGACAGGCTGAACGTCCATAAAAAGGACTTGGAACATATTGAAAAATGGGGAGTAGGCCTGATGAATGAGGCACCTGTTAGGGAGGTGGGCTGGAAGAAAGACGGATCATTGAGCCTTTGGGCCACTGAGGCTACACTGTAGATCTTTCTGGGCCCAATTAGTTTGATCGCTAAATTACCCATAACATTAAGCCCTCTAGCTCTTGGTGCTTTATAGAGGACCAAGAGCTACAAATCCCTGAGCGAGGAGGCAGATGAGGCGGGAACAGTTACAATACCTTTTAAATTTCGCTTTATTGCTAGGCCACGTGGAGCTTCCCCAGGCAATGGTTACAGGTCACACCACGCCCGCTTGCATTTAATGCATGTCTCTCAACTGATATGCTGCATGATGACAAAATCCTGAGAATCGTGCCATACCGTCGGATTGGGGGCGGTTACACAGTTATCAAGATCTAACGGTTAGGGCTTAATTTGTTTTATAAGGGAGGCAACGCTCCATTTTCTTCTCTTCTAGCATTTTCAGAAATCAGAGACTCCCTCGCTATTCGTCTTCTTCTCCGATTTCACACTCTTGTTCACCGACCCTTGATTAACGCCACCGGTTATCTCTACATCCAAGGTAAAATTTCTTCTATCTATTTACCTTCATCGTTTTCGTTATCATTGTCATTTTTCATTTTTACATGGTACCTATTTTTCTGAAAATCTGAATCGGTGCGGGTAGAATATCTCTGTATTGCCTCCGGTCTAGTCAGGCCCGGAATGCCTGTGAAATAATTTTACCTGTTTCTCTTTCCTTTCTTTCTCCTTTAACTTGAGAGGAACTTTATTGAATGAAGTCTTTATTACCCCCTTTATTACTTCTTAGGCACACGGTTTGACGCTTAGGCACAGTAGACTTAGGTTTTCTTTGTTCTTAGGTCTGGTTGGTTGTCAGCGGCCTAACTAGTTGCTTCTTTTGTAGATGTCAAGTCATGGACGTCGATATCGTCGAGTCATGTCTAGTGAAGAGGGCTCTGAGGAGGGTTCTTCTCAACAAGACAGATATTCTTCGAGCACAACCACCTAGGGCGGTGGGGATGCACCGAGTTCCTCTGGGCAAGAGGAAACGTTTACCAGTCGAAACTTTTATCAACACGATTCTTACATCACCCTTGAGGAGCTCAAGTCCGTAGCCAAAACGTACGGTTTCCCTTCTGGGTGCCGCGTCATGGTTCCTGCTCATGGCGATCACGCTGCATCCCCCCTTGAAGGATTTATAGCGATCAGCCGTCAGCATGTGAACCTAGGATTTAGGTTTTCAATTCCCAAATACCTGATCGACCTGCTGAATGACTTAGAAATAGCTCCCTTCCAGCTTACACCAAATTTTTATGCCCAAGTGACTACTCTGGCATATATCTTTCTCAAAAACAATCTTCCGCCACCGACCTCGAACATAATCCAAAGCCTTTTCTTTTTCAAGTCCACTACCAACCCTCAATCCGCAAAACGAGACGGTATTTACTATATGACCACCCGTAATTCGCCCTATAAGGCGTTTCTGCAGCAAAAGGTTGGCAAATCAAACGTAGGGGATTACAAATCCCGTTGGTTTTATGCGTCCTGTCTATCCTTGTTGAAACTCACCCATTTTGACTTTAACACTGATCCCGGTGAGCATATCTCTGCTCGCTGCTCGTGCATATGCGTAAACATTATCGTGCCCTATTATTACTAACATTTCTTCCCCTTGTGTGCAATTTTCATCAAGGGCTCAATCAATCTTTCGGACGAGGAGGCAAGGACACTCGAGAGGTTTTCTGAGGTGAAGGATCCCGAGGATGATTATTTTTCAGCGGGCTTTTTCCTGGTGAAGTACGAGCTCGCGCCTGGAGCCGGGACCAAGCCTCTGAAATTGGCTTTGGATGTTGGAGTACGAAAGGGTCGAGAGGTCCGTTCTGTTTTCGCTGGACCCAGTAAAGGTACTTTTGTCCCAACGCCAAAGAAACCCAGAACCATGATATAACTCGACATGTATTCTCCTCCGCCTTCACCAGCAGCCGAGACAGAGGAGCTTGAAGTAGAGATAACGGGTTCAAAGGAGCCCCCAATGCAAGCGGTAGATCTATCAGATACAGTAGTCGCTTCTTATGTTACAAGATCGGTGATAAAGTATAAGACTGTGGGGAAGAAGGCCGTGAAGCAGATACCCCTACCGAAGGATGCTGCTAGTAAGGGAATTTCAATTCCCGGGGAAAGGTTGGTAAGGCCCTCAAGGGCCGGAGACAAGGGGAAGGAGGCCATGGAGCCCCCTGCTAAACGTCTAAGGTCCAAAGACAAAGCGCCCATGACAGGAGGGGTTGATGAGGAGCAAGCTTAGGAGGCTGATGCAGGGGAATATTTTAATGACTTGTTGGATCAGCTGCCAGAATTACTGGGATCGGACATGCCAGACGTCTATCAGAAACACATTCACAGAGACCAGCTGATCGCTTACGCCGCGCGCTACAATGTGCTGGTAAGCCCTGTTCTCTACTTCATAATTTATTATTATATCCATACCTAATACTGACGTATTATTATTTCAGACCTCTTTGGCTTCGATGAAGATGCGTCGGGACTTTCCCGATCTAGCAGGAGAGAAAGTCTCACTCAAGGAGACGAACAGGAAGCTTGAGGCGGAAAACCAGAAGCTTAGAGAAGAATCCGATGCTGCCAAGAAGACTATCCACGAGCTTGAGTAGAAACTTAAAGATGCGGAGAAGTCTTTGGAGAATGAGAAGAAACTTTGATCAATCACTGCCTCCTCACTCAAAGAGGCCACTAAAAATGTAGACAAGGTCACTCACGAGGCCATCTTTCAGAAGAGACGAGCTGATGATGCTGAGAAGAAGATCGAGTCAGTGCTGCTGGACTTGACTATGGTAAGGGATAATTTTGCTCATTTAAGGGAGATGTTCCGTCAGTCAGAGGTCCGGGCCTTACAAGCTCGTAAAGAAGCAACTGAGAAGACGAGCAGTAAGTTCCTGTACACTTTGTGGAAACATCACCCTGAACTGGACTTCTCATTTTTCAGGGAGGAAGCGGTGAAGGAAGTAAAGAAGTACGCTGCTCGCGCTGCCAGAGAAGCCTAGGCAAAGACTGCTCAACTTGTCCAGAAGGAAATAATCCCTACGCCCCCGAAAAAGGGTTCTGAGTCTTCGTCTGCTCAAATTGGTGCCCCATCAACCCAGGGTGGTTCTTCCTCAGGTCCCCAGAAACTGACACCGAGCGGGGGGCAAGGGTCATTTTTGAAGGAAACCCCCAGCGAGAAGGGTCCGAAGGATGCTCTTGCCAGTTCTTCCAAGACTTCTTAGAGCAGATAGACATAAAATTCGCTTTTCCTGCCAACAGGGCTTATTTTTGAATATTGACATTGTGAATGTTATTTTTTCATTTAATTTTATAATGCTTCTCCATTATTCTTCAACAATGTGGGATCCATGCTGATTTGTTATGCTATCTTCTGAGTCTCATAGATATTATCAGAATGGGTTATGAACAGGCACGCCTTGTAAGATATGCAACAAATCAAAATAGAAAACAGGGGGCTAATCGCCCATATAAACACCTTAGGAGAGATGAAGTGAGGAGAATAATTCTCTGGGTTGCGAATGCACCCCGAGATTTTCCAATAGATAGCCCTGAATATGACACGTAGCATAAGGAGTAGGAAGGAACCCCAACAGGTGAATTCATAACTCAACTCTTTTTGCCGGACAGAAATTTTTTGTATTAAGAGCAACGGACCAATCGACTTGCTTGTAAATACTAATTAATCAATAAACGGACCTGCCTTGTGCTATTCGTGCAGCTACAACATATTCAATATATTTAATGTAGGGTAATATAGATAGTGAGGTATGAGAAAAGAAAAGAAAGAGAAAACCAGATGAGGAGCATGTGGGGTCGTTCGCTAATTTTTCTGATCGCTACTAGAACTGATAAGAGGTTGTGCTCGAAAGGTAGGGGCCCGAGTCCATACAGCCGACTGCGCTTACAAAGTTAAACTTGAGCATCTACAACATACTGCGCTCATAGGGCCGATACCTGAGCTATACAACCTGTTGAATTTCTCAAGCTACACTTACAATGTTGGAACCTGACATTTACAACGAGAGTTATGGAGGTTAGGACCTGAGCTGCGCTCACAAGGCCAAAGCCTGAGCATTTACAACGTAATGAATCCTCTCCAGCTGCGCTCACAAGGTCGGAACCTGAGCATTTACAACGAGAGTTATGCTGAGCGTGGCGATGATCAGGTTTCCCGTTCTTGTTAGTGCGCGAACGTGTGGAGGGGGAGGCCAATCAACCAGCGGCAATTAGGTGTGCAGGCTCATGGCCATTTTAGCCCCTCTTGCCTCATAGGGCAGGTGAATGTTTGAGCTTTAAGCTGGCTTTTTGCCTTTCAGGGTTGTGTACCTCACACATAAGAACACACATGAGCGTTTTGTGTCAATGATAATTCATAGCAATAAATGAGTAGTTTTCCTTATATCTGTACATGCTTTGCTTTACATAGGCAACAAAAATGGTAATAAAAATACAATGGTCATGTATAATATGGTCTTAGATGAGTAGCATTCCACGCCCTTGGAAGCATTGCCTTGCTCATATCTGCCAGGTGGTAGGCTCCATTCTTCAAGTCTTCACAAATCGTGTATGGCTCTTCCCAATTAGGTCCTAACACCCTTTCATTGGCTTTGCGAGCGCCGGGTAGGATCTCTCATAGTACAAGATCACCTGGTTTGAATTGGCGTACCCGGACCCTCTTGTTGTAATGTTTCGCCATCCTCTGTTGGTAAGCGGCTGCCCTGAGGTGAGCAGCTTCCCTAGATTCTTCAAGTAAATCCGAGTTAGTGGCCAAGAGTTGGTTGTTGTCTTTAGCGTTGGAATTCATCCTCTGGTGACTGAAGACCTCAAACTCTACGGGAATCATGGCTTCGGATCCATAAACCATCGAAAAGGAAGTCTCTCCTGTGGTGGTACGAGCAGTTGTATGGTAGGCCCATAACACCCTCTGCAGCTCATCTACCCATGCTTCTTTTCTAGCTTAAAGTCTGGTCTTCAAAATTTGTTTAATGATTTTGTTGACTGCTTCCACCGACTGTTGACTTGTGGATGATCTACCGCTGAGAAGCTCTTAACTATACCGAGACTGCCACAAAACTCCAAAAACTGTTCGCTGGTGAATTGAGTGCCATTATCTGTCATAAGTTGCTGGGGAATGCCGAACCTACAGATGATGTGATCCCATACAAATTTTTCAACCTTCGTTGTGGAGATCTCAATCAGCTCTTTCGCTTCTACCCACTTTGTGAAATAATCAATTGTTATGATGGCATAGTTGGATCTTGCTCGACTTACTAGAAGAGGCCTGATCAGGTCCATGCCCCAGATGGTGAAGGGCCATGGACTGATCATCTGTCGAAGGTAAACTGATGGTGCTCGGAGAATTTTAGAGAACCTTTGGCATTTATCACATTTCCTTACCAAGTCAATGGCATTCTGCCGCATGGTAGGCCAATAGAATCCTTGCCTGAGCGCCTTCTAGGCTAGAGATAGTCCCCCAACATGATTGCCACAGTGTCCTTCGTGAATGTCCTACATCAACACTGTGCAATCTGGCTCGTCAATGCATCTGAGTAAAGGGGCTGAAAAGCCCTTTTTGTAAAGAACATCTCCATAGATACAATACCTTACTGCCCTTATGCGTAGTCGGCGGGCCTCCATCTTATCTTCGGGCCGCTTTCCTTCTTGCAAGTAGTTGATCAGCTGGCTCATCCATGAATCTGCTGCCATTGTCAAGGTCATCATCTCAGGGCTGGGTTCGGTACTTGACTTCGATAGGAATTCCATAGGTATATTCTCAACATAATCAGCGTCCTGAGCCGTCGCCAGGCGAGCCAATGCGTCGGTATGGGAGTTCTGGACGCGGGGAATTTGATTCGATTCAAACTTCTCGAAAGCTTTTAACAACTCTTGTACCCTTTGCAGATAGATCGTAATTTTTAACCCCCTGGCCTGATACTCTTCCTTTATTTGACAGACCACAAGCTACGAGTCACTGAATATCCTGAGCCGCGCAACCTGTATCTTCTCGGCTAGGCGAAGTCCTACTAGCAGTGCTTAGTATTTCGCTTTATTGTTAGTCGCTCTGAAACCAAATTTAAGGGCACAGAGGAACTTACCCCCATTCGGGTTGATCAACAGAATCCCAACCCCCGCATTTCTTTCACAGGAGGATCCATCCACGAACAGTTCAGAAGGTTCTACCCCTTCATCCATAGGTTCGGTAAATTCAACGATAAAATCTGCCAAAGCTTGTCCCTTGATTGCTGGTCTTGGCTTGAATTCAATGTCGAACTGGGCGATTTCGATGGCCCATTTGATGAGTCGGCCAAAAGTGTCTGGTTTCTGGAGAATTTGCTTCAGCAGATACTTCGTCAGGACCTCAACCTTGTGCGCCTGAAAGCATAATTTAAAATATCCGCGATATTTCCGATATTTTCGTCGATATTTCCGTAAATCAAGGATACCGATATCGATAGGGGGTGTAATCTCCTATCCGTCAAAATATCCTGGAAATATCCGGAAATATCCGCGATATTTCCGTAAAATATCCTTTCCGTGAGCTTGTAGTACAAAATTTACAAAATATCGAGGAAATTTTCGGAAATATCCGTAGAATATCCGTGAAATATCCTGGAAATATCGGTTAAATTTCCATAAAATAAAAGTGAAATTTAAGTTTTTCAAATAAGAATTTATTAAGTTTTTATTAAATAAATAAAAGGAATAATTACAAAAAAGACTCATTTGGTAAGAACAATCTCTAAAATAACATTTCTTATTTTATTGTTATAAAAAATACATTGAGTGGACAAAAATACCCTTAATAAAATGATAGTAATTTGAATCACTGTTAGGATTCCCAACCTTAAAGTTAGGCATCTCAACCTTTATATTGGGAGGCCCAACCTTTAAGGTGGGATTCTCAATTTTGATTTAATATCCAGGTTGGGAATCTTAACCCTAAGGTTGAGATTTCGAATGTGGATTTGAATCAAGATTAGGACTCCCAACCTAGAAGTTGAGATTCCCAACTTAAAATTTGAGATTCTCAACCTGAAAATTGAGAATGTGAACTTGGATGTTTTATCAAGGTTGAGATTCTCTACCTCGAGGTTGAGATTTTCAATTTCGAAGTTAGGATGTATATTAGGATCTCAACTTCGAGGTTGGGATTCTCAACCAGATCGTTTGGTAGAAAGAGTGACCGACAAAAAATGATAGGTCAAGGGCATTTTCGTCCAAAAAAAGACATTGTGCGAAGATTAAAACATTAAAGATTATTTTTCAAATGAGTTATCAAAAATGGGTTAGTTTTCAACAAAACCCTAAATAAAATAAGTTTTCAACTCATGTGAATAATCTCATTTTCATCAGGAATCTCATTATTATATTTAATTTTGTAGTCAAACTCAAACATCTCATAATTGCTATTCTATTTTAAAAACAAAAACTCCTAAACTCTTACTAGTGATGGAATTCATAATTAAGATAATGGTGCTGATGATGGTGATGATGATGATGATGATGATGATGATGACGATGACAATAATAATGATGATGATAACAATAGAGGAAATAATTATGCTTTTACTCAAAGAAATGATACTGATACAGGATTGTCATTGAGTCAATTTACTTGTGAAGAACAATACACTCATTGCACACAAGATGAAGACCATGGGTGTAGAGCTGCGGGTCTAGACATAGGGGCTATTAGTAAGGATTATACAAGGAGAATCCATCAAATGTAGTTAGGGATGTCATTATCCAATGAAGATAACATTTCAACTACTTTTGAATCTATGAGTTTAAGGTATAGTGATGATGGCCATATAAGTTTTGGGATCTCCAATGATCTTTACACACAATTTCCTATCTATGGACAGATGGTGAGAAGAAATCAAGAAGCTTATTCATGGCATGTTCGTGATTAAATTCAAAATCATTCAAATTATATGTCATGATATCAGTATTGTATAAATCTAGATGCTAGCTATACAATCTATGAACCACTTAGGACTTCATTTTAGTTTTAAAATTTACATGATTTATGTGATGCAAATTAATTGAAAAGTTTTAATGAAAATTTTTTATATTTTCATATATCTCCTCTATATATTATATCTATATTTATATCTTTTAGTTATTACTTTTAGATAGAATAATTTTTTTTTATAAATATAATATGATTTTTGGTTGTAGAAATGATTATTTTAACATTACCAAAAGTTTCATTAAAAATTATTATGTTTTTAACTAAATTTCCGTACTTTCCGTAAATTTTACGTAAATTTCCGTCGATATCGATATTTTCGTCGACATTTCCGCCGAATCGTAGTACCGATATTTTCGTCGATATCGATATTTTCAACATTGCCTGAAAATAGGAGCGCAGTTTTCTGAACGCCATCACCAAACAGTAAGCGAGCAGCTTCATCGGGGTATATCTGGCTTCAACTTCTACCAGCTTCTTGCTGACATAATAAACCGGGACCTATGCTCCATTTCCTTATTCTCTCATTAGAGCTGCGCTCAGGGCGTGCTGGGATACCCTTAAGTAGACTGATAGAGTTTCCCCTTCCTTTGGCTTGGTCAGAAGGGGGGCTTGCCTCATATACTCTTTCAGTTGTAAGAATGCGGCCTCACACTCTTTGTCCACTTAAAGTTCTTGGCTTTCATCAATACTTCGAAGAATGGAGCGCACTTGTCGGAGGTTTTGGATACAAATCTGCTCAAGGTTGCTATGTGGCCATTCAGACTCTGAATCTCCTTTACGCTGGTTGGCGATCTCATGTCTAGTAGGGCTTGGATTCTTTCTGGGTTGGTCTCAATTCCCCTGTTATTCACTATAAAACCCAAAAATTTACCTGAGGAGACCCCAAAAGCACACTTGAGGGGGTTGAGCTTCATCTGATACCTCTTCAGGATCTAGAACATCCTCTTCATATCACGGACATGGTCATCAGCCTGCTCAGATTTGACGAGCATGTCATCCACATACACCTGCATGGTCTTCCCAATCAACTCCTCAAACATTCTGTTCACCAACCTCTGGTAAGTGACCCCTGCATTTTTCAGTCCGAAGGGCATTACCTTGTAGCAGTATAATCCCCGGTCTGTAGTGAATGATGTGTACTCCACGTCATTAGGGTCCATAGAGATCTGATTGTAGCCCAAGTAGGCGTCCATAAAACTAAGGAGTTCATGCCCTGCCGTTACATCCACTAGCTGATCAATTTTGGGCAGAGGAAAGCTATCTTTCGGACAAGCTTTGTTCAGGTCCATGAACTTTATGCATGTACTCCATTTCCCGTTTTTCTTCTTCACCGATACAAGGTTAGCTACCCAGGCTGGGTATTGGACTTCCCAGATGAATTCATTGGCTAGGAGCTTGTCTACTCCCTCTTTCAGGGTTTCACTACGTTCCCAGTTCATTTACCTCCTCTTCTGACAGACTGGCCGATGGTGGGGATCGACGTTCAATTTATGAGTCATTACGTTAGGATCTATCCTCACCATGTCCCCATGATTCCAGGCAAACGCATCTGAATTTGTTCTGAGGCAGCTTGTTAATTGGGCCTTTACCTCCGGAGCCAAGTTTCTGCCTAGCTTAAGCCATCTCGTTGCATCTGCCTCACTAATTTGGGTGTCCTCAAACTCCTCCATTGGGCCGGTGCTTTGACATGCATCGAATTTCCTGGGGTCCAAGTCATGGCTGACTCCTGATGAAGTGATCGTCTGCAGCTCACGCTCTGGGACTACATCTGCTTTCTTTCCTTGAACTCCTCTTTTGATTGCGTCCACATAGCAGCAACGAGCTAGAGATTGCTTGCCCCGAACACATCCTACCCCATTGGGAGTGGGGAACTTTACCGTAAGGGCCTTGGTGGAGACGACCATGTCGAGGTCATTCATAGCAGGTCTTCTCATCACCACATTGTATGCAGAGGGAGAATTGATGATGAGGAAGTCTGCTAGCACTGCGGATTGGTGGGTGGCATCACCGAGGGTCAAAGGCAATCTAATCTGTCCGGTTAGGACGATCGAGTCTCCAGTGAATTCATATAGAGGTTCAGGGGATGGTTTGAGCTATTCGTTACCAATCCCCATTTGATTATAACATTCCTTGTACATTACATTCACTGAGCTTCCCGTGTCGATCATGATCCTCTTGACCATCGAGTTGTCGATACAGGCTCGAATTACCAAGGCGTCATTATGGGGGAGGCAAACATCCAGGACATCTTCCTCTGTGAACACAATGTCTTCTGATACTTTTCTGGCTTTCTTCGTAGGTCCCCTCAACTCTCTCTGTCCCGTAGGCTGGACGCGTCTCGCCTCGCGTAAAAATAGCTCCTGGGATTTATTGGACTCTCCCACTTTCGAAAAACCACTATGGATGGTATGGATGGTTCTGACAGAAGGCCCCGTGGTAGAGTCGGGCCCCAACTGAATCTGGGCTGGCGGGTCTTGTGAGCGTTGGTGGGGGCATTACTGCTAGAATGGTCTCTTTGGGGGTCTCACAACATAGTCCCTCAGACGACTATTCCTAATCATCTCTTCAATAGCGTCTTTGAGCGCCCAGTAGTCTGAAGTATTGTGCCCTACTTCATTATGGTAGACACAGAATTTGTTCCTATCTCTTCGTCCTTCAGGAGTCTGGATGGGAGTAGGTTGCCCGAAATTCTCCCTGCTCTTCTCGGTCACATAAATCCTGTCTTGAGAATCAGACAAGGCATTATATGTGTTGTACCGACCTGGATATTGAGGATGCTCTCGCCCCGGCTGTTCCCTAGTCTGTGCCAATCCCTGGCCTTCTTGGCAACCTGATAGCTTTCTCTTCGTCCCCCAGGATTACTTTCCCCATTGCTTCTTTTCCTTCCATGATTGGAACTGCCAGCTTCATCTCTTTGAGAACTGGCTTTCCTCGGATTAGTTGCTTCCTCCCATCAAATTTTTTTCTCCGCTCGCTAGTAGAATTCTCCCAGATCCTTCACAGGGGATTTATAGATACTCTCATATAACTTCCCGTCTTTTCTCAAGCCCGACGAGATAGCTGATAGCACCCTCTCATCCGTAGGGTTCTCCACATTCGTTACTTCGCGCCTGAACCTGTTGATGTAGTCTTTTAGAGACTCACCGGGATGCTGGCAAATGGTAGCAAGGTGGCAAGGTGGCGAGTTGCCTCTTCAAGGCCTTGTATTAGTTCAAGAACTTCTGTTGGCATTCCTCCCAGTTGTTGATGCTGCCGGGTGGGGGGGGGGGGTGGGGGAGGTTTCTGAACCACGTTCGCGGAATGTCTCCGAGTGTAGTTGGGAATACGCGGCACTTCACGAGCGGACTTGTTGTCTGGAGATCCATCTGAATGTTAAAAACATTCAGAAGGTCGTAGGGGTTCGAGTTCCCTTTGTACTCAGGGATGGTGGGAACTTTGAATCTTGAAGGAAGTGGTTCTAGCTCAATTTCTAAAGTAAATGGGGTCATCTCCCTGGTCTGGTCCCTTTGTTCTTGCACTCCAGGCCGCGCTTCAAGCTGTCGGACCCTCTAGAGGAGCTTTGCAACCAACGTACCCTACATCTCGGTTCCCCTGATAACAGATTGTCTGTCTCACCTGCTCGGGGATCTATGGTCTCCAACCCCCAATCATCCATTTTTAGGCCTTGGTCCCGTTCTGTCTCCGCGGGCCGAGATTTGATCGTGGCCACGGCCAGCTTGCTCTGGCCGATGTTCGTTGCGAGCCCTAGGAAGCCGAGCGCTGGAATGTACGCTTGAGGAATTGACGGACCCTTCTCGTTCAAACTCTCTGGCATCCCTCCTGTTCTCGTCAGGGTCTTCCGCATGCCTCCCTTGGAACATCTCTTCCTGGAATGGCCTGGGGGGGCCCTGATGAGGCTGGGCTTAGGTCCGGATCAGAGTTCTGACTTCACCAACCAACTGTGCGACTATATTCTCTAGCATCTCTTGTCGCCGCTACAATGTCTGCATAGCATCTCCTCATACAGTATTAGGCACAGGTTGGCAAGTAGGAAGAGGAGGTATACCTTGAGCGTCCCTCGTTATGGGCACACTAGACGTCCCCACACCGGCATCGGGTAGCCCTCCAGTAGACATGGTATGTTGCGACTGCTCTGAAGCTTCTGAGCGGTTGTCTGTTATGTTGAAGTTTCTGGGAATCCTCCCTCTGACCATGATGAACAAAGAATGAGCTTCTGGAAGTTAGGAAGTAAAAAAGGTGGCGAAATTGAAGATGAGCACCTCTTTCTAGCACCAAAAATGTTAACGTCAGGATTTTAATCCTTAGTCAACGAGGTTGTTCATGGGCCCAAGCTGAAGTTTCGTGTGATTGGTGTGGTGCATGCAAAGTGAAAAGAACGAGAAGAAGAGATCAGAGGCTAGAAGTAGAAAGACAAGAAGATTTTGGAGTGGTTCGGCCCAAAACGATGCCTACGTCCACTGTTCACTCTCTCACTATTTTCGACAGAATAACAGCACTCCATAGATCCTTTTTTTTTTTTTTTTTTACAATGGAAATCCTCCCCTATTTATAGATGAAGGGAAGGTGCTACAGTAAAACAGAATAAAACAAAAGCGTACAGTAGACTGAAAACATGATGATGGGCCGCATTTAATATGCTGGGGTTTTATTTAATACGGCTGACAGTGCATTTAATGCGATCGAATCCGTCGCTTCTGAGGTCTGCCCAAGAGAGATTTCAGGTGTCTGATCTGCATAGGTCATGATAAGCTACCGAAATCTCGATCACAGCTTCTAGTTGGCATAGCGTGCATGGCACGCCATGGGCTGCGTCTTGCATGGCGTCTTGGACTTCTGTTGACTAATGGTTCTGAGGAGGCATGGCTGAGACTGATCTTCCAACAAACAAAATATTAAGTTCCACCGGCAAACGGATGAGCCTCTGGTGAACCGGGCATCTGGAGAGTTGGGAAGACAGATTATGAACCGATACCTCTACAACAGGTTATAATGGTAGGCAGGCGATCTCGTAAATAAGCAGGTATGCGGGCACGCCCAGGAATCACCGATCGACCAGGTGGATAATCTTTAACGAACAAGACTGGCGGCCAGAATTAGCGGTCAGGGCGAGCGAATAGAACCTGCGGGTAGACTGAGCGGCCAGAATCAGCAGTCAGGGCGAGCGAATAAAACCTGCGGGTAGACTGAGCGGCCATGATCAGCGGTCACAGCCAACGGACAGACTGAGCGGCCAGGATCAGCGGTCACAATCAACGGACAGGCTGAGCAGCCATAAAATGGACTTGGAACATGCTGAAAAATGGGGAGTAAGCCTGATGAATGGGGCCCCCGTCGGGGAAGTGGGCTGGAAGAAAGACGGATAATTGAGCCTTTGGGCCACTGGGTCTGCACTATAGATCTTTCTGGGCCCGATTAGTCTGATCGCTAAATTATCCATAACAATACTTATCTTGTTGTTTTTGTCCATTACAAAATGTCATTTAAAATAAGTTTTTATTTGTATGATACTTACCATGTGTTTATGCGATCATAGACAATACCATTCTTAATTAGCATCATAATTCTTTGGGTGATAACCTATATTTACTGAAAATGGTAGTTAATTATGAGGTATTACTAAACAAAACTAAATCTGATTATTGATGTAAATTATATCGTTACTATGTATATGTACCAAGTCATGACTAAAGTCTATCAAGTGGATAGTGTATTGATAAATAATTCATACTTGCCCTGCAAGGCAAAAAAGTGATCCAGAAAGAACCTAGAATTATGGATAGAACCATGTATGAGGCTGATAGACAAAGGTATCAAATTCTGGTGGTGATACTGAATCAATTCAAGTGCTTGAAAGTAAAATAGTTTCGTGGAGCAGGATAGCTCAGCAAGTCTAGTGAGGAAATTGATTTGAAGCCTCTTTTGATGGGCTTGAATTCAAATGAAATGAAATTGGCCTTTCAACAAGATTCTCTTAAAAGGTGAAAGCACTATAAAAAGAGTAAAATTTTTTCATTGGGTGTGGCTGACGCTCTAGTCCATTCATTCATCAGTGCTGGATCTTCTGGAATGTAGACTGGACCTTGGTCCTTTCAACATTGCTTATGATTAAATTTCAGCAATTAAAGGACACCATAAATTAACAAAGTTGCTATGCACGTACTCTATAAATTAAATTCTAATTTCTTCAATCTAGAAGCATCCGATTCTTTTTCCTATGAAATATAGTTTTCAAAAGCTGAGATATACGTTGGAGTTTTGCAAATAATTTGGTTACAATCTCACAAAAGAAAAAACAAAATTTACTTCTCATAGATTTTGAACTAATTATAAGATTACATTTATAAACTACCTATTTACCAAAATTATTTAACTGCTTTTCTACATATAGAAATTTGCATGTTTGTTTAGGTACATATCGGCTACCTATTATTTTCGTACAGACTCTGTATTTTAGTTATTAGGAAAATTCGGCTTCATTTATGTTATACAAATAGAAGACCTGTTCTGTGTGACACAACCAACTTCACACATCTTTAATCAAGGCGTACAATTTACACCAGATAGAAATTAGAACTATATGCAACCACATTTTCATATCTATTGTATCACTGAAAACATGTTGCTTTCCAAATTCAAAGTAGATACCTCTAGAGACAAGAATCACATCTTTGTAGACTCGCTTTCGCTTGAACTAGTAAAAAGAGTGTTTATTATATATAAAATTTAGCTAATTTATAAGAACCATTGATGGTGGATTATAAGAAGTTATACCCTGTTCATCGCTGCTTGCAAGAGGAAAGATATTTATAAATGAATAGTTCACTAGTGCTCTCAAACTGTGAGAATCTGAATTTGTTATTCATAATACAATTTGCTAACGAAAAAGAAAATCGCTTTTTTTCAGAGATAGTTAATAATTCTTTCTGATGGAACATGTACGCACATAAAATAACCACAAAGTAACAAAAAATATCTGAAGCTAATTAAATATTCTAGAAGCTGCGTTTTGTTAAGAATTTTCTAATTAGACAAGTTAAATCTAAATTCAGGAAAAGAGCTTATACAGTTGAAGGGAATAATGGTTAGAAAGATTGAACATCAAAAGAAAGAAGAAAAAAACGAAAGTGCAAAGAAAGGACCAAAACATACTAATTATGCAACACACTTTTCCAATGATTAATAAGAATTTGAAGTTGATTAGAAGAATAGATTAGATTCAAAGTAGTGCAAAAAGAAAAAACCCTTTTGAGCCAGAAAAACTTGAAGCTGCAGACAAATGTACGTTGTTGATCAGTTTGCACTTGATTAGCCAAAACAAGAAAAAAAGAAACAAAGAAAAGCTATATACTTTATTAAAGTGAGATTTTAACTAATGCTATTGGAGCTAGAATCATATGTGATTTTATAATAAACATCACAATGATGCCTTGCGTTAGATGCTTTTCCTTTTAAGTATCCCTTTTTATGTTTCTTCTTTTTATCAAGAAAACAATATAAAATACACACAAAAAAAAAAAAAATAAATAAACAAAAAAATATAAGAATTCAATTCCATTGAGACTACTCAACAGCAGCAAACCAACCATTTTATGCTTTGCATTGAGTGATGCATCAACATTAATTTTGAATAAGTTACATGGTGGTTTAACCTAATGCTGGATAGCTACATTATTGCTTTGATGACTAGCTCAATAGCGTGTCGAAATTCTTTCAATGAATATATGCGTGAGACCAAACAACTTCATATGCTTCCAACAATTTTGAACAAAACAATTCCTTCTATGCCAAATTATGATCCACAAGATAATACGAAGCTCTTCCAAATCTTCAATTTAAAGCTGGCTTTTATGAAGGAAAGAAAGTCTAATAACTAGACATGTGGAGGAGCATCAATATTAGCTATTGAGGAAACTTTTTCCAATGTCCTTCAGCCTCTGAGAACCTCATAAAACATGGATTGTAGTCTCTTTAATATTAGTACAGAGTGGTCAGGATTTAGACATTGGAATTTTCCGAGAAAAAAGCTTGGACATAATGCAACCGGTCATGACTTGCCTTCTATATGAACAACTTCACTTTGGACGTGTAGAATACTTATCAAGGAAATATCTTAAAAACCCCCTTAAAAAAAAATGTCACTCAACCCCAACTTTTAAAAATGTTAGTCAAAAACTCTCAACTGTCATTTCAAAAAGTTTTCATTCAAAAGTTGAGTAGTTTTATAGTAAAATCATGAAAAGACAAAAATGCTGTTATCTATTGAAAAATTAAAATATATATATATCAATTGAGTTTGTGAATTTATATTCCATCCAAATCTAGATCTTTATCAACATAAATTCAGTTTGTATTCTTATTTAAATTCAAACGTAGTGAAATTAAAATAAAAAACACAATAATAGTTTGAAAGAAAAAAAGAAAAAAGGAAGATCTAGGTTTATCTTTATTAAAGCAAAAAACCAAATAAAAAAACAAAAAAATAATTTTTTTTTAAAAAAAGAAAAATCTAGGTTCAACCTAGATATTTAATTTGAAGATCTAATACAAAAATAATAATAATAATGAATAAATAAATAAACAAAAACCAAGATTTAAAAAAATAATAATAATAAATAAGCAAAACTAAACCAAACTAGCATAGTAAAGTCAAACGATTTTTTTTAAAAAAATAAAGAATTAAAAAAAATAAAAATCAACCCATAACTTCCTTAAAGATCTGGGTAATCCGATTCTAGATCTTTAAGATCTAAATTTGAACCCAAATGAAGAATCATGGTTAAAAAATCAACCCATATCTTCCTTGACTCAAATCTTCAACATTACGTTCAACATATGGGTTGAACCCAAATGAACCAAAAAAAAAATCAAAAACCAAAAAAATATATATATATTCATGTCTTGTTTTCTACAATCAAATACAAATAACCAAAATAAATTAAAGCAAAACAAATAAAAAGAAAAACACAAGCAAAATCAAGAGCACACCAAACAAACATCGAACAAAAAGTATGAACCTAGATAGGTTCATCGTCGAATGAAAACTCTTAGGTTCGACAATTTGGACAAACCCACTTGGGTTCACCGTTGATCGAACCAGAATAGGTTTGCCATTGAACAAACCCACATGGGTTTGCCGTTGAACAAACCTACTTGGGCTCTCGATGAACCCAGTGGGATCCTTGAACAATCGTCTAGCAATTTGGTTTTCATGGAAACCAAATCAATAGTCGTCGATCTGGTTTCCATGGAAATCAGATCATATCAGTGAGCTATCTTGTTCGATGAGTTGTTGTGATTAGTGACAGTTCACAACAGAGAGACTACGAGAGAGAGTAAAAAAGGTAAATCAATTTTAGAGAGAGAGAGAGAGAGAGAGTGAATGGGTTTTGTGAGAACCTGGCTGTCCCCAATTAACACATGGACAGAAATTGGCCTTAAGTAAATTGATGTTAATACCCTCCTATCCTAATAGTTCCATCAATTTATAGACCGAAATTGCCATCCGACCAACAAATGTGGTTTTTTGGGTAATATTTTTAAAATTAGAGATGGTTTGATATTAGTTTTAATTTGGGAGATATTTTATTAATATCTCTACTTATCATATAATAGACAATCTAAATGATATTATTGCAAGAGGAAAGTAAACGAATCCAAAACACAAATGAATCTTGAAATTAACACTAATTATAACCCCTCTCTATAATTTTAAATCTCATTTTCTGGCTAAGTTTTAGATTATGATATTGGTTGCGCATCAACACCGCATCTTTCATAACTTGATAGAAGAAGTTTCTTCACTTAATATGCAGTTGGATCCTACAAAGACTGTTTGAGTTTATCCTAGTATTATATATGACATTGTATAACTATAGTATCCATAACAAGATGTTGATAATTTATATAGCATCCTCATCAAGAAGCAGAACATTTAATTTAATTTTCGATGCATACCATACTTACCGTGTTATTTCAGTCCATTTAGGAAGCTGATTATTTAATTTAATCTTTTATGTTTACAATACTTACTCTGTTGTTCTTTTTTCCAATCCATCTAGAGAATATCATGAGTAAATTATTTAATTTAATTTCTGAAGTGTATAATACCTATCTTGTTGTTTCTGTCCATTACAAAATATCATTTAAATTAAGTTCTTATATGTACGATACTTACCATGTGTATATGCGATCATAGACAATACCATTCTTATCATCACAATTCTTTGGGTGATAACCTATATTTACTGAAAATGGTGGTTAATTATGTGGTATTACTAAACAAAACTGAATCTGATTATTGTTGTAAAATATGTCGTTACTATGCATATGTACCAAGTCATGACTAAATTCTATCAAGTGGATAGTGTATTGACACGATAAATAATTCTTACTTGCCCTGAAAGGCAAAAAAGTGAACCAGAAAGAACCTGGAATTATGGGTAGAACCATGATGAGGCTGATAGACAAAGGTATCACATTCTGGTGATGATACTGAATCAATTCAAATGCTTGAAAGTAAAAAAGTTTCGTGGAACAGGATTGGTCATCAAGTCTAGTATCAAATTTGATTTGAAGCCTCTTTTGGTGGGCGTGAATTCAAGTAAAACGAAATTGGCATTTCAACAAGATTCTCTATAAAAAGGTGAAAGCACTATAAAAGGAGTAAAATTTTTTCATTGGGTGTGGCTGCTGCTCTAGACAATCCATTCATCAGTGCCGGATCTTCTGGAATGCAGACTGAACCTTGGTCCTTTCAACATTGGTTATGATTATATGTCCGTCAATATTTAAGTAATCAAAGGACACCATAAATTAACAAAGTTGATATCCATGTACTCTATAAATTAAATTCTAATTTCTTCAAACTAGAAGCATCCGATTCTTTTTCCTATGAAATACAGTTTTCAAAAGCTGAGATGTAGGTTGGAGTTTTGCAAATAATTCGGTTACAGTCTCACAAAAGAAAAACAAAATTTACTTGTCAGAGATTTTGAATTAATTATAAGATTACATTTATAAACTGCCTTGCTACCCCAATTAGTTAACTATTTTTCTACATATAGAAATTTGCATGTTTGTTTTAGGTACAAATCGGCTACGTTCTATTTTTGTACAGACTTTGTATTTCAGTTATTAGGAAAATTCTATAGTTTCATTTATGTTATACAAACAAAAGACCTGTTCTATGTGAGACAACCAACTTCACACATCTTTAATCAAGGCGTACAATTTACACCAGATAGAAATTAGAATTATATGCAACCACATTTTCATCTATTGTATCATTGAAAATATGTTGCTTTCCAAATTCAAAGTACATACTTTTAGAGACAAGAATCACATCTTTATAGACTAGCTTCGAAATGAACTAGTAAAAAGAGTGTTTATTATATATAAAATTTAGCAAATTTAATTAAGAACCATTGATGGTGGATTTTAAGAAGTTATACCCAGTTCATCACAGCTTGCAAGAGGAAAGATATTTATAAATGAATTGTTCATTAGTGCTCTCTAACTGTGAGAATCTGAATTTGTTATTCATAATACAAGTTGCTAACGAAAAAGAGAATGGCTTTTTGTTAGAGATGGTTAATAATTCTGATGGAACATGTATGCACTTAAAATAACCAGAAAGTAACAAAAAATATCTGAAGCTAATTAAATATTCTTGAAGCTGCGTTTTGTTAAGAATTTTTTAATTGGACAAGTTAAATTTAAATTCAGGAAAAGAGATTAAACAGTTGAAGGGAATAATGGTTAGAAAGATTGAACATTAAAAGAAAGAAGAAAAAAACGGCAGTGCAAAGAAAGAACCAAAACATAGTGGGAGTACAAAGGAAATTTGTAGGGTTCATAATGATCAGTTGTTTTACACAGCACATGTTCTCTAACTAAAGAACCCAAAAAGGTGTCTGAAAAATTAATAACTTTCAATAACATAGATGGTCTATACAGAAAGGCAAGCTCCACGTCTCTATTTATCAGTTTACTTTTAGGCTGGCATGCATATAACACCGGTGAATAGTGATTTCTTTCGATTTGTATTGTATTGGTTTGGTTTGAATGGATGTTTAAGGGAGTATAAAAACCAAGTTAGTGAATAGGTTACTTGTGGATCTGGTATCCTAAATGGTTTTACTTTTGTATTTTTTCTTAGAAAGCCTCCTGTCAAGTAATCCAAAAAAATTATCTACATATACAATCTAAAAGAGTGATAGTGTTAGAAAAATATATATATTTATATTTGAAACAAAAAATCCCATAGCGGAGAGAAACAAGAAATCTGTGACCTATAAATGAAGGACCCATCTCATTTGTTAATTGAGTAAAGTGGATCAGATGGATTGAGTTTGGGCTTTATTAATTATTATATGTCAAAGATTGGGCCTTGGGCCTTCCGCCCTCCGGGATAGGTTCTTTAACTAAAGTCTTTGAATTATTAGTATTATTATTATTTTTAATACCATTGTTACTACTGTTTTAATTTAAATTTGATTTTAAATTAAATTCAAAATCAATAAGTTAAAACAGCCTTTCAGAATAGACATGACTGTTTTAACAGTCATGTATTACTCTATAAATATAATGAGTCCTTTTACTATTTACATAACAGAAAAATTCTTTAATAAAAAGCACATCAATTTTGGTATTGGAGAGAAGTATTCACTGTTCGCCTAACTTCTGCATCATTTGCTTTGATACAGAAGATCGATAGTTGTATCTTGGAGCAAACTCCATTGGACCTTCAAGCAGTGAGAAGGGGAGAAGTTTTTGTCTAAGGACATTGCAATTACTGCAAACCTCTATCAATCAAATTAGTTATTCAATTTTTTTTATATATATAAATTCGATTGGTGTTGTATAATTGTTTATATATATAATTGTTAAAGTTACTATTATGATATTTATTGATCTAACAAATAGACTTATGAGTTATTTATCTTGATACTTATCCTACATATAAAAATGTTGGAACTTTTGATCGTTTTCATAATCATTACACTTGTTCCTAACAATGCACCTCAACCAAAATCTTGAAATTGTCAATACTAATAATATTTGTTAATCAACATTATGAGATGGTTAGATGATCAACTTGATAGAATATTTACAATTATGGTAAGATTCCCATTCTCCACACTGTAATAGTCATAAATTAAAATTCGTAATTATGATAAACCTTCTTTGCTTTTGATGCCAAAACCAAAGCCCTGACATGGAATGGTACTTGAGAATATAATTTAGAAGCTTTGGAAACAACCCTTGCCATCCATTTCAATTGGCTCATATCTATCAGACTCATTCCTTATCCCCCTATAGAGTGGAAGCATCTACCCAGGATGTGGCTTCCCAGCTTTATTCATGCTTTTCTTTTTTTGTCAGTTTATGATTTCCATCATTTCATTTCTCTTGGCCTTTCAAATTTCTAATTAACACTATTCTTCACATCTTCTTAACTTTAAGCTGTTGAATTCTGTTGAATTGAGTTTAAATTTTAAGTTCTAAAATCCTACATTTTATTGCAATTGACATTCAAATCCATCATATATATAGTTACTTCAATTTATTTGTTATAATTAACCAAGATTTTAAATATAGACACAACATCCGATATTATCTAAATTTTCGAGGAATTGATATGGATACAAGAGAGTATCCAATATTCTCCGGTGTATCCACATTATCCCTATACGTTTGTAAAATATCCCGATATTCCCAACATATCTCTATATCTTTCAAAATATCCCAATATTTTTAAAATGAAAAATTTAAACCTACATACTTTAATCCAAAATTTTTAATATATTTTAATATATATATAAAAAGAAGGGAGAAAAAAAGAATTAAAATGATAAAGTCTAAAAGTTGATTGAGAACCTGTTGTATGTATTTTTGGGCTACCTCAAAGGGGCTGGTAAAAGTTCAAAGAAAATGACCCAACTAGTTAGCCATTAACTCGCTAGAGCTGCTCGCTCGACCTGCTCGCCCGGCCCTTCGTCCAGCCGCTTGGTAGAGCTGCTCGCCCGGCTGCCTGCTAGAGCCTGCTCGCTCGCTCGCTGACCGCCCAAAGCTGCTTACAGATAGCGTGACGTACACGCTAAATCTTCCCAGTCTATGGCAGCGTGATTTACTCAACCACTACAGTATGAGCAGTGTCAGAAGACTCAGACTTTTTGATAAAAGACTTTGAAAATTGTAATATGCATTTAATGTTTTCTCATTACTATAGCACTTCCCCCTCTTTATAAATAGGAGCAAAATCATAGTAAAAAGGGGGGATGGTTTTTCTGCTCCCTCTCTCTCTATTGTTCTCTCTCTCTATAGCTGTAACAAAATAAACAGTAATAACAGTGACTGTCGCCCCACAAAACCAATAACTGTAACACCCTTCGCCCGACTTTCGTTACGGTCGGAAATCCAGAACGGAGAACGTTACTTTCCTTTATAAAACCGTTTCTGTTACCTTTTTAAAAACTTATTATCAAAATTATAAAACTCATTACCAAGATAGCGGAAATATTTATTTATTTTTTTTTTTATAATTTCGGCAGAGTTTCCTCTGTTTTTCTGAAATCCAAAATTCATTCCCTATAAATAAAACTCTAACATTTCTAAAACATAAATTTCAGGATTTCCAATTCGGACCTCCGATCCATTATGTGGGGTCCGGGATTTGCCTATACTGGGTCGTCCCTTCAGGCTTGCCCAGGTTTGCCCCTCTCCCACTCACTAGGTACTGTCCCTGGCCAAGGGATTTGCTTCGCCTCCCCAGCTGCTCGAACCCACCACCTGGCCATTGGCTAAATGGATTCTTAGAGCAAAGCTGGTACCAATTGAGCCACTGGCTTAATTGGTACCAGCTTTGCTCTAAGAATCCATTTAGCCAATGGCCAGGTGGTGGGTTCGAGCAGCTGGGGAGGTGAAGCAAATCCCTTGGCCAGGGACAGTACCTAGTGAGTGGGAGAGGGGCAAACCTGGGCAAGCCTGAAGGGACGACCCAGTATAGGTAAATCCCGGACCCCATAATCGATGACCAGATTGAACATCGATTTGGTCACAAATCCCTATTCTCACAAATGTCTTAGACTTTTTTGCAAACATTGATCGAATTTTGCCTCCTCCGTGAACCCTCTCCTCTCTTTGCAACAAATGTCTCTTTATTTCTGTCTCACTCTTGCTTGTTCTCTCTCTCTCACATCTCTCTACACACACCAACCGAAGCTTAAACACTAGCACAGTGAGCCAAAAACACATATACAACATTTCTCTACAAACACAAACTAGTGAACTAGAAAGCGAAACTCAACCAAGCATAGTGAACTAGAAACACATAAACAACCACTTCTCCATAGACCACAAAGCAGTCTCCAAAAAAACTCTATCAGACCATAATATACAACCCATCAAAACACAAACCGGTCTTCAAAACCAAAACAAAATAAAAAGTTGCCATTCTGTGTAGTGCAAGTCTTTGATAAAACACTTGTGAGGACATAATGATACCAAAGCAAGTGGTTAGAGATGAACCCAAGCTTGTGAGTTTGTGTTGGTTAATTAGGTGTCGGATCAGATCCATCCAAGTTGACCCACACCCGAAAATTCATGATCCAAGTTTCAAACTGGATTGAATTAAGCAACTGATGGAGTAGTTACTTGCAATTGCAACACTGACTGATGAGGCAGTTACTTTGTAACATACCCTTTCGATGCTAGTACGGGATATGTACGGAATAGTATATGCCCATATTATTAAGGTAATAATATAAATTAAAGTGTCGAGAGGGAGATTGAATTTCAGTATGATTCCCGGACAGTACAAAAGAGATTAAGAAAATTTTCAAATAGTCTAGATATGATTAGTAAAATTTTGGAAACATACATAAAGGAATTAATAAGGTTATTGGAGAGTTTAGATGAGTAATTGAAGTTTTGATAAAATTTCTGGATCATCTAGAAAAGGTTTAATAAGATTTTTGAATAGCCCCAAATGTTTAAGTTGAAGTCTAGTATAATTTTCGGGAGGTCCAAAGAGAATTGAAAAAATTCTCAAAAGGTCCGAAAATGATAATTTAAGTAATAAATAAATAAATAAATATATCTATTCCTAATGTAAAACCCGAAGCTTTGTCCAATAGAGAAAAGTAAATTATTTTCCCATGAGTAGTGTCGACGGACGGAAAGGAGGTCCATATAAATAATATTTTCGAAAGACAGATTTCGTAGATTAAAAGTTTCGATATTAATATTAGATTTAAATAAAAGTGAAGTGAAACAAAAATGAATCCATTTGGATAGATTTCGAGTGATCCAAAGCGGAGAGAAAATAAGCTCTTTCGAATAAATTTTAAGCAATTCGAAGTGTATTAGACGGAAGTATTATATTTGATTAGTGTCCGGTTGTAACATGCTGTTTCAGTGTCGATATAATTTATTAAATATTGATTATATATTAAGGGATGATGTAAATAATTACCCGTTCGGATCCGGAAGAGTAATGAAATTTTATAAAATTCTCCAGACGGGTCCGGGGATAATTATTTAATCTAATCTCGTAAAATAAATTAGAGCGTCCGGATTTAAATATTTATTCGAAACCTAATGAAGTTTACATTTGTGAAATTGGATTTTATTAAATTTTCAGGATTGATCCGAAGCGAATCCAAGCGGAAAGCGAAATCTTAAAGCAAGAATTGATGGAATGGGAAAATTAAATAGAATAATGGGCCATGAGGGACACATGGGTTGCATGCAAAGGAAAGCAATGCCATGTGTCAAGAGGGGAATTAATTAATGAAAGAAAAGAAATGAAAAAGTAAAAAGAGTGCATTCGGCCCTTCCATCTCATCAACTCAAAATCAGAAACAAAGAAAGACAAGTGAAGCAAATAAGAGTGAGAGCTGTTCGTGCAAGCCGAGAGAGAGTTTGAGAGTGAAACCAAGAGCCGTGAGAGCAAAAGTGAAGAGCAAGAGAAGGAAGCTGCTGTTCGGTGAAGCTGGAAGCGACCAGATCTGAAACGAGAAGCAAGATGCAGCAGCTGCTCGTGTAACCGTGAAGAGGAGTGAGTGGATGTTGCTGCCAAGAGCTTGCCTGTGCAGACCGATTGCTGCATGTGTCATCCAATCAACTCAGGAGCAGATCTGGACCAAGAAATCTTGCATGCAAGCAAGAGGAGGCCGTGGTGAGCTGCTGTCACGCCGTTGTTGAAGTGCTGCCGTGTGCTGTCGCCGTCGCTGCCAAGTCCATTGCCGTGAGCTGAGCTTGCTGTCACCGTGAAGCTGGTGGCGTGAACTGCTGTCAGGTTTGGGGTTGGTGTTGCTGTTGTTGTTGCTGAAATTTCTGTTGATATTGTGCTGTCATTGTTGCGATTGCTGTTTTGCTGAGTTATTATTATTGTTGTGCTGTCATTACTGGTGTTGCGAAGTTGCTGGTGTTGCGAAGCTGCTGGTGGCTGTTGTGCTGTTTTTGCTGTCATTGCTGTTGCCCTGTTGTGCTGTTGCGCTGTTGTGCTGATGTGCTGCCGTGCTGCTGTCGTTGCTGTCTTTACTGCCTTGCTGCTGGCGTGAGCTGCTGGTGGCTGTTATCGTCGACGCTGCTGCGAGCTGTCAAGCTAAAGCCGTGCTGCTGTCGTCGTGTGCTGTCATCGTAAATAGGTTGCTGTCATTGTGCGAATTGCTGCCGAGCTGCTGTCGTTGTTATCGCAATAGTCCACGAGCTGTTTCGAAACAAAAAACAGCTCAATCGAAGGTAAGTCGCTGCCCCGCTAGTATTGTAATCATGATTTGAGTTGAGGATGAATTTTGATGATGATATGTTTGGGAACTAGGATTTAGAACCTCGTTAGTGCGGAGGTTCGTTTGATTAAGTTTTGACGTGTTGGAAAATGATTGTTCGATGTTGAAATTTACGTTGCGAAGCCGTATAGGGGCTGTTATGTTAAGAAATATGAGCTGTTATGTTTTGTTTTTCGTTTTGTAATGGTCGGCACGAAAAATGGTTCACAACGATATGCATTAGAGTATTGAAAAGTTATTTGAATATCGCTAGATTGTTTTCAAGTGTTTCAATCTAGTTTTCCTTGATTTCAAAAGGCGTTAATTCGCTATTTAGTGTCGAATGAGTTGTGATTAAAGATGTCATGTTGTCAAACGATACTTGAATATGAGCTAAATGAATATCTATGATGTAATTGATTAAGTGGTTTCATAATGGTTTGATAGAATTAATTTGCGTAAATGAAAGACGATGTGACGAATTATGGGCCGTTTTGGATATACTGTTTTCATGGAAATTATGTGTTGATTTTAGCATAATTTAAGGATTGTTTTGAAGTGTTAAAAGGTTGTTCTCGTGCTATACGAATGAGCCGTTAAAGTATTATTATGTGAGCTATAAACATGCTAGTTATGAGATGTTAAATTAAGAAATAGCATGCTGTTTTTAAGACGTTATTCGCACTGTTTTGAGTTCGTTAAATGCTGTTTTCATATTGATTTTTGGACTATCACAAGTTATATGAATGTGTCGTTTTAAGGTTATTTTCCATACAATAAAGACAGTCATAAAAGAATATTATGAACTGTTTCAAGTCTTATCCATTGGGAGTAATTAGAATGCATTATGGGAGAGCATATAATTATAGCGCATTATGTAACGCTAGAAATTATTAAATAAACTTTTGCTATGATTGTTTTAATGAAAGATCAAAGAGCACCCGGCAAACCGGATTCTCGATCAGAGAATAAAGGTAAAGCGTAAGGGAGTATTCGATTCAAAGATCGAATCCGTTTGAGGTCGGTATACACATTATCCTTAAAGTTTTATGAAAGTGTTTTTGTTATGAAACGAAATTCTTAAATGAGATTGTTATGTGAATTTCTTAAATAATATTGTTATATCTTTTCAATATGATGCATTTACAAGCGTATTTGACTTTACTTGAAATGAAATGCGAAATTGATTTGCTATGAAAATCTTGTTACTAAAACCAAAGGAAAAATGTGATATAAACATTATATTGTGAAAAGCCCTTGTAAACTTAGATATCGATAAATGGAAATTGGTAATTGACATGTCAATAGATTAGCAGCTACACCGTTTATTTACATTGATTCGTTATGGATTATGAGAGGCACTACGTGTCCGATCCTGAACGATTATGTGTTATGATATACGACCCGGTGGATAATCACCGAGCGGCCGTTGCCGGGGTCGACTGTTATTCCGACGGATACTACCGCGTGTCCGATGCCGGAAACCCATATACCAATACATGAGTATCGAATATATGTTTACTAAGGGCACTGAAAAACGTTATAAGTAATGAGATGAAATGTTCAATGTTTTGAAATATGTTGGACTCGAAAAATTGTAACTTATGTGTTCAAATATGTTTATACAACGTATATATATATTTATGAATGTTGAAATTAGAATGCTTTTAATTATGAAGTTATATTTGAAATTGAGAAATTTGATTATGTGTATACCTATTAAGCAATTATGCTTAGTACGTTGATTTACCGCGCGCAGGTTGAATCTTTTGACTCCATCTTCAAACAAAGGAAATAGCTTGTTCGCGAAGGTTCAGATAGTCACCATCCACTCCATGCCTTTGGTAGATATATATATTGCATATGATCATGCATTTTTGGGATACATGTATATTTGTGTAAATTATTGTTTTCCACTTAATTATAACAAAGTTCTGCATAAAAACATATCTATATTTCGTAAAAGCTTACTTTGGTTATGTATGCATATAAATATTTATGATATATTTGAGTAATGAAATGTTTTGAAAACGGACGGGAGGTCCGAATGGGAGTTTAGAAATTGATGGTTTTAGAAATGTTAGAGTTTCAATTACAGGAAACAGATTTTGAGATTTCAGAAAAACAAAGGAAACTTTGCCGAATTTATGTTTAAAAAAAAAAAAATTATTGGTAAAGAGTTTTAGAATGATAATAGTTTTTCAAAAGGAACAAAAACGGTTTTATCAGGAAAGTAACGTTCTCCGTTCTGGATTTTCGACCGTAACGGAAGTCGAGCGAAAGGCGTTACACCGGTATATAATATTTATGGTAAAATAAAATAATTTCCTATACTCGAAAATAAAAAAATTAATTTTAGTAGAATTTCGGAAATCATGCATGTGTCATTAAAATGATAACCATATATATATATTGCAAATGAATGAAGAAGAAATGAAGTTAAGAGAGTCATTTGCATTCTCAATCACCAAAAGCATCAAAAATCGAGTGGGAGTTTTTAGAGAGAGAGCTTGAGTGAGTGAAGTAAGAAAAGCACAAATTCATTCAGTCAAGCATCACCAAAATCGTGAGAACAAACAAGAGAGAAGAGCCATTTCTTCATTCGGTCCTCCATTCAAAACCGAGAGATGCTCTAGGGAAAGAGATGAGCAAGCTTTTCCAAGCAAACTCATTCAATCTTCAAGCTGCAATCGAGAGAGAATAAAAATGGGTATATTCGATTCACAAGAAGAGCCGAGAGGAAGCTTGAAGACCAGCCACCATTGTTGAGGTTTGAGAGCATTTCCAATAAATTCTTAAGTCCATCAAGCTTGCATGCAATTCTAGGCTCCATCCTAAGTTCTTTTTGAGAGGTAAGTGATGGTTTTTATGATTTTGTTTGAGTAATGGATGGACTTTTGCGAAGATTAAGTGTGGGTTGATTGTTTAAGGTTTTAAAGTGATGGATGATGACTTGCATGTTGTTTTGATACAAGAAGTGATGTTTGATGAAAATGTGATGATGGGTGTTTCTGTTGGTTTGGCTATGTTAGAGGTTTGTGATTGAAATGTTGGTTGTTAGGGAATATAATGTGTTTTGGTGTGTTAATGGAAGAATCTTGATGTTGGATTATGTGTTAAATCTGCCATTAAGGGCTGTTTTAGTTGGGATATTATTTTGTGATGTTTTGCCATGAGTTTGGTGTATAAGCTATCATGGATGAATTATAAAAGTTGTTTTGTATAAGTAACATGAGCTGTTAGCATGTTAAAAGATGTTTCCTATAAGTTACATGAGTTGTTAGCATGTTAAAAGCTATTTCATATAAGTTACATGAGCTATTAGCATGTTGGATGCTGTTTTGAATGAGTGCATATGCTATTTTAGTGTTATAAGTGCTGTCTTGAATGAAAAGGATGGGCTGTTATGAGGTTAGATGTTGTTTTGAATGAGTGCATAAGCTGTTTTGATGGTAAGTGCTGTCTTGAATGAGTTGCACGAGCTGCTTTGATGTTAAATGTTGTCTTGAATTAACGTTATGAGTTGTCTTAATGTTGCGGGCTGTTTTGAGTAACGTTTAGAGGGTGTTTTGAAACCATTATAAAGTATATTTATATAGTCGTTGAAATGCGAATGCTTTTATGTGATTGAATGTAAGTTTGAAAGTCGCTTGTGACATTACCTAAAGAATTATTGTTAAATGCATAGGTAACAAGAAGGCAAAAGCGAATAAGTTGTGAGCTTTACAATAGGTTATTCTATGGGTGTTACTAAAGTGATTTGAAACTAGTGTTTAAGCTTTGCAATAGGTTATTCTGTGAGTGTTACTAAAATGATTTAAAACTAGTGTTTAATTCTAAGTGATATGAATATTTATAAATGTTTTGGGTATGAATGTTCTATTTTAAGCTTTATGATTTCATGTAAATTTATTTAAGTTAAATGACATTATTAAATTTTAAATTATGAAATTTTATGTAACATTTAAATTCTATGATCAAATATATCATAATATGAATTTAAATTAATAGTGATAACCTCCCTTATGAATTATTTTGTTCAAGTATAAAATATGGATTTTAAATGAACTGCAGCGTATTTATAAATATTTTATCAGGCCTATAGTATTCCTTACGGTAATTTCATGATGTTATCAGTAATGGTAGAGTACCCTAAAGCGATGTAGGATTCTACTTAGGAGGATTCCGCCTCTTCCCCAGGGTACATTATGAGCTAGCTTACTACCTGAGCGATGTAGGATTCTGCTCGTAGCGACATAGGATTTGCTACTTAGTTACCGATCATATGGTCTTGCGATGTAGGATTCCACTTTGCCATATGCCTAGGATGTCATAGGCGAATAAATGATTGGTGGTTGATTTACTTTATTATAATGCAATGATTTTTAATTAGCTCGTATATCACAATTTTTATTTTACAAGTTTATGTTATATTGAAACAATATAAGCTACTAGATTTCATTTCAGATTTACGAATTATGTTTTATGATTATGTTTAAAGTTTAAGTGCAATGATTTAATTATGTTTTATGATTATGTTTAAAGTTTAAGTGCAATGATTTAATTATGTTTTATGAATCAATTATTAAATATTAGAGAGGATATAAGTTTGTGTTTAAGTATGGTATTCAAGGATATGAGTTTGTGGTTAGGTACGATATTCAAGGATATAAGTTTGTATTTAAGTATGATATTTAACGATATAAGTTGGTGTTTAAGTATGATGTTCAACGATATAAACTTTTGTTTCATTCTAAGTAATATGAATCTTATAAACATTTTGGCATGAATAAATTTATTTTATACTCTACAACTTATGAAAATTTAACTAGACGAAGTCCACTTCCTCTTTCTTTGTTCTCACCACCTAGAACCTTGTCGCCCCTTTTCCTCACGCTCGTCTCTCTTGGCAGTGTTGGATAAAGCTTTAATAGGTGAAAACTTTCATCAAAATCCAGAAATCATATTAAATTGTTAATAATTATTACATAGAAGATATACCTGAATTTATATTGACAAACTTGAGTAGGATTAAGTCTTTCACAATCAAATCTCCTTGGGTTACTCTATAGTTTTATTCTTGAATGGAGAAGAAGAAAGAGAGCAAAATATTATGTATCTTGATTTAATTTTGGGACCATAACCCTCATAATATTCCTTATCATATATGTGCAACATATGTCCTTAATATGATAGCCATATGTATATTGCAAATGAATGAAGAAATGAAGTTAAAAGAGTCATTTGCATTCTCGGTCACCAAAAGCATTGAAAACTGAGTGAGAGTTCTTAGAGAGAGAGCTTGAGTCAGTGAAGTAAGAAAAGCACAAATTCATTCGATCAAGCATCACCAAAGCCGTGAGAACAAACAAGAGAGAGGAGCCATTTCTTCACTTGGTCCTCCATTCAAAACCGAGAGATGCTCTAGGGAGAAAGATGAGCAAGCTTTTCCAAGAAAAGTAAAAGCAAACTCATTAGATCTTGAAGCTGCAACCAAGAGAGAATAAAAATGGGTGTATTCGGTCCACAAGAAGAGTCGAGAGGAAGCCTGAAGACTAGCCACCATTGTTGAGGTTTGAGAGCTTTCCAAGAGATTCTTAAGTCCATCAAGCTTGCATGTAATTCTAAGATCCATCTTAAGTTTATTTTGAGAGGTAAATGATGATTTTTATGATTTTGTTTGAGTAATGGATAGACTTTTGTAAAGATTAAGTGTGGGTTGATTACTTAAGGTTTTAAAGTGATGAATGATGGCATGCATGTTGTTTTGATGCAAGAAGTGATGTTTGATGAAAATGTGATGATGGGTGTTTGTGTTGGTTCGACTATGGTAGAGGTTTGTGATTGAAATGTTGGTTGTTAGGGAATATAATGTGTTTTGGTGTGTTAATGGAAGAATCTTGATGTTGGATTATGTGTTAAATCTGCCATTAAAGGCTATTTTAGTTTGGATTTTATTTTGCGATGTTTTGCCATGAGTTTGGTGTATAAGCTATCATGGATGAATTATAAAAGTTGTTTTGTATAAGTTACATGAGCTGTTAGCATGTCAAAAGCTGTTTCATATAAGTTACATGAGTTGTTAGCATGTTAAAAGTTGTTTCATATCAGTTACATAAGCTGTTAGTATGTTGGATGTTGTTTAGTATAAGTTACATGAGTTGTTAGCATGTTGGATGCTGTTTTGAATGACTGCATGAGCTGTTTTAGTGTTATCAGTGTTGTCTTGAATGAAAAGGATGGGCTGTTATGAGATTAGATGTTGTTTTGAATGAGTGCATTAGCTATTTTGATAGTAAGTGCTGTCTTGAATGAGTTGTGCGAGCTATTTTGATGTTAACTGCTATCTTGAATGAACGTTATGAGTTGTCTTGATATTGTGGACTGTTTTGAGTAACGTTTAGGAGTGTTTCGAAACCATTATAAGTAAATTTATATACTCATTGAAAAATCCAATGCTTTTATGTGATTGAATGTAAGTTTGAAAGTCGTTTGCGACGTTACCTAAAGAATTGATGTTAAATGAGTAGGAAATGAGAAGGCAAAAACGAATAAGTTGTGAGCTTTTTAATATGTTATTATGTGAGTGTTACTAAAATGATTTGAAACTAGTGTTTAATTCTAAGTGATATGAATATTTATAAATGTTTTGGGTATGAATGTTCTACTTTAAGCTTTTTGATTTCATATAAGTTTATTTAAGTTAAATGACACTATTAAATTTTAAGTTTTGAAATTTTATGTGACATTTAAATTCAATTATCAAATATGTCATGGTATGAATTTAAATTAATTGTGATAACTTCCCTTATGAATTATTTTATTCAAGTATGAAATGTGGATTTTAAATTAAATGTTGCTTATTTATAAATGTTTTATTAAGCCTATGATATTCTTTAGGGTAATTTCATGATGTTATCGGTAATGGTAGAGTACACTAAAGCGACGTAGGGTATATTATGAGCTAGCTTTAGGATTCCGCTTGGGAGTTGCGATGTAGGATTCCATCTCTACCTAGGGTATATTATGAGCTAACTTACTACTTTAGTGATGTAGGATTTCACTCGTAGCGATGTAGGATTCCGTTACTTAGTTACCAATCATATAGCCTTACGATATAGGATTCTGCTTTGTCATATGCCTAGAGTCCCATAGGTGAATCAATTATTGATGGTTGATTTATTTTATTATTACTCAGTGATTTTTAATTGGCTAGTATACCACCATTTTTATTTTACAGGTTTATGTTATATTGAAACTATATAAGCTACTGGATTTTATTTCAGATTTATGAATTATGTTTAAAGTTAAGTGCAATGATTTAATTATGTTTTATGAATCAATTATTAAACATTAGGGAGGATATAAGTTTGTGTTTAAGTATAATATTCAAGAATATAAGTTTGTGTTTAAGTATGATATTTAACAATATAGGTTGGTGTTTAAGTATGATGTTCAACGATATAAGCTTTTGTTTAAGTAATATGTGCGACGATATAAACTTTTGTTTAATTCTAAGCAATATGAATCTTATAAATGTTTAGGCATGACTAAATTTATTTTAAGCTTTATGACTTTATGAACGTTTAAATAGAAATGCATAACACTCAGTGGGCTTTTTAGCTCACTATTTCCTATTTGTTGTTATGAAAAATCTCCCCAAGTGTAGGAGCGAATACTCAAAGCGAGCGATCTCTGATGTGAAGTTAGGTGAGTATACTCAACAATTGTTACTTTGAAATTAAAACAAATATGTTGATATATAATGAATTTGTATGATGTAAATACTTTTGATTTTATATTGAGGCCTACAATTTTATTTCATGAGATCCATAAATGTTGTTGGGGCATTGGTTAGCCCAAATGGCATCACCAGAAACTCGTAATGTCAATAACGAGTCCTAAAGGCTGTCTTAGGAATATCTTCCTTGCGGACCTTCAACTGATAGTATCCTATCCTTAAGTCGATTTTAGAAAACACTCTAGCTCTCTAACCTTAAGTCGATTTTAGAAAACACTCTAGCTCTCTAAAGCTGGTCAAATAGGTCATTTATCCTCGGTAATGGGTACTGATTCCTGATAGTGACTCTATTGAGTTACCTGTAATCTATACACAACCTGAGGCTGCCATCTTTCTTCTTCATAAATAGCACTGGAGCTCCCCACAGTAATGTACTAGGCTTGATAAACCCTCTACCCATCAATTCTTCTATTTGAACCTTCAATTCCTTGAGCTCAGCTGGTGCCATCCTGTATGGCGCTATGGAAATAGGTTCCGTACCAAGTGCCAACTCAATCTCAAACTCTATTTCTCTATCAGGTGGTAACCTTAGAAGGTCTTCTGGAAAGACATTCGAAAACAAACTAACTACATGAACATCTGTCAACTATAATTCACTATCATTTAGTTCCACTGCATAGGCTAAGTATCCCTGATACGCTTTTCTAAGTCTCTTATTCACTTTTAGTGTGGTAATCAAACCTGTAGGAAACATCTTTTGCACCCCACAAAAAATTACATATGGTTCCCCAAGCCTACTAAGTTTAATGTCCTTTCTATAATAATCTACAATAGTACGATACTTGGATAACCAGCCAATGCCTAGAATGACATCAAAGTCATGGATATCTAGTGCGATCAAAATCTGCCTCAAACGCTCTACCTGCTATAATCACCCTACTTCCCACATAAACTTTATCTGCCTTAAGCGAATTGCCTATGGGAAGTGACACTACTACACTACACTCTGTTGGGCTTAGCTCTACTATAGTTCTACCTATAAACTCCCCAAAAACAAAAGAATGGGTCGCCTCTGGGTCTATCAGCACTTGTGTATCTGAGTCAAATAAGGAAATAATACCTGTGACCACCTCAGGGGCTGTATCGGCCTCCTACTGGGTCGTTGCATAAACTCTAGCCTGGCTATGCAGTCTGCCAGGCTGTGCTCGAGGTGGTATGCTCCTGCTTGATTCGCTGGCTTTGATCCTGCAGCTCTTCTGATCTGGGGGCCTCCATTCTATGGTCCACGACTCCCAGTAGGTTGTGCCTGTACTACTGATCTAACCTCGGATGGATTGAAGGTAACTAAATTGTGGTAGTCCTTCCTGAAATTACCCTCTTGACTGCATCGATAACATCCGGTCCTACCTTTTAGGCACTCGCCCGTATATGCTCTCCCACATTTGCTGCAAGTAACTCAATTGATACTAGAGTAGCAAGGAATTTGGTGTTAAGCCCTCAGACACCAGGTTCGAGACTCTGGGGAGGCGAAAGAAATCCCGCTGAGGGAGGGACAGTACCTAGTGAGTGAGGCAGCCCGAGATGAGCTTAAGCTCGAGATGGGACCTCACACTACCGATTAATAATCGTGTCGTGTTTGTATTGAAAGGGTTCAATCAGTTTATTTAGCGTGTCGTATTAATGTCGTGTCAAAAATAATCATGTCATGTCCAACCCAACCCGCAAACCCGAATTGCCGTAAACCTGAATTGCCACCCCTAACTATATGACTCAAACTCACAACCTTTTTAAATAAGTGCGAGTGATATACCACTAGATTAACCTCAATTTGTCATTTTTATAAAATATTTGATATATTGCTATTAAAGAATTTATAAACTTGAAATCATGTGTATGTTTTAAATGTGAGTTTTCTCTTGCATGTGATACAATTTATCAAGTTAATAGCTCACCCCTCATCATCAACATTTTATAGATTAAGTGAGAAAAAGTGGATTGAAATAGCCTCTTGGGATTTGGCACTAGTTGACAATATTTTAGTCTTGAGCGAGTTGATTATAAAATTGCTTTTCAATTTTTCATCTGCAGTTTAAATTTATGGATTCCAATGATGTCAGTATCAACGATTGGGAAACCAGTAGTATGGAAGAGGATTTCGATGAGGAAGGAGATGAGTACGTCAATAGTTTGGTGGATGTAATCAACACTTGATGTTGTTATTCTATTCTAAAGGACTACATTTGCAGATCTATTTTTTATGTTGTGTTTTTTTTTTTTTTTTTAAATATAAAGGACTATATTTGCGAATATGTTTTTATAATCATCTTTGTGAATATTTGTATTTTTATGGTTTGGATTGTATTTGTGGATGATTATATTTGTGGATTATTGTATTTTTTAGGTCTTATGTATTTTTATTTTAATTTTGTTTTTTATTACATCTATATTAAAATTTAAATGTATTAACTATTGTTAAATGGGTCATTAAACGGGTTGATAACGTATCGGATAAACGAGTCATTAACGGGTTGATAAACAACCAGTAAATAAACGGGTTAACCTGGTCATTTTTCGTGTCAACCCGTTACGAATCGTGTCATATTCGTGTCGAAGGGTTTCAACACATTTAGTTATCGTGTTGTATTCGAGTCGTGTCAAAAATTATTGTGTCGTGTTCGGGTCGTGGTCAACCCAACCCGCCAACCCAGACTGCCACCCCTAGATGAGTATATGATTCCATTTTGCTTTATGTATTTGTAAGGCTTTCAAGTTATATAGGTCTAGCATTATGGTAATTAAATTGAAGGTACTAATGTATTGGTCTGCAAATAGAGTTTGTAGTTATAATGTTACCGTACAAATTTAGTTATATTATCAGGAGTATTCACAGAGTGAGTTATCTAATGAAAAAACTTTGTTTAATATTTTAAATTTGGCAACTTATATGTTTGGTTTGTTGCACAAATGCAACACACATTTGATAATGTTGTAGACAAAAAAGATAAGTACATTGAGAAAAGTCAACATGATCAAACTATATAAGTCAACTTGAAGAAGCTAAAAGAAAATTACGAAATAATGAAGACAATATAAGCTTACGTTAAGTTAAATAAGGTATACAGACTAGGTGATAACAGTCCACGAAGAATACCATGAAGTAAATGAAGGAAAAATTAAATTTTGAATTTAATGTGGAAATGTGGATTTCAAAAAATTTTTCAAATAAAAACACGTCCGATCGATGCTAGTAATAACAATTCAATAATTAAATTAATAAGATCAAATCTTATCTTGCATGAAGATTGAATTGATCCCTTTTGCTTCGTAAATTCTTCACCACCCGATCTTCCTTACTATGACTCTTCACAAAAGAAACTGTGTGTGGGCACAATCTCGAAAAACTATATCACAAAATCTTTTTATAAAAGATTATTAGGTAGAAATCAAAAAAACGATTTTTTTGATTTCTTTTGAGATGGGGTAATATGGTGTTTTTAATTAATAAAAGTTTTTGATTCAAGTAACCAAAAATTCTCTCTCTTTTGTTACCAACATAAAACACCGTTTTATAATAGTAAGTTAGAGTTTTCTAATTTAACAAGGAATACAATTTCCTATTTAAATTAGAAAACTTAATTCAAATCCAATATGGAATCAAATTTCTCATTGGTTTAAAACTCTTTACTTTTAATTTAATATGAAATCTAATTTCTATTAAATTAAAACTTCTTTAATCTAATTTAATATGGAATCTAATTCCAATTAAATTTGATTATCATTTCTATCAATTAAAAGATTTTTCATTAAATTAAATGATTCTAAATCATATATAATTTAATGACACTATTTAAAATTGAACTCTTAATCTTTACAAATAATTAATTAATTAACAAATAATTACTTATATTTAAATAATCAAATTATTTAAACTTTTCGTGAACCTGTTCATAAAATTGTATGTACACTTATAATTGAACAATCCAATCATATTCTTCCCTTTGTTTTTTTTTTTGTGGTTGTGAGCTAGCGAGGGGACCAAATAAACCTACAATTTGAGCTCCAATAATATCGGAATTATTAATTAAACTCTTTAATTAAATAATTCACTATTATTAACCTTAAAGTTACTCCACTAAAAACTTAAGATGGCACTCTCAAAATTGTAGATGTTTTATACAATCTGAATTTTCAATGTCCATCGATTTAATCATTTCATATGGTTCAATCCTCCACGAGTAGTTCATAATTAGAGCTAGGTCATTAAAGTCCATCATACCTCTTTAATTATTTCTTATTCCGTTAAGTACCATTAATTCTCTAATGAACAATATATTCATAACCACTTATGAATTGATCTTTCTATTTATTTACAAATAGAAAGTCAAGCGCTCTTATTGTTCAAGACCCGAATCAACACTTAAGGGAACTACTCATCTACTTCTCGCGAGAAGGAGTGGATTCCACTATTATGTAGAATGTTTCCAGTTACTTATTAAATCACATCTCCAAAGTACGAAGCTTATTGATCGTAAACCTATAACAGTCTCACCCATGTAAATCAAAAGATATGACTTAACAAATAGGAGTCCATAAAACACTCAGGATTAAGATCAATCCATTTATGATCATCTAGTTGATAAATATGAATTTCTTTATTTAACGGATATTAATAAGAAATTTATTTTATCATGGTCCAGTCCTATATAATCTCTATTATATAAGGTGCCTTAATTTTCATGTCACCATATGAACGATCCCGGATAAAATCATCGTATTAAATATAAAATGGACCGCAGCTATAGATTTACCACAAGCAAAGTACCCAGCTTTGTTTGCTTTCTACGGACTTTTTAGATTACTAATCTCAAACTAAATCCTCTTGCATATAACGCTTATATACTTAGTTTGAGACTATATAAGTAATCATGGATGTTACATAATATTTGTATGAAGTAATCATTTCATAAATGCACATAAATTGAATAAAATAAATTATACTTTATTTATTATTTAATTTAAATATTTACAAATTACAAGCTTTTATGGCACATTACCCTAACAATCTCCCACTTGCCCTTAGAGCAGATGAGACATGTCTCGTAATCCTAGACCCTCTAGATGACCTTCAAACACTTTAGCCATTAAGGTCTTTGTAAACGGATCAGCTTGGTTGTCTTGTGATGCTATCTTCATCACAGACACATCTCCTCTATGTACTATCTCTCTAGTGAGATAATACTTTCTTTCTATATGCTTTCCTCTCTTGTGGCTTCTTGGTTCTTTAGAATTAGCCACTGCACCACTATTATCACAGTAAAGTGTGATTGGCTTATCCATATTCAAAATAACTTCCAAATCTGTCAAGAACTTATAGAGCCAAATTGCTTCCTTAGTTGCTTCACAAGGTGCTATATATTCATCTTCCATGGTGGAGTCAGTGATGCAAGATTGCTTAACACTTCTCCATACTATAGTTCCACCATATAAGGTGAATACTAACCCAGACGTGGATTTTTGAGAATCCTTGTCTGATTGAAAATCAGAATCTATATATCTTGTTGGAAGCAAATTCTCACCAGAATACACAAGCATATAATTTCTTGTTCTCCGAAGATATTTGAGAATACATTTTACTGCCACCCAATGATCCAATCCTGAATTAGATTGATAACGACTGACTACTCCCATTGAATAATATATGTCAGGTCTCGTGCATAACATAGCATACATGAGGCTGCCTACTGCAGAGGCATAGGGAATTCATCTCATATCCTCAATCTCTTGAGGTGTCTTAGGACATTGTTCCTTAGACAAGTGAACTCCATGCCGAGAAGGTAAATAACCTTTCTTGGAATTCTACATCGCAAAACGTACAAGGATTTTATCAATGTACGATGCTTGAGACAATGCTAACAGTTTGTTCTTACGATCTCATATAATTTGGATCCCAAGAACATAACTAGCCTCTCCCAAATCTTTCATTTGGAATTGGTTAGCAAGCTAGTTCTTTATATCAGATAATGCTCCAACATCATTCCCAATAAGTAGGATATCGTCGATGTAAAGTACGAGGAAAACCACTTTCTTATCGATGATACGCTTGTATACACAAGGTTCATCAACATTTTGCTCAAAACCATAAGACTTTATCGATGTATCAAATCTAATATTCCAAGATCGAGAAGCTTGCTTAAGGCCATAAATGGACCTTTGCAACTTGCAAACCTTTTGCTCTTGACCTTGAATCACGAATCCCTCTGGTTGCATCATATAAATGTTTTCATCAAGATTGCCATTCAAGAATGCAGTATTGACATCCATTTGCCATATCTCATAGTCAAGACATGCAGCTATGGATAGAAGAATACGAATAGACTTAAGCATGGCTACTGGCGAGAAAGTTTCTTCATAATCAACTTCCTTTTTCTAAGTATACCTGTTAAGACCAAGTCCTTCATGCTTAAGAATATATAAATATCGATAAATACGTCAAATGTGATTGTTGTTTTAAAATATTCCACCATTGTGAGAAATATTTTTATGTGATGCAAGTGAACAATTATGAGTCTAATTGAATGTTTATGAGGTTAATTTGATTAATTAATAAGTGTGAAATATTTTAGAAGTACACATCTTGCTTCCCATTTGACTATATGGCCTTGGTCATGGGTTCGAGAGGTATGGGAGACATATGTTTCAATTGATAGACATCTTGCTTCCTATTTGACTATATGGCCTTGGTCATGGGTTCGAGGGGTGTGGGAGGCGTATGAAATCCCTAAAGGGTAAGGGATAATACCTGGACCGAAGGATGGGTAAGCCCATGCACCCAGGAAGGTCCCGACCCAACATGGGGAGAGGATGGGTCGTTATAATACCCCTTTGTCACTAGCCTAACTTTGAAGGTCTCCACCTTCCTATCGACTCCTCTCTTCCTCTTGTAGATCTATTTGCAACCTATGGGTTTTACCCCATCTGGTTGATCCACAAGTTCCCAGACTAAGTTTGAGTACATAGACTCCATCTCGAGATTCATAACTTTAAGCCATTCTTCCTTATCAGAATCTTTCATTGCATCATGATATGTCAATGTATCATCTATACACTCATCGGAGATAGCGATTTGTGCTTCTCCGATTTCTCTGTAACGGACTGGTAGTCTAATAACCCTTCCATTACGACTAGATGGTAGATGATTCTGATGGCAGTCTGTCTGATGCTCAGATGCGGTCTTAACTATGTTATTCTCAACAACTGTTGTTGATTGAATACTGGTTGAACCAAGTAATAACTCATCAAGTACAACCTTACTTCAAGGTTTGTGTTCTTTTATGTAATTATCTTCAAGAAACGTAGCATTTGTCGATACAATTACCTTGTTATCTTGAGGATTATAAAAGAATCTGCCTCTAGTTTCTCTAGAGTAGCCTACAAATAAGCAAACTTGTGAACATGGTTCTAGCTTCCTAGTCTTATTTTTTAGCACATGTGCTGGACACCCCTATATGCGAAAATGATGCAAACTAGCTTTGCGACCATTCCACAACTCTAAAGGTGTTTTAGGAACAGAATTGGAAGTAACGACATTCAGGATATATACTGCAGTTTGCAGTGCATATCCCCAGAAAGAACTAGGTAAAGATAAAAAACTAATCATAGCTTTTATCATATCCTGCAGGGTTTGATTTCTCCTTTCTGCAACACCATTCTACTATGGTGTTCCAGGAGCTGTGAGTTGGGATATAATCTCATTCTCAATCAAGTAATCCTTGAACTCTGTATCAAGGTACTCTCCTCCACGATCTGATCATAGAGCTTTTAATGTTTTACCTAATTGATTTTCAACTTCAGTTCTAAATTCTTTGAACTTTTCAAAAGTTTCAGACTTCCGTTGCATTAGATAAACATACCCATATCTTGAATAGTCATCAATAAAAGTTACGAAATATTCATAACCAGCTCTAGCTTTAACATTTATTGGACCACAAACATCTGAATGTATAAGCTCTAGTGGTTCTTTGGCTCTATAACCTTTTGTCTTAAAAGGTCTCTTAGTCATTTTACCTTTTAAACAGGATTCGTAAGCAGGTAAAGTATCAATCTTTAACTCTCTTAGATGCCAAAGATGGGTATTATTATTGGGAGAAATCTTTTATCGTTTTGCTTTTGGTTTTTCAACTTTAAAAAATTCAGCATGGAGCAGTGAATTACGTGTTAACGACCTTAACATGTATATGTTGTTTTCTAATATTCCAGAACAAATATTCAACTAATTTCTAGAAATAATAACATATTTATTACTAAAAGAAATTAAATAATTATGTTCCAACAATCTAGAAACTGAAATCAAATTTCTTATAAAATTCGGAATATAATAAACATTGTTCAAAACAATAAAACAACTATTCGAAAACTGAAGTCTAACTTCTTCCACTGCTCTAGCTGAAACGACATCCCCAGTGCCAACTTGCATGATGAACTCGCCCTCATCAAGCTCCCTCTAAGAATCAATCAATTGTAAAGAAGAGCAAACATGATTAATAGCTCCTGAATCAATTATCCAAGTGAATATATCATTCTCCACTAAACAAGATTCAATAACGAGTAAATCAAATTTACCTTTCATTTTCTTTTTGTTCTTGAGCTCTTCGAGGTATTTTGGACAGTTCCTCTTCCAATGCCTTTCCACATCACAATGAAAACATTTTCCTTTGGGTTTGGAAGTCTTAAAGCCCTTCTGCTTTTTCTTTTTGGTAGCCTGCTTCTTGGGCTTTGCCTTTGCCTTAGCCTTACTGGATGTTTCAGCAACATTTGCTTCACCAGACTTAGTCTTGTCCTTATTCATGGACTCATAAGTTATTAGTTCATTAAGCAATTGAGTAATATTATATTGTAATTTGTTCATAACATAATCACTCTTGAACTGCATAAAACTCTTTGGAAGAGTTTGCAGTATCATGCTTACTTGGCTAAGCTCATCAATCACCCCACCATGAGTTTCGGCTATGTTAAAATAGGTCATCATATTCAAGACATGCTCTCGAATGATGTCCCTTCCTTTATCTTAGCAGTCATAGCAACACAAACAGCTTCGTGTCGTGGCTGCTCAGAAGGTTACCCAAACATCCCTTGTAATGACAGCATCATCTTAGATGCAGTTGCCATTGTTTCATGCTTCTTAGCAAGCATATCGGACATTCCTGCTAACAAGTAGCAACGGGTCTTTTCATTAGCCTTAACCCAGTTTTGATGGGTTTCGCGTATATTACGCGCAGTATTTGCCGGTGGCACAGGAGGACGTTCCTCTATCGGGACAAACTTTAGGTTCTCACAGACCAAAATGGCGTTCATGTTATTTTTCCATTTAACATAGTTATCCTCATTCAATTTATCATTGGCAAGTATAGTAATTAAAGGTGACGGCATTGCTGAAATAAATAAACAAAATATTTTATTCAAAATTGCATTCATACGAATATCAATAAATTTTGGCATAAAATTAAACGTGATGCATGATTGACAAATAATGAATCAGAAATACCCTAAAAAGAATTACTATGTCACGATAATCTAACATACCACAAATAAATGTCACCTTAGGGTAGATCAAATATTTGTATGTTAAATTGAATAAGTCTCAGTCAAATAATATAATAGAATAACTCTTATTCCTATATAATCTAACTACCGCTTATTTCGATCAAAGAATTAAATTATCAATTAATTAATTCATTCATGAGTGTAACCCATCATTTCAGATCTCTCGGATTTAACTTGAGAATTGCCAGCCTTAGGGTAGGACAATCCCAAAATACATCCAGAAATCCTATCCTTTAGGAAGTCAACCTTGATATTGACCCAAATGGACACCACCCTTAGGAGGACGAAAACAAAGCCGCCTCGATGCGCCATTCAAATCTCACGGTGTTGAACTAATGATGGAGATCGTGGAATATATTGTCATATATTCCTCTCCCACTCATTATTTTAGGATTAGGATTTTCTACATATTATTCCTAGTCATTATCTTAGATTACTAATGACTAATAAATATAATCTAAGCTGCTAGGAATTAGTATGTTACTAGAATCAACATCCTATTAACACCTAATAAATTACCGGATTTTTAACTCTTAAAAAAAATAATTTATTTTGAAAGATCAATCTAGATAATCTAAACTTTTTAATTATAAAGATTAGATTTAATGTGAGATTACCCAATTTTAACTTTTAAAATCTAATCCACATTATAAGCCAATTATATGAAATATATCTTTTAATCACATTAAAACTATATTTCTAATTGGTTCACTAATTTAAATAAATTAAACATTTTAATTAAATTAGATTAAAAACAATGTGAATTACCCAATTTTAACTCTTAAAATCTAATCACATTATGAATACCAATTGTTGAGATATATGTTTTTAATCACATTAAAACTAATCATATATTTCTAATTTGTTAACCTAGGATTTTCAACTAAAATCCTAACAAATTATGTAATTGGTATTCAATGTATTATTATCTCTACTTTAACTAATAAACTATTTAATAGAAAAAATAAATAATAATACATGTATGTATGTCATGTTATAATGCAACAAGTAGGCACTCTCTATCCTATATGACATATTTTATACATGAACATGTTATCAACAATTATTCAACCATCACATGATAAACAATTTAAATAAACATGTGATTGACCGAGTTCTTTGGCTTTAACGACCTAAAAACTAATTTCAAGATTACAAAAATTAACCAAAGCATTCCTTGACCTTCACTTGTAGTCTTCATAATCTTCAAGAATTTCATGGGCTCACTTGGGTTCAAAATTAAATCCAATTTAATAATCAAGAACATTCATAAAATGGATTAGGTTAAAAGCCCATTTCTTGATTCTCAAACCCAATAAAAATTATCCATAATTATTAGATAATTTTTACAATTCAAAACGGAGATCCAAAATTCGAAAAAAAAATAAAAAATTAGACTGAATGTGGGCTACTTGGAAACAGCCCAACTGCCGTCATAATAGCTTTTAGGCTACCTAGAAAAACAGCCCAACTGCTGTCACATGGCAGCAGCTTTTAGGCTGCCAGAAAACAACCCAGCTGCTGCCCAGCAGCTATTGGGCTGGCTTAAAACAGCCCAACTGCTGCCATATGGCAGCAGCTATTTGGGCTGCCAAGTGGCAGCAGCTTTGTGCATCACATGCACGCCAGCTACTGCCTGGTGTGCAGCCCACATGCACACAATGTGCATGCTTCCAAGTTTTGCATCACGTGCAACAACCCATCTGCCTGCTGTTTTCGCACCGCCTTATCCGGACTGTGCCTTAAGCTGTGGCACAGCCCTTTGCACGATCACTCGATGCAGCAGACTGCACCAAACGCACCGACAACATAGTCCGTTTCGAATCATAATTTATGCCAAGAAAATCAACACTGTTGACAACAATCTTCGCGAATAATTAAATCCTAAATCTATAATTTACAACAAAGAAAAAAAAATTGCCACAACCAACTTACAAATTTAATCAAATTAAATTAGTCAAAGAATCATATAATTAACGATCAATCCATACAAATCTCATTCATCGACATGAATAAAAAAAAATATGCACATTAATAATTAGTGCTTATTCCATAACATATAAAGAATCATAATCAAAGGGACATTTATTAATTATTGAATCAATTATTAAACTAGCGCAACCAGACTCTGATACCAATTGAAGGAAAAATTGAATTTTGAATTTAATGCGGAAACATGGATTTCAAAAAATTTTCCAAATAAAAACACGTCCGATCGATCCTAGTAATAACAATTCAATAATTAAATTAATAAGATCGAATCTTACCTTGTATGAAGATTGAATTGATCCCTTTTGATTCGTAAATTCTTCACCACCCGATCTTCCTTACTATGACTCTTCACAAAAGAAAATGTGTGTAGGCATAATCTCGAAGAATTATATCACAAAATCTTTTTGTAAAAGATTATTATGTAGAAATAAAAAAAAAAATGATTTTCTTGATTTCTTTTAAGATGGGGTAATATGGTGTTTTTAATTAATAGAAGTTTTATTCAAGTAACCAAAAATTTTCTTTCTTTTGTTACCAACATAAAACACCCTTTTATAATAGTAAGTTAGAGTTTTCTAATTTAACAAAGAATACAATTTCCTATTTAAATTGGAAAACTTAATTCAAATCCAATATGGAATCAAATTTCTCATTGGTTTAAAACTCTTTACTTTTAATTTAATATGGAATCTAATTCCTATTAAATTAAAATTTCTTCAATCTAATTTAATATGGAATCTAATTCAAATTAAATTTGATTACCATTTCTATCAATTAAAAGATTTTTCATTAAATTAAATGATTCTAAATCATATATAATTTAATGACACCATTTAAAATTGAACTCTTAATCTCTACAAATAATTAACAATTAATTAAATAATTACTTATATTTAAATAATCAAATTATTTAAACTTTTCGTGAACGTGTTCATAAAATTGTATGTACACTTATAATTGAACAATCCAATCATATTCTTCCCTTTGTTTCTTTTTGTGGTTGTGAGCTAGCGAGGGGACCAAATGAACCTACAATTTGAGCTCCAATAATATCGAAATTATAAATTAAACTCTTTAATTAAATAATTCACTATTATTAACCTTAAAGTTACTCCACTAAAAACTTAAGATTGCACTCTCAAAATTGTAGATGTTTTATACAATTTGAATTTTCAATGTCCATCGATTTAATCATTTTATATGGTTCGATCCTCCACGAGTAGTTCATAATTAGAGCTAGGTCATTAAAGTCCGGTATACCTCTCTAATTATTTCTTATTCCGTTAAGTACCATTAATTCTTTAATGAACAATATATTCATAACAACTTATGAATTTATCTTTTCATTTATTTACAAATATAAAGTCGAGCACTCTTATTGTTCAAAATCCGAATCAACACTTAAGGGAACTACTCATCTACTTCTCGCAAGAAGGACTGGATTCCACTATTGTGTAGAATGTTCCAGCCACTTATTAAATCACATCTCCAAAGTACGAAACTTATTGACCGTAAACTTATAACAGTCTCACCCATGTAAATCAAAAGATATGACTCAACAAATCGGAGTCCATAAAACACTCAGGATTAAAATCAATCCATATATGATCATCTAGTTGATAAATATGAATTTCTTTATTTAACGGATATTAATAAGAAATTCATTTTATCATGGTCCAGTCTTATATAATCTCTATTATATAAGGTGCCTTCATTTTCATGTCACCACATGAACGATTCCGGATAAAATCATCGTATCAAATACAAAATGGACCGCAGCTGTAGATTTACCACAAACAAAGTACCCAGCTTTGTTTGCTTTCTACGGACTTTTTAAATTATTAATCTAAAACTAAATCCTCTTGTATATAATACTTATATACTTAATTTGAGACTACATAAGTAACCATGGATGTTACATGATATTTGTATGAAATAATCATTTCATAAATGCACATAAATTGAATAAAATAAATTATATTTTATTTATTATTTAATTTAAATATTTACAAATTAGAAGTTCTTAGGGCACATTACCCTAACAGTAAATCATTTAATTTAATTTCTAATGTGTACAATGTATATATATATATATATTTATTTATTTTTGAAAATGAAATACAATAATCAACAAAAACTAGTGAGGAAATGGAAGAATGCACCTCTTCAATTTAGAGTAGGAATTTTTTGTTAATATTGACATGATACTAACATTTTTATAAGAAAAATTTAAGTTTGAGTGATGTAAAAAAAAGAAAAAAAATATCATAATCTTGAGATAATTCATTATTTTTTATACTGATGTGTGAATAAATTATTAAATACTTAGCAAAAGAAAAAGATGGTAAAGAATCCTTACTCTCAATCCAAACTAATTCATGAGTATAAATTAATACCAAATTTGCAAGGCTGTGTGCCACTTGATTTGCTAACCGTGGAACATATTGAATAGTCTATATATCTTTAATCAGCAAACCAAGCTCAGACCTCATAGTACAAATTTTCTTTGAAAAAGATCAAATTAACATAAGACAAATCATCATATTCAATGATGGCAGGAATTAAACTGATCTCAATAGCTAATTTAACACCTCCGAGAATAGCCATAACTTCTGCTTCGACAACAAATCAATAGCCAGGAGAGAATACTATACCAAATTATCCACAAGATAAAACAAAGCTCTTCCCAATCCTCATTTGGAAGCTGACTTTACAAAGGAAAAGAATGTCTAATGGAGAGATATGTGAAGGAGCATCAATATTAGCTATTAAGGAACATTTGTGCCAATGCCCTTTAGCCTCTGAGAACCCCATAAAGCATGGATTGTTGTCTCTTCAATATTGATACAGAGTGGGCAGGATTTGGACTCTAGAATTTTTCGAGAAAAAAGCTTGTATATAATACAACCAGTCATGGCTTGCCTTCCGTATCAACAGCTTCAATTTCGATGAGTACAATACTTATAATGTAACAGATGATTTAAATTATATTATTCCAAGAGGAAAACAAAATAATCTAAAACACAAATGAATCTCTCGAAATTAACACTAAATTTATAACTACATGTGATTTTAAATCTCACTATAACAAAAAAAAATCCCAACCATATCGGGCCAAAAGCACCAGCATGGTTGAGTATCCATACCGGGCAGTAAGCCCGACGTGCTTGCTGCTGGTATGGATACTTATATATCTATACCAGGCATCTGCCCAATATGGATAATCAATTAACTGTACCGGGCATTGAAAGCCCGGTATGGTAAATTTCTTTCTCAAGTTTTTTTTTTTTGGTTTTTTGATTATCCATACTAGACTTTAAATACCTGGTATGGATATCCTGGTATTGCTGCACTGTTTTCTTGTAGTGTCTCATTTTCTGCCTAGGTTTTAGATTATCATATTGGTCACACATCAACACCGCATCTTTCTGAACTTTATAAAACTACTTGTGTTTTATTCACTCAATATGCAATTGGATCCTAAAAAAAAAAAAAAAACCTACTTGTGTTGATCATAGTATTTGATATGATATTGTATAATTCTAATATCCATAAACAAGATCTTAATAATTTATATAGCATCCTCATCCTGCAACAGAACATTTGATTTAATTATATGTGTGCTTACCATACTAATTACCATGTTATTTTAGTCCATTCAGGAAGCAGATTATTTAATTTAATTTTTGATGCTTACAATACTTCGTTTTTCTTTTAAATTTTCAATTCATTAGAGAATATACCATTACCAAATCATTTAATTTAATTTCTAATGTGTGTAATACTAATATGTGTGTAATACATATGTGTGTAATACATATTCATTATAGAATACCATAAAGCATATCATTTAATTTAGGGAAAAATCTTCAAACTCTCTAAAATAGTACATAATCTTAGTTTACCTCAACTTTTCAAAATATTAACAAAAAAAACCTTCTGCCATCATCCAAAAGCTGTTTTTATCTAAAGTTTTAGTGGTTTTGTGATAAAAATAGTAAAAGATCAAAATACCCTTACTATATTGAAAAATTAAAAAAATAAATTAGTCAATTACCGAACTACCCTTTCATAACCCAAAATAAAAAAAAAAAATTGAAAATTTTAAATTTATTAAAAATAAATAAATAAATTATAATTTTAAATAATTGAAATAATAATTTATTAAAAATAAATAAATAAATTACAATTTAAAATAATAATTATTATTAAATAAAATTAAATAAAAAATTATTTTTAAATTAATTTTCTTTTAAAATTTAAAATAATAAAAATAAATTAAAAAAAATAGTAAATCTCTACCATTCATCTAAAAAGATAGATAGTAGAGATGAAATAAGAGTAGAAAAAAAAATGAAAAAAAAAAAAATTTCTGGAATTGAATTTCTACCAAGTGTCTTCAATGCCAACATTCACCCTCTAACCTAATTCATCTCAAACCATCATAAACAGATATAACCATCATCAATAAACTAAAATTAAACACCAGGTTCAATATCAACCTAACCAGATTAGATACCAAAACTTAAAAAAAATAATAATAAAATAAAATATATATATGAAATCGGGGTTTCCAGTTTGGGTGTGATGGAAACCCATAAATCTCTTATTCATCTTCAACATCAAACACATCAACATTTCTCTTTATCAACAACAACAACACACAAAGAAATCGATCAAAAAAAACATGAACACCAACATTCCTCATCATCATCATCAATAACAAAAATAATTTGTTTTAAAAGAACAAAAAAAAAATCGATCAAGAACAAACACACGGAAGGAAAAAAAAAAAACCCCACTCAAAAAAATAATCAAATGTTTATTTGGGTTCGATGAACCCAAATGAAGAACGCAAAAAGGTGAATTAGAGGGTTGATGATGAAAAAACCAAATGTAGCTAGGTAAAGAACCTAGAGTCAAAGTATTTGACGGTGAAACAGAGGGAGGCGAAGTGGCGAGACGAGGTGGTGAGATGGAGCCAATGAGACTGGGGGATGAAGATTTATGGTTTTCCATCTGGGTCTCCATAAAGACCAAGAAACGAGTTCTATGGCAATGAAGTCGAGTAGAACCACCCCACATCCTTGACAAAGCAAGCAAGGTCAACAAGAAAAAATCGTGGCGTTGATGGCCATGAAACTACTGAGGAAGGCAGAGACAAAGGCACCTGGAAAGCCAATGGGGTAGTGGTCGTAGTGGAGGGAGGTAAAGATGTCGGGGGAACCGAGGGCAAAAAGGTGATGGCATCCATGAAAGGGGAGAGGCAGAAGAGAGAGGAGAGGTGGAGTGTAGTGATGGGGGAGAAGTGGAGGGAGGCAGTAGAGAGGAGGAGGTAGAAGAGGCGAAGGAGGGTTAGGTTTTGATGATGGATGAGTGGTGATGAAGTTGAATGGTGATGGTGATTGGGTGAGATGAGAGAGTATAATGTTGATGGAGACTTTCGTTTTAATTTTGTTTTAATTTTTTTTTTAATTCAATCTAGTTGTCACCCAATTAATGGATGTAAAAACATTGACGATTATACCCTCAAAATTAACGGATCTGTTAGTTTATTGATTGATTTACTATGTCATTTAACAGTTACGCCATATTAGATATTATTTTAAAAACCGAGGTGGTTTAATATTATTTTGAATTCTAGAGGGAAAATGATAATAACACTTTAATTTAATGTCTTATATGTACGACACTTACTATGTGAATATGCGATCATAGACAATACCATTCTTATCACCACAATTCTTTGGGCTATAACTTGTATTTACTGAAAATGGTGATTAATTATGTGGTATTACTAAACAAAACCGAACGTGATTATTGTTCTAAATATTATAGTTATTATGCATATATACTAGGTCATGACTAAATTCTATCAAGTGGATAGTGTATTAATTGATAAATAATTCTTACTTGCCCTAAAAGGCAAAAAAGTGAACCAGAAAGAACCTACAAAGTGAAAATAGAGCCATGATGAGGCTGATAGAGATTTCTTGTAAAGGTATCATATTCTGGTGATGATACTGAATCAATTCAAGTGCTTGAAAGTAAAAAAGTTTTGCGGAACAGGATTGGTCATCAAGTCTAGTATGGAAATTTATTTGACGCCTCTTTTGGTGGGCTTGATTAATTCAAATGAAATGAAATTGGCCGTTCAACAAGATTCTCTATAAAAGGTGAAAGCTGTGGGGTCCCCTCCGGGCTGTCCCACTCACTAGGTACTGTCCCTGGGCACGGGATTTCTTTCGCCTCCCCCAGCTGCCACTCGAACCCCTGCCCCTCAGGGTAAAGAGTGTTTCTCTTGCAAGCCGGGTACCAATTGAGCTAGTAGCTCAATTGGTACCCGGCTTGCAAGAGAAACACTCTTTACCCTGAGGGGCAGGGGTTCGAGTGGCAGCTGGGGGAGGCGAAAGAAATCCCGTGCCCAGGGATAGTACCTAGTGAGTGGGATAGCCCGGAGGGGACCCCACAATAATGATAGACCCCGATCCTAGTTTCCTTAGAGAATTCATTTTCGACGATCAAATAAAGAATAAAGAGTCTAGAAATAATGCAAGAGGTTCGGTTAGAATTCGATTATATTTATAAGGCCCTGAGTATCGTGTTAGGAAGAAATGAGAATTTTCAGTTAATAGTATTCGGACCCAGATAAATAGTAATTTTTTTAAAAAGATCTGAAAGTTTGTGTTTAAGATCGAATTTGGACTCGATTATATTGTCCAGAGTCATGAATTAAGATTTGATGGGAAACGAAAGTTTTCGATGAATAGTATTTTTCGGACGGAAATTTTTAAATGAATAGTAAAATTTTCAGAAATTGACCTTAAGGGTCGCAAAGGTTTGAAAATAGTATGAGAGTATAGAGAAACAGAAATGGATCAAAAAGAAGACCATTTGAATCAGTTTTAAGCGATCCGAATAAAATTACGATATTGCCCTTTTGAGAGATTAATAGGTTTTAATGAGTTTAAATCCAATTGAATTTTTTTTCGAAGCATGAGACTGATAGATAAGACACCCAATTAGAGTATTTCATGGTCAATTTGAAGATTAAATGACCATGGAATATTTTCAGAATATTTTTCTATCAAAGTGAAATTATATCATAAAAAGGGAAAAATGGACATTTTAAGTTAAGTATACATGGATCACACATGAGAATGATATGCGGAAACTTCAAGGAGTGTAACTCAAGTGAATGAGAATGAGTTAACGAGAATGAGTGTAAAAATCGAGTTTTTAAGCTATAGATACGTATAAAAAGATATCGGTTGATTCGATCAGATTTCGGTTAAGAACATTTCCTTTATCAAGTATATATGAGAGGTATTAGACCTAAATTGAAGTTTATAAAGTCGAATTGGCCATAAGATGTGTGTAGAATATTTGTGAAATATTTTTCAGAAGGATTAGGTATTGATATTGAAATGAGAATTCACCAAGTGTAAGCCCTCAACCAGATTTATTATTTTAGAGTACTAGAAATATTCGAATTGAGTTACGGTCGAATCGTAGGCCTCCAGTAGTGTTATTTGAAGTTTATTATATTTTCGTATCGTAAGTCGGATATCGTTTGGCCGACCCCGGTTCGATTACAAAGTCATTAGGCGTGAATTACGTGTTAATCAAGTGAGGTGAGCTCACGAAATTCAACTAATGAGAAATGAGATAAGTGACTTAAAAAGTAGTGGTTATGGATGTGTCACGTGTCATCCATGGATTGGTTGAAAAAAAATTAAGTGGACTAAAATGTGCCAAGTGGACCAATAGAATTGATTTTGGGGCACTAGTATAATTTTTTGAAGGACTTTTTAGTAAATGAGCATTAAAATATTTATAATTGAGTTTTGTCTCATTTGAGACAAATAATTGCCGTAAATAAGAAAGAAAGAAAGAAAGAGAGAAGAGAGAAAAGAGAGAGAGTCGGGCAGAGAGTGAGCCGAGAGAAAAAGAGAGAAAAAAAAAAAAAGAGAAAGAAAAGAGAAAGAGGGAGGAAGAAAAGGAGATACAGTCCGAATTTCACCGTGGTTTCTTCACGAAAGTTGTTCCTCGTCATCTCCTTTAGCTAACCCAACAAATTTGAAGCAAAACGGTTGTCTATTTGGTGAGTTATCTCAGTTTTAAACTTGATGGTTCGTATGAAATCCATTTTTCTTCTTTCGTTTATTTTTGAATCAAAGATTAGGGATGATAAGAGGGTTATGTAAGGATGATTTTGGTATGATTTTGGAGTGATTTGATGGAAGAAAAATAGATAAAACGAGAGAGTGAAGTCGTAGAGAAAAAATGGGTTTTTATGAAATTTGATCCCGTTTTCGAATCTAAGGCATTAGATTGATGTTTTAGAGGTTAAAGAATAATCTTTTGAAGTTAGATTTCAAAAATGAAAAGTTTAGGATCTATTTCGGAGCTAAACGGACGAATTGAAGGGTGGTTTCTAAAAACCTTCGAAATGCGTTCGTTTAACGTTCGAAACAGTTTATTTAATTATAGTTGGGTGTTAGAACACTATAGGATTGATTTTTGAAGTTGTCGGAAGTCCGGAGCGAAAAGTAGTTTTCGTTAGTAAGCGAATCCGGTTGAATTTGGTTCCGAGTTTTCGACGATGAGATTGAGTATTCTGAGGTATTCCTAGGAAAGAATAAATAGAATTCATGTAGAGAAAACAGATTTCGAAAACCCCGATTGAATAGAAATTGATATCCAAAAGTTTAAGCTCTAAAGGATATAAATAGAGATAATTGGATTTTTATTGACTTTAAATATTATTTGAATGAGTTAAGTGACCCTAAATGGATATTTGATGTTTTAGGGTAAAAGCGGAGACTTCCGAAGGCATATAGAGGAGAATCGGATTTTATCCGAGGATGTGTTGTGAGTGGAATTATGAGTTTTTAATATTTTTATTGTGGGGTCCCCTCCGGGCTGTCCCACTCACTAGGTACTGTCCCTGGGCACGGGATTTCTTTCGCCTCCCCCAGCTGCCACTCGAACCCCTGCCCCTTAGGGTAAAGAGTGTTTCTCTTGCAAGCCGGGTACCAATTGAGCTGGTAGCTCAATTGGTACCCGGCTTGCAAGAGAAACACTCTTTACCCTGAGGGGCAGGGGTTCGAGTGGTAGTTGGGGGAGGCGAAAGAAATCCCGTGCCCAGGGAGAGTACCTAGTGAGTGGGACAGCCCGGAGGGGACCCCACAATAAAAAGGCACATTTTTTATTGTGGGGTCCCCTCCGGGCTGTCCCACTCACTAGGTGCTGTCCCTGGGCACGAGATTTCTTTCGCCTCCCCCAGCTGCCACTCGAACCCCTGCCCCTCAGGTATTTGAGTGTTTCTCTTGCAAGCTGGGTACCAATTGAGTTATTGATCATGTATATGTTTATATATATAGTTGTAAGTATTTTAAAGAAATCGTGGATGTATTAGTTAAAAATGTTTTATTAAAGTTTTATATGAATCAGTTTTCTGATTTAATTATTTGGTTGTGGTTGTGTTGTGAAAAATGAGCCGGAGGCTCTGGAAGTTGATAAATGAATTTCATAGAAATGTTTTTATAAACTGTATTTGAAACTTGCAGGGTGACATAGTTTAGAAAACAGACGGCATGCTGCCGGATTTTTAATAGAAAAGCGAAAAATTTGCACCCCTGCAACCTAGTAAATGAGTTTAAAAAGAAGGTATTGAAAGTTTCGGTGCTCTGACGGGATTTCTGCGAACCAAAGTTAGGGTTCGTTGGAGTTCTGACAGGGTGCTACGGGGTCTTTCTCGGGTCCAGAGGAGGGATTCGGGAAGGGTTCCGTCAATTTGGTATCAGAGTTTTTGGTTAAAATGATTTAGAAAAGGTTTGAAAAGTTATGCATCCACAAAAGTTATCTCTCTATTTTAGTACATTAAAATTTTTAAACCTTGCATGACATTCATTATTTTATACTGTAGTAGAGTTATGTGTCGAGTTGATCGTCCCTGCACTCGCTGAACCGCAGCTGAAGAAGCTCCACTTACTCCATCTCTGTTACCAGAAAGATAGAAGCCTAGTAAAGACTTTTGTTATAATTAGCAGTTAGGAGATTCGTAGGAGTCAGTAGTGGTAAGACGGACAGCCAATTTCATTAAGTTATTAGATCAGTTTATACAGGGTCTTAAGCCACGGGCACCAGACACCAGTAAAGAGAGGGCGTAGAAATTGAGTGCCGAGGAATATAATGGGATTGAAGGTCTAGATGCCACTATAGAATGGTTAGAAAATATAAAAAGGACCGAGGATAGAAATAAAAGTATAGTTAGGGCCAAAGAAAATTCTTAGGAGATCCTCGTTAGATCCCAAGATAGATGACAAATGCAGTAAAGCTGAAGATAAGCTATAGAGCTACGAATCAACAATGAGTCAAGATTTTGTAAATCCTCGGTAGAGTATTAGAGTAGGGATTAGGGTGTATGATTTAGAGACTCAGATCATAAGGAGTACTTCTAATAAGGTTATGACAGCATAGACATGTGCCAATACCATAAGGAATAATATTAGTTCATGTTATTTAGTAGATGTTCACATCATTGAGGAGGTGGTTTTCAGTCAAATTTATTTTGTATTTTAGTATAAATATAGACACTCCGGAGTGTTCGAAAATAAAATATTATGATTCATAAATTTGTAGAGTCACAATGATTTTAGTTGTAATCTGCCATAACTTAGTGCACAAGTTGTGACAGAAGAAAGATTTCAGAGTTTTTGAATCCCCCACCTCAGAACGTGACATCTCTAGTATACATGGATGATAACCAACCCCGAACTAATCAGCTTAACAACGTTATGAGTCGAGGCACCCTATCCATAAGATAACTAGAGGAAATAGTAGATAAATTTAAGGTGTGCAGTAATACAGCCCGATGCTGAGACGACACTCGAGATAGTAACCGTTAAGTTTAAAGTTTTGGATAGGGTTACAGACGATTTAAAAAGGGCGTTGCCAGAAAGGCTAGTATACTGCTAGAATTTCAGAGAGCAGTATGAAAGTATATATTTCCATTAGAGTTATAATAGCAGAGGAAATAACTATAGAGATAAGGAGATAATCTTTAAGAGTAGAATAGATTGTCTCTGGAAGAAGTTAACTTCAGTATATTAAGAGAATCAAGGATAGTATTTCACAGAGAGTACAAAATGTTTTTATTCCTATATCATACTAGTTAAGACAATAAGAAATATGTTGAGAAAATTGTGTCTGGACTATATAAGAGAATATGAAGTATACTACAGAGAGGAAGATCCGGATGGAAAATATCCTTGTTATTGAGAAGTTTCCGGAAGCATTCCTTAAGAATCTTCCTAGTTCATCCCTCCTAGACCATCAGATTGAATTGGAATTTCTTTAATTCGAGAATCGAAGCCAATTTCTAAAGTATTTTATAAGGAGGAGTGTCGAAGGAATTTTTCAGTATTTCAATAAGTATGGATACAATTCACATGAAAGAAAGCTAAACTGAGTGCACCAGAGAGTAACTATCAGTCAAGATTAATATAGTAGTGAATGTAGTGAGTAAATAACCCTCTAACCCAATGGTAAGTATAAGAGCGGGGTGGATTTCCGATGCTAATAGAAATGAGATTCTGAGAAGTCCATATAGAGACAATGGAAATAAGTACACCGCTAGCTATAGTCCAGATAGTTTTATATTGGTGGATTAGATCTGAGAATCACATCTCAGGATTCCTAGTTGCTTAAAGAATAGACAGGAAATGGAGCCAGGACGCGATAGAATTATTGTACAAGAAAGAGATTTTAGTTGAAGTCACTCTTCAGCATACATTATGCATTCAACTAGCTAGAAAGAGTGAAATAGCTAGATACACGTCTAGATAGTTAACATATCAGCAAGTTCAGATTGAGCCTAAAGAATAGTAGGATTAGCCGCATACGCATAGATAAAGTTGTCCAGTTGTATGGGACTCCAATGTTAATCATAGTAACGGAAATCTCAAATTTTCATCCCAGTTTTGGCTCAGTTTACAGAAAGCTTAGGCATTCAATTACATCATAGTACAGCTTTCCATCCATAGACGGACGGGATAGTCCAAGAGATATAGATTGTAGAAGATATGCTGAGATATGGTGTGATTGAAATCGTTTATAGTAATGTTATCAGGCCAGTAACAGTGTGGCACTGTAGAAAGTATTACAAGGGAGACGGTACAGAATTTTAGAGAATTGGAATGATGTGGGCAAAAGAAGAAAATATGTACTGGAATTAGTACAGATGATCATAGATAAGATCAAGATTATTCGGGACAAGTAGAGAATCACCCATGATTAATAGCAGAGTGACATAGATAAGAAAAGAAAATATTTAGAGTTCCAACTTTAGGACAAGATAGTCCCTAGATATTACTAAGGAAAGAGTTCAATTGTTTTGGATACAGTGGCTAACTAAGCCAAGATGTGTTAGATGCATGGTATAAAAGACAAATAAAATATTCACTCCTTCAGATAGAGATAGTAATTTAAATTTCGAGGACGAAATTTTCATAAGAAGGGGTGAATTGATAGACCCCGATCCTAGTTTCCTTAGAGAATTCATTCTCGACGATCAAATAAAGAATAAAGAGTCTAGAAATAATGCAAGAGGTTCGGTTAGAATTCGATTATATTTATAAGGCCCTGAGTATCGTGTTAGGAAGAAATGAGAATTTTCAGTTAATAGTATTCGGATCCAGATAAATAGTAATTTTTTTAAAAAGATCTGAAATTTTGTGTTTAAGATCGAATTTGGACTCGATTATATTGTCCAGAGTCATGAATTAAGATTTGATGGGAAACGAAAGTTTTCGATGAATAGTATTTTTCGGACGGAATTTTTTAAATAAATAGTAAAATTTTCAGAAATTGACCTTAAGGGTCGCAAAGGTTTGAAAATAGTATGAGAGTATAGAGAAACAGAAATGGATCAAAAAGAAGACCATTTGAATCAATTTTAAGCTATCCGAATAAAATTACGATATTGCCCTTTTGAGAGATTAATAGGTTTTAATGAGTTTAAATCCAATTGAATTTTTTTCGAAGCATGAGACTGATAGATAAGACACCCAATTAGAGTATTTCATGGCCAATTTGAAGATTAAATGACCATGGAATATTTTCAGAATATTTTTCTATCAAAGTGAAATTATATCATAAAAAGGGAAAAATGGACATTTTAAGTTAAGTATACATGGATCACACATGAGAATGATATGCGGAAGCTTCAAGGAGTGTAACTCAAGTGAATGAGAATGAGTTAACGAGAATGAGTGTAAAAATCGAGTTTTTAAGCTATAGATACGTATAAAAAGATATCGGTTGATTCGATCAGATTTCGGTTAAGAACATTTCCTTTATCAAGTATATATGAGAGGTATTAGACCTAAATTGAAGTTTATAAAGTCGAATTGGCCATAAGATGTGTGTAGAATATTTGTGAAATATTTTTCAGAAGGATTAGGTATTGATATTGAAATGAGAATTCACCAAGTGTAAGCCCTCAACCAGATTTATTATTTTAGAGTACTAGAAATATTCGAATTGAGTTACGGTCGAATCGTCGGCCTCCAGTAGTGTTATTTGAAGTTTATTATATTTTCGTATCGTAAGTCGGATATCGTTTGGCCGACCCCGGTTCGATTACAAAGTCATTAGGCGTGAATTACGTGTTAATCAAGCGAGGTGAGCTCACGAAATTCAACCAATGAGAAATGAGATAAGTGACTTAAAAAGTAGTGGTTATGGATGTGCCACGTGTCATCCATGGATTGGTTGAAAAAAAAAATAAGTGGACTAAAATGTGCCAAGTGGACCAATAGAATTGATTTTGGGGCACTAGTATAATTTTTTGAGGGACTTTTTAGTAAATGAGCATTAAAATATTTATAATTGAGTTTTGTCTCATTTGAGACAAATAATTGCCGTAAATAAGAAAGAAAGAAAGAAAGAGAGAAGAGAGAAAAGAGAGAGAGTCGGGCAGAGAGTGAGCCGAGAGAAAAAGAGAGAAAAAAAAAAAAAAGAGAAAGAAAAGAGAAAGAGGGAGGAAGAAAAGGAGATCCAGTCCGAATTTCACCGTGGTTTCTTCACGAAAGTTGTTCCTCGTCATCTCCTTTAGCTAACCCAACAAATTTGAAGCAAAACGGTTGTCTATTTGGTGAGTTATCTCAGTTTTAAAATTGATGGTTCGTATGAAATCCATTTTTCTTCTTTCGTTTATTTTTGAATCAAAGATTAGGGATGATAAGAGGGTTATGTAAGGATGATTTTGGAGTGATTTGATGGAAGAAAAATAGATAAAACGAGAGAGTGAAGTCGTAGAGAAAAAATGGGTTTTTATGAAATTTGATCCCGTTTTCGAATCTAAGGCATTAGATTGATGTTTTAGAGGTTAAAGAATAATCTTTTGAAGTTAGATTTCAAAAATGAAAAGTTTAGGATCTATTTCGGAGCTAAACGGACGAATTGAAGGGTGGTTTCTAAAAACCTTCGAAATGCGTTCGTTTAACGTTCGAAACAGTTTATTTAATTATAGTTGGGTGTTAGAACACTATAGGATTGATTTTTGAAGTTGTCGGAAGTCCGGAGCGAAAAGTAGTTTTCGTTAGTAAGCGAATCCGGTTGAATTTGGTTCCAAGTTTCCGACGATGAGATTGAGTATTTCGAGGTATTCCTAGGAAAGAATAAATAGAATTCATGTAGAGAAAACAGATTTCGAAAACCCCGATTGAATAGAAATTGATATCCAAAAGTTTAAGCTCTAAAGGATATAAATAGAGATAATTGGATTTTTATTGATTTTAAATATTATTTGAATGAGTTAAGTGACCCTAAATGGATATTTGATGTTTTAGGGTAAAAGCGGAGACTTCCGAAGGCATATAGAGGAGAATCGGATTTTATCCGAGGATGTGTTGTGAGTGGAACTACAAGTTTTTAAAATTTATATTGTCTTAAAGTTTATTTTAAAGTTAAAAGAATTTATTATAAATAGTTATTCTTTTATTAATTGAATTTATATTTTAATTCTAGCATAAAGATTTTAGTTTAATGTTTATTTATTTATTTATATGAGAATTTATTGATATGAGAATATGCTAGAATTAAAGATTTTAGACTTATTGCCTTAAGATTTAGAATATTTTAGTATATTAAGAAAAAGAAATTTTAATAGCCTATGGTTTACCCTAGCCCCAGTTTAGTACCCGGCCGAATGCCCTATGCGTGATACGGTAGATGAGAGGAAGTCAGTGAGATTTGAGTCTAGTCGACTCATGTGTGAGCGAGGTATGAGTGATCCGTATGCACGTATAGGGTAGTGTAGTCGGTCCGCAGCGTGGGCCCGCTTTCGGCGACTACACATGGTAAATCCCCACTCCTAGTGGTTAGCTAGATTTTATATGCTGCCACGCCAGGAGTAGATATTCCCTGGGTTACCATTTAGGCGAGCACTAGAAAATATTTTTAAGAAAAGAGTTTAAGAAAGGATTTCAGAAAGTTTTAGAAAGAAATTTAAAACGAAATTCAAAAGTAGTTTTTCTCACTCCTAGTGGTTAGTTAGAGTTTATATGCTACCACGTCAGGAGTAGATATTCTCTGGGTTACCATTCAGGTGAGCACCAGAAAAGATTTTAAGAAAATACTTTTAATAAAAGAGTTTAAGAAAAGATTTCATAAAGTTTTAGAAAGAAATTTAGAACGAGATTCAAAAGCAATTTTAAATGAGTTTTAGAAAGTATTTTAGAAAAATATGGTAGTTTTATTAAACTGTTTTGGGAGAAATTTAAGTGTAGAAATGAGTTTTAGTTTAAAAGTTACTACCACTCACTGAGTTATACTCACGTTTTTCTTTAAATGTTTTTCTTAAAAATTCTCCCACAGATGCAGGAACTAGTCATCCAACTGACGAGGTTCAGTCAGACGTGCAGGTGGACGTATAGGACGATACCTAATACATGTATATATGGTGCTATTTTGATCATGTATATGTTTATATATATAGTTGTAAGTATTTTAAAGAAATCGTGGATGTATTAGTTAAAAATGTTTTATTAAAGTTTTATATGAATCAGTTTTCTGATTTAATTATTTGGTTGTGGTTGTGTTGTGAAAAATGAGTCGGAGGCTTTGGAAGTTGATAAATGAATTTCATAGAAATGTTTTTATAAACTGTATTTGAAACTTGCAGGGTGGCATAGTTTAGAAAACAGACGGCATGCTGCCGGATTTTTAATAGAAAAGCGAAAAATTTGCACCCCTGCCACCTAGTAAACGAGTTTAAAAAGAAGGTATTGAAAGTTTCGGTGCTCTGACGGGATTTCTTCGAACCAAAGTTAGGGTTCGTTGGAGTTCTGACAGGGTGCTACGGGGTCTTTCTCGGGTCCAGAGGAGGAATTCGGGAAGGGTTCCGTCAAAAGCACTATAAAAGAGTAAAATTTTCTCAATTTTTTGGGTGTGGCTGCCATTCTAGGCTAGTCTTTCTGAAATGGAGACTGAACCTTGGTTCTGTCAACATTGCTTATATGTCTGTCAATATTTCAACAATCAAAGGACACCATAAATTAACAAAGTTACTATTCTATTCCTATCCATGTACTCTATAAATTAAATTCCAATTTCTTCAATCTAGAAGCATGCGATTCTTTTTCCTATGAAATATGTTTTTTTTTTTTTAAAAAAAAACTGAGATATATGTTGGAGTTTTGCAAATAATTTGGTTACAATCTCACAAAAGAAAAAATAAAATTTAGGTGTTGTTTGTTTTTTATACTTAACACTTAATGGTGTTAAATTAGGTTAATTAAGAGATTTTTGTTTGTTTTTTTAAGTGGTCAAACCACTTAAAACAATCCAAAAATCACTGAAAATAAAAAATAACATTTTTTAGTTTTTCACTT